>CAWUFW010005124.1:0-1398448 GCA_963921515.1 Calotriton arnoldi | reverse complement strand
AATTACATGCATCAGTGGTGATTTTGACAGGAAAGCAGGTATGTGAGTGGGACAGACAACTTATATTTTAATTTCTTGTACAGTTCTAAATGATGCCTTAACCACAATAGTTGGCTGGGAACTGTACAAAAAGTGAACTGTCACTCACACCCTAGTCACCAGCAAGTTGGACTATGGGAACACCCTCTACACCGGGATCAGCAAGAAACTCACTAGTAGACTACAGACCATCCAGAACTCGACTGCCATATGCATCGTCAACCTCCCAAAGAGAACTCACATCACACCAAGTCAGGGAACTCCACTGGCTCCCGATACACAAATGGACGCAATTTAAATTCCTCACACACACATACTCATGGCACTACACAACTCAGGCCCCACCTACCTGAACAGTCACATCTCCTTCCACCAACCACCCAGACACCTCAGCTCTGCAAGAATCCTAGTTACACACATTGTATGCATGCACAGAACCAGATCAGGAGGATGGACGATCTCTTATGTCACTCCTAAAGCATGGACCAGCCTCCCACTCCACATCAAGGCGTTCTCTTGTCTTGAATTACGCAAGGACAAGAAGACCTGGCTTGTCAATTAACCAACCTAACACAGGCAGGACTAGGGCACACACACCTGCTCAGTACCAGGATACCCCCGCAGGCAATAGTGCGTTTACAAATACACATAACACAGCAACTGTAAATATTCAACATATTGCTATAGGCGCAAATTCAGATTAAAAAGAATAAAAAGTGAGAAAACAGCCAGATATATCAAAGAGCTTGATAAAGTCTGGACGGTGCTTAATTTGTACAAGTACTTGCAGGTGGTGGGCACCGCACTCATTTTAGGGACCAGGTCGTAATTTTCATCACCAGACTTTGACCCACAGCAAGAGGCAAAAAGTCAGAAAAGAATAAAAGAAGGAGGAATAGAAAATAGGAAAACAGTGACAAAGGTAGAAAGGAAGGATGAAAGAGAGCCTGCAAGTGTGATATAAATAAACAGGAAGTGCAGAGAGGTGGAAGAAGGAGCCATGAGGTTACATCAATGATAGACAGCCTTAGTATTTGGGAACCCCAGGATTTGGCAGCACTGGCAGCAGGCTCCTAAGGAAATCTTTCAACTACTCCTTTTTTTCCCTTTTATACAGATTAAGCACTGAAATGGTCTGATTTACGGTTATGTATTTTTCCATGTCATTCCCCATCATGTGCTTTTTTCATTTTAATCATATGGCGTACCCCTTTCTCTTACCTGCACAACACTTTGCTGTGAAACCCGCCACTTGTGTTTGCTTAGGATGAAGAACGTGCTGGACCGCAAGCACCAACGTTGGCTGATGTACCTGGTTCAGTGTTCAACAGATGGATGTGGGCTTAGAGCAAGTCAAAGAACAGGTAGAGGCATTTAATCTTTCGAAAACCTATACTGAGCAAGGTTATAAATAACCTTACGTTTACTGCTCTTTGAGCCCGCAGTTTTTTTTTGTGTCAACCTGTTCACCTCAAAGATGGCCCATAATTAATCTTCATAATTCATGAATGTGTTTCTGATGAGTAAACCTTCCTAGACACATCAATAAGTCTACTGTTATGTTATGTTATGGTATGGTATGGTATGGTATCGTTATTTATAGAGCACAGCAAACACAAGGAGATGATGGAAGGAGCACTGAAACTTTTCAAACACTCATTCCCAGTCACAGATCTGGGTTTAATCAATCATCGTTCTTTAGCTCACTTCGCCACCCCAATTCAGAGCCATTGTTTATGTGCAGTAAGGGACACCTGCCTGCACAAAAACAATCAATGGCCTTTTGCTGTTTCTATCTGTGCTGCACAACGCAGCACACATGGAAACAGCAAAAACGAGGAGAAATAAAGCATTTCTCCTCGTTCTCGCTTCTGTTTTAGACCAGGTTTTCCCTGGTCTTAATTTTGGCACTGCCTCCTATTTACGCTGCCCTTGTAAATAGGGGCAGCATCGAAATCAGTGGGTGCTGCGGTGGAACGCCCACCTCAACACCCATTGCCCTCCCCTTTCACGCTAAGTGTAGCGGTGAAGGGGGCCTTATTCACAAGGCAGCGTTAAGCCACTTTAAGTACCTTGTAAATAAGGTGAAGCACATATACGCCACAGGAACGTCACTAAAAGTGGCATTCCTGTGGCGATAGGGGCTTGTAAATATGCCCCTCTGGAGCATATTCACAAGAGCTGAAGCATCGGTATTGATGCGTCAGATTTCTTGCGCCTGCCGCAAATGCCCTAACGATGCCATGGATACACTGTTTTTACAATACCGTGCTCCATGGCACATGGATTCATGGATCTGTCAGAAATTCTGATGCATCTTTTGGTGCTAGAGTGACGCATTGCTGGAGTCAGTCGTAAGACTGACGCAACTCCAGCAATGCGTCATAACACAGAGGCGTGCCCCATGCTAAAAGCCCTGCGTGAATCCTTACGCCTGGCTTGAGAAGGCGTAGGGATTTTGACGCAGTCAAGTCATAGAGTGACACAGTGAAAAGTTGTAAATTTCACTGCGTCAGTTCTACGTGGCTTTTAACGTGGGAATGCCTACCCTGCATTCATTATACCTGGTGCAGGTATAATGTGACGCAGGGCTCTACAAACTGGCGCATTGGGCCCAATGCATTAGTTTGTAAATATGCAGTAGTGTGGAGCACTGATTGCGCCAACGCTGCATAAAAGAAATGAGGCTGCTGTGGTGCAAGTTCCTTGTAAATATGCCCCTAAGTTTGGAGAATTCCTCCACCACACTATTCCTACAATGGAGGAACATGGGGACACACACCTGCTTCAGCAAAGGATAGGTGGTGGGTGTGTCAGGGGACTGGGGTTGTTGTCACTCAGAGCTCCACCAGCTGAGTGAGAGTCACATAGTTAGTCTGACATTAATCCCGGATATCGGAGGTGTTAATTCAGGTAACCTTTCCTTATAATTTTTTGTCATCAACATCAGATGAATATATTCAGTTTCATGCGTTGTTTTTATTTGTTTGCCTGTAGATGGCAGTGTTGTACCGTGTAGTCTGTTGTGTTGTTTTCTTTTCTTTTACTATTTTTTAGGTCTCGCCTACGCAGCGCTTTAGCTTTAGCTATCGGCACAGCTTTGGGGGCAAAAACGTGCACGCGTTGCATTGCTTGCAATGGCAACGCGTGCACGTCTGGCGATTCCCTTGCAGGAGCGCGCTGCGCCATATGGTGGCGCCATATGGTCACAATCATCGCGCCTTGCTGCACGCTCCCGCAAAGGAATCGCGCAGGCCCCCTCCCCCTGCTGCGCGCGCGAGGCGCGCGCTTATTGTTCTTGAAAAGCCAACTAATCGGGGCACAAGCTGCCAGGCCCCAGAGTCGCGCTCACACGCTCCTTAATCACACATACACGTTTGTTTGTTCAATGTTTCAGAAGTGCCGAGGTGCTCGGGGCCTACTCATCAGGCGAGCAAACGTCGACCATTTTGACAAGTGTGAATGTGCTTCAAAGGGCGCTAGCCGGCGGCTGTAGCCCTTCAAGAGTAAATGTAGTCCATAAAGCGCTAGCCGGCGGCTGTAGCGCTTTATTGTACAGAGTTTGAAAAGTATGGGTCAATTGGTGATAGGCAAAGTTTTCTCCTACAAGTGAGCAGCTTGTGTTATGTGTTCTAGTGCGTTTTAGTACTGAAATCACTCTCGTGTACATGCGTACACAGTGAACTCTGTATGTCTGTGTAAAAAGAGAGCCCCTGCGGTCATTTTTCAAAACCAACATATGTGCCCTCATGGCCGGCCTGGGTGGATGCCTGGGTGGATGCAGGAGGGGCTGGGGCAGCGATGCTTCCTTCCACCTTTCCCACACTGGCCCGGTAACCCCAACAACTACCACGACCGCACTCACGGCGAGTGTGGAGGCCCCCCATTCTGCCCCCAGGCACTGCGATAGAAGGGCAGGGAGACCTGTCCTGCCCAGTGCTTTCCGCCCCAGCCCCTCCGACACTCAGTGCACTGGGGTCATACATCAACAAGGTCTGAGTCTCAGCTGCAGCTCAACATCCTGTGATTCTGGGCAAATCACTTAATTTCCCCGCACCCGTGTTCCTCCCAAAAATGAAAGTGACTATGTGTAATGAAACTGGAGCTTATGTAAACCGGACACGCTCCTTGCTTGACACGGGAGAACGTGCTCCCCATCCCAGTGGTTTCTCCCTGTCTGCAGTCACAACGTTTTTGATTTTTATCCAAGTGAAGACTGCAGGCTCTGATCGATTTCCGACTTTCAAGGACTCAGAGCCCATAGGAAACATGGCTCTGAGGTCGAGGGGGCTAAAGTGATGTCCCCTTTTAACGAGTGGCTGTGACCCTTTCCACCCATACTCTGCGAGATTGAGTGTGGTGGGGCGTCCTGGTGTGTGTGCTCGCACGTGCCTGCGTTTACGTGTGTGTGCTATTGTGTGCATGTGTGTGTGTCTAAATGCGTGCAAGTGTGTTTCTCTGTATGTGTCTGTGCGCGCGTGTTTGCACCATTGTGCGCGTGTGCGTGCGTATGTGTGTGTTGAGCTAAAAAACGGTTTCCAATCTCAATGTGCGAGAAACGACTGGCTGCAGTGAACCCCGAGGCTTTCACATTTAGAGCAGAAAGGCTGACTCACTGGGCGCATATTTTAACAAAGTATTCGAAGGCCAGTCCAGTTTGCAAAAAGGCAGCGTGTTATGGATCTAAGGCTGAATGCGGATATGTTTTCTAAAATGTTCCGCAGAGTGCGAGGGAACATAATTTCCATGACGTTGTTTTCAGGTTGGAAAACTGAAGCATCCAAACAGCTCATGTCTTGTCAGCACATCACCATTTATCTTTGGTAAACAGAAGCGATTCCTTTTCTCTTAAGCCTCCAACTTGGAGTCACCCGGTGCGCCTTCAACTATGATATTTATTTTCTTAACATTTCCGAATGTATTTATCCATATTTATTTTTTGGCCATTTTATGCGTATTTATCCATATTTATGTTGTGTTTTGTTTATAAATGAAGTTGTAAAACTGTACATTTCCATATTTATTTAACCGATAAACGCGCCTCATACTTTGATGTTTGTGGTGGTTTAGCTATTTAAGCTGCCAAATAGGATGCGAATCCGGGCAAATCTCGGGTCAAATTGCGCATTGCTTAATTACCACCCATGCCGAGGTCTGTCACTTCGGTGTGCACGGTTGGCACACAGTTCAGAGGTCTGCACCTCGGAATGGGCATAACACACAAATGTCGTGTGTTGCCATTTCTTGCTTTCCCCGTGTGCTGCCACTTCTCATTTTCACATTGTGAGGCCAGGACTGGCTTTCCCTGTGTGGTACCTACTTGTAGAGGCTTTCCCTGTGCCCTGTCACCGATAGCTTTTGGCCGTGTGGTTCCGGCCCTGTGTGTGGTGATGTTTATTGCCGTCCCGTGAGGTGCCAGTTCCCGCCTTGACATGATGCCAGTGGTAGCTATATCTCAGCGTGGTGCACATGGCTGCTGTCCCCGTGTGCTGCCTGTGGTTCCGTCCCCGTGTGCTGCCAGTGGTTCTGTCCCCGTGTGGTGCCAGTGGTTCTCTCCCTGTGTGGTTCCAGTTCTCACCTTCTTGTGTTATGCCAGTGGTTCTGTCCCCGTGTGGTGCCAGTGGTTGCTGTCCCCCCGTGGTGCCAGTGGTTGCTGAACCCCGTGGTACCAGAGATAACTTTCTCGTGTGATGCCAGTGGTAGCTGCCCGCGTGCACTCTACTCAATGCAACATAAATACACTCCACATAATACCACTCAGTGCCACATAATTATATGCCACATAATTACACTGCACTCAATGCAACATGCACTCCACATAATACCAATCAGTGCCACATAATTACACGCCACATAATTACACTCTACTAAATGCAACATAAATACATTCCACATAATACCACTCCATGCCACATAAATACACGCCACATAATTACACTCTACTCAATGCAACATAAATACACTCCACATAATACCACTCAGTGCCACATAATTATATGCTACATAATTATACTGCACTCAATGCAACA
The DNA here is from genome assembly GCA_963921515.1 of Calotriton arnoldi. Lineage (NCBI taxonomy): Eukaryota > Metazoa > Chordata > Amphibia > Caudata > Salamandridae > Calotriton > Calotriton arnoldi. Next base: position 1,392,380 of record CAWUFW010005124.1, on the reverse strand, counting down.
TACACTCCCAAAAATACCACTCAGTGCCACATAATTACACGCCATATATTACACTCTACTGAATGCAACATACACTCCACATAATACCACTCAGTGCCACATAATTACACTCTACTCAATGCAACATAAATACACTCCACATAATACCACTCAGTGCCACATAATAACACGCCACATAATTACACGCTACTCAATGCAATATAAATACACTCCACATAATACCACTCAGTACCACATAATTACACACCATGTAATTACACTCTACTCAATGCAACATAAATACACTCCACATAATACCACTCAGTACCACATAATCACACGTCACAATTACACTCTATTCAATGCAACATAAATACACTCCACATAATACCACTCAGTGCCACATAATTACACACCACATAATTACTCTACTCGATGCAACAAAAATACACTCCACATAATGCCACTCAGTACCACATAATTACACGTCACATAATTACACTCTATTCAATGCAACATAAATACACTCCACATAATAACACTGTGCCACATAATTACACGCCACATAATTACACTCTACTCAATGCAACATAAATACACTCCACATAATACCACTCAGTGTGACATAGTTACACGCCACATAATTACACTCTACTCAATGCAACATAAATACACTCCATATAATACCACTCAGTGCCACATAATTACACGCCACGTATTTACACTCTACTCAATGCAACATAAATACACTCAACATAATACCACTCAATACCACATAATTACATGTCACATAATTACACTCTATTCAATGCAACATAAATACAGTCCACATAATACCACTGTGCCACATAATTACACGCCACATCATTACACTCTACTCAATGCAACATAAACACACTCCACAAAATACCACTCAGTACGACATAGTTACATGCCACATAATTACACTCTACTCAATGCAGCATAAATACACTCCACATACCACTCAGTACCACATAATTACACGCAACATATTTACACTCTACTCAATGCAACATAAATACACTCCACATAATACCACTCAGTGCCACATAATTACACGCAACATAATTACACTCTACTCAATGCAACATAAATACACTCCACATAATACCACTCAGTGCCACATAATTACACGCCACATAATTGCACTCTACTCAATGCAACATAAATACACTCCCCATAAATGCACTCTATGCCACATACCACCAATCAACATAAATGCACTCCACACCATGACACAATTTCACTAAGCATAATTTCACTCAACACCACAGTTCCAGGCCACACAATTCAACTCCACACATTTCTAATACACACCACATAATTACACACCAAACAACATATTTCAACTCCACTACTCCACAATCCACAACGTACCTCCAATCCACACCATATAGTGGCACCACCAGAGCACCAAACATCACTCACCACCACCATTTTGCATCAGCTCATCACCTAAGCATCACGTCAGTCTGCCTTTGGAATCTGGCATCTGTTGATTCTCCCCTAGTGTCCGTACGCTGCTCGTGTTCTAATTAAATTACTGTTTTACAACCTCCACTCCCCATTATTTATGTCCCGCTCCCCATAACAAAAAAAATTATAACAAACAAGCATGACAAGAGACAGGAAGAAGTTGCCAGCAGTGCAAGTACAAAAAAACTAGAAGACATTTTTTATGTTAAAATCTTTTTAATCAGGTTGTTCAGTTGTATATAATGTCGTCTTGGTTTGTATAAAGGTAACAAAAATGATTAACACTTTTTGTTATAACTTTTCAACATGATGCACAGCAGCCACAATGCTCTACAACATAGCCAAAAGTTCTGGCTAAACACATAAGGTCCCAAAGACCTATTGGCTATGCCAATGCTTGTTTACGGTGAATTACCTCCTTTGTTCTGTTTGCTGGTAGTCTTAGCCATTCCATAAAAACACACGCAATTTTATGGGGTTTTTTTTGTTTGATTACCCAATTTGTTTCGGTTCTCTCTCTTGTTAACCTAACACCTTATTATAACTAGAGGTGAGCGATTTTTGTTTACATCTGCAGTAAGGGAATGCGAAACCTCGAGCAATTACGCCATTTTCACTACTTTCGCATCTGCTTACGGTAGATATTTAAAAAAATTGAAGGCAGAATGCAGGTGGAACCCCTGGGGTACCAATATTCAACGCCCCCTGCATTCAGGAATGGGGGAGGGGGGATGAGGAACGCAGTCCAGCAACAACTAGCGTCAGCCAATGTAATGGCTTTAATGGTAATTACCTTAATGTAACTACTATTAAGATAATTAAATTGCCTGGCCTCTGACAGTGCCCGGGAAAGGGCATTGTGTTCTATTTTCACCCGCAGCCCTAATTCCTTTCCACAGGTGAAGAAGAAAAACACTAAATGTTTGTTTGTTTGTGAATTTGCCCAGTAAACTCTTTTTTAAAATAATTCTTTATTGAGGTTTTTGCATCTTTACAGTAACTTCAATATGTATGCGCAACATTGTTGCAATATTCAACTTCCCTTGTCACATGAACCTGGGTGGTACATTACAATTATCGACACGTCTATTTCATTAAGAACACAGCCCATGCGATTGAAGATTAATAATTATGCACGTGGATGAGTTGTCCTATACCTTATTTACAAGAAATTATCCAGTCTATAACATATCATCAAAAAGGAAACGAATGGTATCTATATTTCTGTCTTAACAGATAACTATGTGTAACTGTATTGTGGACATAGTACCCCCCACATCATGGGGTACACACTGGTTGCCGGGTTGTTCAGGATACTCTCCCATGTCTACTTATTGCCCTTATTTTCGTGGAGGGGGGGGGGAGCCACATTGATCAACTGCATCTACCCTCGAACAGTATGAGTGCAGGTTGCGTCATCATTAAAGCAGGGTTATGTGTCGTGTGTCCCCTTGGAGGAGTCTCTTGATGTCCTTAGGTGTAGTGTGGCGGGGAGGGGGGGGATCACACCCTAGTCACACTCACGTCCTGACTGCCTACCACATCTGTAATTTGTTGTTCGTCGTTTGCTAGTTTGGTTTCAATGACTGTGAGGTATGCCCTCCAGTTTGGGGAATTAGTTGTGGTCTGCAGGCCTGCCTGTCGTCCCTGTATGATGTCTAGCTCGGCCATTAGGACCTTGCAAAGGTCTTTTAGCCAATGGTTGATAGGTGGAGGCGCCCTCGCTTTCCAACACATCGCTAGTGTACATTTTGCAACCACTAGCACTAGCTCCAGAAATGTATTTATTGATTTGCGTTTGGATGAAGGCTTAGTGATCCCTAGTAGGAAGGGTTGTCCGAGTGGCTGCACTGTTGTTTCTGTAGCCTCTGATAGCATTCCCGCTATTGCTTCCCAGTACGGACTATTTTCGAGCATGACCAAACCATGTGCTCAAACGCCGCCATAGGGGTGCCACAGCGTGGGCATCTCTCTGAGGAACCAGGATACATCCTAGCTATCCTACATGGGCTGAGATAGGTATGATGTAGATCGTTGAATTGAGTGTTCTTGAGCCTTGCATTAATTGGAGATGCTATGTGGATTAGCCAGGCATTGTGTCCATTGTTTGTCTGTCAGTGTTAGCGATAGTTCCTCGTCCCAATAAGCACGCAGTGCTGTTAAGTGAGGTGTCCTATGGCGGCGTAGAGATGTGTATAACATTGTAATGGCGCGTCGGGCAGTGCCATGTGTGAGGAGTGTTTGGAGAAGGTGGGATACTTTGGCTCAGCCTGTGTTTTTCTCCAATAACGCTCGTAACTGATTCGTCAGCGTGGCATATAATAAGAAGGATCCCGGAGGTATCCCGTATTCCTCTACCAATGTGTCAAATGTGATAAGTATGGAATCGTTAAACATATCTTCCCAGGTTATTAATCCCACATTTTTCTATTCCGTTTCTTCTGGTCTGCGAGCATGCACTGTATAGTTCGGGCTGCCCATTGCGGTTGAGCCGCAGCATATGGGAAGGGGAGTTCAGCTTATGTACGTATTGACGCCAGCGGAGTTTGGCCATAGACAACACTAGGTTATCTGTTTATTTCGGGAGTCGTAGTCTCAGTGCCAAGGAGCCATTCCAAATTTATATGCGGTTGGGCTACATCAACCCAACGTCCCAATTCAAATGTATTATGTCCTGCAATCAACCTCATCCGCCATTGTAATTGCACGGCTGAGTAATAGTATTCGTAATTTGGGGCTCCCAGTCCCCCTTCAGATAGTGGCGCATATAATTTCGCGAGTGAGACCCGTTTTCTACCTGTGCCCCATATTAGAGTTGCTAGCAATGCCCTTAGTTCCAGAAAGAATTTTCGAGGTTCTTGTACTGGGAGGGCTGTGAAGAAGTAAAGCAGTCTTGGTAGCAGTAGCATTCTGGAGATGCGATATGGCCCAGGGGTGACAAGGGCAGTCCTGTCCAGAACTGCAGGGATGATTTGGTGCTAGTCAGAGTTCTGCCCAGGTTTCAGTCCATTAAATCAGAGGGTGAATGATAGACTTGGACTCCTAGATACTTGAATGTGTCACAGCTCCAGGCCAATGGAGTGGTTGGGAGCTGTCCCCGCTGTTCAGTGGTCAACATTGTCAGTGGGAAAATAAGAGATTTGCCCCAATTAACTTTGAGGCCCGATATTTTCCTGAATCCATCCAGCATTCCCATCAATTCTGGTAGGTTCAATGCATTATCCCTAAAATATACTAATGCGTCATCTGCATATAGTGATATTATATGCCATTCATTGTGGACCTTTAATCCCCAATCCTGTGCATGTTTGCGAAGTGTACATGCCAAGGGTTCCATTGCTAGGGCAAATATAATCAGGGATAATGGACATCCCTGTTGTGTGCCCCGTCCTATATTGAACAGCTCCAAGATGATTGTGCCAGTGCGGACTCGCCCAGTTAGGGAAACTTATCTTTGCGAGTCGTCCTGACTTTAGATTTGGGTTAGTGAGTTTTCCGCAAAGTAGGAGGCCATACTCTCGGACATGGCAGTCTGCAAGGGTATGAGTGCTGCTATAGGTAATCGCCACGTAGGTATAGCCGATTTACTCCTACCCCAGGATATCCATACCTGCAGTGGGCTGTGATCGGACAGAGTGCGTCAGAGATATTCCGCTCTAGAGACCTTTGTGAGAGCTTCGTGTGACCCATATATAAAATCTATCCTGATGAGTAGGTCGAGTAGAACGAATATTCCCTGCCCTCTGGGGGTAGACCTCTCCATGTGTCTTGGATGTGTAAGTCTGTAGCCCAATTATTTAGACTATGTTCTAGTGCAATAGCTTGTGACCACGATATCAGAGGGCGGGAGCGATCCATATCTAAGTGGGGTGTACAATTGAAGTCCCCTCCCAAAAAGCAGGGGCTAACTTACCTTGCAGTAATGCAAGGGATGAGGAATGCAAAAGGAAGCCTGATTGGTATTCAGGGCGTAAATAGATACCAGTGATATTGGTTGACCATCTAGTCGCCCTTCTATAACCTCATATCTGCCCTCTGGATCAACATGGGTATGACTGATCTAAAACAGTGTTCCGGGTGCCACCCGTATCAGTGTCCCCCTAGTATAACTGGAATAGGTGGTGTCTACCAATTGGCCCCTCCAACGTTAACGCATTGCCTCCAATGCATAGTGTCTCCTGCAGTGATGCTATTGATACTTTCCTTCTCCAAAGGTATTGGTAGACTCGGTAGCGCTTAGTGTAGCTTGCTAGCCCGCGAACATTCCATGTAAATATGGATGTTAACAAAGTTGCGTGTGACATGTGTGAGTGTATTACACTAAGGGTCCTCTGCCTTTTCCAAGTAGAAGTGGCCCCCACCTTCCAATCCAGTGCATTCCATTAAACAATACCCGAACATAGTCTTTGACCTCATAGTTGAAAAGTATACATCAGTCTCAAAGAGAAACAATAACAGATAATCAATAACGTGTCCCAACTCCCATACTCTAGCCCGTACACCAGCGGGTACCCAGCCATTTGCGCATAAATGCATGTTTAACTGTATTTTTCAAAGCTATATTAAGTAGGTTCTGTACAGAATTTTCTACTTTGCAGGGGGGTGTCAAGTGGTCTAGACAGGCCCTTGAGTAATCTGTACCTCCGCAGGCTCACTTCACTAGTTTGGCATAACAATGCAAGGGTGGCGGGAGTGATTGTAGAGCCCACCCAGCCTTCCCCATCCATTCCAAACCACATAAGAGTAGGTCAGATTAGGTCGTCTGTCGTTTGTGGCGTGACTGTTGGACCGTCCCCCACTGCCGCAGCTGTCTGGGTGGCTGACAGGGGCGTTATATCTTCCTGTTGTATGTCCGACTCCGAGCCAGATGCAGCAGGTAGGAGGACAATATGTGTTTTCCCACCTCTTGCACTGTTTTGGCCCTTTCCTTTGCTGCTTGTTCCTTGGTGGGTCCTTTGGGATGGAATTTGGGAGCGTTTTCTCCTTGTCCGTTGCATCTGCCACCCCTGCGATGAGGCTTGCTCGCCTCCTCTTGTCGGTGCTGGCCCTTTCTGCTCCAGCCAGTCCCATGTTGCCTCTGGGGTTGAGTTGTGCCTTCCTGCTGGATTCGCAAGGTTGCTGGAAACTGCAGTGCGTATTTTATTCCATGTTCAGGGAGTATCCTTTTCACCGCTATGAAGGATGACCTGTGTCTTTGGACCTCCAAGGTATAGTCTGGGTAGATTTGTACTTTTGCATTATCAACAATCCATGGGCCCTTTGCTCTTGATACTTGAAGGATGTGGTCTCTATCCCTGTAGTTGAATAGGCGTGCCACCACTGGCCTTGGTGTCGCGCCCGGTCTGGGAGGACCTCCGGGGACCCTGTGTGCTTTCTCCACCGAGAAGAAGTTAGACTGTTTGTCCCCATGAACCAATCTTCTAAGAAGAGTTCCATGTTGTGGCCCTCTGCCCATTCTGGCAGGCCCACTATGCACACATTTTTACGCCTAGAGCGCCCTTCTTGATCCTCCAGGCGTTCTTGCAGGTAGGTCACCTCTTTTTGCAATGTACGTATTTGCTGGTCCGACTCTTTCACTGTGCGGCGTAGTGTTGCTAGAGTAGATTCGGTCTCCTCCAATCGTTCTTTTAGTTTCTTGTTATCTTCCTTGAGGATTCCCATTTCGATGCAAATCGAGTTGAGTTTTGGTTCCAGTGTCGATTTGATTTCCATGACAGCCAAGAGCAGTTCCTTGAATTTGCGTGAGTGGTCTGACAACGTGGCTGACAGGGATTTGTCTATAGTATCTTCATCAATGGAGCATGAAGTTGACGCTTGTGTGCTGCTAATTGCAGTCTTATCAACTTTTGGTTTAAGCATTGTGATCCACATGGTGACAGGCACTGCTAAGGAGCTACGTCACCCAGCCTTATATTGCTTTGGAGGCTAAAATGAGGGCCGGTCAGGCAGCAGAAACAGTGTGTTACTATTGTTTTGTGAGCAGCTATGTTCTGTGGGAAGTGATTATTTGATCAGCGTCCTCAGGTGCTGTGGGTTGTTTTGGGGATTGGCCCATGCGCCGTCGCCACCTTCCCTACTCAGACCCGATGTGCGATTTGTCTGAGGGGGAGACCCACCAGTCCCCGGTTAGCTTTGCGGTGCTTCCTGGTGTTCCAGTGGCAGTTTATATGCTCCTGTCCGGTCGAGGAACTGTCCAACTTCAGGCATTTCAGTGTTCCAGGGGAGGGGAAAGGGGGAGGAACAATCCTCCCCGTCCCGGGCCGCCCCTTGTATCCACAATACTGGGCCCTCCTAGTGTTCTTCTTATCCCGGGCCCAGGAATTGGCCTCCTTAGTGGGTCTCCCAGGTATCTTGGGCACTGCACTTTGTCCAGAGCCATACAAGCCAAGAAAAAGAGGGGAGAGGGGGTTCCACTCATCTGATCTCGCCCCGTCCCCGTGTGTCTCAGTTCCGCACCCATGCCGCTGCTCCGCACCCCTCCGGCTCCTTAACTCCAGGGACAGCGCACCGCTCGTGCTCGGGCCCCGATGATCCGCACACTGCAGGGTGCAGAGATACGTGACGCAGTTGCGGGCCGTCTGCTAGGCATCTTCGGCCCAGGGCGGAGAAAGGCGGTTGCCAGGGTAAGAGAGGAGGGTTGCCAGGGGAGGCGCTGGCACCCAGATTCACTGGATGCTGTTATCTTGCGGCCGCCCTTTACTACGATCATGCCCCTGTATGGGATGTAAAGCAGCTCTCCAGTCTGTTCAGCGGCAGCCGATGCAGAGTGCCAGGCACGGGCCCGCAGCACAACAGTGGGTTATCGCTGTCCCGCTTCCCCCTGCCGCATCTAGGTCTCCCCGACAGTGTCCTGAGACCCAGTATCCACCCTCCATGGCACGGAGAGCTGCAGGAGGGCAAGTGATCCACAGGATGATATAGGGCCTGTGCGGAGCTTGTTATTTTGCGTCCGCCATGGCCGTCATCTTAACCATGCCCCCCCAATTCGCCCAGTAAACTCACCCATTTCTACTTATAACTGCAAGCCCTTATCCGATAGTTTAACTAACTTCTAACCAGTGAAACGTACCTGCTTTATTTAGGAGATTATTGTTCCGTATTTTTTTGTATTACATTTTGTTTAGTCCTATTGTTTTTCCTTCATTGTTTTTTACTTATTGCGGTCACGTCACCGTTGGAGGGTTCATGCCACACGGGCAGCTACCACAGATCATCTTTAACAACGATGGAAAGACTACAATGGATTCAGAACTCTGCTGCCAGACTACTTTTACATATAAAGCCACAAGCCCACATCTCCCCTGCCTTGAAAGCCCTGCATTGGTTACCGGTTGCCAGAAGATCCACATTCAAGCTGCTTTGTATCACCCACAAAGCGATACATGGAACAGGACGGCTCTTCATCAGGAATAAAATCACCAAATACGTTCACCAAATAACCTCTGCTCTAGATTGGCACCTTGCCTCAAAATCCCAACGTACAAGAAAAAAAACATGGGTTGCACATCCTTCTCTATTCAAGCAGCCAAACTATGGAACTCTTTACCCCCAAACATAAGATCCACTGATAACTACCTTATCTTCAGAAGACTACTCAAGAGTTGGCTCTTCCCCACATAAACACCATACTCAAACATAAATATACAGCATATCCCTCTGTATGTAAGCATTTATTTGGACTATATGTGTGTACCTAAATATGTGTATTCCTTCGTATAAACGTGTATAATAATTAAGGCTCCCTGTTTTCTGTTTTTATGGATTTTTACAGATAAATACATGTTTTCTGTCTGCATTTATTTTTAAAAGTGGATAAATACAGAAAATTGTGCTTCTTTTAAATGACTCTCCGTGCTGTCATTCATGAAATATAGGCCAGCAGCTGAGCAGATTGACAGCATGGGAAATTAAAAAACAGGACGAAATTTCTTTAAATAACGGCATATGTCAACATACATTTATGGTATAATGCTAGTATTTCCCAGTAGATGTATTGTTATTTAATATTTGGCAGCTTAAATAGCTAAAGCACAACAGACATCAAAGTAGGAGTGCGCGTCAAACAATTAAATAGATATGGAAATGTACAGTTTTACAACTTCATTTATACACAAAACACAAAATAAATACAGATAAAATGGCCAAAAGATAAATATGGATAAATACAGACGGAAATGACCCAAAAATAAATACCATAAAACCGGGAGCCCTAATAATTATGTTTATAAATATATAGATATTCGTTAGTTCTGCTTAACAAATGTACAGAATACTTATGGTTATATTATTCTATGTGGCGCACTGTGCCACTGGATTCAAGCTAGCCAGGCTGATCAGGGGTAATACCCCGAAACCGGTCCTAGGATGCTTGTTTCGGTCCAGGGAGGACCTGGCTTGGCAGTTTGGGCTGGACTGTTCCCATGAGGAACAGGGTCAAGACTGATTTGCATATGGCTGGGTCTAAACTGGGGTGGCATGGTTAGCAAAAGAATGATGGATTTAACCCAGGTCTCTTGACTGGGTGTGAATGCATTATTTATTCAGCATTCCGTCCATCATTTGTTGCCGCCGCACTCTTTCGCCCTAAGTGGAATGGGTATGCCAAGACGTGGGTCCCTTGCTCACTGTGCCACTGGTTTCAAGCTAGCCTGGCTGATGAGGGTAACATCCTGAAATCGGTCCCAGGAGGCTTGTTTCTGGTCCAGGGAGGACTTGGCTTGGTAGTTCAGGCTGGACTGTTCCAATGAGGAACAGGGTCAAGACTGATTTGCATGTGGCTGGGTCTAAACTGGGGTGGCATGGTGAGCAAAAAAACTATGAATTCAACCCAGATCTCTTGACTGGGGTGAATGCATGATTTATTTAGCATTCTGTCTATCATTTGTTTGTGTAACATGTATATAGGTCACTGCATAAATAACGACTTTTTTATCCTAACTATTTGTCTGCAATTGCTTTACTACTTAATTACAAAAACAAATATATATAAAAAAGTTTAAAAACAAATAAATTAACTTAAAGTACAGCAACACATGAAAGGCTGAGTTTATTAAATACAACTTAAATCTACATATATTGCTTTCCTTATACATATATACCTTCTATGTACTTAAGTATCTTTATATGTATTACTTTACTTCTAATTCAGCATCTTCAATGAACTACCCTATATCTCACCCTTTACCTCTCTCAATATATCCTCTACCTCCACCCTCTGATTCATCCCAAACCTCATTCTACTACTCTCTCTAATGCACTACCCTATTTCTCACCTATACCTCTCTCAATATATCCTTTACCTCAACTCTCCGACTCTTCCCAAACCCCGTTCTACTACTATGATCCCCAAAATAACCCTTTCTAGACTCTTCCCTCCTCTACCACTCCTTGCATCATCTCAAACCTCTTTTACTATTCATATCTCACAAACAAGCCTTTCTAAATCCTCCCCCACCTTTCCTTTACTCATCCCAAACCTCCTCCTACTGCTATGATTAAAAAAACCACTTTGTATACCCTTCCCTCTTCTATCCCTCCACTATTCTTTTCAATCCAACTAACAGACTCACATGTCCACAGCTCAAATTAATTTCATATTTCTAAATACTAATTCCTCACTAATCCTGTTTGGGTAGTAGCGTGCTACCCGCCAAAAAAAGCACTTCAACACCTCATCAGGGGTAGCAAGCGCTATATAAATGCAAACCCTTTCTTCTTCTATCCCTCCACTATCCTTTTTCAATCCAAATAACAAACTTACATGTCCACTGCTGAAATTAATTTCATATCTCCCTATACTAATTTACCACTAATCCTCTTTGGGTTCTGGAGTAGCGTGTTACTTTCCGAAAAGCGCTTCGACACCTAATCGCTATATAATTGCAATTACAAGTGCCGCAAACAACAGCACAGTCAAGTGGATCCCCTCAACACATTTCCAGGTTGAAGTGAGGCACCTCCCTTCCCAGAAAGGAGCCCCCTGGGGAATTCCTGGCAGTACTTTAGTCTCTGTAGCAGTGACGCCCCTACTGGGCAGTACAGGTGGGGCAGGCACACACACGCACACTCTCTTCCAGAAAAGCACACACATACTCACACTCATCCACATTCATGCTCATCACACCCATCTATTCACAAGTGTGCACGCATACATACACCATTCACAAGCACATGCACACACCCATTCACAGCAAGCATGCACACATACATTCATACATACACACATGCATCAAACATTCAACACTGACTCACCAGCTGCTGCAGTGACATCGGGCGGTGGGAGGGAGAAGCAGAAGCCTCAGTGGTTCCTTGAGGCTTCGGGGAAGAAAGATCCTGCCACTTCCTCTCATTGGCTGACCTTGTCATGCTCTCAAAACACTTTACCAGGCTGAGCAGGTCATGCTCTCAGGGCTGTGAAATCTTCAGCCTAAACTTGGCTCAGGCTACCAGGCGCATGCGTATTTTGTGCATGTAAATCGCCTGGCTGCCTGACCCTGACAGTGTGAGTATCTGTCAGGCTGATCACTAGGTGGCCGGCTTTTCTTGATTGAGTGACTTATGTTTTGAGTGGGTGTTTTACTTGTGTATCCGTACACTTATGTTTTGAGCATGTAATCCGTGCACTTGTGTCTTGAGTGTGTGATCAGTGCCTCTGCACCACCCCCAACGATAGTTACATTTCTGCACAGATTACTCGTGGTCTTCAAGCCTGCCTGCCTGGCAGTCAGCAAATCTAGGGTGTTCAGCCTTGCATATTGTCAACACCCTGAGACTCTTGGGCTTATCACTCTTGTGCATGGTGCAACAGTGACTAGCTTAACAAGAAAGAGCGCAGCACTAGCACGCCGCGTGTCTTTCCCTTTCCGCGTGTCTCATTTCCTGTTCCTCTAGGTCATGACCTTCTACTCATAAACTATTCAGTGCTTCTCTAAACAGGTGGGTGGTTTGGGAAGGGTTGAGCAGGGGCATACCGATGCCCCCTCAGTGCGGCCCCCCATAGATCCTTGTTTTGGAGGGGCCCGCCCACTCAGCCCTTAAGCCATGCAGGGCACAAGTCCTAAAAAAGAAGTGGGGGACTAACCAGGTTAGGCCGTATGCAAGTGAAAGCATGACGCGTGCCATCACAGCGCATGATGTCACAATGCGTGACATTGCACTTGACATAACAGGAAGTGACCTCACTGGATGTGACATCACAAGAAGTGACATCAGATATTAAGACCTCATACATGTTTATCAGGTATATAATGAGTAAATTTCAGCTCATTGAGATTTGGCGTCGGGGTTGTGCCAAAAAAGTGGCGCATCCCTGACGCAAAATCTGGGCCTCAACTAATATATATATTTTTTTAAACCCTATCACAAAGAAATTGGCAACAAAGAGAAGCATGGCAGTAGATCTGCTCTGCTTAATTGATTGCAAAGTCTGCATTTTAAAATATTTTATGGGTTAAGGCATCTGCTGTAAAGGTGCCAGTAAATCTCAGGGAATAGTAATCCTTGAAATAATGGCACAGTGAGTTATGAAGGACATGTGACTCCTACACCTTGTAACCCTGTCTCATGTAACTCGCCTTGTACATTGATTTACACATGTACATGATTTACTGTCAATGTATAATGTGTATAGAGCTCTGACACCCTGCATTGAGTTGCATAGAGCTATAAAAAAGAAAATAGTGCTCTGAAATTGTTATTTGTGTAAATACTGGGACAGACCAACACACCTGACATTCTTACAGTGCCTGCATCTCCTATACATAAGGACTGAACAAAGGCAAAAGCATTCCTCTCTTAAGTACCTGTGAAGAGATAACAAGCTGTGTGCCTATGTTTCCCCTGCGTGGCATATACGTTTAAGTGTGAGGTTCCAGGCCGCCTCCAGTCAGGATATTCAAACAAAAAGAGGCCTGATGGCCCCTTAACTTCGGCCCAGCTGGATGTGGAAAAAGCCCCTCGCTGCCTGCACTTTGCTGCTGGAAATGGAAAGCAGACAACGTGCAGGCGCTGCTGAACGTGTCCCAGTGTCTGAAAATTACACCGGGACACGGTTAGCATATTTCTGTGGAGCCCAAGTTGTTGGCAGGGGGACGGCGCCCACCCTGTGAAAAGAGTGGGTGGACGCTGTGTACCTGCTTGTACCCCCGACTCGTGCCCTGAAACCATGCCATTGCATGCCTGGCAGCATGCGTGTCATAGCATGGAATAAGAAACATTTAAACGCTCAGGAAAGCAGCTCTGCTTTCCCAAGCAGAAAAAAACCAGAAAAGCAACATTGTTCATGTAACATCGCTGGCAGACACAGCCCAGCAAAAGGTACCCCATGTCCTCATGTCATGGCAGGGGCATAATGCAGGCCCCTGCGGCGTGGGCGGCTGGGGCAACCCTTCAGGGGGCCTCCATTGAGCCCAAGACTCATGAATATCTGTGCAATCTGCCAGACGCCTGGGCCTCTCATGACATTCAGCAGGGGCCCCCATCATTTTGTGTTATGCCACAGGGGCCATAACCAGTTGGAACTTGGTGGTAATACTGTGTTTTTCTCGGTCACAGATTTACGGTCAGAGTGAAACACAAGGGAACAAGCACAGCAGCGGTGCAGGGCAAGTGATTGCCAACTAGTGTTGATGCAGGTCCCACCCATAAGGCTTTGAATGACATCAGTAGATGGGCTCCTTAGGGGAGTTGGAGGCTGCAGCAAGACTTGCTTCCCCCAAGTCATTTTTTCCAGATGTGCAAGCTCACAGTATGTCTCGCCCTTACCCACAATGCCTCAGCCTGCATTTATGCACAACATTCACTCGCTAGTTGTCCTTTGAAAGCTCTTACTTCACTGCCCTTCGCTCAGCAAGGTCACAGAGTCAGAAAGAATTTAATGGGGAGGTACTTGTAATCCCTTGGCACACTTCTCTTCATGAGTATCATCACTCACGGGAGTCAGAGGCCACACTCTCCATGGTAAGCCCAGTCTGCTCCGCACATCCCAGGGGTTTTGCAAATTCTAGGTTTCAGGATCTTACAGAAACAGCAGCCATATTGGGTGTGGCTGGGTATGTAAGCAGCACCCAGGGGCGGTGGAAGTAAGAGTGTGGGAGGTGCTGCAGCACTGCCAAAATAACCTTCTGCGTGAATTCAGAAGGCAATGAGTAATAAAGAAGCCTTTATGTGTTGTGTTTATCTTGTGGCATTTGCTGTGAGTTCAAAGACAAAGCTCAAGTGTCAAGCAATATCCTCTGACAAACTGAAGCTTATTTAACATGGAAATTACTCCTCTCACTGGTGCAAGATCATTTGGTAAAGTGAAACTGGTGGGAATCTTGCTGGGGTGCAGGGATTGTGAAAGAAAAGGCTGTAGGATGTCAAATGTTTCTTAACAAAATGTAAGTAGTACTTGTAAATTAACTTTACAAATATTTCCGAAAAATAGCAGCAAGGAAAGTAACAAGTATTGGCAATGCCAATAGGTCTGGCTTCAAAGAAGCAAAGAACTGTAGAATAATATTAGTATACATATGAACCTGGACAGGTGAAAATTTTCTAAATGTTCCTACTATTCTGGATAAATAGCTGGTGATGTCGTAGGCAATGTAATATTAAAGTCTTTATTTTAAATGAAACTCCAAAATGATTCTCTAGAGTTAGAATAACTAGATCCAAAGATACAGCCAACATGTGTTTTGACCCTTAATAGCGCGCAGGTCTGGAGCTTTTTCAAGGCGTTGTTTAGGGGCTGTTACTAGGGCTGATTGTCAATAGATTAAATTCTGAGGAGTTGCAGCATCTACATATCCAAAGGCTGTATACGGTATTTAGGTGGAGGACATCATGGGACGCAGCGGTCGCTAAGTTTCAGGATCACTTGCGGTCTGCATTAGTATAATATTTGTGCAGCTTAAAAGGTTAGGTGACAGTTGCACTGTCAAGCCAGACCTAAAAATCTATGCTGCTTAATGTCTGTCCTCCTCCCATCTGCCCTGCTGCCAGAGAAAGACAAACACCTTAAATTATCTAGTTATCTATGACACTTTTACAGCATTACCATGTCATGTGTGTGCCCCTAAAAGTCCATTCT
This sequence comes from Calotriton arnoldi, assembly GCA_963921515.1. Lineage (NCBI taxonomy): Eukaryota > Metazoa > Chordata > Amphibia > Caudata > Salamandridae > Calotriton > Calotriton arnoldi. The sequence goes on along the minus strand of CAWUFW010005124.1, from coordinate 1,376,833 downwards.
CATCCAGCCGGATAAATATACAAAATGATCACAACTGCGTTGTGTTTTTGTGGAAGCACACAACTTCAACCCAATCAAAACACGTACTCGTGGCTCCCAACATGTGGGTGGAGCCAAAGCCCCTCTAGTGATGCTCACATAATTGTCTGGCGACAGCAGTGCTGTCACACTTTTTTTCCTGTAATGCATATACATAGTTTTATTGTCTATTGCTGTTATCTTTCTTTTCTATTTGAAAAGTCAATAAAATATTGCAACAAAAGAATAAGCCAGACCATAAAAATTAGGTACTTTGACTTTTTCTGTAGTTCAGAATTGTAATGGAAACAAATATTTTAAGAGGATCACAACAAACCAAGACACTTTACTTGTGTGATGTGTAAATGACAAATATGCACCGAAATACAGTTTTCATGCATTATTGTTTGTGCGTCATATATGTTTATCAGTAAAATTGAACGTCTGATGTAAATTTAATAACCATTTCAAGAGGCCATAAACATGAAAAATATACTGTCTGCAAATGACTGTACCCTATCACACCATGTTTTAGTCATGTGTTTGGGACAATGAACTCCCACAAGCACCACTGCGCTCCTACTGCCCGTCTCTCCGCCAGTCTCATGGTGAGTGGGTATAGCTCATTTGCTACCCTTATTGTTTGTGCAGTGCTTGGATTTTATACAACCCCTATGATGTCAAAGACATAACACTGATAGCAGCTCCCAATACTCTGAAAATGGTTCCAGCACCACTGTCCACGCCCTTTGCAGAACATCTTGCTTGTCTTTGAACACTCAAGGACAGGAAGACAACCTCTCTCTAGGCTCCTGTCCAGTCCACTCTTCAGCTTCCAAGTACTCCAGCACTTCAGTCTTCAGCAGCACCTACAAGATTAACTCCAGTGCCTGCTGGGGGCAGCCAGAGGAAACAAGGCTAGAGAGTGAGTTTGGGATGGAGTTGAGCGCTTGCAGATAGTGGACATGTGTCCTTAAAGGAGTTGCAATTTGTGGTAAATGAATTTGTACAAATAGCGGCTCAGGACAATGTATGGAAGGGATAAAGCAGGGGTCTCCAACCTTTTCTGTATAAAGTTCTACTTATGTTCAATGAAAATCCTACTGAGCAACTAATATTGTTAGGGATGTAATAGTAACCACATAAGATAAGATTACATTAGTGGCCACCATATGCAAGATTACCAGCTATGATTAGCTCCATGAATCAGGCCTGGTTGCCAACAGTGATGTAAAAATGCTTTGTCAATGTGGAATGCATCTACACGTGTAACATTCAACAGCCCTAGTTGCACTGCTCCTAACACCTAGTTAATAATGTTAGTAATACATCTCCCCAACACCATTTGCTTTTATCACTCAAATATCAGCTTTAAACATATGTTGGAAATTCAACGATTTTTCCCCAAACATCAGCTTGTGAGTTCTGAAAACACATACATTTTCATATCAAAATGCATGTTTTTCAAATTTGATATACAAATATTAATTCAACATAGCAAATGCTTCTAATGTAGTACTCTGGGATGCACACAGGAGAGCTACTTACAGGTAGCTGGAGAGCTACCAGTAGCTTACAAGCTACTCGTTGTAGAAGCCTGGTATAAAGTGACTGATGTATGGGGATGCGAAGAAAGGCAGGTCTGATGTTCTTGACTAACTAATATGTATCTGCATGAGAGGCATGGACACTGAGCAGAAGATTATATGACATTAATTATATGGTGAGGTGTAATACACAACGGTGAAGGTTGCTTTTGAGATGCTAGCTTTCCAATAGTAATGAAATCAATAAACACAAATCATTAGGTAAAGAAAATAGAAGGAATTACCATACGTTATTCCACATCTCACATCCAAACTAGGCACATGAGGAAGTGTAGCGTGTGAGTGCAATACAGGTGGAGAAGCAGGTGTATTTAAAAGTTTGTGTACATCCCCTCCAATGAATCATTCTCGATAAACTGTGGTTGCTCAGACCTCAGCAGTGATTATGTGTGAAGGGCATTTCAGTAGTAAAAGGCGAGACAATATCAATACTGTCACATGTGATGCCAAATGTAATGCCTTGTGCTCTCGTTACTTTCCTCTGTTCATCAGAGTAATTCTTAATATAGCTTTCATACCGGCCAATAAAGGCCCGCTCCAATGTTCAGCGAGGGCCTTTATCAAGGGAGCGGGCCTTTAATGACCCGTATAGCCCAGGTACGGCGGGCTATAAAGCTATTAGAACATTCCGCCTCATCAGGGCAGAATGTTCTAATTAGTAAAACAAAGGCCTCACGGAGCCCGAGGGAGTTGAAATCCCCTTGGGCTCCGTGAGGCCTTTGTTGACAGCTGTTGCTGTGAATGTTCTACAACTAACAGCCACGCTCAGGGCCACAACTTTTAAACATTCACAGCAAGAGCTGTGAAAAGGGGCTGAAGTCAGCCCCTGGTTCTCCCTGGCTTGGCTGAACTGCTTTTTTGTAATTCAGCCAAGCCAGGGAGACCCAGGATCTGAGCAACACTCCCTCTTTCCGATGCTCAAGTGACTCTGAGATATGGAGGAGGGAGGGGGAAGGCTCCAGTGTGCCCTGCAGCACAGCCTCTGCCTTTCGCTTTCCCCTGCCCACTCAATATACTTTGGAAAGGCAGGGAAAGAGAAAGGCAGAGGCTGTTTATTAGAACTTTGAAATGTTGAGAGCAGCGGGACTATACCAGTTCATATCGGCCACTGCTGCTCCATTGTCTTCAATGGAGCTCTCAACATTCCAATGTACTAATAGACACTTGTGTCAAATACATCTCTTCATGCACCATTCAGAGTCTGAAAAGGTTTATTGACAAAAGAGAAATGAATAGTCTGTGAAGCACAGAGTCAATCGGTCAGGATTTCCACGGCAAGCTCCAGAGTAAGACAGGACTTGCAGCTCTACCCAAACATACCCACATTTCTAGTAGTGTTGACATAATAAATTCTTACAATGAACGCAAAACGGTATCTAGCTGAGATCATGAAAAGGGGAGGATGGGGTCTTCAGATATTAACAGAAATATACACAGTTTCGGCTCAGCAACTCTTCCTGGGTTTTCATGATTTGTGAACCAAAACGCGATGGTATGTAGTCTGAGCATGAAACAATGGCGAAGCCGGTAATAAGACTGTAGGACGATTTTTAGGTATCATGACAACAAGTACCAAACCGAGACCCGCTGCACCTCTAGCAATCTTTCCATGGGAAGGCAGCTTGTTGAATTGAAAACAACAAACAACTGACCTGCCGAGAGATCAGCAGAATCAGTGCTGAGAAGACAACAGAGTGTTTGTGAAGTTAAGAATGAGGATCTTTAAAGATATTTTAAGGAGATATTGTGAACTGTGTCTCAGCTGACACAGAATTCAAGGTAAGACATATTGTGGAACAGTAGAGAGACAGAGCACCAATTTATAATAATATCTAAATGCAGTCCAAGTCTAAATTTTAATGATTCAACAATCATGAAGGTCTACAAAGAAAAGGAGAGGATCTCATCTCTTCGATAAATATTGTACCACACTTCAGAACCTCTTGTGATTGGAATACGACCATGGAATAAAGTAAGTGGTATCAGAAGAGGAGAATTATAATATAAATCCTAAATGTTACTGATGAAATTTTGTTAGTAGTACCCTCGCCTTAAGTATTCATACTAGCACTATTAAAACCTGAAGAAAACATTGGTTCACTTTCTGGTTACAAAGTTAACTGGACAAAATTAAATGTGATGCCAGTCTCAAAAAGTGATTAATAGGATCCAGGACATCACAGGATGCCCTGTTTTATCTTTCTTATTATTTAGAAAAGGGTACCAGCCAAAAACAGAAGAGGGCCCAAAGGGCCCCACATTGCTTTTGACCCAGGCCTTGCAAAAACATCTCACAAACCTGGAAAAGACAATGGGCCTGATTTAGATGGCGGGCAGAAAGCCATCCGACAGACTGTCGAAGGTTTTCTGCCCGACATCGAGGGTTTGCCTCCGACCGCTGTATTACGATGACGGCGGTTGGATAGAAACCTGCGGGGGGATTCTGCTCCTCTTCTGATGGGCTCACATCGGGATTACAATGTCAGTTTCCGACAGCCTTTCCATGTCGGCCTTTCCGACATGGAAAGACTGTTGGAAAGTGACTTTGGGAGCCCCTAGCTGGGCCCCCTTCCCCTGGTCCTCCGCTATGGGGCCTGGGGGCACCTAAAATGCCCCCTAAATATCAAGGTGCCTGCCACACGGTGCAGGGATGTTTCCAAATATCTATTTTCCATGTCGGCCTTTTCCGCCCGCTGCACAAGCTGCCATTGCAAAATGGATGCTTCCGGGTGGTTGCATCCAAATTGTGAGTAGGAACCGCTGACCTACGGTCGGGCGGTTCCAGACTGCAATGGTGTTGAGCGGACAATGAGGCCCTATATTAGCTAACCATTTAAATGGGAAACCAAACAATTTATGATTTAGTAATAAATCTTACAAGTGGATGACTTTTATTTAGTCATATACATCTTATGAATTTTAGAAATAATGCAAAAATAATACATCAGGTTTATGCTACTAACCCTTTTTATGTTATGCTGTGGTGTGTTGTTAGTGTCATCATTTGTGTATAACCTGCAGTTTTTTCATAATTATTTCTCAAAACAAAAAGTGCACCATAGAGAATGCTGAAATATAAATACTGTAGACAATCATGGACAAGTAACGTTAAAGATGTATAGGTAAAGAGGAAAGAAAGAATAAAGTATTCAGTTACATTATTGTAAATTGACACTTATGTATAAACATTAATAAAAAAACGTACATTTGAAGTAAACATTGTTTTTGAAGGAAAGCATGGAACATCGACAGTATAACATCTGTCGTGTCCTTTGATATTCAGTATCCTAAAATTGGTGCAGGACAAGATGTATTGGCACTATTCAAAACCCAAAAATAAATAGATCATTTATCTCAGGGCCTCTATACTCTTGAGATAGGATTTCTGATATACAGAATGAGTGGGTAGGCGAATGCAGTAATTACTTCACAGTGACTGTGACCACACTCCTTTTGATCTTCTGACATGGTTGAATTGTATACACTCTATAGGGTGTTGGATGTTCAAAAGATGGGCATGAGGCCTTGCCTGCGTCACTGCCGGGTGATCTTTTGCATGGCTCGTACCCTGTCACCATTAGGCTCATGCGAACTTTAAATTGCGCCATATAATTCACGTAATTTCATGTTACACAAAATCCCCAAAATGATGCCATAATGCAAACCCGTAAAAGCATACTGCAGTTCATGGCAAACTGCATGGGAGCACAAGAATAACACAAAACAACCAGAACGCAAGTGACTGTTTTTGTGGCAATTGTGTTTTTGCGCTATATATATTTTTTGTTGCAGAAAATGTGTCCTTGTGTCAAGAATTTACACAAGGTTTTATTTCTAGCAAAAATATGGTGCTAAATGACAGATTCGCATTCTGTGTAATTATGCATAATTTCATGTAATTTTCTCAAAAGTTTGAATAATTCAGCGAAACAAATTATGTACATTTAACACATCGCTTGTCACCATTTTTTAAGACCGAATACCCTTGCCCCTTGTAGGAAATAGAATCAATCAATCAATCACAGAATTTGTAAAGCGCACTACTTACCCGTGAGGGTCTCAAGGCGCTAGGGAAAAAGAAAAGAAAAGGGGGGGTGCTGCTACTGGTCGAACAACCAGGTCTTGAGTAGCCTCCTGAAGGTCAGCAGGTCTTGGGTCTGTCGTAGGCTTAGTGGAAGGGTGTTCCAGGTCTTGGCGGCGAGGTGGGAGAAGGATCTGCCGCCAGTGGTAGTTCTTCGAATGCGAGGGACGGTGGCGAGGGAGAGGTCGGCGGAGCGGAGTTGGCGGTTGGGGACGTAGAAGAGGAGTCGTCTGTTGAGGTAGGCTGGGCCAGTCTTGTGGAGTGCCTTGTGTGCGTGGATGAGGAGTTTGAAGGAGATTCTCCTGTCGACGGGGAGCCAGTGCAGGTTCCTCAGGTGGGGGGTGATGTGGCTGTGGCGTGGTACATCGAGGATCAGGCGTGCGGAGGCGTTTTGTATGCGTTGCAGCCGCTTGATGAGCTTGGCCGGGGCTCCCGCGTAGAGGGCGTTCCCATAGTCAAGTCTGCTACTGACAAGGGCCTGGGTGACTGTTCTTCTTGTGTCTGTCGGGATCCACCTGTAGATCTTGCGAAGCATGCGGAGGGTGTTGAAGCAGGAGGATGAGACTGCGTTGACTTGCTTGTCCATGGAGAGCGTTGAGTCGAGGATGACTCCCAGGTTGCGTGCGTGGTCGGTGGGTGTCGGGGCTGCTCCCAGCATCGTTGGCCACCAGGAGTCGTCCCAGGCTGAGGGGTTGGAGCCGAGGATGAGGACCTCTGTCTTCTCCGTGTTCAGTTTTAGTCGGCTGATCTTCATCTAATCGGCGACGGCCTTCATTCCTTCATGGAGGTTGGATTTGGCGGCGAGGGGGTCCTTGGTGAGGGAGAGGATCAGTTGAGTGTCGTCGGCGTAGGGAGATTATGTTGAGGTCGTGTTGTCTGGCGATGCGTGCGAGCGGGGTCATGTAGATGTTGAACAGTGTTGGGCTGAGGGACGATCCCTGGGGTACGCCGCAGATGATCTCGGAGGCTTCGGATCGGAATGGTGGGAGGCGGACTCTCTGGGTTCTGCCGGCGAGGAAGGAGGTGGTCCATTCCAGGGCCTTGTCTCGGATCCCTGTGTCGTGGAGGCGTGCGCGTAGAGTGCGGTGGCAGACAGTGTCGAAGGCGGCGGAGAGGTCCAGCAGGATGAGGGCTGCGGTCTCACCATTGTCCAGCAGGATCCTGATGTCGTCGGTGGCGGCGATGAGGGCAGTCTCAGTGCTGTGGTTGCTGCGGAACCCTGATTGGGATGGGTCCAGGATGCTGTTTTCTTCGAGGTATCGGGTTAGCTGTTTGTTGACGATCTTCTCGATGACCTTGGCTGGGAACGGAAGCAGGGAGATGGGCCGGAAGTTCTTGAGGTCTCTCGGGTTCGCCTTGGGTTTTTTGAGTAGGGCGTTGATCTCTGCGTGTTTCCAGCTCTCTGGGAAGGTCGCGGTCTCGAAGGAGAGATTGATGACGTTGCACAGGTGGGGTGCGATGGAGCTGCTGGCTTTGTTGAAGATGTGGGGCGGGAAAGGGTCTGACGGGGAGCCGGAGTGTATTGTGCTCATGGTCTTGATGGTGCCCTCGATGTTCACGCTGGCCCAGGCTGGCAGGGGGTCGTGGTCGATGGTGTGCGGCGGGTCTGGTGCATCGATCTTAGTTGGGGCTGTCTGGGTGTTGAAGCTGTCGTGGATGTCGGCGATCTTGCGGTGAAAGAAGGTGGCGAGGGAATCGCACAGGGGTTGCGACGGCGGGATGTCGTTGGTGTTGGAGCTGGGATTGGAGAGTTCCTTCACTATGTTGAAAAGCTCCTTGCTGTTGTGTGCGTTGTTGTCGAGGCGGTCTTTGAAGGAGATTCTCTTGGCGGACCTGATGAGGTGGTGGTGGTTACGGATGGCGTCTTTGTGGGCTGTGTGGCTGTCCGGTGTCTTATCATTGTGCCATTTCTTCTCTAGTTTCCGGCAGGTACACTTGGAAGCTAGGAGTTCCGAGGTGAACCAGCTGGCTCTTTTGGTGGTGTCACTGTAGGTGAACTTTTTCAGCGGGGCGAGGGTGTTGGCACAGTCGTCCATCCATCGTCTGAGGTTGCAGGCAGCGTCGTCGGTGTTGGATGGGTCGGAGGGAGGGCTGAGAGCGAGGGTTGCCCGAGTTGGTCTTCGGTGACTTTGCTCCAGCAGCGGCGTGGGATCTGTTGGGTGCGGTGGTGTGTGGTGGGTTTCTGGAAGGTGAAATGGATGCAGCGGTGGTCGGTCCAGAGGAGTTCCGTGGTGTGGCTGAAGGAGACGTGGGAGCTTGAGGAGAAGATGGGGTCAAGCGTGTGGCCGGCGGAGTGGGTCGGTGTTGTGACGAGCTGGCTCAGACCGAGGTTGGCGAGGCTGTCGATCAGGGTGGTGGAGTTGCTGTCGTTGTTGTTCTCCAGGTGAAAGTTCAGGTCTCCGAGGAGGATGTAGTCGGTAGAGGTCAGGGCGTGCATGCTGATGAAGTCGGCGATGGAGTCGCTGAACTGGGGTCGGGGCCCAGGGGGTCTGTAGACAAGGGTGCCTCTAAGGGTGGTGTTGGGGTCCGTGTGGATCTGGAAGTGCATGTGTTCGGCGGTGCTGAGAGTGTCGTCGGTGCTGGTCAAGACCCTGATGGTGTTCTTGTGGACGATGGCGATTCCTCCTCCTACTGCGTTGATGCGGTCTCTGCGGGTGATCTTATAGCCGTCTGGGATGGCTATGGCGATGTCGGGGGCGGAGGAGTCGTTCATCCAGGTCTCAGTCAGGAAGGCGACGTCTGGTGATGATGTGTCGAGCAGGTCCCAGAGCTCGACTTCGTGTTTGCGTGCGGAGCGGGTGTTCAGTAGGATGCACCGGAGGTGGTTGAGGTCCTTCTTGGCGGGCGCCTCGGTGGCTCTGAGGCTGGTGTAACTGCAGTTCCGGCAGGTGAAGGGACCATGGGTGCGTTTCGGGGTGGCCTTGAAGCAGTTGTGTGTCCGTCCGGGGTTGAGAGCGTGGAGTGTGGTGGCATCGTATCGGCGTCGGTCCTCGAGGCTGGAGCGGGGGCGCGCGGCCCAGGGGTTCTGGCGCTGGGCGCGGTCCAGTCGCGGACGAGCGCAGACGGGCTTTAGGGAGGCCCTTTAGGGATCAGGAGATGGATAGCCTGGCAAGAGTAAAATTCTGGTTGGCTGGTTCAGCAATCATCTGACCTCACTATCCAGGGTCTTATGGTGCTGGATCCACAAGAGGGGACTGAGTGACGGTGCAGTGTGTATCGTCACGTATGCATGACCGTGAGATCCATGAGGGCTCCTCCTTACTGTCACTGTGGGTGCAGATGCATCCTCTCCAAGGAGCATCGCCTCATTAAAGGAGAGCTTGGGACATTGACCATCTCTTTAATGACATATATGAGAGTGTATGTGCTGGTACCCAGCTCCTGGACTTGTAATACTCCAGGGGGCGGGGCTTTGTTTATTAGAGTTAGAGACGGGGCACTACAAGAAGGGATCACCACACAGCATACAGCCACCTTCAAGTTTCACTGTCACAGCTTGTGTCATGGTGGATCCCATCCTAAAGGGGCTTCTGAAGGACACTCTGCCCTGTGAGGGACCAGGCACTACATTAGCAGGATTGTAATTGTGTAATAACCACTTGACCTCAAGCGGCACACCCCTGCTTGACTATCAGACATGGTCTAACAGTGCAACATGCACAGTAACATAGATATTGCACAATAATATTAACCTGACTGGATACAGTTACTGGCCGTAGACGCTTCTTAAAGGCATGACTGAGGATGATTGACTGCATTGCATGTTGCAGAACTCACTTTCAAAGATCACCGGTCCCACCCGCTGACTCCTCCCCCGCTGCTTGCACCTGCCTGCGTTGTCACTCAACCTTGTCTGTCTTAATAGCAAAGCGGCCTGTCAGCAGGTAAGGTCACAAAAGTTAGGAAGACACAGATGCCCCACTCAACTGCTAAACTCCATCTCCCCAATCAGAGGCCATCATCAGTCTGGCAGCTGCACACCACTGAACCACAGACAAGTGACAAGTGTCATCCTGCACTTTAAATCAGCCCACAGCCATACCTCCCTCCACTCCCTAGCCTGATATAGATGACATCATGCTCCCTGTGTAACCACAGCCTCCGTACTTAAACTCCTCGCTGACGCACTGTACTCAAAACCACCTGCGCAACCTCAAGTTTGCAATCCAGCTACCTGCCATGGGACACCTGCTGTGGAACCATCCAAGAAGCCACAACTCTAAGCGCATTCTAAAAAAGAAAGGTTTCAAACAACAGCCTCCCTCCTACCCCCTAAGTCCTTGAGTCCCAATACCAGGTTAAGGATTTCTTGCTGCCCAGCTGCCATCAAGACTTAAAGGACAGATAAACAATGATGGCGCCACTATTTGTGCCATGAAGTTTCTCACTTGCCATTTAATTCATCTTTCATTCTATGTTTCTGCCATAGTATTGTAGCCACCATGTTATGTCATCAATAATAAAGGCCCACTCCCCAAGTCTATAATGAGGGAGTGCACCCTTAATGACTTATGACTGCTATAGTCGATCACAAAAGGATAATAGTCTTATTGTTATGTATGTCTCTCATAGAGAGCCTCCATTGTTTACACCAGTTTCTGAACCTGATAACTCACTGCTATGACGTGGCAACAGTTGATAGCAAAACGCGCTATCCACGGTTGCTACATCATAAAGGCCTTCCAGGTCAGGTGGCAGGGCTCTCCCCTAGAGCCTGTCACCGCAGCGCTGCTTGCATGGAAACAAGAGTGACATTGTCTATTGTGTTGCTGTTCCCTCTCTCCTCCTCCACACCTCCCTTGTGTTGCTTGACCCCGTCTCCTCCCACTGCCCATTGTGTTGCTGCTCCCTTCCTCCTCTCCTGTATCTCCCTCATGTTGCTTCCCCTGCCCTCCTCCCACTGTCCATTGTGTTGCTGCTCCTTTCCTCCTCCCATGCACCTCCCTTGTGTTGCTTGACCCCGTCTCCTCCCACTGCCCATTGTGTTGCTGCTCCCTTCCTCCTCCCCTGTATCTCCCTCATGTTGCTTCCCCTGCCCTCCTCCCACTGTCCATTGTGTTGCTGCTCCATTCCTCCTCCCATGCACCTCCATTGTGTTGCTTGCCACCCTGTGTTTTTAGACATATTGCACAGCAGGGCGGACTGCTATGCAACATGGCTTGAAGAAAAAAGTGCTGTGATATACTAATGCTGGCTGTGTCATAGCAGTTTTTTCTTTACTTTAAGCCATGTTGCATAGCAGCTCCTGCTGCTGCGCAACATGTTTTAAAAAAATTGACAAAGCCAATACATCTTGCATTGGCGAAACCTATTGGCTTTGCCAATGCTTGTTTTTCACATTTGGGTCATGGACGAGAGGGCATGTTATGTATAGCTCCCCTATTACGCCTCTGCCCCTGTGCAACAGTTGAAATCAAGAGCTGATTATTTTGTGGGGCATACATAATATTATTATAGATGGGTGAAAAGCAAATTACAAGGATGTTTTTCACCTCGATTTCAGTGACATCAAAGACAACTCAAGCTTTGCTCTTGTTTTCTATTTGATGTCAGGTGGAAAACCTCCCTGTAATGCACTGTTACCCATCACTAATTCTATATATATAACACGCACTGAGGGTAGAACATTCTAAAATAATAAGAGAGAAACTGAAACACAAGAATTGTAATGTTAAAGCAGAGCGTCTGTACCAACCAGTATTGGCCATTGTCTGCAATGGAGCTCCCAACATTCCAGTGTCCTAATATGCATAATAGCCTGTTGCTAAGGGCTATAATAGTTGATAAAGGCCCTCCTCCCAATTTATAATGGAGGAGAGTTTCTTTAATGACTCTATAGTCGATATCAGAAGGGCAATAATCCTAGTGGAACATTACACCCACTGAGGGCAGATTGTTTTAATATAAATAGGGAGAAACAAAAAAGGCAAAACATTAATATGAGAGGAGAAAGCCTTTGCAAGACATTATTAGCCCTAAGCCACATCAGTGATTTGAAAGGAGTTACCATCGTTTCAATATTCTAATATGGCGTTATATTCCGCTACTGCTATCTTACTTAGGAATACTAGAAACAAAATTTCTTATTAATATGTTAAGTAAATAGCAAAAAAAAGAAAAAGCTTACACGCATAAACAAAACTGCCTAGATATCAGTTTACCTGTGTCAAGTGTCAGTAACTCACTCAGACCTATATTTTTTCTTTGCACTCCAGTAATTTTCGTTCTACACTTAGAACATGTGCACTAGGATTACTAGAATCCAAAGATGTGGGAGAGACACACCTTGCATGGAGGCAGCTCAGGTGGCCATGTTGCAGCATCGTGTAGGAGAATGCAGAATATATGTTCAGCACATGGAAAGAGAGTGCAAGTATTCTTCTATGATTCCTTTTCACATCTATTTCAATTTGCAACTTTACATGTATTGCATTTCATAACCCATCGGGGCGCCAGAGCACATTCAATGCTTAGGTATCCTGCAACTCTGTCCATTTTGGACCATGAGTGGGAGCTCCATGGGATGAAGATGGACATTAATTCTTTGCCCCAGTCCGATATACAAATGCTACTGCAGGTACACCCCCTCCCCACCCCCCAGGCATTCACAATCAATGGGCTTGGGAGAGGTAGGGGCTTTTTTAAACAAATAGTTCCATCTGCAGTGGCACCATGAAACAGCAGAAGCTAAAGTATCGTTACACCATCTACCCTATATTCCTGACACCATCACATGAACGCTCCATCGACTACTATCATTACATGGACTTGACTCAAGGGCTCAAATTCAGGCCCAGACTGAGAACACAAAGCAGCCCTGGCAATTGTATCTGACCTGGGGGGAGGGGAGCGTTTTAGCGAGGGTGCAAATGTGAAGCACTGCTGCTTAACTGAACCCGCCCCCAGCGCTGCTGCTTATGTTACTGGGTGCCAATATTGCAGTGCTGCTGAAAAACCTGCCCCCAGTAACAAAACCAGCCCTTGCCGCTCCAAAACCAGCTCCCACCCTTCCAGCCTCCCAGGAAAACGCCAGATGCCCACTACGGCCAGTCTGGCCCTGCTCAAATTGGCTACGACTGGTGTTATTTCATTGAATCTGCCCAGTTGACCTGATGGCAAGTCGAGGTAGTACTCATGGTCTATGTAATGGTCGGGTGGGGGGGGATAATGCCATGAACAACATCCATCTACACTGTATTTTCACTGCAGTTTCACTATATAGGATCTGGGTATGAATTACATATCTGGCACCCTCCTGCTCTGTCTGCTTAAGCCCTTAACTAGGTGCAGTTAGGACAGCAGGGTACAGACCGGGACAGTGCGCCCAAACAGTGCATTAGTGAAAGACAGGGATGCGGTTTGAAATTAAGGCTCTGTCTTTATTTTGAGGCTGTGTGCTGCTTCCACATGGATGCCTGGGGGTCTCTTTGACCCCCCTTACAGCCTTCTGCAAGGGTGACCTTTTGGATGCACCTACTGTGCACCACCTTTTTATGGTGCACAGTTAGTGCACTTCCTGTTAGCACCCGACTGCACCCCCCCCCGCAGATGGATGCCTGGGTGGCCGCCCTGACTTCTGCAGGGGTGATCTTGGGAGGTGCACTAAGTGTGCAACCTTTTAGGTCTCGCGTGCTTTGCAGGGCAGAGCCCTGCTCCGCCTCCGCGAGAGATTTTGTAAGAGAGGACTTTGAGAAGAGGGCTTTACGCTCGCCCCTCATTTCCATTGGCTGGCGTCACCGTTTATGCTAAACGGTGGCCTGCCATTGGAAATGAGGGTTTTCTGTTCACGCCCTTTGTCTCCAAGCCGGACTGGCTCGCCTGCTTTGCGTCTGTCGTGAAGACATTTCTTATCAGCTTCTTTATTTAACAAGCTGATAAGAAATGTCTTCACGAGAGCCGTGAAGGAGCATGCACCAGGCGTCCTGCAACCACGCTGGCTTCACGCCTGGAGCTTGCGCCAGTCAGCTCTCTCATTGGTCTGTCGGTGTCCAGCTGCCAGAGGGCCCCATACAAGAAAGTGGCTACGTGTCTCAAAGGGGATGCTCTGAGAAGGTGGGGCAGAAAACGCCGTGGAGTGGATCTGCGGGTCTGTGCTGAGAGACCCACTTTGTGAGACCCAGCTGCTTTGCAGGCAAAGACGGAAAACACTGGCTTGTTCTTTTTTTCTGCTCGTTTCCTTCCTTTTGTTTTTGCTCCGTCTCCCTTCTTCCCTCACTCCTTCTCTTCCTTCATCCCTTTCCTCTTGATTTTCTTTCTTTTTACCACTTCCTTTGTGCGCGCCTAGCTTTTATAGACACCACATGTTATCATTTTGTGATAGGGCTATAGTGACAGTGCTATATGCTCCGAGCATGACCGAGGCACCGACCAGATCGTACACGCCGCGCACGGGGGGCACAGGATGGCTGCTATGGCAACTCCCAGGAGCATTTGTCTTTCACGATCACAACTTTCAAATTCTGCAGGGACAACCCCGGCGTATTGGCAGGAAAAGCGTCAGGAAGCTTGCAAGCGTCAGAAAGCTTGCGCCTTTGACAGGGTCATAGGAGGGAGCCTGGCGCATGACGCGGCGGCCAGACACTAGAACATGTAAAACCACGTGGGCTGTAAGTAAACCATGGACACAAAGCACCACGGAATGGAAATCAAGAGGGGGAGAAGAGAGGGAGGGAAAGAGAGAGAGAGAAGGAAAGTGAGGGCGGAGACAAAGTCAGGAGAAGTGACAAACCCTGAGCGAGGAGGCGCGCTCCTGGTGGACGGTGCAGTCCACAAGCCACGGCAACAGACCATATATTCAAATAAAAAGAAGCGACTCAAGGAAAGAGGGCGGCAGTGCTTAATTTGAGCCGGTGGTTCGGGCTGGTTGGTGGGCTAGATTAAGGTGAGAAGGGACAGAAAGTGATAAAACCCTGCCAAGCCTGGTCCTGATCGCCTACAAATGTCCCCTTGCTCGTCGCAGGGTGCCAGCACCCTGTTGTCCGAGGCTACCCACGGCTTCATAAACTGCCCCCATGCCAATGCTTCCGTGCTCTCTATGATGCCAGGCCCCGCACCAATCTCTTCCACGAACGGCAGTTCACCTCTGGAGCCTTCAGGGTGAACCGGAAGCGCAAAGCTTAGCGAGGAGCGGTGTGCCCTGCGGGCCCAGCCGGCGCCCATGCCTGGCACCCTGCCAGCCTCCCTCCTCCACCGCAGCCCGGGGCCTTGTTTTATTGCAGCTTCACGGTGCATAGTTCCGCCTGAACAGACCCACGCTGCACAGGGCGCACAGAGCCCTCTCCATACGACGCTGTCTGCATAAGGGTCATCACGGTGGGGCCGCAGACCGCCAACCTATAACCAACCCAGGAATCTGGGCGGGACAGGCCTTTTATTCCACCGGCATTTCCCCAGCCCTTGGGGCCGGCCGGTTTTACAAGCACAGTGCCTCTCCTGGTGCCTCTGTCACTCTCCCCGCTGCACGGGAAGGCTTCAGGAGAGAGAGGGCGGAAGGGAAGGTAGAGAGAAAGCTATCAGAGATGGAGAAGAAAGACAGATGGGGAGAGAGTGGATGGATGGAGTAAAGAGAGAGATGGCGCGAGGAGGGGAGGGAGCGGGGCTGGCTTCAGCATGTTTGCCAGGGTTGTTTTTGGTTTCCCCAGCCCTGCCAGGCATCCATTTTTGCCAACTCAGCGGATTTGGGCAGCAGAGTGGTAAATTTTCAGCAACACTCCTGTCTACAGGATTCCAAGGCTTATGGGGGCGTGGTGTGTTTTACCTGCTGACCAGCGCTGCACATTCAAGTATACAAAAGTGCAGGTACTCACTGTCCCAGAGAGACAGTTTACTAACCAGAAGGGTCTGTACTCCCCCGCTCTAAACACTGAGCCCCTTTGAGGAGTGCAGGTGCACTCCCTTTCACACGGAAGAAGCGCAGACACTCAGTACCTGCCCATTTAAAGCCCGGCTCCCTAAGCAGTGAAGGTTTGCCAACACCCATTGTAGGCTAGCAGCGCCCAGAAGCACACGCCTTGCGGCGCTGCTGCGGTCACAGACACTGATAGCAGGAGACGGCTGCCCGCAGTGGTCACAATTCACTTCATCCTGCGATGTCACACACGTTCACTCCTCTGATCTGGGTCACATATATCGTCACGTGACTGTCGAGCCAAAGGCGGTGAGATGTTACTTCCAGTGAAGTCACTGGGATGTTAATTAACGGGTTTGAAACCTCAAAGTCCTACTTGCGGTTGGCGACAAAACGTTGCTTTGTATGCCAGGTCAATGCCCAGTGGCACTCTACATTGGAGGCCTCGTTGGGCCCTCGCAGCGCGTGCTCACAGCCCTCCTTGTGTGTTTCGTGTGTAGGACTCCTCCTGTGATGCACATCCTGACTCCTAGCCTGCCATATAAACAAAAGCTGGGCCCCGCCACATGAAAAAAAATTCTTTCCACCACACTTCAGAATTACTACAAAAAAATATGTGCTTCATTTGTGCTTTCCATGCTCTGAGATATCAGCACAGTTCATTTACAGACATTTAAATTTTGTTTTGTGTTAGAAAAAAAATAACATTGGACAGCACACCCTGAGTAGCTAGCTAGAAAAAAACAAGCATTTGCAATGCAATAGGTCTCACATTTACGCGAGTTTAAGCTATTGGCATTGTAAATGACAATGCCTTTTATTTGTTTTAAAAACGAAAACAAAAATAAAGGCGTTGTTATTTGCAATGTCAATAGCTGAAACTCAGCGTAAATGCGAGACCTATTGCATTGCAAATGCTTGTTGTGTTGCAGTCAGTGTGTCTCGTGGAGGGAAAAGGCAAAGTGTTCCCTCATTTGGGTGGTGTGTCCCGTTGCCCGTACTCAGCTGACGCAGGATGCCAAATGCTCCTCTTTTTGCTGCTCACATCTAACTTCCTGATGGGACACTCTCAAGTGTCCTAGCAGAATGTCCACATCTCACTATTTCAGCTCTTACTGAGCTCTGAAAGAGGTGCCTATCTGTGGTTGTGAGGGAGGAATGCAGCAGAGATGGGGTGCTGCATAACTTTAGGGAAACAGTCTCCTTTAGAGGTGCTTATACAAAATTTATGGACCTGCAGTTAAACAACCCTGAATTTATTAATGGAAACGATGGTGGGACATATGCTAGAACTATGCACTTGGTGTTTATTTATTTCATAAAACCACCTTCAAAGCGCATATATATTGTCAGAAAAGGGAACAGAGGAACAGGGAAAGTATGAGGTGCCTAAGAGCAAACATTTTGGTAAAGTTGGTGACCCAAGATTGTTATGTAGTACTGTTTGTCCCAAAGGCTATTACTTTACTACATCATTACATTTTGGTGAATCGAACATGAGAGAGGGCACTGTCTAACCATCTTTGCAGAGTTACTATGCAGTCCAGTTTTTTTTCCTACGATAAACTTATTAATAGCTTTTAGATAGATTCTAAACACTTCCAGTTCTGGACAAAAAAATGGGGACATTGGAGTAAGTTCAAAATTTGATTGTCCAAGAGCACACAATTTAGCCTGATGGGGATGCCAGGATTAAAAACCTTGGGGCATATTACCAAGGATTAGCGATATTTATCGCTAACCGCGCTTAGCGCGTTATTTGGTAACGCCACCTATCGCTGGAAATTATCGCTGAGATAACACCCTATTAGTAAGGTTTATCTCCATAGCGATAATATTTCCAGCGATAGCGGCAAAATGCGAGAATATCGCTGGAAAACCAGCTATATTCTCGCTTTAACGCTATGGTGGATTCAGCATTAGAATCCACCTCCTATACTTCAAACAGGTAAGTCATCCTCACTAGCAGGTGTTAAAATCTAGCGATAAACGCGCTTAGCGCGAATTATTATATCGCTTCGCCTGCCTTGCTAATAGGGGGTAGTGGTGTTAGCGACTGTTTTCAGTCGCTTTTAGTAGGGAACGCCTTCCTTGCATGTCATTAGCGATAATTATCGCTGACATGCAAGGCGATGGAAAACGCGGCCTCTGACGCCTGAAAGCTGTCGCTAACGCCTGTTAGCGACAGCTTGCTAATAGGGCGATAAAATTATCGCCGCTTTAGCGGCAAAAGTGCCGCTAAAGCGGCGATAAAGCCCTTGATAATATGCCCCCTTGTCTTCTGGTTCCACAGTTTCCCCTAGCTCACTAGACTACAACTGGGATGGCAGTGATTCTTACGGAAAGACAAAGGGACTACCTTCCCAGGAAAATGTCACAGTATTATGAGCCCTGCCCATATTCATAATCCAATGTTTAAATCAGCAAATTTAGGTAAAGTGGACAAGCCAGTATTAGATGTTAAGTCTAGTAGTGGTGTCTGCCCACTTCAGTGAATTGCCTGCCTCATTAGGGTTTCTGTCAATGTGAACACTTTATTTAATTTATTTAGGCCAATGGCCATAAAAGTAATACAATTAAAATAGTTTTAAAAAGAAACCCAATACAATGTGAGCTAGAAAATATACAAATGCCATGCATAAAATAATCTTAGAACTATCCACTCTTGGCTCAGAGACACAAAACAGATGCACAAACGCTTTATCATAAACACAAAACCTAGGGCCTCATTTACAAACCCCTTGCGCTGCCGCTGTGTCACTTTTTTTTTACGCAGCGGTGGCGCAATCAATGTGCCACACTGCGCCATATCTACAAACGGACGCATTGGGTCCAATGCGTCTGTTTGTAGATCCCTACGTCACATTATACCTGTGCCAGGTATGATACGCAGGGTAGGCGTTCCCATGCAAAAAAGCCACGTAAGACTGGCCCACTGAAATTTACAACATTTCACTGCATCACTCTATGACTTCACTGCGTCATAATCCTTACACCTGCTCAGGCCAGGCTTTAGGAATGACACTGGGCTTTTACAATGGGACTCGCCTATGTGTTCTGACGCATTGCTGGCGTTGTGTCAGTTTTACAACCAACTCCAGCAATGCGCCACTTTTGCGGCAACAGATGTGTTAGAATTTCTGACGCATCTGTTAATCCTTGCGCCATGGAGCCTGTATTGTAAATACAGTCCATCCGAAGTGTCACAAGGACATTTGGAGCAGGTGTAAGGAAACTGATGCATCGATGCCGATGCGTCAGCTTCTTGTAAGAGAAGCCCCCAATGTGGTCCGTCATGCCTTAAACTACAGTTTATACAGGTCATGCTGTAGTAAATGTATTTGTAAAAGCTTCAGACCAGAATAATAAACTTAAAAAGTAGGGGGCAGATTTACAAGCCCCTTGCAACACTTTTGCGCAGCCGTTGTGTCACTTTTGTGACGCAGCGGCAGTGTAAACAATGCGCCAAGTTGTGACAAATTTACATTTACAACGTGACACATCTAGAGAGATGCGTCACGTTGTAAAGCCCTGTGCCACATTATACCTGCGTCAGGTATAATGTATGCAGCGTGGACGTTCCGGCGCAAGAAAGCCTCGTAAAAGTGACGCAGTGAAATCTACAAGATTTCACTGCGCCACTTTTACAATGCCACGGCGTCAAACCTTACGCCTGTTTGAAGCAGGCGTAAGGAGTGACGCAGCACAATAGGTATGGGCCTTCCTCAGCATTGCTGGCGACACAACTCCAGCAATGTGTGACCTTTGCGCCAACAGATACATGATGCATCTGTCAATCCTTGCGCCATGGTGCGTCGCATTGTAAATGCGACGCATCCATGGTGGCGCAAGGGTTTTTGTGTGACGCAAGTAAACTGACGCATCTCTGCTATGATGCAGAGATGAGTCCGTTTCTTGTAAATCTGCCCCTAGATACTCTTATGAGATGCATTACTAGGCGCGTGCACACTACATTTAACACATAGAACATGATCATTTATCCATTGTAGAATAAAGATAGTATGACTACAGGGATACAGCTTGGGTTACATGCCCTTCCCTACCTCACAGGACAGCCTAGCTGAATAAAGTGCAAGTGCTCCTGCTTACATTATAATTTAAAACAATAGTTCTAAAATCAATACAACCATGATACACAATGGGGAGGGGTGCATTAGGCAGAGGGCAAGAAAAGGGTAAGAGAGACTATTTTTGCCAAATTGGCCATATGCTCTCCAAATATTTAGCAATGGAGAAGACAATGTCTGCTCTACATAATCTTATCGCTACCCTGTATTGGACAACACTTAAAAGACGGCACAGAGGAGCAATCCAATGCCTGTGCTGCTTATGACAGCTTAGGCAAAAAGAGGCCATGGTTGTCGGTTTCTTCAGCACTTCTACAAACAGGACATATTTCACTGCCTCCTTGCTGTCCATTCCATTTAGCAGTAATGGTAGCAAGCGTTAATGTACCTAACTTGAACCTTATATAAAGAGCTTTTGGGAATGGGGGATCGATATCATTCATATAATTTTCAAAGTATGAGGTAGGCTTGAATCCTATGAAACAATCAGTCATTTGGCCCAAGCCAACCTGTTTGGAGAATTTAACCTCCTCAAGCTCCCAACAGATGGCCTTCAGTCTCTTATTTGCGGAAGATGGAATAGTTTCAGGGGACAACCAATACTCGTATAATTTCATAGAGTATAAGGACTGTTTTACATAATCCAACCAGGGTAGCAAAACTCCTCTCCATGATTTATCTAGAACATCTCTTAGACCCACTCTATATTCTACCAGCTCGGGCGTAGACCAAATCCGTAGCCAGTACAAAATGGGTTTCAGGTGTGCTAGGGGTACAATTGACCAGAAACCTAGGTCATGCTTAAAAATCAATGGCGTTCTTTGGGGCAATTTAAGGGCTACTTTAAAAATGTATTCTCAGCCACCTCCAGGGCTTTTAAATTAATGTATCCCCAGCGTTCTGTTACATATGTTGCGACAACTACAGCTTTGGCCCTCCAAACCGCAAGAAGGGAAAAAATTGGATGATACAAGGTCTTGTTTGAGAATTGTAAAATGGCTGCCGCCCTGTGCTTTAGTATAATGGTACGTTTGGTAACCTGGATACCCCGAGTATTTGCACTAGAGATGCGAATGCCAAGATAATCAAGATCTACCACTTTCTCCAACTCCTCCCCTTCCAACGTTATTGATCCTCTAAAGCCTCTATAGGGGTGGATGACCATATATTTTGTCTTGCTCACGTTAATTGCCAAGCTGATACTAATGAAGTATCGTCCGCAAATAGTAGGGTGAGTAGTTTGGTTCCCCTAGAACCGGGGAGTCGTTATCACAACCCAAGAGGTAATCGATGCAGCCATTTATAACCAGCAGGAACAACATGGGAGCAAGGAAGCATTCTTGCCTGACTCCTTTTGCAACCTCAAAAGGATCTGTGTTTTCCCCATTTATACCCCATCTAACTTGTGCAATACTGTCCTGTTGGAGCCTGACAAATAGATGAAGGAGATGGCGGGAAGCCCTCGGTCACCTAGTATATGCCAATACTTATCCCTAGGGACCATGTCGAATGCCGCCTTGAGTTCAACAAAAGTGACATAGAGGCTACCCTTTCATATGTCTACTTCTTTCCACCTTATTAATTGGAACCTAAAAACCTGGATTACTGTGCTAATTTTGGGATGAAATCCAGCCTGAAACTGTGTTAAAATGTTATTCCTTCGACTCCGGTAAGGAGCTGATCTAATAAAAGCTTACAAATGTTTTTTTGGCTTGAATGAATAAGACTAATTGGGCGGTAGTTGGCTGGCTCAGATTTCAGGCTTTTCTTATGTTTGGGAATAAGCCCTACCCCTTTCTATGAGGTTGGAATCTCGCCTCCTACTAAAATAGCATTGACAACCCGTGTAAGGTAGGGTGCCCAAATTACCGGTTTGGGCTTAAACATGTTCACCGGAAATCGATCTAGCCCGAGTGTCTTTCCTGCCTTCTGGGATCAAATGGCCACAATCACGTCAGTCACTGTGAATGTCCATCCATCTTTAACAGTATCTAGTTTAAAAGACGTCTTGCAGGATGTGGGGGACACCATGAAACCAGGGGAATCAAAGTTTGCAAGGGTTAGAGGGGAGCGTCTATATAAAGATTTAAAATGGTTCACCCGGCATTGTGGACGAATGTGTGATTCTGGCTTCATCCTATTTGTCTTGGTGCCATCTGCTATTATGTGTCAAAAAGCTACCTTGTCCCCTGAGCGCGTTCCAGACAAAATGTCACTCCAAATTGCTGTATCCCATGAAGATGCTGCATGTTTCAGGGCTAGTTTGTAGTCTGCTCTGGCTAACTTTATATCCTGCGGGGACCCACATTTAAGGGCACTAAGGAGATTGCTCTTGGCTTAACTACAAGCCCAATCATACCATGTAGGATTTGCCTTCTGAGGGAGGTTCTTACGTGGAGGTGGTTTAGTAAAGAAACTCATTTTCAAATTCTCAAGCAATTTGAAATGGGCATCCATAATCATGTCAGGTGCTTCCTCTAAATTAGCCATGTGAGACAAAATGGGAATTAGGTCTTGATATACTAAGGCATACTTGGATTCATTGTCCATAATGATCTCCCAATTAATTCTCCTCCGAATATTACTGACTGAAAGGACACCTCGAGGCAACTGTGGAGTCCTATTCTCCCCTTCACCACTTCCACAAAGGGAGAGACGAAGAGGGAAGTGGTCACTCTCATATCTAAATCATCTCACAAAAGAGACCCCGGGTCCAAGACAAAATAAAATAAAATAAAGGTCCGAATGTGGCATAGAGATAGAAGTGGAACTAAAGGGGATATCCCTTTTTAAGGACAGTTCCCCTCACACACCAAAGGTGTCATGCTTCATCATAGGGGTACCTCCTCACGTGAGGAACCTGGTCCTCACGCATGCTACAACCCCCTCGCTGCGAGGGAGGAGCACAGGGATGTTTTAATTTGAGAGGTAGGGTGTACTAAAACCCTATGTGAGCTAGGTGTGATAGAAAAAGAGTGCAGTGCTATAATACAGGTGAATTAAA
Organism: Calotriton arnoldi; assembly: GCA_963921515.1. Lineage (NCBI taxonomy): Eukaryota > Metazoa > Chordata > Amphibia > Caudata > Salamandridae > Calotriton > Calotriton arnoldi. The sequence continues at coordinate 1,354,188 of CAWUFW010005124.1, read as the reverse complement.
ACTGACTACAGGGTCAGCTATGTGACTTTAATAACGCTGCCCGGTGTCAGGATTAAAAAGCAGGAATTGCTTGTGGACACAGAGGTCAGTATTCAAAACCGCTGTGTGCTTACAAGACCAACATGTTTCAGCCTCAAAAACCTATATTAGTGTCTAGGCTTTCGTCAGGGTCGGAAATGTAGCTACTGCAATTTGACAGCTGTGAAGAAAATAAAAATGAACTGTAATCATTTCATACTGAACCAGAGAGTGGTTTCTTTGTTCAATACGTCAAAAGTCTCCCTGTATTTGGAAACAATGAACAACATATCATCCATGCATATATATAAAACTGTATGTACAGATGTAAGCATAATAGATATCAATATTACCACTTCGAATCCACAACTCATTGTTTATGCAAAGAAACTGATTCATCATTGTCTTTGCTAAACCCACATCGAATACAATTTATTGTTGCATTTCCGGAGTGTATCATTATGGAAAGCAAACCGGATGCGTAACTCACCAATGGGGAAGATCGAGTTTACTGCATCTGTCCTGGCTCCTTTAGCCATGTGGTACCACGCCACGACCTGGAGAAAACGGTACGTGGCAATTAAAAAGGAGAGAAAAGAAGAGAAGACCTATTCAAGGTAACTATGGCTGTGTAGTGTTTTAATACGTAACCGGGTTGGAGTTAGGTAAGGTTAACTTCTAGTTAATACTGGCCTGAGAACAATGGGGGACACAGATACCAAAAGGACTCAAAAACGACACACGTCGTGACAGTGGGGACAGGCACTCCTCAGACTTGTGAGAGAGAATTGACCCTTATCAGAAGGACCACTGAGAGGTGTGCTACTACACATGCCAAAAAACGTGTGGCCATTGGTAGTGGACATTTGCACTCCTCTGGCTGCTGGAGCAAAAATAAAAATAAAAATAAAATGACAGGGGCCCTATTAAAAAAGGTCACCAAGGGAAGCGGAGCGGAGCAAACGGTAACAAAATGCCAAAATATGTGAGGCTACAGAAGGAATCGGGGACCCCATTACAAAAAAGCACAGAGGGCCTGAAGGCGCTCCGGTGAGGAAGCTCAGGGACCTGTAATGAAAAAGCGTGCAAGGGCGCTTACCGTAACGGGTCCTCTGAGCTTCCTCACCGGAGCGCCTTCAGGCCCTCTGTGCTTTTTTGTAATGGGGTCCCCAATTCCTTCTGTAGCCTCACATATTTTGGCATTTTGTTACCGTTTGCTCCGCTTCCCTTGGTGACCTTTTTCAATAGGGCCCTGTCATTTTATTTTTATTTTTATTTTTGTCCAGCAGCCAGAGGAGTGCAAATGTCCACTACCAATGGCCACACGTTTTTGGCATGTGTGAGTAGCACACCTCTCAGTGGTCCTTCTGATAAGGATCAATTCTCTCTCACAAGTCTGAGGAGTGCCTGTCCCCACTGTCACGACGTGTGTTGTTTTTGAGTCCTTTGGTATCTGTGTCCCCCATTGTTCTCAGGCCAGTATTAACTAGAAGTTAACCTTACCTAACTCCAACCCATTTACGTATTAAAACACTACACAGCCATAGTTACCTTGAATAGGTCTTTCTTCTTTTCTCTCCTTTTAATTGCCACGTACCGTTTTCTCCAGGTCGTGGCGTGGTACCACATGGCTAAAGGAGCCAGGACAGATGCAGTAAACTCGATCTTCCCCATTGGTGAGTTACGCATCCGGTTTGCTTTCCATAATGATACACTCCGGAAATGCAACAATAAATTGTATTCGATGTGGGTTTAGCAAAGACAATGATGAATCAGTTTCTTTGCATGCACAATGAGTTGTGGATTCAGTGGTAATATTGATATCTATTATGCTTACATCTGTACATACAGTTTTATATATATGCATGGATGATATGTTGTTCATTGTTTCCAAATACAGGGAGACTTTTGACGTATTGAACAAAGAAACCACTCTCTGGTTCAGTATGAAATGATTACAGTTCATTTTTATTTTCTTCACACCTGTCAAATTGCAGTAGCTACATTTCCGACCCTGACGAAAGCCTAGACACTAATATAGGTTTTTGAGGCTGAAACATGTTGGTCTTGTAAGCACACAGCGGTTTTGAATACTGACCTCTGTGTCCACAAGCAATTCCTACTTTTTAATCCTGACACCGGGCAGCGTTATTAAAGTCACATAGCTGACCCTGTAGTCAGTTTTAATTCACCTGTATTATAGCACTGCACTCTTTTTCTATCACACCTAGCTCACATAGGGTTTTAGTACACCCTACCTCTCAAATTAAAACATCCCTGTGCTCCTCCCTCGCAGCGAGGGGTTGTAGCCCGCGTGAGGACCAGGTTCCTCACGTGAGGAGGTACCCCTATGATGAAGCATGACACCTTTGGTGTGTGAGGAACTGTCCTTAAAAAGGGATATCCCCTTTAGTTCCACTTCTATCTCTATGCCACATTCAGACCTTTATTTTATTTTATTTTGTCTTGGACCCGGGTCTCTTTTTGTGAGATTTATTAGTTAATGGGGAGCCGATACCCGCAGGTCCTTAAAACTCCTCAAGCCCTCAGTGTGATTGACACTCTCATATCTAGACAGGGCTTCCATATCAATAAGATTTCCCCAGATTTGGACATCTAGTAAAAAGTAATCAATATGGCTATGATAGATATTTCTTTTAAAGATGAGACGCATCTCCGATTCAGATTTGGTTCTACCGGTACAAGCCCTCAAACGGCAACTCATACAAAGATCCAGCATTTGGAGGGCAACCTGTGGAAGCAAGGTTAAGAATGGACTCGAAATTTGGGGGATTCCCGAATATTGTTCTTCCTCTCCTGATATTTTGTTATAGAGTGCCGATGGTTCAAAGCATACATTGAAATCCCCAGCCACAATCACAACTGCTTCTTCCTGTGATAAGGTGGAAATATAATCAATCAAAATATGAAGAACAGGGAGTCTGCTGATTTATAAAACACTCCTGCTGTTTACATTAGAAAGATTCATTTTTGTTTTATCGGAGGTGGAGATCTCAATGCCAAGCAGATCTGGACAAATGATAGGTAATTGGCTAACACCGTATCCCAATAAAATCTTAACCCAAATTAGCAACCCACCAGAGGGCCTGCCTGGTTTAGACTTACTTGCTGGAACATGGAAGGTTTTAAAGCCCTGCCTATATGAAGGGGAGATCTCCCAGGTTTCTTGAAACATGATTATGACAGCTGTTTCTATGAAATTCTTTTTCTATGAATTCCCCAGTCCTCTTGAACAAGCTTACTACCTAGCCCCGCAATGTTCCAAGAAATCCTTGTCAGGTTATTCGTATGTGTAGGGGGCGTTTCTACAGGGACCCTGTGTGTTGGACTCGGCCGACAGCTACCTCCCATGTGAGATATAATCATTCCTTAGAGTGTCGAAGCGAACCTCCCTCCAGCATGCCTTCAGTGAATAGTAATGGGCCTTGGGCCCTCTGCAGTTGGCGCCCCGCTATAGTTTCCCCGATTGCATCCTTCAACACGCAAGCTGAAATTTGAGCTGGGTGTGGTTTTAAAAGAACATACGGGTATTTCACTGGGGCAGGAATATGAAGATCGATATCCCATTCGTCAAAAGCAGCCAGTTTGGCCCATAAGGCATTCCGTTGGGTCATTCCTTTCCAAATTGTCTTGGTCATGTCCCCAGCTGAGTTTAACAAAGGCAGTTCAAATTTTACCCAATCCAGGTCTTCTGTAGTTATGCTCTTCTGTGCAGGAATATGAGCAAACAACCGCAACAAGTTCCCTCTGTTGAGGGTGTCCATAGAGCCCTTCGGAATGTATCGAGGAATGAAGAGCAGCACTACATGAGAACTTTCCTCCTCGTCGCACTTATCGTGGTGGACATCTTGCTGCTCATTGAACTCAGCTGTAGGGGGCCTGTGCTGGTAGCTATAAGCTGAATTCGGGCGCTATTGCCTACGGAACTATTGGGCTTGCCTCTGTGATGCTGACTAAATAAGGCTTCCTGGCAAGTTGAAACCAATTGGGGCCCAGTATTTTCCATGTGCCATAAAGGCTTCTCTCTTCCATGCATTGAGGGTGCAGGTAGGCTCCAATATGTCAGTCGTCTCTCCCTTCAGGCCACTTGGTGTTCAGTTATGGTTCTGTAAGTTTGTGGGCTCCTTTTAGCACCCCAAGGATTAAGGCCTGGTAATTCCAGGGTCTCCCATTCAGATTGGATGCCTTGGTCTACCCTTTCACTTTGCATGCCTGGCATCCCATCCGCTCCTCTCAGTTCACTCCCCATATTAAGGGTGCGGGCCCCTTGTCCTGACATTCCGCACTCCAGTGGTTCCATAACATGGGTTGTCTTTCGCACCAAGTGACCGTCGATCTCCGAGGCCCCCATTCTGATTTGTCTCTTCTGCTTCAAGTAATACAGGGACGGCTAGGTAGACTACGATGGACATGGGGATGGGAAGCAGGGGTTGAGTTTTTATCTGTGTCGGAGGGGCAAAGATTTGAAAGAGATTGCCAGAATTAATGGGTTCTTGTACTTTATTACTCCTAGGTGACTTGGGAGACGGCGTTTTTCTTTTTAGCATGCACTGCTTTTTTACTGTTTTTTAACCTCATTTTTGCCCTTTTGTCAGGCAGGAAGTTAGAAGTGTCTCAGGTGGTGTTCCAGTTTCTGCTTTCTTGCAGTATCTGCCACATCACACGCTGGAGTGGTCCTTCTCTGAAGCTCCCCATGTCGATCAGTTGCCTTGATAGATGAAGAACAGGTAACCTGATCCTGAATATTAGGTGGTTGTTGAGAGACTTCCAGGGGAATGTCCGGTTCAGTGATACCATGATTAATTTGATAGACATCCTCGACCATAGTAGCATTTAATAACTTAGTCTGAGATGCTTTATTTGTTGTAGAAACCTTGATTGTACCAACCAAAGTCCCCAAAATCTCTGGTAATGTGTTCAAATTGTTGATGATCGGAGAGCATGGGCAGGGTTTATCCTACACAAGGAGTTTTACCTCTGTTTACAGGAGATTCAACTTAGAGCCAATTTCTGCAAGGTGAGTTGCCAATGAATGATTCGATCTGATTTATAATTCATAAAGCGCAAACATTTACCCGGAGGCGTCTTAGCGCTGTCCATACCGGTAATGAACAGAGGAGCTACAGGGATCAAGCATAACTAGTCAGATGCAGAGTGAAATCAGATCGGATCAGATATTGTTGCAGTTCCATTTTGCTTGACTGCCAGAGTAGGGTCCTGGCTGTAGTGTCCTGCATGGCTCTTACTGCTACCATTTCTTGGCTATGCGGTGTGGCCTGCAATATCAAAGCTGGCTCCGCTGCTCTTTCCGCTGGTCCGCGTATCACTAACCAGCCCAAGTATTTCAACGATTTGAGCCTCAATGTTACAAAGAAAACGATCCGTCAGGAATCCCAGTTCCTGGCCAGTGAAGCTCTTCCTCCTGGGTAGTGTACAAGCGGCTTTTAGATTTAGAGGGGATTCACTTGTTTGAGGTAGCAAGGCAGTGGGGCTCGTTGGTTCGAGGAACCAATCCATGGACCGATAAACTTGTGCAGTCGTCAAAATCATTTTTGAGCTTGGTATTACGCTTGTGGTAACTGGGAAGTTACCTATTTTAAGGGTAGAACTGAAGCTAGCTGTAGGCAGTGCTTCTCGCGTTTGCTCCTACCCTCCTGCCAAAAGTTCTCCATACTCAAGTAAGGGGAAAGCAGGCAGTGGAAAAGAGTCTGTTGTCAGATCAATAATTGACCCGCATGATCTTAAACTGGGGCATGATTGTGATCTGTGCATGCTAAGGAGCCCTGCACAGAGATGTTCTTTACTTGGCTTTTTTGTAGCTACCTGAGGTGTGCTAGGCAGACTGCTGACTCAACACCCCAAATTATTCAGACAAATATCTTTTTGTTCCTTTGGAACTGTTTCTATCGCCTTAAAGTAATATTATTTAATTGAGTTCTTTGCAGAGGGGTGCACCTAGGATGGAGACAGGGCAGGACCCTTGCATCAGTCCACCGTAGTCACTGTTCTGGGGCCGGTAGAAGTGGCTTGTTCTGGGGTTTAGAGTTGTAACGACCGGTCATCCATTAATTCACCTGCCAGAGCCTTTTGGCGTGATGGCTGCTTCCGTCTCACCATTTTCAAGAAGTTTACACTTTTGGCTGAAACTAAGGGGATTTCACAGCTCCTTGGGGTCTGGTTTGGAGAGCCTGAATAACCCTTGCTGCGCCGCCTCTCCTCCTGAATTGCTGCAGCTATGGAGGGGCACGAGCACTCAGCTAGGGGACTTTGTGGGTAAATGTGCAGATGAATGCAAGCTGAGGGAGGCCGGGAGGATTGGAAAGCAGACCGAGTACCCTGCACTTAAATCCGGCAGGGCTCCCACAAAGGCCTCCAAAGCACCAGACTGCCCCACCCACGAGGGTATGCCCAAAAGATGCCCCGTGGGGCTAGTGTCAATAACTCCACCACGAGGAGAATAGTGGCACGGTGACAGGCGCAATAAGGCAAACCCCCCTCAGAGCGAAGGGTGAAGCCAACAGTCATACGCCACCAAGTGGCTGAGTCAAATGCACTGATTGCTGGAAGGGTAGTCGCCTTTAAAGTATTATGGCTGAGCTTGTGCTTGTTTTGAGCAGAGACTGGAAACGGCAGTCGTTACTGTTCCCTTTTCCAAGGAGTTTGCAACTGGTTGTAGGTGCAGGGGAGCACACCCGGACGCAAGCCGCACCCAGCCTAGCTGGGCCGCTTCCGCGAACTCGGTTTTCTACCTTTAGTAGTGAGATTCTAAATCACTGCTCCGTCACTTTAGCAGCCACTCCCCTGCTTGGACAGCAATCACTGGGCAGGCGCTACGCAGTCACTCACCAGTACGTTGAAGCTCCGTCTCCCCCTTCTCCTGACCGGGCTGGGCTGTGCTGTGCTGCCGGTTCTTCGCAATTGTGCACCACCAAGGTACCATCGAGGCACCTCGACTAAGGGGTGGGGGAGGCTGAAATTGGTCACATAGTGTGAGTTTGGGGGTAATTTGCTGGAGAGCAGCAAGCAGGCAGCATGATCCCTGTTTAACTCCTGCTTCAGTGAGCTAGGGCTCAACCTGAATGCATCAGTGGGCCACCTTGCAGAGAGCTGCCTCTCTGCCCCTCTCTAACTGGGGCTCTGAGGTCGCACGTTTCTCTTGTGGGGTCCCCTGTGCCTTGCTTTTAGGTTGCTGAGGTTAATGGTTGTGCCTTTGTGGGCCGGTGAGACTTATGAGGCCAGTGGCCAGTGGCGGGGGGAGGAAGGAAGGGCGGCTCCTACCGCTCCTGCCACTAAAGGTGCAGCACTTGCAGTGCGGCGGCTCCACGCTAAGTGCTAAAACTCCAGTCTCTGCAGAATGCCGCAGCACTGGTGTTACTCAATATCCCAAAATATCATTCCATTTCTAACAGTATTAGGGAACTTCACTGGCCTCCAGTCCAGCAACGAATTGAATTTAAAGCTTTGTGTTTGGTGCACAAATCGCTTTATGGCGGTGGCTCGTCGGACATACAGAAACTTTTTCTATGGTAGACCTTAGATCAGCCAACAGAGGACTAGTTCAGGTCCCAAAAATCTGAAGAGCTAGATGGGGAGAAGAAGCCTCTCTTATCGGGCGGCTAAACTATGGAACTCGCTCCCGGTTGCAATTAGGCTACAAGCAAACAGACTCCTGTTCAGGAGAATGCTCAAGACCTGGTTGTTTCCAACCAAGCACATTTAATCCTCTCGTTCTGCAACAGTTCCATGACTCGTTACATTTCAGCACCAAGACGCCTCGGCATTCGTGCGCTCTATAAATGCTTTACTTACTTACTTATGGCTGTAACGGGCCCGACCACCCTCCAGGCTTCAAGCGATCCAAGTGTTCTCCGATCTCTACCTGGCTTCAAGGGTTTCGGTGCCCCCCCGACGTGGGCCGGTCGACCAACCTGGCCAAACTAGACCCGGCCTAGACAAGTGGCGATAGCATCTCCGACCACTCCGACGTTTGCTGTTCCGTCCTCGCTCAGCCCTCGCTCAGTGGCTCGCAGCTCTGCAGCTCCCACTCCTCCTGTCAATGGGTTTTTTATAACATTCACTACCTGTATTGTGTGTATTTCTAAGCATCACCTTCAAACATATTTTCATATAACAGGAAAAAGGCAAAAGTAGATTGTGAAACCTTTTCTTTAGGTCTTGTGATAGTAGGCAGTTAATCAGAGTCCCTGCTGGATACTATTGTTCATGAGAGTAGTCAGAAAAATAAAATACCCTCCACTTTGAACTACAGGTTTGTTACTGAGTGAGTGATGTGTGTGAGCCATAGCATTTCAAAAATATTCCCCAGGAACTGTTCAACAAGTTAACCTGCCTGTCTGACACACCTACTGACGTTGGTCAACTGGGTGCTTCACTTGCCATGGCTGTAGTTTACCACTGGTGTTTCAGGTCCTTAGACTCAATAATTCCATTTAGAGTTGGCGTTGTTCAGTTTGTAAGCATGTGCCAGCAGCGAGCAGTCAAGACTTACTCCAGCAGGTGGAAAGGGGTTGAAACTCAGATGCAATCTCCGACACAGTAATAAGACTAGATAAACATAGTACCTGGCCCAGTGATAGCTTTTAAAAGGCCTGATTTAGAGGTGGCGTTTTATTTAATTAAACAGTAAAAATGCGCTCTGAGAATTTTAACCCCCACTTCCCCAAAAATGTCTTCTGGTGTCTCCAAGCATGCAAAGCGTCTCCACATGTGCAAGGTGTCCTGCAATGTCATGAGGACAGCTGGCCACCCTGAAGCTGAGACTCAACACATGCAGGATTAGTGAAGCCAGGCATTGAAAATCAAGACACCAGGACTTTTCCATCTCTGCCCCCAGGATCTGGAATATCATCCCTGTATCCCTCAAGACCGCCCCAACACTGCTCCAATTTAGGAAAGAGGTGAAGCCTCACCTCTTTAAAGAGCAATGCATCACAATGAAAACCTCAACCTCATCTCCTCTCACTTATTGACATTATGCTGTCTTTAACCACGTACAGTGCTCTGCTACCTTTAGGCTAGGATCGCAATATAGAAACACAATATACATACACTAGGAATATATATGTCTCCTGTGCGTAAATTAAACCTTCATTACGTAGGTGTGGGTCAGAATGTTTAAAGAATCAGTCTGTTGTAAATTATAGGTGTATACCTCACAGGCCTACATTTATGACTTTCTTTTTGGAGTGGACCCAAAGTGAAGATATTTACTCAAGGCGCTGTATATAGCACAGTGCTGGAAAGTTGGGGGATCCCACCGGATCCCCATTCCCACAGTTTTTCCTTAACGAAATATGCTAAATTTGTCCTGGTGTTACTTTCCGACACCAGGTCATAATTCAGCAGCGCCTGCACGTCGTCTGCTTTTCTATTCAGAGCAGTAATGTGCAGGGAGGGGCTTTCTTATTTAACATTCCATCTAGGCCCAAAACAAAGAACTGTTTTGAAGGACCATCAGCCCCCTTTAGTTCAAATATTATCCTGGTTGAGAGCTATTTTGAGCCTAACACCTAGACACCTGTGCAATGGAAGGAAAGAAAGGGGCACAGCCTATTAGCTCTTCACAAGTACTTAAGAGAAAGTATTGGAGTCAGGTTTTTAACGTTGTTCAACTCCCCATGTAAGAGATGTGCTTGCACTGTAAGAATGCAAGATGTATCTGTCTGTGTGAGTAATTAAACAAATATTGATTTGAATGGCACCTACTTTTTTATTTAATTGTTTTATAGTGCAACTCATCCCGGTGTATGGTGTCAGGGCGCTTTTCCTCACACTCAGAGGCACAATAAATCATATAAGTGTGTAAACCAATGTACAGGAAATGTTAAATAAGAGAATGGGAGTTATAAGGTGTAGTAGGAATCAGATATGGTGCATAGGCTACAAACAAGACTAATTCATGGGTTTCTGGAGTTATATTTTTCCAATTTCAGCACTGATATAGCGCCACTTCTCCCTGAGGCCGCCTCAAGCTGCTGAAGTTGCTTTGTATGGTGTACATCACAAGGGAGAAGCAGTTCGACCTTTGGATTATATCTCGCCGCCTCCCTCCCCCTGTGGTGACAAATGTCTCGGCCCTAATCTCGCGTGCTGATATGGAGGAAGGAGACGACCCGTCCTAACCCCATGAGGCAATAGGTCGATAGTCCCGGAAAGCTGCAGTAAGGCTGGTTTTCCCTGAGCTTCTGCGTACTTCAGCCCAGTGGTACTTTCCCTGCCCCGGCCGTTAGTCACCGTCCTGGCGTTGTTAGTGCCGTAGGTGCGTGAGTAAGGCCTCTTTCATCTTACGTCAAAACACTCCGCCATAAGCGCAGGGTGAGTGGGTCCGTTCCGGCGCCCGGCCCGGTGACGTCAGTGGGATGTGGTAAATGAGGAAATGGGCGTGCGCGCGGCATTCGCACATTCCTTGAAATTGTATTTAAATTTTAGCTTTAGTCATCATGACCTTAAGTGCTACTCTCAGTCTCATAAATTGAACCTTTAGTGTAGCCTGCGTTTGTGCTGCTGAAATTCAACAGCGGTGCAAAGCTGTTTACTGAAGGATGGTTCATTTCTAGTTGTGTTTCGTGGTTGGTTCGTGTGTACTGCCAGCACAGTTGCTTCGAGGCACTTCAGCAGGGCGAGTCACATTACATACCTATGGGGCAGGAGTCCGCAGGACATATGCTATGAACATGCCACGATTCTGCTCTAAACATTATGGGTGCGTGATAAATTGTGCCTGCCAACTACCACAGGCAGCAACTGTAGTGGTTACCCCTATTAATGACTTATGTTAGCCGCACCTTTCCCGCCCCTCATCATCGTGTGCTTGGCATACATGCAGTGCTTTAAATGGGCAGGTGCTGTCTGGTACTGAGTACCAGCTCTTCTTTGATTTGGAACGTTGAGTACCTGCACTTCTCAGCGGAAGTGCAATACTTTTAATGGGAGAGTTCCTGCACTTCTCAGCGGAAGTGCAATACTTTTAATGGGAGAGTACCTGCACTTCTCAGCAGAGGTACAATGCTTTTAATGGGAGAGTACCTGCACTTCTCAGCGGAAGTGCAGTGCTTCTAATGGGATAGTAGCAGAACTTCTCAGCAGTTGTACAATACTTTTAATAGGAGAGTGCCTGCACTTCTCAGCTGAGGTACAGTACTTTTGATGGGAGAGTGCCTGCGCTTCTCAGCGGAGGTACAGTGCTTTTAATGGGAGAGTACCTGCGCTTCTCAGCGGAGGTACAGTGCCTTTAATGGGAGAGTACCTGCGCTTCTCAGCGGAGGTACAATGCTTTTCATGGTAGAGTAGCAGCACTTCTCAGCTGAGGTGCAATGCCTTTAATGAGAAAGTACCTGCGCTTCTCAGCGGACGGACAGTGCTTTTAATGGAAGAGTACCTGCACTTCTCAGCAGAGGTACAGTGCCTTTAATGGGAGAGTAGCAGCACTTCTCAGCAGAGGTACAGTGCGTTTAATGGGAGAGTACCTGCACTTCTCAGCAGAGGTACAGTGCTTTCAATGGGAGAGTAGCAGCACTTCTCAGCAGAGGTACAGTGCTTTCAATGGGAGAGTAGCAGCACTTCTCAGCAGAGGTACAGTGCTTTCAATGGGAGAGTAGCAGCACTTCTCAGCAGAGGTACAGTGCTTTCAATGGGAGAGTAGCAGCACTTCTCTATAACAAGCAGGTACTCTGCTATAGTGAGTACCTGGGCTTCTAGATTCCCATTTCAAGCACTGCATTCATGCAAGGGCAGATATCCTTTTTGCACCCACCCATAGAACAGTGCCCACCTCTAGGCGCTGTTCTACGTGTCTTTGTTGAGCCTGATGAGGGGTATGCGAAGGGGCCAACCAGAAAGTCGCCCAGAGGAGTACAGACCCATTTTTGGGCGGGTGGTCGTCAGGACCCTTGCCCCCTGTCAGCGATCCCACCCACCCTCAGTTTAATAGAAGCAGTAGCGCGGGGCTGGCGCACTGGATGTGGCACGGTTGCCCCTTTTTCATTGAGTCCTTGCACTGTCCCAACACACTCAGGCACACTTGATAGCATATAAAGCCCCATCAGTAAGGCTGAGGTATGCCAGGTGCAGGAAGCCAGGTCACTGCACTGCTTGTAAGCCCCAAGGCGCTATATTCTTTCCTTTGATATCAGATATGTCCCCACTGCTCCATCCATTTCCCTCCATCAATGGTGTGTGATATGTTCCAATGATGACATGACAGCAGCCCTGGCCTCAGCATGAAGTGCAGTGCTTAATTTGTGCCAGTGGTTTCAGGTGTTGGGCAGCATCACTCATATTCTGAGACAAGGACTTTTTTTCATCACCAGATTTTGACCCGGAGTAAAAGAGATAAGGGCAGAAAAGAATGAAAAATGTGAGGAAGAGAAAGATAGGGAAACATTGACTAGGTGCAAAAGCAGGAGTGAAAGAGTGAGGCAAGTGTAGGGTGTTGGAAGGAGTCATGAGGTGGAATGAAGACATATAAATAGATAGAGATATAGACATATATATTTTTTCTTAGAAATGAATCCTACCAGGGAATGGATCCATCAGTGTGGGACCTCCCCGGCTGCCCCTTATCCCTCCCTCCAAGTGGTGACCGCTGGATCTTCACCTGAGAGGCCGGATGGCAGTGAAGAGACGGGAGCAGGAAAAGTGCTCAACACAGGGAATCAGAAAGGTTAATCTGAGGCATTGCACCCAACCTGAAGTCGTAGGCGGTAGGTTTTTCCCCCTAAAATGTGCCTACAGGGTCCAAGGCCAGAGTTCTTGGATGAACAAGGCAGGGAAAGGTTGTCCTCTCACAGAGCAGACATGGGCTGAGGCATCCTGCAGACTCAAACCCCTCTGCTGGCTGGAGCTGCCTGGCGTTCCAAGAGGAGGGAGTGCAAGTTATCTAAAACAAGAAATGACACCTGTTATTTTGGATCAAAAGCCTCTCATTATAGCGTAGGGCAGAAGTGAGGGGACCAGGAAGAGTAAACCAGAATGAAAGCCAGCTTGTGGAGACATATAAAAGTCTGAAATGAGAACTAGAGATCTGTGTCGGGCTGCTCTCTTGACAGAAACAATGAAAGAAGGGTAAGACTTCTTGTCCCACATTGTCTCTTACCCTGCTCTGTCACTCAGCACTAATAATGAAAGTGGAAGTTGTATTGGAGGAAATCTTAGAAAGACATGAGGATAACCCTCATGTAAACTAGAAAGAGCAAGGGTCTCTGAGATCTGAGAAAACTTCTGAGCTCGCATGGAGGGGCAAGGGCAGAAGAGTAAACAGGGCAGGCCGTTTCTCCCTTGCACTGTTAGGGCAGCAACCTACCAAGCGCCTCGTCTCTCACCCTTGCATGTGTAGGGCACCAGTCTGGCTAGTGTCTGAGCTACGACCCGACGAGGGCTCGACCAACTGGTGCTCACCAGACTTTGGGAGTCTTCTGCAGCCCGAGAGGGATAGCGCTCAAAATGTCGGCTTCCTTCGGCCTAGCAGCAGTTGGAAACGGAGCCTTTGAAAGATTGTGAAGTTTCTGCTCAGGGTGCCAACCTTGATAGCTCTTCCTTTTCTTTCGTCTCTCAGGAGGTGGGCTTGTAGAGCGGTGGGCAGAATCCCTGCTTTTAAAAGGTGCGACTGTTCACGTCACCCACCCCCACTGTTGCCCAGTTGGCATCATTTTACTCGTGTGGCAGTATCTCTGCACATGTTGCCCTATGAGTTACAGGGCCATCTCGGAACACCCCTCTTTTTTGGTGTAGACGCATCCAGCATTCCGCTGACCCTCTGTCTAGGTTGATGGTGTGTAGTTGACTCTATGATTTAGTCCTAACTTTGGGGAGAGGATGTGGCTTAACGGCTAGAGCGCCGACTGTGAAGCTGGGGAACCAGGTTCGAGTCTAGCGGGAGGCTCAAACATCCTGTGATTCTGGGTAAATCACTTAATCTCCCGTGCCTAAAAATGAATGTGTCTGTCTGCAATGCAACTGGTGCTCATGTAAAGTGCTCTGATACCTTCGGGTCGAGTTCACGTTATATAAAACTGCAACCAAAAAAAACAACTATATATACACTTTAAGCACCTATCTCTCACTTCTCCTCCATCACACTGCTAGGCACCGCACCCCTACACAAGAGCACCTCTCAGGTCACTCATGCACAGCCATGAAACACTTCCCACATAGGATCCCAACTAATATAACACTCCCTTTCAATGTGGCTTGTTACCCTACCTAAAATGTGCTTCGGCGCACCCAACCAGGGAAATGAAGAGCTGTGTGAATGCTACAATGGACTACAGTACAGCCTTTATAGTTCTGAGCGGGAAGTTGGAAAAAGTAGTTTATGATTACACATGTATACTTAGAATTGTTTCCAGAGCAAACAGTGCTCACAGCATTTTCCGTAGGACCGCTTACTCAGTAACAGCATGTGTTATGACATCATGATGGTTTCCTAGTTGTTTTACCACAAATACTCTTGTTTTCCCAAGAATTGAAATTATTTGAAAATGTGTACTTTTGAAGAGTCACCAATCACCTTTGTTGAGCTTCACAAGGAAATTCAAAGTCATGGCACAAATTACCTTCTACACAGGTCTAATTTTCGGAGGGCTGGATTGGGAAGGCATTCTAAATCAAAGGAGGATAGCAGGAGAATGCCTAGCGTATGCCTGAAACATACCTCAGAGTGTTAAAGCACCTATGGTAAATACCAGTATATATGAGCCTCTCTGTTAGGCGCGTCTCCACCTTTCACTCTTCAGAAGATATCAAGATGAAAACAACTTTTTGAGCTATTGCAATATCTGTTAGTAGAAGAAAGTCACTATTCAACGTGCAACGTGCCCTATACAAATATCCCTAGAATTTAGTGCTACTGAAAATATTTTTTGCTTTTTTGGTTGAGACTAACAGCAGACATATTACATTTGTGACAATTCGAATGACAATTTATGCAATGAGCACCAAAAATTGAATTATTTCTTGACTCTCAGCTAATAGGTTTTACTTTTATGCAGTTTAAAGTGTTTCCTTCAGGAGAATGAAAGAGTGCATCAACACTTCTGGGGTTCACGCAAATCAATAGCGTACCTGCAGATTCTAACAGAGGCCATTCGACCCACCGAGCTGTCTCACCAGCTGTAGAACTGCAGCGGTGATTTTGTTAAAGTGGGCGATAGCTCACAGGAACAGGGTTCACTCGACCAGCTAATTCCTCCAAAGTCACCACACCTCTTAGAGGTAGGAGTATGTGGAATCTGCTGACAGATGTGTGCCAGGTTAACAATTTGGGAAATTTGAAAACTCAGTTTTACTTTCTACAACTTCACAAATTTCCAGAAAAAAATGTGTGACAAAAGGATTTGAAGGAAAAATCCTCAGTATTAAAAAAAAATGTCATAGATTTTTCCAGCAAATCCATTTATTGCAAAATTATTCCATAAAAGGGAGGATTTGTAGGGTTTCGAGCAAAACCTACTTTTGCAGAATTTTTCTCCACTTTTAGTTTTAAAACTTTTTGCTAAATGTGCAGAGTTCCAGAGGTTGATAAAAAAATAAAATAAACTTTCCAAAAACTGGCAAAAGCCATGTTCACTAACTTCTCCTACCCATTCTTAGAGGCAGGAAGAGTAGTTACTCTCAAAGGATACGGTGAATGACATCCTTAACAGGGAAACTGTTCTAGGGTGCGGAAAATCAAGGTGACATCTAGTTCCTGATGATACTGATCATGTAAGCCACTCTGGGTGTGGATCCTTCCACCTATCACATTATTCTGCATATCCCATTGCATCTCTGCGGCTCTGAACCTTCTCCTGTAAGCGCAAAGTAACCTGTTAATGGCAACAAGCCTCACCCAAAATAGTAATCCAGAAAATGAGGTGGATGAATGTGATTCATTGTCGACCTACGGAGATGTGGGCCTTATGAAGCAACCCGCTGCCTAGCAATATCTTAAAATAAACCAGCTTGGTTTATTACCTATAGCTCATTTATGCTAACGCCCTATAGATGAAAAGAACTCAGGAAAAGAGAATCCTGTGGAACAAGACCTGCATGTATTTCAATAATCATCAACAAGGGCACAGCTGGATTGCTGGCAAACAAGTAATTATAATAACTCCTGCACCCAAGTGGCCTGTATTTTGTGGGTGTGTATCAAATATATAATTGTAGGCTGAGATTCCAAAATGTGAACAGCCTTGAAATCCACCAGCCTCGGTGATGTGCAGAAGAAGCACACCCTCTTAAGATACACAGTCAGGTGTGTCTGACCATCATCAGGTCCTCACCAAGTCCTAACAGCAGATACATCAAACCTCACATGAGAAATAACACACACACACGTCACTTTGTCATCATTTGTTAAATAAACATTAGCCAACATTCAGTATCCTTTTGTGAACAGGGCAGCTTGTGATTTAGTAACGAGTGCAGCAGATGTTTCCTGTAGTGAAGGCCTAGATGTCCTGAGTGGTTCAGGTCTTTCACCATCCCTTCACCTGAAGGGGTTTCATTGTATTTGCAATGAGTTTTGCTTTTGTATGGCAGCCCCACAGTTTGGTAGGGAACCTTAACCTATGCTCAGGTAAAGCCTTTTGTGTTATGGTTTACCAGGGTATATGATCATAGTTAACATATCTCCAAGGGCACAGCGGCTTCCACCATCGGCTGACCACCATGCGCAGTGTGTGTACATGCTACTAACTGATTACCTGTTGTCCAGCATTGTTTATCATTCAGATGTACTAAACACGGACTGCAGTATTCGGCTGCGGGTTGTGCTTAGTACAAGTGTCGAGCAGCAGCGGTTTCTGCATGAGGGCGGGGAGTGTCGTCCCCCTGTCTGCTGCAGCAGCGCTAAACGTAAAAAATAAAATTTCAATGAATTATTACATTGACATTTTATTTTTCACGCTGCGCACCGCCAGCCTGCCATCTTCTGCTGCCGACTGGCAGCATAGAGGACTAGAGGAGCTAGCTGGACTCTCCAAAGTATGCATGTCAGTTTGGCCGGCTCTCTTGCGCCGGCAAAAGTGACATGGGCACTTTGCAGTTCTCCACCCAGCTGTCTTAGATAGGTGGGTGGAGACCAAGCACAAGCCTTCAGGGCCTGAAGGAGCATCCAGCCAGCCTGCTCCATCCAATCCTGGCGCTTCTCTCATGTTGGTTACCAGCATGAGAGTAGCACCAGGATTGGTTAATGGAATTGGCTGGAACAGGAGCACTCGGAGCCAAGGGACCGGATCGAGGAGGATGTCGGGTGTCGGACATGCAGCAAGCAAGGTAAGTGACTTTATTTATTTTTATTCATAACCACTCGCCTTGCCTGCATTCACACACCCACCAACCACCCATTTGCCTGCCCCACCAATATATCTACCTGCCAGCCACCTCTGTTGTGGAGTACACACTCCATGTAATACTTGGATATACCAAATACAGCAGTCAGCTGCAAACCTTCTAGCATGCATGTGAATATTAGCCACTTACACCAAAACAGCATAGAGTTGTCTGTGTTGGATCACTGACAGAATATCGACCACCACAAAATCAACTTATACAAATATCGGGACATAAATATCGTTGTCAAAAATATCGACCTCCTATCTTTATAATGGTAAGTACAAAAATATAGAGAAAAAATATCGTCGTAAAAATATCGATGTACAAAATATCGTTTTTTAATATGTATCAAAAATATTGTAAAATAAATATGCAACTTTAAAAAAATTATTTAGATTTATTTGTAAATGTTAACAATTATAAGTAATACATTTAATTTAAAAACAATTAAACATACATATATAAAATGTAATATATATATGTTTACTTAAAAACAATTAATAAATAATAATTGTAATTAATTTTAAAATGTTATAAATATATTACAAATTATAAATAAATATATATATACAAACACCTGTAATCATAAAAATTAATTAAAAAAATTATATTATAAATTAAAATATTAAAATATTAAATATTTTTTAAACCTACATTGGAGTGCAACAGTAGAGAAAGTGTTGGAGAGCGGAGGGGTAAAAATTACTATTCCCACTACAGCAAGGGCAACAGTAGGGAAAGAGTTGGATAGCGGAGAGGTAAAAATTACTATTCTCACTCCAGCGAATGCAACAGTAGGGAAAGTGTTGGATAGCGGATAGGTAAAAAATACTATTCCCACTCCAGGAAATGGAACAGTAGGGAAAGTGTTGGAAAAGCGGATAGGTAAAAATTACTATTCCCACTCCAGCGAGTGCAACAGTAGGGAAAGTGTTGGATAGCGAAGGGTTAAAATTTTCAATTACAACTCCAGCGAGTGCAACAGTAGGGAAAGTGTTGGATAGCGGAGAGGTAAAAATTAGTATTCCCACTCCAGTGAACGCAATAGTAAAGAAAGTGTTGGATAGCGGAGGGGAATAATTTACTATTCCCACTCCAGTGAGTGCAACAGTAGGGAAAGTGTTGGATAGCGGAGGGGTATAAATTACTATTCCCACTCCAGCAAGTGCAACAGTAGGGAAAGTGTTGGATAGCGGAGGGGAAAAATTACTATTCCCACTCCAGTGAGTGCAACAGTAGGGAAAGTGTTGGATAGCGGAGGGGTATAAATTACTATTCCCACTCCAGTGAATGCAATAGTAGGGAAAGTGGTGGATAGCGGAGGGAAATAATTTACTATTCCCACTCCAGTGAGTGCAACAGTAGGGAAAGTGTTGGATAGCGGAGGGGAAAAAATTACTATTCCCACTCCAGTGAGTGCAACAGTAGGGAAAGTGTTAGATAGCGGAGGGGTAAAAATTACTATTCCCACTCCAACGAGTGCAACAGTAGGGAAAGTGTTGGATAGCGTAGGGGATATAATTACTATTCCCACTCCAGCGAGTGCAACAGTAGGGAAAATGTTGGATAGCGGAGGGGAAAAAATTACTATTCCCACTCCGTGCAAGAGCAACAGTAGAGAAAGTGTTGGATAGTGGAGGGGTAAAAATTACTATTCCCACTCCAACAAGTGCAACAGTAGGGAATAGTGTTGGATAGCGGAGGAGTAAAACTTACTATTCCCACTGCAGCTAGTGCAACAGTAGGGAAAGTGTTGGATAGCGGAGGGATAAAATTACTATTCCCACTCCAGCTAGTGCAACAGTAGGGAAAGTGTTGGATAGCGGAGGGGATAAAATTACTATTCCCACTCCAGTGAGTGCAACAGTAGGGAAAGTGTTGGATAGCGGAGGGGATAAAATTACTATTCCCACTCCAGCAAGTGCAACAGTAGGGAAAGTGTTGGATAGCGGAGGGGAAAAAATTACTATTCCCACTCCAGTGAGTGCAACAGTAGGGAAAGTGTTGGATAGCGGAGGGGTATAAATTACTATTCCCACTCCTGCGAATGCAGCAGTAGGGAAAGTGTTGGATAGCGGAGGGGTAAAAATTACTATTCCCACTGAAGAAAATTCAAATTTAAAAACAAACAAAATATCAACTACAATACAAAAAATAATAAAAATACAAAAAACAAAACATATATAAAAATATACAAAATTACAAAACATAGAAACATATTATGTTAAAAAAATCTAAAAATTACATACAAAGATTACATTTTTGAAAATTTAAAAATAATTTACAAACAAATAAAAATTTTGTAATAGAAATTATTTATAATCAAAAACAATAATTATTACATAAATGTAATATTTTTTTCCTACCCTATAACACCACACAATTTACAACACACATCTAAATTTAAAAAAAGTGTACCTCCATAATTAACACAATTAATTATCAATTAAACAAATATTATTAATTAAAAAAACATTAAAACAGATAAAAATTAATGTACTAACCAAACGTTACCCCTATAGAACCAAAATACACAAACAAAATAAATAAAACAATTACCAAAAATATTTATCAAGTAATAAATGAATATTAATGATCAAGTATTGATTAATTAATTTAAACTAAATTACTTTCCACCCTCTACCCCAATAAACACCACAACACACACCTAAAAATAATTACACAATTTCCATAACTAATTTTACATTAATAAATTAATATCAATTAACCACAAATCATTAATTAATTTAAAAAATTTACTTCCCACCATTTACCACTATAAACCCCACAACTCACACATCAAAATAATTACACAATTGCCATATTTAAATTTTAATTAATTAATTACCATTAATTAACAAATAATTAATTAATTTAAAATAAATTACCTCCCACCCTATTCCCCTATAAACCCCACCACCCATTTCTAAAAACATGACACAATTAACATAATTAATTAACAATTAATTAATAACAATTAACAAGAAAATTATAAATAATTATTAATAAATTAATTCCCACAATTAACACTATAAAATAAAATAAAATAAATATTATATAAAAAATATTAATAAAGGTATTAAAATTAAATTACTTCCCACCCTACTCCCCTATCAACCCACAACCCGCTCCTAAAAAAATGAAACAATTAACATAATTACCAATTAATCAATAATAATTAACAACCAATTAAAAATAATTAATAATAAATTAATTCCCACAATTAACAGTATAAAATATTAAATAAATAAATATTAATTAATAATAAATAATAATAATTTAATTATAATTAAATTACTTCCCACCCTATTCCCCTATAAACCCACAACCCGCTCCTAAACAAATGACACAATTAACATATTTACCAATTAATTAATTAATTAGGGGCACATTACGATACCCGGCGTAAAAAAATCCGCCAGGCATGGAAGCGGCAAAAATCCGCCCGCACACACCGCCTGAACACCGACCACGCCATTATGAGTACACAAACCGAAAACCGCCATCGGCGAAAAATCATACAAAATACCGCCCGCCATCGTCCGAGTCGGAGTCAAACCGCCCGCCACGGACGGAAACACGCACGACAACACAAAACCGCCCGCCCTCACGGCCGACACACCGCACGTGAAATTACGATCGCACCGCCATGAGCGCGGAAAAACAACAAAAATACCGCCCGCCAGCGCAAACAACGCCGATGAGAATCGACACGGCAGAAGCCATGGCGCCCACGTACCTGCACAGAAACCATCCGCACACAAAACCAATAGCACACAACATGGCCAACAAGTCCACACAGCAAGGCACGCACAAATACACAAGCACAGTACACATCCCGAAAACACCCCCGGACAAACAAAAACTACAAAGGCCAGAACCCCAGACACAACACACCTGAAAACAACAGACCATGAGGACACACCCACATAGGTGAGTACAAAAGCAGCACTCCCACAGACCACAACCCCTTGCTACATTGCAAACCAGAGAGGAGAGGAGAGGACACAGTGACACAGCAAGGACAGCAGCACACCACAGAAACGCACACATCCAACCACCACCACCACCACCACCACCAAACACCGGCACCACAAACCCCCTGCACATTACACAACACACACCGCACCAGCACCACAAACACCATGGCACCACAAAGGATGCCCAAGTTCACGCCCATGGAGCTGACGGTCATGGTCGACGAGATCATCAAGGTGTACCCACAAATCTATGGGAACATGGTCCAGCACACACCACTAGCCACCAGAAACAGAATGTGGACCCGGATCGTAGACCAGGTCAATGCAGTCGGGACCCTGCCCAGGAACAGAACCGAGATAAACAAACGTTGGAATGACGTCAAGAGCCTGGTCAAGAAGAAGGAGGGCAAAAACAGAGAGCTGGCTGCCGTCACTGGCGGAGGGAATCCCGCGCTCTTTAAGACCTTCAAAGCGTGGGAGGAGAAGGTGCGAGTCGTAATCCATCCGGAGATCCTCGCCGGATTAGCAGGGGGAGTGGAGGCTGGTAAGTACAAACTAATGTATACCAGCACACCGCTATGTACTCACATGCACTACCACCATGCCACAGCTCCCAGGGACAAACACCCCCATGTCCAGCACACAATACACAACACATCACACACACATGCAACAGACACCACCACACACAGCCCAAACCGAACAACTGTAAGATGCGTGGGGACATGTGTACACTAAGCCAGCCACGTAACCACCAACAGGTCCCCAAGTACGCCAGAAGCGCCACAACGAGCACCCCCACACCCATGTGTCCGCCATAGCTGCACTAACCAACAAGTAACAGGTAAGTGGCAGGAACACAAAGTGCAGTGGGTGGGACGGTGGACAGCCCAAGTACAACACACACCAGGCCCCTAGTCCCACAGCACAGCAAGGAGGAGCATCCCCCACACCCCACACCCACGTGTCAGCCACCGCAGTGCACACCGACAGCCGAAAGGCAGACATCACGGTCCACAGCAATCGGTGTCAGTGGGTGTCCAGCCACCACCACGACCCACTACACCCCCCACCCCCACAGACCTGCAACATGGAGCACCCCCCGCTAAGAGCCATGTGGCATCCAGTACAGTGCACGCACGAACAACTTGCAGGTGGGAAACTGGACAGGGCTGGATTACTGGAGGCATGAGGACCATAACACCACCAACACATGGGACATGTCACGTAGCACACGAACACGCAGCACCGCCCACCGTCACGAACAAGTGAACAATGTGCACACGGACATGAACCAGCAGACTCACACCCCACATGACCCATCACAGACATAGCAACACCCAAGGAGCCACGTCTGCATGCACAAGCCACACTGAATATAGTCCCACACGGCAGCCACTGTGCAACTCATCACACACAACCGAAACACCATTGAAGTCCTGTCCATGTAGCCCCTACTGCCTGTCAACCACACACCCCACAACTACGCCTATGTAAGACAAACAACACTAGACGCAACAGAGCGGAACAACAGAAATGCACACGAACACCACTGAACCCATCAAACACACAGACACACCATGCACATACAACATACCATCCATCCCATCCGTCAGCCCCAGTCTCATGAAAGGCATGTCATCCGCACAGCTGCCACACATACAGCAGTCACGCTAAGACACATGCCCATGACCAACCATGTGCCAGAAGTCAATTAAGCGCACGACACACTGTGAGCAACAACACACAACATGGGCCACACCCCCCGAGCACTGCAGTGATGCACATGGCACAGGGCAGCACGCACACCAAGGAGATGGGACAACTGCAATACGTTGGCTGGCACACAACTATCACTCACTCATAACGATGCGTCCAATGCCATGTCCAGTAACCACAACAGACAGCAAATATGCAGGGCATGTCAGGCATGCACACACCTCAGACCATGCACTGTCATGCTGCCACAACACATGTCACGTTCGGCACCCATGGCTCACAGCATGTACCCCAAAAGCATATACCCTCCCAAATGCGAATCTGGGGCATGGCCCCCATGTTGCCATATGCGTTCCTAAGCGTTCCATTTGAACTCCAAAAGCAAAGTACAAACCAGACCCAGGATGGGCCAGGAGCCCGCATACACCAGAGTCACAATGAGTAGGGGCACAGCAACACACCCATCGGCATGGCCAATCCGTCCCATGCCACATGTGCACAGCACACAGTCCCATTGCCTAGCACACACAACTACAGATGCCACAGCCACACACTCGCCTCCGGGAAACCCATGTACGAGATTGCACGAACTGCCAATGTCAGACGACTAATACATACTTCGCCAGGTGCAACACAATAACAAATCTCATTCTCTCCACAGGTGACGAACTGCTGGACGCTGGGGATGGAGACAGCAGCCAGCACAGCCAGCCTACAAGCCCCCAACGAGGACACACGGATCTGGAGGATCTGTCCACCTCTTCGGACACGGACCACCAAGCTGGCCCATCTGGCGTGGCAGGGCCCAGCCGCTCCCCAGGACCCCTCCTACCCACCAACCCATCATCCAGGGATGCTGAACAGTCCCAGTCCCCTGCTGCCACTGTCGTTGCGGCCACACCCACGGTCATTGCGGCCACTACCACTGCCGCAACCGCCACCATCGCCGCACCGACCACCACCGCCTCCACCACCACCACGTCTTCGCTGGCACCAGCCCCAGCGCAGGTGGTGGCCCGGCCGACTGGATCCACCCTGGGAGCCACAGCGAGGACCGTGGTGAGCAATGTGGCTAGTGGGCAGGCCGGTGGCAGCAGGACTGGTAGGAGGAGCAGGGTCAGGGAAACGCCAGCCTCCCTGGGAGCCATGCCCTGCCTCAAATGGACAGAGTCCTTGGGGCCTATGAAGAGGCCCAAGGACAATGGGCCAGGTCTGCTACTGACACGCGGGAGGTGCTGGGGGTGCTGAGGTCCATGGACGCCCATATGGGCCAATTCGTGTCCCGTATGGACCAACTCGTGGACCTCATGGGCCAGCTGGTGGTGGCGGTGGGGTCACAGGCAAGGCCAGCAACACCACCTCCGCCACCACCTGCTAGGGCGCAGGCTCGGGCAGCAGTGTCCACTTCCCTGCGTCCACAGCCAGTGAGCACACCTCACCCACCACCAGCAGGTCGCCACCACACACCCCCTCCCAAACGTGGAAGGGGCCGTCCGAAGAGGAAACAGATCTCCCGGGAGGACTTCGCACGCTCCAGTCGCAAGTGAGGCAGCCAGCCAGCCTTCCGCCAGCCTTCCTTGACCAGCCACTGCATTGACTTGCTCTACGATCCCACTCCACACAGCCATCTGGATGGCATGTGTGTGTTGGACTATGGACATAGAACCAGTGGGTACACCCTGATCATCACGCAGCCATGACCGACAGCTCATTGTCACTGCACGCACCACTTTTGTCATCACCTTACACACAATCACATGTCACAGTTTGTAATAAATGCACCTTTTTCACTAACTGCTGTTTGTGCCCTGTGTCTTTATTGTACGGAATACAACGGCCACCTTGGGCGGAAAGGCACCTGATGCGTGGCATGGAAATGGAATCCGGAGGGCCTGTAGGGACCTAGGGGTGGGAGACAGAACAGGAGCACATTCAATGAGTGTGTCACACACCCATCACACAGTACATGTCAACAACTACAAGCAATGTACACACATCGCACAGAGCAATAGGGCACAATGCCACAGCCACCAACAGTGGCATACTACCCTGGCCATGGAGCGTTGACACACTGCACGCAGTGAACATACGGCCACCCTGACACAGCACACACACACCTGCATAGATACAGACACATCATCCGTCGTACATGGACACTCACCGTCAAGTGAAGTAGCGGGCGATGAGCTGCTGGCGCACATTCCCAGCTTCCTCCTCTCCGCTGTCCACCTCACTCGAGCTGTCCTGGTCTGCGGGCTGGGGCCCTGGTTGATCTCCGTCATCCACAATGAGGGGGATCTGCTTCCGAATGGCCAGATTGTGCAGCATGCAGCACGCCACCACTATCTGGCACACCTTCTGTGGGGAGTACGCCAGTGCACCCCCGGTGCGGTCCAGGCACCTGAACCTGGACTTGAGGAGGCCAAAGGTACGCTCGACCACACGTCTGGTCCTCCCATGTGCCTCATTGTATCGATCGTCTGCTGGGGTGCGAGGATTCCTCAATGGACTGAGCAGCCATGCCCCATTCGGATACGCAGAGTCACCTGGGTGTGAGGGACACAGAGAACCGTTGCTATTCCAACTGGACAGGGGACAGCATCGCACAACCAGCACGCTACACCACTCCACATACTCACCGACAATACAGCCACGATCCTGTTGCAGATTGGCCATCAGTCGTGGCAAGATGCTGTTGCGCATTATGTGTGCGTCATGGGCCGAGCCTGGAAACTTTGCACACACGTGGGTGATCACCATGTCCGCAAGGCACACCACTTGCACATTCAGGGAGTGCGTGTGCTTCCTGTTGCGGTACAGGTGCTCAGTGGCCTGTGGTGGAACAAGGCCAACATGAGTGCAGTCAATGGCTCCCACGACGTGTGGGATTCTGCCAAGGGCATAGAATGCACCCTTCACTGCCGCCAATTCACGAGCCCTGGGGAATCTGATGTACCTGTTCCGGTACAGCATCATGGCTGCCAGTACATCCCTCAGCACCTTGCTGAACATGGGCTGGGACATCCCTCCTCCACTGCCCACTGTGTGCTGGAATGACCCAGTGGCGAAGAAATGCATGGCGGCCATCACCTTAGCCGTGGGGGTGACAGCAGTCGGATACACCCTGCGGGGACGGAGATGGGGCTCTAACATGGCACACAGTCGATGCAGAGTTGGCCTGTCCAGCCGAAACTTCCTGATTACCTCTGTATCGTCCATGTCCGCCAGCAATTGGTATGGGCGGTCAATGTTCGGTCTCCGCCTGGGTTAAATGGCAGAGGACACATGTCAAAGCAACACGGCACATAGCAATTTCGCATACACATCACTGACATGACTGAGCAAGCACATGAGCCACAGCCCAGCTGTCAAGCTGGGACGGCACGGCCACAATACACTTACACAGGTCTCCCAACAATGGCAATGGCAAGTGAGACATACCACTGCCATGTGCATGCACATGGGGATCTAGGCCCCAATGACTTGCGGGCGTGCTGATGGGGACTGACTGCATATTCGTCAAGCGGCAACGCCACGGCAACATGAGTGTCTGCTGAGCATGGTACTGCTTCCGAGGCTGGATGAGTATGGCACACGGCGACGACGATGTGGGCACGGGCTGAGCGGCCAATACAAGTGGGACCTGTGGCACGAGGGGATATGAGACAGTAGTAGGTGTCAGCACTGCACCCTATGTACAGCACTGTACGGATCACAGCTCCCGAAACATTGACTGGTGTCCACATTGACAGCCCCATGCCAAGACGGCTGTGTGCTTGCAGTCACACGTCACAGGTGAGAGGTTACATTGCACGTGCCAGGTGGCAGTCGTACATAGTGGGAGCTGGCATGTGTGTGCATGTGTCTCCTGTTCAGGATCCACCAGATGGGCGCTGACTCTGTACTGACCATTGGACACAGCATGTTCCGTGGAAGGCTTGTGTGTGTGGGATGGTGGCACTGGATGTGCCTCCGTTGGGTGGGGGGCCATGCACAGGGCGGGTACGTCGATGATTGCGCATTGTTGGTCACGGTGGGTGCACCAGCTAAGATGTGTTGCCCTGTGTTCAATTCCTATGTCCGCATGATGATGGACTGTGGATGTGGGCAGACTACACATTGGTCGATGTGCTGTCTATATGCATGTGCCTTCACACCAGGCACAGCTGCCCCTGCACATGTGACCCCTGCTGGACTCGCTGCTGGGTCTGTGGAGCTGATGCACCTTCTGCGCGTGGGGCGGACAGCTCTCCTCACTTCCCTCATTGCGCATGTCATGTCTTTGCCGCAGGTGACATGGATCATGGAGGGCCCACATGTACGCGTGGGTAGGCTACACATGATTGTTCACTGGTCGCCACCCCCAGTCAGTGTTTCGAATGGGAAGGTTGTCGTGCTGGTGGTATGTTCGATGTGGCGGATGGGCGGGCCTAGGTGCGGGCTTACATTCCGGACATGGGGGGTAGTTGGATTGGCGACTAGTTGCAGTACACACGGGACACGTCTCTTCCTTTCCACATCTGGGTCATCCCTTGTACTAACTGACAGTGATACAGTCATCTTCGCCCCAGCCCTCATGTCCTCCCCTCGCCCCCCAATATGCATGCTCACCTGCGAGGCTAGCGCTTGCACAGGCAGCCCCAAGCTCGCACCAGAGAGGGCAAGGAGTGTATGTGTGGGTCCAGTTGCACGAGTGGGCTGTCTCAGGGTATGATGTGTGGCGGGACGCCGTCCACCTGCGTGGTGCCCCAAATGGAGACCCGGCCTGCATGGACTATGCATCACAGTCTTCGCCTTCCGGATCCGCCACCTGCGACACCCAGTGGCTGTGGCTGCCCTTGCGGCCATGCCGCGTCCGTCTGTGGCTGATGGCCCACACATTCACTCTTTGGCCTCTCTGGGGAGGGCTCAGGGGTGGTGGCGCACGCGCTTGCACTTAGTCGCAATGGCATGTGGCGTGGTTGGTATGATGGGCAATGGATGGGATGGTGCGAGCCACCTCCCGTGACGTCAGTGCTGCTCGTGCTGTGGTGCGTCCCCCTACACTTCCATTTGACTTTTTGCCATGCTGGACGTTGAGGTTCTATTGCCTGCGTGATATGACCAGGAGGAGCGCGAGGAGACCTCTCACACACCATGCTCCACTGCCATCCCGTGCCCTGTATCGCCTGTGCGGATTGACTATGTTGGGGTTACACCTGGTCGACTGGGGCTGTGTGTGCCTTGTCAAGGGGCATGGCGGGCGCACAACAGGATCCAGCTCGTCCACAGAGGGTGGGCTGAGGTGCGCCTGGTACCGCTTTGTACGTGTGCCCGGCTGCTGTGCACACACGTGTTCACTCCCCCCGACAGGTGTCCTCTCACAATGCCCAGGGAAGCGGTGGTGTACTGTTCATGAGCCCTCCCAACACGGCGTGCTCCAACTTGGCATGTGCGCATCTACCCGTCGCACCCACCCACCTGAGCACTGCGTCCATACGACTTCACACGACACATGTGTGTCTTCCACAGTAGTGCTACTCATTTGCGTTGACATCCAATACCAGTGGACTACATGGTCATGTCACGACTGCCGTGTACTTCACATACTCTCATCCTCTCTCATTCGTACTTGTGAAATGAGTCAGCGGAGACAGTTCTGGTTTCAAACATTATATTGAGTCTTCTGTCCTCTGTGATGCAGTATAGTGGACACTACTGGCAGCGGAATACATATTGAGGATATACTGAGCATGATTACAAATGGGATAGGGTGTGGGGTTACATCTGCTTGGCCAAGGCTGTGCTAATGTACATTTACGTATAGCTGCGGAGCTGCGGACTTTGACACAGACGGTATACATGTAGCCTACCAGACCGCTCGGCATCATGGGCACAGTCCATCTCAGTTCCATGTGACAGGTTTGCTGCGGTTGTTCCTCATGCACGCGTGCATGTGAGATGACATCAGGGCATGTGCTTGCGTGCATGCAGCGGCGTGCCACTTGTTGTTGCACTGTGGTGGTTACTGGACATGTCACAGTCACTGGGGTCGTGTTGTTGTTGTATGCACTTGTCGTCCATGCAAAGGTCCTGGTATGGGATTCCCGGGGCGGGGGTGGGAGGGGTGCAGCACCCACAGACTCCAGGCGACCTATTCATGTCCACTGAGCGGTGTGTGTGTCCATGTGCGCTGGATCCATGTCGTGTCCTGGTTGTTCGTGCAGTTCCGTCCATGTGGGTGCGATGCACAGAGCCCATGCCACTGCCTCCCACGATGCATGCGGTGTTCCTGGATGTGATGGGGAACAGTGTGCATGTCCCGGTCATATCCGATGTCATGGCGATGTCGTTGATGGTGTGGTTACAGTTGCCGGTCGTTTGGTATGGCTGTTGTGGTGGTGACTGGCCAGTCCGTGCGGAAGCTGAGCATGGGTGCGGGGTTGGACTTCATAGGTCAGTCGGGGAACCTGCGTTGTGGTCCGACGTATTTACAGGTTGTCAGGTATGCGATGCCGTCCAGCAGGGCTTCCATGTCATTGGTGGTGTACATGTTTGCCAGCCAATGAAGCGGATGGTGGCTGTCAAGGTGTTGTTCGTAGGTTGTCCCTTGGAGGACCATGATGGGGCATGCTGGGTGACATTCGATGTAGCTGTTCTCGATGATCCGTCGTGTGGAGGCACAGTGGTTCCATTTCAGTGCGCGTGCGATGTTGGCCACATACGCCATGCCCCCATAGGCAGAGCAGGCCCTGTCGTGTGCGTCCAGAGGGAGGAGTAGTGGTAGCAGGTCCGCCTTCAGACATGCCGGGTTGGAGAGGCATATCTCGACGGGATGCTGGTAGGGACACCTCCGACAGTAGAAGACGGGCATGACGCAGCTGAACAATGTGATGCGGTAAGTCAGTCGGTAACTTACGTTCAGCAGGGACAGGAGATCGCATCCCAATGTATGTATCGTGCTGGTTTGGTACAGCTTGAGCTCTTCGGCGTAGTTGGGTAGGTGTGTTGCGGTTGCCATTTCGCAGCGGTGCGTTGTGGTGGCGTGCTCCGGCTGTGTGTGCAGTCTGCAATGTGCACGCTCCGAGGTTGCTGTGAGCTCTGTGTAGTCGTAGGGAGACAGGACTTGTGTTCTGTTGGCTTGTTTGGAGGACACGGGCCCTCTTCCCACATGCTTCTCAGACAGTTCAAGGTCAGTGCTGTGTGACTCCTTCCAATTAACTTGCATGTGGCCGACATGGGGGAGTGTTTTCTTCTTTCTTCCCCGTCCGTTGTGTGCTTCTGTGATATGCGCTATCTGCCGTGTGGTCGGTCTCCTCGGCATGCCTGTGTTGGTCTATTCTTGGACAATGGCTGTATTCACCGGCTTCTGTCGTAGGGCTGTGGTTTCGGTGTTGGAATGGAAGGTCATTCAGTGCTGTCTGCTCTCCCTTGTGTGGGCGGCAGGCTGCCTTTCCGCTCTGCGTTGGGCCTTGTGTGTGGATGTAATTCTTGGGCCACCTGTTGTCGGTCACCGGGCTCTTTGGTGTTCCGTTTCATGTGTCTTGTTCATATGTGCAGGGTGGTATGGGTTTTTCAGTGTGGTACTGGCGTTCCTCTTCCCGAAGGAGCCCTGCTTCTCCTAGTTGGTGTTGCCGCCGCTGTGTGCTTCGCCATGTTTGTTACACTGGGGTGTGTCCTGCTGTTGCGTGACTTCACTGACATGTGTGCGTCGGTTGTGTGGCGTTGGGTGTTGTCCGTGAATTGGGCGTTGGGGACATGTCTGTGGCCGGCCTGTCACGTGTCATGTGCGTTCGGGGTGGGGCTGGTGTGTGTGCTGCTTGGTTGTGTCCCTGTGTCTGTGTGCGACGCATGCATGGCGCTGCGGTTGGCCTCTGCGTTGTGCGCATGTGTGGCGGCGTCATCGGCGCTTTGGGGCCGTGACGGGGTGGTTGGTTCCTAGTCCCAGGTGGTGTGTACACATGTGTTCCGCGATGTTAGGATTTGGCCTGTGTGTCATATGTGGATGCGATGGTGGATGTGTAGTGTGCACGCGCTGGTGGGGGTTGTCCGCTTTTTCCTCCCTTGCACTGTGTGCGCTGTTTGCGTGCACTTGTTGTGTGTGTGCCTACCTGCGTCTCCGCGGTACGTTGCGTCCTTGGTGGTGCATCAGCAGAAGCATGGGAAGGGCCTGCAGTGCTGGATTCATGCCCGGGGTGCCGCTTCTTCGTTGTCCGTGCTCTGCGTCCGTGTTTCCGCCTCTCTTTCACGTGCGGTGTCTCTTTGCCGTGGGAGCCGTTTGTTTGCGGCATCGTAATTTATGCGCCGGGCGGGACGTGTTTCGTCGGACGGTGTGTGTCAGTTGTGCTGCGCCGCTACGTGTGCGGGCGCACTTTGATGGCGGACGGTGTTGCTGGCTTGCCGGCGGTGTTTGGCCTGCTTTTCGCATCGTAATTGGGCGGGCGTGTGGACTGCTGCGTGCCGGCGGTAACTGGTGGTTTTGCATCCGCCAGCACGGCGGTAGTGCTTCCGCCCGCCATCGTAATGGGCCCCTAAAAATCAACAGCCAATTATTAATTAATTAATAATAAATTAATTCTCACAATTAACACTATCAAATCTAAATTAAATAAATACGAATAAATAAAAATTTATATTTAATTTATTATAATTAAATTACTTCCCTCCCTATTCCCTATAAACCCACAACCCGCTACGGAACTAAAACGCAAAATGTAATTAAAATAAAATTAATAACTACTAAAAATGTAACACATATATTAAAAAACAAAAGCAATACTTAGACAGAAAAATAGAGCACATACATTTAAAATACATACTAAAATACATAACACTAACTAAAAAACCAAGGAGGTCATTACGATGGCGGACGGAAAAAAAACCGACCGCCATGGTAGCGGGAAAATACCGCCCGCCGCCACCGCGGAAAACCGACGGCTAGATTAGGATCCCCAGCGGGAAAACCACAACCGCGGCGGAAAGGAGACACGAAAATCCGCCGTACGCCTGCGAAAAGGGCACAAAACCGTCCGCGGCGGTCGGTGTCGCAGCGGAAACAGACCAAACGCCCGCAACCACAGCGGAGACACCGCCATCAAAATTATGATATCCCCGACACCCCCGCGGTGCAGTGCGCTGCTACCGACCGCCGCGGTCGACAACAGTGAAGAATCAGTGAGACGGCGGAAGCGCCATAGCCGAGCCACCACTGCGGATGCTCCGCAAAAAAAATGGCGGTCGCCAGAAAAGCACACAACATGGCCACAAAGTGCACCAACCACACAAGGCATGCACCCAAAATTAGCCAACACAGCCCAAAGACACGCCCCCATGGGAAACACAAAAACTACAAATCCCAGGTACACACACACACCACACCTGCAACCAACACCCCATCCTGACACACCCACAGACACCAGTATAAATCCAGCCCCCAACAGACCACAATCCTTTGCAAAACTCCACAACTGAGGGGACATCCACCACAGATGACAGGAGAGGCAAATCTGCACAACACACACACATCACCACCACCACCACCACTTCCACACCTGCACCTCTAACACCTTTGCACAGCACACACCATACACATCACAACCACCACTACCACTCCCAAACCTGCACCCTAAACACCTTGACACATCACACACCATGTCACCACAGAGAATGCCCAAATTCACTGAGAGCGAGTTGAGGGTCATGGTCGATGAGATAATCAGGGTAGAACCACAATTGTTTGGTAACCAGGTCCAACAGACACCACTGGCAACAAGGACGCAAATGTGGAGAAGGATAGTAGAGAAGGTCAATGCAGTAGGGACCGTGCCACGCAATAGAGATGAAATCATGAAGAGGTGGCACGATCTGAAGGCAGTGGTCAAAAGAGGAGAGCCAAGAACCATGAGCTGGCTCAGAGGACAGGCAGTGGCCCTCCGTTCCACTCAAAACATTCACTGAATGGGAGGAGAAGGTGCTTGGCATTCTACATCCAGAGAGTCTCTCAGGAATACCCGGGGAGTGGAGGCTGGTAAGTACAAACAAATGCCTAACATCACACAAATGTACTGTCTTGCCCAATCACAAAATAATACCTCCTAGGTACAAATTCATTCATGTGCACAACACTCCTCCCAACACATCTCTCACAGATACAACAGACACTCCCCCTGAAGCCCCCAAAGGTAGTAAGCAACATCACCATGGGTACATGTGTACATGCTGCCAGCACTACAACTCCCACAAGGCCCCCTTGTCCCACAGCTGAGCAGGATGTAGCCCTCCCCCACCCAGAAGCAAGCCTCAGCCATTGTGTGCTACACCCTCACCTAACAGGTAGGTAGCCATCTTCACAGGGAGGTGGGTGTGTGTGTGTGGGAGGCCTGCACTACAACTCCCACCAGGCCCCCTTGTCCCACAGCTGAGCAGGATGTAGCCCTCCCCCACCCAGAAGCAAGCCTCAGCCATTGTGTGCTACACCCTCACCTAACAGGTAGGTAGCCATCTTCACAGGGAGGTGGGTGGGTGTGTGGGAGGCCTGCACTACGACTCCCACCAGGCACACCCTTGCCCCATCAGCTCAGCAGGATGGAGCACCCCCCCACCCAGAAGCATGCCTGGCAGCCATTGTGTTCTTCACCCTCACCTAACAGGTAGGTAGCCATCATCACAGGGAGGTGGGTGGGTGTTTGGGAAGCCTGCACTACAACTCCCACCAGGCCCTCTTGTCCCACAGCTGAGCAGGATGTAGCCCTCCCCCCACCCAGAAGCAAGCCTCAGCCATTGTGTGCTACACCCTCACCTAACAGGTAGGTAGCCATCTTCACAGGGAGGTGGGTGTGTGTGTGGGAGGCCTGCACTACGACTCCCACCAGGCACACCCTGCCCCCCCACCCAGAAGCAAGCCTCAGCCATTGTGTGCTACACCCTCACCTAACAGGTAGGTAGCCATCTTCACAGGGAGGTGGGTGTGTGTGTGGGAGGCCTGCACTACGACTCCCACCAGGCACACCCTGCCCCATCACTCAGCAGGATGGAGCACCCCCTCCCCCCAGAACCATGTGGCAGCCATTGTGTTCTTCACCCTCACCTAACAGGTAGGTAGCCATCATCACAGGGAGGTGAATGGGTGTTTGGGAGGCCTGCACTACAACTCCCACCAGACCCCTTGTCCCACAGCTGAGCAGGATGTAGCCATCCCCCCACCCAGAAGCAAGCCTCAGCCATTGTGTGCTACACTCTCACCTAACAGGTAGGTAGCCATCTCCACAGGGAGGTGGGTGTGTGTGTGGGAGGCCTGCACTACAACTCCCACCAGGCCCCCTTGTCCCACAGCTGAGCAGGATGTAGCCCTCTCCCCACCCAGAAGCAAGCCTCAGCCATTGTGTGCTACACCCTCACCTAACAGGTAGGTAGCCATCTCCACAGGGAGACGGTGCAGTGTGTTTGGCTATCCGTCCCACAAAATGCTACATGCATGCTGTCCCACCACTATGGAGGATGTGACACTACACCCCCAATAAGAAGCATGTGGCAGGCAATGTATGCTACCCACCCAACTCACAGGTAGGTAACCGCATCTCACAGGTCGGGGTGTGTGGGGCTGGAAAGCTTGCACAACAACTCACATGGGCCCACCTGACCGGCAGCACACAAGACCCATTACTCCCTGGCACCAACATGCATGTGTCAGTCATTGCAATGTACACTTCAAAAGAACTTGCATGTGGACATATCATGCTGACCTGTCCCACACTGGACCAAGATGGAAGCCATCATCATACACACACAGAAAGGTCTCACAAATACAAGGAAAACACAGCAAACACAACATATCCACAGCCACAACATAAAGCCAGATATGCATTTAATAAAACATGTCGGCATAGGACACCAGGCCTCTCAATTCACAACTGCACACCCAGATAGCATTGGCAACTATAGTGTGCACACACCTAAGAAAATGAAACTGTGACAGCGACCAAAGTGTGAATGACTGAAACACATGTCGATGGAACTCCGAGCACAACCATGCACACCACTACATGCCATCTGACAGTAGCAGTGGACCAGACCACCTAGGATCTACTGAAAGCAAACTTAAGCATGTCTGGAATTGCAAATACAGATATCTACACCACAATGATAAGGTTTGCATGAAACTACAATGCTCACTCACTATGCAGAGAGAACCGCTACAAGGGCTCAACAAGTGACACATACGCGTAAATGGATGACATATGATTGATCAATAACTGTATGCCAACATGAGACTGTCAATGTCATAAAACATATATTGTGCATGTCATGTCTTGAGAACTCCCAATATGGACAAGTAATGCATGTACCACAACAGCTTGTAATGCATCACTGGATGTCGGTCAATGCAAATTTGTACAGTGTACAGTGTAAAAACAGTTGATGTAACACTGCTAACACTAACTTTGCTGGGTGCAACACAATGACCATTTCTCATCTGACCCACAGGTGACCAAGAACTCACTGCAGAGGATGACACCACCCTGCAGAGCCAGTCCCCCGGAACAGAGACAACTGGATGAGGACTCCCTGGATTCCTTGGATGAGGAGCTCCACGCTGGCCCATCTGGTGTGGCAGGCCGCAACCAGTCCCAGGCACCCATTGTCCCCCAACCACATCAGCTGCAGCCCCTGACCATCCTCTGACAGCTGCTGTCACAGCCTGTGTGTCAACCAATACCACCACCACCACCACCACAGCTGGCCGCAACACCCTCCCTGCCCCAGGGGTTGAGCAGCCCACTACATCGACTGCGGAGGCCAGGGAGAGGATGCAGCGGGCCAATGTGAGGACCGGACAGGACCGTGGCAGCAGTGCAGGTGGTCGGGACAGGGTCATGCAGAGGGGGACTGATCCTGGGACGGAAGCCCTGGGCCACATCGACAGAGTCCTTGGGGCCTACCAACAGGCCCAGGGACGAATGGGCCGGTTAGAGGAAGAATCTCGGGAGAACCTCTTGCTGCTGAGGTCCATGGACACACGCATGGGACAGATTGTGGACCTCTTGGGGCAGCTAGTGGCGGTTCTGAGGGACAGGCCAGCGCAACATTCTACCCCTCCGCCTCCCCTGTTGGGCAGCAGGATGACACTTCATCATCCTCCCCTGCGTCCACAGAGGGGGTGAGTCCTCAGACACCACTGTCCCTGCAGCAGTGGCCCCTCCAGTCAAGCGCAAAGGGGCCGTCCAAGGAAAGGCCAGGGGGACCCACGTGCCAAAGCACCTTCCAAACGCTAGTCCCCGAGCCAGCTATGATGGCAGACCACTGCACCACTGCATTGACCTTTTGGACTATCCTTCACCACACTGCCATGTGAATGGCATCCATCTGTTGGACTGGGTCTCCACATCATTGTGGGAACTACTCAAGTATCTCATTTACCTTGACTGTCAACTCACTTCTTCAATTACCCCCTTCACATTTCCTCCACCCTTGCATGTCACAGTTGTTAATAAATACACCTTACACACATGTTGTTGTGTCTGCTCCATCTTTAATACAGGATGTGCAACCTTCACCGTGTAGGACATGGTCCAGGGGAATGGAATGTAGGTAACAAGTGAGATGCTGAAGGGACCTACGGAAAACAGCAGAACAAGAGTCACTTGTATGGGTGTGGCATTGCACACATCACACGACACTTGTCAACAAGGTACTCAGATCTACAAACTTTACACAGAGCAACAGTCACCAAAGAGACAATCTGTTCCACACTAACCAATCACACATACATTGGCAGGCAGCAATGAGTCAACACCAAGCTGCAGTCAGCAAGCTCACATACACCCACACAGCAACAGCAACACCATCAGACCATTTGATCCCTTCTACATCATCACTCACCTTCAAGTGAAGTAGCGGGTGATGAGCTGACGACGCATGTTGACCCCTTCCTCCTCTCCACTGCCCCCGTCACTGGATCCGGCTAGATTTGCAGGCGGCGGCCTTGGCTGCTCATCGTCGTCATCCAGGATCAGGGGTATTGCCTTGCGAATGGCGAGGTTGTGGAGCATGCAGCATGCCACCACTATCTGACACACCTTCCCTGGCGAGTACATAAGGGCCCCCCCAGTACGGTCCAGGCACCGAAATCTTGATTTTAGGAGACCAAATGTCCGTTCTATCACACGCCGTGTCCTCCCATGGGCATCATTGTATCGCACATCAGCTGGCATGACGGGGTTCCGCAATGGGCTCAGCAACCACGGGCGGTTTGGATATGCCGAGTCACCTGTGTGTGAGAGACACAGATTAACCTTGCAGTCCCAAAATGCTACACAACAGCATGTCACACACACACACCACTCTAATCCACTATACATACTCACCCACAAGCCATGCACGCTCAGGAAGCAGATTGGCCATCAACTGAGGAAAGATGCTGCTGCGCAAGATGTGGGCATCATGGGCTGAGCCGGGAAACTTGGCACACACGTGTGAGATGTTCATGTCCGCCAGACACACCACTTGAACATTTACCGAGTGTGAATGCTTCCTATTGCGGTAAACCTGTTCACGTGCCTGTGGTGGCACAAGCCCAACATGTGTGCAATCAATTGCACCAATGACATGTGGGATATGTCCAAGGGCATAGAAATCGCCCTTCACAGCCACCAACTCAGGCCCCCTGGGAAAATGGATATATCTGTCTTTGTACAGCATCATGGCCGACAGGACATCCCTCAGCACCATGCTGAACATCGGCTGTGACATCCCGCCTGCACTTGCGACCGTGTGCTGGAATGAGCCCGTTGCAAAGAAATGCAGGCATGCCATCACCTTAGCTGTTGCGGTGAAAGCTGTTGGATATGTCCGACGTGGCTGCAGGTGGGGCTCCAACATGGCACATAGGTTCTGCAGGGTTTGTCGGTCTAGCCTGAATTTGCGGATTATTTCCTCATTCTCCATGTCTGCCAGGACTGTGAACGGACGATGGATATTGTGCCTCCTCCTCCTAGGACAGATCACAG
This sequence comes from Calotriton arnoldi, assembly GCA_963921515.1. NCBI lineage: Eukaryota > Metazoa > Chordata > Amphibia > Caudata > Salamandridae > Calotriton > Calotriton arnoldi. Next base: position 1,316,129 of record CAWUFW010005124.1, on the reverse strand, counting down.
TGCACAGATGTCAATGCAGAAGACCATGAAATGTGCATCACATCAATTACTTCTACAGACACATTCCCAAGTCTTACAACATGCACCATCAACCGACAGGGCACTTCACAACTAGGTTCACATCAGGCACACTACTCGTACACCTGTCCCCTTACCAGCAGCAATTATCTGTGCACCCCTCCGGCTCATTCGCATGCACAGTGTGATATACTAACAGATATGTGTGCATACCTGTGAGTCTGACCCCCAGCATATGTTGATAATTGCAATACTAGCCGAACACACCATGTTGCTGGCCCTGATACACCTCCCAACACAGGTTGCACATGGCACACATCAACTACACATTCACCACCGGCTGAGCGTGGGGGACACGTGTGTGCATGTGCATTGGACAATGTGCCAGTTGCTGATGCCCCTAGTCCAGTCAATGAGACGACATTGTGCGTTACATTGCACACACAGACATTGACCATTATCTCCATATGCTATGCAACACAGTAACTGGACAGTCTACATTTCATTACACAGCACATGTGACATGTGCGAGTGTATGTGCCCATGCAATGTATTGGCGACCCATATATGGTATGTGTTGGTGACGTGGAATGACATGTCCCTTTTGTGCATTTGCCCTCATGAGGACCCTTCAATTGTTGAGACCCTGGGCACTGTATATGTTGGCCTATGCAGAGAGCTGGAGGACACGTTAGGTGCAGCACAGCTACTCCACAACTCCATTAATGCTCACTCCAGGTACTGTCTGCCAGACATGTGGCGGTGCCTACCGCCTGGCCACTGAGGTGCGGCACCGCACATAACCCATGCACGATCGCGGGAGACACCGCCAGTTATGTATGTGACAATTGCGGTCACCATGCACCGCTACCTAAATCACGGTCACTCCAGGCACTGTCTGCCAGACATGCGGCGGTGCCTACCGCCTGGCCACTGAGGTGCGGCACCGCACATAACCCATGCACGATCGCGGGAGACACCGCCAGTTATGTATGTGACAATTGCGGTCACCATGCACCGCTACCCAAATCACGGTCACTCCAGGCACTGTCTGCCAGACATGTGGCGGTGCCTACCGCCTGGCCACTGAGGTGCGGCAACGCACATACCCCATGCACGATCGCGGGAGAAACCGCCAGTTATGTATGTGACAATTGCGGTCACCATGCACCGCTACCCAAATCACGGTCACTCCAGGCACTGTCTGCCAGACATATGGCGGTGCCTACCACCTGGGCCCTGTGGTGTGTCACCGGCATGGACCATGCCCCTGCAGCCATTGGGAAGCAGCCTCGCGGTAGCCTGATGCGAGTTTGAAAATCGCGGTGGGCGTGCACCACCCCGCGGAGGCGGTCACTGGAGGCATTCATAAGATGCACCACCGCGGTAGCGCGCACATGCATCCTACGGTGTGTCACCGGCATGGACCATGCCCCTGCAGCCAATGGGAAGCAGACTCGCGGTAGCCTGATGCGAGTTTGAAAATCGCGGTAGGCATGCACCGCCACCGCGGAGGCGGACATTGGATGTATTTGAATGAGGCAGACCTCGTACACCAATTGCAGCACCCTGGGACCACTGACACAGCCCCAGGGGCCTATATATGTATGGGAGGGCGCACCACATTCCCACAGCTACCAGGGACTGCTGACTGACACCCCTGCACCTGCTGCTGCTGCCTCAAGGGACTGCTGGCTGCCACCCTGCACCTGCTGCTGCTGCCCCAAGGGACTGCTGGCTGCCACCCTCCACCTGCTGCTGCTGCCTCAAGGGACTGCTGGCTGCCACCCTGCACCTGCTGCCTCACGGGACTGCTGGCTGCCACCCTGCACCTGCTGCCCCAAGGGACTGCTGGCTGCCACCCTGCACCTGCTGCCTCAAGGGACTGCTGCCTGCCACCCTCAATGTGCTGCTGCTGCCACATGTCCATTGTGATGTCGAGGACTCAGAAGATCCGTGCCAGTCCCTTCACCAGTGAGGAGCTTGGGGTCCTGGTAGACGGGGTGCTTGCACAGTACCCAAGGCTTTATGGCGGACCTAATGTCGTGGTAAGTTTCCCAGACTGTGAGTGAGAGTGCAGGGTGTGCACACGTGGGGTGGAGGTGCTTCGGTATGTGTCAGTGGTTGTGGGGCTCTGACATGCACTGCCCATCATGTTTGCTACTGCGGGAAGGGCTTGGTGGGCTCTTTCACACGTTACCCTGCATGCCTATCCAGAGTAGAGGGACATGTCCTGTAGTGTCAGCCATACAGTGCAGCTGCATTTTGGTGATGCAGGAGTCTGGCCAGTTAGCGTTTGTGTGCATGGCTGTGTTGCTCCCAATTGACCCACTCAGTGTCAGTCGACCTGCCCTGCACAGTCCCCACCGAATGCCACATGTCAAGATCACTGCATGTACAGTGTGTACCATGTGTGTTTGTCTCATGCCTCTTCATCTAAGTCCCATCTCTGCCATGTAGATTGCACAGTAGCAGGCGTGGGAGAAGGGTGTGTGTATGACAGTCGTTGTCACTCTATGTGAGTCCCAAGACACAGTGAGGCTTTCACAGGGCTAGGACACTTAGGTCTGCGCAGTGTTGGACACAGTGAGTCCAACAACATGACACATGTTTTGCTATCTTCTGTATGTGTAGTTGTAGGTAACTGCAGACAGTAGCTGCAGGCAGACTACACGTTGCTTGGTGTGTTGGTATCCTGCATGTGAATGGGGTGTGGAGGTACTGTGTCCACCATCGAACATGCATGCCTGTACGTCTGATTGACCAATGACATTGCATCATGTTCAGAGCAATTGTTGGCTATGTGACGGTTGTAGCTTGAGTTTTGGATGAGTCACTGTCATGCTACTGCATTTTCGTTGTGTTGTTATTGTGCACTGTGTCACTGGCACATCACCCCTCTTGTCTCCCATGCCTGCAGCTGAAGGTCCACCAGCGTAAAGCCGTGTGGAGGGCCATTGCCTCCAGAGTCCGGGATCTGGGTGTGTCAAACCGAAGGCGCACCCACTGTCATAAAAGGTGGGACGACATCTGCCGGCTGAGCAAGAACGTGGCCGAGATGACGCTGGGGCTGCTCCCTCGGACTGGCAGGTTGGCTAGGCGCAGCATGACACCACTAATGGCCCGCATCCTGGCTGTCACACAACCTGAGCTGGACAGACGACTGAGGGAGCATCAGCAGTGAGACAGGGGTGAGTATGTGTTGCAGGCTGCCTTTGGCTGGGAGTGGGTGCATGTGTCTACAGAGTGTGCAAATTGTCAGCTGTGTGACGTTGGTTGTGTGGTGCAATGTTTTGTGAGTGGCCTCTGTGCTGGGTGTATTTGTCATGCTTTTGCCCAAACGGCGCTTCATGAAGTGAGTTTTAGCATTGTGCATCTCTCTTACATTTGGAGTTGTGGCCTTCAGGTACCTTCTGCTGTGGGGTAGTGTGTGAATTCTGATGGATGGTAATGCCAGTGTGCCAACTGTGAATGCGTTTCAATGAATGTGTGCAATTCCAGACCTCAGATGTCTGCCAGTCAGACATCTGAGGCCAATGTGCAACAGTAGATGTGCCCATGGCCTCGATATGGTGGATGGCATGTGTGCAGGGTCATTGTGGGCTGGTATGTTGTAGTCTGTGTGGTCCCCTACTGCTCCACACATGTAGGTGATGTGCACCATGTCGTGGTGTTCATCCTTGCCAACATCGGGACAGTGTGTGTGCACAGGGCATTTTGGGGCTGTGTCTGATGTGAGCCAACTGCAGGATGGAGTGCTGTGTGAATCACCTGGGTCACTTATGGCAGGACGTGTGGCGGACATGCACCGTTGTGTCGAAATTTTGGGTGTCAAGATATATGTGTGCACAGGGTGGCATGCAATGTGCTGCACTCCTCTTTCTAGGATGCAGATGTATTGGCACGTGTTAGTTCTGTTGATGCCACTCATCTCACAGTACTTCTCTCTCCTGTGCAGCAGCTCCCGTATGTGCAGAGGGAGAGGGGACGGACACCAGTGGTGAGGCTTCCACTGCTACAGCCGCACCGGAGCTGACTGACACAGATGTGACCAGCGCCGAGGAGGGGGACAGGAGTCTGCTAGAGGACTCACAGCTGGAGACACAAAGCTCTACCTCATCTGACGCCAGCGGTGACACATCCATGTTGGGGGGTACAGGGAACGGGGAATCTGCCTCCTCTTCCGCCACACAGCGTCCAGTGCCCAGCCTCCCTTCAACCTCCACTGGTGCTGCCCGTGTCCGCACAAGTAGGAAGGGTAGAGTCACCTTCACCCCAGGCACAGCTGCCCCAGCCCATGTCAGCCCTGCTGCCCTCAGTGCAGAAGCAGTCGAGCTATTGCGCCAGATGTGTGTGGGGCAGACAGCACTTCTCAATGCCTTCCAAGAGCACGACAAAAAGTTGGGGCAGGTTATAGCTTTCATGGAGGGCTTACATTCCGACGTTGGTGGGCTACACCGCACTGTGCAGTCCTTGTCATCAACTGTGACAGCAGCCCTGCAACAGGCACATAGTCAGGGAGCGACTCCCAGCACTCGGTCCGGCCCCGTGTCACTGTGCATCTCTGACGACAGTGACAATGCCCAACGGACCCCAAAGTCCCGATACAGAACCCGCAGCACACAGGAGCAGCAGCAACCCAAGCGTACTAGGGCACAGACACCATCCCCACATAAGAGTAAGGCCACCCCAGAGCGCAGAGAGAAAAGCCCATCAGGCGACAGCAAGGGCCACAAAGCAATGAAACAAGCATCAGGGTCACAGGCCTCACCTTCCTCCCCTGCCAAAGACTCCCCTGTCCCAAAGACGTCTCGCAGAGGCAAAAAGACAGTTTCCACACCCACTGAGAAGGTGTTGCCTGCAAACATTACACAGGATGAGGGCCCCATGGATAATCCATCCTTGACCTCCACTCCCATCCCAAGCCCTGTGAAGCCAGCACGGGAGGACACTGTAGGGGGCAAAGCTGGTGGACAGAGGGAGGCAGGGCGGCGGCAAACACCAGGCAAGCACACAGCGGGTTCCAGCATCTCCCCAGAGAGGGGGTCACCATCCACACCAGAATCAGCTTTGGTGTTGGGGTCACCTGTTGTGTCTGCCCCAGTTCCCCTCAATCCCCTGACAGGGAAGCCTTTCAGGATCCCCAAGAAGTGGAGAGGCACCCCTCCACATTCTCCGTCACACACTGTGTCTCACCAGGGCATGAGTCCACCTCCCCGGGCCACCACCCCACGTGGTCCAAGCAGCCCCCCAGCTACCACATGCACAGTTGGCTCTTCCACAGTTGTTACTCCCACTGCCCAGGGTAGTCCGCCAACAGACCCCGACACACAGTCAGCTCCAAGTCCGACAGACAGCCCCATCTGAGTGGTGGTCACCCTCACACACCTGTCTGTCCACAGGGGTGCGTGTGATGCCCATTGTCAGACCCATTACTCTGTTGCTGGGCATGGCATGGTAGAGTTGCATACATTCCCTGTGTAGCTTCTGATGTGACTACTCTGCACGTTGTACTTGCCTTGTGTTTCACTGCTGTGTGCCCCCTGCCTGTGCAGCTTCTCATGGACTCACTCTGCACTTTGTCCTGCCCACTGGCCTTGTTGTTCACTGCTGTGTGCCCCCTGCTTGTGCAGCTTCTCATGTACCTCACCTGCACTGTGTCCTGGCCACTGGCCTTGTTGTTCACTGCTGTTTGCCCCTTGCCTGTGCAGCTTCTCATGTACCTCACCTGCACTGTGTCCTGGCCACTGGCCTTGTTGTTCACTGCTGTTTGCCCCTTGCCTGTGCAGCTTCTCATGTACCTCACCTGCACTTTGGACTGGCCACTGGCCTTGCTGTTCACTGTTGTGTGCCCCCTGCTTGTGCAGCTTCTCATGTACCTCACCTGCACTGTGTCCTGGCCACTGGCCTTGTTGTTCACTGCTGTTTGCCCCTTGCCTGTGCAGCTTCTCATGTACCTCACCTGCACTGTGTCCTAGCCACTGGCCTTGTTGTTCACTGCTGTTTGCCCCTTGCCTGTGCAGGATCTCATGGACTTAACCTGCACTGTGTCCTGGCCACTGACCTTGTTGTTCACTGCTGTTTGCCCCCTGCCTGTGCAGCTTCTCATGTACCTCACCTGCACTTTGGACTGGCCACTGGCCTTGCTGTTCACTGCTGTTTGCCCCCTGCCTGTGCAGCTTCTCATGTACCTCACCTGCACTTTGGACTGGCCACTGGCCTTGCTGTTCACTGCTGTTTGCCCCCTGCCTGTGCAGCTTCTCATGTACCTCACCTGCACTTTGGGCTGGCCACTGGCCTTGCTGTTCACTGCTGTTTGCCCCCTGCCTGTGCAGCTTCTCATGTACCTCACCTGCACTTTGGACTGGCCACTGGCCTTGCTGTTCATTGCTGTTTGCCCCCTGCCTGTGCAGCTTCTCATGTACCTCACCTGCACTGTGTCCTGGCCACTGGCCTTGTTGTTCACTGCTGTGTGCCCCCTGTCTGTGCAGGATCTCATGGACTTAACCTGCACTGTGTCCTGGCCACTGGCCTTGTTGTTCACTGCTGTGTGCCCCCTGCCTGTGCAGGATCTCATGGACTTAACCTGCACTGTGTCCTGGCCACTGGCCTTGTTGTTCACTGCTGTTTGCCCCTTGCCTGTGCAGCTTCTCATGTACCTCACCTGTACTTTGGACTGGCCACTGGCCTTGCTGTTCACTGCTGTTTGCCCCCTGCCTGTGCAGCTTCTCATGTACCTCACCTGCACTGTGTCCTAGCCACTGGCCTTGTTGTTCACTGCTGTGTGCCCCCTGCCTGTGCAGGATCTCATGGACTTAACCTGCACTGTGTCCTGGCCACTGGCCTTGTTGTTCACTGCTGTGTGCCCCCTGCCTGTGCAGGATCTCATGTACCTCACCTGCACTGTGTCCTGGCCACTGGCCTTGTTGTTCACTGCTGTTTGCCCCCTGCCTGTGCATCTTCTCATGTACCTCACCTGCACTTTGGACTGGCCCCTGGCCTTGCTGTTCACTGCTATTTGCCCCCTGCCTGTGCAGCTTCTCATGTAAATACTGTGCATATTGAAATGCCCACTGGCTTTGCTGTTGCCCATATTTGTTGGCTCTATATGCAAATTGTGAATAAACACAGTTGATCCTGCAGTGAGTTGTGTCAGTGTCCTTCCTGAATAATGCTGTTTCTGTGTGTGCATGGTTAACTGTGTCACAGGCTCAGTATGCCACTTCGACATTGCCAATGGGTTGTGTCACATTTCATTTTTTTGCAGGGGTGGGAGGCACTTCATTTCTACATAACTGTGATACTTATGGGTGCAGTGCAGGTGGTTGGCAATGAAGTCTTGTAGTCATCTTCCTTCTTGGCTCATGTTATCTATGGTGGACACATGTCAGGTTTGTGGGCAATGGCAGCACAGGGTGGGAGTTTGGGCACAGGCTTACAGGCAGGCAGGCCAGGGTCATGGGGTCTGTGTGAGCTTCCTTTCTGTGTGCCAATCAGTGTCGGTGTATGGACATCTTGTGGTGATGAGTTCTCCAGGTCCCATGGCTTACTTCCAATGTGTGCACTTGGGTGGTGGAGAAGTGTGTGGTGTGAAGGGGGTGACTTTGTTGTGACTGTGGATGTGTGTGCACATGCATTGTCAACTACTGCCATGTGTGACCCTGGAGTGGTGTGCCTGTATGTGTACTTGTTTAGCCCTGTGGTTGTGTTTTGTGCACATGGCAGTATTGTGTGTTGCTGTTGTGGGAGGAGGTATGTGTGCCATATCCTACTTGTGCTTGGCTGTCATGTAGTGTGTCACTGGGCCCTGTGTGTTGTGCAGCAGACGTTGTCTTGTCCAGTGTTTGGATGCCTATGTGTGGCTGGTCAGTGTTTGTGTTCAGGGCCTTCCTTACATCCCTGTGCCTATACATGGGTGTCCTTGCTGTCTCCAGGAGTTGTGGCATTGGGGTGACCGTGGTTTGTGTTGACAGACTGTGTCAGCCATGTGTGCTGTGATGGGCTGTGTGTGTTCTCACATGTGTCTTGTCTTGCATGTGCATCACACATGCTTGATGGTTTAGTCACTGCCCTTCCATTTGTGGGCACCTCACTTTGGCTTTCCTATATGTTGTCCTCCATTACTGCTGGCATGTGGTGTGTGTATGTAGCTGTGACTCTGGGTGGTGTGTGTGTGACTTGTCAGGTGGTGTGTGAAGTGAAGTGTTTGGTCCTCATCTGTGTGTGTGTACATTTTGTGCCTGGCCTCAGTGTTCTTGGCTTGTGTGTGATGTTGTTGTGGTGTGTGTGTTGGCTGGGGCCTGGCCTTCTGTGCTATGTGTTCCTTTGCATAGGGTCCTGCTGTGGCTGAATATGCAGTTGTTGGGACGTGGGGCATGGTGTGGCTGTAGTTGTGTTGTTGTTGTGCAGGAGTGGCACTTGTGAGACACATGTTGTGTCCCTTCAGGGCGGTTGCTGGTGTGTTGTGGATGTAGTTGTGGCTCTGTGCTATTTGTACGTTGCCCTTGGTATGTGCTGGCCCTGTGCTCTGCGTTGTGTGCATGTTGTCATGCACACTGACCGCGGCGGTGACGTGACCGGGACATTTGTATATGAATGCGGTACATGGGTGGGCAGTTTGTGGCGCAACGTTTTTGTGACAGGTGGGACATGTGTGTTTGCAGTGCTGGCTGTGTGCCTGTCCCCACAGGGGTGTGTGGTGTTCCCATGCGATGTTTTTCCCCCCTGGAGCTGTGTATTGTGTTTGTTGCACTGTTGTGTCTGTACGTACCTGCGGAGGCGTCCGTGGCGGTGGATGACTTGCAGGTAGTGGATCATGTACAGCACCGGGAGTGCGTGTAGGGCAGAGATCCATTGCGATGTGTCCCGAGTGTTATTTTTTCTATCTCCGCTGTGATGTCTCCGCCGTCTTTCGCTGTTCGGTTTCTCCGTCGCGGTGCGCTGCCCTGTTTCCGGCATCGTGATATCCTCGGTGTACGGGACGTCATTCCGCATGGCGGTGTGTGGTGATTGGCTCACTCCGCCGCGGTGGCGGGCGCTGTTCGATGGCGGTTGGCGTCACTCCGCGGCAGACGGTGAATGCCTATGTTTTCCCATCCTAATATGGCGGGCGTGAAGACCGCGGCTGGCGTGCGGTAAAGGCATTTTACCGCACCGCCGCTACGTGATCGTGCTTCCGCCCGACATCGTAATGGGCCCCCAAATGATTTTGACTTCGCAATATGGCAAAAAATTAGTGAAGGAATAACCCACATTTTATGAGACTTATTAAAAGACGGACAGTGGATAATATTAAAGAATGCGCTCAGTACTTTATATGAGGACTACCATTCTTCATTTGACCTCGTTAACAAAATTCTCTTTGGCTCTCCTTCACCTACTTTTTGGGTAGACAAGAACATTCTTTAAAAAAACATTATAAAAATATATCTACTCCACCTTTTTTCCCAATATATTTCTTGTCAATTTCCTTGCATTTGGAAACGTACAAGTCTGAATAGACTGTTTTCAATGCTCTTTGTTGCTTTTAGTAAAGTCTAAAAATGACTGTGGGTAACGTGCATCACAATGTATAATTTTATGGTATGTGCACAATATTTACTTCAAAACTGACAATTCTGAATTTGGCAGATTTAAAATGGCAGTATTTCTTTAAGTGTGATTCAATTGATATGTTTATAAGCCTATACAGTATAGTTCCCACCACAAAATAGTGCGTCCTCGTCACTTAAATATTATTAGTTATTAATAAGCATCTCAATTGCACAAGTTTTGTTCACCTCAGAAACATGGAAGACTGAGTTAGCCTCGCTGGGATTCGCAGTACTTACCTTCAAAACTGTGAGTACTTCATCTACAATAGCCAGAGGTTGTCTGACTCCAGCACCTGAACCCCAGATACAGTGAGAGAGGACGATCCAAGATAGTGCCTAGAGGTTTCGATTTGTCACAATCCTCATAATACTGATGCAGTGGTAGTAGCTCAGAAATGTGAGGAGTAACACGGCAGGTGCCCAATTTAGGGATAGGCGGAACTTGCGGAGTTTCACTCTGATGAATTATGCAAAATTACATAATAACTCAGCGAGATGCTGCAGAGTTCCGCAAGCGGGTGAAAATTGCCACGTTGAGCTTCTCATGCTGATTTTTAGTGCCGGGAGCTTGTTTTGCGCTGCAAAATCAGCGCAAACGGCACCACGCAGAGCGCCAGAGGGCACTGCTTCTTTGCTGCCGCTCGAGTAGATCTTCTACTGACAGCAAGTTTTTAGGCTGCTGCTGTAAGACTAGGCTACACATGGTGGACCTGAGGCCCACTGTGCGAATGTCACAATAGGTATGCAGGCCACAGGTGTCATTTAGCTTCCAGACCCTTGGTACATTTTCTGGGCCAAATACCCATATAGTAAGAATGTATAGGCATATTAAATATGTCAAACAGGGATAAGTCAATTAACTATGTTTAAAAGGGGGAGTACAGGCACATTACTCTTGTTTAACTGGCTTTTCAGTGCACAGAGTTCACATCCAGGAGAAAGAGGGTCCTAAAATGGCTATCAAATCTAAATTAAATAAATACGAATAAATAAATAAAAATTAATATTTAATTTATTATAATTAAATTACTTCCCTCCCTATTCCCCTATAAACCCACAACCCGCTACGGAACTAAAACGCAAAATTTTATTAAAATAAAATTAATAACTACTAAAAATGTAACACATATATTAAAAAACCAAAGCAATACTTAGACAAAAAAATAGAGCACATACATTTAAAATACATACTAAAATACATAACACTAACTAAAAAAACGATATTTTTAACAACTATGGGGCCGATTCCGATCTCGGCCGGTAGGGCACCGAATCGGATTCGGCTTAACCGGATCCGATTCGGAGCCCTCTTTCCTGACCGATTCGTACGTGCGTCCGGCCGGCGAGTACGATCGCGGCGCACGCGAAATCGCCCGACCGACTTGTTCGCAGGTCCGAAGCTCTCCGACCGACTCGCACGGACACGACTCGCACCGCGCGATGGAGACGTTCCCCGGCCGGGCAAGTACGATGCGCGCCGCGAGCAGTCCGACCGACTCGCGCCGTCCGGCTCGAAAGAGCAGTCGGAGCCGGACTTTGGGGGTCCGTGTCGGATCCCCCTGTACGCGTAGCCACGCGAGTCGCACACAGGGGGGACCCATGGGTCCCCCCTACCTGTGCATGTACGCCGCGAGTCGCTTCGAGGCGTACCCGCTGTAGGGGGCACCCTTGTTCGCCTCTCACCCATTGGGTCAATGGGAGCCCGCGTACGCGTTGTACGTCCGGCTCCCATTGACTCAATGGGAGTCCGACCGACTCGAGTCCGATTGCATGCGTGCGCATCGTACTCGTTCGGTCGGACTGCCAGAGTCCGATTCGGTCGGAAATCTCTCCGGGTCCGGCTCGGTCGGAGAGATTTCCGGCCTGAATCGGCCCCTATATTTTTGCAAACGATATTAATGACTTCGATATTTTTAAAAACTATATTTCTTACCTTAAACTCGATATTCTTGACCACGATATTCTTGCTGTTGATATTTCTGTATCTCGATATTTCAAACTCGATATTAGTGCAAGTCGACATTTCCAACTCGATATTCTGTCTCTATACCGTGAACTGTAAATATATGCACATTTATGCTCATTAGGTAGGTTTGTTTTGAATTAAAAAAGTAAAATTCTGGATTGCTGTCAAAGTGTATTTGTGTATTTAATCGTAGTTTCTTTCGGGGTCATATATTTTGCGCAGTTTTGTCTTTTTAATAGGTGAGAAAAAGTTTGTCCTTTGATGTCCTTCTTTATGTCATATATCTTCTTTTTGCACTACATGCAATTTTCCAGCAACAATTCAAGTAATGCTTCCGGGGGTTCTCCTATTGGCTACATCAGTTGCAGGATGAGTACGATATTTGAGACAGCTATTTCCTTCAGGTCTTGCTTCTGTGGTATATGCCACAAGCCATGTGGAGCATCTGAAAAGAAATGATTTTGACTTCGCAATATGGCAAAAAATTTGTGAAAGAATAACCCACATTTTATGAGACTTATTAAAAGACGGACAGTGGATAATATTAAAGAATGCGCTCAGTACTTTATATGAGGACTACCATTCTTCATTTGACCTCGTTAACAAAATTCTCTTTGGCTCTCCTTCACCTACTTTTTGGGTAGACAAGAACATTCTTTAAAAAAACATTATAAAAATATATCTACTCCACCTTTTTTCCCAATATATTTCTTGTCAATTTCCTTGCATTTGGAAACGTACAAGTCTAAATAGACTGTTTTCAATGCTCTTTGTTGCTTTTAGTAAAGTCTAAAAATGACTGTGTGTAACGTGCATCACAATGTATAATTTTATGCTATGTGCACAATATTTACTTCAAAACTGATAATTGTGAATTTGGCAGATTTAAAATGGCAGTATTTTTTTAAGTGTGATTCAATTGATATGTTTATAAGCCTATACAGTATAGTTCCCACCACAAAATAGTGCGTCCCTCGTCACTTAAATATTATTAGTTATTAATAAGCATCTCAATTGCACAAGTTTTGTTCACCTCAGAAACATGGAAGACTGAGTTAGCCTCGCTGGGATTCGCAGTACTTACCTTCAAAACTGTGAGTACTTCATCTACAATAGCCAGACGTTGTCTGACTCCAGCATCTGAACCCCAGATACAGTGAGAGAGGACGATCCAAGATAATGCCTAGAGGTTTCGATTTGTCACAATCCCCATAATACTGATGCAGTGGTAGTAGCTCAGAAATGTGAGGAGTAACACGGCAGGTGCCCAATTTAGGAATAGGCGGAACTTGCGGAGTTTCACTCTGATGAATTATGCAAAGTTACATAATAACTCAGCGAGATGCTGCAGAGTTCCGCAAGCGGGTGAAAATTGGCACGTTGAGCTTCTCGAGCTGAATTTAGTGCCGGGAGCTTGTTTTGCGCTGCAAAATCAGCGCGAACGGCACCACGCAGAGCGCCAGAGGGCACTGCTTCTTTGCTGCCGCTCGAGTAGATCTTCTACTGACAGCAAGTTTTTAGGCTGCTGCTGTAAGACTAGGCTACACATGGTGGACCTGAGGCCCACTGTGCGAATATCACAATAGGTATGCAGGCCACAGGTGTCATTTAGCTTCCAGACCCTTGGTACATTTTCTGGCCCAAATACCCATATAATAAGAATTTATAGGCATATTAAATATGTCAAACAGGGATAAGTCAATTAACTATGTTTAAAAGGGGGAGTACAGGCACATTACTCTTGTTTAACTGCCTTTTCAGTGCACAGAGTTCACATCCAGGAGAAAGAGGGTCTTAAAATGGCAAATAATCTGGGTTGACCATGAAGAAAAGATTAGGTGGCCAATACTATGTTAATTTAAAGTTGTGATATGGGGTAGAAATAGTATTCTTAGGTAATTTTCTATACTGTGAATTGAATATATTATATCATTCAAACTGGGGCGGTCTTTGGAGGCTTCCTTAAGTAGGCTTCATCTTGAGAGGAAGTGGGTAGAAATATATTCCTAAGGTTAGTGTAAAGAGAGAAGAAAAAGGTTCGGACCCTAATCCTCATTTTAGAAGAAGAAAGTGGCGGGTCTTTCAAACAAGCATACCGTACCAGGTAGGGATACTGCTACAGAATGGGACTTGAGACTATAACTCAACACTGCCATGCACAGTGTTCTCACAACTGATGTAATTTGAGATGTCATGAATGGTGTTATGAATGCTATGATTTCACATAGTATAAGTAATATAATTTAAAAGAGTATAAGCAGTGCATCCTAAAAGCGCAACTTATATTTAATGTAATGTGGCTAGAGAGTGTACCGGTGTGCACGATTTATAGTAATTTGAAGATGGAGGGTAAATTATACATTAAAGTTATAACTATAACTTTAGAATTTCTAATATTTCTGTAGTTGAAGTTGGATTTTTATCGAAAGAACAACTTATAAATTTAGGTTATAACTATAACAGAAGAATATTACGTTTTCTGAAGTATAACTAAGCTTTAACCTTTGCTTTTTAAATTGAATTTCAATGTATTTTTTTTATAAAAAAGATTTTCAGATTGTAGAGTTGATTGTCGTCGAGTGCAATGTCATTAAGTGGAATGTCATAGAGTACAGTGGAGGAGAGTGCAATACAGTGTAATGTCGTGCAGTGGAGTGTCATAGAATAGAGCGAAGTACAATGCAGTGGCGTAGCATAGAGGGGAGCAAAGTGTCATTGAGTGGAGTGGCATATATTACAGTAGAGTGGAGTGGCGTTTTGCACAGAAGACTGTAGTGGTGTGTCATAGAGTGGCATAGAGTGTAGTGGCATAGCGTGTGGTGGTATGTTGTATAGTGGTGTGGTATGTCATAGAGTGGAGTGGCGTGGAGTGTTGTAGAATGGAGTGGAGTGTCATAGAATGAAGTGTCATAGAGTGGAATGGCATGTCATAAATTAGAGTGGCACGTCATAGAGTGTAGTTAAGTGGCGTTTCGTACAGTGTCGTAGAGTGAAGTAGAATGGCATAGAGTGAAAGGGGCATAGAGTGGAGTAGAGTGTTGTAGAGTGCAGTGGCATACAGTCGAGTGACGTCTTGTAAAGTATAGTGGAGTGGATTGTTATAGAGTAGTGTGTCGTACAGTGTCATAGAGTGAAGTAGATTGGCATAGAGTGGAGGGGCATTGAGTGGAGTAGAGTGTTGTAGAGTGGAGTGACATAGAGTGGAGTGGTGTCTTGCGGAGTACAGTGGAGTGGTGTGTCAGAGAGTGGCATGTTGTACAGTGTGCTACAGAGTAGTGGGGTAGAATGAAGTAGTGTGGAGTGGAGTAGTTGAGTAGAGTGTCATAGGGTTCAGTGGATTAAAGTGGCGTGGAGGGGTGCAGAGTGGATTGGAATGTCATAGAGTTGAGTTGCGTGTTGTAGAATGAAGTGACATGTTGTATACTGGAGTGGTGTGCTGTAAAGTGTCGTCGAAAGGAATAGAGTGGCATACAGTGGAGGGGCATAGAATGGAGTAGAGTGTTGTACAGTGGAGTGGTGTACAATGGAGTGGCAAGTTGTACAGTGTGTTAGAGTGGAGTGGTATAGAGTGTTGTAGAGTGGACATGTAGAGTGGCGTGGCTTCGAGTGGAGTAGTGTAGTACAGTGTAGTATAGTGCAGTAGTTTGTCATAGAGTGAAGTGAAATAAAGTGTCGTGGAGTGACATAGAGGGAGTTGCGTGGATAGTTATAAAGTGGAGTAGAGTGTCATAGAGTGGCAAAGAGTGGAGTACAGTGTCACAGAGTGGAGGGACATTGAATGTCATAGAGTGAAGTTGTTGGAAACTGGGCTTCTTTGCAGAGGTCCCCCACGTTTTGGCCCATTTTAGACTGCTAGATGCTGGTTTTTGACCCTGATAGTGCACTGGGACCTGCTAACGAGGCCCCAGTGCCTGTGCTCTTTCCCGTAAAAATTATGTGAACTGGTACACCCAATTGGCAAGGTGCTTTTCCCCCAATAAGTTCCTAGTATATGGAACCCAGTGGTTCCCAGGGCAAGGGTGGTAAAGGGGTCACTAGGGCTGCAGCACTGGTTGTGCCACCCTGTGTGACCCAAATAAGATGGTGTCTGCAGGTCTGCCATTGTAGACCCGCACAAGCAGCCTGTCTGTTTGAGAGTGACTCTGCACACACCATGTGCTGCAGAACCACACCCCTGCCTCAATGTAAGTAAGTCACTCTTAAGGTTGTCCTCCTTCGCCCAGGAGGTTGAGTGAATTATATTAAAGGTGTAGATATGTATGTTTACATGAATATCCCAATGGTAACCCTGTAAAGCAAGGTTTTACTGTAAGTGACTAGCGGTCCATTGAGCAACATGGGCTGGCTACCGGGCAAGCTCAAGATAGCTAGCTCCATTATGGAACAACCAAATTGTGTTGTGTTTGGTGTCAAACACCATGCTTTTTCACCCCAACATGATTCTTGTGTCGAGGGTGAGCTGCCATGCACTGGGGTGCCACCCTCAGTGGGTGCCCCACTAGGATACAGTGACCCCGTGCCTCGGTGGGCTTCTTCAAGCAGTTTGCCACCAAGACAAGAGCCTGCCCTCCTGGCGGATGTGCTAGCACTTCGCCAGGACAGAGACAAAGGCTGGGCAGGAAGGAGGTCACACCTCCTCCCTCACAGGATGGCTAGTGTTTACAGTCATCAATGTGGTGTGCCTCAAAGGCTTTCGCTGCCCTTGATGTGTAATTACCTTGTCCCCCACTCGAGGACAAATCCATTCCCGCCCTGTCCAGCCCGACAGGTGGGAAAATCAGTTATTCAGGAGGTGTACAGCTCCAAAAGGTGGGCTAGGAGGTCTGCACACCCAAGGAAGGACTCTGCCATGTTGCAAGACCCTACATTAGAGGACTCTGGGTAGAAAGGTGATATACACCCTGAAGGAAGTGGCCCGATTAGGGTCACCCGAGTCACTGACGACCACCTCTCAGCCTTCCATACCAAATGAAGAGTCGGTCAGACAGTTGAGAATACAAACCAATATCTGTTTATTCAGGTACACTCAGAGTGGAGACCAATCTGCCCAGTTGCTTAGTAGTGCTGCAGAGGGACTGACATCAGCAAGCATAGAGAAACATTATGTACATTTCAAGACCATTGAAGGCACGCCCATAATGGAATTTTCCAAGCAGATGCAGCTAAACAATGAAGTACAGTGGATAAGTTTCGATTCTGAGGCCGGGCACACACTATCTACTACTCAAGATCGCTCTGCCCGTGCCTGCCACTAGACAAGTGGGAGAAGGCCTCTATCTAAGGGGAAAGGTATGCGCTAATAACAACAGTGTATTCATTAGTGAAGCAAAACTTAGCCTTGGAGAAACACAACTCAACAGAGGCCTTTTCTCGGAAATAGCAGAGTATAAGTTTCGATTCCAACTCAAAATGGTGCCCACATAGAAAATGGCACCGCAAATGCTAACTTACATAGAACAATGTGCAAACATGCATTTTTATATTCTAACAGACCCTCCTTTTAGCATGAGCTAAACATTTTCTAGCAATAGCAAAGAATATACAAATCAATAAAACAGAAAATCATAAGTAAACTTCTTAGGAACACTCCATACTGTCAGCATCAGGAAGTGAGACCGTAAGGAGGGAGTAAGTCTTGAAAATGCCCTCATCTATCTGCATGAGGTAATCGATCTCCTTTTTAACCATAATTCCAGCATTGGGGTCATGAATCGATATTTTTCTCTTAGGAGTGAGAAGAGTGGTGCAATAAGAACAACAGAAGGGAAGGCATTGAACAAGGACACAGCAAGAGACCAAGATCACAATGAAATAAATCACCTTTTCAAGGATCCAACCCCAACTGCTGAAAAGGGACCAACTCCAGTTCCCACTTTCCATTCCTTTCACGTTTTCTAGGATGTCTAAAATGTGTTGGGTAATATTCTCTTCCATATTTGTGATCCCGACTACACACTGGTCTCCTACGACAGCGCACACACCACCACTCTTAGCTAGGATGAAATCGACTGCATATCTAGTCTGCTCGGAATATACTCGCATACTTTCCAATTGGGTGGTGATGTCACGCAAAGCTGCTACTCTGGAGTTAGACAATATTTGCAGCTTACATCCAAAATATTCTCTAGCTTTCTCACCCCTGGCCATAGCAGTACCACCAAATGTAATTGTGGAGGAAAGAATGTATCCAAAAGTAATACCATTACTATAAGTATTGACTTTGAGATCTGTCACCCCTTCACAGAATTCCTTGGTCAATGTCCTTTTAACCCCTCTTACTTTAGGCTTCGCATGTTTGCAAGGTACACCCAAAGGCAGTACCATCCCAAGTGCCACATCGTCCGTACCATTATGGACATTCAAATAAGTCCCATTAGACAAAAAGAAAAACTCTGGGTGTGCATACACTGGTCTATCATAATCTACTGCAGAATACCTAGAATTCCTTCCAAAAGTACTGGGGTCCTTTGTATTGACCAAAGAGTATGTGCCCTTACGCAATACTATCCCTGAACAATTGACATACAATATAGTGTCAGTAAAATTGATAATTGGACAACAAGCAGGGTAATAACCAGCTTCTCATGGAACTGTCAACTCCTTATACTGGTAACCCACCAGAGTTATATTCTGTTTTTCCACATAGAAGTTGTCACAATAAGTGTTGTTGTCACACCCCGGATAACCCATGCCTCGTGGCTTTCTATGGTATAGACAAGGACCTGGATAGCCAAACCCAAATACTCCTTGCACTTCTAAGAAGTCAAGGGGCCGAGTATAGGTATAATTGACAATTGACAATGGATATGCTGTCCATAGACTAGTGACAGATTCAGTGGGGTAACAAGCAGTCCTTTCTCCAAAGAACCTCTTGTGTGTGTCTAGAAACACATTGCTTGGGGCTGTCCTTTTCTTTCGGACTTGAGGAGCAACCTTATCCTTACTATGTAAAGGTACACTTTGATCATGTTCCAAAACCCATGATACCCCGCATAACATTATTAACAGCAAAATCACAAGGGAAATACATGTTAACTTTTGTTTACGGGTCCACACTGCATTGTGCTGGGCAACAAGAATCACTGGCTATTCCTCCTCAGCAACCATTCTACCAAAGGGGTGCATAACGAATGATGAAATGGGGGCAAAATACAAGGTATGCAAGTTCTCAGTGTCCGTCAGAGCCTCAATGGCACAGGCTCCTATTGTCCATCAATACGTTGGCGCTCTTGAGCACCGGCGGTGGAGCTTGCTCTGTCCTGAGCTCGTATCTCACGTCGACCACGGAGGTATACCTTCACGGTATACTTCGATCTATCCTGTCCAATGTTCAGACAGTGCACAAAACTTCATCACCCTAAACTAACTCCATTGGTACAATAGCAAAGTACACCCTGCGTTATACAGTCCATCCCTAACTAATCTTTCTTCTCTTTTGGTGCACCGTCCCCCAGCCGAGGGCGCAAATTGTACCTAGTGGCTCCAGGCACAGAATGGTCAACAAACATGGGCTCCTGGATAGCTCGGATTTCCGGAGGGACCGCTGCATTTAACACGTCATCATTTTCCTAGTCCGTTTGCGTCCATGTCAATTTGGCATCACCGAAGGGGACAAACCGAGGCACCGTCTCGCACTCAGAGTCCCCAATCCCATCCTTCAGCCACTGGTCGTAGGGCAGGGGCAAAGGAATCCTGCGACAATGAGTCATGTGAATCCAGTTATTACGGCCAGCGACTTTTACTGCAGTGCGCGTTGCTAACAGGACCTGTTCCGGCCCCCTCCAACGCGGCTCCAAACTTTTCTTCCTCTGGAAGTTTTTAATCAAAACGAACTCGCCAGGCTGAATGTTGTGCCCGGGCCCTTCTGGTGCAGCTGGCAGGGTATCCCGTACCTGTTGGTGAATAGAACGCAAACTTTCTGTTAACTGGCCAAGATAATCAAGCAACAATGGGTACTCAATATCAGAAAACCGCAAGGTCGCGGGACGCCCCAGACATTTGCCGGGCGTCCAAACACGACCTCGTACGGTGACAATCCTGTCCTAGAATGTGCTGTTGTTCTTGTTGACAAAAGTGCTAACGGTAAAGCATCTGGCCACTCTAACCCTGTGGTCTCCTGAATTTTTGCCAATTTGAGCTTGAGAGTACCATTGTACTTCTCAACCAAACCCGCTGACTGTGGATGATTGGCAGCATAGAACTTTTGCTTTATGTGTAAACCATCACAAATCAATTGGATCACCTTTGCATTAAAATGACTTCCGTTATCACTCCAAATCAATTGGGGCAAGCCAAAACGAGGAAAGAACTCCTTCAGGAGTACCTTTGCAGTCGTAATGGCTGTATTGCCTTTAGTGGGATAAGCCTCTACCCATTTACTAAATGTACAGACAACCACCAAAACATACATCAAATTATTACATCTCTCCAACTCTATAAAGTCCATTTGAAGGACCTCAAAAGGAAAAGTGGGCAGTGCAAAATTACCAGGTGGTGTAGAGGTACCCTTCCCAGCATTGTGCATCATGCACACCATACAGTACTTCACTAATTGTGCAGCTATATTAGGGATATTGTCATTCTGCCATACTGGGTCCAACAACTTGCAAATACCCTTAGCACTAATATGAGCTGAACCATGGGCCATCGTAACCACAGGGAGAACATATGCATCAGGCAACATCCATCTCTGCTTCCCTGACTTATCAATCCAACATCCTTCGTCATTCAATTGTGCTGTACTTTCCTGCCACACTGCTAACTCTTCTACTGTGGCTTTGCTTTGTATCTCTTTTACATTCTCAAGGGTGTCCTCGAACATGACAACCTCAGGCACCCACCTAGCTGGGCCTGCTATGAACATTCTTTTCATTTTTGTCCCGGCCGTTTCCTAAGCTATCTGATCTGCAAAAGCATTTCCCCTACCTACATCATCGGTGACCTTCTGTAGGCGCTACACTTCACAATTGCCAATTTCCTAGGGAGTGTCAAAGCAGACAAAAGCCTCAATATGAGGTGCCTATGTTGTATTCTGGTGACATGGGAAGTAAGGAACCCCCTCTCTGCCCAGAGTCGCCCAAAATTATGCGCGACCCCAAAGGCATACTGGCTGTCAGTATAAATATTGACAACCAGTCCCTTGCTTAATTCACAAGCTCGAATAAGGGCAGCAATCTCAGCAGCATGGGCTGACTGATAAGGGACTCGTGATGTCTCTACTACTGTGCGCAGCGTGGTAATAGCATAAGCTGCAGTGGTGGTGCCATCTGGTAATTTAAAACAAGAGCCATCGACACATAGTTCCCCTTGTGGGTCAGATAAGGGAACGTCAGTCAAGTCTACCCGTCCTTTCGTCTCTTCTTCCATCCGGAAGATACAGTCATGTTTGTTGACTTCACCACTCTCGGAAGGGAGGGGTAGTAACGTGGCTGGATTCAGAGTAGCACATCTTTTGATCGTGATATGTTTAGCAAACAATGTCAATTCATAGCCAGTAAGACGTGCACTGGTGAGGTGCTGTGTCTTTGTCTTATTCAGATATGTATCCACAGCATGGGGTACCATGACTGTGAGGTCAGTATCTAGTAGAAGTCCAGCTGATTGTCTGATCGAAGTGGCCACGGCCGAGACCGCTCTTAGACAACTTGGGAGGGCTCTCGCGACTGAATCAAGAACAGCAGAGAAATGAGCACACAGCCATTGCTTATCTCCAAATTTTTGTGTTAGGACAGAAAGCGCACAACCAGCCATCTCATGCACGTACAACACAAACAGTTTGCCGTAATTAGGGGTGCCAAGTACTGGAGCCGAACAAAGCGCAGTTTTCAATTGCTCAAAAGACTGCTGACAATCAGGCGTCCAAGGCAAAGGCTCATGCACTTCTTTCGTTGTGAAGGCAAGCAAAGGTTTGATTAGTAGGGAGTAGTTAGGTATCCAATGCCGACAGTAGGAAGTAATACCTATAAAAGCATGCACATCTTTCTGAGTCTGCAGAGGGACTGACATCAGCAAGCATAGAGATACATTATGTACATTTCAAGACCATTGAAGGCACGCCCATAATGGAATTTTCCAAGCAGATGCAGCTAAACAATGAAGTACAGAGGATAAGTTTTGATTCTAAGGCCGGGCACACACTATCTACTACTCAAGGTCGCTCTGCCCGTGCCCGCCACTAGACAAGTGGGAGAAGGCCTCTATCTAAGGGGAAAGTTATGCGCTAATATGAACAGTGTATTTATTAGTGAAGCAAAACTTAGCCTTGGAGAAACTCAACTCAACAGAGGCCTTTTTTCGGAAATAGCAGAGTATAAGTTTCGATTATAACTCAAAATGGCGCCCACATAGAAAATGGCGCTGCGAATGCTAACTTACGTAGAACAATGCGCAAACATGTATTTTTCTATTCTAACAACCCACAGGATGTCAACTAAGGGGCAGGTTAGCCGCAGGCACAGTAGCCCATTGACCACTGTCCTTCACCCCTTAACGCCCAATAAACTAGGATTTAAGGGGGCCCCTGGCACCAGAACCTCAGTTCTGACTTTGAATCTGAGAAGAGGCACAAAGAAGATGCCGTTACCGACAACAGGACTTTGGAGTCTGACGCAGAGCAAAGAGAGGACACTTAAGTGCTCTGAAGAGACCATATACTGGAACCGTGTGTTCAACGTGTGTCCATGGCAGAAGCACATTGCTCCCAGCAAAAGGGACTCCAGTGGACGCCAGAAACCAAAGCAGACTCCCTTGGATTGGTAGGACCAGTCCTCTGCAAGCTGCAGGAAAATCGACGTTCTGCGTGACAAAAATTGAGACTCTCTGGGCCTGTCAAGAGTGAGCCCAAAGAGAAGTGGAGTCCTGCAAGCCCAAAGTGGTTGCTAAGCTTTCTCTAAGTGTCAAGCCACTACTCCAATCCTGTCAACCTCCAGCTGCCGAAGTAACCGTGGACTACATTTGCCACAGCCAAGGCTTGGTGATCGCCAGTCGGTGATCGACCCTTTGAGTGACATCTCCTGTCCAAGAGTAACTCACAGCGACAGCAACCAATGTTGGCAATGACCCCACTGCTGTGTTCCTGCATCCTGAAGTTGGAGTCCTCGAGTGTGTGGTAAAGCATCTTTGGCATGACCTGCCCCTGTGATTAACAGCTGCCAGCTACCTCTGCACCCAGAGCCACCGAGCAAGGTAGAAGAAATCCAGCTGTTGAACCCAGGCCCTAGGACCCCAAAGGCCTCAACTCTCTGTGGGTAGAGAGGAACTCCAACTTCAAGTGTGGTTTTCTCAAGTGCTGCAGTTTGACAGCGCCCAATGATCCCACTCAGTACCAAGGACAGCCAAGTCACCTCTGCACCCAGACTCCCTGGGCAAGATAAAGAAGTAACAACTTTTGCAACTTGGTCTAGGGACCTGTATGACCTTATCCACAAGAGGGTTTGTTTCAACTCACCCAGCAAGTGACCGAGTGTCACCTGTGTTATCCCCCATTCATTTCAATGGGATGAGTTTGACAGATATACTGCATTCATTTTTTAATGCTTTAAAACTCCACAATTCCGGTTGTATGTATGATACAAAGTTCATTTTGGTGTCTATATTTATATAAAAATAAACTCTATTTTTATAAATTGACGTTGGATTTCTTTTGAGTCGTATCAATTACTTATGCACCATAATGGTGCTGTAAATTGTTAACACATGTTCCTCCAGTAATGCCTGACTGTTCTCTGCCACACTACCAGGACTGAACTAAGGATTATTGTGCTTGAATCCAAGGATCATTTCTGTGTATTGTGAGAATATTGTATGGTAAGGCCTTCCAGTCATACCATCTAATATTCCACCTTGCAACAGGAGTACAGTGTTGTACAGTGATGTAGAGTGGGGTGGCATAGAGTGGAGTGTTATGTCGGAGAGTGGGGTAGTGTGTAGTACAGTGGGGTGGCATGTTGTAGAGTGGAATGGTGTATCATACTGTGGAGATGCATGGATTGTCGTACAGTAGAGCCTTTGTGGAGTGAAGTGTTGTAGAATAGAGTGGCGTATCGTACAGAGTTGTGGCATGTGATAGAGTACAGTGGGGTTTCGCAGAGTGGATTAGTATGTCGTAGAGTGTTGTAGAATAGAGTAGAGTGGTGGACATTCGAGGGGCATACAGAGTAGTAGAGCATTGTGGAGTGGCATAGAGTGTAGAGGCTTGTCGTACAGCAGAGTGGAGTGGTGCGTCATACAGTGGTGTGTCATACAGTGTCTTAGAGTGGAGCGGCATACATTGGAATGGCATAGAGTGAAGTGGGATGTCATAGAGTGGGAAAGTGTGTCATAGAGTGGCATATCGTACAGTCTCTTAGAGTGGAGAGGTGTACTGTGAGTGGTGTACAGTGTAGTGGTATGTCTTAGAGTGGAGTGGAATAGTGTGTCAGATTGGAGTGGTGTTGAGTGTCTTAGAATGTAGTGGAGTGTTGTAGAGTGAAGTCATGAGTCGTACACTGGAGTGGCATGTCATAGAGTGGAGTGGCATGTCATTGAGTGGAGTGGAGTGGAGTAGCATGTCGTACAGTGTAGAATGGAGTAGAGAGGCATCGAGTTTAGGGGCATACAGTGAAGTAAAGTCTTATAGAGTGGAGTGGAATACAGTGGAGTGGCATGTCGACGAGCAGAGTAGAGTGGATTGTTACAGAGGGGTGTGTTGTGCACTTTGTTAAAGTGGAGTGGTGTACAGTGGAGTAGTGGGGTAGAGTGAAGTAATGTGTCAGGCAGTAAAGTGAAGTTAAGTGGCATAGAGGGAGTTGCGTAGAGGGTCAAGGACTAGCGTACAGTGTCATAAAGTGGCATAGAGTGGAGTAGAGTGGAGGGTAGTAGAGTGGAGTGGTATACAATGGAGTACATTAGAGTGGAGTGTTACAGAGTGTTGTGTCATAGAGTTTCATGTGTACATGTAGAGATGTAGAGTGGACTGGCGTAAACTGGATTGGCACAGAGTGGAGTGGGGTAGAGTGCAATGGCATACAGTGGGGTGGCGTGTCCTAGAGTAGATTGGAGTGGCATGCCGTTGAGTGTCTTAGAGTGGAAAGGCTTGAAGTGGAGTGCCATAGAGTGGAGTGGCATGTCGAATAGTGTGGTGGCATGTCAATAAAGTGGAGTGGTGTATTGCACAGTGCACTGGCATGGCATATGGTACAGTGGAGTGGCATGTGATAGGGTGGAGTGGTGTGTCATCAAATGGAGTACAGTTGAGTGGCATACAGTTGAGTGGCGTGGAGTGGAGCGTTGTACAGTATTGTACCATCAAGTGACGTGGCATAGAGTGTCATGCCGTAGAGTGTTGTGGCGTAGAGAGTCATTGTGTAGCGTGAAGGGGCACAGAGTAGAGTGGTGTACAGTAGAGTGGCATAGATTAGAGTAAAATGTGGTTCAGTGCAGTGGCATTGAGTGAAGTAGCATGTTGTACAGTGTGTTAGAATGTAGTGGCATAGAGTGTCGCAGAGTGGAGTGGCATACAAAGGTGTAAAGAGGCATGGCGTCAAGTGGAATAGTGTAGTATAGTTGAGTATAGCCCAGTAGTGTGTCATAGAGTACCACGAAGTATAGTGATGCGGAGTGGCATAGTGGAGAGTGTTACAGAGTAGAGTAGAGTGTTACAGAGTGGCGTAGAGTGGAGTAGAGTGTCACAGAGGGGCATAGAGTGGAGTACAATGTCATAGAGTGGAGGAGCGTAGAGTGGAGTGCCATACAGTGGCATAGAGTTGAGTGGTAAAGAGTGGAGTGGAATGTTGTAGAGTGGAGTGGCATATAGTACAGTGGAGTGTCATAGAGTGGAGTGGCGTATCATAGTGTGAAGTGGCATGGAGTGTCATATAGTGGAGAGGAGTATCATGGAGTGGAGTGACATGTCATGGAGTGAAGTGTCACAGAGTTGAATGGAGTGTTGTGGAGTGGAGTGCCGTATCTCAGAGTGGAGTAGAGTGACGTACTGTTGAGGGGCATACAGTTGAGGAGAGTGTTGTGGAGTGGCACAAAGTGGAGTGTTGTACAGTAGAGTGGAGTGTGTGTGTCATAGAGTGGGAACTCATACAGTGTCTTTGTGTGGAGGGCGTACATTGGAGAGGCGTGGAGTGAAGTAGGATCATGTAGAGTGTAGTGTTGTAGAGTAGAGTGCCATGCCTTAAAGTGGAGAGGTGTGTGGTAGACTGGATACTGGAGTGGTGTTCTGTTAGGTGGAGTACAGTGTCCTAGAGTGGAGTGCATGGAGTGTCATACAGTGGAGTGGCATGTTGTACAGTGAAGTGGCATACAGTGGAGTGGCATGTTGCACAGTGTCATGTGGTACACTGTATTAGAGTGTAAGGGCTTGGAATGGAGTAGCTTTTGAGAGAACTGGGATGTCATAGAGCGGAATGTCATAGAGTGGAGTGGCAGGTTGCAGAGTGAAGTGGCATGCAATTTAGAGGAGCAGCATGTCGTAGAGTGGAGTGGCATGTCATAGTGTGCAGTGACATGGTGTGTTTTAGTGTGGACTGTTGTAGAATGGAGTGGCATGTCCTAAAGTGGAGTGGTGTGTTATAGTGTTAAGTGGGGTGCTGTAGGGTTGAGTGGAGTGTTATAGAGTTGAGTACATTGATGCACAGTCAAGGCGCATGCAGTGAAGTAAATTGTTGTGGAGTGGTGTAGAGTGTAGTGGTATGTCATACAGGAGAGTGGAGTAGCATGTCATATGGTAGTATGTCGTACAGTGTCTTAGAGTGAAGGGGCATACATTGGAGTGATGTAGAGTGAAGTGGGATGTCATAGAGTCGAGTGTCATAAAGTGAAGTTGCATGCCATAGACTGGAGTGGAGTGTTGTAGAGAGGAGTGGTGTGTCATAGAGTGGAGTTGCGTGGAATGTCATATAGAGGAGTGGATGTCGTAGAGTGGAGTGACATAGATGAGAGTGGCATGTTGTAAAGTGGAGAGTGTGTGGTAGGGAGAAGTGGTGTGTCGTAGAGTGGAATGTTGTGTTGTTGAGCAGACTGGCCTGTAGTAGAATGGAGTGGCACGTCATTGAATGAAGAGGCATGTCATAGAGTGGAGTGGTGTATAGTGTCATAGAGTGGAGTGGACTGTCATAGAGTGGAGTTTTATAGAGTGGAGTGGTGTTTCGTACAGGGGAGTGGATTGTTGTGTTGTGTCATAGAGTATTGGTTGAACAGACGTAGCATTAAAATGGCTGAATGGATTTAGATGAAATTTGCCCCAAATATAGATTATGGGGTGTAAGGGATACTTTTGGGGAGTAGGTCTAAATTGTTTCAGTAGTTTTAAAGTTATAGCGCCTGATTTGCAAAGGCAAACTTGCACTTTTGGGTAGGTTTAGGATTGTTTGCTATTCACAAATGTATTTTTTGAGTAGCACATAAAAACAGTCCCATCTTTTTATGTATGGAGACTCGGCAGTCGTGAAGATACTACTAGTAAAATGCCTTTCTGAATAGTAAATAATCATAAAGTTACACAAAAGTGTAAGTTTACCATTGTGAATCAGGCACATAAGGCATAAAAACTTAGGACGCAATTTATATCTTGGCAGATGGGTTACTCCATCACAACGGTGATGGATATCCTGTTAGCTGAAATATAAATCCCATTATAGCCTATGGGGTTTATATTTCAGTGGACGGGATATCCATCACCATTGTGATGGAGTAACCCGTCCGCCAATATCTAAGTCAGGCACTTAGTGATATATTGGGCCTCTATATACAACAGTAATTTCGCTGTATACCATGGTACATGCCGATCAAAAAACAGTATATGATTGGCTAACGACTGTCCCTACAAAAATTAAAAGGCAGCCATATTCCTTAGACCACAGTTTGGTTGTGTTAAGGCTTTTAACTGTAAATATACTGCGTGTAAAGGTAAGTAATATTTGTTTTATTACTTTATGAATTTTACAGAAAGGTTGTGGGGTACCGCGTTATTTCCATATTGTTTAGACCGCATTTGATCTGCATTTTTGGTTTTAAT
Organism: Calotriton arnoldi; assembly: GCA_963921515.1. NCBI lineage: Eukaryota > Metazoa > Chordata > Amphibia > Caudata > Salamandridae > Calotriton > Calotriton arnoldi. Next base: position 1,288,549 of record CAWUFW010005124.1, on the reverse strand, counting down.
GGTAACTATAGTGTATTAGAATTATTTTTTTACATATTTAATTTTTTTTAGGCTTTTTCTTAGGTACAGTTTACTACACTATATTTCCCCTTAAAATCCAGAAGGCAGACACAGTGTGCTCTAAACAATATTTTGCCCTTCCAAAATTAAAAGTGCAAAATATCGTTCACGCCACACTTAGGGGTCGATTCCAATGTCGGATGGATCATGGTCGCAATCCTATACTTTACAATGGGAGCATGCATTCTGAATGGAATGCATGCTCTCATTGTAAAGAGCAGGGGTGCAGTTCATCCCTGCACCCCGTGGCAGGCACCTCAAGGTACCTGCCACCAGGTGCAGGGATCAACAGGGGGGCACCATAGGTGCCTCCTAGGCCGCCTTTCGGGGACCTTGCACCCAAGGGGGCCCTGCTGGGGCTCCCAAAGAAAGATTCCCAAAGCCTTTCTGTGTCGGAAAGGCCAGCACAGAAAGGCTTTGGGAATCTGCCATCGTAATCCCTCGGCCGGAAAGAGCCGGCCGAGGGATTACTGATGGCTTTCCAAATGGCGGACTGGCTCTCCGTGCCCTTCGGAAATCCGATTTGAATTCCCTTCCGAACCACCCCATCAAAATGGGTCGGTTGGAATGGAATCCGACCAGCCGATTACGATGCGGACTGAAGGGCTCTGACCGACGGTCGAAGTCGTTTCAGCCCGCATCGCAATCGGGCCCTAAGTCTGCATTCTGGGTTTTAAGGGGACATAATGAGTAGTAGATTTTTTTGTACACATTTTAAATTCTTTAGGGACACTGTACTGCCGCCCATGAGTCAGTCAGAAACATCAATTTTTCCATTGCGGATGCAGCCGGAAAAGGGCCTCAGCAGAAGCTGCATTGGAAAAATGGATGTTTGCAAACATCCATGCACCTTGTGCCAGGCTCAATGTGATGCCTGGCACCGGGGGTATGGATGTTTGGGGAGACACCAGAGGTGCTCCCCAGGCCTCAAAGCTAAGGCTGCATAGGGACAGGGGCACAGCTAAGGCCCCCAAAATCCATTAACGACTGTCCATTGAAAAATTGTATGAACGGGACATCGTAATCCCTACAGCGGTGCCTGAGCAGATACTGCTCTATTGTAGGGTATTACATTCCAACCAATGGTCAGTCGGGCTCCTTCAGCCCGTCAGAAGCGTTGGTGACCCTCCGCCCGCTGCCTCCGACTGCCTCGCATTATAATGCAGCGTTTGGACTGTGGCACCAGATGTCGGTCAGACTGCAACCGACGGCCTGCCGGTTGCGATCCGACCAACATCATAGTGAGGCCCTGTGTGTTATCTGCACACAGTTACTCTTCAATACAAAGATTTCTGACATGTTCAAAACTTCTACACACCTATGAGGCATTAGGAGCACATGTGTTTTTTAAACATTTACACCGATTAGCTGGAAACAGGCTGTACAAAATTAGGTAGAGAAGTAATACAGAGTTACCCCCCCATGCAAACTATAATAAAAAACTAACACGCACATTAGATGAAGTCATCAGTAATATCATCAGTGATGTCATCCATGATGCCATTTGAGATGTCTTCAGTAATGTCACAAATGATGTCAAAGAACATGTCATGAGTGAAGCAATTTGTGAGGTCATAAACAGTGCATTGAGGGGACACAAGTTATAGTTAGCTCTATAATTGATTACTTTTCTTGTTCTTTTTATAGTTCAAAACATTATTGTTGTCACTGACCTCACCCACCTATAACGTTACTTTAAACTTTGTTTTTTTCAGTGAATTTTTAGGGTTTTTTAACGTAAAGTAAAATTTTATTACCATACGTAAAGCCAACCACCTGCCACCAGGCCCTGCGGCATTCGCCTCATAGGCAGCCAACCCCACACTGTGAACGGCCTTTGGTCTTGCGTGGCATGGGGTTAGTTGCAGGGCCTGGCTTGCAGCCAGGCTCTGCTTCCAACTCCCCGAGCCTTCTCAGTCCTTGGGGACCCCATCCCCTGGGGCCAATGTACTTGAAAGGGGGCGGGGGCCTTGTGACCCCACTTCCGTGCTCCATAAGACCATAGAGATTCCATCCCCCAGGGCTGTATTTATTTTGAAAGGGCGGGGGTCATACAACCCCCTCCCTGAGCCTTCTCAAGCCCCGTGGACCACTTTTCCCAGGGCCATGCTTTTTGTTTTTTAAAAAGGGGGAGGGTTTTGCATTTTGGGACTCGCCTTTTTCTCTGTCCCCGCTTGACTGATAACCCTGAAACTTTCCATGCACAAACTAGGCAAAATGTGCACTTTTATGAATAGTTTTGTGGAGATATGTCAAATGGTGCCAAAGGTATTATTAACACAAAAAACACATTTCCTATGGAAACTCTGGCCTAACTATAAAATAAGGAGTGTTTGGGATCAAAAACAACCATGTCTCTGCACTTATCCTGTCATAAAAAAAGTCACCCCTACCTACAACATACATTACGCACTGCATATGTGATCTGCCTGTCGCATACTAAACAAGAAGTTTTTTATAGATAGGCCTGGGCGGAGAAATCACTCCGCTCGCAGAGTTTGTGGAATTCGGGAAATGCGCGTTTCGCTTGGAATGCATAGTTCCTGATCAATTCTGCTTTTCTCCGCATAGCGGATTTTTTTTTTCTGTTGCCATGTGCAAGATTTGTTTTGGTGCATGCTGGAGAGCATGATGAGACTTGTTGGCCGCTAGCCAGTGCGCGCAAGACTTGGCAGCCGCTACCGCACCTTCTGGCACTTTTTCATGATGTTGGTGAGCACAAGCGACCACGGCTGAATCTCAAGCAGATTCCTACTCTAGAAGCAGCTAAATCTACTCTAAAAGGCATTTTCGAGTTGCTGTTCTCCTCCAATGGACTGTTCAGGTTGTTTTTTAGTGCGAGAAGCCATTTATTTATTTTACTTTTTTTCCAACAAGAAGGAAGTGCCCCAGAGACTCCAACTTCCTGTCTATGTCCAGCTGGCTCCTCCTAGTGCTTTTTCCATCTCCTGGTCACTTTTCATTTGGAGTTGGGGCTGGAAGAATCACTCTCTTTGACTGCTGCAAATATAACAATGGAATTAAGGACTTTGTTTTTGAGATTTCACAAGTAAGTTCACAAACTCCTGTATAAGGGTGTTGCTTGCTTGTTTGATATAGGCCTGGGCGGTAAATTCCGTTCCGCTCGCGGAATTTACGGAATTTGGGTAATTTCGCGTTCCGCGGAGAACGCGGAATTGCCCAAAATTCCGCGATCCGCGGCTTCGTGGAGTTTTTTGCTTGTTCGCGCTTTCAAAATGCGTGTTCGTGAGATATTTCTCCCCGAGCACGCAAACAGCGTTCGCGAACAGGAAAAAAGCATCGCGAACGGGCGGAACAAGCAATTCCGCGTGTTCGCTGAACTTTTGCGTGCTCGCGGAGATATTTTACCGTTTCGCGGAGCTTTGCGGAGCGCGACTACACAAATTCCGCCCACCCCTAGTTTGATAGAGGGTGTGCACAGGTATTTATTTGTAATTTTATTCAATTTTTTAAATATATTGTGGTAGTTGGCCTGAAGTTTCAGTAGGTGCTTAGTTCTATTTTTGGATTTAATTTTTCTTCTTTTGTAAAGAAACACTGTTGCATAGTTCAGTACATTTTTCCCATGTTTGTTAAATTTGCAATATTTATTTATTTTATGACGTGGCCTAGTTTGCCAACATGCCATCTAGTCAGTAGGCCCAGGCCAGTACTAGTCATGGGCGAATGAAACAACTGTTTCTGTAGTTTATGTTGTTTTAAAACATCATTTAGGGCTGGAATGGCATTGAATCAAATAAAAAATATGGTGGTTTTTTTTGTGTTTCACATTTTGTGTGTGTACAAAAAGTGTATATGTGGGGTAATATTTGATGTCTTGGGAGGATGTGTGGTGACTTGTGCATTTTTATAGCTCAGTTAATTTTCGTTTTTGGCACTGCTGAATTAATGGTAGTGTTTTCTTTAGTGTTACCAATGCCTCCTTTGTCTGGCCAGTGTGTGTGTGTGTTTCCCATAGGCCACCATGTGTCTTTGTTCTCCATACCATGTGGCCAGCAGGCCATTTTTTTGTGTAGTCATTGTCCATAGACCTGCATGTGTTCTTTGTTGTGGCCATACTTCCTTGTTTGCTGTTGTCTGACCATGTGGTCGGTGGCCATTTTGTGTCACCAGCCTGTGTGCTTTTGCCATAGGCCTGCATGTGTTCTTTGTTGTGGCCATACTTCCTTGTTTGCAGTTGTTGTTTGACCATGTGGTCAGTGGACATTTTGTGTAGCTAGCCAGTGTGCTTTTGCCATAGGTCTTCATGTGTTCATTGTTGTGGCCATGCCTTCTTGCTTGCTGTTTATGGCTGTCCATATGGCCCGGTGGCCATTTTGGGCAGCCACGTTTTTTCCAGTTTTCAAAGGGAGAGTGATAGGAGAGGGCTATGCTTTTTTGTATTTGTTCATTTTTTTACTTTTCCCTGATATCAGTTCAATATTATGCTTGAGGATCATTGTAGTATTTGTATATTAACAGTTTTATATTATATGTATTTTGCCTTTTTCACCTGCACCCTATTGCCTCCCAATTGGTTTCTGATAGTCCCCTAGTACACCAGCAATTAATTAATGTTATTTTTATTTTATTTTTATAATTTTGTTTTATTTTTATTTTTACATTTTCCCACCATCCATCCACCACCTGCCTGCCATAGGCGCACAAAACACACCAGCATTCATTTTTTAAGGATTATTCCATTTACCCCTGGACCCCCTGCCATAGGTGCACAACACACACCGCCAATTTTTCCCTGCACCCTCCTGCCTGCCACAGGTGTCTCCCTTAGATGCACAGAAAGCAAATAGTTACATCTGTATATTGTTATCCTGATTGGAAATTAAATAATATGTTCTGGTGGTGTGATTTGACATTGAAATGCACTGCTGTTGTTAATTATTTAGGATAATAATGATAACTTCAGTAACCAGACTAAATTATATTGTCTGTACTAATTCAAACTGCAACAATGCCACGTTTCACCAAATGTTTTTCTTGCTTGTTTGCTGTTAGGTTCACAAGAGACATCTCCCACAGCACTGCCAGACAGTCATGTGAGTCCTCCAATCTCTTCTGCTTGTGCAGCTAAGTGCCACTGCTAACTGACAGCTTCAAGATGGCCCCAAGAAAGGTGCTGTCAAGAATGTGGCCAGTGGGGAGGGGAAAAAGAAGCAGATTTCCACAACTGGCGTGCCGGATGGAACCTTTTTAAGCAAACCTGTGCTTGCCACATCGGCCTCCGAGAGCAAGCTGGGAGCAGTACTCCTGCATCAATGGCACCACCCCAACCTGCATCCAAGCCCATGTCTCTCAGAGAGGCAGACACTGAAATCATGTTGACACCGATGAGCAGTGACATTGAATTGGATTTGTCTCTTTTGCAAGGAAAGTGGACAACAGCTGCAGCCAGCAATGGATCTTACTGAAGTAGGAGCAGAACTGGAGGTTGAGCTTCCTGCTGAGCAAGAGTCTCTTTTACAACCATTGGCTTCCAGATCTCAGTAATAAAAAGGGAGGGTATTCCACCATCTTCTCCAGGCCCCCCATCTGATGATCTGGACACGGATTGGACCCCGGCTGAGTCTGAGACAAGCCAGGAAAGGCTCAGGAAATGGAAAGTTCCTGAAATGTTCACAATTATGGAAGGGGGTGAGGATGACGAGCCAGTCATTTTGGAAACTGGCACAGAGGAGTCCAACATTACCCCTCCTATTCAACCTGCTCCAAGGGATGTGTCACCACTACCACCTCCAACACAAGCTCCCATATTTGTAAAGGCCACACTGAGACCTGAATCCACCACTAGCTCAGTAGAAGTACGAACGTCAGAGAGCCAATCGTCAATATACCCACCTGCCTCCAGTTCTGCAGACATTGACAGTGGCACCAGTGGCCCACTGAAAAGGTCCAGCTCCCCAGTTTTGGACTTCTTTATGGTTAGCAAGCAGGAGGACAACATTGCAATTTGTTCCATTTGTAACACTAATGTTGGCACTGGAACTCCTCCCTTTTTCTTTTGTGGTAGGAGTGGATTTTTAGAGTTGTGCAAGCCATATGCCCCAAATGGAAGGTTCCCAGCATAACCTTCTTTGCCAGAGTGGCTTTTCCAGCACTCCATTACAATGTGCTGGATTTGGTCGGAAAAGCTTTGCAGCACAGTGCTGTTCAGACTATCCACCTGACAACAGATATGTGGACCAGTTGTCAAACCACTGATTACATGAGTATCACTGCACATTGGATCTCTTTTGGGGGGGGTTAAGCAACAGATAGCCTCTGGTCTCAGAGGTGAAGATACTTTTAAGGCCGTTCGGCACCATGCAATGGAGAAATCCCTTACAGCTGCAAACACCTTGGATGACTTTAACAGCAAGGTGTTTGAATGGCTGTGACCCCGAGGTTTCAGAATTGGGTTTGTAGTAGGCCTGGGCGGTAAATTCTGCTCTGCTCGCGTAATTTGCGGAATTTTGGCAATTCCGCGTTCCGCGAAGAACGCGGAATTGCCGAAAATTCTGCCATTCGAGGCGTAGCGGAATTTTTTCCTTGTTCGCGCTTTCAAAATGCGTGTTCACGTGCGCGGGAGCGACTTACCGGGATCCCTGCGTTCGCCGATGAGTTTTCCTATCCGTTCGCGTGCGCCACGAGATTTTGGTAGCCGACCGTGCGATCCCGCGAGAGTGTGCGATCGCGAACACGTCATTCGGACGTGCCATCGGACATCCGCGTTCGCGAACAGGAAACACGCATCGCGAGCGGGCGGGACAAGTGAAACAAGATGGCCGCGCCAATTGGCGACCGCATGGGCAAGTTCGCGAGATATTTCCCCGCGAGCACGCAAACAGCGTCCCAGAACAGGAAAAACGCATCGCGAACGGGCGGAACAAGCAATTCCGCGTGCTCGCGGAATTCTGCGTAGCTCACGGAGATTTTTTACCGTTTCGCAGAACTTTGCGTAACGCGACTACACAAATTCTGCCCAACCCTAGTTTGTAGCCAAGGACAATGGCAGATGGTGGCTATTTCAGGGTCCTGTGTTTGGCCCCTTGCATCAACATCACTGTGCAGGACTTGAAAAGAACGAATATAAAGAGCATTCAAGACAATCTGATGCTTTTTTTTTCTCTTGATGTTGAGGTATTCTAATTGACTTACTGATATTGAGAATAATGTGACTTGAACGATAAGGTTTCTTTGATTAACTACTCAAATAGACTGTGCTCCTTCTTCTATTCATTTTGCGAGCAATTATTGTGTCATGCAAAGAGGAGGAAATGTAACAAAAATGGAAACTAGCCAAATGCCTGAAAGAGATGCTACTTCTATTTGAGGTTATCACACAGGATGTCAGCAAGGAGGACAGTTTGATGGGCCAGGCTATCCTGTTGCTGTATCTGCTAAATGACCAATCTGGCAGCTTTGGAGTTGTGGGTGATGAAAATGAAGATGGGTATACCTTGGTTCAGAGCTTAATCCTTGGATTGGCAGAGAATACAAGGCTGCAAAAAGACATTGTGCCATCGAAAGAGTACATCTGTGCCACAATACTCAATCCACGTTACAAAAAAAATGCTGGCCACTTTCATTCCTCTTTCAGAAGGGGATATTTCAGAATACAAGAAGTGGATTGTTGAGCGAGCCAGAGTCCTGCAAGAGTGTTAGAATTGGGGGTCTCTAGTTGGCACAGGTAGGTACTTGTGACAAATAGGGACCCTCGCCTCTAGTCAGGGTAAAGGGGTACACTCCTAAAATAACCCCTGCTCACCCCCTTGGTAGCTTGGCACGAGCAGACAGGCTTATCTCAGAGGCAGTGTGTAAAGCATTTGTGAACACATACAGTAATCTAGTGACCCACTACAGATGGACACCACACAATGTTTATATCAAAAATAAGTATTCTTTATATAGTTTTAACACAAGACCATGAACGACAAAAATCCACAATACTGTACTTAAAATGGTAGTTTTAGCTTAGTTCAGTTCAGTTCTTAAGATGCGACACTTTAAGTCAATGTACCTTACGATGCGGGACGCTTCCACAACAAGCAATGTTGCAGCGATGGAAATGCGACAAAGTTCTGGTGCAAAGAAATAAAGACGTCAAGTTCTTCCTGATGCGGCACGCTTCTCCGAGGTTGCGAGAAGTCTCGATTCGATGCGTCAACTGCAGCGGCGACACCCTTGTTCAGCGATGCGACGGCAACAGCTTCGGCTGCGACACTCTTCTCCAACGTTGCGAGACGCTTCCGCTCGATGCGACAACTGCAGCGGCGACACCCTTGTTTCGTGATGCGACGGCAGCAGCTCCGACGGCGGCACGCTTCTCCGTGGATGCGGGCGCTTCTCTTGATGCGGTGCAATGCGACAGCTACAGCGGCGACACCCTCCTTCGGAGTTGCGACGGCAGCGGCTGCGGCGGCGACACGCTTCTTCCTCGATGCGAGACTCTTCTCTTGATGCGGTGCAATGCGACAGCTACAGCGGCGACACCCTCCTTCGGAGTTGCGACGGCGACACGCTTCCTCTTCGTTGCGGGACACTTCTCTCGATGCGGTGCAATACGACAGCTACAGCGGCGACACCCTCCTTCGGAGTTGCGACGGCAGCAGCAGCGACGGCGACACGCTTCTTCCTCTTGAGTCGCGCTTCCAGCTCCTTGCGACACGCAGTCCCTTCAGAAGGCCCAAAACAGCAGCAGGCACTTCCAAAGGATTCTTGGGGAGCTGGTGGTTGAAGTCTGTTGTCCCTGAGACTTCAGCAGGAGGCAAGCTCTTTTCTCAAGCCCTTGGAGATACTTTACAAGTTGAATAAAAGTGCACACAAAGTCCTTTCTCCTTCCTTTGGCAGTCAGGCAACCACTGCAGGCAGATCCCTCTAGCTTAGGGATAGTCTTCTCCTCAGTTTCTTCTTGGTTCCGCTCCTCAGCAAAGGTTTCTTCTTGTTTTCCCAAAGTGATCTAATTTCCTAGGGGTCTGGGTCCCCTTTTTATACCCAGTTTCTCTTTGTTCTCTGAAGGCAGAGAGGCCTCTGCCTAGTCCAAAACCAGTTCTGGTCAGTCCTGGAGCACTTTGTTTTTCTGACTCCTTCTTTCCTTTGTGAGTGAGGGGCAGAGCCATCAGGCGCCCGGCAGGAGGTGGAGCCAGCATTGTGGAAGGCAGGCACAGCCCTATTCAGACCCAGGTGCAACTCCTCCCTCCACTCTGGATGCAGATCTTTCTATTCAGCCCTGTGCTGACTCACCCTGTCTCCTGTAGCCACCCCCAGCCCCTGTCACTCAATCTCCAGACAAGGAATACACAACCTAGCAGAGGCAGGCTTGGAAGTTTAGGCAAGAAAATACCCACTTTCTAAAAGTGGTATTTTCAAACACAGAATGTTAAAACCAACTTCACTGAAAGATGTATTTTATCATTCTGAGTTCAGGCATACTAAATTCGTTTTTCTACCATGTTCCCTGGGTCAGTTCTGACTATAAGGTGTAATAGTCAGTCTGCCCATTCTGGCCTATGGGGAGCAGGTAGCCTTGCAATAGTGAAAAGCGAAAATGGCTGTAATTCACTATTAGGACATGCCACACACACCAGGGCATGTCCTACCTTATACTTACAATGCACCCTGCCCTAGGGCCTACTTTAGGGGTGACCAACATGCAGTAAAGGGAAGGTTTAGGGACTGGTAAGTGGGTGTACTCACAAAGTCGACATGGCAGCCCTAGGCTGCACACAGGCTCTGCAATGGCAGGCCTGAGGCACATTTGACAAGCCGCTTCTGTGGGTGGCACAACCAGTGCTGCAAGCCCACCAGCGGCATTGGATTTACAAGCCCTGGGCACACTCAGTGCACTGTACTAGGGACTGACAAGTAAACCAATCATCCAATCATGGAGTCACTAATCCATAACACAATTTACAATGGGGAGAGCATATGCACTTTAGCACTGATCAGCAGTGGTAAAGTGCCCAGAAATCATAAAACAGCCAACAACAGGTCAGAAAAAATATAGGAGGAAGGCAAAAAGTTTAGGGATGACCCTGCAAAAGGGCCAAGTCCAACAAAGAGGAACTGCTGGAACATAGAGTCCCACTCACGGAAAGAAGTTCCGGCTTTAACTTCCAGAGCAGGCAGTCCTGTTGCCTCACAGCAGCCAACACCAGCAACAAAAACACTGGCGGCAACAACAACAGAAACACAAGATTCATCCACAACCTCTGCATTGACCTAGTATCAAAGGGCTGGGCTTAAGTCCAGTGCAGATGTGAAGGTAAAAGAGGTCGAGCAAGTGGCAGCACCAATGACCATTGAGAGGATGATCCATGAGTATCTGGATGACCGAAGAGAGGTCTATGTGGATCAAAACCCATTGGTGTATTGGTATGCGATGATGCACCAGTGGACACAGCTCAACAGGCTGGCAATAAAGTATCTGGCCTCTCCGGTAACAAGTGTGTCTGCTGAGCGTGTGTTCAGTGCAGCTGGCTGAGTCGTCACAATGAGACGGACTAATCTCTTGCCCCAAAACGTGCAGAGATTGACCATGATGAAAATTACCCAGCACTTTATACAATCGAATTACACCATTCCTGAAATACAACAGGAGGAAGATGAGGGTGATTGGTCAGAATCAGATCAGAGTGTGCTAGCTGACCAACTTCTGGGCAAACCACCTGAGTTTGAGGACAAACTCTACTTCCCTGACTGATTAGGCCATCATAGAACTTTTTATCGCTGAACTGCTTTGCCAAAACAATTTAAATGGATATAGCTAGGAGAACATTATATATTTTATCTTTTTGTGTCTGACTAACATATGCCGCCCCAATGTTTTAGGCACATGTATAGCCGGATTGGAGTTGAACCACTGTGCAGTGAAAAAGCCTCCCCCATTCACTTGAAGGATATTTACTTTATAGATTCACTTGATGGATAAATACTTTATAGATTCACTTGACAGGCAATGCCTGCCTCCTTCCCGTGCCTATCCTTTTTTTCATCCCCTAGCAGGATTTCCCCAGAAAATTTGATTCACAAGACTGCCCCATTGTGTGTTGCATGAATCAAAGAGGATTGACAATTGTGTACCACTGTGCTTGGATTGGAACAGGTAAATATATTGCACCAATGAGTGATATATTATTGAGTGATTGATTGTGAATGGTGATTCCTGTGGTTGCAGACAGTGAAGGAGGGTGTTCCACTATAATTTGTAAGCTTGATTTTGATGATTTGTAATTTTTGTGGCCTGATGGGTGAACATTTTTCCTTAAGTTGATTGACCCTTACCCTTTGCCACTTAGCGAGATTCGCTAGCCAGGTCCATTCCTTTCTTTTCTGGTTCACAAATTAATCTTCAGAGATCAGACCAGTCTGTGTAGTTAACAAACACAAATCTACACACAAAGAAATACTCAATGTTTCTCTTCTTGTTCATCAACAGCAGTGCACTGCCTACAAGTCGATCTCTCTCATTTGGGTTGGGAGTCAGGAAGGAGCTTGACAGATACATTACTCTGAGTCAGGAGGATGATGGAAGGACTCATGGCGGGACTAAGTCAACAACAACCAGAAGAAGGAAGTTATCAATTTCAGGAAAGCCAACATGATGATGATGATGACTCTAAGAGGCCTACTCAGCTCTGTTTACTGGTGAGAGGGGGTTTGGGAAATGCAATGCTGCTTAGTGTGTGTGCTGGCTCAAATTTGAATCTCCTCTATGATGTGGTTGTGTTGTGTGGGTGGGTGGGGGGCCTGTGTAAGGAACTGAAGACAGGCACGTGATGTCACATCATCACATATGCACGTGCTTGATTAAATGTTATGATGACAGTTGTGAGATTTGTCAGTCCGGTACATTCAGCCACTGGTCCGTGATTGGTTGTAATTTGCTCTCACTTCTCAGTTAATTGATCGCACATGAGTCATAAAATGAATAATTGCTGCAGACTATGTTCTTTCTCTACCTCTGAGTCTTCTTAGTACACTCTTCATGAAGCTTACCTTCCATCCTTCTCCTTGGCTCTACAATATCATTTCTGTTTTACAATCCGCAGGCCTGCACAAAAGGTGAAAGCTCCATAACTCTGCTGCTTACCTTACCAGACCGCTTCAGCCAGGTCCCCAAGATAGATAGAAAATCAGAGAAGAATGCATGTGCACCGCCCAATTTGGCAATACAATATAATTTTTCTTTTAGAACTGTGTGGGTTCACTTCACTCCTCCATAATTTGCATCTTTCAAACTAGATGACAGAACATGCAGATATATAATAATAACGTGGATCTCTGGGGCTGAAGCACTGTTTGCAATGCATTTAACTGAACTGTGTCATACCCATTCCTTCATTGCCTTCCATAACAGATTGATGATGATGTGCTGCTCATCGCCCAGATGAATTTTGTTGTTGTGTTTGCATAGTGTTTGTCTTTGTCACACCTTTCTCCAGATCCCCTTTACATTAATCAAACCCCTAACCCTCTTCCCCCAGGCTGTGTGATTTATTGAGGTGTGACTAAATTTACACCATAAATAGATCAAACACTTCCCGGGGCAGATGTGGTGAAAGCAAAAACAACTCACGTCTATTACCTGAGAAATAGCTCACGCTTGCCCCATTTTATTCAGCCATGCATAAAAGTGATCCATTTTTTAGATATAGAAGAACATAATTCGTCAACATCATTATTCAGGCCTTGTGTTGTGTTTCGTAAATGCTTAACATTGTCCACTCCTGACTCAGACTCCACTCCTCCTGACTCAAAGATTTCATAAGTTTAGTTTTAAATACGAGCTCCCCATTGCTCAGAAGAAGTTACTATTGCTAGGTTTTGTTATCATATCAGGTCTTCTTTGTTCTGTCATGGCAGTACTCTGGTCTCACTCTTTCTAAAGTTATGATATAATAATATAACCCACTAACTCTGTATTTGTTATCATTCTAGTTGCCTGTGATGGATAATACGTTGATTGATCATACAGTTGGTCTTCACCTAGTTTGGAATGGGACCTCGCTTGTGATTCCTTCCCTGTTAGCGCTCTAACCTGCTACTACTACCACCACCACGGCCCCTTAGGAAAAACTGTAGTAAGAAGACTAAGAGAGGTAGCAGCCCTCACTTCATCTATTCAGGTAAGAGAACTATGGAGCATTGTTGTAGGCAACATAGGCAATAGTAATCCTCCCCTAGTGGTCAATATATTTACAGAGGGTAGTAGGTCAAGGGTACAGAATAACTAACTGCTATACACTTTTTTAAACAGATTTAAAAAACAGGCTGCTCTAAAAAGCAGCAGTAAAAAGTAAAACAACCCAAAAATATTTGAGACATAAATAAACTAAAATAATTATCTATTACCCTTTTGAACAATAAAAAACACCTCTTTTACCCACAACAAGCCCACCCCTCTCCTCAAACAAATCTCCACACCCCCAACCAATGTCCAACAAAAAGGTCCAAGAAACAGTCCCAGTTCCAACTCCCATCGTTCACACCCTCTCCACCCACAACATGTCCCTCCTACCAAAACAAATAAAAAAGGGTGCTAAAGAAGAGGGCACTACACACGGGGCAGAAGCTTTTTGAGATGCCCCTCGATGCTTCCTATTCTGCTTTCAAGATGCTCCAGCCTCAGGAGGACACAGCACTGGAAAATGCAGTCTGATCACGAGGAGGGCAGCAGTGGTAGTGTGGCAGGTGGTTGCCAGCAGCACTAGCGTTGGTTTTTGCGAGAGGCTGGAGGAGCTGGCAGTTGGCTGGGTCCCTGGGCAGCAGCAGCTGGCTCATCCTCCTCCTCCTCAAGGACCACCGGACACAGAATTTCAGCCCATATGGTCTCCATCCTCTGCTGACACAGCCAAGCTGCAATCTCCTGCTAGTAGGTGGTCAACCAGCAGGAGTAGCTACATCAAGAAAAAAAAAGTCAAATTGTAAACTGCTCTGTGCAAAGCACTTGTTTAAAATTATAATTTTGATGGCATGGATGAACTCAAATTTTTTGAAGCTTAATACCGAAAAAACTGAGGTCATCGAGTTCGGTCAAAAAACCTCTGTATGGAACCAATTATGGTGGCCCCCTGAGGCTGGGAACTGCCCGGTCCCTGTGTCCAAGGCTAGGAACCTTGGTTTTGTGTTTGATAAGGATCTGAAGCTTGCTCCACAAATGAATCAAGTCTCCTCTGCATGTTTCTTTACGCTAAAAGTTCTGCGTAAAATTCTGCCATTTATCCCTTTACCACTTAGGAAAACAGTAGTCGGTGCTCTGGTTTTTTCCAGAGTCGACTACTGCAACGCCTTATATTTAGGAGCTGATAAAGGGCAGATCACCAAACTTCAGTCACTTCAAAACGCGGCTGTTCGGGTATTGCTTGATTTACCCAAACATCACCCCACGTCTGCTAGTATTAAGCAGCTCCACTGGCTTCCAGTTCGGCGGAGAGTGGATTTTAAGGCACTCTGCTTAGGCATAAGGCTCTGTATGGAGGAGGAGACGCGGACATTCAAACCCTATTTCCCCGGTATCAGCCGCAACGCTGTCTCAGGTCCGCTAATGCAGGACTGGTTCTCGTCCCTAAGATAAAAAGAGCCAGATGGGGAGGAAAGGGCTTTTCGTATCAAGCAGCCCTACTGTGAACCTCCCTCCCCCTGATGACCAGATTACAACCAAACAGGGCACTTTTTAGGAAATCGATAAAGACATGGCTCTTCCTTAAGCCCTAAGATCCATCAGTGCTAGCTCGGCTTCCACTCACATTAGCGCCAAGACGCCTCGGCAATAGTGCACTTTATAAGCTATCAGTCAGTCATATAGTAGCACAGTTGCAGTACATTGCTGGTCCCCTAGGTCCATTAGAATTTGATGTGATTAGAGTCACAGCCATGTTTTACCCACACATGCTTCACATAGAAGACAATTGCAATAATGGACTGAAAGGAATTAAGGCAGATTAACGGCACACCTGTTTTAAAAAGCAGTTATTTTTTTCTTTTAAAGGATTTTCTAGTAAACAAATAGACACTTTGTGTGGAAAATAAAAACAAATTACCTCTCATTAATGAGTAAGGTATTATGCACTATGGAGTACAAGTATTTTTGTTGTGCTAAATTAATGGAGGCATGCTAGCTAGTGCATTGGTAGGTGGTACTTTGCTACTCTACTCAGTCTGCAGCTGGGGCAGCTGTAAAAGACAATTATATTATTCCAATGACCCTGCTCTTCTTCAAAATATCTATCAATTTCACCCTGACTCCAAGGTAGATGAATAATAATGATGCAATGTCACACAAACCACATATAAAATGCGGATATCCTGTCTGCCGTAAGTAGGCAGTGGGAAAAACGATGCACTGCAGTACAGGAAGAGGATTAACGAATGGGATATATAGATTGTATTTGGAACATTCGTCACAGATTATCCCATCTGAAAAACTCAAGGCAGTTAGTCCCACTTTACTCCCTGGCCTCGCTCTCGACCACAATTTATAATTATTTTTAACAACATTCGCTTGGCAGTAAGAAAAAGGAAACTTAACTTACTCTACTGCAGTGTAAGTTAGAGGGATTAGGCCACATAAATAAGTAGATGTTTTAATACAGGATAGTGGGGTGTCACTGATCATCATCATGTGCCTAAGCTTTGGCTTAACCAGTCACTGTATTCAACAAATGTATGAAGTGTCCTTCGCCTGAGACACCACCTGTCTCCTCTCAATCACGCTGTAATGAACTTGCAGAATTCTTTAATAAGAAAGTTCTAGATATATATAACACCTTCCCCCTGGCCCTCTGCCCCGATAACACAGTTTTAGAAGCTGATACTCCTTCTGGCACCATACCACGACTGGAGGAACTTCCAACTATGAACCTGTCCACCCTTTCTCAACTCTATGCCCAGGTCAAATCTGGTTCCCCTCTCGACCCTGCACTTCTCCATATGCTTCGGATAGTAGAAGAAACCATACTCCCAGTCTTACTAGAAGTGTTAAATTTATCTATATCTACTTGTCAAGCACCTTCGTCATGGAAACATGCTATTGATAAGAGCACTGCTAAAAAAAACTAATCTTAACCCTGAGGTATGGGGAAACTATCGCCTGGTCTCGCTTCTCCCTGGGACAAGCAAAATATTGGAGAAATATGTTAATAGAACTCTTTCTGAGTTCTTAGAAACTCATTCCCTACTGCATACTTCCCAGACAGAATTCCGCCCACAACATGGTACGGAAACCACTCTTCTAGCAGTAGTAGAGGAATCGAGGAAAATCCTCGACCAGGGAGGAGCAGTGGCCATCATCCTAATTGACCTGAGCTCCGCCTTTGATACTGTCAACTATAACATTCTTCTTGACAGACTCAGAAGGGTTGGAGTCTCAGGTAATGTCATGGCCTGGATCAAGTCCTTTTTACTTGATAGATTATTTCACATATTCAAAGGTAACAACACTTCTAAACGTGTGCCACTCACATGTGGAGTCCCCCATGGTTCTTCACTGAGCCACACTCTGTTTAATGTATATTTAATACCTCTCGCTGAGCTAGTCCTGCCATATGGGATCCATATCGTCACATATGCTGATGATACACAGCTAGTGGTAGCATTAAAACATCCCAAAAACTTGCCAGCTAACTTAGAAACCTGTCTGGAAACAGTGGCCAAATGGATGGACCAGTCGTGCCTCAAGCTTAATGGAGACAAGACCAAGCTAATGATCTTGGGCAATCATTCCATCTCTACATCAGAATTGGGCTGGCCTAACTGTCTTGGCCCTCCACCAGCCCCTAAACACAAGATCAAAAGCTTGGGAGTTTGGTTGGATAGCTCTCTCAAATTTGATCACCAAGCAGTGAAACTCGCAGCCACCTGCTTTGGTATCATTAGATTGATTCGGAAAATTGCACCTCTTCTTCCGCTACCTGCTCGGAGAGTTATGGTTCAGGCACTGATTCTCTCCCGCCTGGACTACGGGAATTCCCTCTACTTGGGTGCCCCTAAATACACTACTAGGAAACTGCAAGTAGTGCACAACTGTGCAGCCAGGCTGCTACACAATATACCCAAAACTCACTCCGCCAAGACGGCTCTCAAAACATTGCACTGGCTGCCAATAAATGAGCGCATAATATTTAAATCATTATGCGTAGCTCATAAGACCCTCTGGGGGAATGGCCCCAAAATCAATCACTCCCTCATCACCTTCTATCGCCCCCTAAGTTGTCTCCGCTCATCCAATTTGTTTCTGGCATCTGTACCCAAAATCAAGAGAGCCCGCTCCGGTGGCTGCTCTTTCTCTTACAACGCCTCTAGACTATGGAACACCCTTCCTAGTCATCTTCGATCAACGGCCCATCATCTGTCCTTTCGAAAGCAATTGAAGACCTGGCTATTTCAGAATATGTCTTAGAACCCATAATCTCTGTCTGCTTGTTGTCGCTAGCGCTGGGATGCCTGTGGGTAGCTATGCGCTTAACAAATACTGATTAATAATAATAATAATAATAATAATAATAAAGGGAAACCTTTGAACAGGCTTAAATCTATTATGGAAGCCATAAGATATATAAATCACTTGCCAGAAAAATGTGGGCCATGCCAAGAATGGATTTTTTATTGTTTTGGCAGGCTGGGACAGAGCTTAGGAAAGAATAAAGGAGTAAAGTACTAGGACGTGACTGAGTGGACACTGGGAGGGAAGGGAAACACACTTTGTTTTCGCTTTGCCATGCATTGAAAATTTTGTAAATGCCATATTACCTGAAGTAGATGCACATTGCACAGCCAACACTGCAGTGCTGAATTGCGCCATGCAGCAGTTAGGTCATGGGTGGCACTGGTGAAATGCCATGGGAAGGGAGGTGATGGGTGGGATACATATCTGCCTCGCTTAACAAATACAGTGAATTAAAGGAGTAGACAGAGCTACCCCCCTTTGAACCAAAGCTTTGATAAAACCATACAGCAAAGTCGGTGAGCACACCCCTCTCCAGAAGAACTCCCTTGTTTCTTCATTCAAGCAATTATCCATTCATCTATTCATCATTTCATTGTTCTAGTATTCTTCCCCATTTGATAACCACAGTTTAAGCTTTACATTCTCACATCCAGTCTTTCACCATTTAAAACCATCACTCCATATATATCTGATCATCCATTCATTCATCTGTCCACGGCTCTCAACCATCCTTTGACCAGTACATCCATTTACCCACCCACACATCCTTTCACCCATTTACCCTTTCACCCATCCTGCTTTAACCCACCCAATAATTCCTTTCACACATCAACCCTTTCACCAAGGCAGGCATACTTTCACCCATATACCCTTTCATCCATTCTTCACCCACCAATGCATTGTATAACCCACCTATGCATCCTTTCAAATTAACTCACCCATTCATCCTTTCACTCATAACTTTTCACCCATCCTTTCTTCTTCCATCCTTTTTTTCAATTTTCCATCAACGCATCATTTTTAACATTTATTATGAGTTTTTATCTGCTGAGTTACAGATAGAAGAGGCCATTATCTCAACACCCGCAGTAGCTGCTAAAGCGGGGGGTGCACAGCGCCCTTGCAGTGAGTATACTAGTAATTGTCAATAAGCAAGCAATGTGACTAACCACTGCCCATTGGTGCTGCTGCTTCGATACCCCCCTTTGACCACTGCCACTTCTGCTCTGCTGGCTCTGGCCTCGGCACTGGTGGTCTGTGCGGCTAGAAATTTCTTTTTACCATTTTAGATGCCAGATATGCCTCGCCTTGTTTATTTATTTTAACAAATTTCAACCAATACATCACTACAGTTCAGTTGCACTATCTTATATCAAAAATATCACGTTAGGCATTTTGTTGGTTGGCAATGTTTGAAAAGCCAGGTAGTCAAGCCAACTAAAAGCTTTTCGCAATGGAGGGGTAGGGCAATGATGACTCTGAGTAATTGAAGCGCAATAAAGGGGAGGAATAATTGGTCAATGAAGTTCATATGGTCTTGGTTAGAAAATGCAATGGGACCATCCTCTTACTAGTTTCAAGCCATGATGTGCTGTCATCGAAACTGCTGGTATACTACTAATGTATAAATGAATGATAATACATACACAACATTGGGGGGGGTCCACCCATGACCATGGCCGCTCTCTAGTGTTACTGTTTGAGCATGAGCAAGAAAAAGAAAGCATACTCAATAAACATGCGTAGAATAAGAACAGATTACTTGTGCATGCAATCTTAACAGTAGAGTACCTTCTTAAAATTTGTTCTGTTCATCTTACAGAACCAGTCCACAAGCTGCTGGGTGCGCTGGACCCCAGAGCTCTGGCACACACACCAGCCGACACTCTCACAGGCCGTACCCACTGCCAGGCCTGCAGTCTGCTGCCAACATGGAGGGGAGGTGGCAGCACACATAAAAAACTAGTGCAGCCACCTCCACCTCCTAGAAAATGTAGTGGGGCTGCATCCTTTGGCGGCACCGACGACCGCAAGGTGAGCGGCTAGCAGCCTCACTGGCCTGCCACTCACTCCCTCGCCCTGCTTTGTCATGGTACTGGGTGGTTGAAAAATAAACAAAAAGAAGAAATAGGAGAAGGAAGAAAGAAAGAAAGAAACCTAAAGATTTAAAGGGAAAACCGAAAAAATACAAAAAGTCACATAAAACACACAGAAATGACAAAAATGTAATATACACTAAAACAAAAGCACACACTAACACAATAAAGGAAGATGAGCCGTGGATTAGTCACATAGGGGGAGGATTGAAAAGATTACGTTTGGATTGAGAAACAGACCCCAGCACCATGCACAGAATACAACCACAATCTGCACACTTTCAGCCATGGCACAAAAGGTTGATCACATTTACCCAGTCAGCAGAAGCCTGAAATTTGCCATCGTGGTCTTGGCTCCCTAAGTTCTATGGGTCACTAACTCCTCAGGAGTTGGAGCACTAACATGGCTGTGCCCATGCAAACTGCGTGAATGTCAAAAGCGTACTGCGAACGGGTGCAGCTCTGCCCGTCTGCGGAATTCCATGGAGTCTAGCAGAGTTTTTGGGCTGCTCTGCAGAACTCCACGATCTCTACCCGGGCCTAGTTAATGATAGAAACCTGGGAGAGTGAAACAATGTAAAAGGTTGAGGAAGGTGGGAAGATGGAAGCTTTGCTGAAAGAAAGCATTCAAATGACAAGTCAGAAAGATTTAGGGGAAGGGAGAGCTTAGAAGAAGATGAGAGATGGAGAGCAGATGGGGAGAAAATGTGAAGGAATGTAGAGATTTCAGCAAATGAAGAATCGGGAGGGAGCGAGTGAAAACGGGAAGAGCATGAATAAGATCAGACAGTGGTAGAGGGTGGGAGGAGTGGGAGTGCAGAGGTACAGCAAATGTTGCCGGAAAGGAAAGAGTGTGGACAGAGGGGCAAGGAGTCAGCAGTTCCTGGCACATTGCAATTTAGGCAGTTAGTCAAGTAGTGAGAAACAGATGAGTGTCCCCCCTACCCATACTGAGCATCTGGGCATTACTGAATGTTAACTGCACTTTTCCAGCACTGTGGGTACTGCAGACTCTGGCACAGAACTGTGGACAAGATCAGCCTCTGCACAGATTTGAACACATGGTGAATGTTAGCACAGTATCACAACACTGACCTCAGCTCCTTTACAGCAGTGTATGTGGTCCTTCATTGCACAGAACTGTGCACAGTCAATTCTATCACAGCAGGTTAAACTGTAACACTTGACCGTATTAAGCACACAGTGGGTGCTGTGTACAATACAGCACATATTTAGGGCCTGATTACGACTTTGGCTGTCTCGCAGTGGGATGTCACGCCAGCGCCCCGATGCAAGACCGCCAAAGCCCTCCCCTGCCCGTCCACCAGATTAGGAGTTTTCTCCTGGTCTGGTGGTCCTGTGGTGGCGGTGATCCAGCGGTATACCAACAACAGATACTCCACTACCATAAACTCACCTGGGCCCATAAAAAACACAAATTGAGTAAACTACTGGAGTTTGTCAAAGTTTTATATTTATACTTCACAATATTCAGGATTAGTTATTTAATTTTCCTAACTAACCTTTCACTGATCAAAAAGTTCTTTCCTCTGGTCGATGGACCATTAGTTGAACTAGTTGATGAGGATAATTAACTTAACCTTGACTATTCTTTGTTTTAAAGTAAATGATCACAGACTCAGGAAGGTTTTAAAATCTTTATCTAAATTAAATGCATGTGAACCATCTCAAAATTACAGTGGAGTCACCATCATTCTTAGGAGAGAAAATTCAATTGATTAAACATTAAGCATATACTTCGGACTCATACAATAACAAATGCTCAGAAAGGGAGAGGACAGAGAGAAAAGAACATCTACAAAAACATGAAAATATATTTACCAAGATTGGTGTGAAAGACCAACCCCCTGGCCAAAGGGCTGGTGAGGGTCCCCAGGATAGGTCAGGAGACAAAGACTTCAGGACAGGATTCAGGACAGGATAGTTGAACTCTCTAGAATACCGACGATTGCGCCGCACCCCTCTCTGACACTCTCTTCCTCCTCGAGATTCTTCCGCGATCTTCTGATCTAACCCAATTAATTAGGATAGTAAGTTCTGCTTCAGATTCTGCATTTAGTTCTTCATCAGCATCTCACTCCATCAGGTGGACCTCAGGAGCTACTAGTTCTCCAGGAAAAGGAAGCTCTGGACGTATTAGAAAAACCTGAGATATTGTACCCTGACTTTCCTCTTCCCCCTGTCTGTTCTGCCTGGTTGAACTCAGCTTTCCAAGCTCAAAAGAGGAGTCAGGGGCAGCGAGGGGATACTGTCAAGAATAAATGCAGCATGAATATACCTGAAAAAGGTCTGCCTAGCGTACATCGGCTGCTATGTCTGCTTTGGCAGGCATGTCTCTTCACGGTGGGGATCCAGCTACTTTGGCAACCTATGCAGCAAATATTGTGTCTCTACTGACTAATCCTTCTCCTATGCTGGAGGTTCTTTTACTAATGGAGACAACTTTGCATGGCCTGCTTGAATTGTTCCTCGCTACAAATGAGGCCATAATTCTTGTATGCCTACACTTGTAAGGTTGGTAGCCTCCCAGTTTCTGGAATAAGATGAGGGGGCTCAAGTATAGGGGGGTCCAGGGAACTGTGTATGTATCAAGAAAATCAATGTTGGTCAGTAGGTGGTATCAAGGGTGGGCTGGAAACTGGTGCTTGTGGCACCGTAAAGGCAAGACAGGTACCAGGACAGGTGAAAACCTAAGAAACGTAAGAAACACCCTCAAGACAGCTAGGTTAACTGCAGGCTTAGATAAATTATGACAACCCGGAAAGAACCAAAGGGAAAATAGAAGACTAATTCAAGGGGAAAAGGGCGGAAGGGAAGGATCAAAGGGTTGGGTAAAGGGGACCCCAGTTATCCCTAGGACCAAAGCAGAGGCATTGGTAATCCACCTAACAAGAAAGGAAGTAAGGGCGGCATAGGACCAGGGAATGTGGTTCATTGTTCGAGGTGAAATTCCACCCTGCATATAGGTAAGAGCATTAAGACCAGGAAATGCCAAGATATCATTACAAATAGACTACCCAAACGTAAGGGGAAGAGAATAAGTAAATGTAAGCCATTGAACAGGTCAATCTAGCTAAGGGCATTTTCAGCTAGTAAGGCTCTGCAGGTGGTCACAATGTGGGACATTGAGCAAGTAGCCCTCAGAGAATCCTTAGTAGGGAGAGAAGTCACAAAGGTTAGTTATAGTTCCCCAGTTTTTGTGGGCCTAATATTGGAGGCCAGAGATGAGCTCATTAAATTAGGCTTACAAATTGGGCCTGTAGCAGCAGTAGAGACACCCCAACTAGAGTTGCCCCTATTGGCAAATCATTCTGGCCTCAATCTGGAACAACTAAAGTTGGTAATTGGTGCAGATGCAAAGCAGCCCCTATCCCTTCTGGAGGACTATAACTGAGGTACCCTTGAGGTAAGTATTCCTGTCCACTCATGTGATGGAATAGTCGATTCAATCCCCCTGCACATTAGATTTGTTTGCTAAACATGGATAGGGAGAGTGTCTCCTCCTGATGGGGGGGGGCAGGTAGATTAGGTAGTAACTGCAAGTGCCAACTTATGAGTCTTTTTGTGAATTGTACATGGGATGGAAAACCTCAACAGAACAATAGATCTTACAAAGATATGGGAGGAGAATGAGGTAATCTGTTTTCAGGAGACCTGGTTGGTGGATGAACAATCCCATCTGAGTGGGTTTATGCAATTTGTAAAAAGGGGAACAAAAGTGGAACCAGGGTGCTTAAAAGGTGGGCTGATGACCTTGGTATCCACTAAGTGCAGCAAAGGAGTAAGAGTAATACCTACAAGTAGTGACCTGCTCCAGGCTTGCCTGTATGAAGGGTGCCACCGTATCAATAGCCTATTAATTATCAATGCCAATGTAAACCAATGGTAGTCCTGGAATGAAATGTGGTAGGTTTTCCAGCGGGATTTGAAGGTTTTGACAGAGCTCCTGAGGGCCCCTTCGATCCTCTTAGTAGGGGGTTTTAATCATAGATTAGCCCCTGCTCAGGTGGAGGTCAGTGGAAACGACATGCTAGAGAGTAATGGAATTTAAAACACAATTTTCCCAGAATGCATTCAAACAAAGTTTGATTTACAATTAATAAAATGTCTCTCTGAGTTAGGCTTTGCTAGCCTAAATGGGCATTTTAGGGGGGACATCCCGGCAGTGCAAAGATTTGTGTATGGTAATCAGAGCTGTCTGATTGACTATATATTCAGGCAGACACAGTTCTTTAACATCTGTACAAGCTTTTAGGTGCAAAGAATAAGGGGCAATGACAATTGGGCCTAAGAAATAACTCTTCTTGCTGCCCCAGACCTAAGAGAGTGGGTGATCCAGATAGAGGTATCCTACCCTAAATGCTTGACAAGAATTGATGAAAGTTACTTGTCCCTCCTGATACAATACCAAGTTACCAATGACATGGGGCTCATTGGGGAAATGGGCCCGAATGTACTGTACTGGTATTCCGAAACCATCTCAGAGATAGTCAAACAATTGACCCCCCTAGTTAGATTGTGTAATTATGTTGCAAAAAGAAAACTACCAGTGAGTCAAATCACCTCTGGTTTGATAATGAGTGCTTAACAGCTAGGAAGAGGTTGAGGAAAGCAGGAAGGGCGAAGCGATGCTCAGGTGTGATCACTGAGAAAGACTGGTATAACTGGATAAGAATGAAGTGTGATGCACTCATTAGCACTAAGAAGCAGGCTTACTATCAGACAAATTGGAATCTTATTATTCTCACTCTCGGGGATAAGGACAACATTCTGGAAGCTAGTTCAGAGAGGCTGCATAATGTTGGCTACCCAGGTGAGGTGCACGGTTCCAGAAAATACTTGGGCCACTTACCTATAGTCATTTTTACAAAGCTACAGAGGTAACCGTGAGAGGAATCTGGTCCAATCTAGGGGAGAAGCCCTTGAAGTCCGTCTCAGTAAAATCCTTAGTAAAACTGCCTGCCTAAATGTAACCAAGGCAGCCAGACCGGAAAATATTCAGTGAATCGTAATAAAGTCTAATCCTGTTTGGTGGGCATCCTTCTTTTCAAAAGTTTTTATATATATAACAAGGACAGGTACATTCCAGCCAAGCTGGAAAGGTGCAATCATTAAACCTATATGTAAAAAAAGGAGAGAAACGGCCTGGGTAATTTCTTCTTGATAAGCCTTCTTGACGTACGTGCAAAATTGTAATCAAAGGTAATACTTACCTCTTTGGAGAACTGGATTGAGGGTAATAATATTGTCCCTATAGAACAGGGAGGCTTCAACCATTTTCCAACATTTTTATAGGATACGCTGTGTAATTTTAAAACCGCTTTTTATAAAATATAATATTTCTCA
This sequence comes from Calotriton arnoldi, assembly GCA_963921515.1. Taxonomy (NCBI): domain Eukaryota; kingdom Metazoa; phylum Chordata; class Amphibia; order Caudata; family Salamandridae; genus Calotriton; species Calotriton arnoldi. Next base: position 1,263,583 of record CAWUFW010005124.1, on the reverse strand, counting down.
TTGGACTAAAGCACTTGCACTTCTGACGAACATGGAAATTTTGGATGTTCCATGTGCCCTAGCAAAGTTTGCATTTGACGCTTGATCACTGTTTTAGTTTGTGGGCTCCAGGGCAAAAAGTGATGGAAACTACAGGGAATTTGTATTGCTCTTTTGTTGATTTTAGCTCTGCCTTTGATTTAGTTGATTGTAGTATCCTGTGGGAGAAGCTGCAACAATTATCAATTCCCTCCTGCTTATTAGCAATACTTCAGGAACTACATTCACAGAACTGGGCCAAAGTGGAGCTTGACCTAAATGGGGCCCTCTCAAAAGAACTCCCTTAGGAAATGGGCTGAGGGAGGGCTGTGTCCTTGCCCCAGCGTTGTTTTCTTTGTTTCTTGCAGATCTCCCAAAAATCCTAGCTACCATCAACTCATTCTAGCCAAAAATGAGGGTCAGCCATATCCAATGCCTCCTTTACGCATATGATTTGGCCATTTTAGACTTGTCCCAAGTAGGCCTTCAGATGAAATTAGAAAGATTTAATATCTATTGTGAGGTAGATAAGCTTAAGGTTAACCTGAAAAAAACTGAAATTATTGCTTTTGGGAAAAATATGAAACCGTTTAAGTGTTTTTTGGCTAGTAGGAAAGTGGAGGTGGTCACCTCTTATAACTACCTAGGAATTATATTTACTAAAAAATGTAACTGGGGTCTACATAAAGAAACTGTGGAGATATGTGCAGCTTCGACTATTGGAGGACTGATGCACTTTAAGAACTCTTTTGGTGGTCCTTCATGGACTCCTCTCCTAACTGCCTATAATGCGATGGTCCCCTTCTAGTGCCTTTATGGGGCTGAGCTATTGTCCTTAAATTCAGAGGCAAGCTGGGAGAAGGCTGAGGGCAAATTTTGAAACAATTGTATGGTCTGTCCAAAGTGCAATGGGCCCGGCAATAAGATTTGAAGGGGATTTGCAGGCTTGGACTTTCCTGGCCTACAAATCAACCCTGATGTCCTGGGATAAACTGTGGACGGCGGAGGCCCAAAAGATATCGCTCCTGTGTGCAAAGGAAATTGTGAGGAGTGAGCTAAGCTGGGCAGTTCAGGCCAGGACTAGATTAGGAAAAACTGTTGCAGCTTTACAAATGGAAAATTTCAACCTAGTGGAGGCCTCCCATCTCGCGAAAGGTGAACTGAAAAAGGCATACAGAAGGATGTCTGATTTAGGTTATGTAAGGAGTAAACCCTTGCAAATTTCACGTTGGAATCCTGGAAGAACCAGAGGGCTTGCCCTCATATAGCTGCCCTGCCCAATGTCCAGTTATGTCTATTACTTTTAAATTTCTGGGTTGTTCTGAATGTGCATTATTTAAATCCTGAGAAGTTTAATGTACTTTTGAATGGTGAGAATAATTCTACATGTGGTCTAGGATTTAAACATTTTAATGTTCATCTTTTATTAGATTATTTACATTTTTATAGGATACGCTGCGTGATTTTAAAACCACTTTTTATAAAATATAATATTTCTCATTGGACTGAAGCACTTGCACTTCTAACGTAAATGGAAATTTTGGATGTTGCATGTGCCCTAGCAAAGTTTGTAAAAGCAAGTTTGGACTAGAAATATGGTGATCATAAAACTTTGGGCTCAGAGTCATTTATAATGGATTGGCTGCCAGAACTACTATATGGAGATACATGAAAAATTTAGCTGGCTATTCAGAGCAGACTTAGTAGGTCTCTCCGGTAGTCAGGGTTTCTGGAAGGGTTAGGGTGGAGTGGGATGGAGGGAGTACTATTTTATGTATGTAGGTATTTATTGTTCTAAAGACTATTGTATAAACATAATTGAACTTGAACTGAACTCTGCTACTATGGGGCTGATTCCGATCTCGGTCGGAGGCGCACCCAATACCATTCGGTCGGGAAAAAAGCCATGCGAAAGCCTGTTTCCCGACCGATCCGCACATCATTCCGAACGAGCAAGTACGATGCGTACAACAGCATAGAATCCGGCCGAGTCGTACTCACCCAATCCAGGTCCTGTTCTCCGACCGAGGCGAAACCGGAAACGCCGAATAGAGTCGCACGGAAGGGAAATTGCAGCCCCGTCCGGCCGGACAAGTACGATGCGCTTTCCGTACGCGCCGAACCCATCGCTACGTCTGGCACGTCAAAGCTTCCGGGAGAGGCGCACATAAGCTCCGATTCGCGCCACAACACGATCCACGGCTACGAGGCGAACACGCCAGCGACGAGGACGAGGCGAAGCAACGAGAAAGACGAACGAGACGAACCAACCATGAATCCCTTCGTTCCGATCCTACCATTATTCTACATTTACTACCGGAACAGGCACGGACGCGTACGGCGCAGAAGGTAAGTCAGACACCAACCACAAAAACATACAACACGTACACGACACATCACACACACACAGAGGGATGCAGAATTTACTTACAGCAGCAGCACCATAGGGGCGGGATGCCCATCACCAATGCCACATATGCACACAGGGGCCTGGATGCGCACCACCACTACCACCCCTACCCAGGGGGGGCTGGATGCCTACCACGACTACCACCCTTACCCAGGGGGGGCTGGATGCCTACCACTACTACCACCCTTAGCCATGGGGTGCCAGATGCCCACCACCACTACCACCCTTAGCCAGGGGGGTGCCAGATGCCCACCACTACTACCACCCTTACCCAGGGGGGCTGGATGCCTACCACTACTACCACCCTTACCCGGGGGGCTGGATGCCTACCACTACTACCACCCTTAGCCAGGGGGCTGGATGCCTACCACTCTACCACCCTTACCCAGGGGGGCTGGATGCCCACCACTACTACCACCCTTACCCAGGGGGCTGGATGCCCACCACTACTACCAACCTTAGCCAGGGGTGCCAGATGCCCACCACTACTACCACCCTTACCCAGGGGGGCTGGATGCCCACCACTACTACCACCCTTACCCAGGGGGTGCCAGATGCCTACCACTACTACCACCCTTACCCAGGGGGGGCTGGATGCCCACCACTACTACCACCCTTAGCCATGGGGGTGCCAGATGCCCACCACTACTACCACCCTTAGCCATGGGGGTGCCAGATGTCCATCACTACTACCACCCTTAGCCAGGGGGGCTGGATGCCTACCACTACTACCACCCTTACCCAGGGGGGGCTGGATGCCCACCACTACTACCACCCTCACCCAGGGGGGGCTGGATGCCTGTCACTACTACCACCCTTACCCAGGGGGTGCCAGATGCCTACCACTACTACCACCCTTACCCAGGGGGGGCTGGATGCCTACCACTACTACCACCCTTAGCCAGGGGGGCTGGATGCCTACCACTACTACCACCCTTACCCAGGGGGGGCTGGATGCCCACCACTACTTCTACCACCCTTACCCAGGGGGGGGCTGGATGCCCACCACTACTACCACCCTTACCCAGGGGGTGCCAGATGCCTACCACTACTACCACCCTTACCCAGGGGGGGCTGGATGCCTACCACTACTACCACCCTTACCCAGGGGGGGCTGGATGCCCACCACTACTACCACCCTTAGCCATGGGGGTGCCAGATGCCCACCACTACTACCACCCTTAGCCATGGGGGTGCCAGATGTCCACCACTACTACCACCATTAGCCAGGGGGGCTGGATGCCTACCACTACTACCACCCTTACCCAGGGGGTCCTGGATGCCCACCACTACTACCACCCTTACCCAGGGGGGGCTGGATGCCTGTCACTACTACCACCCTTACCCAGGGGGTGCCAGATGCCTACCACTACTACCACCCTTACCCAGGGGGGGCTGGATGCCTACCACTACTACCACCCTTAGCCAGGGGGGCTGGATGCCTACCACTACTACCACCCTTACCCAGGGGGGGCTGGATGCCCACCACTACTACCACCCTTACCCAGGGGGGGCTGGATGCCCACCACTACTACCACTCTTACCCAGGGGGTGCCAGATGCCTACCACTACTACCACCCTTACCCAGGGGGTGCCAGATGCCTACCACTACTACCACCCTTACCCAGGGGGTGCCAGATGCCAACCACTACTACCACCCTTAGCCAGGGGGGCTGGATGCCTACCACTACTACCACCCTTACCCAGGGGGGGCTGGATGCCCACCACTACTACCACCCTTACCCAGGGGGGGCTGGATGCCAACCACTACTACCACCCTTACCCAGGGGGGGCTGGATGCCTACCACTAACAACAACTCCACTCACAGGATGGCTAATACATGTCGCAACAAGCACACACCAACATAAAGAATGCAACATTAAGACATCCCCCAACACCATGACAAGCGTGTGTAGACTGTGTCAAATGCCTACGACACAAAACATGATCATCAACATACAATGTGACACCCTATCACATGTGCCACACATAAATGTGTGTGGCCCCCACAATGCAAGCAGGCCATGACCATTGTGGCAATGGGGTCCAAACCCCCATCATCACAGTGACCAAAATGTAAGTGTGGTGTCCTGAGCTGAAGCACATCTTGACCATGTGGCAATGGGGTCCAAACCCCCATCATCACAGTGACCAAAATGTAAGTGTGAACAAAGTAGAAGCTGCAACTGGCAAACTGCATGGACAAATCCTGGTCACAGAACAACAAACACAACTGTGGCAAAGTAGTGCAGGTGTCCCATTGCAACATAGATTTGGGGACGCAAACAGTGCAGTGCAAATAAGACATACCTCTGGCCGGCTGCATACAAACATCACCCATGGTGTCTGACACCGTCAACATACATCAATGACACAATGACAGAAGTGACCATCACAATGCAGACCCACATATTTGCACCAATGGACACACCAATGCAGATACCCTGTGTAGACTGCAGATGGCAGGTGAACAGATACCATACCATGGCAGCAATGGGACACATAAACAATGATCATTGTGCTGACTGATGACCTAGGAGTCCCAGGGACAGCAGGGCAAACACACCAAACAACATACAGATAATGGCACACCATGAATATGCCAATGCAGTGGCGCTGATGCACAAACACAAACAGGCAGACACACACTGCACATCAAACACAACAGGTGAGGGGGGACCAGTGTCCCCAGGCAACCACACAACACATGAGGAGGCCTGAAGACCAAACACACAGATGTGCATACAGTGCCACACAAAGGTAACTCAGGGATCCAATTCCCCTATGTGGGCAATCAGGCATTGTCAGATGAGAGGGAGCACAAATCACACATGTCACACAAGCATGTAGGAACAGCAACCCACACAGTAAGACACCGAGGCACCACAGCACCACCCCCAGGGCCCACACAATGTGGTGACCCTGGGCTGCATTACAATACCACTGTGATGACAAAGCCAGATGTCGTTCACACTGTGAACCACAGTCATGTATCCTGAGCAAAGAATCACCAGCACACCCACAGAAGCACAGATCAATCAGCATGGCCAGTAAGCCAAGGCCAACATGGAGGCAGGGGTCTTGCCGGGCAACAACTCTCATCTGCACACACTAAACAACACACACCTCGACCACCAACAATGTGCTGCATTGAAGCTCACATGCACAGGTGACATTGCGCATGCACCCATGACAATCCCAGGGGGGTGGGTGGGAAGCAAGGTGCAGAAACACAGCACACATGGCCACTCAACAAGACTCCTAAATGTCTGACACACTGCACACTACACCGTACATGGACATGACGGCAACACCACACCAACCAATGGGATCCCAGCCACAGTCACACACCAATGAAGAAGCCAAGGTCACCCACAAAGAACACACATGGACAACTACCAACATTGCAGCCCTGACCCTGAGGAGTGCCAGCAGTCACACACACAACGTGTCACAAACAATGAAAGCCAACACAAACCAGAAATCACATTACAGGAGTAAACAACAAGTGCTAAGGGGAATCCTAACTGTGACCCATCAGCGCCTGCCCACAAACTCAGCCCTGACAGCAAACACACTTATGGGTGACACCCTGATGACCAGTAATGTGCCATGCACCCACATCACAGAGAACCCAGGGAGTAGACTTTGGGGGAACATAGCTCAACTCAGCAAGCATCACAAACAGGAACATCACTAGGGAACCCAGCACGCATAGCAAAATGGAAGTGAACACACAGACATGCTCATACAACACACACCTTGGGCGCAGGCAATGTCACAGGAGCACACACTGCCATGAGGGGACTCCACTCCTGTGTGAGGAAAGCTGTGCCATATGTCGCATCAGTAGGGCTCCATCATGTCAGCACAACACTTTGTCACACAGTAAACAATTAGCACCAAATCAAGGCTCCCATCACATCAGCCTGGTCATGGGAGTGTCAATGAAATCATCAGCACAGATCCAACACACATGTACAGCAAGTTGCACTGACAACACAGATGAGTCCTTCCCCATTGATGCCCAAACCTGCATGTCCACTGGAGATGGCCACACGGTCAGGGAAGTAGACGAATTGAACAATGGCAAGCACTACAGATGTGCAGGGATGGAAGCCACAGATGTGACATTGCTAATGTAACTAGGAAATTCCATTGCCAAATATTGTAAACATGACACCCACAGATGCTGTTAAGGATGACATGGATACACCACAGGATAGGACACTGTCCCTCTGGACCACATGGGGCCCTGCCCAGTGACACTTCATTGTCATGAGACCAAAGATCATTATCCCTGCTGCAAGGGCATGGTCAGCATCATCAACATCATGTACATCAGAAGTAACAGCATTAGAGAACAGAAAGTTGCTTTATTCAGCATATGTGTGTCCAAAAACTCAGAGAACAGTAATGCTCCAACAAAGGCCAATGGCCAGTCCATCAAGTAAGTCAATACAGGGTGACAGTGGCAGATGTCACCCTACGCATGCCTGCACTGCACAAAACCAGGGACAATCCACTGGAGGGGCAACCGGGGCAGGCCAGGCACCGCAGGGACAGGATCAGGGCTCACCAGGAGGAGGCAGGGAAGGGGTGGTGGGTGCTGGAGAGCCACTGACAACTGCAGTGGAGGTGTCTGACATGGTGTGTGCCGGCACAACTGGGGGGCATTGCTCAGATGTTGTGGGTGCCGGCACGACTGCAGTGGACCCTGCAGATGGAGTGGACAGGTCCGCCACTGCAGTGCCCAAGTCAGACAGGGTGGTAGTGGACTCCACTGCAGTGCCTACCTCCAGGGGAGGAGAATGGGGAACAGGCAAGGTGGGCTGGACAGAGGGGGAGGACACCCTCACCACATCAGTGGCACAGACAAGCGCAGCGGGGAGTGTGGTGCCGGGAGAGCAAGTGGCCGGGGGTGACGGCCTGATCCTCTTGGGTTTGGTATATCTGTGGGGGGGGGAACCTGGGGCTGGGTGTGGTGGGGGCACCTGTGGAGTGGGGGCCTGAGGGATGGAGGAAGGAGACCTGGTGCCTGAGCTGCAGGTCGGCGGCGGGGTCTTGCTCTTACGACTCCGGGGGGACTTGCGGGTGGGGGCCTCAGTCTGTCTGCGCCTGGGGGAGGGTGTCCGGGGGCGAGGGACACTCTGCTCCGTGTGGGTGGGCTTCCTCTTCCCCCTGGATGCTGGAGCAGCTGGATCGTAGGGGATGAGGCCGAGGTCACAGAGGAAGAGCCACTGTGACTTTGGGGTTGCAGGTGAGGCAAGGGAGGGTGCTTTGGAGGGAGAGGCAACTGAGGACTGCGCAGTGCTTGTGGATGCGTGTGTGTGTTCCAGGGCCCCATCCCCTGTGAGTCTGGTTTCAGTCCCCTGACTGTGCGTGCATGTGCGTTTTGTTTGTGGCGTGTGTGTCTGTGTGCTGGACGTGTGTGTGCTGGTGTGTGCCTGTGCCGGTGTGTGTGTGCTTGGGACGGGTAAAGTGCTGGGGAGTGTGGATGGAGCAGAGGCAGGAGGGGTGAGGGACTGTCTGAGGAGGGACACTGCTGCCATCAGGGAGAAGTCCATGGACCTATTGCCCCTCTGTAGGTCAGACATGCCCGATGAGATGCCCTCCATGAACGACACCAGCTGAGTCAACAGAGCGGTGTGTTCATGGAGGACACTCAGCATGGCTGTCTGCCCTACATGGAGCTGGCGAAGGAGGTACACAGACTCCTCACTCAGGGCAGCAGGGGACACAGGGGCAGGGGGTGCGGTGCCTGGCCCGAAGGAGACACGCTCCCGAACATGGGAGCCTCCACGGACCTGGGGAATGGGAGCCGATGGGAGGGCCGTGGTGGTGCTGGTGGTGGCGGGGACAGCAACACTAGCTGGGGTGTGGTGGCTGCTGACACCCGCCTCCATAAGAGAGTCATCCTCCGAGCCACTGTGGTCCTCAGCTGAGGTGGATGGTGCTGAGGACTCCTCGGTGTGGCTCCCCTCGCCCTCCGTGCCACTGGGTCCCTCCGACCACTCCTCAGCTGTTGACCCAGTCTGGCTCTCCGGCTCCTCCTGGTCCGTGGAGCTGTCCCCTTCCGTGGCCGTGGATGTATCTGCAATCAATGGGGAAACAGACAGACATCAGTCACCTGCACCAAACGCACACACCACTGTGAGCACAGCACATTACAGAGCAAGCCCTGGCATCATTAGTTGAACATTGCTAAAAGTGCCCTAACTGAACAGGAGAAGCCAATTGTCAGTCTGATGCCAACCATGGCACTCACATCCCACATGGCCTTGCACCCATCTGTCTGGTGTCTGTTGGATAGCAACACCCCAGTGTGGACACATGCACCACCTACACAGTAGTTGGACAGTGCAGAGGACACGGTGTAGCATGTGGACATGCACACATCACAACTCTTGCCACTGAGTCAGTACAGGTTTCCGGATGAAAGGGATGCCCAGAGTCAAATAGGAAATGCATGTGATGCATAACAGCGACAGACACCATGATGCACCCATGTCCTGATAGCCATCGCCACAATGGTGTGCATGTAGCACATGTCACTCCCCTGCAGGATCACCAATAAGTAGACACATGTCATGGCAGAGGCATGACTGCTAAGTCATACATCACTGTCTCAGTGATGTATGACTTGGCAGCCAGACAACAACACTCTGCACTGTGTCACAATAGTAGGTCATGGGGAATGCAAGTCCTGGAGCTGCACAAGTGCACATGTACATCCACCACACAACACATCATCTGAACCCTCATCTGTCCAGGTCATACCGATTGGACATATGGGAGACCTGTGACACTACCCTCTGAACCTGAGCCCCTCACAATCTGCTGTGAATGGGAAACAGCTGCCTGAACTTCACATTCGCATACCCCAGTCTGCACGGGCAGCTGATCAAACACCTATGTGACACACAAGTATCGTCTCCTATGGTCACATCTCCAGTGGCATGCTGAGCCCCAACCAAGAAACACCCCAGCAGTCCTGGCAACAAATCCACAGCACACTGACACAGAGGCAGACACCTGAGGGGTCAAATCACTGCGCACAACGTGTCAGCTGATACACGGGAGTGGGAGTACAGGTGTATTGGATGGGCTGGAGTAGGCATGACTGTCCTGCCCCACATGAATGAGGGATGAGCCCTGGACAGTGGATAGCTGGCTATGTATGTGTCACACACGTAATCTGCACACTCCTGGGGCCCAAACATTGTTCCCACCCGCTGCATGGGTGTGTGCCAGATACCCCAGGCACATGTGGTGGCTCAGCTCAGCAAGTGGACCGCATATCAAAGCAACACGCAGATTACATGTCCGAACACAGGCATTGTGTGAACAATGGACCCACCCATGTTGCCCACAACAGAGTTAGGGAAACATATGCTGTCCCCCACCTTGAGTGAGGCAAACTGCAAGGACACAGCCCCAAGTGACACAATTCCCTGACTGTAAGGGCCACACCTGGGTATCAGATGAGGAGTGGGCAGTGCACAATAGAGGGACATGGCTCCTGGACAACATGACTGCTGTACTGTGGCAGTTTAACCAGGCCAGAGGAGGGCACATAGCATGTAATACAGAGTTCACAGTGCAGTCTTTGACTCACCCCCTCCTTGCTGCTGTCTGGCCTTCAGCTGCCCATCCAGGTCTGGAAACACCACCGCCAGGATCTGGAGCATGTGGGGGTCAGGGTCCATGTTCCGCCCCTCCTGCGAGGAGGCGACAGCTTCAGCTGGACCCGTGCAATCCTCCGGGTCCAGCCCCGAAGGTCCTGCCACCTCTTCTGGCAGTTGCGGATCCGGCGCTTGTAGACCCCCACGGACCGGACAGCCCGGACGATGTCCTTCCAGATCTCCTGCTTCCGATGGGCATTAACCTGTGAGGATGACAAAGTGAAAAGGCCATTACTACACATGCAACATATCCGTGCATGACACAGTTGTATATACATGTCTCAATCACAGGGGCACATGATGTACACAGGCAGTGCAACGCTGCCCATGGACAGTTTGCCAGAAGTCACTACATGGTATCATTGCATGGGAAGTAAAACCTTGTTCAAATGCACTGTCACTGCACCATACCTGTCCAGTGCATGTCACTACACACTATGGGGGTGACAACTACTCAGTGAGCCTGCTAGCCAGTGGCGTGCAGACTTTCAGCCTTGCTAGTCAGACAAAATGCACATTCAGAAAGGCAGTGCACAGAACACTCACCTGCTCCCCTGGTGTCCCATCCAGCTTGCTGTACTGTGGAAGTAGGCTGTCCAGCAGGGCCTGGTTCTCCTCAAGGCTGAAGGATGGGGCTCTCTCCACAGTACATACCATTGCAGGGTCCAGAGGGGGCAGAGACAGCAGCAGTGCAGTGGCTGATGTCGTCCTGGAGCATGTAGTGCAGGCAAGTGAGCTCTCAGGGGAACAGCCAGCAATATATATGTGCTGCAGAGGCAGATACTGTCCCATGTGTCCAAAGTGATAGGTCCAAGTCGTTTGCATCTTCTGAATCTGGCCAATCCATGGAATAGCAGCACCAATACACGCCCACAGCATCCTTCAAATCTTCAAAATCATGACATACATGATTTTGCAACATTGTTGTGGGTGACCAACTGAATTTCCAGCAACCGACTCGTTCGAATTTCGAAAACGCGTCCGTTGCCAGGCTAGGCCATTGACAATGGGTGCGCACCGATCGGTCCATTGCGGTTCAACGCGTACAGGGGTACAACGCGTACCCGCACACATTGAATGCAATGGGCCGGCCGGGTGCACCGATCGGTCCATTGCGGTTCGACGCGTACAGGGGTACAATGCGTACCCACACACATTGAATGCAATGGGCCTGCCGGGTGCACCGATCGGTCCATTGCTGTTCAACGCGTACAGGGGTACAACGCGTACCCGCACACATTGAATGCAATGGGCCGGCCGGGGGCACCGATCGGTCCATTGCTGTTCAACGCGTACAGGGGTACAACGCGTACCCGCACACATTGAATGCAATGGGCCGGCCGGGGGCACCGATCGGTCCATTGCTGTTCAACGCGTACAGGGGTACAACGCGTACCCGCACACATTGAATGCAATGGGCCGGCCGGGGGCACCGATCGGTCCATTGCTGTTCAACGCGTACAGGGGTACAACGCGTACCCGCACACATTGAATGCAATGGGCCGGCCGGGGGCACCGATCGGTCCATTGCTGTTCAACGCGTACAGGGGTACAACGCGTACCCGCACACATTGATTGCAATGGGCCGGCCGGGTGCACCGATCGGTCCATTGCTGTTCAACGCATCCCTGTACAAGTGACTGGCATATGTCACCATGCCTGTCTCAGATGAACATATGCCAGCCACAAATAGCTCCCAGGGAGTGAGGGGCACACCTACAACACCACAGCCTGTCCAAACTGTATCATAAGGCATGTAAGGCTGCATTTCCTATTGTGTGTATGTTGGTGTACATGTTGTCCTGTGGGTGTCACCTGGGGGCAGCCACCCCCAGGCTGTGCACATGTTCATGGGGACAGGATCCTGGGTGTTACGTGTACATGACCACTGTGATGTGCAACTGTTCATATCTGAGCATGTGCCATGCTCACATTTCACGGTGGTGTATGTGTATGTCATGTCACATACCCCGTGAGTCCCATGTGGGACGGTATGTTTGAGCCTGGGTGACCCAGTGGCACAATAGTGATGGTCCTCCACAGTCTGTGTGCATGTAGTGTTCACAATGTCTCTGATTTCATGTGCACAATGGGAGACAGTCTCCACATCCACGTTGTTTGTGCATGGACTTTGATGTTGTGCGTGTGTGTGTCACAGACGTCCATGTCTGTCCTGCAGAGGCAAGTGGAACCACTACCTGTGGGGGTCATGGTTGTTTTGCTGTGGTGTATACATGATACTCCATGTCATGCCAGTGTCCATGTGGCAATTCAGGGTCCCTGGGAATGTACCTGTCGTTGAGCTGTGATGCCTGGGGCACATCTGTCCTCACATGTCACTGTGGGGGGTGATTGTAACATGGCAGCAGGAGATGGGAACTGTGACACGGCCTCATGATATCCAATGGGCCAACCTGGGACTAATTGATGCCAGCTGTTGGACCGTGATGACAGATGTTGGCCATGTATGTACCATACATGTCCTTACGGAACTGCACACTTCATGTAGTTGTGCCTCATAATGATGTATGATGTGATATTGAGTGTGTTCAATGCCGCATATGTGGGGTGACTGACAATCTTGCTTTCTTCTCCTCTGCACTGCAGGGCTCCTGCTGTCCATAGACCATTCCCAGACCTGGCAACGATGGTGGAACGGGACAGCATCCGACGGTACCGCTTCACCAGGCAGCTGATTGAGGATTTGGCAGTGCAGTTGGCCCCACATTTGCAGCCTGGCCGGCCGTATCCTACAGCGCTGACCCCCAAGGTGAAGGTGATGGCAGCCCTACACTTCTTTGCCACCGGTACCTTTCAACACACTGTGGTGACTGCTGGTGGGATGTCACAGACCATGTTCAGCCGTGTGCTCCGCGATGTTTTGGAGGCAATGTTGCTATACCTGAACCGGTACATCTATTTCCCTAGACTGCAACGACTCACTGACATGAAGAGTGACTTCTATGCCCTGGGGAGGATGCCGCATGTCATTGGCTCCATTGATGGGACACATGTGGCTTTGGTACCACCACAGGCACATGAACAGGCCTACCGTAACCGCAAACACTACCACTCGGTCAATGCACTGGTGGTGTGTCTTGCAGATATGACCATCACACACGTGTGTGCCCGTTTCCCTGGTTCAGCACACGATGCCTTTGTGATGAGGAGTAGTCGCATCCCCAGGATGATGGCACAGATGCAGAACCAGCGTGCCTGGCTTGTCGGTGTGTACTGACTTTGTGCCATTGTGTGTGATCTGATCTGTAGTATTCCGCCCACTTTTCCAAGTCAGCTAATGTGCACTTGTCTGTCCGTAGGTGACTCGGGATACCCCAACATGCCATGGTTGCTGACACCCCTCAGGAACCCTGTGACACCAGCCCAGATGCGCTACAATGAGGCACATGGTCGGACCAGGAGAGTGATTGAGCGGACATTTGGTCTCCTGAAGAGCCGCTTCCGCTGCCTCGACAAGACAGGAGGGTCCCTCCCATATGCCCCAGTGAAGGTGTGCAAGATTATCATCGTCTGCTGCATGCTCCACAACCTGGCAGTGCGGAAGGAGTTGCCTCTCATCCAGGATGACAATGACCAACATCAGCCACCTGTGGAGGATCCTGGCCTGGACCACGATGCCAGTGATGATGATGATGATGATGATGATGGTGATGTCCGCACACAGCTCATCACCAACTTCTTTAGCTGAATGTGAGTATCCAGAGATGTCAGGTCAATGATGTGAGTATGCATGATATGTGTGGGTGGTGCTCTGGTGCTGTTAGAGTGTGTCCAGGGGCTACTTGACTGGATGTGTGTAGCGATGTGTGCTTACAGGTAGTCTGTACTCCCCAACAGTGTTGACATGCTAACTTAGTTCTGGGTGGGTATCTTGTAACATGTATTGTGCATGAGTTTTGCTTTTCTGTCCTGTTCTCCATTGCTTTTGACTGTGTGTCATTTCTGTCCTTCACAGGGTACTTTCAGATTCGTTTGGTCAACTGTGTCCACCGACGACGTGATTGCACTTCCAGGGTGGTAGCTGTTGTGTCCCTACAGGTGATGTGCGCCACACCCATGGACTTCCTTCCTTCTACAGTTGTTGACTGTGTGCCCGCTGCCAGGTGGGATTACCTTGCATCTGTAGTGGTTACGACATGTTGCAACTGTGTAATAAACCTGTGCTTCACTTTGTGATGTGCGTTGTCTGTGGTCACACATTTGACTGCCATTTGCTTACTGCACCTGTGGGCTACTTGACTACAACTGGGAATAGGTGTGGTGTCTGTGCATTGCACCGTCTTTCCTGGCAACATCAGTGTAGGCAATGAGTCAGATGGCCTAGGTGTGTATGTGTTGTGTAGCCCTGGTGGTGTGTCTCCCTCATATGTGTCACGTTGCCATTACTCACATGCCTGTGTTGTACTTGCTGTTGCAGTTCGCATACACAGTGTAATTTTGCAGTTCGTCATCCCCATGACAGCACCCACGTTGGAATCACAACAGAGGCAAGTATGGTGTATTAGTGTGTTTATTGTGATACATTTGTGTGAATAGTGCACAGGATGGTTAGTGCTGTACATTTATATTGCAATCAGAAGTTCCTAGATGAATTGAAAGTCTTTGTAGACAAAATCCCCAGTATCGGGGCCACAGTTGTCTGAGACATTGGTCCAACTTGTACTCCCCATGTCATGTGTGGGAGTTGTGTTGCCGTCAACAGGGTGAACAGTTTGCGCACAAAGGTGATCATCCAGAACAGGTTCAGGCTTCCTGGGGGTTGCACATGGCCATCGGCCTCTCACTTGCCCCTCCTCGGACGACCCCTCTTCTTTGGGGGGCCCCTCAAGTGCAGGCTGCTGCGGTGCAGGGGACTCTCCGCCAGAGTCATCCTCCCTCCCTGTGGCAGTTGCAGTTGTTCCGGCACCAGATGTTGTTGGCACACAGGGAGGTGTAGACTGGTTGCTGGTCATCTGGCGGAGGCATTGTAATATGTCCCTATGCACCGCCGTCATCTCTTGCAGTGTGTCCCACTTGGACTCCACGCGGGACATGTGTGAGTCCAAGCGGGCATGATGGGCAGCCTGCTGCTCTTTGATGTCCCTGAGGAGCCCCACTACCTGGCTGAGATCTCCGGTGCTGGACTGGTACGCATCGGCTATGCGTGCCAGTTGTGGGTCATCATGCACACCAGACACCTCTGCAAGCAGCGACCTCTGTCTCCCACCCCTCCCACCACCCCTGCCGACATGTGCAGTGCGTGCAGTGGCATGCACAGATGACCCTGGTCCCCCTTGGGGGTTGGTGGTGGTGGCGGTGTCCATGGCCCCACGTTGGTCCAGGGTCCCTGTGCTGGTGGTGCTCCTTGTTCTGTCCATGTCGGCAGGGATGGTATTTGTGGTGACAGTCATTGGAGGGGTGGGTGCAGGGGTGCAGCTGGTGGTCCTGCTGGTGCTGCAGCTGGTGGTCCTGCTGGTGCTGCATGATGACTTGCACCGGAGGTGCCAGGTTGGTCTTCTTCATCCGAGGAGGGCAGAGGCTGTTCGACACCAGTGAGCTCCGTATCCTCTTGAGCCTGGGACTGGGACTCCTCAGCGTCTGCTGCTGTGTCCCCATCATCACCTGTTTTTGGGAGACACACACAATGTATGTTATGTTTCTGCAGGCATCAATGCTTGACACACCTGACAGTTGTGACTGTGCCTCTGGGTGCGGGCCTGTACATTGCATTGTCCTAAGTTGTCACAGTCAGGGGTTGATATTGGTGTAGCACATTGTCCTGCATTATTTGGGCATTTCTATGTATTTGTTGGGGTGTGAACATGGTCTGCATTGGTTGTATTTGGTTGACAGCCGGCCCTCCTTCCCACCCAGCCAGTCAGTTATCCCACCATGGACTGTGCTTGCATTGCAGGGAGTGAAAGTTGTCTTTCAAGATGTCAGTCAGTGGTGTCCTGCTGTTGGTTGTTGCACAGTTGCCAGCGGGGCCTTGTGCTCCCCACAGCAGTTGCCAGTGTCAGCCATCTTGTCAGTTGTTTTCCACTCCCTGTGATGTGAGCATGGTTCAGGGTGGTGTTGATGGGACAGTTGTGGGGGTGAGCTATGTCTGTGACTATGACTCCCATCATGCTATTGCCTCCACCCCACTTCCCAGCATTCCCATACTTACTTGCTTTTGTGGGGAGTTCACTGTGTGTGGGTGTGAGAGCAATGGCAAGATGGCTGACAGTGGTGTCCTGCTGTTGGTTGGTGTGCAGTTCCCAGCATGCCCTTGTGCTCCCCACAACACAGCACCAGTGTCAGACATCTTTGATGGGCCTTTCCACTCTCTGTGGGATGTGCATGCGTGAGTGTGAGCTTGCTGGGCCATGTGGGTGGGGGATGTTGAGCTGTGACTACGACTCCCATCATGCTATTGCCTCCACCCCCCTTCCCAGCATGCCCATGCTTCCTTCCCTTTGACTCTGCTTCCCTGTGGGGTTGTGTGCCTGTGCTGACAAGATGGCTGACAGTGTCATCCTGGGGTTAGTTCTGCTACAGGTCCCATGTGTGTCCTTGTGCTTCACTCTGCATGACCCAGTGTTGTGGTTCTTTGTGGGATAGATTATTGGTGTGTGAGGCAATGCATTCTCCCAGGTGAGTTGTGTGGAGTTTGTGTTAAGGGGGGAGGTGTGAATAGCTGCTGGTGACTGTGGTCGGTGCTGTGAGTCCTCCTTCCCACCCAGCCAGTCAGTTATCCCACCATGGACTGTGCTTGCATTGCAGGGAGTGAAAGTTGTCTTTCAAGATGTCAGTCAGTGTTGTCCTGCTGTTGGTTGTTGCCCAGTTGCCAGCCGGGCCTTGTCCTCCCCACAGCAGTAGCCAGTGTCAGCCATCTTGTGAGTACTTTTCCACTCCCTGTGATGTGAGCATGGTTGTGAGTGGTGTTGATGGGCCAATTGTGAGGCTGAGCAATATCTGTGCCTACAACTCCCATCATGCTATTGCCTCCACCCCCCTTCCCAGCATGCCCATCCTTCCTTCCTTTTGACTCTGCTTCCCTGTGGGGTGGGCTGCCTGTGCTGACAGGATGGCTGGGAGTGTTGTCCTGGCAGTTGTTTGGCTAAAAGTCCCAAGAGTGTCCTTGTGCTTCACACAACATAACCCAGGGTGGTGGTTCTTTGTGGGATCTTGAGTTAGGATGTGAGGCATTGCATTCTCCCAGGTGGGTTATGTGGAGTTTGTGTTGAGGGGGTGTGTGAGGGGAGGTGCTTGTGACTATGGTCAGTGCTGCGAGTCCTCCTTCCCACCCAGCCAGATATCCCACCATGGAACGTGCTTGCATTGCAGGGAGTGGAAGTTGTATTTCAGGATGTCAGTCAGTGGTGTCCTGCTGTTGGTTGTTGCACAGTTGCCAGCAGGGCCTTGTGCTCCCCACAGCAGTAGCCAGTGTCAGCCATCTTGTGAGTCCTTTTCCACTCCCTGTGATGTGAGCATGGTTGTGAGTGGTGTTGATGGGCCAATTGTGAGGCTGAGCAATATCTGTGCCTACAACTCCCATCATGCTATTGCCTCCACCCCCTTCCCAGCATGCCCATCCTTCCTTCCTTTTGACTCTGCTTCCCTGTGGGGTGGGCTGCCTGTGCTGACAGGATGGCTGGGAGTGTTGTCCTGGCAGTTGTTTGGCTAAAAGTCCCAAGAGTGTCCCTGTGCTTCACACAGCATAACCCAGGGTGGTGGTTCTTTGTGGGATCTTGAGTTAGGATGTGAGGCATTGCATTCTCCCAGGTGGGTTATGTGGAGTTTGTGTTGAGGGAGTGTGTGGGGGAGGTGCTTGTGACTATGGTCAGTGCTGTGAGTCCTCCTTCCCACCCAGCCAGATATCCCACCATGGAATGTGCTTCCATTGCAGGGAGTGCAAGTTGTCTCTCAGGATGTCAGTCAGTGGTGTCCTGCTGTTGGTTGTTTCACAGTTGCCAGCAGGGCCTTGTGCTCCCCACAGCAGTACCCAGTGTCAGCCATCTTGTGAGTCCTTTTCCACTCCCTGTGATGTGCGCATGGTTCATGGTGGTGTTGATGGGACAGTTGTGGGGGTGAGCAATATCTGTGACTACGACTCCCATGATGCTATTGGCTACACTGACTTGCCCAGCATACACAGAATTCCTTTCTTTCAGTGGTCTTCACTGTGTGTTGGTGTTGTAGTGGTGGCTACATGTCTGGATGTGTTTGTTAGTTATATTTGTGCCACTGCCTAGCTGTAGTTGTAGTTGTGTTTGTACATGTGACGACACGGTTAAATGTAACTTTGAGATGGCATGTGTTGTGTTTATCTGACTGACATACACATTTTGGGATGATTCTGTGCTGGTTGCTGTGTAATTGCTAAGAGTGCATGGTGTGACTCTCCCCTTGACAGTGATGTGTGTGTGTATTGTGGCAGAATATTGTGTACATGTGTTGTGTACTCACCAGGCTCTGGGATGTTTTGTAGTCCATAGACGCTCACTGGCGGAAGGATGGCCCGCACCTTCTCCTCCCAGGGCCTGAGGTATACTGGCTTGGCAGGAGGGCCACTGCCGGTGTGTTGGCTCAGGAGGTAGTCCTTCTTCAGCAGCTCCCATACCCTCCTGCGCACGTCATACCACCTGTTCTGGATGTCAGTCTTTGTGCGCAGACATGGTGATTGTGCGTTCACCCTGTTGATGATCCTCTCCCACATCTTTGTTTTCTGGGAGATGGGTGTCTGTTGGACCAGTGCGCCAAACAGCTGTGGCTCTACCCTGAGGATCTCGTCTACCATGACTTCCAATTCACAATCTAGGAACTTGTGATTCTTCTTTGGGGGCATGGTGATGGGTGGTGATTGTGAGTGATGTGTGTGTTGGTGTGCAGGTGAAGGTGTGTGAGTGTGTGTTTTGCTGGGTGTATGTGAGGTAGCTATTTGTTGGTGTGCTGATGGTGTGTGGCTTGTGTGAGGGATGAGATGTGGGTGTGTGGTTGCTGTCTGTTGAGTGCTGGCAGGTGAATAGCATTTGCAAAGGATCATGGTTGGGATTTGTGTCCTTTATATGGGTGGAGTTGTGGGTGTGTCTTTGTTCTCTGTCCCCCCCAGTATTTATTGGCTTTGTAATTGCTTGTTTGCCCTTTTTTTGTGTATTTTCCCTTAGTACTTTCTGTGCATGTTGGAAACGTTCTTGTGACCGAGTCGGACCCTGCAGTTGTCTCGTACGGTCTTCTCCGTTTCTTTCACGCTGTGTTTGTGCTATTTTCTATGCTGCATACGCGTCGGTCGCGGTGTTCTGTGTTACTTCGGCTCGCAGTTTTGTATGCGTGTCGGTCGTACGGCTTGTCCTCCGTCCGACTCGGTCGTGGTTTTCGCGCCTTGCATCGTACTTGGCTGTTTGGAGTTCGCGGGTACGTTTCGGTCGGATTTGTTCCGGGTGCGTGTCGGTCGGTTCGATTCGCGTGTTTTTCCGGCCGGATTGCTGTTTTCCGTGCGGCTCGGTCGTTCGGCTTGGGTTCCGTACTTGTCGGTCGGATTTTGCATGCTTTGCATCGTACTTGGCGGGTCGGGCGCCACAGGTACGTGTCGGTCGGAATTAATACCGGCTCCGAGTCGGTCGGTGCTTTTTCCGGCCCGAATCGGAATCGACCCCTATGTGTTACTCTAGGGCTCCATTAAAACGCAATTCAAGATTTGTGCTGGAAAGTCAACCCCTAACAACTCTTTGCACCAGTTTGAAAGGTTAGGAGAAAATAAATATTTTCTTCAAGTTTAACAATGGTTCGAAGAGGGATATTGTTTTGATGCAAATCTCTTTCTACCAAAGTTAGTGTATTGGGGTAAATGTCAAAATACGTGTGTGTGCACCCATGGTATGCCTCAGTGACACAAAGTACATAAAGTACTACTTTCAAATGCAATTCAGGATTTGTGCTGGAAAGTAAACCCCAAAACAGCACATTGCACCAGGTTTGAGTCACTTTTGTGATGCCAACAAGCTCCACATGTTAGTAAATCTGGCCCACAAATTCATGACTTAAAACATAACACAATGATTGAGGGTGTCTTTCTAATAAAATTGTATTGCTACCCAAAGGAACCCTTTTAGCAATCTTAGAATAAGAAAAGATTGAGGAAAAAACAAAATGGTTCTAAATGTATGCTTGCAACTTGCATGCAGTGCTTTGATACCAGTTTATAGACAGTATGATATATTAGAAGGATTGTAACTTATGAACCTTAAGTAACAAACGGAACTCAGTGCCACAATCAGTAGTCCACTGACCTTAGGACATAAAATACAAATCTGTGATCTGTGTTTTACACATTGTGATTTGCAGTAGAACATTCACCCGCTATGCAAATTTAGCCAAAACTGTGACAAGACAAATCACAGATCACTCCATCAAGGGCATTTACCACCAGAGTTATCATGCAGTTGTCATTATCCAACGGAGAATTCCGAACACCCAAAAATCTTTGCAGGCTGCTCCTATCTCACCTCAGCCTGCAGGCTGCAAATTACATCCCCTGAAGCTTGGTATCCAGTCACACCGCCCCAAAGCCAGCACTGAGTTGGAATTTCTAAACTGGCAGTCGGTGCATATTTCGTCCCCATGAGTTTTCTAAAGGCTTACAATCCTCACATTGTTACAGTTGTGAGCCAAATTTAGTTTGTAGAGCTGTTTTCTATTCAAAATGGAGATGATTGAAGCATTTAAAGCATTGCATGTTTGTAGCAACTGGTATTTCACTTATACAAAATACATTTTAGCTGGTTATTTGCTATCGAAAAAATCAGGAGAAAGTGGTTTGCTTTAATAATCATTCTTTGAAATTGAAATTGTTGTAATAGTAAGTATTTAGCAACTGACTGCAAATGCGATTTTGTCAAAAAATGCTGGAGGCACTTTCTTAAAAAAAGTTCCAATTACCTGCCAAGTTTGGTGTACTTCTTTCAGCTGTTTTTCTGTATCCCAGAACAAAGAATCCTAAGGCTGTTAAAATGGAAAATGAAACTTTTGTGACCTTCTCTTCTTGTTGGCCCCTGCTTGACAGATCTATACAAAACTTGCCCAGGCAGAACCCAATGCGGATGATTATTAGTGTTAGAAAGTTTCATGCAGATTCATCACAGTGTGCCAAAGTTATTAAGAAACCAAACATGCCTTTCAATGCTAACACTGATCTAACCAAAACTACACAGGCCCTATTGCCACCTGTATATGCTTATATATGTGTTCAGACATTTAGCTTGCTCAACCCACTCTTTGTATTTTCAACTTAATGCTGATTTATCAAAGGGGGTGAAGTTAAAAGGGAGGTCAAAAAGGTATTAATTTCCGAATAACTGTAAGTGTCAAGTTTTATACAGAGCAATCAAGGCAAAGCAAATTTGAAAAAGTGGGGGCAAAAACAATGATAGTCTAATAACTTTGATATCTTTTCACATATCTGTATAAAATTTGGTAGATCCTTACCATCATTAGATTGCTCTTGATATGTTGAGCTTCTTGCAGATCCATCAAAGAGAGGCACAGTTAAATGGCATGGGCCTAAACGATGTTTATTTGCTCATAACTTTGAGGTTGGGTAATAAGTTGGCATGATGGTTGCCAGGCTGCTAGCAAATGAAGCCCCTACAGGAATCTCAAGATTTAGGCATATCTGATGAGGGACAAGTTTGAAAAGGGGAATTTGCTAATATCTTTCGTGCTGTATCACAGACGTGTACAAAGTTTGGCACACCCTTAGAATGTTTAGCTCACCCTTAGTATATTGATCTTCATGCAAATCCATCAAGAGGGGGAATCGTCTAACCTGCTCAAGCCTCTCAGTCTCGGCTATGCATAGCTTTCAGACAACCATAGCACAGGGTGGCTGCAGGCCTCGGCCTGTAGCCTCACTGCATATTTGTTTTTACATTTTAAGGATTATGGGATCCTGTGTTCAGGAGTTCTGAGACCAAACGTTGGTATCCTGGACTCAAAATGGACAAAAGGAACTAAAACCTCCCTTGTCAAAAGGTGGGATTTTATTTTTAATCAAGATCCATAGACAGTCTGCAAAACAGGCTATGAGGACAGTCCACAGACTAACAGTCCAGATATATCTAACTTTTAACCCTTTGGAACCCACAAGTGCATTATTTCAGTTCTATGTTTTTTCAAATATTGAATAGAACTACACCAAATCAAGCAAAGGCATACCCTTGAGTAAGGTTGTACTAACATGGCAAGTTTGTTTCAATTCCGTTCACTTGAGTTTTTCTGTATTGAGTTGCAAAGAATCATATAATCCTATGGGAGCTGAAATGGAAAATGTAGGACCCCCTGCTCCTGTTTTTGGCCCCAGCTTGGTGGATTTGTGGCCCCTGCTTGACAGATTTGCACATCATTGAGTGAGTGTCAACCTCAATTGATACGGATAGCCAAAAATGTATTAGAGATACACAAATTAAGGAGTTTGCCAGATGTAGTATAGGCAAGGAAACACATCTTGGTGTATCAATGTCCCAGTAAGGATAATTGTTAAAGTGTCCTGACACTTAACTCTCTACCTGCTTCAAAACATGTATTCATACTATGACATCCTCTTTATACAGACAAATTTTACAAACTACCATAACATGAACATAGGGGCTGATTTCAAATTTGTCAAAGAAGGTACGCCTTTGCAACTGAGTACCCTCTCTGCCAAACTGTCGGTCTTCCAGTGCTTAATTTGAGGTGGTGGGTTTTGGTGCTCGACACTGCCACTTAATTGTCAACACCAGCACTTATGACAGTCTGCCACATGGGGTACTGTATGTCTTATATATAGATGAGCACAGTTGTTTATTAATTCAAAATAGCTTACAATGGCTAATACGTGCCTTCCAAACCATCCTTATAGCTTTGGGGGCCTGGAATAGTCTGAATTGTCACACTTGGAGGAGTGTGATGCTTAGTAGTTGTGTTGGTACTGGCATTGGCAGTGCTGGAAGGAGCAATGGACTGGTGCAAGCTGCGGTGGCCTCCTGACGAGGGCCCCAGCACTTATTTATTCATAAATTAAGCACTGCGGGCTCCCATCCTCATTTAGAGGAGGGTGGACCAAAAATATGTTGACAATGGACCCTACTCCAGCCCTATCAACTACATACTCAATTGGTGGACCAAAGGAGTACGGGCTGTCTGAGGTTAGTCATCCGACCATCCACCCTATTTAGAGTGGGTGGTCGAATGACTTTTATGTGTTATTCATCAGTGGCAGGTGATGAGGGAGAGTAAATAAATGATGTCCCTCACACGTAGGAGAAAACTCCCATGGTGTGGGGCCATTAGTTTAAATGTTTTTAAAACAAACTACTGCTTCATGAGTTTGTTTTTGAAAAAAAGTAAAACTTGGAAAAAGTTTGACGGACTGCTATCTTGTTTGATGGAGTCGTCCATCAAACTTTTTACAACATTGACAGGATCCACCTTGAGGGTAGTTCCTGCCAATGTTTAGACTTGTACGTGGGGCTGGCGGTCAGCGCTAAACATAGCAGGCGTAGGTCCCTTGTGATGTTAGGGGCAATATCCTCCACCATCGTGACGGAGTAGCCTCCGTCCACCATACTCTAAATCAGCCCCATAGTCTCTAAAATATAGGAGAATTGCAAGGACACTACTTGGGGACAGCTGGGTTTGCCAGCTTTGTAGTCAGGTAAAACATAGGCAAAAATAACAACCATGGATGGAGAGGAGTGGAGACATTTCTTCTGCTATGTTCTACTTATTCTCCATTTCTCGAAATTTCAGTTGTCCTTCCTGAACAACCTTTCAGACGCATTAAGTAAAGGAGATATAAATAGGTTTTGTTTGTTCTCTATTCGCCGACACCCTGCTATGCAGCACCTTCATAGATGTAGCTATTATACATGCACAATTCCTTTCAGATTTTTAGGTGAGTTTCGTGTTAAGAAATATTTTGAAAATCGTAAAAAGTGCAATTAACTGACTAATTCTGTTTGTGTGCCAAGTGCACCTGCAAAGGTACAATCGAATGAAAAGAACCATTGCGTATGGCTTTCATAATTCAGAACTGAACAGCGTATTACTTTGCTGCAAATGCAGTCTGTTTTTAGAACTGTGTCTCCCAGTCTATATTTCACCGTACATTGCCTGGCTCTGTAAGATTTTTTTATACGGCTTTTCAGAATCTTAAATCCTTTTTTCACTTACAGGTTCTTTTTATTATGCTCTCGAAAATGGTTGCAAAAGAAAAATTCAGTATACAAGTCAGCTATTTCATTCTAGCAAGCTATCACGCTGCCTTCAGTCAATTATGCTCTGAACATCCGTTGCTTAGCAACCTTAGTCGCAGTTCAGGGACTTGCACATGTCACTCTCTTCATGTCAGCCATCAGAATCTCATATATGATGGTAACCCTTTCGGGTTGCAGAGACATGGGATAAAAACCTTTTCCAAACCACCTAGAAGACCTTGATTGCATATTTCTTGTTGCATAGCTACAAGGTTGAGGTTAATTATGGGTTAATAAGTAAAAATGCTCTTTCAGAGCAAAATGATGATTGAGCAAAATTATACGTTTTCATGACTCTATTGATCGTTTTATGTCAGTATTGCAGCACATTACTTATATCATTTTCATGCATTGGATTGAGGCAATGGAATTGAATGCCATACAAAATAGCCTTTCCTTTGGGCAACTGTGTCTCTCTGCATTCTTCATTAGCAGTAACAATTCCCCATCATTTTGTCCACCCGTCTATCAACTGATGGGTATCAGATCACATTAACACGTTTAAGTGTTGCAATGATGGGTGTTTGTTTACTTGTGCAGAGTGCATGCATGGTTAACCTATGCTTTTTGTTGCTTCATTCGAGTAAGTCATATAGATACATATATTTTCTTTTCGCACTTTCGTTGACCTTTATACATAAACATAATTTCTTCCATATTCCTCCTCAATTGAATGGTTGCATTATCAATGTTTTGACAGCACAGTGATCTTAATTGTACCTCTCAAATATTGAAAGGTCGATTTTCAAACCATCTCTTTCACATTTCAATCATTTCGTTTGTTCAATTAACAATAGAAAAATAGTAAAAAGGAAATAATTTTATTTCTACATAATTCTGCATGGAACTTAATCGCAATTTATGTGTATTGTGTTGCATGGTTAATTTAACAGACTGTGTCTTTAGTCTGTCATGGGAAGGAAATACTTAAGCTAATGTAAATAAAAATGTTAATCTTACATCTATTTCTGTGCTTTAATATATATACCGTGCATAATGTGTAGCCAGTGTACGAATCTGACATTCTTCAACCAAATCTAGATCTACAGCATATTTTATGGTTGAAATTGCAAATGAACAAGCATTGGCAAGGCCAAACGTTTTGAGAATTGCATTGGTAGGGAATCACCGTACAAATGCCAAATCTACCGTACTAATTTTGCAGTGCAAGCGTGGTAAAATGTTTATTATATGCTTACTCTCCTTCCTACTCTAACCATACTGAGCCCTTTACGATTAGACAATATGCAGCATTTCCATTTACAACAGAGGCAATGATCCTTTGATGAATCTTTCTCTGCCGATAGGAGGGGTGGAAATTAGGGTACACCACTTTTAAAACCATGCTATAGAAATAAAGAATAGCAATGGGAAGACGTGGAAGAAATTCGGTCAGGCTAGAATTATACAGACCAAAAGCCCAGCAACAGCAACGGAGAACAAAGAAGTAATACTTGATGTTCTGACAGAACTCATTGATTCTCCCTACAATCAGTGGCGGCTCCTCCACAATGGCGAAGGAGCGTTGCCGCACTGCCTGGCTCAGAGCCAGTACATAAAAAATATAACGATGTCATTGTTTTATTTTTTATTTTCCAGCTCCGAGGCAGCTTGCGCAGGGAGGGGCGGGTCATGGGGAGGAGGAGTGATATGTGCACTCCTTAAGTGCGCATATGTGTTTGGCCGGCTGTCTCAGGCTGACCAAAACACACATGCACACTTATATTTCTCCAACCCAGCTGCATTGAGCAGCAGGGCTGGAGAAACCCCCACATACTCCCTGGTCTGAGCGGAGCATCTTTCCAGCCCGCTCAGACCAATTCCCACGCTGCTCTCATGTGAGAGCAGCGCGGGTATTGCAGGAAGTCGGTGACGTGGCCCCAGTGCTTGCTGGGACCAGGAAGAATGAGGACGAGCACGACACGGGAGGTGGGCGGCAGCACCAAGTAAGTGTTTATTTTTTTTTTTTTTTTATTATAAACCCTCCGCACGCGCTCCCCCTCCAGCACTCCCCCACGCCCTCTCTGCCCATCCCACCACCTCTTTATTGTGGCAGCCGCCACTGCCTACAATGCATTTAGATCATTTGTAAAACAGCACAGTTTAAATGGAAGAACCAACAAGGCTCAATATTAGACTCAGACAGGTATTAGATTAATTTGGTTATTGTATTAAAGGTCCAAAATTCATAGCCATAAGCAGTCTTTTGAGAATTTCAGTAAAAAATATCACAGCTTGCATTAAAGCACTAAACATTTAGGCATGGCTTTATCGGATGGTTATTATCAAAATCAGTTTACAGAGTTACAGAGTCCCACTACCATTAAGGCAGAAGGATAGATCATTGTCTAACAGCTCAAACCCTACAAGGAGGCGCAAAGGGTTCAGATTTGAAGTCCATTAAGGGCGAGTCCATTAGCATAGAACAAAGAAATAAAAGGAAATGAAAAATTTAAATGATTCTGCAAAGAAGGTTTCAGTCCATCATAAACCGACTGAAGCATCAGCAAGCAGTCCAAAAGTGAAATAGTTCTTAGTAATCATCAAAAATAGATCAGCATATTCCGCACTTCCTCAAGTTTTGATTTTTTTCTTATATCTAAGGCCTTGAATTTTAATAATCAGAGAATCTTTCCAAATGGATTTTCGGATCATGCCATGATTATTTTAGAGGTTGAGTTAGGCAAAATCTCGGTTCATTCTAAGAGATGGACTCTAAATAGGCAATACCTATTGGAAGAAAGTTGGGTGCTACTCTGTAAAACAGAGAATAAGGAATTTCTCGTAAGAAATCATGGGACGGCTCCTCCCCATATTGTCTGGGACTCCCTTAAGACATATATTCGTGGTCTGGCTATAGGAAGAGACGCTGAAAGTTTTAGAAAAGAGAAAGAAAAAAAGCAAATCCTAGAGCAGAAGGTTCAGTGGTGCTATGATACCCTACTTAGAAGCCCCTCAGCTCCCAACCAACGAAAACTTGACCAGGCTAAACGGGCTCTTAGCGAGGCTTATTATATAAAATGTGAAACCTCCAATTGTAATTATAGGCAAAAGGTATATGAAGAAAGTAATTATACCGGGAGGTTCCTCACATGGCAGGCTCAGGAGCAGGCAGCAAGGAACCGGAACAGCATATTGCAATGTCCTGTAACTGGTACACGAAGTGAAGACCCGGCTAATATAGGGGATGTAATGCTGGAACATTACAGGTGTATTTATGGTCAATAACAAACAATTAATAATGCATCTCTGGAAATGTTCCTTCGGGAACAGGAAATTCCTGTACCATCCGAGTCCGATAAAATTAATATGATATGCCCCTTCTCTAAAGAAGAACTGGGGGATGTTATAAAAAACCTCCCAACTGGTAAAGCCTGTGGACCGGATGGTCTTCCGGCGGAATTTTTAAAAACATTTGCAGGGGTAGTTTTAGAATATTTTTTGCTGATTGCCAATTCAATCCTGGAGGGAGGCCTGATACCAGTTTCATTCCAAAAAGGGAATGTAGTAAGCTTTTTAAAAAAGGGGAAAGATTGCGAAGACCCTAATTCATATCGTCCAATCACACTTTTGAATTCTGATTATAAGATTATTATTAAACTTTTGGCCATTGGATTTAATACAATAGCCTCGAACCTGATCCATTCCGATCAAAATGGTTTTATTGCAGGGAGACAGCTTGGGACTAAAATGCATTATTTAGCAGAAGCACTGGATTACTTTGATACCAAGAAAATACCAGCCCTGGTCCTTCTGTTAGATGCCGAGAAGGCGTTCGACCTCGTGGTCTAAGAGACTTTATTCCGTATCCTTTCTAGGTTCGGTATACCCCCCCAGATCACGGGGTTGATTCAGAGAATGTATCAAAATGCAGAAGCCAATATTATTGTCAACGCCTCCGAGGTAGGACAAATTTGGGGCCGATTCCGATCTCGGCCGGTAGGGCTCCGAATCGGATTCGGCTTAACTGGAACCGATTCGGAGCCCTATTTCCCGACCGATTCGTACACGCGTCTGGACGAGCGAGTACGATGCGAAATCGCCGACCGACTCGTTCAGGCGTCCCAACCGCTCCGACCGACTCGTTCCCGGGTTGAACCGCACCGACCGACTCGCTCGGACATGACTCGCACCGCGCAATGGAGACGTTCCCCGGCCGGGTAAGTACGATGCGTGCCGCGAGCAGTCCGACCGACACGCGCCATCTGGCTAGAAAGAGCACTTTGGGGGTCCGTGTCAGACCCCCATGTACGCGTAGCCGCGCGAGTCGCACACAGGGGGGACCCATGGGTCCCCCCTACCTGTGCGTGTACAGCGCGAGTCGCTTCGCCGCGTACCCGCTGTAGGGGGCGCCCTTGTTCGGCTCGCGCCCATTGAGGCAAAGGGAGCCCGCGTACGCGTTGTACGACCGGCTCCCATTGACTACAATGGGAGTCCGACCGACTCGAGTACGATTGCATACAGACGCATCGTACTCGTTCGGTCGGGCTGCACGGGTCCGATTCGGTCGGAAATCTCTCCGGTTCCGGCTCGGTCGGAGAGATTTCCGGCCCGAATCGGAATCGACACCTTAGTGTTAAACGTGGGACCAGACAAGGTTGTCCAGTGTTCCCCGTTTTATTCTCTTTTTTTATTGAGCCTTTGGCCATCGCCATCCGAGATAATGTAGATATTCGTCCCCCTCTATCTACTATGGGGAAACTAAAATTATATGCTGACGATATTCTGCTCATTATCGATTGCGATAAGGGGGTCCAAGCAAAAGTTTTTGAGATCTTCGAGCAGTTTGAATCGTTCGGCGGGTATAAAATTAATAAAAAGAAAACGGAAATAATCCAGTGTGGATGCAAGCCTGATGTCTTACACACTGATATCTTGTCATGTGTAAATTCTAAACCGAAAAAATACTTGGGGTTAATTTCTTGTCACGAATCTCCCACCTGTATGATTTAAACTTTGGTCCGCTTCTACTGAAAGTACAGGAATTATTGCACCGTTGGAACTCGCTCCCCTTAACTATCATGGGGAGGGTCTCAAAGATCAAGATGTCTGTTCTCCCATTGTTTAACTTTTTATTCTCAGCAATTCCATGTGTTTTAACAGCACCTTTCTTTGGTAAAATAGAGTCCATGTTTGCGTCTTTCCTCTGGGGAAAGAAAACACCCCAAATTACACTAAGCTCTTTATACGAGGAGTTAGAGAAGGGGGGGTTTGCCCTCCCTAATCTCAGGGATTATTATTTTGCATACTTTGCACAATATATGTCTAGGTTTAAGTCGGAATTGCATACAAGGGTATTTGTAAACTATTTGATGAATTTAATCTGTAAAGAGCACCAGATCCGTTGTCCATTAAAAACCACAAAATCGCCCAAATTAGTGTGCTATAAGTGTTTGCAGTGGTTCTTTTGTAAACGTCAGGACTTCTATAGAAGATATACAATCCCAGCAATCAATATTTCAAACCCTTTATACGAACTCACTTCAGTATTTGAGATCAGCGGATCGGCTGAAATTACTCCAAGATGGTCCAAGGCCGATTTTAGGAAAATCTCAGATTTTATAACGATTGATAGGTGGCTAAACATTTCTGAAATGTATGATCTAATTCCGAATGATTTTCTCCTTCTCGGGTCCTATAATATCCTTATTAAGTTCCTTAGTAATTTGGATCTGATATAGATTAATGAACGTAAAAATCTGGCGCATGAACTATTCGAAGAAAGCGCAGTTAGGAAACCCGGGGAGTGGAAAAAACTTTTAGCCCCTATCAGAGGTCCGGATCTCGCTCAGAAAGCAATAATAAAATGGGAAAAACAGGAAGGATTGGATGTTATAGCGAGTTTGTGGACCGAAGCAAATAAACTTAATTTCGGTACGCTATGGGGGGCTAATTGGCACCGGGTGCTATTCTTTAGTAAATGGCTCCTATACAGAACCCCACATTTTCTATCCAAGGTTTATCCCAGTCAAACTAGTCATTGTTTTCGCTGCTCAAATCACCCGACAGCCAACTGGACGCATATCATATCACAGTGCCCTTTAATTCAGGGGTTCTGGAATGATATTTTTCATCATCTGGAGGCCGAATGTCTAATTAAATTGTATTCTAACTATTGGCTGAAAATCCTGGGCTACGATCCCTCTCTGCGCCTATCCGATAAACTGGTTAAACTATTATATATTGCAATGGTGGTTGCCAGGTCACTCCTGCTTCAAAGATGGCGATCAGGTCTGGTACCAATCAAATATGAGTGGGTTCGGAAAATGAAGCAGGTTAGAAATAGTGAGCACTTGTTTGCATTGCAAAGTGGGGGGATTCGGAAGTTTGAAAAAGTCTGGGCGGCATATTTTGACTAAATTTCAAATGGAGTTTAAATTTTAAAGGTATTGCAAATAGGCTTAAATTTTATCTGATGTCTCATATGTTATCATAGTTGTATATTTTATTACACCTCATTGCACTATAGGCACTTTAACTCCTTTTTAACAGGCAGTTGATGTCGTGTTAATATGATGAAACACTATTCAATGTCACATATGTAGATATTGTTGTACATTCTAATGTACTTATTGCACTATAGACACCTTAGCTCCTTTTAAAACAGGCAGTTGACATTGTATTCGTTTTTTGTTATGCCGAAATACTATCAGTAGCTTTATCTTCGGCTATACCTTGAATTTCTACTCTGGTTCACATTTTAATGCACTATGGGCACTTTAGTCATTGTCATTTCAATGAGGAAATGATACTGTATCTGGTCTCTAACGTTTTTCCTTAGTCCAATGT
This sequence comes from Calotriton arnoldi, assembly GCA_963921515.1. Taxonomy (NCBI): domain Eukaryota; kingdom Metazoa; phylum Chordata; class Amphibia; order Caudata; family Salamandridae; genus Calotriton; species Calotriton arnoldi. The sequence continues at coordinate 1,232,404 of CAWUFW010005124.1, read as the reverse complement.
CATTCTGGATTTTATTCTGATTATGTACTTTTCTTTTTGACTTTTTATATATGTATGCTGTATTTGTCATTGGGAAGCGCATTATTATCGGACATTTATATTGTGTTATATGGATGAATTTGTACATTTTTGATGGATCTCAATAAAAAAAAGGAAAAAAATAAAAAATCGATCAGCATAGTGCCCGGGTCTCAGAGTAGGGAAAATCAGAATGGTGTTGCCCCTCCTTTGGGGTTTCTTCTTTGTAAATTCTCTAACAAATTCTAGTGATGTAGGATCACACCATCATCGAAAGACTGTCATAGGCTCAAATTAACATATTGTCACCTAGGACACTTGTAACAATGAGATACTTTCCCATGCTGGTCATGAGAAACGAAAGATTTAAAAATCCTCATCGGACTAATATCAGTGAAAAATAAATACAAAGGGGCCGATTCCGATCTCGGCCGGTAGTGCTCCGAATCGGATTCGGATTAACCGGATCCGATTCGGAGCCCTGTTTCCCGACCGAATCGTACGCGGGTCCGGCCGAGCGAGTACGATGCGAGCGCACGCAAAATCTCCGACCGACTCGTTCGCAGGACCCGACCGCTCCGACCGACTCGCACGGGGACGACTCACACCGCGCAATGGAGACGTTCCCCGGCCGGGTAAGTACGATGCGCATCGCGACCGCTCCGACCGACTCGCGCAGTCCGGCTCCAAGGAGCTGTCGGAGCCGCACTTTGGGGGTCCGTGTCGGACCCCCCTGGAAGCGTAGGCACGTGAGTCGCACACAGGGGGGACACATGGGTCCCCCCTCACGTGCATGTACGGCGCGACCCGCACCGACGCGAACACGCTGTAGGGGGCGCCCTTGTTCGCGTCATGCCCATTGAGTCAATGGGAGCTTGTGTACGCATCGTACGACAGGCTCCCATTGACTTCAATGGGAGTCCGACCGAATCGAGTCCGATGGCATACGTGCGCATCGTACTCGTTCGGTCGGACTGCACGGGTCCGATTCGGTCGGAAATCTCTCCGGGTCCGGCTCGGTCGGAGAGATTTCCGGCCCGAATCGGAATCGGCCCCAAAGTATCCATCTATAGCAACAGCTGAAATCCAGTTCCCACAGGAATATTTCATTGTGAAAATTGAAGAAACATTTAGGGATGTCCAGATTTATACACGTACAGAACAAATAAAGCAACATTTCACTAATTGTAAATGGTCCATTATATTAGTTCAGGGGAAAGGTCAGCAGTGGAGAAAATGCATTTTCAAAAAAGCCTTTAAGTTAGCATCATGCATTTTAAATGAAATAAACGCTAAATCAATGTCAAATATATCATAATAAAATCAATATAAATAGGGACTATGTAGAACTTTCACCAGAGATTTTTACATGGAAGTAGCTAATGGTAGAAATACCCTACAACCACAATTATTCTCAACATTCATATGTGTATAATTTTCTAGATTCATACTGCAAAATTTGTTTGACACTTTTCATAAACTATAGAATCTCTAGTATTACTATGTGGAGTTTCAAGATCGTACCTAGTTCCCACACATTGTTGCACTGACTTTTCTAAAAGGTATGTTCTAACACAAAAAGTATTAGAAACACTATGCCACTTTATTAGCAGCATCATTTAATTCATAAACCTTAATAAATAACATATTAATAAGAAAACCTCATTAGTGCAACTCATTTATATTTATTAGTATTGTTTTGTATGTACGTTTTCTTCATCTTGCATTTTAAAGCACACTTTTACGGCACTTCTACACTTGTCTCAGTTTCATGCGTCACTGTGTCTAACGTGTGCAAAGTACACTTTCAAATTTCATGTCTTTAAGCAATAAATGTGTTGTGTATTATGATTTATAAAATGGTGCTTCAGCAGGCCCCCCTCTGATGGCGAATTAAGCATCACCTTATCTACCACATCAAATCTCGTCATAGATTATGGATGTGTTGTCTTTAACCTTTTTCTTCAACTCTCTTCTAAAGCATTTATTTCATTATAATATTGACATTGTTCATCCTCCCTTTCAAGATCAGCTCTTATTCTTTTCACTCCACAATTTGTATTCTTTCATATCTGCAAAATTTGCTTGACAATATCATCAGCATTAGGCACAAAGAGATCGCCACTAAAGGACTCAAGATGGAAATCATTGATCCATTCCCAAGTTTCCCAACCAGTTGCTAACATTTGACAATCCCTTACCTATGGTTTCACAGTCACCATCTGCTTTTAAGTCTTTCAAGTCCTTATTTAAGTCAGTAATATTTTTAATGTAACCTTCTAAGTCTTTACTCCTGTCTGATATATAAGTGCAACAATGTTGGACTTTTAACAATCAGCAACATCTGCCCCCCTTCGCGAGAAGGATATCTAGGGCAAGTCTATTTTGAATCTCCATTGATCTTATCAATATAATATCTTCATCTACAACAGAAAAGCCCCCAGTTGGTGGCAAGTTTATCAACGATAGTAGACAGCTTTCTGATTTTCTGAGAATTTAATGGTACTCCTACTAAAGGCATTAGAACTCCAAATTATCATCTTCTATTTCACTTGCACTTCTTTTAATTCTCGCATTTGTATCCACTAAATCTGCTTTAATTCCTTTAACATGATACAGTGTTGGAAAAACTGTTCCCAAATTACAACTTCCATACCATCCTTTTGGCAATTTATAATAAGCACTCATCCCACAAATATAATACACCCCAGGGAAAATAGGGTCTACACCTTCTAAATATCTTCCCCAGTTTTCATACATTTCAAATGTATATTCACATTAACTATATCCTACAGAAACAATATTAGTATTTGATTTCTTTCTGTATATGCAAATTTTTCCTTTGTGTTTCCAGTATAACACTATTGGTACCATTCCCTCTATGATTTTATTTTCTTCTTGCGGTAAGCTCCAAGGAATAAAATTAGGCAATGCATTATTATTATTTGTTACATTCTCTCCTCTACTTTCAACTAAATTCTGTTCAGCTCTCACTAATTTATTTTAGGTTTTCTAAGTGCATAAGCCATGTCCAAGTATTGAGTTCAGAAAAGATCCGATCTTGATTAGAGTAGTAATATTGCAGTTGATCAGTACCATAAAATAAGCTAGCTAGCACACTGCAAGAAATGTTATAAGATAAAGGTAAGCTGTGGTAAGTTATGCCCTCAGCAACTGATGAAGGAATTTGCAAACAAACATAGAAATCACCAACATCCATAGTATTTATATATTCACTAAGCAGATTAGTATAAACATTTCAGCTAAATCAATAGAATAATTTATTTTAGTAGTTCCGGTAATAAGCTTAGAATCTTTCACAGAAACATAATGTGGCAGGTTTAAGAAAATAAGCAAATCATAATAGTATAGCCACATTTGCATTCGGAAGAGATTCCAGTGTTGGATCGCATGGTTTCTCAAAATTCAGACTAATTAACTAAAGAAAAATCAAAATTAGCAGTAGTGGTTTGAGAAATTTAACAAAGTCTTGGCACTAAAAATTATAGCAAAGCTCGAAATCTTATCAGATAAGGAAAGAATCTCATATCAGCTTCAATGACGAGTATATTCAGGAGAAACTGGGTCAGTCCATCAATTGGCACTTTTAGATTAAAATTCAAATCAACAACAAAGTTTGCTTCAAGGAGCTTCAGGTGGACGCGTATTGTTAGTGCAATACTTGTAGAACTCCCACGCATTGGCAGCCAAATAAGTCAATTCAGGAGATGCGTACCTTTGACTTGATACTTTTACTCTTTTTGATCTCCTCACAGCTGTTTACTAATCATCTGTATCACATTGATCTGACTGTTCAGAAATTTCAGGAATAGTTCGTGGTGCTCGTCCTGCGGTCAGACAGCTTCTCAGAATCTCACCTCTTCTGGGGCACCGGTCTCTGGGCTCAACTCGTTTTCTTACTGCACTAGGCCCTTCATCAAGATCTGTACCTCTCGTAGTCAACTCTTTTGACTGTGACCCTTTGGAACCTACAGTTGAGTCTCTCGGACCTCCGTCAGGCCAAACAACTGCTGTCCTAGCAGCTTGCTGGTCCCCAACAGCTTGACTAACCTGATCCCTCTGTCTCACTGTTACCACCATCAAGGGGACTTGGGACTCTGCAAGAATGGCTGGCTTGCACCCAGTTCGGGAGACTTCCGCACTTCACAGCGGTATTGGTGACTAGGATCACCTAGAACGGCACCCTCCAACAAGGTTCCAAACAAGTTTTGCACACGTGTTTCTTCACCATTACCCAGTCACCCAGTCTGAGGTCATGGTGCTGCTCCTGTTGAACCGCATGGGTGGCTTCTCCAACCTGGTGAGAGAGAGAACCTACCACATAAGCAAGGTCCTTGCAGAAGTCAAAAATCATATCATAAGTTATGTTGATTGGCGCATTTGCAGGATCAGCTGGCAGCCTCATCACACGCCCCATGATAACCTCGTGAGGCAAAAATCTGTCTTCCTATCTGGAGTACTTCTCAAACTCATCAACACAAGAGGCAATGTATCCGGCCACTTCAGAGACGGAGAAGTGCATACTTTTGCCAATCTAGATTTCAATGTGCTGTTGATTTGCTATACCAACCTAGTAGCCTCTGGTCGGTAAATGCAATGGAGCTTCAGCTTAACCTGTAGTGCTGCACATAACATTTTTAGGACCTCATTATTAAAATGAGTTCCGCAGTCTGACTCAAGAGAAACTGGAAACCCGAACCTCGGAATAGGTTCCCTCAACAGTAATTAAGCCACAGTCAAACTGTCATTCCTACGAGTAGGATAGGCTTCAACCCATTTTGAAAAAATGCACACAATGACCAAAACATATCTTAGGGCCTGATTATAACTTTGGTGTTCTGAGAGCAGGCTGCCATGCCAGCGCCCCACTCATAAACCACCCAAAGTCAACCACTGCCCGCCAGCCAGATTCCGAGTGTCCTCGCTGTCTGGCGGGCGGCGGTCTCATTGTGGTGCTTATTGAAAAGGCACCAGAATGGGAGTGCCTAAGGCCGTCACTCCATGGCATGGACTGTGCAGTCCATGCTGTGCAAGAAGGGGGTTGCATGCAGACAGGAGGCACAACATGTGCCCCCTGCATGCATCCCCGTGCACAGGGCCAACAGGGGGCCCTGTACGGCCCCCTTTGTTTCCCCACCGCCAGCCTTTTCATGGTGGGGTCACCGCCATGAAAAGGCTGGGTTTAGGAAAACTCGTAATATGCATGGCGGTGCCGCAGCGGCACCATCATGCATATTGCTTCTCCAGACAGCCGCAACACCGCCAGGGATCACAGATTCCTGGTGTTTGCGGTGATCCCAAAGTGCTCCAACCGCCGTACTCGTAAAACGTAGGTTGGACTGCTGGTGTGGCTGTCCCCAACTGCCACCGCACCTCCAACACAGGTCCGGCGGTCCAATGAACCGCCAAACTCGTAATCAGGCCCTCTGTCCATTGCATAGGGGCACCTCTATGAAGTCCATTTTCATCCAGTTGAAAGGACCTGCAGATTTACCATTGTGACTCCTGACAACTTGTGTTCTTCTTCCTGGGTTTTGTTGCTGACACACCACTCAACGATGACATAGCATTTCTGCAGTTACTCTGAATCTAGGATTGTACCACACCTGTTGGAAAAGGCGCATCATCGCATCTCTCCCAACATGTTCAGGACCGTGGTAGTGTCTTGCCATTGGTGACAGTAGGTTGTCAGGCAACACTGGTCTGCTATGAATGTAAACTCACACATCATCTTACCTCTTGGTGCAGCTTGCTCGCACCCAACCCTGCTGTTCTGTTTCTGTCACCTCATCCTGCAATTTCTCAACCTCCTCACAGGTATAGAGATATGACAACAACAAATTAAAATATGTGATGTTGGTGTGTCTGTCAGTATTTCTTCATTAAATGTGTGTGTATTCAAGGCACAATACCTTGCATTTTGTCAGCATAACAGTTGCCGATTGTCCCATACTTGGTACCTTGCAGATGAGTGATACATTTCACAACATTAATTTGGGCAGGCAATTGTACGGACTGCAAAAGGCTCCTTACGCACTCTCCATTTCTCATGGGAGAACCAGAGGACGTCGTGAACCTACACTGTGACCACAATTGCTCAGTCATATACGACTCCAAAACCATACTGACTACGAGTGTAAATTGTAACTCTGAGCTGTTCTGAAATAGTACATGCTTGTGTCAGAGCTATGAGCTCTGCAACTTCCACAGAAAACACTCCTTGCAACCATGAATCTTCCACAACACCTCCAACTGTGCACACAGCATGAGCAGTTTTCAGATTTCCTTCATTGTCTCTCAAACATGAACCATCAACAAACAACAAAGGATCAGATTCAGGCAATGGCTCATCGGAGATATCAGGACATCGCTTCGTACACAACTCAGTCAAATTCAAGCAATCATGCTTGACTTTAATCAATCACGTTCTCTTTTCCAGGCATTGGTATCAAAGTAGCTGGATTCAACACTGTACACCTCTTAAGAGTCACATTCTCTGCACCCAACTAAAATTTGCTCGTACTTGGTCAAATGACCATTGGTCAGGTACTGTGTTCGAGTATGAGTCAACAGTATGTCCACTGAATGGGACACAACTACTGATAGTGAATGACCCATGACAATATGTTCACACTGCTCAAGACTAACACACGTAGATGCAACTGATTTCAAACATCCAAGCAAAGCAGCTACAACAGGGTCAAGTGTTGCCGAAAGATAGGTGATAGTCCTGCGATTGCTTCCATGCATTTGTGTCAACACTGAAAGAGCTCAACCTTCTCTTTCACTGCAAAATAAAAACAAAGCACTTGTTGTAATCAGACATTCCTAAAGCTGGTGCCCTGCAAAGGCATTCTCACAACACTATGAAGGCAGTCATGCAACTGTCATCCCAGGGTACGGGATCAGACACGTCTTTGTGTGTCAACCTCTGGAGAGGTTTTGCTGTTAATGAAAAATCTGGAATCCACTGTCTGCAATTGCCCACCATTCCTAAGAACATAGGGCCATATGTATCAAACACCCCTTTTACGAATCTCTAATAGCGAATCTTAGCGAATCGCTATTAGAGATTCGCAAAACGGTATGTAAACAAAAATTCGCAAAAACATAGCGAATCGTTATTAATCGCAAAATGATTAGCGAGTAGCTAAATAGTGATTCCTTATTAGCGAAATCTATATTTTGCGAATTCGCAAAATAGCGAATTCGCAAAATAGCGAATTCGCTAAGTGCGAATCGGGGAATCAGGTGCAGGTGGATGACATCACAACCAGGAAGTGTGACTACCCATGCTGCACCTGAGTCCCAGGAGCAGAGTGAGAGAGTAGGAGTTGAGGCTGAGGCATCACTGCAGTGCTACACACATTGGAGAGAGTGGAGACATGGCCAGCAAGGACAAGCAGCAGGGGAGACCCCAGAATGAGGAAACAGAAGTTCACAGAAAGTGAGCAGGAGGCCCTGATACAGGAGATGGTTGTGAGCCATGAGCTCCTGTTTGGCAAGAAGTCCCTGCGTGTGCCAGAGACACGCAAGAGAAGGATATGGGCAGACATCCAGCGCAAAGTCAATGCAATTGGCGTCACACATCGTAGCGTCAAAGACCTACAGAAGCGCTGGTATGACATGCGCGCGCGCTCAAAGGAGAAGGTCGCTGCCAGGTTGGAGGAGGCCAACAAGACCGGTGGTGGGACCTCCACTGCCACCGCTTCAATACCACTCGAGGAAATGGTTGAGGGGACCCTGCTTCCGGAGAGTGTAATGGGCATGTCAGACCGGGACAGCTCCGACCACCCACAACCAGGACAAGGTAAGAAGCATGCCATCACACCCCTGATACCTCCCTACATCCCCCACACACCCAGGAGAGACCCAGGGGCACAACCAAAGTATAATTCCAGTGCAGGTGCACAAGCACACACAGCAATGCATTATGGGAGATGTAGTCACATGCACCTAACAGTGGAGCAATGACACCCAGCCAGGCTCAGACAGTATGTGTGCATCATGAAAGTCAAAATACAGACAGATAGGGCCCATGTAACTCCAAACAGTGAAATTTAATGCATGACAAATGCAAGGCAAGACAGTCAATTAATGTGTGCATTTATGTCCACAGTACCAACAGAAACACAGGGAACAATCAGTGGAGGGGAGGATGAATCCCCCAGCCCAGAGGCAACAGTTCAAGAGGAGGAGGAGGAAGAGGAAGACGAGGGCAGCCCAGTTATCCCGCCAACACGCCACAGGCGGATTGCAGTGCCACCATTGCCCCCACTGGAGGAGGAATCCCAGGACACCGATTCCAATGTCCAAACAGTCCAGGGACAGCCAGAGCCACAACCCCGAGCCCGAGCACGTGCAGCACCAATACCACCAATCCCATCCAGGCGCAGGGCACCACGGGCATCCACCAGTGCAGCAGTCACAGGAGACGACACAGTCTTCCAAGGGCTGGAGGGCCACATGTTAGAGGTCCAGCGCCTGCAGGCAAAAACATACGGTCAATACAGAGGCAAATCAGGGTTGGCTTCATGGGCCTGAGGGGTGCCCTGGAGGCACTCTGTGCTGAACTAAGGGCGGACCGTGCTGCTAGGCGCAGGGAGAGGCAGTGCCTACACACCCGCCTAGACCTCTACACCAGGGCGGTCAACCGCCTTTCCTCAGCGACCTCTGTGCTGTCAAGGCGCAGCATCAGTATGCAGCACGAGGTGGCACACTGCAGCCAGGACGTGGCCAGGGGTCTGGTACAGGTGACATGTGCTGTGGATCAGCTGCGTGCAGCTGCCACTGCTGGCCCAGGAGTCCTCACTCCAACAGATGAGGATGCCCAATCCAGCAGGAGCAGCATTACCCCACCGCCCCCACCGGACAGGCGCCGTAGTGTGCGTCACGGCAGGCCTGCTGAGACAGGTGAAGAGGGAACTGTGCAGCCACAGCAAGGGGCTACAGGCTGACAGCGCCGCAGTTGAGGCGCCCAGACATAGACATGGATATGGGTGCACCAACCCAGTGCACACGGACACTTGCTCAGGATAGTCAATTTGCACTGTGAATCACACATGTGCGGGACTCTTAACAATACATTGTGTGCCACATAGGCTGTGTGCCAATATATATCCTGTACTAAAGGAAATTAAACACAGTCTTGTATTAGATCTTTGGCATTGTGTCATCTTTTCTTACCTAGAAATAGTTGCGTGTGATCTCATCTCGCCTCTGGCAGCCAGCAGCTGCACCAATTACACCGGCTGGCATGCGTCCAGGAGCTGGCCCCTCCTCATCCGATGATTCCGATTCGGTGAGCTCCACTGGTGTGCCCTTCCTAGTGGCGATGTTGTGCAGCATGGCACACACTACCACTATCTTGCAACAGGTCTGGGGGCTGTACTGAAGTGCCCCTCCACTCTTGTGTAAGCATCGGAACCGGCTCTAGAGTATCCCGAAGGTCCTCTCGATGGTACACCTGGTCGCTATGTGGGCACTGTTGTACCTCCGCTCTCCAGCGTTGGCAGGATTAAGGTGAGGAGTGAGTAGGTAGTCCCGGACCGCATACGCACTGTCACCTGTGGTGCGAGAAAAATATGGTTGAACACTGTCCTGCCACTGCTGTGCATTACTAGTGTGTCCTTCTTTCACATGCAATTACCTAGTAGGTATCCCTCACCAAACTCCCCACTTGTGAGCCGGCGGTGTATCCCACTGTGGTGGAAGATGAATGAGTCGTGGGTGCTGCCTGGGTACTTGGCGACGATGTCGGTGATGATGTGCCTGGCATCACACACCACCTGTATGTTCAGGGAATGGTAGGACTTGCAATTCCTGTACACATACTCGTTCTGGGAGGGGGGGATATGGCGACATGGGTCCCATCTATGCATCCAATGACGTGGGGGAATTGTGCAATTTGGTAGAACTCCTGCTTGGTCTGGGCTAGTGCCTGTGGTGTGCTGGGGAAGTATATGTGGTTATGCAGCCTCTGTACCATGGCATCAAGGAACGCGTGGAAGAAGCATGACAATGCACTCTGTGAGACCCCTCCTACTGTGGCTATCACCCCCTGAAAGCTCCCTGACGCCAAGAGGTGAAGTGAGCACAGGACCTGTATGTGGGTGGGGATTGTGTGTGTCCTGCGTGTGGGGTGTTCAAGTATGGGTTGGAGCTCTGCTATTAATTCCAGGATGCTCTCTTCATTCAGCCTGTAGTTGGTATGGATCTCCTCCTCAGTCCGCTGGAACAGGGTTATGCGCGCTCTGAAGATTCTTTCCTGGTGTCTCCTCCTCTGTGCAGCAGCTCTGAATTGCAGCCTCCTGGCTATCACGTACAGCCCAGACATTGTGGCAAACGTCAGTTGCATTGTGGGTCTCTTTAAATAGGTTGCACCTGGTTACCACCTGCTCAGACTTGGTGCTAATTGCGATTCTCTAATTTGCGAATTTCGTGTATTCGCAATTAGCGAATTTTTCATGCATCCCATTTAGCGAATTCGCAAATTGCGAGTACGCCAATTGTGATTGTCGCTGAATTTCTGTCTTTATTTGCGAATTCGCAAATAATTCGCTATTTGGGGATATTCGCTAATTTGCTACTCGCTAATTTAGCGATTCGCTATTTTGCGATGGGTGTGTGGCTCATACATAGCAGGGCTCTGTTTTGCGATCGCAAACACCGTTTTTTTGCGATTCGCAGTGTTTGCGATCGCAAAACAGCTTCATACATATGGCCCATAGGGACTTCCTTTTGGGTAGCTGGAGAATTCATATTAAGAATCTCTGAGATTCTTTCCTGTGACACTTTCCTCACTCCTTTCTCAATTTGATGTCCTAAGTACAGGACTTCAGTTTTGCAAAACTGTATCTTGGTCGTGGAAACTTTAGGTCCATTTTCTGCAAGATGGTTTAACCAATAGGTCGTCAATATCCTGCATTAACACTGAATGATTTGGCATTATCAGAGACTCAAGAATATTTTTGAGTGTCTGTTTAAAGATTGAGGGCTTTCTGTATACCCCTGTGGGACGTGGCACCATACTAAAACACGACTGGCGAAATGGAAAGCGAATAAAATCTGACTATCTTCATGCAATGGGATTGAGAAAAAGGCCTGGCACAGGCCGATAACTGAAACCCATTCAGCTTCACACGGAATTTGAAATAACAGTTGGATTCAGTACCACAGGACAACATGGAACAACAATAGAGCTAACCCTATGCAAACCCTGCACAATATGATGCTTGCTATCTGGCTTCTGCAAGCCCATAATTGGGAGAGTTACATGGACTTCCAATGAGCTCCTCTTCAGGATCCCTTGCTCAATCATTGAGTCGATCACAGGAGTAATTCCGGCAATAGTATCTGGAGACAAATTGTATTGTGGGATTTTTGGGAACTCTGCATTTGAAATTTGGACTGGGTTGAGACCTTTGATTAGTCCAATATCTTTACCTGTAAAGTCCCAGACTTCAGGTAGCACGGTGTTTCGCAATTCAACTGGCAAATCCTAACTCGTCAGGAGAGGACACATCTCCACATCTGATTTCTGTTGGGCAAGTTTAAAAACAACATCCTCATAATTTGTACGGAATTCAATACCTCTGGGTGTGCAATAAATTGAACAATTTAATTTACATAGTAGATCATGTCCAAGCAGATTCACTGGACTTGTGTCACACACTAAAAATTGAAGCTAATCCTCTAAGGATCCTATTTTAACTGTAACTGGTTCTGAAATTGGGGTAGACAACTTTTTGTTTGTAACTCCTACAACTTGGATACTTTCTCCCTCGAGGGGTAGGTTAGGAACCACTGCTGTTCTTACAGTAGATTGGGTAGCACCAGTGTCGACAAGGAATGAGACAAAAGTCCCATCCACTTCTTCATCCCCATAGGGACTACTCTGGTCTACCTCTAAGGCTGCACCGTCATGCTAAAGGGTCCTGTTCACTGTCATACAATTGGATCAGATACGTCTGTGCTGCATTCTGATTCTTGAAAGAATTTCTATTCATCTGCTGATTTAGATTTGCATTGTATCTTTGTACTTGAACAGTCTGTTGTGGCATTGGAGCTTGGGAAATTTGCATTTGCTGTGATAATTTAGAATTCTGTATCCTCTGTCCTTGTATCTTTTCAGTCTGTCCCATTTTATTCCTTTAAGAATGTGCATATTACACATTCTGCATCTGATTCCCTACATTATTCATAACAGACTTACACTTGTGTTTCCTATGCCCAAACATTCCACAAGCATGACACTGATTTGTTTTCGTCAAAAGCGACTTATCAGCACAAGTGCTAGGATTTACAGGATTACCATGACCTCTACCCTGGGATGGGAAATTCTGCTGTTGAAACCCATTAACACCCTGCATCATTGAAGCTTGATTATAACCTCCTTATACCTGCACTGTGTTATCAAAACCCATCTGATTTTTATCTTTTTGCATCGCTTTTATCTGGGCAATCATTAATTTCTCCTTAAGCTTCTTGTGCCTCATCTCAATCTCGTACCCACAATATTTAGCATAACGCGAAATCTCATCCAGTGACTAGCTCTGCGAGCAAAGTAATTGCTGTTGGATCATGTTAGAAATCTCAGGTTTCAAACTGAACACAGACCTGTAAACAAAATGTCACACGACTTTATCAGTGACGTTGTCCAATCCACTATAATCTTTGAAAGCTTATACTAATCCCTCATAAAAGGCATGTACTGATTCGTTTAGTTCTTGGGTCATCCAATCAATCTGTAACCAATCAATCTCTTTTGGGGAAATTTTAGTCTTCAGCTGATTTATTACCTGATTGTATTTTCTCATTTTCACTGGAGATGGTGTTCCTTTTCTAGGATCCCTTTCTGGTTCTGACTCAGGCCATTCCACAGTAACCTTACATTCGGCCTACAAATCTCCTGGAACCACAATCTCAAACAGAGTAATTAAATCAATCCAGACAACTTTAGAAATGTTCACAAATCGTTCAAATTGTCTGTACCATTCCACAGGATTTTCTCTCAATTTAGGGAACTAATTTGTAAATGACAAAATATCTAGTCTTGTCCATGTTATATGAACATAACCTCCTCCAGGTACTTCCCCTACACTACCATCAAAAGTATCAGGTGGTGACTGCACTCTAACTCGCTTTGTTTCCTTCTTTTTCGACCATCAACCTTACCATTTTTCTCTTTCCTCCCATTTTCCGATTGATACCATTAGCTCTTTTATCTGCAATTTCTTTCCTTGTGTCCTCATGTTCACAACGTCTTTGTCAGTAAAATGCAACCTGTATGATTTTTGTAAAATTTTTGAATTTCAAATATCCGTTCCATATTTCTGAGCCAATTCTATCAATCTCTCATGTGTCATTTGTGCTTGTCATGTAAAGTCTTTACAGAGAAACAGTAGATACTCCTCTTAGTATATTTCTAATCTTGAAGGGCTAAGTGTTCCCTGAATCATTTCTTCCAATTCAACTTTTAATTGGCTCACATCAATGGGTGCCCTATTTTCCTGAACTGAATTTTTAACCAAACTTGAACCTGCAACCAAAGTAGGTGCTGAACTAGAAACTGAAGTTTGCTGTGAGACTGAATTCATAGCTGAAACTGGAACAGAAGCTGGAACTATTGCTGAATTCTGGTTTTCGGGGTACTATATCATTTAAGCCATTCTTCGAATTTTTGAGGAGTAAACCCTGATTGCTCTCTTGTATTATTTAAATGTAAGCTTCCATTATTCAAATTTGCACTCATTCCAGGTTGCTCATTTAGTGCAGATGAATTAGGAGCTGAAATACCCATCGGCATTGTCATATCAGAAGCATCATAATTCATTTCAGGAGGTCCACTTGGTTTTGGGCCATAAAAAGGTGGGAACCCTTGCACCATTCTTTGTGTCAGATCAAATTATGTATGGTTTGGGACAACATTCATAGCTGCAGCATTATTGGTTCAAAACGGAACCATGGGTGTATGAAGCACCGATCTTACTGTCAGGTCTGAAGAACTCCCACTTACTGTATTTACTCCACTAGGTACAGTCAAATTGTGAACAGTATTTACCTGTAACCCAGATTTGCAAAGGGGCACAACAGGTCCAATAGTAACGAGAACAGTCGAAGCATCTGGAGAGCTTGAATCAATCAAGTTCATAGGAGCTGACATTTCTATTCTCCCACTCGCGGATAAATAAGCATAGATTCCTTTGACACTTCAGGCTTTATAGGAGCATTAGGTTTCTCAGCTGTACTAGTATGTGTCAAGTCGCTAGTCTGTGTCTCATTGTAGGATGGTGGATGCTTCATCAATAAATTATTCCAAAGTTCATCATCTATGTCGCCCCCTTCTCCCTCTTTCTCTGAATCAATTTCGTCTGTCTCTAAATGCTTCTTTTTCTCTCTTCTCTTGCCCTTAGCATCTTCAGCAACCTCTAATACCGGATACAATTGTGTTCCATGTATTACATGTGCCTTTCAGATTTTCTGTTGAGCATTCCATTTAGCTTCTGCGTAATGAGCAATAGTTCTCCCATCCCGCCCTTGGTATTTCTCTTTGTCTTTCTGATGAGCAATATGCTCCCAGGTATTTAAAGCCTCAAAAACAGTGTATCTAACAGGATCTTTCATTTCGAACATTCTTTTCCTTAAATTTTCTAAAATCCTCAAATTAAATTTTCCATAACGAGAGAACTGTAATGTCTCCTCTTTCTCAGTAAGTTTAAGCCAAAATCCGAGCCACAGACATAGATGTAATCCTTTGTCCATCATGACAATGTATCCTGGCATACCCTCAGTTGGTGCTACTACTTTTGCCTTCACAGATATGGTTTCACCTTTCTTTACAAATTTGTGCAATGACTTGAAAATTTTCATTTTTATTCAATTCTGTATTCACAAACAAGTTCTGTAAATCCAGGGAGTGTTATTCTCCCACAACCAATGACAGTGTGAGTCTTATGACGTAGTCAGCAAATCCCAGTGCAGCTTAACACCAACCGACCAATCACAGCATGGCACACTGTGATGCCAATCTCACTCCTCGCCACAGCTCTCCCCCTTCACAATCTTCTCCTACGGATTTCCTCTAAGCAAAATGACAATACAATGCAAGCAACACATAAAAACTGTCTGCTCCACTAAAAGATACTCACTCTCACCAGGTAACTAAACTTTTCTAAACTAATTTGCTTCAAATGAAACCTCAACCAGCGAGATTTCACTCTTAACTGATGTAGCTATTTCCTGTGCACCTGAGATCAACCATCCCAACCGTTTACCACTAACTCACAAAGAGAACCCTTACCAAGGTGTTGTCGACGACACCTCGCGAACAACAGCACAAATTAGCAGACAACTTACTCAGTGTCTTCTACACTGAGGCAACCAGTAGGTAAATATCTCGCAAACGTAGGCCACGACGGACCCGTTCACAACTTCAACTTTGCACAAAGTACCACAATCATAGATGGACTTTAACCATGTGGATTTTATCCACTCCAATCAGCTCAAAAACACACAGCAATTTCAAAAACTGCAATCTTAAGCAAAAGCAAGAGCAATGCGCATCCCTGTTAATAACTCACACTCCTTCGCTGCTACATTGACTCTATCCAGTGCAATATTCCATCAGCACTCCATCAATCTTTCTTTTTGTCGAACCAAAAACTGTGTGCTCTTTAGACTTGGGCAAAAGATTATTTTTGGCACTTTAAAATTTCACTTCACCAGGCTGAACCATAGCTCTGCTACCAAAGTTTTGTTGCAGTGCAAGCATGGTAAAAATGTTATTATACGCGTACTCTCCTTACTACTCTAACCGTACTGGGTCCTTTAGGATCAGACAATCTGCAGAATTTCCATTTACCACAGAGGAAGTGATCATCTGATGAATTTTTCTCCACCGATAGGAGGAGTACAAATTATGGTGGCCAAAACACTATTAATTGACAGCTAACTCTCAAATTTGAAATCATATTTAGGTACACCACACTTAAAACTAACCCTGGGCAAAGCACTACGCTACGCTCGCGTAGTTTGCGAAGTTTGCGCTACTTCGCACAACGCGAATTGAACGTAGCACAGTGCAAACACGCGTAGCGTAGCGTAGTGCAGCGGTCATTTTTTGCTTACTCGCGGTCCTCAACGTCAAGTTGGCGACCGCGAGCAAGCAAAATGACATCCCGGCGAGACTTTTTCCTCGTTCGCGATCAGCAACATCAAGTTGCCAATCGCGAGCGTGGAAAATAAACCTCCCGGCGAGATTCTCAACGCGGGGAGGTCAGGTTTCTCATTGCGAGTGGTCGCGTATGCTCACGACCGCTCGCGATGAGAAACTACTAGTCTGCGTTGAGAAAGCTGCCGCTCGAGTAAAAATCTACTCGAGCGGCAGTAAAAGACAGCTCGCACTGTGCAAGATGCCGTTTTCAATGATTGCACAGTGCGGACAAGCATCCGGCACTGTGCAATCATTGCGAACAGTGCACTACGCAGTTCGCGTAGTGCTACGCGTAGCTCGCGTAGTACGAACTGCACTTTGCGTAGCTTCGCGTAGCGCTACTTCGTGAACTACGCCCAGGCTTACTTAAAACCACGCTGTAGAAAGAAAGAATAGTAACGGGAACACCCAACCTCATGAAGGAATTAAGTCAAGCTAGAGTTATGTAGACCAAAAGCTCTGCAACAGCAACATAAAACAAAAGAAGCAATACTTGATGTTCCGACAGAGCTCATTGATTCTCACTAAAATGCACTTAAATCATTTGTAAAATAGCACAGTGTAAATGGAAGAACCAACAAGACTCAATAATAGACTAAGGGCCTTATTAAGACTTTGGCGATGTGGGAGCGGGACCGCCCAGCTCCCTCACCACCAAACCCATGTAGGAACCGCCCGCCGGATCAGGAATTTTCACCTGTCTGACAGGGCAGTATTTTGGCATTCCCAGGGTGGTGCCTATGAAATAGGCACAGCAATGGGAACGTCAAAGACAGTACCTGCATCGACTGCTCCAGTCCATGGCGTGCAGGTACTGGTGTGCATGAACACAGGGGGGCACATGTTGTGCCCCCCTGTGTGCAGCCACATGGCGGGAGGCACAAGGGGGCCCTATAGGGCCCCCTTTGTTTCCTCACCACCAGACTTTTCATGGTGGTCGCACCACCATAAAAAATGCGGCGGTGAGGAAACTTGGAATATGCTTGGTGGGACTGACGCGCCCCACCAAGCATATTCCAGCCTCAATACCGCCGCACCACCGCCAGGGATCTCTGATCCTTGGTAGTTGCGGTGGTCCCAGGGCGGTCTGAAAGCCTTGGTCATAATTGGGCTGTCGGAAGACCGCCAGCACTGCGCCCTCCCGAGTCTGATGGTCTGTGGACCGCCAGACTCGTAATAAAGCCCTGTGACAGGTATTAGATTAATTTGATTTTTGTATTAAAGATACAAAATTCATAGCCGTAAGCCATCTTTTGAGAATTTCAGTTAAGAATATGACAGCTTCCATTAAAGCACTAAACATTTAGGCAAGGCTTTATCGGATGGTTATTATCAGAATCAGTTTACAGAGTTACAGAGTGCCACTACCATTAAGGGAGAGGATAGATCGTTGTCTAACAGCTCAAATCCTACAAGGAAAGGGAAAGAGTTCAGATTTAAAATATATTGAGTCCACTAGCATAGAATAAATAAATAAAAGAAAATGAAAATTGAAAATTGTTTGGGAAGAAGGTTTCAGTCCATCAGCTACCAACTGTAGTATCGGCAAGCATGCCAAAAGTAATCATCATAAATCGATCAGCATAGCATCCGGGTCTCAGAGTAGGAAAAATCAGAATGGTGTTGCATCTCCTTTGGGGTTTCTTTTTTATAAATTCTCTTGAAAATTCTAGTGATGTTGGATCACACCATCATCGAAAGACTGTCATAGGCTCAAATTAACATAATGTCACTTAGGGCACTCGTGACAGTGAGATGCTTTCCCATGCTGGTCATGAGAAACAAAAGATTTGAAAGTCCACATAGGCCTAACATTGGTTAAAAAGAAATACAAAATATCCCTCTTTGCCAACAGCTGGATTTCTGTTCCCACAGGAATATTTCACTGTGAACTTTAAAGGAACATTTATGGATGTCCAGATTTATACACATGCAGAATAAATAATGCAACATTTCACTAGTTGCAAATGATCTATTGTATTAGGTCAGGGGAAAGGTCAACATTAGAGAAAAGACATTTTCAAAAAACCTTTAAGTTAGCATCACACATTTTTAAATGAAATAAACTCTAAGGGCCAGATGTATGACGGTTTTTGCATGCGCAAACGGGTTTGGGCTGCATTAAAAAAAAATCTGCTTTATTTAAAAGCAGTCCCAGACATGGTGGTCTGCTGAGCCCAGCAGGCCACCATACCTGGGAGGGCCTGCCATTCCCAATGGGGTCGCAAATTGCGAGAGGCTCATGAATATTCATGAGCCTCGCAATTTGCGACCCCATTGGGAATCACAAACAGTGTCTCAGACAGTGTTGTGCATACCAATTTGCGAGTCTAAAATTGCGAGTCGCAAATGCGACGCAATTTGCGACTCGCAAATTGGCGGGTCCTACATCTGGCCCTAAATCAATATCAAATATAGTGTAATAAAATCAATTCAAATACGTAATATGTAGAACTTTCACCAGAGATTATTACATGGAAATAGCTAACGTTAGAAATACTTTACTACCACAATTTTCCTCAACATTGATGTAAGTGCAAAATCTTCTAAGTTCATACTACAAAATTTGCTTCACTTTTCATAAACTATTAATGGCCTGATTACGATGTCGGGCAGACGTGCGCCTTGGTCTCGCGACTGACCAAACTCCGGTCCATGGTCCCGACACCACCATTAAGATGCAACTGCACATAGGACTCATTACAATGTTGATTGGAAAGCCTCTGACCAGCAGTCGGATTCCCCTAGACCGTGTCAGAACCCATCCGCCCGACTCAGTCGGAAACAATTCCGACCGACGGATTACGATGCTCCCAGTCAGAAGGGGAATTCCGAATTAGTTCCGACCGGCATTCCGAGAATCTGAGTCGGTCGGAGCCAATTCGTACAGCTCAACGGCCAGCGTTTCCGACCGACCAATTATGATGTTGGATTCCCACAGCCTTTCCGACTCAGTCTGTCAGACATGAACAGGCTGTCAGAAACTGACTTTGGGGGCCCCTAGCAGGCCCTCCTTCATCCTGAGTCCTCCGATTAGGGTCAAGGGGGTACCCAAGGGACCCGCCTGTAAAGCCATGCACAGTGTTTCAGGCACAATGGGGTGCCCGCGACAGGGTGCAAGGTTTTCTGCAGACACTCATTTTCCCAATAGGAGCCTGTGTTGTTGGTCGGAACACAGGCTCCCATTGAAGTCAATGGGAGTCCTTCCGAATGGTGTTCGGAAGCATCATAATCGGTCGGGCGGAACCCCTGACCGCTAGTCGGTCAGAACCGAATCCGACCAACATTGTAATGAGGCCCATAGTGCAGTCACATTTCCCTAAGGGAGCTTGTGCTGCGGCCGTAAACCGCCAATATCACAAGCTCCCACCTCATGATGCCTGGCACACAGTGCAGGGATTTACAGAGGGGCACCATAGGTGTTGACCAGGCCCCCAACCAGAGCCTGCGGAGACATGGGGGCCCCTAACAGACAGGCTTTTCATGTAGGAGGGCCTGACATGAAAAGCCTGTCGGAAAGTGACATCATAATCCTCACGGCGTAAAACCCGTACAAAGGGGGTTAGGAGTGGCCTCCAACTGCCCGACGGGCTCCTTGGGCCCATCGGAAGCCAGTTGGGTTTACCGTCCGGTTTCAAATCCGACAGCCGTTAACATAATAAGGCTTTCGAATTTGAAACCTACGTTGTGAATCAGAAAGCCTCTGACATGTGGTCACATCGTAATAGGCCCCAAAATCTCTAGTATTACTATGCAAAATTTCAAGATCATACCTAGGGACTGATTAGAAGCATGGTGGTCCCATGGAGCGCCGTACTCGCGGAGGCGGTTGGGTACCGCCAAACCTGCGGTCCGACTGCCAAATTATGAGTCCGGCGGTCGGACCGCCATGGGACCGCTGCTACTGCCAGGGATCCGCGATCCCTGGTGGTTGCATGGCAGTCAGGGGAATATTACGACTTTCCGCACTGCCAGCCTTTTCCTGGCAGTGAGCCCTCCATGAAAAGTGTGGCTTTTGATTAAAGAAAGGGGGCCCTGCAGAGCCCCCTGTTGCCCCTGTGCATGAGGGTGCATGCAGGGGGTCACATGTGTGCCCCCCTATATGCATGCACCCCCCAGTACCTGCACAGCATGGACTGCACTATCAGTGCCATGAAGGTACAGGCTGTGGTCCTCCCATTGTGGTCCCTTTTGAAAGGCACCGCTGTGGGACCGCTGCGCCGACCGCCTGCCAGACTACAAAGCAACTCATAATCTGGCGGGTGGCCGGAGGTTGACTTTGGCAGTCTGGGAGAGGGGGGCTGGCATGGCCACCCGCTCTGAGACTGCCAAAGTCATAATCAGGCCCCTAGTCTCCAGACATTTTGTCACCGTCTTTTCTAAATGGTGCGTTCTAACAATAAAGCTTCAGAAACACTAGGCAACTTTACTAATAGCAACATTTAATCTGTGAACGTCAACAAACAAGATATTCATAAGAAACTCTCATTAGTGCAACTCGTTTATATGTATTAGTATTGCTTTATATGTATGTTTTCTTCATCTTGCATTTTAAATCTACTACACTTGTCTCAGTTTCATATGTCACTGTATCTAACGTGTGCAAAGTACTCCTGCAGCTTTTCATGTCTTTCATCAATAAAAGTGTTGTGTATTATGGTTTTTAAAATTGTGCTTCATCACTAACTTGCAGATAAAATCATCTGAATGGATTCAATCAAAATAAAGCAAATGTTTTTTGACTGGACCTTCCCCAATAACAGGTGTTTTTACCAGCACTCACTTCTGCATACACACGAGTTGTCAACTGATTTCATATGTACAATAGTGCCTCATCCATTGCTATGGAGGATAAAGGATATACCAAACAGCCAATAGAAAAGAGTGAGACGAAAATGCTACTGCGGGATGATCCAAAATATAATTGATGATATCTGAACCCAATGACAGATGTTTCTAGAGCAAAAGACGCCAAAGACTGAAGAAGGCTGACCCGAAGCCCCTTAATGTAAGCAACACAATATAAAATGTTTGGCAAGCCCCATCTAAACATGGCAACTTTGACAAAACCATTTTGCACACTAATACAGTAATGTTTACTGATAAATTTGAATGAACAAGGTCTACTTGATGAAGCAATCTGCAACTGGAGAGCATTAGGTTCAACAGGACTCCTCTTAGCCTCACAGACCAACAGGACATCACCCATGTCCCTCCTATACCAACAACACATAACTCAGAATAAAAAAGACAACCTATGATACAAAAAAATATACAGGCACTAGAATGACACCGATGGCACAAAAGGGGTTCTTACATAATTAGACAAATAATTCTGTGTTTTGACCTCCCCCTTTGTCTTGCTCCTTTCAGATCATTGTCACCAACCACACACAGGGCCCGATTCACAGAACTAACTTACGACAAAATCCTAAACTTACTACCATTTTGGTATTCACAGAATGAACTTACTCATTTTGGTATTCACAGAATGAACTTACTCATTTTGGTATTCACAGAAGGCACTTACACATTTTGTGTAACTTACTCATTTTGTGTAACTTACACATTTTGTGTAACTTACTCATTTTGTGTAACTTACACATTTTGGTATTCACAGAAGGCACTTACTCATTGATGAGTAAGTGCCTTCTGTGAATACCAAAATGTGTAAGTTACACAAAATGAGTAAGTTACACAAAATGTGTAAGTTACACAAAATGAGTAAGTTACACAAAATGTGTAAGGGCCTTCTGTGAATACCAAAATGAGTAAGTTCATTCTGTGAATACCAAAATGGTAGTAAGTTCATTCTGTGAATACCAAAATGAGTAAGTTCATTGTGTGAATACCAAAATGAGTAAGTTCATTCTGTGAATACCAAAATGGTAGTAAGTTTAGGATTTTGTCGTAAGTTAGTTCTGTGAATCGGGCCCACAGTTCTAACGATCTCTCTTCCCTCCTACATTTGGCCATCTGTCCATAATTTTACAAAGAAACATCAATTGGTAAGCATATTACTTTTTAAATCTGTTATTCTTGGTATTTTGGATATAAGACAAGCATACAATTTTACAGTTTCAGCTTGTAATCATGTAGTGTTGGTGTATCTTCTTTGAGTATCTTGGCAGAGTCCAATATAGCATTATTGTGGCATATTGGTATGCTACCATGGTACAGTGTTACAGACATAACTTCGTTAGGTTATACAGTGATGCTATCGTAGCATATATGTTGCTTTCATATTACAGAGTGTTCAAGACCTGTCTTATTATAAAGTTTTTAATATGCCTCATGATTTTCCTGTATACTGAGTGGTTAACTGATTGCTAAGGAAGGGAGTGATTGGTGCCCACGAGCTAATATAATGAGTGTGTTTTCCATTCCTGGGTTAGTACATAATATTCTCAATACTATGCTGGGGGGGAGGCAGCAGGTACAACATGAATGTATCATAGATATCAGGTAGCCACAGTCTATGGGCTGTATTAAGTTATTCATAAAATACCAATTGCTCCTGATACCTCTAGAAATGTGGCCATTGTGGATTAGCATGACTAGTGAGGGCTGAGTCTCCAAACTTTCAAGGGTGCATTGTATCGTTATTGCTGTCCAAATCTAGGGCCATACACAACTCATTCCAATCTCTAGCAATTGGGAATTTACAGAGGACACAGGCCTGCTCTTGGTGTAAGGATACACTTTCACAAGCCTTGAATCTCTTGACAACTGCCTCCCACTGTTTAATGTGCAGGCCAGTAAGGGATTTCCAGTTCACAGTAATGGCTCAATTTTGACAATATTAATAATAGTTCAGTGTTGTATAGTGCGTTTTACTTAGTGCCGCTCTGTAGCCAGGTAATGTGAAATTAGAATGTTTGGATGAGGCTATGATGTAATATGGAATGTTGTATCGTGTTTATGTTTTAACAATGTTTTAGGATGCTGGCTGGAGGCAACAATATTCTGCTCCTCACCACTGGGCTGTTAACCTTGAATAAAGCGTCTTGTGGATTACGCTTTACTTTAATGGCAACAAGGATGGGATACGAACCCACGTGTGCACACCATGGACATCCTGGAGTTTCAAGCACAAAAAAGTGCTTAAGTTACATTATTGGTGGAAGGCATGGATGAGGAAGTAGAAAGATTCATTGATCCTTGCCCCATTTGTGTGAATTCAGATAAGCATTGGATGGTGTCATGTGAACCTCTTAATCCCCAAAAAGTACCACACAAAACTTGGGAAAGGGTGCCATTGACCTCTCTGGTCCGTACAATGTTTTAGGACCAAGCAAAAGCTTTTTGATTGTCTTGATTAACAACTTTTCTAAGTGGATTTATCATGCTTTGGTTAGTAGTCCCACTACTGATGAGGTGAATAATTCTTTGGAAGAAGCATTTCAGGTTGAAGGGTTTCCAAATGTGATTATGTTAGACAATGGCATACAATTTGTTTCAGCAAAAATGGTGCATTCCTTGGAAAAATGTGGGATCAGGACTGAAAGAGGGCCTTTGTGTTATCCAATGGCAAATGGTGAAGTTGAGAGGGCAAATAGATTCTTGAAAGAGGGCAAACTGGCTGCAATAGCTAATAACCAAAGTGTTTGTACATTTCTTAAAGAAATAATTAGGAGTTTCTTATCATATGACCCAGCACTCAGCAAAACGTAGTTGCACTGTTCTTTTTCATGAGATGGAGATTTAGCCGATCTCTTGTGGCACCCAACTTTAGTAAGTCCAGAGATGTGAGGGAAAACTTGAGTGATGTGGTTAAAAAGGTCACAGAGAATCTGAGTGGGAAGCTTGTTACTGGTAAAGAGTACCATGACAAATTACACCGAGTGAAACCAAAGATGATTTGTGAGGGTGTGCATTGTTAAACCCCAGGTGGGTTTTAAAGGAGCATCCCAGTTTACACCACCTGTACAAGTGAATAGAGTGTCTCGTAGTGCTTTGTTAGTAAACAAAAGATGATTGTGGAATAAGAGTTTTGTGGTAGCTCTCAAACCAGGACAGCCGAAAATGTTTCAAAACATTAATGATGACAGTTGTGTTTTTAATGATGTGATCATACCAAAATGCCTTGATGTTCATAAACTAGTGTTGTATCAAGAAGGACCCCTTGCTAGAGAGAAAGGGGTACACTGGGACAGGGAGCCTGATTGGGAGGTCCAAAAGCCTGTGCTCCTATGTAGATTCTAAATTTCAACAAGGGGCTAATGTTCCTGAGAAAGAGAGAGAGGGAGAGGCACGGTCTCTCAAAAGGTGGAGAGTGCCTAGGTCAGAGCAGGACTGTTTATGGTGCCCTCACACATCCCCTAGACGATGACATGCTTCATCATAGGGCGGTGCTCCTCGTCGGGCCGGCACTGCAATTCCCTACGGTTCCCCCTAAGGGTCACTTTGGCCTTTTTAGGGGCTGCTGTATGATGAGTGCGGGTGAAGTGATTTGTGGCGTGAAGTGGTGGGGTGTGAAATAAAGGATTGAAACTGGCAAGGGAGATCCTGCACTGTACTTTAATGAAGGGATTGCCCTTTAAAAAAAATGTAACTACACAATTCACATAATTAAATATCAATAAAATAAATCTGCACTTTTTAAAAACATATCTTTATTGATTTTATTTTTATCGTATTGTTCTCCAGTGGCACAGCAGCATCGTAATATACATTTTCCATTCTACAAGAGGTACATTACCGCAATGCGGGGTCACTCAATGTAGACAGCCTGTACAACAAAGCAGTTACCTACGAATGCTTAACATAATGATCAGGAACTCGCATTTTGACAATCGTGCCTTATGAGTCCAATATCAGCATAATGAATAAGCACAATCCCAGAAAAGAACAAACAACAAACAGACAAAAGCCAACAACTCTTCTCAATCCCCCACGACCCCCGCCCACCCCCGTCCATACCCAAAGTACATCAGGAGTAAATACCTCAGTGCACCCTAATGGGCAGTAACTCAATTATTCATAATTAATATTAGTTATTAATTATTATATTTAATTTCCTTTACCCCAACAAAAATCACAACCCACACCAAAAATGTGAATACAAAATTAAATTAATTACACAGTTTATATAATTAATAATTAAAAAAATGTATTAATTAATTATTATTAAATTACTTTGAATACATATACCCCTACAAACCCCACAACTGCCACCTACAACGTAACATAATAAAAAAATAACATAATTAATTATCAATTAAATATGTAATATTAATTAATACTTAATTATTAATGATCATTATTTACTTCCCACCCTGAACCCCTATAAATCCCATAACCCGCTCCGGCACTAAAAATACAAATAAACTATTAAATTAAATTTAAAAACAACAAAAAATGTATAAGCTATATTAAAAAACATTAACAATAATTATACAAACAATTTATAACATATACAATGAAAATATATACCAAAATTCATCAAAATAATTAAAAAACAAAATTATTAACATCAGTATTTTTGTAAATGGTATTAACAACAAAGATATTTTTGGCATCGATATTACCAACATAGGGCCTGATTACGATGTCGGTCAGACGAGCGTACGACTGACACCGTAAATGGAAAGGAACCGCCAGACTTTTAGACAGCGGTTCCACCCGCAGTATTAGGAACATCCATTTTTCTATTGCAGCTGGTGTGGCGGGCGGAAAAGGGCCGCAGCACAAGCTGCAATAGAAAAATTGATGTTTTCAAACATCACTGCACAGTGGGGCAGGCAGCATGCAGTGCGTGCCACATGGTGCAGGGATATACATGGGGGCACCATAAGTGCCCCCCAGGCCCCATAGCGGAGGGCCAGGGGTGAGGGTACCCTGCAAGGGGCCCCCAAAGTCACTTTTTGGCTTCCTTTTCATGTCGGGCGGACAGCCATGAATAGGGCAGGTGGAAAGCAACATTGTAATCCCGACGATGGAGCCGAGGTTGGCCCCATTGTCATTTTGGAATCACACTTCTGCCTGCTGCCCCGACGGGCTCTATGAGCCTGTCGGAAGCCGAGCAGTGTTCTCCCATGAGTTTCCCTCCGACTGCTAGTATCATAATACGGCGGTTGGACGGAAACCTATGATGTCGGGAGGAAAGCCTCCGACGAGCTGTCGAATGGCTTTCTGCCCGACATCATATTAAGAGCCATAGATGTTTTTAACATCGATATTATTTACCTTAAAATCGATATTCCTGTCCATTTTTGCGCATGATATTTGTTCATCATGATATTTCATACTGGATATTTCTGCTCCTCACTATATTTTTTTTCGATATTTTGTATGAATACCAGTTTTCAGTACATTCTGAATCTTGGTCCAAACCAGAGTTACAACAGGGCAAACCCACATCAAAAGATGAAAGACGTCATTGTGAGTATGACAACGGGGACAACAAGCTGCTGCATTAGGCTGCAGCTTATTAATTGTGTGAGGGGACATGTAGCCTCTGCTTGATTGGTGATATTGCATTTGTCTGCCATTATGAGAGGCTTTCTTAGGCTATTCACAAAACTCATTCCAGTCCTTCTCACTTACAGAGTGACCTAGGTCTGTCTCCAACAGGACCTCAGTTTGGCTAAGACCAGTAAGGCTCTATGTATAAATGTAATGAGCTTGTGGCCCATCCCAATGTTCAAGAGGATTTGTGTATAACATCAGAGCCAAGACTGCCCTGTGGGTCAAGAACTCACCAGGTGAGAGGCCTGAGTTTGCCAGTAATGTGTCAAAGGGGATCAAGGCCTCATTCTCGAACAGCTCCGCCTCTGGACCACTCCCATTGTGTTACCACTGCACTAGGCTTTGTTGATAACTGAGTAAATATCAGTCAACGTGGTATAATAGAGGCATATGCTGTTACTCCCGTCAAGTGCCTCAAGATCCTCCAATGACAATATTGTGCGGCCTTTGATACCGTGCCCCACGACTGGCTCTTGCAGAGTCTCCGGGAGTGCGGCGTTGGGGGCATGGTATTCAAGTGGTTTTCTTCTTTTCTGAGAGACTGCCAGCAAACAATTTGGTCCCCTCCCTTTGCGGCCCCCATTCCTCCCATGAAGGTGGGGGTTCCGCAGGGGTCTATCCTGAGCCTGTCACTTTTTAATATCTATATGGCCCCCCTTGCGCTTTTAGCTGAGGCACACGGTGCTTAAATAGTATCATATGCAGATGATACTCAACTGCTGTTCACTTGTGACAAAGGCGCCGATTTTAGAGGCGACGAAATTAACATCTGTCTGACGGAGGTTTGCTCCTGGCTAAGGCGGAACCAATTAAAGTGTAACCCAGAAAAATCTGAGATTATCTTTTTTGGTTGCCCGCCATGCGAAGCGTGGCACCAGTGGTGGCCTCAGGATATGTCTCCTCCCACAGCCTCAGTGAGCATTGTGAAGAACCTAGGGGTCAAGTTAGATGCCAACTTATCTATGAAGGCTCAGATCCAAACTGTCGCCGGCACCTGCTTTGGCATGCTAAAAACGTTAAAAAAACGTTCTTCCCCTGCTGCCGGTCAATTATAGGAAGACGGTAGTCCAAGCCTTAATTGTATCTAGGATGGATTACGTTAACATCTTGTACCTGGGTCTACCGGAGTACTTACGTAATCGCCTGCAGGTGGTTCAGAACGCGGCGGCCAGAGCAATTCTCATGGTGGGGCCCAGAGCAGGTATGTCCATCCATCTACAGGCCCTGCACTGGCTGCAGGTCCAGAAGAGGATTCAGTTTAAAGCTCTGGTTCTGGCCTTCAGGGCCCTTCATGATACTGGAGCCATATATATTAGGAAGAGGGTCCAGCACTATGTGCCGCAAAGAGTCCTGAGGTCCTCAGTGCAGTTTCTGACGTCCATCCCCAAGTTTGCCCGCTCCCGTGTGGGCGGTCGCTTCTTTCAAGTGCTGGCCGCCCGTTTATGGAATTGTCTGCCATTGTCCCTCAGGCAGGTCCAGGATCTGCTTACTTTCAGGTAACATCTAAAAACCTGGCTTTTCCAGCAATAATTTTCTCGTTCTTCTAGCTTTTGGCTCTGGTGCCTGTCTTGTGGTCCTTCAGCGCCGGGACACTCTGTGGAGTAGCCGCGTGCTTTATAAGTACCTATTTACATTACACTTGAAAGATATGGGATGATTCATTCTATGGCCTAGTTGGGTGCAGGTTCAATTGAATCAGCTGCTCCAGTTTTTGGAGTGGGCCTAAAGTCACCCAAATGTAAACAAACCAGCAATCTTGAGAGCTATTGAGTTTGTGTTGCTAGGTAGTACAGATCAAAATTGAGTATGCCTAGGCCACCGTGATCAGTCAATCACTTTAAAGTGGGTAGGGCCACCTTAGGACATCTACTGTTACAGAAAAAATCTAGTAATAAACCATCTAGTTTCTTTGAAATGCTTCAGGGGTAATACGCAAGGAAGGTATGTGAAATAATAAAGGAGCGGGGGTAACATTACCATTTTAGTCATTGCAATGTGTCATGCTGCTGCGAGGGGAACAGAGTGCCAAAAAGTGTTCTGAGAACATAGGGATCTTACCGCCCTTCCTATGTTCCCTTCTATGAAATCAGTGTCGGCATGGTAGAAATTAAGCCCTAACTATTTAAAAGTGTAGACTTCCCATTTAGAGAGAATTGTTTTGGAGATGTCCCATGATATTGGCACCCTCGGTCCTAATGGGAAAATGTTGAGATGAGATTGATCTAAATGTAAGTCCAATACCCTGTTGAAGTGGGCAGAATAGATGGGCAGTAAGGCCAATTCGCAAGCAGAGGAGAGAGGGAGGAGTAAAATGCTTTATAGATGCACCGACTTGCCATTCAGTTTGCTCTCAAAAAAGATATACCTACCATTATCATCTACAACAGGGTTCTCCAAAGTCGGTCCTGAAAGGCCGGATCCATGCAAGATTTTTAAGATAACTACATTTATCTAAATGGGGATATGCAAAAATTCTGGCATGGATCCAGCCCTCCAGGACCAACTTAGGGCCTCATTACGATGCCGGTCGTAACCGATTCGGAATGACTGACCGACTACCTTGTATTGTAATCAGACGGTCGGAAATGTTTCCGATTCGGTCGGAAACTTGGCTTCCGACATGGGTCTATTCAAACCAAATGCCATTCGGAGCCTTTCCGACTGACATCGTAATGAGGCCCTTAGTTGCTGATCTTAAACGCAACCCCAGGACTAATCGAGACGAGTGCCCCTCTAGCATATGACAAGTACCCAGTGGAGAGCATTTGCCCTCTCCAATTAGGGCCAGATTACGACTACAGCGATGTGGTAGTGGGGCCTCCACACTGCTGCCCCTCTCCCACACCGCCAAAGCCATGTGAGCACCTCCTGCCAGATTACAAGTTTTCTCATGTCTGGCGGGCGTTTCTTTCACGATCCCACGGTGGTGCCTCTGAAAAAGTCAGTTCCTGCACGGCATGGACTCTGCAGTCCATGCCATGCAGGATCTGAGGGGCATGCACATAGGGGGGCACAACATGTGCTGCCCTGCATGCACCCCAGGGCCCTAAGGCAACAGGGGGCCCCGTAGGGCCCCTTTTGTTTCTTCTCCACCACAGTTTTCATGGCAGGATCACCGCCATAAAAACCGTGGCAGAGAGGAAACTCATATTATGCTTGACAGTGCTGCATCAGCACAGCCAAGCATATGGCGGCCTTAAGACCACTGCAACACCCCCAAGGATCTCTGATCCCGGCAGTTGCAGTGGTCCCATGGTGGTCCCATCGCCCAACTTGTAATTAGGCCTGGGCGGAATTTGCGTAGTCGCGTTACGCAAAGTTCTGCGAAGATGTAAAAAATCTCTGCGAGCTACGCAGAATTCCGCGAGCACGCGGAATTGCTTGTTCCACCCATTCGCGATGTGTTTTTCCTGTTCGGGGACGCTGTTTGCGTGCTCGGGGGAAATATCTCGCGAACTGGCCCATGCGGTCGCCAATTGGCGCGGCCATCTTGTTTCACTTGTCCCGCCCGTTCGCGATGCGTGTTTCCTGTTCGCAGACGCGGCTGTCCGATGGCGCGTCCGAATGACGTGTTCGCGATCGCACACTCTCGCGGGATCGCGCGGCCGGCTACCAAAATCTCGTGGCGCACGCGAACGGATAGGAAAACTAATTGGCGAACGCAGGGATCCCGGTAAGTCGCTACCGCGTGCGCGAACACGCATTTTGAAAGCACGAACAAGGAAAAAATTCCACTACGCCGCGGATCGCAGAATTTTCGGCAATTCTGCGTTCTCCGCGGAACTGCCAAAATTTCGCAAATTCCGCGAGCAGAGCGGATTTACCGCCCAGGCCTACTTGTAATAGGGCAGTCGGACCACTGGTGTGGCGGTGCCCGCACTGCCACCATGGCTACGGCGGTTCATCGGACTGCCGTAGTCATAATCAAGCCCTTAGTGTGAAGCTTAAGCCCCTCCCTGTATGTCAGATGGGTCTCCTGGAGCATTGCCAAATGTATCCCACTGCGACAAAGCTTTGAGTACATTTTGTTTTGCATTGCTTAGTTGTTGTACACATCCTGCGAACATTCCATGTGAGAAAATTATACAGGCGTTTGGACAA
Organism: Calotriton arnoldi; assembly: GCA_963921515.1. Lineage (NCBI taxonomy): Eukaryota > Metazoa > Chordata > Amphibia > Caudata > Salamandridae > Calotriton > Calotriton arnoldi. Next base: position 1,201,581 of record CAWUFW010005124.1, on the reverse strand, counting down.
AATATTGAATAAAACATATTGTGATAAAAAAATATTGTGTCAAGAATATCGGGATGTCAAAAAAATCTTTGACAAGCATATCAAAGCTAAAAATATCATTTTAAGTGTTGTTTTAATATCGCTGTAAAACATATAGGGGTATATTCACAAGAACGTGTGATAACTACCGCAAGAGTAGCGTAACGCAACTTTCAATATCGCAGCCTAGCGCGGGAAAATAACCCCGTGCCAACGTGGAATTCACAATAAGGCGGTACCATGCGATAGTCTGCCGAAACCGCGGAAAATGTCCGCGATACAACCACCACGATGGAGATAAAAACACAAACCACAACACCAAAAAACGTGCGATGAGCCCTTTCGCAATGAGGAAATCAGTGATAAGCAGCGCCAGGCCTGCAACACACACCTGGCAGGCGTCAAAAATCTCTATAAAAGTAGAAAAAACACCCACACACAAACTGGCCAACACCCAAGCACCATGGAGGCAACCGGAGCAGGCGCAGAGGACGAGCGCAACCCCACAAGCACCCCGGACAACCAGCCTGGGACCTCGGGGACAGGGAAGGGCAAGGACAAGAAGACGAGGAAGACCAAGTTCAGTCCGCAGGCAAACAGGATCATAGTCACAGAGGTGATGGAACACCATCAACAACTCTTCTTCACCTCCAACGTGTCATTGGGCACCAAAACTGGAATATGGCAGGACATCGTCGACAAGGTGAATGCCGTCGGAGAGCACAAGCGGACAATGGACGAGGTCAAGAGGCGATGGAATGACATCAAGCGGAAGACCAAGGAGAAACTCTCCGCCAACCTGAAGGCAGCAACGCAGACCGGAGTTGGGGGCCCAGCGCCACAGCTGGAGCTGGATGACATGGAGGAGCTGGTGTTGACAGTCATCAGTATGGATACTGTGGCCGGAGTCGGGGGACCGGACACTGCTCGACAGGACACAACACAACTGCAACAGGGTGAGTGACCACCAGGTACTGGGGGGACGGGGAGAGATGGCCACAATAGCACACATGCACAAGCAAGCAGGGCACAGTGCACACCCACAATCACTCTGGGTCCTCGCCCAGACCCACAGACTGTCACAATGTACAATGCCATGCTGTCTGAATGTCAACCTGTACCATGCGGCTACATACATGTGCACACATTGTAATACGCCATCTCCCCTTCACATCCCAGGGGCATCGTCAACACCTCCTGCAGAGCAGTCACAGCCACTCTTCACTGATGACGAGGAGGAGGACAACACCAGCATCGACACCCAAACCATCCAAGACCTCATTGACCTCATCCGCAACTCACCTCCAGGATCAGGGCAGCCCAGCTGCATCGAGGAGACCCCACCCACCACCCAAACCACCCAGCAGGAGGCACCCACAGCTCCAGCACCCTCCCAAGTCCCCCAGGAACAACAAATGCCTTCCAACGCCTAGTGCTGGAGGGCCAGAGGGAGACAGCCGAGCAGGTGCGGGTGGGGTTCGAGCTCATGGCTACCAAACTGGACGCCATCCTTGGGTGTCTATGTCCGCCCCATGGACTCCAGCGAGCCCTGACTGACATCTCTGGAGTCATGACGCAGAGGGAAGAATACCTGCCTGCTCAGAGTGGCCCCAGCGATGCCAGCCTTGAGCTGGCACACATGCGGAGGCTCATGGAGGACATGGTGCGGATGGAGGCGGAAAGGATGGCAGCCGCCGCTGCACATCAGCGAAATGTCGCTGGGATCTACCGTGCCCTGCATGTCCTCATCATGGCATTGCTGCCACAAGGCGTGGCGATGATGAATGCTGCTGCCCCCACACCATCCACATCTCCACCCCCTGGTGTGTCAGTGCCTCCCAGTGTGGCAGGCATATCTACTCCGGCACCTGATGTGTCACTGCCACACAGTGCGGCTGACAATCCTCCTCCGGCCCCTGATGTGTCAGTGGCACACAGTGCCGCAGCAGGTACTGCAACACCCACAGGTGGGGCAGGGCACACACCCGGGGACGAGGACATGGATGGGACTGTGGTTAGGAGGGCCAGGCACTAGCATCCATTTCCGCCACCTTGCCTGTTTCTGCTTGGTGCCGCACATGGCCTCAAGACCTACCACTGACCCCCCATACACTCCGATGCACTCACCTTGGACAGCGACATGGACTGCCACATCCTGTTTGACGACCACTGACACGGCGGACAGACTGCGGACTGTACCCTTCCTCTTCCGCAGTACAGGTCATCCCTGGATGGACACTGGCTGGCCCTCCACGGGCCCATATTGTGTAGTGTGCTCGGCATTGCCCTGTACCGCTCCAGCTGCATGACTGCACTGGATGTGCAAATAAATATCCAGTGACGCACTGCTGTGTAATGTCTTACGTCATTCCTGTATGGATGTGTGGATGAATGTGGGGACAGTGCCTTCCCTTGCGTCAATGATGTTCATTCTGTGGGATGCCAGTCAGAGGGTGTGACATTGCATTTTGTGTACTGGGTTCCGTGGACACTACAACAGGGACACACGCATCAGTCACTTCCTTGTCCGGACATGGACTGGACCACGCCCAGAGCCCACGAGTCATTGTTGCAAGCCCTGCGCTGGTCGGGCATACGGCAGGCTAGACCACTCCGCTAATGCCCCGAGGGGGGGCCCTCATTGCTACCCGTCGCAGACGTACTAGCTGGTGGTGTGCAGGTCACTGGTCTAGTTGTCGGCATGTCACAGCCACTCCCTGAGGGCAGGTTTTCACACACACCACACCCATCCGGCACAGGCGTCACAGGCCATGTGGCTCCGCCAACATAAGGGGCCGATGACGTCACATTCCCCTCTTCCGGTGGTGACTGGATGACGGCCGCTCCACGGTTCTCACTCATGTAGGGCCCATGAGTTGTTGCGCACAGGGTTAGTGGCACCCGGGGCCTTGCGGACGGCCAGGCACCCCGCCACGGGACAGGACGGTGACTTTGGGTGCACTGTGTCAGCGGCACCTTGAGCTGCTGAGCGGGTGTGCAGCCTGCGATGAGGCCCCATCCCGGCGGTCCGGACAGCTCAGGTTTTGTGTGCCCTGCTGGACCGCAGTGTAGGCGAGAGCCAGCGGGCAACGCGGGCCTACCGCCACGTGGCGACGCTTCCGGGATCCCAGAGTTGGTGGCACCCATTGGGCTGAGCGGGTGTGCAGCCTGTGATGGTGCCGGGTGCACTGGTATGTCCTCTGCCATGGAGTAATCAAGACCCAGCACCAAACGTGAGACCTGGTGGCCTGCGGAGAGGGGCTGCATGATGTGGAGGGTGCCATGTCCGCGGGCCCCGGGCTTGTGGCTTGCAGCGGCACGTGGTGGGACCTCCTGTCTACGCACCGGTGGCGGAAGGTGAGCATTGAGGCCTGGGTGTGCATGGGCGGGCATGCTCCGATGTGCGGCGGGTGAGGTTGGGGTGCCTCTGTCTGGGTGTGCATGGGCGGGCAGGCGATGTTGTCTTGTGCAAGTGTGTGTACTGTGCCAGTCATGTATCTGGGCTCTGTTTCAGCTGACGGCTCTGAATAAGATGTGTGACCTGGTGAACTGCACTACATACCGGCACGTGGTTGGAGACACACCGGTGGCAGCAGGTGAGCAGTGTGCCCTGTGTGCGCAGGGGCGGCACTGTCTCTCTCTCTCCCTCTCTTCCTCTCTCCTCTTCTCTCTCTCTCCCTCTCTTCCTCTCTCTCTCTCTCCCTCTCTTCCTCTCTCTCTCCCTCCCTCTCTTCCTCTCTCTCTCCTTCGCTCTCTCTCTCTGTCCTCTGATGTGCGCAGGACACACCTTCTCATCATCTTTTTTGTCTTACAGGCTGTGACCTACGTATTGTCTGGAGGGGAGCAGCCATGTGTCTTCATTTCATTTCGTTGTTCTATTTTAATAAAGTTTCATTTGTTGCTTCGAAAGTGAATGTGTGCTGGTCATTTCTGTGACAACGCATCCATGTCACCAGTTGTGATTGTGTGGCATCAAGCGGAATATTTTGTACATGTTTAGGTGTGGCTGATGTGGCATGTCTTTGTTCGGGGGGGGTGCCATGGAGGGGTGGTTTTGGGGGTGGTGGCTGTGGGTGTTGTGGCCCTCTTGGGTGTCCGGGCCGCATGATGGGTGGCTCCATGGCATCTGTTGCCCTTCCGATGTAGCCCTGGGCTGTGCTCCCTTTTGGTTTGCAGGCTGCCGTCGGACTTTACACCAGGTCAGAGCAGGTGTAGATTTCCTGGTGCTAACGCGCCTTATTGCCTGTTTTGTGTTTTTATCGCGGATGTGGCTGGTCGTTGTGAATGTTGAGGTGTGCTGTTGTCTCGACTTTTGTCACGGGAACGTCTACTCTGCATCTCATTAGTGATATTTGCCGGAGTCCTCTGTGGCGATATTTTTTGCGGCTGCTATCGCGAGTAAACTGGTGCTGTGGGCTGTTAACACCGGCTTGTGAATGGGGGGGTAAATTTATCACGACTTTGGCTGAGATAAAGTGCCGTTAATTCGGCGATAGCTCCTTGTGAATATGCCCCCTAGTTTTAGAAAATATTGTTGTATATAACATCGTTTGTAAATGTTATTTTGTGTGTGTGTTATTGCAGTGTTAAGATTTTATTTTTTTTATTTATATTTTTTGTTATTTGTGTAGTTAATAAGATAATTTATTAATTATGAAATTATGTAGGTTGAGTTCTGCTAGTTTGGATTGGAAGGCATTGTGCCATCATTCCACTGTGTTGTTTGTTTTGACTTCCTGTGCCAAGGTGCTGTCATAGACATTTCCCATGGTATTTGGAATTTTGGGTTGGTGTCTGTGTCCGGAATGATGTAGTCTGATAAAACCAAGTACCTTTCAAATAATCCATTGGGGGATTATTTTGTCTTTGTTTTGTTGGTAGAAAGGACTTTCTAATAGTGCATTGTAGTGGTTAGCTACCTCAGTGACATGGACATAGGCTAGTGATATAACATTTTTTTTATATCAAATGCAAATTGACTATGTGTAGCATATTCTACATTTAGGGCCTGATTATGAGTCTGGCGGTCCATGGACCACCAGACTTAAGGTGGCGCAGCGGTGGCGGTTCGGCCATTGCCGCACCTGCGTTCCGATTGCCCTATTACAACTAGGGCAGTCGAACCGCCATTACACTGCCGCAACTGCCAGGGATCATAGATCCCTGGCAGCAGCACAGAGGTCTTGAGGCCGCAATATGCTTGGCGGGACTGCAGCGGTCCCTCCAAACATATTACAAGTTTTCTCTCCGCCACGGTTTTCATGGCGGTTCCTACTCCATGAAAACCGTTGTGGAAAGGAATCAAAGGGGGCCCTAAAAGGCCCCCTTTTTCCTCAGGCCATGGGGTGCATGCAGGGGGGCACATATTGTGCCCCCCTGTGTGCATGCACCTCAGTACCTGCACAGCATGGGCTGCACCAGTCCATGCCGTGCAGGTACTGCCTTTGACTTTCCCATTGCAGTGCCTACTTCATAGGCACCACCATGGGACCAGCAAAGAAGAACCCGCCAGTGACAAAAAAAAGTTGTAATCTGGCGGGTGGTGCGCACACGGGGTTGGCAGTGCGGGAGCGGGGCAGCAGCATGGTGGTCCCGCTCCCGCACTGGCAAACTCGTAATCACGCCCTAAGTGCACATTGCTTTGATTCAATGACAGTTACAGCCTTGTATGGCTGTGTGAGGGTACATTTTTAAAATGGTTTGAATCATGGGTTGTTCAAAGTCTATGATTAATTGCTGTGGGTAGTAGTTATTTGTTTTATTTTTAATGTGGTTTAAGAGTTTGCATTAAGTGCTACTTTGTTTATTTGGAAGTGTATTTATAAAAGGGATATTGTTTTGATATTCACCATGTATAGTGTAAATCTGAGTGAATGGTTTGGTAATCATTTTGAAGGTCCCATCCATCATCCAGGTTTAACAGTGGCTTAGTTTTAGTAATTTATCTGCTGTAGAAAATATTAGGATTCATCTATCATTGTTTAGCTTGTCATATAACAGGAAGGGTTCCTCATTATACATCATTTTTAAGTGTTCAGGTATTTCTATAGCTTGGTATCTTCTAAGGGCATGAGGGGTATCACTGGTGGCTTTTTTAGTTTGTTAAATGAAACATTTTGAAGTGAGTATAGTCGGCAGTTGGACTGTGATGTGTTCAGGGACTTTAGAGAGTATATCTTTTACGATTTTGGTTGTGGGCTCTTGGGAGCTAGAGCTTGCTTCTCTCATATCCTGCAATATCTCCCTTTATTTCTGTCACATTTGAGAGGTGGTTGTGTTCCCTTACACTAATTACAACATGATCTTTTGTAGTGGTTCTCCCATAGCATGCACTAGAATAATATTTGAAAAGTTTCCAGTTCAGGTTTTCAATCGATGTACTTCCTTGGTTGTTGGTGTAGCCCATGTGACTTAGTAATTGCTTTCCTTTCTGGGATGTTACATATTTGGCTCTTTCTGTCATTGTCTGAAAGCAGTGTAATTTTATATATAAATTCAATTTAAAATATTTATGTTTGTTTTTATATATACAATTATACAACAATTTTTATTATTTATACTTACATGTATGTTCTTGTTAGATGTTTCACACTTGTTTGCAGATTTTCTGTTGGGGGTATCATAATGAGGAGCAGGTGCGTCCTTTACTGTTGGAAGAAAAAAAGAGTGTCAGTTTCATTTTAAATGTTTCTTTGTTGGTAACTTGTAGAGGCTGAGGTCGTTAGGTTTTATTTTAATATCTTTTGGGGTGAGTTTCTATTTAATAATAATTTATATATGCTTAACTTTTGATGTCTTTTTTCTGGTTTGTGATCGATGTTTTTTGGCAGATTAGCACTTTTAGAAGTTGTAGTATTTTCTTTTAATAAGCACATGTAAAGGGATAGAAGTTGAGAGTGTTTTGTTCATTATTTGCTATTTTACAATTTCAATTTTATTACAAGTAATTTGTAGTTCAAGTATAAGCTTTACTTACTTAACAAGATGGTTGTCAAGATGAAAATATATCTCTTTAGTAAAGGTCTGGTCAGGGAATCCAGTGGAGTTTCCTCATCTTGCAGCTTTTATCGTTTTGGAAGTATTCAATTGATAACATTTGTGTGCCTTTTGAATTGTTTATTTAAAGGTTTGTGTGATTTTATTGCTTAACTTTGTTTGTAGTTTGGCATTTAATGGTTTGTTTTAGTTTGAATTTTTCTTATCATTGATGTCCTTCTATGGTAAATGCTAATTTATGTTTTACTTATTATGTTCATTATGTAGTTTGATAATTTTTAATATTATTTTAATTATATACATATATATTAATATTTAGATTGTTGTATAAACATTTGTAGTTCCTGCTAAATGTTTTTTGCTTATAGTAATATGCAGTTATAAGTTTATTTGAGTGAATTATAATTATTTTGGTGATGTAATAAAATATTTTTACTCACATGTCTGTATATAAATTTTAATGTTTATTGTAATTATTTGTTTAAGGGAAAAGGTAATTTTTTTAACTATATTGGTGATATCATTGTAGTCGATATAGATTGAGACAATATTTCTGAGATAGCATACGTTTATTTATAGGTAACAATATTTTTGTTTCTGATATTTGTGTTTTCAATATAAGCAAAAATCGATATTTTTAACAACAACATTTGTGTTCTCGATATTTGTGATTTTATTATTTAAGTATAGGAAGGCGATAATTTTGCTAACCATATTTATTTTCTGATTTTTTGTGTTTTGATATTGTGTGCACTGATATGACAGTGATCCATTTATATGTTTTTAACGAAATGAAAAGATCGTGCAGCTATAAGGGGAATTTCTACATGGGTTAATAGATCAGGAGATGTTCTGAGAAGAGCCACCCTTCGATAAGCCATTCCCCCAAGTCAAGGTACCCAACTTTCCCCACCCTAGGAAATAACAACTGTAACTGAAACTGCCCAAGGATATTAATAACTGTAACTGAAACTGAACATTAAACTGACTACACTTGCCACACTAGGACACCCCCAAGGGGGTCATCTTGCCATAGCCCAGAAGGGGGAGCTATGTGGCCAGCCTTGAAAGACAGAGAGGGGATCAAGAGGTGAGTGATCCACTGGCCCGGCTCTGATGCTGATAGACTTTTGCAATTAACAGTGGTCGCTCCGGGTGCCACCTCAGTACCCAGCACACATCATATGCAGCATGTAGAGGTGCAGTGGAATTAAATATCAGTGACATTCAACGCAGCTGGCATAGCTAATGCACTGTACAAAGCAGAGTGGTATGCTGTTCCTGAAGGACAGTACAGGTAGATGTGCGTGTGGAGAAATACAATACTCGCTATAGGCAGGAGAGAATTTCTTCCTTTCGGAAAGAGACCCTCACAAAGAAAGGCAGGTCCTTAAATACATTTTCCTCTTTCTATATGTGCTGCAGAATGTAGCACCCGTGGAAAGAGGAAATGAGGAGAAGTGAAGATATTTCTCGTCAATATGACTCACTGGGTAAATGGAGTCATTGTCACGCCATCCTAGGTTTGCTAGCTTTAGTAAATCTGGCAATGTGACAAAATCCATGGGTGGATGCATTGGAACGCCATGCTCCACTCATGGAATGCCTCCCTATTTGAAATGTAACATAACGCAGCACAAGCAGCTGCGTTGCGTTACCTTTCTTTACAAAGCCACGCAAGGTAGCATAAATTGCCCTTTCATGGCTTTGTAAATATTACTGAGCCCCTTGAGTTGTCCTTGTAAAGACCATAAATCTGGGCCTTTTTCTTTAAGAACTTCTTATTCAGGATGCAATTACATTGCCACAGCTTACTGACGCCCAACTTTCTACATCTACTATGGAGATATATTTCCAAGCTAATATATTAAACAATGTGCGCTGTACAAGGATTTATAGATAAATATAACTATAAAGTGTTGGTCCTTCCACCCCTATTGTCAGTAAGGCAGAAAGGTCGCAGGAACTGAGAAGCATGTTCATCTTCTGTTAAAAGGAGTAGCTTTGTTAAGGAGTCAGCCAGAGCAAGTTCTGCAAAAATCTGAAGTCAGATTGCATTTGTGAATCATGGGGTTTCGGGGGATATTAACACCGGACCTACATTGCTTCTTACATTCTCTGATTGCTTGCTATCTCAGAAAGCCTACTCTGATTATACTCACAAAACCCTGCATGAAAAATGTACCTTGACATACTTTCTTTCCTCAGAGTGATGCTCTTCTTACCTTCCATCCTTGGCCTGCCCTCTGTTTCAGAATATAGCCTCCTCAGTCTCACCCGTGTCTGTCCTTTTTATTGTAATTCTGCAATTGACTGATACCTCATTTAATAGATCACAACCTAATTTTGTAGTTTACAGCCTCTCCTATGTAAAACCCTATCCCTGTAACCTAACCTTACCTAATCTCTGCCAGCCTATCTATCTCACCAACCACTCACCTGAATCCACATAGCCCTACTATTGATCACACCTAACTGGTATTATATAGTCTATCACAAACTAACTGGAGTAAATGAATGCAATTTTTTCTTGAGAGCACAAGACTAATCGCACTAACCAACAATAACCACCACATTAACCACTAAAGTTTAGTTTCGGAGTAGAGTGCTACTCGCAGTAAAGCTCTTCAACACCTTGTCAGAGGTAGTAAATGCTATATAAATCCAATTATATTTACAATTACAATCATTCAGGGCATGGATTTCATTAAAATATCTTCATTATCAAAAAACTCTGAATGTAGTCAACATGTTCTATGAATATGTTCAGTTTTGTATTTGTAGCTTGGTTTAATTGGGATCCAGGCTCTTGAAAAATAGAAAATAAATGTTCTCTCTCCAAAATTGCTGAACATGAAAGTTAAAACCATTAAGTTTAATGGACGGAATGCTTGAAACTTTCTGTGTAGCAGTCCACTTTATTGTTTCTTTTTTCTGTTTGCGGCCATGAAAAATGACTATATGAAAATAGGCCCCAAACATCAAAGTAAACACCGACGGCTAAAAAAGGCCTAGCTCCTCACATAAACATTATGTCCAGATGCATTTACCAATTCTTTTACGTCTAACACAAAATTATTTGTGTTTGAATCAGCATAATTCTCAGTGGTGGCCAATTGCGATTTCACCTAGCAAGGCTTTAATTCAGTTGAGCAAGATAATTACTCATTCAAGTAGTGAACCATGTTCTAGAGTTAACTTTTTAGATTTTGCAAATGGGGTTAAAAAGTTATCTGTTTTCTATGTGTGATGGATTATGCGTCAGTCTATGAATTCAATTCCTACCAAAGTGTTTGCACAGGGATTGGGAATAGGACTAATGTTATGTTATATGTATCCGTAAAGGGCATTCTCATCTTTGAAGGTATCCTGGCCCTACTTATCACTTCTTTGCAGTTTTCCCATGACATATTTTACAGGACAAACCTGGTGAAATATATCAGGTGAAAGTGCCCAGAAGAGAGGCAGATTTTGGTGTGCTAACTAAATATTGCTTCGGGATATTACTCCTCATTCCCACGTCTCTTAAAAGGAGAAATTTACCGCATCCAGTAAGTACCTCAACTTGAGAGTCTGTCACTCAAAGTTCTCTGAAGGATAGTGTATGTGGCAAAGAGAAGTGCCACAATAAGAAACTTATGAGGGGGATCTTTTAGAAGAGTGGAAGTATTCAGCCATCTTGGGCCCTGGTGTCTGCTTCACTAATACATTTAGTTGTTCATTCCAATAGAAAAGAGCTACTTCTGCACAGAAAGGCTACTTCCTTGAATTAATTTAAGATTTGGCCAACGTCTTGTTCTCTCATATAACCTTGAAGACACTTCACTTCTAATTAGTTAAGTCATTTATCTCATTTCTGTTCTATCCCAATTTGCTATGTTTTTCAAGTTAGTGCAGCACATTGTCACAGTTTAATAGATGTGCATAGATCTTTTGGATACCTGGGTCACTATACCAGTGCTAAAATTACCATAATTAAAGACCTGTAATATTGCACACGATCAGTGCTTATTTTAAGGCTGTGGTTGCCAGTGGGGGGCACAGCACTAATTTTTTAATACAGCAAGAGTGGGAAAAACGCACAGATCAAAAGACAGAGGAAGAGAAAGAGGGCAAAACCGTCACAAAGGGAGAAAGAAGTGACCTGCAAGACTGAAGGAAAGGGGCATGGAGTGCCTGGTAGTGTATTGAAGACTCCCATCCTTGGTATGTGGCGCACCCATGTTTAATTGCTCAGGCCTCTGGGTTCTGAGCAGAGCTTTGGGCACCGGAACTCTTTCTTTCACAAATGGCCAGGCTCGCCCTGCACATAGCAGAAGCGGTGCCATTACTTGCACCACGGACAGGAGTCATGGGAATGTGTTCCTCATTTGTGTCACTCCTGGGAAGGGTGTGATGTTATCAAAGAGCGCTTGGGACGGAGGCATTTAAAAGCATCGGGGGCAAGTGATTGGCCTTTTCTTCCTTATCTGAGCACCTGCATCCCCGATTAGACACCGACCCACCCACACCTGGAGGAAGGCGGAGTTTGTAGCAGCAGAGAAATGGGGCTAGCTACCAAAAATTGGACTGTTTTACTGAACTGGCCCCTTGGTGGGGTGTTGATTTGTGGGGGCAAGGGGCTGGCATGTAGGGGGACAGATCTGCTGGTGGTCCTGTACCTTTCTGCCCTACCCTTAGTAGCTTGGAGGTGACGTTTTAAGGGGGCTTTCGTCTGGTGACAGGTACCCCGGCAGGGACGGAGTGATATGCGGTGCCCTGGCATTATGTGTTGGTATCTAACTGCTGGCATTTCCCATTCCTCTGTGAGATAGAGGGTAGTTATCATTAAATGTATGCTTTTTCCAATAATCCTGCAAATGCCCTTGGGAAGGAGTGGGGTATACATAAGGAAAACTGGCCTCCTGGCACAATGCATTCTGTAAAGTTTACTCTTCAATTGATAGTTCAAGAGACAATAATTGTGCGGCCTGTGCGCTGTTTGCCTATTGTGTGACCTTTATGCTCATAACAAATGTCTTCGTAACTACAGTCTTAATTCTTTCCTGGAATTGTGTGTATTAAAAGCTGCGTCTTGGTAGAACCACCTAATCGTGTGTTGTTTCTCTCTTTTGGGGATCAGGGAGGGTTGGGATGCAGTTTTAGGCTGGGTGCAGCAACTTGCATGTTGTGAGCCCACTATTAAGCACTGAACACAATGCGTTCATTCCAGGAGTTTTTTCAATTATGCAAGCCTTGCAATAAAGTTTTTTGTTTATATTCATCTAAAGAAAAACTGAAATATAAATCTAGCTACATATTTGAATGGGAGCCAACATTTTAATTGCTAGAGAGACTTTAATTAGAAATCACTCACTGTTGATAATGTCTTTAAAGCTTCTAAAGCATTATTGTTGGTGAACTATCATCGGCAAAGTGCATTAAAATGCTAGGAGAGTGTCCAGGATTTGTGTGAGAGTATTCAAGGTGACAGCACAGCAGCCCAGAGAAATCAATTTCTATAATCCGTACGTTTTCTTTTCGTTTCTGGATTTATCTCTTGGCTCTGCTGTAAATGGAGTCTGGGGAGGGCTGTATTGTAAGGCCTCGGGGAGGAAAAAAGAAAACACTAGGGGGCTTATTTATGAGAGGCCCGCGCCACTGTTGCATCACTAAGTTTGATGCGCCAGCAGCACAGACAGTACTCCATATCTACAAGTCGATGCATGTGGCCAAATGCATCAGTTCTTTTAGACCTGCATCAGAAAATACCTGTGCCAGAATCAGCTGAACCGCACAGAGATTAAACTATGCAAAGTAGGTGTTCCCTCGTAAAATCCAATGTAAAACCGAGGCAGTTTTGTAAATGTAAGAAGCCTCATCGCCACAGAGCCTGAAATGCTTCGAAATTCCTACATATTGCCAACCCAGGTGTAGTAAATGACGCATTGGTTGTGGTACATTAAGACAAGCCACACAAAAAGGTTTGGCTAGCACAACTACGCATGGAGGTGCTTATTTTGCAGCTGGGAGTTGCATAGGCAGCTTAGGAGAAGGGAGCACATTTTTTGTAGCAGATTTCCCTCATTGACCTCAGGGAGGATAAGGTCATCACATACTACTGACTCAGGAGGGAGTCCATAATAGAACTGCTGATCCACATAGTGCCCAGGCTCCAGCCACCAACTGTGCAGCCCACCAACATCCCAAGCAGGCAAAGCTGATGGCTGTCCTCCACATGCTGGCATCTGGTTTATTCCAGATCACAACAGCCAGTTCCAGATGTACGACCATTCCAAAATGTGAGTCGCAATTTGCGCTCAATTGCGAGTCGCAATTTGGAATGTACAACAGTGTCAGAGACACTGATTGCGATTCCCAATGGGGTCGCAAAATGCGAGGCTCATGAATATTAATGAGCCAAATTTGCGATCCCATTGGGAATGGCTGGCCCTCCCAGGGATGGTGGCCTGCTGGGCTCAGCAGACCTCCACGTCTGGGACTGCTTGTCAATAAAGCAGGTTTTTTTTAAAGCAGCCCGTTTTCCTTAAAGGAAAACGGGATGCATTTACAAAAAAAATGAAACGTTTTCGTTTCATTTTTTAAGGGCAGGTAGTGGTCCCTGGGACCACTGCCTGCCCTTAAAAAATATTTTTAGAGCCAGTCACAAAGGGGACGAGGTCCCCTCGGGACCCCTTCCCATTTGCGACTCCATTACCAACCTCTTGAAGAGGGCGGTAAATTGCGAGTGTTTTGCGACCGCAATTGATGTTGCAAAACATTCTTACATGGCTAGAGAGTCGCTATTAGGAAGGGAACGCCCCTTCCTAAAAGCGAGTCCCAAAAGACTATTTTGCGAGTCGCAATTCTTTGCGACTCGCAAAATAGTGTTTGTACATGGCCATGTAGGTTTTTGCGTGCGCAAACGGGTCGCAAACCTGTTTGCGCACGCAAAAACTGGTTGTACATCTGGCCTCCAGAGTGACAGGAATATTGCAGCCATCTTTTTCTGCCTTCCTATCCTCTGTCCCAGATGATATCAACCACCTGACACCCCAGTACCTTCTCTTCCCCAAGACACAACAACAGCAGCTGGAGACCAAGCAAGGTTTCTATGCCATTGCTGGATTCCCAAATGTGCTAAGTGCCATGGATTGCACACATGTGCAACTTGTTCCCCCTGCAGCAACATCGCACCTGTAGAGAAACTGAAGCACACCTACTCTATCAACATCCAGGCCATCGTGGACCATCAGGGGATGTTCACCAATGTGCTGGCAAAAAATACCCAGGGAGTCTGCATGATGCCTACATCTTCAGGCATAGCATTATCAATGAGTGCTTCCAGAATGAGCTATATGGGAATGGCATACTTGTTGGTAAGCAAATTTGAAGTACATTACAGACCTACTAACAGTAACAAATGTATGACAAAACATCTATTGACAGAAATAGGGCCATTTGTATGAGGGTGTCTGCCTCATACATGCACCATACATCATGGGACACATGTAATGCAAACCCCCAAATCGCACATGTTAAGACACGCAAAGCCACTTTGTGTGCCTTTGAATAGTGTAAAGGTACAAATCAATGCAACACTGGGCAAAATGTAGTATACAATCACTTTGTGCAAGGGATGTGTGCCATGGGCATTATGGGGATGTCTCCATGTAACTCCCCTGCTTCATGAGGCATGTCATGTATCCCACACCATGTAAACTTCGAAATGTGACAAATCAATTGATCTCCCCAAGTGATGTGTAACAAGGAAAAAAAACTGAAGTCATCCAAATCACTCCTGTGTCCTATGTGTGCTGCATTCTATGGCACACATACGAGGATCAGGCGTCTGAGGGTTCATCATGTGCAGGTAGGTGCCCCCTCCTGCACAAAGACTATCCAATATGCAATGCAGGCACCCAAGCACCTAGGTGCAAGTGTGCCTGTGTTTGTGCTAGGCAGCACATTGTGTGCCAGTGTAGGCTGGAAGGTCAGGAAAGTGCGGAATGGCCTAAACACTGTGCACTACTCCCCTTTCTCAGTGATGCACTTCAGTGTAGACAGGTGACCTGCTGCATTGAACAGTACCACTTCCCCAAATATCTGGGCCCTGGTGTCATGTGTACATAGTGGGAACAATGCACTGCAACGTGTAGACACTGATGTCTCACATTGACAGGCACTTACTAATCTGTCAATGGCAGTAGCAACAGAATGTCAGTGAGTAGCAATGTATCATTCCACTCTGTGTGCATGGATGGAACCACATCAACTGCACTGGGTAACGAATCTCAAATGAAACCATGTGGCATGACAGGCAAGCCAATTTGAGTACAAAGGTAAAACAAAAAATAAGTCTGAGATTAGTGTCTCCTCAATGGCGTACCTACTCCTGATATCAGTCAAAGGTCAACAAGATCAGTGCTGTGAGAATAATTACTGTGGAAATGAGCAAGTATGTCACACATGACAGTAAACTTGTATGTTGAGCAAAGTGTCAGGAGCAACACAAGAAGTATGTAGAAAGGCCATTGTGGCATGCCATGTCAGTGTAGGCTCCACACATGTGTAAATGTCAATACAAGATAACATTGTGACTCCAACAGTCTAAAACACATGTATGTCTCAGCAATACTGACAATCTACATACAAACAAACACGTAGGCAGACAGCTGCATTGACTGATGTAACCAATGTGATGGGTCATCTGTTCTATGTAGCAAGTAGGCCACACGAAAAGCATATGAATCCAGCAATGTGAAACTCACAAACTTAAATATAATGCTTCCAAACATGTCATACATTAGCCATCAACATAGAATAAAATCCAACCTGGACAAGGCACCACAGTGTACTCAGTACACCAATCTCAACAATTCATGTGCCACAGCAATGAAGAAAAAATCTAGTTATAAAAGTACACAATCCCCTACAAGATAGAGTCATACACATAGATGTGAAAAACCAATGTATTATGTTTTCTTTTGTAGTAGATATCTCCTTGTAACATCAGTGTGTCCCACAGAAAGATGGCCCACACCACATTGCAATACATATGTATCAAAGTGCACCATTACAACTTACCTGCCAATAATAATAGTTGAAGCCTGAAAATGAATAGCATGGCAATCCATGTGACATGTTTGAACTGCACCACATGTATGCACCAAAACCACATGGTCAAGTAATTGTACTATGAAATGGCTGTGCCAATGTCATGTAGGTCACCGACATCAGTTGTTTACCATGGACATATGTATGTGTGAGTGTAATACATGTGGCAATGCCACTACCTATCAATGAGCCAAATATATGATCACAAATCTGTCACTTCACACATGAGTGAGTGCACATAAGATAGAGTGATCAGGAGCATCTCCAAATAGCCATCACAGTAAGCCACTGGTTGAACATGAACGTTAGGATGTAGAACTGTACAATGTATCAGGCCATGCTCATGATTTGCTATCACACAGAGAAATGAAAGAGACATGTGTAAACCTAGGCCAACTGTATAAGTAACATATTGTGAAATACCGTAAGAAATGTGTATGAGTAATTCAGTACACATAACACACATGGACAGGAATGTAGCTATAACAGAGAGCTAAAGCACTGCCAAGTATTATTTCTTTGTAACTTTCAGCTGGCCAAGGATATGGTCTCCAGCCATGGGCCATGACACCAATAGCACATCCCTAGACTGAGGCGGACCAACACTACAATCAGGCACTGACCAAGACTCGGAACATTGTGGGAGAACTTTTGGTGTGCTGAAGTCCCAGTTCAGATGCTTGGACATGTCAGGGGGGAGACTGCTCTACTCACCCCCTATGGTCTGCGAGATCATACTCATATGTGCCATTCTCCACAACATCTGTGTCCAAACAAATGTCCCTTGAGATGAGACATGTGGACCATGATGGGCAGGAACCAATGGAGGATGAGGATGGAGGAAATATCCAAAATACAGTGCTTGGGAATAGGGGACGCACCCACATTGTACAAAACGTCTTCTCTTGAATTACATGTACTTTGATGGACAGAATGTCCTAACATAATTGGAAGGTTCAACATGGAAATAAATCCATTATTTCTGTTGCCGTTTATGTTACAGTTCCAGTAAACATCAACTCACCCGCATCTCGTCAACTAGAAGTAGGCCTCAAAATGCAATAATCATGTCATCAGACCTGTTGAACAACATGGGGCCATGCCTAACATCTATCATTTGCACATATGCAGAAATGCTATGTGAAGCAGTGTACTGCATTAAAGGGAAAGGCCAGGCATGCCACATTTCAAATTCCAGTTTGATCATTACTCTCCCCTTGCACTTGAGCCATGCAGAGCTGCACAGCTAGCAGTCTTGCTCTGTTGTGCAGCAGCAAATTGAACAACATATGGCACTCAGTGAAGTTTGGAACACAAACCACCAACTACCATACCTGAGAATAACCCCACATTGTAGTGTGTCTCACAAATGTGTGATCATGCCGAATGACAGCATCTTGCTGGAACTTATGTTGTTGCAGATACCATCAGTGATAATGAGTGACAGTTGTCATGGACAAAGGCCTAGTGTCATGCAAACATGTAAAATATGTCACTTGTAAAGAGCGCATACATGCATGTGTGCAGGGCCGGACTGGGAACCGAAACCGTCCCTGGCAAACTGCTCGTCCGCCCCCCCCTGGGGGTAGGGGGGTGCAGCTGAGCTGTTTGCGACGGCCGTTTTTGTTACAGGGGGCCGATATTGCCGACCCCCGGTAACAAAAACGGCCCCCAGGGTCCCAAAACCGGCCCCCACCCTAGCAGCCCACCGGGGAAACACCCGGTGCCCGCTACGGCCAGTCCATCCCTGCATGTTTGGCTTTCCACAAAACACAGTACCTGTGAAATATTTACTGGCTACATTGTCACATATGCCACGTCATGCTACAGTAGATAAAGGACCCGTTTGACATGCATTACACAGCAATGCGATGAGGAACAAAGGCCTGTTAAAATACAATATGAGCATAGGACATTGTATAGTCAGTAAATAACCAGAGCAGTATGAGTTTGTATAGGTTATATGCTAACACCTGAACATCTGGAGAATTCTGAGATGTCAAGACTGTGATTTCACTTAGATCAAAAGTCAGACCAAACTGTATGTGCATACACACTAACTCATAGCACATGGTCAGATGGAGGGATTTGAATATGAACTTACCTTTGTATAGCAAAGAGTTGAGTACCTCTGACCTGAATGTACAAGTGCATTGTTCAGAAGATTACAAATCTTTTATCCACCCAAAGGTGAAATGTAAGTTGAGGGTGTGCCATTACATATGCCTGTGTCGGGAGTGCAGTACCCTTGGACCAAGAGGCACATACAAAGGCCTGCCCTCAGAGTAGGTGTACTGTCACTAATGTTGACAAGGGTAAGACTGAGATCATGTGTGTATGGCAGCATTATGTTAATCGAACATCACAAGTTACATTGACTATTTAACCATTTTTCACTGTAGTGATGACGTATGGCTCACTCACCTCTTCCAAAGGTCTGTTGCTGTGTGACACACTCACCCCAGGCCTACATCATGTTTTCTGATATATGTGTGCATGATTACACCATGTGCGGAACACGTGTGTCTGTGCAAGACATACACAACAGAATGTCTGCAATGTGTAACAGTGTGCACATACAGAGATTGTGTGTGCTTCTACAGTGTGTTCAGCTACAGATCCTCTGCCATAGTTCAAAGTAAGTGTAATACCAAACAGTGTAAGAATACAAGGGTGTGTGCTGCACTTCATGATTTTTGTTTCTATCTCACATATGTGGATCACAGTATAGTCTACATGATGTCCTGTGAGTGTAAACAGAGGCGCATATTCTGGGCATGGGCACACAGTGCAGCACAGATAGTTTCCCTACGCCACAGCTATGTTAACAAGCACATAGCAAGAATTGTATGGTATCTAACATAATATGTTAAAATGATGCATGCCTCTTGTCCGGTGCCGTTGCTGGATTGACTACCTAGGCCCAATGCAAGCACACTTGCCCCTTGAGGCAGGGATTTCAACTGTTACATGCAGGAATGGATGTGACAGTGATGGTGCATCTTACTGATAGCCAAAATATGCTGTGAGCCCTAGGACTCCATCTATGTATGCTGCTGTACACAGGACAGAAATAACATTGAAGTTAAGATAAGTTGTTAAGCTCTAACTACATGTAATATCACTCCTGTGAAGGTAGTACTCACTGACGCATTGCAGGTGTGCCTGGTGTCATCTGTCAGTAAATGCACATATTACCATCTGATGCGAATGGCTACCCACGTGCAAAGGTTAAGGAACCCCTCTCTGGTGCAGGGTAATACAATGCAGTGAATCGCTACATACAGTGGCACTCAGGATTCATCACACTTGTCTGGCCTACACAAGCAGGTCTCGTGATGCTCAAACTATAGGCAAACACATTTAGCAAAGAGATTTTCCAAGGTGCATTGTGCATGTGTCACACATATTGGTTCAGATACAAAGCCCAGACAGCCGATGTGTCTGTACCACACCATTCCATGCTGGAATGTGGCTAGTTTAGTGTGCTAATTGATGTCTGCCCAACAATCACAAGTGTCATATTGGCCTAACACCATACCTATCATATGCATCCAGTTAATCGTTAAGCAGGGTGCCACATACACTGTAGACTGACTGAACCAGCCAGTCTCTGTGCTTCCCTGAGTGTATTGCATCCGTAACCCATCTTATGGCAGGAATGCAGACAGATTGTATGAATCTAGATATTGCGTATAATAGTGAATACAATACTGTATTTAATCGGCATAGCAATACAATATATTTGACTGCTAAGATGCCTACTCCCCAGCTACCTGCGTTCACCCAAGCATACTCCAAACAGCAAAAGCAAAAAAAAGTTTGGAATGTCTCTACACATCACAATATGTATGAGTTTTTCACATAAATATATTGTCACTCAATATGTCACGATGATGAAGGCACAAATTCTCACATATGTGTACTTTTCACCACTGAAAATCCACGCTTCCGCAGATATCAAGCCTGTCATATAAGAAAAGAGGAGCACAGAAAGTGAGTTCAAGGTGTGTTTACCTGCATTGCACAATTCAGTACAGTGTATAACAAATAGGGCTCCCGGTTTTATGGTATTTATATTTTTGTCATTTCCGTCTGTATTTATCCATATTTATTTTTTGCTAATTTTACCTGTATTTATCCAAATTTATTTTAGGTTTTGTGAAAAAATTAAGCTGAAACGTGTATATTTCTGCATTTATTTAACCAGTTAATGTGCACTCGTGCCTAAATGCCTGATAGGTTTCAATGATATATACACACTCAGATGGTAAAATATACACTTGTAAGAAAATATGTTAATTTTAGTATCAAGGTTGTGCAAATCTGCTGTTTAAGGCTCTTTACTAAAATCCCTATATTTTTTTAATCTCCTTCCTTGTCAATCCGCACAGCCATTGGCCTGGCAGTCATGATTGACAGCATTTAGAATCACTCAAAAACAACCCATATTTCCGATTTTATCCACATTTAAAAATAAATACAGACAGGAAAATAAATGGTTTTCGCCTGTATTTATCTGTAAAAATCAGTAAAAACGGAAAACAGGGAGCCTTAATCACAAACAATAGGCCAGTTGCATGGGTCAGAAGCTACCCATTGACCCATTTGCACATCGCATTGCACCTGTTGTGTTGATCAGAAGCTGCACATTGATGCCAATGCATTGAAAATAATGCATTGTCCATTAGCATGCGTTGTGCATTAATCACGCGTTGGCTATTTCTGTAGCAATGCGTCATAAAAATGACACATTTGTTGAAAACGGGTGGGCTACACCCAGGAAATTATGCAATGGCAGGTTGCAAACACTTAGGGGTCGATTCCGATTCGGGCCGGAAAAAGCACCGACTGAGTCAGAGCCGGAATTTATTCCGACCGACACATACCTGTGGCGCCCGACACGCCAAGTACGATGCACAGCGTGCAAAATCCGACCGACACGTACGGAACCCAAGCCGAACGACCGAGCCGCATGGAAAACAGCAATCCGGCCGGAAAAACACGCGAATCGAACCGACCGACACGCACCCGGAACAAATCCGACCGAAACGTACACGCGAACTCCAAACCGCAAAGTACGATGCAAGGCGCGAAAACCACGACCGAGTCGGACGGAGGACAAGCCGTACGACCGACACGCATACAAAACCGAGCCGAAGTAACACAAAACACCGCGACCGACGCGTACGCAGCATAGAAAACTGCACAAACACAGCGTGAGCGAAACGGAGAACACCGTACGAGACAAATGCAGGGTCCGACTCGGTCACAAGAACGTTTCCAACATGCACAGACAGTACAAAGGAAAAATTACACAAAAAAAGGCCAAACAAGCAATTACAAAGCCAATAAATACTGTGGGGGTGGGGACAGAGAACAAAGGCACACCCACAACTCCACCCCTTATAAAGGACACAAATCCCAACCATGATCCTTTGCAAATGCCATTCTACTGCCAGCACCCAACAGACAGCAACCACACACCCACAGCTCATCCCTCACACAAGCCACACACCATCAGCACACCAACAAATACCTACCTCACATACACCCAGCAAAACACACACCCACACACCCTCACCTGCACACCAACACACACATCACTCACCATCACCACCCATCACCATGCCCCCAAGAAGAATCACAAGTTCCTAGATTGTGAATTGGAAGTCATGGTAGACGAGATCCTCAGGGTAGAGCCACAGCTGTTTGGCACACTGGTCCAACAGACCCCCATCTCCCAGAAAACCAAGATGTGGGAGAGGATCATCAACAGGGTGAACGCACAATCACCATGTCTGCGCACAAAGACCGACATCCAGAACAGGTGGTATGACGTGCGCAGGAGGGTCCGGGAGCTGCTCAAGAAGGACTACCTCCTGAGCCAATACACCGGCAGTGGCCCTCCTGCCAAGCCAGTATACCTCAGGCCCTGGGAGGAGAAGGTGCGGGCCATCCTTCCGCCAGTGAGCGTATATGGACTAGAGAACATCCCAGAGCCTGGTGAGTACACAACAAATGTACACAATATTCTGCCACAATACACACACACATCACTGTCAAGGGGAGAGTCAAACCATGCACTCATAGCAATTACACAGCAACCAGAACAGAATCATCCCAAAATGTGTATGTCAGTCAGAGAAACACAACACATGCCATCTCAAAGTTACATTCAACCGTGCCATCACATGTACAAACACAACTACAACTACAGCTAGGCAGTGGCACAAATAGAACTAACAAACACATCCAGACATGTAGCCACCACAACAACACCAACACACAGTGAAGACCACTGAAAGGAAGGAATTCTGTGTATGCTGGCCAAGTCAGTGTAGCCAATAGCATCATGGGAGTCGTAGTCACACATATTGCCCCCCCCACAACTGTCCCATCAACACCACCATGAACCATGTGCACATCACAGGGAGTGGAAAAGGACTCACAAGATGGCTGACACTGGCTACTGCTGTGGGGAGCACAAGGCCCTGCTGGGAACTGTGCACCAACAAACAGCAGGACACCACTGACTGACATCCTGAGAGACAACTTCCACTCCCTGCAATGGAAGCACGTTCCATGGTGGGATATCTGGCTGGCTGGGTGGGAAGGAGGACTTGCAGCACTGACCATAGTCACAAGCACCTCCCCTCACACCCCCTCAACACAAACTCCACAGAACCCACCTGGTAGAATGCAATGCCTCCCATCCTAACTCAAGATCCCACAAAGAACCACCACCCTGGGTTATGTTGTGTGAAGCACAGGGACACTCTTGGGACTTTTAGCCAAACAACTGCCAGGACAACACTCCCAGCCATCCTTTCAGCACAGCCAGCCCACCCCACAGGAAGCAGAGTCAAAAGGAAGGAAGCATGGGCATGCTGGGAAGGGGGTGGAGGCAATAGCATGATGGGAGTGGTAGTCACAGATATTGCTCAGCCTCACAACTGGCCCATCAACACCACCCTGAACCATGCTCACATCACAGGAGTGGAGAAGGACACACAAGATGGCTGACACTGGCTACTGCTGTGGGGAGCACAAGGGCATGCTGGGAACTGCACACCAACCAACAGCAGGACACCACTGTCAGCCATCTTGCCATTGCCCTCACACCCACACACACTGAACTCCCCACAAAAGCAAGTAAGTATGGGAATGCTGGCAAGTGGGGTGGAGGCAATAGGATGATGGGAGTCACAGTCACAGACATAGCTCACCCCCACAACTGTCCCATCAACACCACCCTGAACCATGCTCACATCACAGGGAGTGGAGAAGGACTCACAAGATGGCTGACACTGGCTACTGCTGTGGGGAGCACAAGGCCCTGCTGGCAACTGTGCACCAACAAACAGCAGGACACCACTGACTGACATCCTGAGAGACAACTTCCACTCCCTGCAATGCAAGCACAGTCCATGGTGGGATAACTGACTGGCTGGGTGGGAAGGAGGGCCGGCTGTCAACCAAATACAACCAATGCAGACCATGTTCACACCCCAACAAATACATAGAAATGCCCAAATAATGCAGGACAAGGTGCCACACCAATATCAACCCCTGACTGTGATGACTTAGGACAATGCAATGTACAGGCCCGCACCCAGAGGCACAGTCACAACTGTCAGGTGTGTCAACCATTGATGCCTGCAGAAACATAACATACATTGTGTGTGTCTCCCAAAAACAGGTGATGATGGGGACACAGCAGCAGACGCTGAGGAGTCCCAGTTCCAGGCTCAAGAGGATGCGGAGCTCATTGGTGTCGTACAGCCTCTGCCCTCCTCCGACGAAGAAGACCAACCTGGCACATCCGGTGCAAGTCTACATGCAGCACAAACAGGACCACCAGCTGCAGAACCAGCAGGACCACCAGCTGCACCCCCTGCACCCACCCCTCCAACGACTGTCACCACAAATACCATCCCTGCAGACATGGACAGAACAAGGAGCAACACCAGCACAGGGACCCTGGACCAACCTGGGGCCATGGACACCACCACCACCACCAACCCCCAAGGTGGACCAGGGTCATCTGTGCGTGCCACTGCACGCACTGCACATGTCAGCAGGGGTGGTGGGAGGGGTGGGAGACAGAGGTCGCTGCTTGCAGAGGTTGCTGGTGTGCATGATGACCCACAACTGGTACGCATAGCTGATGCGTACCAGTCCAGCACCGGAGATCTCAGCCAGGTAGTGGGGCTCCTCAGAGACATGAAACAGCAGCAGGCTGCCCATCATGCCCGCTTGGACTCTCACATGTCCCACGTGGAGTCACACATGTCCCGCGTGGACTCACACATGTCCCGCGTGGAGTCCAAGTGGGATGCACTGCATGAGATGACGGCGGTGCACAGGGACATTTTACAATGCCTCCGCCAGATGAACAGCAACCAGTCCACACCTCCCTGTGTGCCAACAACATCTGGTGCTGAACAAACTGCAACTGCCACAGGGAGGGAGGATGACTCTGGCGGAGAGTCCCCTGCACCGCAGCAGCCTGTACTTGAGGGGCCCCCCAAAGAAGAGGGGTCGTCCGAGGAGGGGCAAGTGAGAGGCCGATGGCCAAGCGCAACTCCCAGGAAGCCTGAACCTGTTCTGGATGTTCACCTTTGTGCACAGACTGTTCACCCTGTTGACGGCAACACTACTCCCACACATTGCATGGGGAGTACAAGTTGGACCAATGTCTCAGACAACTGTGGCCCCGATACTGGGGATTTTGTCTACCAGGACTTTCAATTCACCTAGGAACTTCTGATTGCAAGATTTATGTACAGCACTACCCATCCTATGCACTATTCACACAAATGTATCACAATAAACACACTAATACACCATACTTGCCTCTGTTGTGATTCCAACGTGGGTGCTGTTATGGGGATGATGAACTGAAAAATTACACTGTGTATGCGAACTGCAACAGCAAGTACAACACAGGCATGTGAGTAAAGGCAACGTGACACATATGAGGGAGACACACCACCAGGGCTACACAACACATAAAAACCTAGGCCATCTGACTCATTGCCTACACTGATGTTGCCAGGGAAGACGGTGCAATGCACAGACACCACACCCATTCCCAGTTGTAGTCAAGTAGCCCACAGGTGCAGTAAGCAAATGGCAGTCAAATGTGTGACCACAGACAACGCACATCACAAAGTGAAGCACAGGTTTATTACACAGTTGCAACATGTCGTATCCACTACAGATGCAAGGTAATCCCACCTGGCAGCGGGCACACAGTCAACAACTGTAGACGGAAGGAAGTCCAAGGGTGTGGCGCACATCACCTGTAGGGACACAACAGCTACCACCCTGGAAGTGCAATCACGTCGTCGGTGGACACAGTTGACCAAACGAATCTGAAAGTACCCTGTGAAGGACAGAAATGACACACAGTCAAAAGCAATGGAGAACAGGACAGAACAGCAGAAATCATGCACAATACATGTTACAAGATACCCACCCAGAACCAAGTTAGCATGTCAACACTGTTGGGGAGTACAGCCCACCTGTAAGCACACATCGCAACACACATCCAGTCAAGTAGCCCATGGACACACTCCAACAGCACCAGAGCACCACCTACACATATCATGCCAACTCACATCATTGACATGACACCTCAGGATACTCACATTCAGCTAAAGAAGTTGGTGATGAGCTGTGTGCGGACATCACCCTCATCATCATCATCATCATCACTGGCATCGTGGTCCAGGCCAGGATCCTCCACAGGTGGCGGATGTTGGTCATTGTCATCCTGGATGAGAGGCAACTCCTTCCGCACTGCCAGGTTGTGGAGCATGCAGCAGACGATGATAATCTTGCACACTTTCGCAGGGGCATATGGGAGGGACCCTCCGGTCTTGTCCAGGCAGCGGAAGCGGCTCTTCAGGAGACCAAATGTCCGCTCAATCACTCTCCTGGTCCGACCAGGTGCCTCATTGTAGCGCATCTGGGCTGGTGTCACAGGGTTCCTGAGGGGTGTCAGCAACCACGGCATGTTGGGGTATCCCGAGTCACCTACGGACAGACAAGTGCACATTAGCTGACTTGGAAAAGTGGGCGGAATACTACAGATCAGATCACACACAATGGCACAAAGTCAGTACACACCGACAAGCCAGGCACGCTGGTTCTGCATCTGTGCCATCATCCTGGGGATGCGACTACTCCTCATCACAAAGGCATCGTGTGCTGAACCAGGGAAACGGGCACACACGTGTGTGATGGTCATATCTGCAAGACACACCACCAGTGCATTGACCGAGTGGTAGTGCTTGCGGTTACGGTAGGCCTGCTCCTGGGCCTGTGGTGGTACCAAAGCCACATGTGTCCCATCAATGGAGCCAATGACATGCGGCATCCTCCCCAGGGCATAGAAGTCACTCTTCACGTCAGTGAGTCGTCGCATGATCTAGGGAAATAGATGTACAGGTTCAGGAATAGCAACATTGCCGCCAAAACATCGCGGAGCACACGGCTCAACATGGTCTGTGACATCCCACCAGCAGTCGCCACAGTATGTTGGAAGGTACCAGTGGCAAAGAAGTGTAGGGCTGCCATCACCTTCACCTTGGGGGTCAGCGCTGTAGGATACGGCCGGCCAGGCTGCAAATGTGGGGCCAACTGCACTGCCAAATCCTCAATCAGCTGCCTGGTGAAGCGGTACCGTCGGATGCTGTCCCGTTCCAACATCGTTGCCAGGTCTGGGAATGGTCGATGGACAGCAGGAGCCCTGCAGTGCAGAGGAGAAGTAAGCAAGATTGTCAGTCAGCCCACATATGCGGCATTGAACACACTCAATATCCCAACATACATCATTATGAGGCACAACTACATGAAGTGTGCAGTTCCGTAAGGACATGTATGGTACATACATGGCCAACATCTGTCATCACGGTCCAACAAGTGGCATCAATAAGTCCCAGGTTGGCCCATTGGATATCATGAGGCCGTGTCACAGTTCCCATCTCCTGCTGCCGTGTCACAATCACCCCCCACAGTGACATGTGAGGACAGATGTGCCCCAGGCATCACAGCTCAACGACAGGTACATTCCCAGGGACCCTGTATTGCCACATGGACACTGGCATTACATGGAGTATCATGTATACACCACAGCAAAACAACTATGACCCCCACAGGTAGTGGTCCCACTTGCCACTGCAGGACAGACATGGACGTCTGTGACACACACACGCACAACATCAAAGTCCATGCACACACAACGTGGATGTGGAGACTGTCTCCCATTGTGCACATGAAATCAGAGACATTGTAAACACTACATGCACACAGACTGTGGAGGACCATCACTATTGTGCCACTGGGACACCCTGGCTCAAACATACCGTCCCACATGGGACTCACGGGGTATGTGACATAACATACACATACACCACCGTGAAATGTGACCATGGCACATGCACAGATATGAACAGTTGCACATCACAGTGGTCATGTACACGTAACACCCAGGATCCTGTCCCCATGAACACGTGCACAGCCTGGGGGTGGCTGCCCCCAGGTGACACCCACAGGACAACATGTACACCAACATACACACAATAGGAAATGCAGCCTTACATGCCTTATCATACAGTTTGGACAGGCTGTCGTGTTGTAGGTGTGCCCCTCACTCCCTGGGAGCTATCTGTGGCTGGCATATGTCCATCTGAGACAGGCATGGTGACATATGCCAGTCACTTGTACAGGGATGCGTTGAACAGCAATGGACCGATCAGTGCACCCGGCCGGCCCATTGCATTCAATGTGTGCGCGTACGCGTTGTACCCCTGTACGCGTTGTACCGCAATGGACCGATCGGTGCGCACCCATTGACAATGGCCTTGCCTGGCAACGGACGCGTTTTCGAAATTCGAATGAGTCGGTTGCTGGAAATTCAGTTGGTCACCCACAACAATGTTGCAAAATCATGTATGTCATGAAGTTGAAGATTTGAAGGATGCCGTGGGCGTGTATTGGTGCTGCTATTCCATGGATTGGCCAGATTCAGAAGATGCAAACGACTTGGACCTATCACTTTGGACACAAGGGACAGTATCTGCCTCTCCAGCACATATATATTGCTGGCTGTTCCCCTGAGAGCTCACTTGCCTGCACTACATGCTCCAGGACGACATCTGCCACTGCACTGCTGC
This sequence comes from Calotriton arnoldi, assembly GCA_963921515.1. Classification (NCBI taxonomy): domain Eukaryota; kingdom Metazoa; phylum Chordata; class Amphibia; order Caudata; family Salamandridae; genus Calotriton; species Calotriton arnoldi. The sequence continues at coordinate 1,173,286 of CAWUFW010005124.1, read as the reverse complement.
TGCCTCTGCCCCTCTGGACCCTGCAATGGCACGTACTGTGGAGAGAGCCCCAGCCTTCAGCCTTGAGGAGAACCAGGCCCTGCTGGACAGCCTACTTCCACAGTACAGCAAGCTGTATGGGACACCAGGGGAGCAGGTGAGTGTTCTGTGCACTGCCTTTCTGAATGTGCATTTTATCTGACTAGCAAGGCTGAAAGTCTGCACGCCACTGGCTAGCAGGCTCACTGAGTAGTTGTCACCCCCCATAGTGTGTAGTGACATGCACTGGACAGGTATGGTGCAGTGACAGTGCATTTGAACAAGGTTTTACTTCCCATGCAATGATACCATGTAGTGACTTCTGGCAAACTGTCCATGGGCAGCGTTGCACTGCCTGTGATACCAAAGGGGATGATGGACGGAGCGCTAGAGCAAATCGAACACTCACCCCCAGTCAAATGATCTGGGTTTAATCCATCATCATTCTTTAGCTCACTCCACCACCCCAGTTCAGACATGGCCATATGCAAATCAGTCTGACCCTGTGCCTCATGGGAACAGTCCAGCCCGAACTGCCAAACCATGTCTTCCCTGGACCGGAAACAAGCATCCTGGGACCGGTTTCAGGTTCAAAACCCTCTTCAGCCAGGCTATCTTGAATCCAGTGGCAAAGTGAGCAAGGGACCCACGTCTGGGCATACCCTGCCAACTTAGGGCGAACAAAGCGATACCAAAGGGGATGATGGACGGAGCGCTAGAGCAAATCAAACACTCACCCCCAGTCAAATGATCTGGGTTTAATCCATCAACATTCTTTAGCTCACTCCACCACCCCAGTTCAGACATGGCCATATGCAAATCAGTCTGACCCTGTGCCTCATGGGAACAGTCCAGCCCGAACTGCCAAACCATGTCTTCCCTGGACCGGAAACAAGCATCCTGGGACCGGTTTCGGGTTCAAAACCCTCTTCAGCCAGGCTATCTTGAATCCAGTGGCAAAGTGAGCAAGGGACCCACGTCTGGGCATACCCTGCCAACTTAGGGCGAACAAAGCGATACCAAAGGGGATGATGGACGGAGCGCTAGAGCAAATCAAACACTCACCCCCAGTCAAATGATCTGGGTTTAATCCATCATCATTCTTTAGCTCACTCCACCACCCCAGTTCAGACATGGCCATATGCAAATCAGTCTGACCCTGTGCCTCATGGGAACAGTCCAGCCCGAACTGCCAAACCATGTCTTCCCTGGACCGGAAACAAGCATCCTGGGACCGGTTTCGGGTTCAAAACCCTCTTCAGCCAGGCTATCTTGAATCCAGTGGCAAAGTGAGCAAGGGACCCACGTCTGGGCATACCCTGCCAACTTAGGGCGAACAAAGCGATACCAAAGGGGATGATGGACGGAGCGCTAGAGCAAATCAAACACTCACCCCCAGTCAAATGATCTGGGTTTAATCCATCATCATTCTTTAGCTCACTCCACCACCCCAGTTCAGACATGGCCATATGCAAATCAGTCTGACCCTGTGCCTCATGGGAACAGTCCACCCCGAACTGCCAAACCATGTCTTCCCTGGACCGGAAACAAGCATCCTGGGACCGGTTTCGGGTTCAAATGGGTACATCATGTGCCCCTGTGAATGAGACATGTATATACAACTGTGTCATGCACGGATATGTTGCATGTGTAGTAATGGCCTTTTCACTTTGTCATCCTGACAGGTTAATGCCCATCGGAAGCAGGAGATCTGGAAGGACATCGTCCGGGCTGTCCGGTCCGTGGGGGTCTACAAGCGCCGGATCCGCAACTGCCAGAAGAGGTGGCAGGACCTTCGGGGCTGGACCCGGAGGATTGCACGGGTCCAGCTGAAGCTGTCGCCTCCTCGCAGGAGGGCGGAACACGGACCCTGACCCCCACATGCTCCAGATCCTGGCGGTGGTGTTTCCAGACCTGGATGGGCAGCTGAAGGCCAGACAGCAGCAAGGAGGGGGTGAGTCAAAAACTGCACTGTGAACTCTGTATTACATGCTTTGTGCCCTCCTCTGGCCTGGTTCAACTGCCACAGTACAGCAGTCATATTGTCCAGGAGCCATGTCCCTCTATTGTGCACTGCCCACTCCTCATCTGATACCCAGGTGTGGCCCTTACATTCAGGGAATTGTGTCACTTGGGACTGTGTCCTTGCAGTTTGCTTCACTAAAGGTGGGGGACAGCATCTGTTTCCCTAACTCTGTTGTGGGCATCATGGGTGGGTCCATTGTTCACACAACGCCTGTGTTCGGACATGTAATCTGCGTGTTGCTTTGATATGCGGTCCACTTGCTGAGCTGAGCCACCACATGTGCCTGGGGTATGTGGCACACGCCCATGCAGTGGGTGGGAACAATGTTTGGGCCCCAGGAGTGTGCAGATTACGTGTGTCACACATACATAGCCAGCTATCCACTGTCCAGGGCTCATCCCTCATTCATGTGGGGCAGGACAGTCAAGTCTACTCCAGGCCATGCAATGCACTCTGTACTCCCACTCCCGTGTATCAGCTGACACATTGTGCGCAGTGATTTGACCCCTCAGGTGTCTGCCTCTGTGTCAGTGTGCTGTGGATTAGTTGCCAGGACTGCTGGGGTGTTTCTTGGTAGGGGCTCAGCATGCCACTGGAGATGTGACCATAGGAGACGATACTTGTGTGTCACATAGGTGTTTGATCAGCTGCCCGTGCAGACTGGGGTATGCGAATGTGAAGTTCAGGCAGCTGTTCCCCATTCACAGCAGATTGTGAGGGCTCAGGTTCAGAGGGTAGTGTCACAGGTCTCCCATATGTCCAATCGGTATGACCTGGACAGATGAGGGTTAAGATGATGTGTTGTGTGGGGGATGTACATGTGCACTTGTGCAGCTCCAGGACTTGCATTCCCCATGACCTACTATTGTGACACAGTGCAGAGTGTTGTTGTCTGGCTGCCAAGTCATACATCACTGAGACAGTGATGTATGACTTAGCAGTCATGCCTCCGCCATGGCATGTGTCTACTTATTGGTGATCCTGCAGGGGAGTGACATGTGCTACATGCACACCATTGTGGCGATGGCTATCAGGACATGGGTGCATCATGGTGTCTGTCGCTGGTATGCATCACATGCATATCCTATTTGACTCTGGGCGTCCCTTTCATCCGGAAACCTGTACTGACTCAGTGGCAAGAGTTGTGATGTGTGCATGTCCACATGCTACACCGTGTCCTCTGCACTGTCCAACTACTGTGTAGTTGGTGCATGTGTCCACACTGGGGTGTTGCTATCCAACAGACACCAGACAGATGGGTGCAAGGCCATATGGGATGTGAGTGCCATGGTTGGCATCAGACTGACAATTGGCTTCTCCTGTTCAGTTAGGGCACTTTTAGCAATGTACAACTAATGATGCCAGGGCTTGCTCTGTAATGTGCTGTGCTCACAGTGGTGTGTGCGTTTGGTGCAGGTGACTGATGTCTGTCTGTTTCCCCATTGTTTGCAGATACATCCACGGCCACGGAAGGGGACAGCTCCACGGACCAGGAGGAGCCGGAGAGCCAGACTGGGTCAGCAGCCGAGGAGTGGTCGGAGGGACCCAGTGGCACGGAGGGCGAGGGAGCCACACCGAGGAGTCCTCAGCACCATCCACCTCAGCTGAGGACCAGAGCAACTCGGAGGATGACTCCCTTATGGAGGCGGGTGTCAGCAGCCACCACACCCCAGCTAGTGTTGCTGTCCCCGCCACCACCAGCACCACCACCGCCCTCCCATCGGCTCCCATTCCCCAGGTCCGTGGAGGCTCCCATGTTCAGGAGCGTGTCTCCTTTGGGCCAGGCACCGCACCCCCTGCCCCTGTGTCCCCTGCTGCCCTGAGTGAGGAGTCTGTGTACCTCCTTCGCCAGCTCCATGTAGGGCAGACAGCCATGCTGAGTGTCCTCCATGCGCACACCGCTCTGTTGACTCAGCTGGTGTCGTTCATGGAGGGCATCTCATCGGGCATGTCTGACCTACAGAGGGGCAATAGGTCCATGGACTCCTCCCTGACGGCAGCAGTGTCCCTCCTCAGACAGTCCCTCACCCCTCCTGCCTCTGCTCCATCCACACTCCCCAGCACCTTACCGGTCCCAAGCACACACACACCGGCACAGGCACACACCAGCACACACACATCCAGCACACAGACACACACGCCACAAACAAAACGCACACGCACGCACAGTCAGGGGACTGAAACCAGACTCACAGGGGATGGGGCCCTGGAACACACACACGCATCCACGAGCACTGCGCAGTCCTCAGTTGCCTCTCCCTCCAAAACACCCTCCCTTGCCTCACCTGCAACCCCAAAGACCCAGCGGCTCTTCCTCAGTGACCTCGGCCTCTTCCCCTCCGATCCAGCTGATACAGCATTCAGGGGAAGAGGAAGCCCACCCACACGGAGCAGAGTGCCCCTCGCCCCCGGACACCCTCCCCCAGGCGCAGACAGACTGAGGCCCCCACCCGCACGTCCCCCGGAGTCGTAAGAGCAAGACCCCGCCGCCGCCCTGCAGCTCAGGCACCAGGTCTCCTTCCTCCATCCCTCAGGCCCCCACTCCACAGGTGCCCCCACCACACCCTGCCCCAGGTTCCCCACCCACAGATATACCATCCCCAAGAGGATCCGGCCTTCTCCCCCAGCCACTTGCTCTCCCGGCACCACACCCCCCGCTGCGCATGTCTGTGCCACTGATGTGGTGAGGGTGTCCTCCCCTCTGTCCAGCCCACCTTGCCTGTTCCCCATTCTCCTCCCCTGGTGGTAGGCACTGCAGTGGAGTCCACTACCACCCTGTCTGACTTGGGCACTGCAGTGGCGGACCTGTCCACTCCATCTGCAGGGTCCACTGCAGTCGTGCCGGCACCCACAACATCTGAGTCATGCCCCCAGTTGTGCCGGCACACACCATGTCAGACACCTCCACTGCAGTTGTCAGTGGCTCTCCAGCACCCACCACCCCTTCCCTGCTTCCTCCTGGTGAGCCCTGATCCTGTCCCTGCGGTGCCTGGCCTGCCCCCGGTTGCCCCTCCTAGTGGATTGTCCCTGGTTTTGTGCAGGCATGCGTAGGGTGACATCTGCCACTGTCACCCAGTTTGGACTTTGACAATGGACTGGCCATTGGCCTTTGTGTTTTTCTGGACTTTGTTTTCATTACACACATATGCTGAATAAAGCAACTTTCTGTTCTCTAGTGCTTATGCTTCTGATGTACATGTTGTTGATGATGCTAACCATGCCCTTGCTGCAGTGATGGTGATATTTGGTCTCATGATAATGAACTGTTACTGTGCAGGAACCCATGTGGTCCAGGGGAATGTGTCCTATCCTGTGGTGTATCCATGTCATCCATAGCAGCATCTGAGGGTGTCATGTGTTCAGTATTTGGCAATGGGATTTCCTACTTAGATTAGCTATTTCACATCTGTGGCTTCCACCCCTGCACATCTGTTGTGCCTGCCATTGTTCAATTCGTCTACTTCCCTGACCGTGTGGCCATCTCCACTGGACATGCAGGTTTGGGCATCAATGGGGAAGGACTCATCCGTGTTGTCAGTGCAACATTGCTATACAAGTGTGTTGGATCTGTGCTGATGATTACGTTGGCACTTCCATGACCAGGCTGATGTGACGGGAGCCCTCATTTGGTGCTAATTGTTGATTGTGTGACCAAGTGCTCAGCTGACATGATGGGGCCCTACTGAGGCAACATATGGCACAGCTTTCCTCACACAGAGTGGAGTCCCCTCATGGCAGTGTGTACTCCTGTGACATTTCCTGCGCCCAAGGTGTGTGTTGTATGTGCATGTCTGTGTGTTCACTTCCGTTTAGCTGTGCATGCTGTGATCCCTAGTGTTGTACCTGTTTGTGATGCTTGCTGAGTTGACCTATGTTCCCCCAAAGTCTTCTCCTGGGTTCTCTGTGATGTGCGTGCATGGCACATTACTGGTCATCAGGGTGTCACCCATAGGTGTGTTTGCTGTCAGGGCTGAGTTTGTGTGCAGACGCAGATGGGTCACAGTCAGGTTTCCCCTTGGCACTTGTTGTTTGCCCCTGTCATGTGATTTCCAGTTTGTGTTATCTTTCAGTGATTGTGACACGTTGTGTGTGTGACTGCTGGCACTCCTCAGGGTCCGGGCTGCAATGTTGGTTGTTGTCTATGTGTGTTCTTTGTGGGTGACCTTGGCTTCTTCATTGGTGTGTGACTGTGGCTGGAATCCCATTGGTTGGTGTGGTATTGCCGTCATGTCCATGTATAGCGTAGTGTGCAGTGTGTCAGACATTCAGGAGTCTTGTTGAGTGGCCATGTGTGATGTGTTTCTGCACCTTGGTTCCCACCCACCACCCTGGAATAGTCATGGGTGCATGTGCAATGTCACCAGTGCATGTGTGCTTCACTGCTGCACATTGTTGGAGGTCGAGGGGTGTGGTGTTGAGTGTGTGCAGATGAGAGTTGTTGCCCGGCTAGGCCCCTGCCTCCATGTTGGCCTTGGCTTACTGGCCATGCTGATTGATTTGTGCTTGTGTAGGTGTGATGGTAGTTTGTTGCTCAGGACACATGAGGACACATGACTGTGGTTCACAGTGTGAACGACATTTAGCTTTGTCATCACAGTGGGATTGTAATGCCGCCCAGGGTCACCACATTGTGGGGGCCCTGGGGGTAGTGCTGTGGTGTGTCTGTGTCTTGCTGTGTCAGTTGCTGTTCCTACGTGCCTGTGTGACATGTGTGATTTGTGCTCCCTCTCATCTGACAATGCCTGCTTGCCCACATAGGGGATTTGGATACATGAGTTACCTTTGTGTGGCACTGTATGCACATCTGTATAATTGGTATTCAGGTCTCCTCATGTGTTGTGTGGTTGCCTGGGGACACTGGCACCCCCCCTCACCTGTTGTGTATGATGTGCAGTGTGGGTCTGCCTGTTTGTGTTTGTGCATCTGCATCACTGCATTGGCATATCTTGGGTGTGCCATTGGCTGTATGTAGTTTGGTGGCTTTCCCCTGCTGTCCCTGGGACTCCTAGGTCATCGGTCAGCACAATGATCATGGTTTGTGTGTCCCATTGCTGCCATGGTATGGTATCTGTTCACCTCACATCTACAGTCTCCACAGGGTATCTGCATTTGTGTGCCCATTGGTGCAAATATGTGGGTCTGCATTCTGATGGTCACTTCTGTCATTGTGTCATTGATGAATGTTGACAGTGTCAGCCCCCATGGGTGTTGTTTGTCTGCACATGGCCAAAGGTATGTCTTATTTGCACTGCAGTATTTGGCTCCCCCAATTTATGTTGCAATGGGACACATGAACTACTTTGCCACTGATGTGTTTTTTGTTCTGTGACCAGGAATCATCCATGCAGTTTGGCAGTTGCAGCTCTTTCTTTGTCAACACTTACCTTTTGGTCACTGTGATGATGGAGGTTTGGACCCCATTGCCACAATGTTCAAAATGTGCTTCAGCTATGGACCCCACACTTACCTTTTGGTCACTGTGGTGATGGGGCGTTAGACCCCATTGCTACAATGTTCAATATGTGCTTCAGCTATGGACCCCACACTTACATTTTGGTCACTGTGGTGATGGGGCGTTAGACCTCATTGCCACAATGTTCAGAATGTGCTTCAGCTATGGACCCCGGACTTACCTTTTGGTCACTGTGATGATGGGGGTTTGGACCCCATTGCCCAAATTTTCATGGCCTGCTTGCATTGTGGGGGCCACACACATATATGTGTGGCACATGTGCTAGGGGGTCACATTGTATGTTCAAAGTCATGTTCAGTGTTGTAGGCATTTGACACAGTCTACACACGCTTGTCATGGTGTTGGGGGGATGTCTTTTTCTTGCATTCCCTAGGTTGTGGTGTGCTGGTTGTGTCATGCATTGTCCATCCTATGAGTGGGGGTGGTAGTGGTGGTAGGCATCCAGCCCCCTGGGTGAGGGTGGTAGTAGTGGTAGGCATCCAGCCCCCTGGGTGAGGGTGGTAGTAGTGGTAGGCATCCAGCCCCCCTGGGTGAGGGTGGTAGTAGTGGTAGGCATCTGGCACCCCCATGGCTAAGGGTGGTAGTGGTGGTGGGCATCTGGCACCACCCTGGCTAAGGGTGGTAGTAGTGGTAGGCATCCAGCCCCCTGGGTGAGTGTGGTAGTGGTGGTAGGCATCCAGCCCCCTGGGTGAGGGTGGTAGTAGTGGTAGGCATCCAGCCCCCTGGGTGAGGGTGATAGTAGTGGTAGGCATCCAGCCCCCTGGGTGAGGGTGGTAGTAGTGGTGGGCATCTGGCACCACCCTGGCTAAGGGTGGTAGTAGTGGTAGGCATCCAGCCCCCCTGGGTGAGGGTGGTAGTAGTGGTAGGCATCCAGCCCCCCTGGGTGAGGGTGGTAGTAGTGGTAGGCATCTGGCACCCCCATGGCTAAGGGTGGTAGTGGTGGTGGGCATCTGGCACCACCCTGGCTAAGGGTGGTAGTGGTGGTGGGCATCTGGCACCCCCCTGGCTAAGGGTGGTAGTAGTGGTAGGCATCTGGCACCCCCCTGGGTAAGGGTGGTAGTAGTGGTAGGCATCCAGCCCCCCCTGGGTGAGGGTGGTAGTAGTGGTAGGCATCCAGCCCCCTCTGGGTGAGGGTGGTAGTAGTGGTAGGCATCTGGCACCCCCATGGCTAAGGGTGGTAGTAGTGGTAGGCATCCAGCCCCCCCTGGCTAAGGGTGGTAGTAGTGGTAGGCATCCAGCCCCCCCTGGGTGATGGTGGTAGTAGTGGTAGGCATCCAGCCCCCCCTGGGTGAGGGTGGTAGTAGTGGTAGGCATCCAGCCCCCCCTGGGTGAGGGTGGTAGTAGTGGTAGGCATCTGGCAACCCCATGGCTAAGGGTAGTAGTGGTGGTGGGCATCTGGCACCACCCTGGCTAAGGGTGGTAGTAGTGGTAGGCATCCAGCCCCCCCTGGGTGAGGGTGGTAGTAGTGGTAGGCATCCAGCCCCCCTGGGTGAGGGTGGTAGTGGTGGTAGGCATCTAGCCCCCCTGGGTGAGGGTGGTAGTAGTGGTAGGCATCCAGCCCCCTGGCTAAGGGTGGTAGTAGTGGTAGGCATCCAGCCCCCTGGGTGAGGGTGGTAGTAGTGGTAGGCATCCAGCCCCCCTGGGTGAGGGTGGTAGTAGTGGTAGGCATCCAGCCCCCCTGGGTGAGGGTGGTAGTAGTGGTGGGCATCTGGCACCACCCTGGCTAAGGGTGGTAGTAGTGGTAGGCATCCAGCCCCCCTGGCTAAGGGTGGTAGTAGTGGTAGGCATCCAGCCCCCCTGGGTGAGGGTGGTAGTAGTGGTAGGCATCCAGCCCCCCCTGGGTGAGGGTGGTAGTAGTGGTAGGCATCTGGCACCCCCCTGGCTAAGGGTGGTAGTAGTGGTAGGCATCCAGCCCCCTGGGTAAGGGTGGTAGTGGTGGTGGGCATCTGGCACCCCCTGGCTAAGGGTGGTAGTAGTGGTAGGCATCTGGCACCCCCTGGGTAAGGGTGGTAGTAGTGGTAGGCATCCAGCCCCCTGGCTAAGGGTGGTAGTAGTGGTAGGCATCCAGCCCCCTGGGTGATGGTGGTAGTAGTGGTAGGCATCCAGCCCCCCTGGGTGAGGGGTGGTAGTAGTGGTAGGCATCCAGCCCCCTGGGTGAGGGTGGTAGTAGTGGTAGGAATCTGGCACCCCCATGGCTAAGGGTGGTAGTGGTGGTGGGCATCTGGCACTACCCTGGCTAAGGGTGGTAGTAGTGGTAGGCATCCAGCCCCCTGGGTGAGGGTGGTAGTAGTGGTGGGCATCTGGCACCACCCTGGCTAAGGGTGGTAGTAGTGGTAGGCAACCAGACCCCCCTGGGTGAGGGTGGTAGTAGTGGTAGGCATCTGGCACCCCCATGGCTAAGGGTGGTAGTGGTGGTGGGCATCTGGCACCACCCTGGCTAAGGGTGGTAATAGTGGTAGGCATCCAGCCCCCCCTGGGTGAGGGTGGTGGTAGTGGTAGGCATCCAGCCCCCCTGGGTGAGGGTGGTAGTGGTGGTAGGCATCCAGCCCCCTGGGTGAGGGTGGTAGTAGTGGTAGGCATCCAGCCCCCTGGCTAAGGGTGGTAGTAGTGGTTGGCATCCAGCCCCCTGGGTGAGGGTGGTAGTAGTGGTAGGCATCCAGCCCCCTGGGTGAGGGTGGTAGTAGTGGTAGGCATCCAGCCCCCCCTGGGTGAGGGTGGTAGTAGTGGTAGGCATCTGGCACCCCCATGGCTAAGGGTGGTAGTAGTGGTAGGCATCCAGCCCCCTCTTGGTGAGGGTGGTAGTAGTGGTAGGCATCCAGCCCCCCCTGGCTAAGGGTGGTAGTAGTGGTTGGCATCCGGCCCGTCCTGGGTAGGGGTGGTGGTGCGCATTCAGGCCCCTGTGTGCATATGTGGCATTGGTGATGGGCATCCCGCCCCTATGGTGCTGCTGTTGCTGGTGTAAGTATATTCTGCATCCCTCTGTGTGTGTGTGATGTGTCGTGTACGTGTTGTATGTGTTTTGTGGTTGGTGTCTGACTTACCTTCTGCGCCGTACACGTCCGTGCCTGTTCCGGTAGTAAATGTAGAATATTGGTATGATCGGGACGAAGGGATTCATGGTTGGTTCGTGTCGTTCGTCCTTCTCGTTGCTTCGCGTCGTCCTCGTCGCTTCGCGTCGTCCTCGTCGCTGGCGTGTTCGTCTCGTAGCCGTGGATTGTGTTGTGGCGCGAATCGGAGCTTATGTGCGCCTCTCCCGGATGCTTTGACGTGCCGTGCGTAGCGACGGGTTCGGCGCGTACGGGAAGAGCATCGTACTTGTTCGGCCGGACGGAGCTGCATTTTCCCTTCCGTGCGACTCGATTCTGCATTTCCGGATTCGCCTCAGTCGGAGAACAGGACCTGTATTGGGTGAGTACGGCTCGGCCGGATTCTGTGCTGTTGTGCGCATCGTACTTACTCGTTCGGTGTGCTGTACGGATCGGTCGGGAAACAGGCATTCGGATGGCTTTTTTCCCGACCGAATGGTATTGGGTGCCCCTCCGACCGAGATCGGAATCGGCCCCTTACAGTCTGTTAGTCTGTGTTGGCTTTAGGAGGTGTTTCGTGGAGTGGCTTGGTAATTTTGGAGTATTTTGGTCTTGTCTGTTTCTGTGCTGTTCCTTTGTTGTGACCAATTGTGCTAATTGTGTATTGTATTTGTTAATTGTATTGTTTTTGTCTTTGTATTGTTGGGTGTTCGTTCATTTAGCGGTTTCATATTTTAGGCGTAGTGGTAAGGTTATGGGGTATTCGTATAGTGTTAAGGGGGTATAGAGCGGTTTGGGCCATGTTGAGGAAGGGGAGAGCCAGGAACTTGTCTAATGGAGAATTTGGGGGCCTGCTTTGGCTGCTGGCACATTATGTGCCCAACATGATTGCTACGGGGGTAGGGTCAGCCAGGGCTAACCCACCCAGGAGTGCAAGGAACGGTGGGAGAAATTGTGGTGGCACATGACCAAGGTGTTTGGTGTCGACCGCATTGTACACACACCAGCTCAAGGACTGATGGGCGGATGTGGTGACCCGCGAGGCCAATCTCCTAGACCACCTTGGAATGGAAGTTGGTAGCTCCGTTGGTAAGTACATATTTACCATCTGCATGTAGTTGTGTGCATATCAAAATATTTTTAAATCTATTTATTAACAGTAAGGGGCAGATAATTTGAGGGGTGGGATGCCGAAATACAGCGTAAATCTGTCAAATTGTAACACAATGCCCCAGGGGGCTATTCACACTGCCGTAACAATAGCCCCTGCAGCCCCGCAGTGAGGGCATGCCCCAGATCTCCAGGCACTGTTCAGGGACTGTGGTCCCATGGCCTGAGATCTCTTGACTGGGTTCAGAGCGTAGGGACCCAAGCATGATGTGGTGTACACATGGAGTTGAATACATCAGTCTCAGTATTGACATGGCTATAAGTGTATTTGTGTTGACACTGCCATATCGTATAACCAGCACTTGAGTGTGTTTGCTTTGTTTCATTGGGAAAAGTATATGTTTAGAAGAAATATTGTCTGTATCTCTTTCCCAATATGTGGGTTTGGGCTGACATGCCAAATGTGATGTGCTGAATATGTGATCCAAAATTTTGCAGACATCCTGTGCAATTTCACCATTAGCTCATACATATTTCCTTTTTCTCCAGAGACAACATGACACCAGAAAAGGCAAAGCAAGACCACATCAGATTGAAGTGCTACAGCCACATCTAGCATGTGACAAAGGCATTCAAGAAGATGGTCAAATTGTACAAAGAAGGAATGGCAACCGGTAGCTGGAAGACAGGCAGGCAGGATCAACTGGTACTTCAAAGGGAAAGGTATATCAGGAAGGTACACAACAACTGACCAGAGTCACACAGGCCATTCCAGGACCAGCCTTTGCCCAGCCAGGGCAAGCAACACAGGCCATGGTCAGTACCCCTCTATGTTTGAGACACAGGCACTAAAGGACCTACAGGAGCTTAAACTTAGGATGGCAGCCATTGAGGGTGAACTCTCAAGCTTGCAGGCCATCATGCTCATGTTGCAGGTGGCAATGGAGTGGATCAGTGGCCAGGTATGACTCTCCCTTGGCTTTTCCCTTTCCCCAGTTGCTTATTTGGGAATAGTAATTTTAGCATAGGGTAGAACTGGCTTTAGGATATGTTTTGTGTAGGTTAGTGTAGATTAGTGTAAGTTAATTAAATATTTTTCTAGGTAGTGGTTTTTAGGTGTGTTTATAGATGGGTATGTTTTTTTAGTGGGTGTGGGGTTCATGTTTAGTATGTGTTTTATGAAACAATTAGTTAATATATATATATATATATATATATATATATATATATATATATATATTATCTACTGGCGGTCGCCAGTAGATAGTTATAGTTAGGACCTATTATCCATAGGAAATCCGCGACATTCTATTTGCAATAACGTTGGCGCCGGTTGACGAATCTTCGCGAAAGCTTCCAACTTGTTGGGGCGCTCCGGTCCGCTCCTACCCTGAAAGTCTCGGGGTGATACGTCAAGCGGGGGCCGAGAAAAAGGGGGTCCCAAAACGCGTTTTCCCCATTCATTTTTCCATAGGAACCTTTAGTCGCAGCTACAGCCCGAACTGCTGAACGGAATTACCCCAAATTTGGCAAAGAGGTAGCCCTTGGTTCAGACTGGTGCCTTTTGCTAAAATGGTGTAAATCCGTTCAGTAGTTCCTGAGAAATTCACAATTAAAATCACATATATATCTATGGGCGCGTCGGATCCGCGTACCCTCCCGATCACGAGCTGCATGCTAATTGGCTGTCAACACTCCAAATCAAGAAGTGTTGGCAGCCATTTTATCCCTCGGTAGAACCGAGGGACAGAAACAAGTGCGCAAAGCGCAAAAAGGGGGCAGGGTAGAAACACCCTGACCCCCTAGGTCTGCTCAGGGGGTCCCACAAGGACCCCTTGGGCAGAAAAAAGAATTTTTTTTTTTTTTAAATCGGCGGGATGCGCTTAGGGTGGGCGGATCCCGCCGAGAAAAAAAGAAACAAGTGCGTAAAACGCACAAAGGGGGCAGGGTAGAAACACCCTAACCCCTAGGCCTGCTCAAGGGTCCCACAAGGACCCCTGGGCAAAAAGCATTTAAAAAAAAAAAAATCGGCAGGATGCGCTCGGGTGCGCGAATCCTGCCGAAAAAAAAATCAAAGCGCGGTCTCCCGCGCTTCGATGTTAATTGGCCCCCGGGTGGCCCAAGTCCCGGGGGCATGGTGGGGGGATAATTTAATGTGTGGGGGCCTCAAGGGCCCCCAAGCCCAGGGACCGCCACCCCCGGGGCTTTTAAAAAAATGGTGTGGGAGGGCTCTGAGCCCTCCCGCAGCCCGAGGACCACCACCTCCCGGGGCTTTTTTAAATTAATTTAACAACTTGTGTGGGGGGCTCCAGCCCCCACACGCCCGAGACCGCCACCTCCCGGGGCACTAACAAATTAAAATGGGGGTCCGTTTTGGACCCCGAAGCCCGGGGACCACCACCTCCCGGGGCTGTGCTGATGTAGGGAGGGGGCCGCGCGGCCCCCTCCTGGAGCCCTTGATGGCCCTGGGGACCGCCACCCCCAGGGCCGGCTCCTGCAGTGTCCCGGGGTGCCTACCCCGGGACACTGTAGTTTGCTATGGCAGGACGGGAGCCTCGCGGCTCCCGTCCTGCCATAGCAAACTGCTGGATATTGGAAGAGAGAGCAGGGAAACCTGCTCTCTCTTCCAATATCCAAAGCACATTGCTTTCCACATGGGGAGCAGCATGTCAGCTGCTCCCCATGTGGAAAAGCAATGCCGGCTCCCAAGGGACGTGGGGAGCCGGCGGGACTGTGGGGGATTGGGGACCCCCACAGTCCCCAACGGAGAGGGCCAGCCCCGGGGATGGGGTCCCGGGGCAAGTAGTGGCCCAGGAGGGGGCCACGCGGCCCCCTCCCCAAAAAAGAAAAATTAAAAAAATTAAAAAAATGGAAAGGCCGGCCCCGGGGATGGGGTCCCCGGGGCCTTAAATGGCCAGAGGAGGGGGCCACGCAGCCCCCTCCAAAGAATAAAAATAAAGGCCATGCCCCGGGGATGGGGTCCCCGGGGCCAATACAGGCCCAGGGAAGGGGGGCCACGCGGCCCCCTTCCCGTTTTTTTATTAAAAATTTAAAAAAAGGGGTAAGGCCCTGGGGGATGGGGTCCCCAGGGCATAAAAACAGGAAAAAGGAAGGGGGCCACACAGCCCCCTTCAGAGGACAAAACATTTTTTTTTTTTTTTAAACGATCGGGCCCGCAGGCCCCGCCCCTTCCTTTACCACTCTGCAAACGCGCCCCTGGCGCATTTGCAGAGAGGGAACAATTCCCCTTGAATACTGGGGGTCCCTGGGGGCCAACTAGCCCACCAGGAACCTCCAATATGCGCCAGGGGGCTGCGTTGCAGAGACGTGTAGAGAGGCCACACCCCTTTTACACCTCTCTGCAACGCAGCTCTGTGGTGCTTTTGGAGGTATATGGTGGGCTAGTTGGACTCCGGGACCCTCAGGATTCAAGGGACTTAATCCCAACTTAAAACGCGCCACGGGCGCGTTTGCACAGTGGTGAAGGGAGGGGCGGGGCTTCAGGTGACATGTGTGCAAACAGGCCCCGTGGCACGTTTTAAGCTGGGGAATTAAATCCCCTTCAATCCTGAGGGTCCCTGGGGCCAACTAGCCCAACAGGTACATCCAGAAAGCGCCACAGAGCTGCGTTGCAGAGAGGTGTAAAGGGGTGTGGCCTCTCTACACGTCTCTGCAACGCAGCCCCTGGCGCATATTGGAGGTTTCTGGTGGGCTAGTTGGCCCCTAGGGACCCTCAGGATTCAAGGGACTTAATCCCCAACTTAAAACGCGCCACGAGGCGCGTTTGCACAGATGTCACCTCAGGCCCCACCCCTCCCTTCACCATTGTGCAAATATTCCTCTAAAATCAGCCGAAATACGAATTCCGATTTACTCACCTGTTATCAGGAGAGACCTCAGTGCTGTATCTTTCAGCCCAGTACTGGTCCTGAAAAGTAATTCTAACCATACTTACCAGTAACTTGAATTTCCTTCCATAGGCTAACATTGACTGGTTTCACTTGGAAATTCTTCTAAGTGTGGAGTTTTGGAACTTTAAAATATTCCTCTAACATCAGCCGAAATACGAATTCCGATTTACTCACCTGTTATCAGGAGAGACCTCAGTGCTGCATCTTTCAGCCCAGTACTGGTCCTGAAAAGTAATTTTAATCGTACTTACCGGTAACTTGAATTTCCTTCATAGGCTAACATTGACTGGTTTCACTTGGAAATTCTTCTAAGTGTGGAGTTTTGGAACTTTAAAATATTCCTCTAAAATCAGCCGAAATACGAATTCCGATTTACTCACCTGTTATCAGGAGAGACCTCAGTGCTGCATCTTTCAGCCCAGTACTGATCCTCAAAAGTAATTTTAACCGTACTTACCAGTAACTTGAATTTCCTTCCATAGGATATCATTGCCTGCTTTTTGCTGAAAAAGTTTCTAAGTGTTGATTTTTGAAACATACAAATATTCCTGTAAAATCAGCCGAAATACGAATTCCGATTTACTCACCTGTTATAAGGAGAGACCTCAGTGCTGTATCTTTCAGCCCAGTACTGGTCCTGAAAAGTAATTTTAACCGTACTTACCAGTAACTTGAATTTCCTTCCATAGGCTAACATTGACTGGTTTCACTTGGAAATTCTTCTAAGTGTGGAGTTTTGGAACTTTAAAATATTCCTCTAAAATCAGCCGAAATACGAATTCCGATTTACTCACCTGTTATCAGGAGAGACCTCAGTGCTGCATCTTTCAGCCCAGTACTGGTCCTGAAAAGTAATTTTAACCGTACTTACCGGTAACTTGAATTTCCTTCATAGGCTAAGATTGACTGGTTTTCAGCAAAAAAGTTTCAAAGTGTTGATTTTCACAAACTACAAATATTCCTTAAAAATCGCCTGTATGACTTAAACGCATTCTTTCAACTGTTTACAGGAGATGCACCAGTGCTGGATCCAGGATCCAACACTGAGTAAGAAAAAGTAACGATAACAGTTTTTACCTGCTAAGTGAATTTCCTTCCATAGGATAACATTGGTGATTCTATGAGAAAAAGTTTCTAAGTGTCAACTTTTAAAATACAATAATATTCCTTAAAAATCACGACTGTAACCAAAACGCTTTTACTCAACTGTTTACAGGAGATGTACCAGGACTGAATCTAGGATCCAGTCCTGTGGTTACAAAAGTAATCCATAAAGTAACTAATTGCATTTAACTAGAAATTCACATTGAGCTGAATGTTGCATTGTGTTTGAAAATGTGTTGCCCATTGCAACAACTGTAACTACTGTACTTAAAAGTCTATTGCCTATCTGCAAAGTATTTAAACTAAAGTAATTCATTCTGAGAAAGTATTTTTGTAATGTAATGTATAATGTAATTACAATGTAATTTAAAAATAAAATATGTAAAAAAAAATTGTTTCTAAAAATTTAGTAAATCAGTATGAAAAAAATTAATATAACAATTAATACATTTAAAAATTGTCATTTACAAAACCTTTGAAATTCACTGAAAAAACCGTAGGTTTCAGGCACGTTATAGTTAGAAATTAGCATTTAAAAAACCTTTGAAATTCACTGAAAAAACCATAGGTTTCAGACACGTTATAGTTACAAATTAGCATTTAAAAAACCTTTGAAATTCACTGAAAAAACCATAGGTTTCAGACACGTTATAGTTACAAATTAGCATTTAAAAAACCATTGAAATTCACTGAAAAAACCATAGGTTTTAGGGACAGTTATAGTTACTTGGACATTGCACTCGTACAAAACCCGTGAAATTCCCCGTTATAGTTAGTTCAGCTAACTATAACTCGCGCCCGCAATGTACTGCTGATGACGTCACATATTACATCACTCATGACCTGGTCAGTGACATCACTGATGACATCACTGATGACATCTCAAATGACATCACTGATGACATCATCCACGTGATAATCTGATGCACCTCCTCACACCCTAATATAACCTTTGATACACCCACTCTAAATTACAGACTGCCATTCGCAAAACCATAGACACTCCAACACCAATAACTACATACCCACTCACTGATTCTTAGGTCTACACACACACATCCACTCACTCACCCGTACAGTCACTCATACTTACGGTCACTCAGTACAGGACTATCATATGCACTCTTACTCCTATATAGACACTCAAACAATGCCACTCATCCATAGAGATACTCACACACCTAGTCAGTCATGCAAATAATTAAACACACTGCCATTTACTCACCTATACAGTTATACACACACCAGCTCACTTACTCATACAAATAGTAGCACATTGTTACGCTCTTATACAATCACTGATACAAGCACACACTCATCCATACAGCCACTATCACAATCACTCACTCTTGCTTATAGCTATTTATATACTCCAACACACATATATACTGCCTTTCACATATGTAGTTACTCACACATGTACCACTGGGACATACATTCACTCACTAACACACTCTTACACACACTTACCCACCCATACAGTCTATCACAGATGCACTCTTGAAACCATCCACCCAGTGAATCACCCACTCACACATCTATGCACAGAGTTGCACACACCCCTCCCACACAAACACTCAGGCACCCATACAGATACTCAGACAAGCATTCAATAACTCATATAGACACTCATGTAGCTATTCACAAACACATGCAGCCACTTACACAGCAACAGACAGACGGATACAGACATTCATCCAGTTTAGTCACTAACCCATGCATTCAGTAAGATACGTTAAATCACTCACTTATAGAGTCAGTCACTCACCTACTAAATCATCCATACAGACACTTACACACCCACTCATTCTTCAATACGTCTTTTCCTATATATATTAAAAATATTTAAACTTAACAGAAACACACAGTCACTGGATGATGTCATCAGTGATGTCATCAGTGATGTCATCAGTGATGTCATTTGAGATGTCATCAGTGATGTCATCAGTGATGTCACTGACCATGTCATGAGTGATGTAATATGTGACGTCATCAGCAGTGCATTGCGGGGCGCGAGTTATAGTTAGCTGAACTAACTATAACGGGGGAATTTCAAGGGTTTTGTACGAGTGCAATGTCCAAGTAACTATAACTGTCCCTAAAACCTATGGTTTTTTCAGTGAATATATATATATATATATATACACACACACACACACACATATATGTATATATATATATATATAGATTTATATTTTTTATTTTTTTTAGATTTAAATGCATAGGTAGTGTATGTTTAGTATGTGGTTGTCTTCTGTGTTGTGCTGATGTATGTGTATTAGGGGGGAGACAGGTTGAACAGATGTTCAACCTGTCATCTGTGTTTAATGGTTGAGATAGTTTAGGATAGGTTAGGATAGTGTAGGGTAAACTTAAGGTTAGTTAGGATAAGCTAGGTGAGATATAGGTAGTTTTAAATTATTTATTTAGTATAGTGTAATGTGTTATTAAGCATAGGTAGTATAGGCTAGATAGGTGTAGTTAGACTAAATTTGGTATTTATATCAATATTTTTCTACTTTCACAACTTCATCATTATTTTGTATTTATGATTTGCTAACATGGAGTAAGTGGAGTTGAGAACATGAGGTAGCAATTGCCTTCAGTGTAGATGTGTTACTTAGTGAGAAGCCTAAGGAAATAGTCTGTCTACCTCACAATTGAGTCACTTAAGGACTTTTCACCATTCTTTGGGCGCTGTCATTTATCATCTTTGTGTGACTTGAACCACAGCCCAGCATAGATAGCATTGATAGCCACCTGCTGTAGCACTGAGTGTGTAAGAGATGCTGCATGTATAGTAGTGATGGCTATGTGATTCCAGAGCCCCCATTCCTGGCTGTGCTGTGCTGGGACACACACTGGTACCTGCCACTTATGCACTCACCCTTGCACCATTGTACTAGTAGGTCAATGCTGTTAGCTGGTCAGTTGCTATGAATGTGGCCCACCACCTGCTTGGAAACGTCAAGCAACCTTGACATTGAGTACTTGCTAAGTGGGAGACTTGCTGCATGTGACCTTGCACAACTACTTGCTAAGTTGGTTAATCATGAATCTCCAGTTTCCTCTTACCCTAGGGATGTGGAGCTTGGTTCCTGGGTCTGTGATCTAGCTCCTAATATTGGTTATGTGTCTATATTGTACAATTGATGTCATGTGTGGCTACACTCACACTCAATGCATGTGAGGGCTCTCAGGGGCAGAGGAACACATTGACCCTATGTATCCCAGTGTGCCTTACAACATTATTTATTTGTTTACACAGGGCCCCAAATAGTTAGGGCCTCATTACGATGTCGGTCAGAAAGGCTCTGAATGGCAGTCTGATTCTCCTAAGCCGCGCCGGAACCTGTTTCAGACCGACTCGGAAACATTTCCGACTGACCGATTACGATGGAAAGGTAACCATTTGGTCAGTCCAAATCATTTCCGACTGGCATTCGGAGACTCCGAGTCGATCAAAGGCCAAATCGTACAGCTCAACGGACCGCGTTTCCGACCAACATATTGCGTTGTTGGATTCGGACAGCCTTTCCGAATCGGTCTGTCTGACACGGAACGGCTGTCAGAAACTGACTTTGGGGCCCGTAACAGGTCCCCCTTCACCCTGAGGCCTCCAGTTGGGGCCCGTGAGGGTACCCAAGGGACCCCCCTTCAAAACTTTGCACAATGTGGCAGGGTGCACGGTTTTCCGCAACCACCCCTTTTTTCAATGGGAGCCTGTGTTGTCGGTCGGAACACAGGCTCCAATTGAAGTCAATGGGAGATTTTCCGAATGGTGTTCGGAACCATCGTAATCGGTCGGTCGGACTCGCCGAACGCGAGTGGGTTGGAACCAATTCCGACAAGGAGTCGGTCGGATTGCTTTCCGACCGACATCGCAATGAGGCCCTTTGTTGTTTTAGTTCATGCTTACTGACATCCAAGGAACTGAGCTTCTACATCCTACAGTGGCATAGGTATGATGCAAAATCTGAAGGAGTCTGGCCATTAGTTTCTGCATGTTGTCAGTACATGCAATAATATAGTACTTGTTGGATGCCTTCAATGTAAGACATATGTGCTTGATCACGTTGTCATGATCACTAAGCATGATATCTGTGGTTGTGTAAAACTGTGAGAGTGGCTCACATGCCTCAAATGACCCTTTTTGTGCAGGAAGGCATTTCTGTGATTACTTTGGCTTTTTTACTATGTACCACAATAGTTATTGATGGTTATTGTCTCACCATGTTGTTCAACAGGTAAATGTGATTTTCCACATAATGCCATGGCAGTGAATATACATGATGCTTGCCTATGTCCAACCAAAACATATGGTAGGGACTGTAGCGCAATTTTCTTGAGATGCTAGGAAATGGCTTTTGGATATACATAACCACCAGGTTCTAGTTAGTCCTATCTGCAACAGACATACAACATGCTAATTCATGGTAATGCATTTATTTACAGGTGTGTACATAGGCTATTCCAACGAAGCAGCTCTTGCAGCAGCAACCCCAACATTGTTTGAGAGCCAACAGATGTCCAGACCGAGTCCATGGGTGATACATGTCATGTGAAATGTCAAAGAGAAGACTATTCCAGGGAGGAAGCGGTCCAATTTGCTATCAAGGAAGGTAGGCCTCATCAACAGTCCACAAATGGACCAGAATAACAAGTGGGCATACAAAAAAGCAGCAGTACCAGGGGACAAGGACGATGACATGATAATTAACACAGGTCCAATGGGAAACTGGCCAAGAGGCACAGCCAAATGTTACTGGGTAGATCGGTGCCATAAAGTGGTAAAGCCCACATCTTCATCCTCTGATGTGTATTGTGCCTCCCCTGAAGGTGGTGGTGTTTGTGCAGGAGGCATCCGAGACACACACACATCAAGTGATGAAGATGTGGCTCCCCTGTCCCTGGCAGCATTTGTCTGTGCCAGCAAGGATGGCAGCACAGCACTGACAAGGGCCTGATGGCTTGTCAGCAAGGCAACAACGTTGTGGTGGAAGGCACCCATAGTAGCAATGGAGAAGTCCTGCTTTCACTCAATAGATTGGAGGTTGGTGTGGATGGCCCCCAGCTGCGTGGCAACCTTACTGGTGTCAAATTAGCAGGGCTGTTGTTGACTCTGCCTCAGGACACCAGCAATATCAGCTAGGGACTTTTCCATTCTATGAAGCGAAGAGTAGGTTCCTTTGATTGCCTTGGAGGTGTCCTTATTGGGACTGAAGTACCTACAGACTCCCTCTAGGGCGCCCGCAATGGTCTTCATCCCTGCCCGCACCTCATCTGCCAGCTGCTGCTGTACTCCTACTGCTCACCCTTTGGAAGATAATTTGGGGGTCCTCGGAGTCCAGGCTTGGGTTTTGGCTGGCAGATGGGGCATGTTCTGTGGTAAGCAGTTCCTCTGGAGACCCAACAACACTGTACCCCCTTGCAGTGACCGGAGAAGGTGTTCCAATGGAGTCCAGGAGTTGCTGGAAGTTGTCATCATCTATGGCGGGCTGGATGTTATCACTAATAGAATGGTCATCCAGGACAGGCTGCTTGTCAGGAGGTGTTGTTTCTCCCTCTGCAATGAAATTGTAATATGTTAATTGTGATCTATGCTAGATGTTGACATGAGTAACTTTGGCTGACATACAGATGTTTTCATTCACTTTCAGTTCAATATTGATGTTTAGGACATATCTTACTAATAGGAATTGTGGCCAAGATTTACTGTAGTTGCCTTTCAGATGGCATAATCTCTTCATTGTTCATAGGACCACTAAGTAACAAGAGTGACTTTTTGCATCATACCACATATTGCAAGACAGTTAGGGATGGTAACTTGAGGTAAGGTCCACATCTGCCTTGGTGATTGCCTTTCTTTTTCATGATGGCTATACTGAAGGAGTTTCACTTATTGACACCACTACTGTGCACATTGCACCAAGTCACCAGGGGACCTGTATTTCCTCTGGCCCCTACTCAGCCTACAGTTCCAGGGAAAGTGATGTGGCTCTGGTCATGTATTATTTTTGATTCTGCAGTCTGCCTTTCACACAGTACACCACACTAAGCCTGGTTGGAGTTTGCAGAGTTCCGCTACGCGGAACTCAGCGAAGTGCAAAAAAAACTCTGCCACGCTACGCGGAGCTCCGCAAGCAGCAGAGTGGGTTAGAAAAAGTGCAGTTCGTGATAATTTTCAGTGCCGGGTGTTTCTCCGCTCTGTGAAATTATCGTGAACGTACCATGTAGAGCGCAAGCAGGCGCAAGCGGGTGCTGCTTACTTTCTGCCGCTTGAGTAGATTTTCTACCCGAGCTGCAGCTTTCTCAACGCGAACAGACGGTTTCTCACTGCGAGCGGACGTGAGCATATGCGGCCACTCGCATTGAGAAATTCGACCGCTCACGTTGAGAAATCTTGCCTGGCAGTTGATTTCCCTCGCTCGCGCTCGCCAACTTGACGTTGACGAGTGCGAATGAGGAAAAACCTTGCCGGGAGGAGAATTTTCCTCGCTTGCACTAACCAACTTGATGTTGATGAGCGCGAGCGAGGAAAAAAACTCACTCTGCAGAGTGGAGTATTTCAGAACAACGCGAGCTCTGTGTAACGCGAAGTGCAGAAAAATCCGCAAACTCCACGATCGGAGCGGAGTTCACTGCCCAGACTTACACCACACCAGTCTACCTTGTTGTGCTGTCTTGCATGCACATTGTGCATTAATGTGGTTAAGGGCTCATATTTGACCCACATCCTCACAGCTAGCAAACTTGTTACACTGCAGGTATGTGTAAGGGCATGAACGTTCCATGGTTATCCTATTTGTGTATGTGAGTTAAGTACACACACAATTGTCTCCATAGTTCTGAACCGTAGGCACTGTCTACCAATACTGAAGGGATAGGCCTAGTCAAACTAGGAAGGTTGCTGCCGCACACCCCATTTTATCATTGCCAGATTTGGTTATCTGCAGAGTATCACACATCACTCAACTCAGCCTGCTCACTTGTACCTGTACATGTCTCCTCTGCCAATCCTCCAGTGGACCCAGGGACTCAACTTTCTGCCCCACACTGATGGTTTACAGATCATACTTTGATTCTCATGTGACACCAACATTCTCATGTGACACCATTTACAATTAACCAACATGGCTGTCTGTATCTGAGGGCTATGGCTCAAGCTGTGGCCCACTGCTAGTAGTAATGATTTTTAGTAGTGTGTTTTTGTTTTTGTATGTGTAAAGGGTGTGTAGGAAATTAATTATACTAATTAATAAATAAAGTTAATTTATAATAATTATAGAAATTATAAATAATTATGTTAAATATGTTTACATTATATATTAGGTGTGAGTTGTTGAATTTGTAGGAGTAAATGGTGGGAAGTTATTTAAATATTATTAATTTATTATTAGTTAATTATTACTAACAATTGTTTACTTGTAATCATTTGTTAATTTACATAATTGGTGTGGGTTGTTTTAATTTTATGGATAAATGGTGGGGTGGTAATTAACTAAAATTATTTTAGGAATAAATAATTATTATGACTATTTTAATTAATATTTAATTACGTAGCATGTGTAAATCAAATTATTTTAATAAAGATTTTTAGATATGTGTTGTGTCCTTAGTTGAAGTGTAGGGTAAAACGTTAATTCAGTAATAATAAATTTGATAATAGGTAAAAAACATTTTTAATTATGTTATTTTTTATTGTATGTATTAATTGAGTTGTGTTTTCCAAATGTAAATAAAATTGTACTCATTATTTTTAATATTTTGAGAACATGGTTTTGCATTTAAATTATAATAATAATATGTGTAGTAATTTATGATATGTATTTAACATTGTAATGCATATATATTGTATTTAATTTTTATAAAAAATAAATTTATATTACTTTTTTTAGATGTTATATTTTTGAAATTATTTTATGATGTTGAAGTGAATTAGTTTGTTTTTAATGTTGCATTCACTGGCGTAGGAATAGCAAATGTTACCCCTCCACAGTCCAACACTTTCCCTACTGTTGCAGTGACTGGAGTGGGAAGAGTGCATTTTACCCCTGTGTAATGTAACAGTTTTCCTACTGTTGCATTGCATGCAGTACGACTAGTAGATTTTATTCCTTCTACCTTTGTATAAATTTTAGTGGGACTAGTATATGTATTAAATGTAAAATGTTATCATTTATTTTATATTGTTACAACTTATATTATTATGTTTTTGTTTATTTAAAATTATAATATTTTTAATTATTAATGTTTTTAATGTGTAAAATAATTTTAGTAAATTGTATATTTTTATGTTGTTTGCTTTTTAATTTGAAATAAAAATGTCTTGTTTTTAAAAAAAATGTATGTTATTAGGTGTATATATATAGAGTGGGAATCCCAATCCGTAATTAAGCTAGGTTTTGGATTAGCTATTCACAATCTGCTATCCCCACAAGATTAGGAATTACTAACTATCCACCTTCATACACATAGTGGTTGCATCTTACACATTAGGATTGTCTACACTGTATGATAGATTTGTCTAGCTTACTCCATATGTGTTTAATACATTTTTAAGGGGGCTCCCTCAGCATTGCGCTACCCAGTAACATTTCATATTAGGCTTTATTCCTTTCCTCCATTTGAAGCCTCCAAGGAATTAAACTAAATTATTTTATCTTTGTATATATTAGGATTAGATTATGTTTCTTGCTTTTAGTACTTTACACCCAAACAGAACTTTAGACACACGTATTTTGTTGCACTTTAGCATCAATTTGCGCAATAAGCTTTGCACTTTGGAGTATTAATGTTTTGTTGCGGATACATTTAATATGCTTTGCAAGGTTTTTATATGCAACTTTCTAAAGCAATTTGCACAAGCAGTATTTGCACTGAGTATGCATTTATCCCTATTTCATGCATTTTATTGTAATGTGCTTTTAGCTTATGGACTATTTCAAATTTTGAATGTTGATTTTATGATTGCTTATGCATTTTAATGGCTTTTATATTAACAAATATATTTATACTGATTTATTTATTTAGACATGTGCCAAAAATTACAGGTATTTATAGCCTTTAGTGTGGAACGATAAATATTGCCATTAGAGGCCAATATATGCTGCTACTTAAAGCCATTTGCATAAGCAGTATTTGCACTGAACATGTATTGTTATTTAAATTATCTTAATTAATTTTTTACAATGCAGCGCAATGAGCTTTGTCATATAATTTGCCTATTTCTCAAAATGATTTCCACAATACCATGTCTATTCAATAATCATTATCAATGTTTACACAGTTTCTGATATTTAAACGTATATTTTCCAACTATGACTCAATTAACTTGTTAAGCATTAACGCATCCATTCAAAATCATATGAAACATTCAATAGTTATTTTGATGTGTAAATGAAGAAAGATCAAATGTTCTGCAGCATTTATCTATGAGCTGTACCGCATAGTATGCCTTCCATTTCCATTAGTGCTTCCGCTTTTTGTCATGTGATGGGGTGCTTCCTTTAAAGTTCACTATGAACGTAGCTTTATCTGTTTGTTTGTAAAAGCTTTATTCGACAGATGATGTCATAAAAGCTATCGAAATACATTTTTTTTAAATAAAAGTTCAATCGCGCAATGCCATGAGCTTCGTGTAAACAGACGACACAACATGATGGCCTATTTGGTCCTAGGCACGATAAAACTTTTGTTATAGTCAAATAGTTCAAAATAAATTCATCAGATAAGAACGTGCAATTAATACGTCAGATAAAAATATACAGTAGCAACAGGTTAAAAGCAAGTAACATCATCTTGATACCAAACCTTCATAATGTTATAGGCGTCTAATATTTTGCTAGAACATTTTGAATTTGCCCTAGGATGGCATCAAAGATAACTAGTAAAGTGCTTGTGCATGAAAGAAGGTTATTTAATTGGCCAAGCGGACTTAGGGTCATCGCACGTGTTTGTCACAGCCTCAGTCAAGTTAGGGCTATGCCACTCTTGAAAGGACCTTCCACCTAGTAAGCCATGCCTGGCCAAGAAACTTTGCTACGCAACAAGCAAAGAAAGGTCTGGGATCAGACCTAAGGATGCGCAGAGCTGCGTGGTAATCCCGTGTGCCTAATTGCTGACAGATCAATCTTAGCCACTTTGCCCGCGAGTTTTTATATGCCAGGCAGGCAAACATTAGGTGGGCAGCGCTTTCTATTCATTTATTTATTTATTTATATAGCACGACATTCATCCCGGTGGGATATCACGGCGCTGACGTAGTGGAATAGTGGTACGTAGGGTCGGTGTAGCTATTGGATGTGGCCTCAGTCTTTAGGGAATAAGTGTGTTTTGAGTTTCTTCCTGAAAGTGGTGTATTCTTTAATCAGCCTAAGTTCAACTAGACGCTCATTCCAGTGCAGTGCTGCGAGATACGAAAAGGTGCGACCTCCTACCCTGGACTTTTTGATCCTTATCATTTCGGCACGCGCTAGATGATGTGACCTTAGGCATCTGGGAGGGATGTAGAATCGTATTTTATTCTGAAGAATCTTAGGGCCAGTGTGGTGGAGTGCCTTATGGGTATGCCCTAAGAGCTTAAATTGTGCTCTTTGGCGCATGGGCAGCCAGTGAAGTTGTTTTAGGCAGTCCGTCGCTGAGCTATATTTGCCCTTGTTACACACCAATTTGGCTGCAGCGTTTTGCACCACCTGTAGGCGTTTGAAGTGGTAGTCTGGCATGCCCATAAAGAGAGCATTTCCGTAGTCCCGTCTGCTAACCAGCAGGGCCTGTGTGACTGTCCTTCTGCTTTCTAGGGGATCCAGGAAAGTGCCTTTTAGAAGCTTCAGTATGGTGAAGCTTTTTCCACATAGTGTTCGTACATGGTCCTGCATAGATAAATTGTTGTCAATTATCACACCCAAGTTTTTTGCGCACTGCTTGGGTGCTGGGGCGTCTCCAAGTGAGTGGGGCCACCAGGATGCGTCCCAGATGTGGTTAGCTCCACTGAGGAGCAGAATTTCGTATTTGTCTACGTTGAGCTTTAAGCAGTGGTCCGACATCCAGTTTGCCATTTCAGTGAGACAGCTACTAAGTTTTCTTTTCGTGTCCTTGTGCCCATCTCCAATGGCTATTGTTAGTTGCGTGTCATCCGCATAAGAGCACACACCGAATCCCCACTTCATACCAATTTTTGCCAAGGGTGAGACATAGGCATTAAATAGAGTGGGGCAAAGGGATGCTCCCTGCGGAACGCAACAACTTAATATTTTTTGCACGGTTTGAGTTCTGTTGCTCAGAAACGAACTGAGCCATTGAAGGGCTTTTGTGTGTATCCCTTTTCCGTGCAGATTTCCTAGTAGGAGGTGGTGAGAGACCGTGTCGAACGCCGTCAACAGGTCTATAAGGATCAGGGCCACAGCCTTACCCTGGTCCAGTAATGCTCTTACGTTATCCAAGACAGCCAGGAGAGTTGCTTCTGTGCTGTTTTGGCGGCCCTGAAGCCCATTTGGGAGGAGTCTAGCAGGTCATTGTCTTCTAAATAGTTAGACAGCTGTCTATTGACCAGCTTCTCCATTACCTTGGAGAGGTATGGGAGTTGGGAAATTGGCCTATAATTGACCGGGTTGGTCACATCTGAGCCCGCCTTCTTCAGTAGAGGGGTTACTATGGCATGTTTCCAGATCTCAGGGAAGACTGCCGTTTCTAGGGATTTGTTAAATAGCTGCGTAATGAATGGGGTAAGGGTAGGTATAATCTGCCTAAAAATTATGGGGCCGATTCCGATTTGGGCCGGAAAACATACCGACTGACTCGGTACGGGAATTTAGTCTGACCGACTCGGACCGGCGCCGCACGACCCGGGTAGTACGATGAAATGCATGTGAAATCCGACAGACTCGGACGGAATACAAAACGACCGACCGAGCCGGACGGAAACAAGCCATCCGGCTGGGAAATCACGCGAAACTAACCGACCGACACGCACTCGGATTGAACCCGAACGAAACGTACCCGCGAACTCCGACCCACGTAGTACGATGCTGTGCGTGCAAAACACGACTGACTCGCCCGGAGCACAAGCCGTACGACCGACACGCATACAAAACCCAGCCGAAGCAACCCAATACTACGCGACCGACTCGTACGCCGCATATGAAACCTAGCTGACACACAGCGGGAACGAGTCGGACAAGATCGCACCAGACAACTGCAGCGTCCTACTCGGACACAAGAACAACTCCTACATGCACCAAAAACACCAAGGAAAAATAAAAAAAAAAGGGCCAAACAAGCAACCACTAAGCCAATAAATACAGGGAGGAAAAAAAAATGGAACAAGGACACACCTCCAACTCCACCTACATAAAGGCCACAAATCCCTACCATGATCCCTTGCAAATTCCACTGACCTGCCAGACAGAACACCATCACACAGCAACCACAGACACACTTACAGCTCATACATCACACAAGCCACACACCATTACCACACCTACAAATAGCACCCTCACACACACCCAGCTAAACCTACACTCACACACCCCCACTTGCACACACACACACATCAATCACCACCACCACCCATCACCATGCCCCCAAAGAAGAACCATAAGTTCCTAGATTGTGAATTGGAAGTCCTGGTAGACGAGATCCTCAGGGTAGAGCCACAGTTGTTTGGTACATTGGTACAACAGACCCCTATGTCGCAGAAAACCAAGATGTGGGCGAGGATTGTTGACAGGGTCAACGCACAATCACCATGTTTGCGCACAAAGGAGACATCCAGAACAGGTGGTATGATGTGCGCAGGAGGGTCAGGGACCTACTCAAAAGGACTACCTCCTCAGCCAGCACACCGGCAGTGGCCCTCCTGCAAAACCAGTATACCTCAGGCCCTGGGAGGAGAAGGTGCGGGCCATCCTACCACCAGTGAGTGTATACGGACTAACAGACATCCCAGAGTCTGGTGAGTACACAACTAATATACACAATATGGTGTGACAACACACACACATCACAGTCAAGGGGATAGGCAAACCATGCACACTTAGCAAATACACAGCAACCAAAAGATATCCATCCCAAGATGTGAATGCTAGTCAGACAAACACAATACCTGCCATCCCATAGTGATATGTAACTGTGTCATGACATCTACAAACCTAACAACAAATACAGCAAGGCAGTGGCACAAATAGAACCAACAAATACTCCCAGATATTTACCCACCACTAGAACACCACCTCACAGGGAAGCTCACTGAAAGGAAGGAATTCTGTGTATGCTGGTCAAGTCAGTGTAGCCAATAGCATGATGGGAGTGGTAGTCACAGATATTGGTCACACCCACAATTGGCCCATCAACACCACTCTGAACCATGCTCACATCACAGGGAGTGGAAAACAACTGACAAGATGGCTGACACTGGCTACTGCTGTGGGAAGCACAAGGCCCTGCTGGGAACTGGGCACCAACAAACAACAGGACCACACTGTCAGCCATCTTGCCATTGCTGTCACACTCACACACACTGAAGTCCACTCAAAAGGAAGGAAGGATGGGCATGCTCGGAAGGGGCGTGTAGGCAATAGCATGATGGGAGTGGTAGTCACAGATCAACATCTCACACCCACATGGCCCAGCAAGTTAGCACTGAAGCATGCACACCTCACAGGGAGTCAAAAGCCACTTCAAAGATGTCTGACACTGGCCACAGCTGTGGGGAGCACAAGGCCCTGCTGGGAACTGAGCACCAACAAACAACAGGACCACACTGTCAGCCATCTTGCCATTGCTGTCACACTCACACACACTGAAGTCCACTCAAAAGGAAGGAAGGATGGGCATGCTGGGAAGGGGGGGGGTGTAGGCAATAGCATGATGGGAGTGGTAGTCACAGATCAACATCTCACACCCACATGGCCCAGCAAGTTAGCACTGAAGCATGCACACCTCACAGGGAGTCAAAAGACACTTCAAAGATGTCTGACACTGGCCACAGCTGTGGGGAGCACAAGACCCTGCTGGGAACTGGGCACCAACAAACAACAGGACCACACTGTCAGCCATCTTGCCATTGCTGTCACACTCACACACACTGAAGTCCACTCAAAAGGAAGGAAGTATGGGCATGCTGGGAAGAGGGGTGTAGGCAATAGCAGGATGGGAGTTGTAGGCACAGATATTGGTCACACCCACAATTGGCCCATCAACACCACTCTGAACCATGCTCACATCACAGGGAGTGGAAAACAACTGACAAGATGGCTGACACTGGGTACTGCTGTGGGGAGCACAAGGCCCTGCTGGGAACTGTGCAACAACCAACAGCAGGACACCACTGACTGACATCCTGAAAGACAACTTGCACTCCGTGCAATGGAAGCACGTTCCATGGTGGGATATCTGGCTGGGTGGGAAGGAGGACTCACAGCACTGACCATAGTTACAAGCACCTCCCCTCACACACCCCCTCAACACTAACTCCACATAACCTACCTGGGAGAATGCAATGCCTCACATCCTAACTGAAGATCCCACAAAGAACCACCAACCTGGGTCATGCTGTGTGAAGCACAGGGACACTCTTGGGACTTGTAGCCAAACAACTGCCAGGACAACACTCCCAGCCATCCTGTCAGCACAGGCACCCCACCCCACAGGGAAGCAGAGTCAAAATGAAGGAAGGATGGGCATGCTTGGAAGGGGGGTGGAGCAATAGCATGATGGGAGTTGTAGGCACAGATATTGCTCACCCTCACAATTGGCCCATCAACACCACTCTCAACCATGCTCACATCACAGGGAGTGGAAAAGGACTCACAAGATGGCTGACACTGGGTACTGCTGGGGGGAGCACAAGGCCCTGCTGGGAACTGTGCAACAACCAACAGCAGGACACCACTGACTGACATCCTGAAAGACAACTTGCACTCCCTGCAATGGAAGCACGCTTCATGGTGGGATAACTGGGCTGGGGGAGAAGGAGGCCTGGATGGCAACCAAATACCACCAATGCTGGTCATGCACACACCTCAACATACACATTGACATGCCACAGGTTGGCAGGACAATGTGCTACACCAATATCACTCTCTGACTGTCACAATTTAGGAGAATGCAATGTCCTGGCCCACATCCAGAGGTACAGTCACAACTGTCAGGTGTTTGAACAATTGATGCCAGTAGGAACATAACATACAATCTGTGTCTCTCCCCAAAACAGGTGATGATGGGGACACAGCAGCAGACGAGGAGGAGTACCTGTCCCAGGCTCCGGGGAACACTGAGCTCACTGGTGTGGATCAGCCACTGCACTCCTCGGATGGCAAAGAACCAGCTGGACCCTCCGGTGTGAGTCATCATGCAGCACCAGCAGGACCAACATCTGCACCCCCTGCACCCACCACTCCAACAACTGCCAACACACAGGCCACCCCTGCCAACACGGACAGACCAAGGACCACAGATGACAACAGCGCAGGGACCCAGGCCCAAACTGGAGCTGGTGACAACGAGCCCAGGAACAACACCCAAGTGGGCCCACGGTCACCTGTGCGTGCCACCGCAGGTCCTGCGCGTGTCGCCAGGGGTGGTGGGAGGGGTGGTAGACATAGGTCGCTCTTTGCAGAGGGGTCTGGACTGCATGATGACCCACAACTGGCACGCATCGCGGATGCGTACCAGACTAGCACCGGAGAGGTCAGCCAGGTAGTGGGGATCCTCAAGGACATACAACAGCAGCAGGCTGCCCATCATGCCCGCTTGGACTCCCACATGTCCCGTGTCGACACACACATGTCACATGTCGAGACACACATGTCACGTGTTGAGACACACATGTCTGGCATGGAGTCCAAGTGGGACACATTGGAACAACTGTCAGCGGTGCATAGGGACATACTCACATGCCTCCGCCAGATCAGCACCAACATGGCCTCACCTCCCTGTGTGCCCACAACAACTGCTGCTGAAACAACTGCAAATGCCACAGGGAGGGAGGAGGACTCTGGCAGAGAGTCCCCTGCACCGCCGCAGCCTGCACCTGAGGGTCCCCCAAGAAGAGGGGCCGTCCGAAGAGGCCAAACTGAGAGGCCGATGGCCATCTACATCCCCCAGGAAGCCAACACCTGTTCTGGAACTTTTCCTCTGTGTGCAAACTGCACGCCCTGTCGAAGCCAACCCAACTCTCCCACATGACATGGGGAGCTCTAGTTGGCCAAATTAATCAGATGACTGTGGACTTTACTCTGGACATTTCAGCTACCAAGACTTCCAATACACATGGGAACTTTGGATTCCAATTTCTATGTACAGCACCCACCATCCTGTGCACCATCCTCACACCTGTATGTAAATAAACTCACCAATACACCATATCTGCCTCTGTTGTGATTCCAACGTGGTTTTTGTCATGTAGATGGTGATCTGCTAAATGACACTGTGCATGTTAACTGCTACAGCAAGTCCAACACCGTCATGTCAGTCATGGCGACGTGACACATATGAGGGAGACACACCTCTAGGGCCACACAACACATACACACCAGGGCCATCAGACTCATCACCTATACTGATGTTGCCACTAAATACAGTGGAATGCACAGACACGCCACCTATTCACAGTCACTGTCAACTAGACTACAGGTGCAGTAAGCAAATGTCAGTCAGATGTGTGACTACAGACAACGCACATCCCAAAGTGAAGCACAGGTTTATTACACATTTGCAACATGTTGTTTCCACTACAAATGCAAGCTAATCCAACCTGGCTGTGGCCACAAAGTCAAAAATACAGAAGATAGAAAGTCCAGGGGTGTGTGGCACATCACCTGTAGGGAAACGACTGCTTCCACCTTGGAAGTTGAATCATGGATTCGGGGGATCCAAGTTGATCAGACAACTCCGGCAGCACCCTGTGAAGGACAGACATGACACACAGTCAAAACCACTGAAGAACAGCACAGAACGGCAATACTCATGTCTAATACATGTCACAAGATAACTACACAAAACCAAGTTAGCATGTCAACACTGTTGGGCAGTACAGACCACCTGAAAGGACACATCGCTGCACGCATCCAGTCAAGTAGCACATGGCCACACTCAAACAGCACCAGAGCACCACACACACATATCATGCAAACTCAAATCATTGACATCACAACCCTCTGGAGACTCACATTCAGCTGAAGAAGTTGGTGATGAGCTGTGTGCGGACATCACCATCATCATCATCATCATCTTCACTGGCATCGTGACCCAGGCCAGGATCTTCCACAGGTGGCGGACGTTGGTCATCGTCATCCAGGATGAGAGGCAACTCCTTCCGCACTGCCAGGTTGTGTAGCATGCAGCAGACGATGACAATCTTGCACACCTTTGCTGGGGCATATGGGAGGGCCCCTCCTGTCTTGTCCAGGCAGCGGAAGCGGCTCTTCAGGAGACCAAAGGTCCGCTCAATCACCCTCCTCGTCCGACCATGTGCCTCATTGTAGCGCATCTGGGCTGGTGTCACAGGGTTCCTGAGGGGTGTCAGCAACCACAGCATGTTGGGGTATCCTGAGTCACCTACAGACAGACAATTGCACATTAGCCGATTTGAAAATGTGTGCGGAAAACAACATAGCAGAACACACACAATGGTACAAAGTCAGTACACACCAACAAGCCAGGCACGCTGGTTCGGCATCTGTGACATCATCCTCGGGATGCGACTACTCCTCATCACGTAGGCATCGTGTGCCGAACCGGGGAAACGGGCACACACATGTGAGATGGTCATATCTGCAAGACATACCACCAGAGCATTGATCGAATGGTAATGTTTACGGTTCCGGTATGCCTGCTCATGTGCCTCTGGTGGTATCAAAGCCACATGTGTCCCATCAATGGAGCCAATTACATGTGGCATCCTCCCCAGGGCATAGAAGTCACTCTTGACGTCAGTGAGTCGTTGACGTGTTGGGAAATGGATGTTCTGGTTGAGGTATCTCCACATTGCCCCCAAAACATCGCGTAGCACACGGCTGAACATAGTCTGTGACATCCCACCAGTAGTTGCCACAGTGTGTTGAAAGGTACCGGTGGCAAAGAAGTGTAGGGCTGCCATCACCTTCACCTTGGGGGTCAGCGCTGTAGGATACGGCCGGCCAGGCTGCAAATGTGGGTCCAACCGCACTGCCAAATCCTCAATCAGCTGCCTGGTGAAGCGGTACCATCGGATGCTGTCACGTTCCACCATCGTTGCCAGGTCTGGGAATGGTCGATGGACAGCAGGAGCCCTGCAGTGCATAGGTGAAGAAAGCAAGATTGTCAGTCACCCCACCTATGTGCCGTTCACCATACTCAATTTCACATGATACATCATCAACAAACACAAGTACTTGATGTGTCTGTCGTTCCGTTTGGACATATATGGCACCTACATGGACATCATCTAACATCTCTGTTCAACAAGTGTTGACAACAGGTTCCAGTGTGTGCTATGGGACACCATTAGGCTGTGTCACAGTACCCATTAACTGCTCTCACGTTCCACACACATACCACAGTGACATGTCTGGACAGATGCTCCACAGGCATCACAGCTCATTGACAGGTAGATTCCCAGGGACCCTGTCTTGCCACATGGACACTGGCATGACATGGCATATCATGTACACGTCAGAAAAACAAACATGACACCCACAGGTAGTGGCCCCTGTAGCCTCTGCAGGACAGACATGGACGTCTGTGACACACACACACACACCATCAAAGTTCATGCACAAACCACGTGGATGTGGAGACTGTCTCCCATTGTGCACATGGAGTCAGAGACATGTGATACACAACATGCACACAGACTGTGGAGGGACATCACTATTGTTGGAATGGGCCACCCTGTGATGTACATGCCTTCCCACATGTGAGCCTGGGGGTATGTGACATGTCATACACATACACAACCTGGAAATGTGACCATGACACATGCTCAGAAATGAAAAGTTGCACACCACAGTGGTCAGGTGCACAACACACAAAGGAACCTGTCCCCATGAACACGTGCACAGCCTGGGTGTGTCTGCCCCCAAGTGCCACCCCAAAATCCACATGTTCACCCCCATACACAGATAAGGTTATGCTGCCACACATGCCTTATATACAGTGTGGACTGGGTGTGGTGTTGTTGGTGTGCCCCTGAGTCCCTGGAAAGTAAATGTGGCTGGCATAGGTTCACCAGTGACCAGCATGGTGACATATGCGTGTGACCTGTCCAGGGACGCGTTGTAGAGCAATGGACCGATCGGTGTGCCCGGCCGGCCCATTGCATTGTATGTGAGCGGGTACGCGTTGTATGCCTGGTACGCGTTGTAGAGCAATGGACCGATCGGTGTGCCCGGCCGGCCCATTGCATTGTATGTGAGCGGGTACGCGTTGTAGAGCAATGGACCGATCGGTGTGCCCGGCCGGCCCATTGCATTGTATGTGAGCGGGTACGCGTTGTATGCCTGGTACGCGTTGTAGAGCAATGGACCGATCGGTGTGCCCGGCCGGCCCATTGCATTGTATGTGAGCGGGTACGCGTTCTAGAGCAATGGACCGATCGGTGTGCCCGGCCGGCACATTGCATTGTATGTGAGCGGGTACGCGTTGTATGCCTGGTACGCGTTGTAGAGCAATGGACCGATCGGTGTGCCCGGCCGGCCCATTGCATTGTATGTGAGCGGGTACGCGTTGTATGCCTGGTACGCCTTGTAGAGCAATGGACCGATCGGTGTGCCCGGCCGGCCCATTGCATTGTATGTGAGCGGGTACGCATTGTAGAGCAATGGACCGAGCGGTGTGCCCGGCCGGCCCATTGCATTGTATGTGAGCGAGTACGCGTTGTATGCCTGGTACGCGTTGTAGAGCAATGGACCGATTGGTGTGCCCGGCCGGCCCATTGCATTGTATGTGAGCGGGTACGCGTTGTAGAGCAATGGACCGATCGGTGTGCCCGGCCGGCCCATTGCATTGTATGTGAGTGGGTATGCGTTGTACAGCAATGGACCGATCGGTGTGCCCGGCCGGCCCATTGCATTGTATGTGAGCGGGTACGCGTTGTATCCCTGGTACGCGTTGTACAGCAATGGACCGATCGGTGTGCCCGGCCGGCCCATTGCATTGTATGTGAGCGGGTACGCGTTGTAGAGCAATGGACCGATCGGTGTGCCCGGCCGGCAAATTGCATTGTATGTGAGCGGGTATGCGTTGTATGCCTGGTACGCGTTGTAGAGCAATGGACCGATCGGTGTGCCCGGCCGGCCCATTGCATTGTATGTGAGCGGGTACGCGTTGTATGCCTGGTACGCGTTGTAGAGAAATGGACCGATCGGTGTGCCCGGCCAGCCCATTGCATTGTATGTGAGCGGGTACGCATTGTAGAGCAATGGACCGATCGGTGTGCCCGGCCGGCCCATTGCATTGTATGTGAGCGGGTACGCGTTGTATGCCTGGTACGCGTTGTAGAGCAATGGACCGATCGGTGTGCCCGGCCGGCCCATTGCATTGTATGTGAGCGGGTACAGCGTTGTAGAGCAATGGACCGATCGGTGTGCCCGGCCGGCCCATTGCATTGTATGTGAGCGGGTGCAGCGTTGTAGAGCAATGGACCGATCGGTGTGCCCGGCCGGCCCATTGCATTGTATGTGAGCGGGTACGCGTTGTATGCCTGGTACGCGTTGTACAGCAATGGACCGATCGGTGTGCCCAGCCGGCCCATTGCATTGTATGTGAGCGGGTACGCGTTGTATGCCTGGTACGCGTTGTAGAGCAATGGACCGATCGGTGTGCCCGGCCGGCCCATTGCATTGCATGTGAGCGGGTACGCGTTGTACAGCAATGGACCGATCTGTGCCAGGCCGGCCCATTGCATTGTATGTGAGCGGGTATGCGTTGTATGCCTGGTACGCGTTGTACAGCAATGGACCGATCGGTGTGCCCGGCCGGCCCATTGCATTGTATGTGAGTGGGTACGCGTTGTATGCCTGGTACGCGTTGTACAGCAATGGACAGAACAGTGCGCACACATTGGCTGGGGCCTGGCATGGCAACGGACGCGTTTTCGAAGCTCCAACGAGTCTGATGCAGTGAATTCAGTTGGCCAACCACAACAATGTTGCAAAATCATGGGTGTCATGATGTTGAAGATTTGAAGGATGCTGTGGGCGTGTATTAGTGCTGCTATTCCATGGATTGGTCAAATTCAGAAGATGCAAACGACTTGGACCTATCACTTTGGACACATGGGACAGTATCTGCCTCTGCAGCACACATATAATGCTGGCTGTTCCCCTGAGAGCTAACTTGCCTGCACTACATGCTCCAGGACGACATCTGCCACCAACACTGCTGCTGTTTATGCATCCTCTGGCTCCTGCAATGGCACGTACTGTGGAGAGAGCCCCAGCCTTCAGCCTTGAGGAGAACCAGGCCCTGCTGGACAGCCTCCTTCCACAGTACAGCAAGCTGTATGGGAAACCAGGGGAGCAGGTGAGTGTGCTGTCCACTGCCTCACTAATTGTGCATGTTGTCTGACTAGCAGGGCTTTCAGTGTGCACACCACTGGCTAGCATGCCCACTGAGTAGCTGTCACACCCCAAAGTGTGTAGTCACATGCAC
Source organism: Calotriton arnoldi (assembly GCA_963921515.1). NCBI lineage: Eukaryota > Metazoa > Chordata > Amphibia > Caudata > Salamandridae > Calotriton > Calotriton arnoldi. Next base: position 1,134,988 of record CAWUFW010005124.1, on the reverse strand, counting down.
TGAACTGGTACAGTGCAGTAACAGTGCATTCCAACTAGGTTTACTTCCCATGCAATGATACCATGTAGTGACTGCTGGCAAACTGTTCATAGCCATTGTTGCACTGCCTGTGTACATCATATGCCCCTGTGATTGAGACATGTATATCCAACTGTGTGATGCACGTATATGTTGCATGTGTAGTAATGGCCTTTTCACTTTGTCATCCTCACAGGTTGATGCCCACCAGAAGCAGGAAATCTGGCTGACCATCGCCCGGAAAGTAAGATCCGTGGGGGTCTACAGGCGCAGGATCCGCAACTGCCAGAAGAGGTGGCAGGACCTTCATGGCTGGACCCGGAGGATCGCAAGGGTCCAGCTGAAGCTGTTGCCTCCTCGCAGGAGGGGCGGACACCGGACCCTGACCCCCACATGCTCCGGATCCTGGTGGTGGTCTTCCCTGACCTGGATGGGCAGCTGAAGGCCAGACAGCAGCAAGGAGGGGGTGAGTCCATGACTGCACTGTGCACTTTGTCTGACATGCTATGTGCCCTCCTCTGGCCTGGTTAAACTTCCACAGTACATCAGTCATGTGGTCCAGGACCCATGTCCCTCATTTGTGACATGCCCACTTCTCCTCTGATACGCATATGTGTGGCCCTTATAGTCAGGAAATTGTGTCATTTGGGGACTGGTTCATTGCATTTAGCTTTGCTCAAACTGGGGGACAGCATTTGTTCCTGTGACTATGTTGTGCGATTCATGGGTGGGTCAATTGCTTACACAATGCCTAAGTTCTGACATGTAATCTGGGTGTAACTTTGATATGTGGTCCACTTGCTGCTCTGGCTCACCACATGTCCCTGGGGAATTTGGCACACACCCATGCTGCTGGTGGGAACAATGTTTGGGCCTCAGGAGTATGTGTATCCAGTGTGTCACACATGCTTAGCCACCTGCCTACTGTCCAGGACTCATCCCTCTTACAGGTGGAGCTGGACAGTCATGCCTACTCCAGGGAATGCAATGCATTCTGTACTCCCACTCCCGTGTATCATCTGGCATGTTGTGATCAGTGTAATGTACCCTCAGGTGTCTGCCTCTGTGTCATTGTGCTGTGTCTTCGTTGACAGGACTACTGGTATGTTTATCGGTTAGGGCTCAGCATGCCATCTGAGATGTGACCATGATAGACGATACTTCTGTGACTTATAGGTGTCTGATCACTTGACTGTGCACACAGGTGTTTGCGACTGTGACTTTCAGTCAGCTGTATTGTCATTCACAGCACACTGTGAGTTGCTCATGTTCAGAGAGTTGTGTTTCATGTCCCCCATATGTCCAGTTGGTATGACGTGGACAAATAGTAGTACAGATGATGTGGTATTTGGGGGATGGACATGTGCACTTGTCAGTCACATAACTTGCATTCCCCATGCCCTCAGATTGTGACACAGTGCAGACTGTTGTTGGCTGGCTGCCATGGCCATGTGACTTGAGACAGTAATGTATGACTTTGCACGCATTCCTGTGTCATGGCATTCAACTTCCTCAGACTGATCCTGCAGGGAGTGACATGTGCAACATGCACCCCATTGTGGCATTGACTATCCGGACATGGGTGCATCATGGTGTCTGGTGCTGGTATGCATCACATGCATTTCTATTTAGACTCTGGCCATCCCTTTATCCGGACACCTGCACTGACTCAGTGGCAGGAGATGTGATGTGTGCATGTTCACATACTTCACCGTATTCCCTGCAATGTCCAACAACTGTGTAGGTGGTGCATGTGTCCACACTGGGGTCTTACCATCAGACAGGCACCGGACAGATGGGTGCACGGGCAGGAGGGGTGTGAGTCCCATGGTTGACCATCAGACTGACAATTGGCTTCCCCGAATCTGTGTGAGGACTTTAGGCAATGTTCAACTAAGGATGCCAGGGCTTGCTCTGTAATGTGCTTTCCTTACTGTGGTGGGTGCGGTCAGTGCAGGTGACTGATGTTTGTCTGTTTCCCTAATTGTTTGCAGATACATCCACGGCCACAGGAGGGGACAGCTCCACGGACCAGGAGGAGCAGCGGAGCCAGACTGGGTCAGCATCGGACGGGTGGTCAGAGGGACCCAGTGGCACGGAGGGCGAGGGGAGCCACACCGAGGCGTCCTCAGCACCATCCACCTCAGTTGAGGACCACAGCAGCTCGGAGGATGACTCCCTTGTGGAGGCGGGTCTCAGCAGCCACCAAAGGCCAGCTAGTCTGTCTGGCCCCGCCACCACCACCACCACTACCGCCCTCCCATTGGCTCCCATTCCTGAGGTCCGTGGAGGCTCCCATACTCGGGAGCGTGTCTCCTTCGTGCCAGGCACCGCAGCCCCTGCCCCTGTGTTCCCTGCTGCCCTGAGTGAGGAGTCTGTGTACCTCCTTCGGCAGCTCCATGTAGGGCAGACAGCAATGCTGAGTGTCCTCCATGCACACACCACTCTGTTGACACAGCTGGTGTCGTTCATGGAGGGCATCTCGAAGGGTATGTCTGCCCTACAGAGCATGTACTCCTCCCTGACGGCAGCAGTGTCCCTCCTCCAACAGTCCCTCACCCCTCCCACCTCTGCCCCATCAACACTTCCTGCACCCCTACCTGTCCAAAGCACATGCACACCTGCACAGTCACCCAAACACACAGACACGAGCAGCACAGACACACCCAAGAGAAAGGCAAGACGTGCACACACGCATCCTCAGGGGACTGATACCACAGACACAGGGGACGGGAACACACACACACAGGCATCCACATTAACTCCGCAGTCCTCCAAATCCTCTCCCTCCAAGACCCCTTCCCTTGCCTCGCCTGCTAACACACCTACACAGCAGATCTTCCTGTGTGACCTCGGCCTCTTCCCCTCCAATCCTGCTGATCCAGCATACCGGGGAAGAGGAAGTCCACCCACACAGAGGGAGTGCCCTCGCCCCCGGACACCCTCCCCAGGCGCAGGCAGAGTGAGCCCCCCACCCGCAAGTCCCCCGGTCCCGGAAGAGCAAGACCCCGCCACCGCCCTGCAAGTCAACCACCCAGTCTCTCACCTCCATCCCCCAGGCCACCACTCTACAGGTTCCACCGCCACACCCTGCCCCAGGTTCCCCACACACCGATACCGCATCCCCAAACTGCTTAGGCCCTCCCCCTGCCACTTGCTCTTCCACCCCCAAACCAGACGCTCTGCCTGTTTGTGCCACTGGTGTGGAGACCGTGTCCCCCCTCTGTCCTGCCCAGCTCTTCTGCCCCCCTTCCACTACCTTGGAGTCATGCACTGCGGTGGAGTCCACAACCATCCCGTCTGACTCGGGCACTGCATTGGGGACCCAGTCCACTCCATCTGACCAGCCCACTGCAGTGGTTGCAGCACCAACTCCATCTGACTTGAGCCCTGCGGTGGTGCCAGCACCCCTGAGTCAGACACCTCCACTGCAGTTGCCGGTGACACTCCTGCACCCACCTCCCCTTCACTGCCTCCTTCTGGCATCCCCTGATCCTGTCCCTGTGGTGCCTGGCCTGCCTCTCGTATGCCCCTCCAAGGGGATGTCCCCTGTCCGTACCTGTGCAGGCAAGCAATTGTTGACAAGTTGTCACACATCACCCTGTTGGGACTGTATATTTGGACTGGCCATTGGCCTTAGTTTATTTTGGACTTTTGATTTGAGTTGCACACTTGCTGAATAAAGCCTATTTTTGTTTACTTGTGGTTAATCTTTGGAGGTACATGATGTAGATGTGTAGAATCATGCATTTGCTGTTGTAATAGTGTTCAGATCAGGTAAATGAAGTTTTGCTGTGATGGGCTCCATGTGGTCCATGGGATATGTGTCCTAATCTAGTCTGGATCTATAGCATCCTTTGCTGCAGTCTGAGGGTGTAATGTTCAGCATTTGACACAGGGATGTACGTTTAGCATTTGTAGATTACCATCTTTGTCCTACACTGATGCACATCTGGTGGGCTTACCACTGTCCAATGTTCCTAGTACCCTGACTGTGTGCCCGTCTCCAATGGACATGCAGTTTAGCACATCAAATTTGGAGGACTCATCTGTGTACACAGTGCAAGTTGCTTGACACGTGTCTTGGGTGTATGCAGATGACTGACGTGACACTCCTGATATGAGCAGAGCCTTCAGTGTGTTGTAGTTGTTGACTCACTGACCGAGTGTTCTGCTGACATGTTTGAGTCATGCACAGACAAGGTTTGGCACAGCTGACCTTACACAGGAGTGGAGTGCCCTCATGGCAGTGCGTGATTCCGTGATATAGGCTGTGCCCATGTTGTGTGTTGTGTAGGCATGTCTGTGCGTGTTCCCTTCTCCTTTTCCTACACAGGCTGTGTCCCTACGGATGTTCCTGTTTGTGATGCTTGCTGAGTTGTTCTGTGTTCATCCAGCATCTTGGACCTGGTTACTCCGGGATGTGGGTGCATGGCAAACTAATGTTCATGAGGTTGTCATCCCTAGTTGTCTTTGTTGTCAGGGCTGGGGATGTGGGCAAACGCAGAGGGGACACAGTCAGGATTCCTCTTGGCACTTGTTGGTTACACGAGTAATGTGATTTTCTGTTTGTGTATGCTTTCAGTGATTGTGACACGTTGTGTGTGTGACTGCTGCCACTCCTCAGGGTCAGAGCTGCAATGTTGGAAGTTGTCTATGTGTGTCCTTTGTGGGTCAGCTTGGCTTCTTCATTGGTGTGTGACTATGGCCAGGATAGTCTAAAAGGAGTGTGTAGTTCCTAGCTGGACGTGGGGGAAAGACAGGTCTTTCTTCATGATGCCCTCACACACCCCGAAGGATGTCATGCTTCATCATAGGGCGATTGCCCCTCGTCAGGCCGGCGCTGCAATGCCTGACGGGCTCCCGAAACCGGGGCTCTTTATCGGGGATCTTTTTGAAGAGGCCGTAAGGTGCGTGCGGGTGTGAGGGCTTGGTAGTGCACAGAGGGTGAAATGATTTTAAAATAAGTCTGGAGCAGTTCTACTTAATTCAAATTTTTAATGTGTTAGATAGCTCTAGCCTAATTAAAATGTGTAAATACCCCTACGTGGGAATAAAGTTCCTAAGGGGCAGTTAAAGTGTGGTAGGTCAACATGTTTCGTGCCCAATTCGCCCTAACGGGTCGTTTGGCACTTCTTCAGGACCAGGAAAACTAAACGTGAAAAGTGCACTACCGTCTGGTAATGGGATTCTGTATGTAAATTTACCAGAAACGGTAGGGAGTGCCTAGTAAACTTGTACTGGGGAGTACCGTAGACCCCTAGATACACAGTCTAAGGCTGACGGGGAGGAAAGCCAGAGCACGTCGTTGCTCCGGTAGAAGTGGTAGACAGGCAACTAGCAATCGTCCTACCCTTGCTCCGGGCCCCGGAGGACGATTGCTAGTTGCCTGTCTACCACTTCTACCGGAGCAACGACGTGCTCTGGCTTTCCTCCCCGTCAGCCTTAGACTGTGTATCTAGGGGTCTACGGTACTCCCCAGTACAAGTTTACTAGGGCACTCCCTACCGTTTCTGGTAGATTTACATGCAGAATCCCATTACCAGACGGTAGTGCACTTTTCACGTTTAGTTTTCCTGGTCCTGAAGAAGTGCCAAGCGACCCGTTAGGCGAATGGGCACGAACATGTTGACCTACCACACTTAACTGCCCCTTAGGAACTTTATTCCCACGTAGAGTATTTACACATTTTAATTAGGCTAGAGCTATCTAACACATAAAAAATTTGAATTAAGTAGAACTGCTCCAGACTTATTTTAAAATCATTTCACCTCTGTGCACTACCAAGCCCTCACCGCCACGCACCTACGACCTCTTCAAAGATGCCCGATAAAGAGCCCCGGTTTCAGAGCCCGTCAGGCATTGCAGCGCCGGCCTGACGAGGGGCAATCGCCTATGATGAAGCATGACATCCTTCGGGGTGTGTGAGGGCATCATGAAGAAAGACCTGTCTTTCCCCACGTCCAGCTAGGAACTACACACTCCTTTTAGACTGAGCTTCTTTGGGAGCCTGTGTGCAGGACCTCATAACTTGGCTCCCTGTCCCCCTTTATTAAATATACTATGGCCAGGATCCCATTGTTTGGGGTGGATTTCACGTCATGCCCATGTACGGCATACTGTGCAGTGTGTCAGACATTCACAAGTATTGTTGACTGGCCATGTGTGATGGGTTTCTGCACCTTATTTCCCCCCACCACCCCTGGGATTGTCATGGGTGCATGTGCAATGTCAGCAGTCCATGTGAGCTTCAACGCTGCACATTGGTGGAGTTCAAGGTGTGTGGCGTTGAGTGTGTGCAAATGTGAGTTGTTGCACGGCTGGGGCACTACCTCCATATTTTCCTTGGCTGGCAGGCCGTGCTGAGTTCTTTGTGCTTGTATAGGTGTGATGGTAGTTTGTTGCTCAGGACACATGGCTGTGGTTCACAGTGTGGATGACATCTACCTTTGTCATCACAGTGTGATTGTCATGCAGGCTAGTGTCACCACAATGTGGGGTCCCTGGGGGAGTGCTGTGGTGGTTCGGTCTCTTGCTGTGTGTGTTGCTGTTCCTACAAGCTTGTGTGACATGTGTAATTTGGGCTCCCTCTCATCTCACAATGCCTGTTTGCCCACATAAGGGAATCCAATCCATGAGTTACTTTTGTTTGTGACTGTGTTGACATCTGTGTATCAGTGAATCTGGCCTCCTCATGGGTTGTGTGTCTGTTTGCCTGGGGACACTGGCACACAACCCCCCTCACCTGTTGTGTATGATATGCAGTGTGAGTCTGCCTGTTTGTGTTTGTGCTTTTGCACCACTGCATTGGCATATCTTTAGTGTGGCATTGGCTGTATGTTGTTTGTTGGCTTTCCCCTGCTGGCCCTGGGACTGCTAGGTCATCAGTCAGCACATTGATCATGGTTAGTATGTCCCATTGCTGCCATGGTATGGTATTTGTTCACCTGACATCTACAGTCTCCACAGGATATCTACATTTGTGTGTCCATTGGTGCTGATATGTGGGTCTGCATTATGATGCCCACTTCTGTCATTGTGTTATTTGTGAATGTAGACAATGTGGGCCCCCATGGCTGATGTTTGTGTGCACATGGCCAGAACGATGTGTCATTGGCACTGCACTGCTTGCCTCACACAATCTATGTTGCTATGGGACACAAGCACTACAATGCCACTGTAGTGTTTGGTGTTGTGTGGCCAGGAATAATCCCTGCAGTTATGTTTTTGCAGCTTTCACCAGGACTACACTTCCCTTTTGGGCACTGTGGTGATGGGGCTTTGGGCCCCATTGCCACACTGTTCAAAATGTGCTTCAGCTATGGAGCACACACTTACCTTATGGGCACTGTGGTGATGGGGCTTTGGGCCCCATTGCCACATTGTTCAAAATGTGCTTCAGCTATGGAGCACACACTTACCTTATGGGCACTGTGGTGATGGGGCTTTGGGCCACATTGCCACACTGTTCAGAATGTTTTTCAGCTATGGAGCACACACTTACCTTTTGGGCACCTTGGTGATGGGGCTTTGGGCCCCATTGCCACACTGTTCAAAATGTGCTTCAGCTATGGAGCACACACTTACCTTATGGGCACTGTGGTGATGGGGCTTTGGGCCACATTGCCACACTGTTCAAAATGTGCTTCAGCTATGGAGCACACACTTACCTTATGGGCACTGTGGTGATGGGGCTTTGGGCCCCATTGCCACACTGTTCAAAATGTGCTTCAGCTATGGAGCACACACTTACCTTATGGGCACTGTGGTGATGGGGCTTTGGGCCCCATTGCCACACTGTTCAGAATGTGTTTCAGCTATGGAGCACACACTTACCTTATGGGCACTGTGGTGATGGGGCTTTGGGCCACATTGCCACACTGTTCAAAATGTGCTTCAGCTATGGAGCACACACTTACCTTATGGACACTGTGGTGATGGGGCTTTGGGCCCCATTGCCACACTGTTCAAAATGTGCTTCAGCTATGGAGCACACACTTACCTTATGGGCACTGTGGTGATGGGGCTTTGGGCCCCATTGCCACACTGTTCAGAATGTGTTTCAGCTATGGAGCACACACTTACCTTTTGGGCACTGTGGTGATGGGGCTTTGGGCCCCATTGCCACACTGTTCAAAATGTGTTTCAGCTATGGAGCACACACTTACCTTTTGGGCACTGTGGTGATGGGGCTTTGGGCCCCATTGCCACACTGTTCAAAATGTGCTTCAGCTATGGAGCACACACTTACCTTATGGGCACTGTGGTGATGGGGCTTTGGGCCACATTGCCACACTGTTCAAAATGTGCTTCAGCTATGGAGCACACACTTACCTTATGGGCACTGTGGTGATGGGGCTTTGGGCCCCATTGCCACACTGTTCAAAATGTGCTTCAGCTATGGAGCACACACTTACCTTATGGGCACTGTGGTGATGGGGCTTTGGGCCCCATTGCCACACTGTTCAGAATGTGATTCAGCTATGGAGCACACACTTACCTTATGGGCACTGTGGTGATGGGGCTTTGGGCCACATTGCCACACTGTTCAAAATGTGCTTCAGCTATGGAGCACACACTTACCTTATGGGCACTGTGGTGATGGGGCTTTGGGCCCCATTGCCACACTGTTCAAAATGTGCTTCAGCTATGGAGCACATACTTACCTTATGGGCACTGTGGTGATGGGGCTTTGGGCCCCATTGCCACACTGTTCAGAATGTGTTTCAGCTATGGAGCACACACTTACCTTTTGGGCACTGTGGTGATGGGGCTTTGGGCCCCATTGCCACACTGTTCAAAATGTGTTTCAGCTATGGAGCACACACTTACCTTTTGGGCACTGTGGTGATGGGGCTTTGGGCCCCATTGCCACACTGTTCAAAATGTGCTTCAGCTATGGAGCACACACTTACCTTTTGGGCACTGTGGTGATGGGGCTTTGGGCCCCATTGCCACACTGTTCAGAATGTGTTTCAGCTATGGAGCACACACTTACCTTATGGGCACTGTGGTGATGGGGCTTTGGGCCACATTGCCACAGTGGTCATGGTCTGCTTGCATTGTGTAGGCCACACACACAATTATGTGTGACACATGTGTTAGGGGATCACATTGTATGTTCAATGTCATGTTCAGTGTTGTATGCATTTGACACAGACCACACACGCTTGTCATGGTGTTGGAGGCTGGGATGTAATTTACAGACAGTCCTTATGTGGGAGTATGCTAGTTGTGTCATGCATTACCAATCCTATGAGTAGGGGTGGTTGTAGTGACAGGCATCCAGCCCCCCATGAGTGGGGATGGTAGTAGTGGTAGGCATCCAGCCCCCCATGAGTGGGGATGGTAGTAGTGGTAGGCATCCGGCCCCCCATGAGTGGGGATGGTAGTAGTGACAGGCATCCAGGCCCCCCTGGGTAGGGGTGGTAGTAGTGGCAGGCATCCATCCCCCTAAGGGTGGGTATGGTAGTAGTGGCAGGCATCCAGGCCCCCTGGGTAGGGGTGGTGGTAGTGGCAGGCATCCATCCCCCTTAGGGTGGGTATGGTAGTAGTGGCAGGCATCCATCCCCTAAGGGTGGGGATGGTAGTAGTGGCAGGCATCCAGGCCCCCTGGGTAGGGGTGGTAGTAGTGGCATGCATCCAGCCCCTCCTGGATAGGGGTGGTGGTAGTGGCAGGCATACATCCCCCTTAGGGTGGGTATGGTAGTACTGGCAGGCATCCATCCCCCTAAGGGTGGGGATGGTAGTAGTGACAGGCATCCAGCCCCCCCTGGATAGGGGTGGTGGTAGTGGCAGGCATCCAGCCCCCCCTGAGTAGGGGTGGTGGTAGTGACAGGCATCCAGGCCCCCTGAGTAGGGGTGGTGGTAGTGACAGGCATCCAGGCCCCCTGGGTAGGGGTGGTGGTAGTGACAGGCATCCAGCCCCCTGAGTAGGGGTGGTGGTAGTGACAGGCATCCAGGCCCCCTGAGTAGGGGTGGTGGTAGTGACAGGCATCCAGGCCCCCTGGGTAGGGGTGGTAGTAGTGGCAGGCATCCATCCCCCTAAGGGTGGGTATGGTAGTAGTGGTAGGCATCCAGCCCCCATGAGTGGGGATGGTAGTAGTGGTAGGCATCCAGCCCCCATGAGTGGGGATGGTAGTAGTGGTAGGCATCCAGCCCCCCATGAGTGGGGATGGTAGTAGTGACAGGCATCCAGGCCCCCTGGGTAGGGGTGGTAGTAGTGGCAGGCATCCAGGCACCCCTGGGTAGGGGTGGTGGTAGTGGCAGGCATCCATCCCCCTTAGGGTGGGTATGGTAGTAGTGGCAGGCATCCATCCCCCTAAGGGTGGGGATGGTAGTAGTGACAGGCATCCAGCCCCCTGGATAGGGGTGGTGGTAGTGGCAGGCATCCAGCCCCCTGAGTAGGGGTGGTGGTAGTGACAGGCATCCAGGCCCCCTGGGTAGGGGTGGTGGTAGTGACAGGCATCCAGCCCCCTGAGTAGGGGTGGTGGTAGTGACAGGCATCCAGGCCCCCTGAGTAGGGGTGGTAGTAGTGACAGGCATCCAGGCCCCTGGGTAGGGGTGGTAGTAGTGGCAGGCATCCATCCCCCTAAGGGTGGGTATGGTAGTAGTGGTAGGCATCCAGCCCCCATGAGTGGGGATGGTAGTAGTGACAGGCATCCAGGCCCCCTGGGTAGGGGTGGTAGTAGTGGCAGGCATCCAGGCACCCCTGGGTAGGGGTGGTAGTAGTGGCAGGCATCCAGCCCCCTATGGGTGTGTATGGCATTGGTGTTGGCCATCCCACCCCTATGGTTCTGCTGTTGCTAGTGTACGTTATTTGTGCATCCCTATGTGTGGGTGACATATTTCGTGTACGTGTGGTTTGTTTGTATTGTTGGTGTTTGACTTACCGTCTGCGCCGTACGCGTCCGTGCCGGTCCTGGTAATAGATGTAGAGTATAGGTAGGACCTGCGCAATGGGATTCATGCTTGGATCGTCTCGTTCGGGTTTCTCGTGTCTTCGAGTTGTACTCGTAGCAGGCTTGTTCATCTCGTAGCCGTGGATCGTCTTGTGGCGCGAAATGGAGCTTATATACGGCTCGCCCGGATGCTCAAACGTGCCGGACGTAGCGACAAGTTAGGCGCGTACGGAAGACGCATCGTACTAGTCCGGCCGGAAGGTGCTGTGTATTTGGTTCCGTGCGACTCGATTCGGCGTTTACGGATCCGGCTCGGGCGGGGTACAGGAGCTGGAATGGGTAAGTACGGCTTGCTCGGAATCTGGGCTGTTATGCGCATCGTACTTGTTCGTTCGGTAGAGTGTTCGAGTCGGTCGGAAAACACGCGTTCGGCTGGTATTTTTTCCAGACGAATACTGTTAGGTGCGCTTCTGGCCAACATCGGAATCGACCCCAAAGTGTGGATTGGGGCGCTGCAGCATGGACAGGCTTTTGAGGTCTCATTGCATGAGTACCACTTAGAAGTCACCTCGCGAACAGGGAGAGTTCCATACCTAAAGTGTATGTACAGCATCCTGTCCCTCGGGACCTGGATTATATCAAGAAAAGGCTCGAGGTATCTGTTTTGTTTGTGCGTGAGGAACTCTATTGTTAATTTGCCCACATTAGGATTGCTATTCTCCCGATGGTCTATCCATTCCCAGTAGAGCCGTTTGAGGTCGTCTCTCCTTAGGGGTTCCTGGCTATCCCAATAAGCATGGAGGCCGATAGATGTTATCATTTTTTTAACGTTGGAGATCCAGCCTATTTTGCCGCCAGCGTCCAGACGGACAATCTCAGTGAGGGCTTCAGCATAAGGGAGGAGCTCTGGGGTCTGCCTAATGCGGGCCCAGAAATGTAATGTGCATAATCTGGCTATATCTCCAATCGACCGCCTACCCATATCCAGCATTAGGGGAGTGAGGGGGACATTTTTTGGTAGCATCACCAGGCCTCTAAAAATGTATGCTCAGATCTACAGAGGTCGTCTAGCTTATCGAATCCCCAAACCTCTGCCCCATAAAGAGCGGAGCTAACTGCCTTAGCATCATAAACTTGAAGGGCAGGGGCTACTGGCCTAGTGTGTGAGAGGCGGTGTTCTTTCCCTATTACTCCAGCCGCCCGTTAATTGTCCCAGCAGCGTCTTTGCTAGATGAGGCTACCAGGACATTTTGTCAGAGAGTCTGACACCTAAATAATCGAAGGTGTCGACCTTTTCCAAGGATGCCCCACCCAGCAGAGGGCTGCCCCTATATGGCTTGTGACAATTAAAGGCCATAAATTTAGTTTTCGTGCTATTAATGACCAACCCCCGATTGTTGCAAAAAAGTTGGAATCTATTGAGTAGACGTTGTAACCCTGCTGGAGTCTTAGATATTAGCAGGATATCGTCTGCGAACAACAAGGTTGGCACCTTAATTCCCCCCAGGGTAGGCGAGTCTGTGGGAACCTCCTGGAGAAAGCTAACCACCCCATTCACATATAAGGAAAATAGAGTCGGGGCTAGAACACAGCCCTGTCGGACTCCTCTGTTGACAGGGATGCATTCTGTAAGTTGTCCTTGCGGCCCCCATCTAACCTGGGCATAGTTGCCCTCATGTAGCCGGATCAGCAATTTAAGGACAAGGTGAGGAATGCCCATCTCTCCAAGTGTGGTCTACAGCTTAGATCTAGGGACTAGGTCAAAGGCAGTCTTCAGGTCGATAAACGCGAGATAAAGACTGCCCTTGCCTATCTTCACTACCTTCCAGTAGATGAGGAGGAGTCTAAACACCTGATTCATTGTCCCAGTCTTAGATCTGAATCCAGCCTGGTAGTGGGAGAGGATGGCTTCGTCCTCAGTCCATGACTGTATCCTATGCAGAAGGACTCGGCCAAAGACCTTCTGCATAGCATCAATCAGGCTGATTGGTCTATATTTGGAAGGGTCGTCCCTAGCACCCTTTTTATAGAATGGAACCACCTTGGCAGCCCTCCATGACTCTGGAACCGGAGCTCCATTAGCTATTGCATTTGCTAGGAGTAAGATATAACGTGCCCAGTTGGCTGGCTCAGCCAAAAAGAGATCACCTGGCAGGCCGTCTGGACCCGCTGCTTTGGAGGGTACTATTTTGCTGATTGCGGCTTCTATCTCCGCTAGATTAAAACACTCGTCTTCTGCAAGGGGCTCATTCAGAACATCTGGTTCCACAGGAAGGGTAGCCTCTGGCGTTGAGTAGAGCTGTCTGAAGTGGTCATGCCATGCCGGACCGGTGATATGATTTGCGGGTGGACTTGCGCCTGATCTACTTCCCCAGGTGACCAATTTCCAGAACAGGTTAGTGTTTTTAGATGAACATGCGTCTTTGAGCTGTTGCCAGTGCGATTCATCCCATTGTTTCTTTGACACGTGCTGGGCTGCCCTGTAGGATTTTCTAGCAGTTTTTATGAGCAACTGGTTCTTCTCTTTGATTGCTGCAACTAAGGTGGACCTTTTTTGCCTACAGTTTTTAGTGAACCAAGAATATGGCTCCTTGGTGTTGTTGCCGGATTTTCTACTCAGATTGGGGACTTGTAAATATGCACCAATTCGGCTAACAGTGTACGAATGGGCCCTAGAAACATCCACCAATCGAGATGCACTATGTGTGGTGGCATGGAGCTTGAGTGTTCCTGTGGCTAGATCGCATTTAATACCAGCAATCCTTGTATCATGCAGGATTACCTTCTGCCACTTCAGGATTTTTTTACAGTTTGAAGGGACTACCTCCCTGGTAGTTGTCAGAGGTAAGTTCCTCGGCTGGTAGTAGGGTGCCTCCCACAAGGGTTTTAGAGTTAAACATAGGGGGTTGTGGTCACTCTCTATGGTGGTACCCACGATCATGTCGACCAGTTCCCCCCACAGTTTCAGGTCAAGGAGAATATATTCAATCCAAGATGGACAAGTAACTCTGTTATAGGTGTTGGCGCCCTGTTTGTCTGATGCTGACCTGCCATTAGCTGCCCTCAGACCATACTCCATAGTGATGGCGTTGAGCTGGAGCGCCTGTTGTGACCATCCCTTGACTGGGGGAAGGTCTAGTTGAGGAACTGCCCATCTGTTGTCATGTTCTTCTGTTCCCATTATATCTTCTTTGGCCAGGGGCTCAAAGGTGCAGTTAAAATCTCATGCAACCACCACTCTGGCGTGGGGTGGGCAATTAGCTAGGCAATCCTCCAGTATTGAGATAGTAGGTGAGGGCCTGCCTCCTTGTGTCCCTCTCGCATAGACATTAAAGAGTTCAATTGTAGATCCACCCCTTGCCCCCTAATACTTAGCCACAAGATATCGGGACTCAAACTTATTCGAGAGGTGATTTGACTATTAAGAGTGATGTTTACCCAAATAATCAAGCCCCCGGACGGGCGTCCCCTCCCGTTGGAAATTGCGGGTATGTAAAAGCAAGTGTAGCCGGCTTTATACAGTTGGACCAGACTCCACGTCTCTTGGAAGATACAGACGTCGAATCCTTCCACTAGTTGGTACAATGAGGAAGTGGGATCTTACTATTGAGTCCTGCCACATTCCATGATAAAATCTTTAGTTGTTGGTGGGGTGTAGGGCAAAAAGTGGCATTTTCAGTAGAAATAGGGTTGATATTTGGTGAGTGGGTTGATGTTTGCAAGAGTGGGTACGTGGAAGTGCCACTGCTCATCTCATCTTGGGGAGAGGTAAAGATTCTACTTGCGCTTGCCATGCATTGGAGACTATCCTCTTTATGGTATCAATCAATCAATCAATCAATCATGTCACTTATAAAGCGCACTACATACCCGCGAGGGTCTCAAGGCGCTGGGGGAAGAGGGGGGTGGTGCTGCTACTGATCGAAGAGCCAGGTCTTGAGGAGTCTTGTGAAGGCCAGTAGGTCTTGGGTCTGTCGGAGGTTGGTGGGGAGGGTGTTCCAGGTCTTGGCAGCGAGGTGGGAGAAGGATCTGCCGCCGGCGGTCGTTTTCTGGATGCGGGGGACTGTGGCGAGGGCGAGGCTGGTCGAGCGGAGCTGGCGGGTGGGGGTGTAGAAGCTGAGTCGTCTGTTGAGGTAGGCTGGTCCGGAGTTGTGGAGTGCTTTGTGTGCGTGGGTGAGGAGCTTGAAGGTTATCCTCTTGTTGACAGGGAGCCAGTGCAGGTCTCTCAGGTGGGGTGTGATGTGGCTGCATCGGGGGATGTCGAGGATAAGACGTGCAGAGGCGTTCTGGATGCGTTGCAGCCGTCTCAGGAGCTTAGCCGTCGTTCCTGCGTAGAGGGCGTTTCCGTAGTCCAGCCTGCTGGTGACGAGGGCCTGGGTGACTGTTTTTCTTGTTTCAGTGGGGATCCACTTGAAGATCCTGCGGAGCATTCGGAGGATGTTGAAGCAGGATGAGGAAACGGCGTTGACCTGCTTAGTCATGGAGAGGGTGGGGTCGAGGATGACCCCTAGGTTGCGTACGTGGTCGGTGGGTGGCGGGGCTGTTCCCAGTGATGTTGGCCACCAGGAGTCGTCCCAGGCTGAAGGGTTGGAACCAAGGATGAGGACCTCCGTCTTGTCCGAGTTCAGCTTCAGGCGGCTGGTCCTCATCCATTCGGCGACGGCCTTCATTCCTTCGTGGAGGTGGGCTTTGGCGGTGTGAGGGTCTTTGGTGAGGGAGAGGATCAGCTGGGTGTCGTCGGCGTAGGAGATGATGTTGAGGTTGTGCTGTCGGGCGACGTGGGCGAGGGGTGCCATGTAGATGTTGAACAGCGTTGGGCTGAGGGAGGAGCCTTGGGGTACGCCGCAGATGATCTTGGTGGCCTTGGATCGGAAGGGGCGAGGCGGACGCTTTGTGTTCTGCCGGAAAGGAAGGATGTGGTCCAGTCCAGGGCCTTCTCTTGGATCCCGGCGTCGTGAAGGCGTGTTCGTAGTGTGAGGTGGCAGACCGTGTCGAAGGCGGCTGATAGGTCCAGGAGGATGAGGGCTGCTGTTTCTCCGTTGTCTAGCAGGGTCCTGATGTCATCGGTGGCGGTGATGAGGGCGGTTTCGGTGCTGTGGTTGCTGCGGAAGCCGGACTGGGAAGGGTCCAGGATGTTGTTCTCCTCGAGGTAGCGGGTCAGTTGTTTGTTGACGATTTTCTCGGTGACCTTCGCGGGGAACGGGAGCAGAGAGATGGGTCGGAAGTTCTTGAGGTCCTTGGGGTCTGCCTTGGGTTTCTTGAGTAAGGCGGTGATCTCGGCGTGCTTCCAGCTTTCCGGGAAGGTTGCTGTCTTGAAGGAGATGTTGATTATTTTCTGGAGATGGGGCGCGATGGCTGTACTGGCTTTGTTGAAGATGTGGTGAGGGCACGGGTCTAGCGGTGAACCGGAGTGGATGGTGTTCATGATCTCGCTGGTGTCCTCGTCGTTGATGTTGGTCCAGGAGAGCAGGCGGTTGGTGGTTGTGGGGGCAGTGGTCTCAGTGGTTGCCGGGGCGGTCGTGGTGTTGAAGCTGTCGTGGATGTCGGCGATTTTGCGGTGGAAGAAGGTGGCCAGTGAGTCGCACAGGTCTCGTTGCGTAGAATCAGGATGCCAGAGGGGCTGACTATGTCATTGGAGCTGGAGGAAATAGTAGAAGAGTCAGGGCCTTGAGGAGCTGAATTCTGTAGTCAGTCATTATCCTCAAGCGTGGAGGCACCTACTGGGCGAACTGATTGTTGCACAGTTAGTGTTTTATCATGCTTGTGTGTTGGAATGTGCCTAAATTGAATAGAGGACCCATCTGGGGGGCAGGTGCGAAACTCCAGGGCAAGAAGGTTTTCCGCCAGCTCACTTCTCTTAAAGGTAATCCCGATGCAATCTGATGAATTAGTAGGCGAGGAACACCTCCGTGCCCTAGAGATATCATCTCTGATTACAGATCGACAACCCCTGACATGACGGATCCAGTGGATCACTTTATTAATCAGAGAGTCTTCGCTCTCATACGCATTTTTTACGTTGATTTTTGGAACATTAGTCATATACATTTTCTTAACTTGCATTGGGCGTGTGATGCCTAAGGTGGCTAAAGGGGGCAGCTTGTGTTGGCCACCATGAGAGGGAGATTCAGCATATCGTAGGGGTATAGCCCTGTAGTCATTTAGAGGGTCTTGTGTGACAACTAGGTTCCTGTGACTATTTTGGGCGATGTTGTGAAATTGCTTGTTCTCCTTTCTACACGATCGAGTAAAGATTAGCTTCGAACAGGGATAGCAGGAGTAGCAGAATGGTGCGTAATTGGACCGTTAGTAATGTTATTGTTTCTGCGATGAGCTAGTTCTTGTGTCGTACACGTGTTTTGGGAAAGCTGCGACAGGCAGCATTGTGCAGAGGCGCCATGCTGAGTACGATGTGGGTTGGTCTGCAATAGTGTTTTGACTATTTTAGGAAGGCCCTCTAACATTGACCTCATAATGCCTATATCTGCTCTAAGTGCATTTATAATGGAGTGAGTGTCCTGAGGCTCTGTTTTTTGTCCTAGGATGGCAGCATCTGCACATGGAGGTGACAATAAGGACACATCTCCAATGCAATCTTCAGTTAAGTCCTGAAGAGGCAGAAACCTATTTGCACAGAGTACTGCCGGCTCAGACTGCTGGATTCTGATGTCAGGGCCGGTATGGGAAATAGCGGAGGGTTGGGATGGCTCCAAAGAATCTGATGATGGCTTCTGTGACGTTATGGGTGCCCTCTGAAGGGGTGGTTTTAGAAACATTGATGGAATAATGGGGGTGCGGTTTGGGCTTGGGTGTTGGCTTAAGGCTCTAGGTGGGGGTCTGCCAAGCGGGCTGCCGCAGTGGGGGCACGTGGTTTGGTTTTCCACAAGAATGTCCTCGCACTCAGTAATCAAGGTATCAATTCGATTGAGAACACAGTTGCTGGCTGGGTGTTTAGAGATTTTCCTAGCCTTTTTCCCCTTTGAAATTTGGCTTCCACCGCCCCCTCCACCACCCTCCGTTAGTTTTCTTTTCCCCATATCGCAGACACAGAGACACCACCCGTACAATGGGATCAACAGATAAACAATGGAAAAGTCAACTTGCGCTAGCGGAGACACAAACAGTCAAGGCGAATTGTCCCCAGTGTCCAGCAGTAGGTCCACTTTAATGGTTATGGGTTACCAACCAATGGAGAGGACAAATCGGGGAACACAGTACCTCACAATGCGGTCGTCATCGGACAGCACGATCCAGAAGATGGATGTAAAGGGGGTGGCCCTGCCCTGCCTCTTCCTGGCAATGACGGGTAAGGACGGGCCCCCCCTTGGCCCGGGCTTTTCCAAGGCGCGGCCCGCGCGCGCCCGCGTTGCGGGAGGTGAGATCGCCTTTTGTGCACCTCCTGGCGCAAAGCAGCAGCTGCTCAGGGCGGGAGGTCAGAGGTCACTAGCGCGGCTCCTGCCGCGAAGGCTGATAGATGGAGTCCCTTCTCGGCGCGTCCCGCTTTGCGGGAGGTTGGAGCGCCTTTTGTGCGCCTCCTGGCGCGAAGCAGCAGCGGCTCAGGGCAGGATGTCAGAGGTCATTAGCGTGGCTCCTGCCGCGAAGGCTGATGGACGGAGTCCCTTCTCGTAGCGTTATCATGTGACCAAGGCCACAGGGGTGGCCGAAACGCATCATGATGGACTCTCACTGAAACTTCAATAAACCTTTTCACTGAGCTCCAGTAAACTAAGTTGTCCGTTTCCTGTCTGTGCGCGAACGCACGTGGAGTGGTAACTGGATACTATCTCTGGAATACTGGCTTTTTCCAAGCTACGGACCCCTCACCTTGAAGTTGGTAGATCGCAGCACAAGCCAGAAAGGATTTCGAACTCACCAAATGGAGGGATATCAAGTCGCTTGAAAAATATTATGAAGCTGGCCGTATACCGAGGGGACTGCGCATAATGTTAGCTCCAAGTTTTGAGAGCCCGAACCCGCTCCTCCTAAAAGAATGGGCGGAGAGCAACCTGGAGGCCTCCATGCGATTAGTCTGCCTCCTAATAAAATATGCCAAAATTGACAGGGACAACAATATGAAAGAAATTGCACGAACCAACATTGAACTGAGCAAAGTAGAAAATCCCAGCAATAAAGATTTCATTGACAAAAACATCAAAGAGATGAAGGATCATTTAAAAAAACAAGAGGAAATCATAAAAAATAGAAAAGCGCATAAGTTTGCACGCGACAAGAATGATTACGAACTGGGGCAAATATTTACATTCGCGTGCAAATTTGACTTTTTATGCAAGCAAAAACATGTCAATAAAACCCAAAGACAACCGAAAGCATTGAATGTAGCTAACAGTGATACAAACATATCAACATCTGATGCTAGCTCAGCTCCCAGTGAGAATGAATCTGAAGAAGGGAGTGATAATCCGTCAAACTCAAGAGTAGACCTGGGGCACCTAACCCTTGCAGAGGAGTTGGATTTTTTAAGGGAACAACGAAAACAGTCCCTACGACCACGGAATCCAAACACCACACAACACAAAAGAGAAACATCAGAAGGCGTGAAAGACGCAAGTGCCTCAAGCGCAAAAGGAAAGAGACAACAAAACCAACGGTGGAAAAACGCTAGCCTCTCTTGATAAAACCATTCTTAATATGACTGATATACAACTGAATTTGGCTGAGAAACAACTACTTGCGCTAGGCCTAATATGTTGCCCAGAAAGCAATTTCAATTATTGTGAAACTAGAGTTGATGTATATAAATTCATCAGAAAACTCAAATTGACCAAATATTACACGATCAAAAGACAGTCAGAAAAAACTATAGAACAACCTAGTCACAGGCATATTGGGCATACTGGACTAACATCACGGGACACTCCACTTATGAGAACTCTACACACACTACGTGAAGAAATTAATGACAGTATCCAAGAAAACATCAACACGCAAAGCATTGCATCAACAGAGTGTATTAACATCTCCACTCCTGGAAGAAGTCCTTTCAAATCACCTTCTACCTTTGTGCCTACTATGCCTCGGGACGCGGTAGATATTTTCCATGACAGGGTCATTGAAGAATTAAAGAAACTCTACCGAACAACGAAAAGGCACAAACAGACCCCCAATCAACAGAGCATACAATATTTCCAACTTATGGCCAAACTTAAAAATAACTCCACTGTCGTCATTAACAAATCCGACAAGGGAGGTAATATTGTGCTCTGGGGCAAATCGGATTATAAAGCAGAGGCATATCGACATCTAAATGATACAGATTGCTACCAAAAAATCAACCCAAGTGAAGTGAAAAAGATCAGCAAAAACTACAAAGATGAATTAACCCTCTGGAAAAGAGAAGGTCTAATCACAAAGGACGAATTTGCATTCCTTAATAACGACTTCCCTACTTTGCCAACAATATACTTTATCCCTAAAGTACATAAAAACTCTATTCCAGTACCGGGAAGACCGATCATTTCTGCCAAAAGAGGTCTCTTTGAAAGCATATCAAGATATGTGGATTACTATCTTAAAGAACACGTTATCAAGTTGCCCACTTATATATGTGATACAACTGACTTTCTCCACAAGTTAAGTGCACAAACATGGTCCAATGATTGTCTGTTCCTTACTATGGACATCTCTGCCCTCTACACCAGTATTAGGCATGATGATGGACTTAAAGCAGTAGAATTCTATTTAGGAAATAGACCAATTGAAATGCACAGTCATAACAAAATGCTGCTTAAAATGATTGAATGGTGTTCGTATAACAATGTATTTACTTTTGATAGCGCCATTTTTAAACAACTACGTGTTGTAGCTATGGGGGCATGCTTCTTCCCCAGCTTCACCTGCCTTCATGTTGGCTGGTGGGAGGAGCATGTCCTGCAAGTTGAGCACAGTAATATTTGGTCGCAGCATATTATAAAATGGTGGCGTTACATCGACAACGTTTTTGTCATCTGGCGCGGCACAAAAACACAAGCAGAAGAATTTGTCAACAGTATTAATTTCAACAATATGAATTTACAATTCACAGCACATATAGATACAACTACTACCAATTTTCTAGACATTAAAGTGTATATTAAGCAAGATAAAATTGAAACTAGCCTGTATAGGAAACCAACTGCAGGCAATACAGTGCTCCAAACTTGGGGGCCGATTCCGATTTTGGCCGGAAGGGCACCGAACGATGGTCGGAGCCCTTCCGACCGAATCGGAACGTGCCGCTCGGATTCCTTTCCGACCGAGCCATTCCGATGGGCTCGGTCAGAAAAGAATCCGACTCGGATTTCCGGATGGCTCGCGACTGGTTCGGAGAGCCCGTCAGCCATCCGGAAATCCCTCTGTACTCCCCCGGCTGCCTCTTTGCGACCGAGGGAGTACGATGGCAGTTTTTCACTGCCTTTTCGTGCCGGTCTTTCCGGCACGAAAAGGCAGTCGGTCACTATCTTTGGGGGCCCCCAGTGGGACCCCCATGGGTGCAAGGTCGCCGAATGGCGGCCTGGAGGCACCTATGGTGCCCCTCTGTTGAACCCTGCACCCGGTGGCAGGCACCTTGGGGTGCCGGCCACAGGGTGCAGGGTTGAACTGCACCCCTGCTTTCTCCAATGCCAGCATGCATTCCGTCCAGAATGCATGCTCCCATTGTGGGAGATACGAGTGCGACCGAACAGGGTTCGGTCGCATCGTACTGCCTGGGCCGTAACCGACGACAGCAGGTCGGTCGGTTACGGCTCCGGACCGATGTCGGACAGACCTGAGTCCGTCCGACATCGGAATCGGCCCCTAAGAGTTTCCACCCGCAGCACACAATTGCTAGCATTCCCTACGGTGAATTCCTTCGTATTCGGAGAGCATGTAGCTCTGAGGAAGATCTTGACTACCATCAAAAAGAAGCCAAAAATAGGTTCATTGAACGAGGTTACAATCCTAGAAAACTGGATGTAGCAATAAGGAAAGCTAATAATAAAGATAGGCAGGGACTACTGGATTGCAATAGAGAACGAGTAGTTGATAAGGACAGGGACGCTATCACCACAACTGGTATTAATAACAACTCACAGTGTAGACTAATTACTACGTCTAGCAAATAGGCCAATAATATTAAAACCATCATTAATAAACAATGGCCTATCGTCCTCACGGATGCAATTTTGAAACAAACTCTCCCAGCCAAACCTACTTTTACATTCCGAAAAGCCTACTCCATGCGTAATGACCTCGTAAAAACCACTCCTGAGATAGACAACAAAACCTGTTGGCTGTCACCCAAAAGGGGATTCTTTAAATGTAGGACATGTTGTGCTTGCAAATTTGGTACTAATACTACATCTTTTATTGCAGAGCATTTTCCAACACTAGTATCGAACTCAGAGGCCACTTCACATGTAGAACAGAATATGCTGTATATGTGCTACAATGTAAGTGTGGACTGCGGTACGTAGGGAGCACCAAATTACAGGCATATGCACAAATACTACAACACTTACGTGCTATAGTCAATTCAGACACAGCCTACCCAGTTGCTAGGCATTTTAAACTGGAACACGATAACAATCTTAACTGTCTTCAATATTTTGTTATTGATGCGATTCCAGTAAACAAAAGAGGGGGCAATCGTGAAAAAAAGCTCCTGCAACTAGAATCGAGATACATTGTGGAGCTCGATACTAAGGAGCTCATTACGATGGTGGGCGGACATCTGTCCGCCCACCATCGTTGCGGTTCTGGGACCGCCTGCCAGTAAGGCGGCGGTCCCGCTGGGTGAATTAGGATGTGCCCGCCACTATGGTGGGTGCATCCTGGGCCTTTATCATTGCGGGCGGTGCTGCTGGCTGCAGCACTGTCCCCAATGATAAAGGTGCATGCACCGCATTTCCCTGCACCACTTGGCAGGCACCATGCGGTGCCTGCCTCTTGGTGCATGGAACTGCAGGGGGTACCATGGGTACCCCCACAGTGACCCCCCCCACACAGAGGGGGCCCGCAACAGGCCGCCAAAGCCAGTCTCCGCCTGTCTTTTTGCAGCGGGATATCCGCTGCAAAAAGACAGGCGGAGAGGGATACCGTAATCCCTATGGCGGTGCCTGCACGGCACCGCCGCAATGTTGCCCAGGTTCTGGGTTCCGCAAGGTGGCCGGAAGAGGACCGCCTTGCAGAACCATGGCGGACCGCGGAACCATTGTGATTCCCACTGCCATCCTAATTTGGCAGTGGGAAATTTCCTCATGATGGTGGAAGAACCGTCACCGCCGGCCCGGGGGTGGCGGTCCTTCCGCCATCATGATGAGCCCCCAAGTCCCCACAGGGTCTGAATATAGGAGAAGATCTTCACAATTACCTGTAACATATTCATCTTCATATTTATCATATTTATCATCATTATCATGCAATATTGATAGAGTGGGAATCCCAATCCGTAATTAAGCTAGGTTTTGGATTAGCTATTCACAATCTGCTATCCCACAAGATTAGGAATTACTAACTATCCACCTCCATACACATAGTGGTTGCATCTTACACATTAGGATTGTCTACACTGTATGATAGATTTGTCTAGCTTACTCCATATGTGTTTAACCCCTTCCGTGCGCGCGGAATTTCCGCGCTGTGCGGGCGTTTCCATTAGTGGGCGGGGATTCGGACGGCTCCCGGCCGTCGTGCGCACACGCCCACCGTGACGCATGACGGCCGGGAGCCGTCATGAGCATACAAGGGGTTAATTACTTTTTTAAGGGGGCTCCCTCAGCATTGCGCTACCCAGTAACATTTCATATTAGGCTTTATTCCTTTCCTCCATTTGAAGCCGCCAAGGAATTAAACTAAATTATTTTATCTTTGTATATATTAGGATTAGATTATGTTTCTTGCTTTTAGTACTTTACACCCAAACAGCACTTTAGACACACGTATCTTGTTGCACTTTAGCATCTATTTTCAGAATAAGCTTTGCACTTTGGAGTATTAATGTTTTGTTGCGGATACATTTAATATGCTTTTCAAGGTTTTTATATGCAACTTTCTAAAGCAATTTGCACAAGCAGTATTTGCACTGAATATGCATTTATCGCTATTTCATGCATTTTATTGTAATGTGCTTTTAGTTTATGGACTATTTCAAATTTTGAATGTTGATTTTATGATTGCTTATGCATTTTAATGGCTTTTATATTAACATATATATTTATACTGATTTATTTATTACAGGTATTTATAGCCTTTAGTGTGGAATGATAAATATTGCCATTAGAGGCCAATATATGCTGCTACTTAAAGCCATTTGCATAAGCAGTATTTGCACTGAACATGTATTGTTATTTAAATTATCTTAATTAATTTTTTACAATGCAGCGCAATGAGCTTTGTCATATAATTTGCCTATTTCTCAAAATGATTTCCACAATACCATGTCTATTCAATAATCATTATCAATGTTTACACAGTTTCTGATATTTAAAAGTATATTTTCCAACTATGACTCAATTAACTTGTTAAGCATTAACGCATCCATTCAAAATCATATGAAACATTCAATAGTTATTTTGATATGTAAATGAAGAAAGATCAAATGTTCTGCAGCATTTATCTATGAGCTGTACCGCATAGTATGCCTTCTATTTCCATTAGTGCTTCCGCTTTTTGTCATGTGATGGGGTGCTTCCTTTAAATTTCACTATGAACGTAGCTTTATCTGTTTGTTTGTAAAAGCTTTATTTGACAGATGATGTCATAAAAGCTATCGAAATACATTTTTTTAAAATAAAAGTGCAATCGAGCAATGCCATGAGCTTTGTGTAAACAGACGATACAACATGATGGCCTATTTGGTCCTAGGCACGATAAACCATTTGTTATAGTCAAATAGTTAAAAATAAATTCATCAGATAAGAACGTGCAATTAATACGGCAGATAAAAATATACAGTAGCAACAGGTTAAAAGCAAGTAACATTTCATCTTGATGGTTCCATGTAAAAATATCGATGTTAAAAATATCGATGAAAAAAATATCGATGTAAAAATATCGATAACAAAAATATCGACTCCCTATACTCAAACAGGCAAGTACAATAATATCGACATAAAAATATCGATGTAAAAAATATAGAAGTAAAAATATCGACTTTAAAAAATCACATAATTAAATAAAATTAATTAAATAATATTAATATTATTAACAAAATAAATTAAATTTAATATATTTTAACTAACTATAACAAATAAACTTAATGTAATAAATATAAACACAAACAAATGTGTACATATACATATATTTACTTAAATACATTTTATTAACTATTATCTTTATTTAATTTATAAACTTTTTAAATTATATAAAAATAAAATATACACATATAAATAATTTAAAATAAAATAAAATATTCTACATTTAATTAACACATTAAACTATTAAAAAAAGAATAAAACATACATTTAATAACAAAATAAACACAATAGTAGTGAAAGCGCTGGATAGCGGGGCGGTAAAAATTACTATTCCCACTCCAGTGAGTGCAACAGTAGGGAAAGCGTTGGATAGCGTAGGGGTAAAAATTACTATTCCCGCTCCAGTGAGTGCAACAGTAGGGAAAGCGTTGGATAGCGGAGGGGTAAAAATGACTATTCCCACGCCAGTGAGTGCAACAGTAGGGAAAGCGCTGGATAGCGGAGGGGTAAAAATTACTATTCCGACTCCAGTCAGTGCAACAGTAGGGAAAGCGCTGGATAGCGGAGGGGTAAAATTACTATTCCCACTCCAGTCAGTGCAACAGTAGGGAAAGCGTTGGATAGCGGAGGGGTAAAATTACTATTCCCACTCCAGTGAGTGCAACAGTAGGGAAAGCGCTGGATAGCAAAGGGGTAAAAATTACTATTCCCACTCCAGTGAGTGAAACAGTAGGGAAAGCGTTGGATAGCGGAGGGGTGTAAATTACTATTCCCACTCCAGTGAGTGCAACAGTAGGGAAAGCGCTGGATAGCGGAGGGGTAAAAATTCCTATTCCCACTCCAGTGAGTGCAACAGTAGGGAAAGCGCTGGATAGCGGAGGGGTAAAAATTAC
Source organism: Calotriton arnoldi (assembly GCA_963921515.1). Taxonomy (NCBI): domain Eukaryota; kingdom Metazoa; phylum Chordata; class Amphibia; order Caudata; family Salamandridae; genus Calotriton; species Calotriton arnoldi. The sequence goes on along the minus strand of CAWUFW010005124.1, from coordinate 1,109,002 downwards.
TATTCCCACTCCAGTGAGTGCAACAGTAGGGAAAGCGCTGGATAGCAAAGAAGGGGTAAAAATTACTATTCCCACTCCAGTGAGTGCAACAGTAGGGAAAGCGCTGGATAGCGGAGGGGTAAAAATTACTATTCCCACTCCAGTCAGTGCAACAGTAGGGAAAGCGTTGGATAGCGGAGGGGTAAAAATTACTATTCCCACTCCAGTGAGTGCAACAGTAGGGAAAGCGCTGGATAGCAAAGGGGTAAAAATTACTATTCCCACTCCAGTGAGTGCAACAGTAGGGAAAGCGTTGGATAGCGGAGGGGTGTAAATTACTATTCCCACTCCAGTGAGTGCAACAGTAGGGAAAGCGCTGGATAGCGGAGGGATAAAAATTCCTATTCCCACTCCAGTGAGTGCAACAGTAGGGAAAGCGCTGGATAGCGGAGGGGTAAAAATTACTATTCCCACTCCAGTGAGTGCAACAGTAGGGAAAGCGCTGGATAGCAAAGAAGGGGTAAAAATTACTATTCCCACTCCAGTGAGTGCAACAGTAGGGACAGTGCTGGATCCCACAACAATAAAAAACAAAAACATCAACATTTTTGTTAAATTTAATTTCCAATATTAACATAATTAATATTTAAATTTAAATATATTATTAACAAAGATAATAAAAAATCATTAAATAGATATTAATTAACACTATAATATCCACAACACACACCTAAAATTAATTACACAATTACAAATAATAATTACTAATTAATTAATGGGAATTAATGTAAAAATATTTAATAATTAATAATTAATTAATTACTTACCACCCTTCACACCACGTACACCATTTACACATATAAACACCGCAACACACACCTAAAATTAATTAAACAATTAACATAATTAATTATTAATTGATTAATTGAAATTAATTAACAACTAATTATCAAACAATTATTAATTAATCAATTAACACATTTAACTCTATAAATTCACAATTATACATATTATTCAATAAATTTTATATAATTAAATTACTTCCCACCCTAATCCCCTATAAACCCACAACCCGCTACGGAACTAAAAATGCAAAATTCAATTTAAAAAAAAAAATGATTAACTACTATAAATAATTATTTAAATCTATATAATTAAATTACTTCCCACCCTATTCCCCTATAAACCCACAAGCCGCTACAGAACTAAAAACACAAAATTAAACTTAAAATAAATTAATAACTAGCAACATTTTAAAACATATAATAAAATGACAAACAATTCTCATTAAAAACACTAAAATACATAACATTATTAAAAATTCTATATTTTTGTCAACTATAATTCTGTAAACGATATTTAAGACGTCAATATTTTTGTAATCGATATTACTTACCTGTCAGTCGATATTCTTGTCAAAGATATTTTTGCTGTCGATATTTCTTCCCCACGATATTTTTGCGGCGATATTTATGTCTCTCTATATTTTTGCGGCGATATTCCTGCTCTGCACCCATCTTGATACCAAACCTTCATAATGTTATAGACGTCTAATATTTTGCTAGAACATTTTGAATTTGCCCTAGGAGGGCATCAAAGATAACTAGTAAAGTGCTTGTGCATGAAAGAAGGTCATTTAATTGGCCAAGCGGACTTAGGGTCATCGCACATGTTTGTCACAGCCTCAGTCAAGTTAGGGCTATGCCACTCTTGAAAGGACCTTCCACCTAGTGAGCCATGCCTGGTCAATAAACTTTCATATGCAACAAGCAAAGAAAGGTCTGGGATCAGACCTAAGGATGCGCAGAGCTGCGTGGTAATCCCGTGTGCCTAATTGCTGACAGATCAATCTTAGCCACTTTGCCCGCAAGTTTTTATATGCCGGGCAGGCAAACATTAGGTGGGCAGCGCTTTCTATCGGGGCGCTGCAGCATGGACAGGCTTTTGAGGTCTCATTGCATGAGTGCCACTTAGCAGTCACCTCGCGAACAGGGAGAGTTCCATACCTAAAGTGTATGTACAGCATCCTGTCCCTCGGGACCTGGATTATATCAAGAAAAGGCTCGAGGTATCTGTTTTGTTTGTGCGTGAGGAACTCTATTGTTAATTTGCCCACATTAGGATTGCTATTCTCCCGATGGTCTATCCATTCCCAGTAGAGCTGTTTGAGGTCGTCTCTCCTTAGGTGTTCCTGGCTATCCCAATAAGCTTGGAGGCCGATAGATGTTAGCATTTTTTTAACATTGGAGATCCAGCCTATTTTGCTGCCAGCGTCCAGACGGACAATCTCAGTGAGGGCTTCAGCATAAGGGAGGAGCTCTGGGGTCTGCCTAATGCGGGCCCAGAAAAGTAATGTGCGTAATCTGGCTATATCTCCAATCGACCGCCTACCCATATCCAGCATTAGGGGAGAGAGTGGGACATTTTTAGGTAGCATCACCAGGTCTCTAAAAAATGTATGCTCGGATCTGCAGATGTCGTTGAGCTTATCGAATCCCCAAACCTCTGCCCCATAAAGAGCGGAGCTAACTGCCTTAGCATCATAAACTTGAAGGGCAGGGGCAACCGTCCTAGTGTGTGAGAGGCAGTGTTCTTTACCTATTACTCCAGCCACCTGTTTATGTCCCAGCAGCGTCTTTGCTAGATGAGTCTTCCAGGACATTTTGTCAGAGAGTCTGACACCTAAATAATCGAAGGTGTCGACCTTTTCCAAGGATGCCCCACCCAGCAGAGGGCTGCCCCTATATGGCTTGTGACAATTAAAGGCCATAAATTTAGTTTTCGTGCTATTAATGACCAACCCCCGATTGTTGCAAAAAAGTTGGAATCTATTGAGTAGACGTTGTAACCCTGCTGGAGTCTTAGATATTAGCAGGATATCGTCTGCGAACAACAAGGTTGGCACCTTAATTCCCCCCAGGGTAGGCGAGTCTGTGGGAACCTCCTGGAGAAAGCTAACCACCCCATTCACATAAAAGGAAAATAGAGTCGGGGCTAGAACACAGCCCTGTCGGACTCCTCTGTTGACAGGGATGCATTCTGTAAGTTGTCCTTGCGGCCCCCATCTAACCTGGGCATAGTTGCCCTCATGTAGCCGGATCAGCAATTTAAGGACAAGGTGAGGAATGCCCATCTCTCCAAGTGTCGTCCACAGCTTAGATCTAGGGACTAGGTCAAAGGCAGTCTTCAGGTCGATAAACGCGAGATAAAGACTGCCCTTGCCTATCATCACTACTTTCCAGTAGATGAGGAGGAGTCTAAACACCTGATCCATTGTCCCAGTCTTAAATCTGAATCCAGCCTGGTACTGGGAGAGGATGGCTTCGTCCTCAGCCCATGACTGTATCCTATGCAGAAGGACTCGGCCAAAGACCTTCTGAATAGCATCAATCAGGCTAATTGGTCTATAATTGGAAGGGTCGTCCCTAGCACCCTTTTTATAGAATGGAACCACCTCGGCAGCCCTCCACGACTCTGGAACCGGAGCTCCATTAGCTATTGCATTTGCTAGGAGTAAGATATAACGTGCCCAGTTGGCTGGTTAAGCCAAAAAGAGATCACCTGGCAGGCCGTCTGGACCCACTGCTTTGGAGGGTACTATTTTGCTGATTCCGGCTTCTATCTCCGCTAGATTAAAACACTCGTCTTCTGCAAGAGGCTCGTTCAGAACATCTGGTTCCACAGGAAGGGTAGCCTCTGGCATTGAGTAGAGCTGTCTGAAGTGACTGGTGATATGATTTGCGGGTGGACTTGCGCCTGATCTACTTCCCCAGGTGACCAATTTCCAGAACAGGTTAGTGTTTTTAGATGAACATGCGTCTTTGAGCTGTTGCCAGCGCGATTCAACCCATTCTTTCTTTGCCTCGCGCTGGGCTGCCCTGTATGATTTTCTAGCAGTTTTTATGAGCGACTGGTTCTTCTCTTTGATTACTGCAACTAAGGTGGACCTTTTTTGCCTACAGTTTTTAGTGAACCAAGAATATGGCTCCTTGGTGTTGTTGCCGGATTTTTTACTCAGGTTGGGGACTTGTAAATATGCACCAATTCGGCTAACAGTGTACGAATGGGCCCTAGAAACATCCAACAATCGTGGCAGCCTGGAGCTTGAGTGTTCCTGCGGCTAGATCGCATTTAATACCAGCAATCTTTGTATCATGCAGGATTACCTTCTGCCACTTCAGGAATTTTTTACAGTTTGAAGGGACTACCTCCCTGGTAGTTGCCAGAGGTAAGTTGCTTGGCTGGTAGTAGGGAGTCTCCCACAAGGGCTTTAGAGTTAAACATAGGGGGCTGTGGTCGCTCTCTATGGGTGTACCCACGATCATGTCAACCAGTTCCCCCCACAGTTTCAGGTCAAGGAAAATATAATCAATCCGAGATGGACAAGTAAATCTGTTATAGGTGTTGGCGCCCTGTTTGTCTGATGCTGACCTGCCATTAGCTGCCCTCAGACCATACTCCATAGTGATGGCGTTGAGCTGGAGCGCCTGTTGTGACCATCTCTTGACTGGGGGAAGGTCTAGTTGAGGAACTGCCCATCTGTTGTCATGTTCTTCTGTTCCCATTATATCTTCTTTGGCCAGGGGCTCAAAGCTGCAGTTAAAATCTCCTGCAACCACCACTCTGGCGTGAGGTGGGCAATTAGCTAGGCAATCCTCCAGTATTGAGATAGTAGGTGAGGACCTGCCTGTTTGTGTCCCTCTCGCATAGACATTAAAGAGTTCAATTGTAGATCCACCCCTTGGCCCCCTAATACTTAGCCACAAGATATCGGGACTTAAACTTATTCGAGAGGTGATTTGACAATTAACATTGATGTTTACCCAAAATAATCAAGCCCCCGGACGGGCGACCCCTCCCGTTGGAAATTGCGGGTATGTAAAAGCAAGTGTAGCCGGCTTTATACAGTCGGACCAGACTCCACGTATCTTGGAAGACGTCGAATGCTTCCACTAGTTGGTTCCCATGAGGAAGTGGGATCTTACTATTGAGTCCTGCCACATTCCATGATAAAATCTTTAGTTGTTGGTGGGGTGTAGGGCAAAAAGCGGCATTTTCAAAAGAGATAGGGTTGATGTTTGGTGAGTGGGTTGATGTTTGCAAGAGTGGGTACGTGGAAGTGCCACTGCTCATCTCATCTTGGGGAGAGGTAAAGATTCTACTTGTGCTTGCCCTGCATTGGAGGCTATCCTCTTTATGGTATGAGGTGTTGCGTAGAATCAGGATGCCAGAGGGGCTGACTATGTCATTGGAGCTGGAGGAAATAGTAGAAGAGTCAGGGCCTTGAGGAGCTGAATTCTGTAGTCAGTCATTATCCTCAAGCGTGGAGGCACCTACTGGGCGAACTGATTGTTGCAAAGTTAGTGTTTTATCATGCTCGTGTGTTGGAATGTGCCTAAATTGAATAGAGGACCCATCTGGGGGGCAGGTGCGAAACTCCAGGGCAAGAAGGTTTTCCGCCAGCTCAGTTCTCTTAAAGGTAATTTCGATGCAATCTGATGAATTAGTAGGCGAGGAACACCTCCGTGCCCTAGAGATATCATCTCTGATTACAGATCGACAACCCCTGACATGACGGATCCAGTGGATCACTTTATTAACAGCTTGCCTGCGGCAGGAATTCCAGCCAGGTGCTGGACATTCCAATCGCGGGCGTGGTCGTGATGGCACCACGCCGTCATGAGCACAGCTCAACCGTGACTCATGACTGCGTGGTGCCGTCATGAGCATCGAAGAGGTTAAATCAGAGTCTTCGCTCTCATATGCATATTTACGTTGATTTTTGGAACATTAGTCATATAAATGTTCTTAACTTGCATTGGGCGTGTGATGCCTAAGGTGGCTAAAGGGGGCAGCTGGTGTTGGCCGCCATGAGAGGGAGATTCAGCATATCGTAGGGGTATAGCCCTGTAGTCATTTAGAGGGTCTTGTGTGACAGCTAGGTTCCTGTGACTATTTTGCGCGATGTTAGTGAAATTGCTTGTTCTCCTTTCTACACGATCGAGTAAAGATTGGCTTCGAACAGGGATAGCAGGAGTAGCAGAATGGTGCATAATTGGACCGTTAGGAATGTTATTGTTTCTGCGATGAGCTAGTTCTTGTGTCGTACACGTGTTTTGGGAAAGCTGCGACAGGCAGCATTGTGCAGAGGCGCCATGCTGAGTACGATGTGGGTTGGTCTGCAATAGTGTTTTGACTAGGGTAGTAAGGCCCTCTAACATTGACATCATAATGCCTATATCTGCTCTAAGTGCATTTATAATGGAGTGAGTGTCCTGAGGCTCTGTTTTTTGTCCTAGGATGGCAGCATCTGCACATGGAGGTGACAATAAGGACACATCTCCAATGCAATCTTCAGTTAAGTCCTGAAGAGGCAGAAACCTATTTGCACAGAGTACTGCCGGCTCAGACTGCTGGATTCTGATGTCAGGGCCGGTATGGGAAATAGCGGAGGGTTGCGATGGCTCCAAAGCATCTGATGATGGCTTCTGTGACGTTATGGGTGCCCTCTGAAGGGGTGGTTTTTGAAACATTGATGGAATAATGGGGGTGCGGTTTGGGCTTGGGTGTGGGCTTAAGGCTCTAGGTGGGGGTCTGCCAAGCGGGCTGCCACAGCGGGGGCGGGTGGTTTGGTTTTCCACAAGAATGTCCTCGCACTCAGTAATCAAGGTATCAATTCGATCGAGAACACAGTTGCTGGCTGGGTGTTTAGAGATTTTCCTAGCCTTTTTCCCCTTTGAAATTTCCCCATATCGCGGACACAGAGACACCACCCGTACAATGGGTTCAACAGATAAACAATGGAAAAGTCAACTTGCGCTAGCGGAGACACAAACAGTCAAGGCGAATTGTCCCCAGTGTCCAGCAGTAGGTCCACTTTAATGGTTATGGGTTACCAACCAATGGAGAGGACAAATCGGGGAACACAGTACCTCACAATGTGGTCGTCGTTGGACAGCACGATCCAGAAGATGGATGTAAAGGGGGTGGCCCTGCCCTGCCTCTTCCTGGCAATGACGGGCAAGGACGGGCCTGCCCTTGGCCCGGGCTTTTCCCGGGCGCGGCACGCGCGCGTCCCGCGCGCGTCCCGCGTTGCGGGAGGTGAGAGCGCCTTTTGTGCACCTCCTGACGCGAAGCAGCAGCGGCTCAGGGTGGGAGGTCAGAGGTCACTAGCGCGGCTCCTGCCACGAAGGGTGATGGACGGAGTCCCTTCTCGTAGCGTTATCATGTGACCAAGGCCACAGGGGTGGCCGAAACGCGTCATGATGGACTCTCACTGAAACTTCAATAAACCTTTTCACTGAGCACCAGCAAACTAAGTTGTCCGTATCCTGTCTGTGCGCGAACAAACGTGGAGTGGTCACTGGATACTATCTCTGGAATACTGGCTTTTTCCAAGCTTACGGACCGCTCACCTTGAAGTTGGTAGATCGCAGCACAAGTCAGAAAGAATTTTGCTCTGTTGGGAGCTTTACAGATCAGCCCCCTGCAAGACCGTAATTATTATTCGCAGTGTCGGAGGTAGATTCCGGGAGTCGGAGGACTCGTGTGAATGCCAAGGTACACGCGGTAACTTTTGTAGTCACTGTGCAGGTTGGGGAGGTGCTACGAGTGCTATTACATGCTGTACTTACAAAATATACAGCACATACAAAGTAAAGTAAAGTTATAACTAATGTCGGAAGACGCGCTACGTGAGCGAGAAATGGCAGCTGAGAAGTTGTTTTTAAATCTGCCTAAAGTTACTGAAGGAGCGAGCACGAACAAAAGTGACACCAGCCAACATAACGATGCGAAAAGCCTCCTAAAAAGCTTAGAAAAAAACAGCAGAAGCGAACTCACCAAATGGTGGGAGATCAAGTCGCTTGAAAAATATTATGAAGCTGGCCGTATACCGAGGGGACTGCGCATAATGTTAGCTCCAAGTTTTGAGAGCCCGAACCCGCTCCTCCTAAAAGAATGGGCAGAGAGCAACCTGGAGGCCTCCATGCGATTAATCTGCCTCCTAATAAAATATCCCAAAATTGACAGGGACAACAATATGAAAGAAATTGCACAAATCAACATTGAACTGAGCAAAGTAGAAAATCCCAGCAATAAAGATTTAATTGACAAAAACATCAAAGAGAAGAAGGATCATTTAAAAAAACAAGAGGAAATCATAAAAAATAGAAACGCGTATAAGTTTGCACGCGACAAGAACGATTACGAACTGGGGCAAATATATATACATTTACGTGTAAATTTGACTTTTTACGCAAGCAAAAACATGTCAATAAAACCCAAAGACAACCGAAAGCATTGAATGTAGCTAACAGTGATACAAACATATCAACATCTGATGCTAGCTCAGCTCCCAGTGAGAATGAATCTGAAGAAGGGAGTGATAATCCGTCAAACTCAAGAGTAGACCTGGGGCACCTGACCCTTGCAGAGGAGTTGGATTTTTTAAGGGAACAACTAAAACAGTCCCTACGACCATGGTATCCAAACACCACACAACACAAAGGAGAAACATTAGAAGGCGTGAAAGACGCAAGTGCCTCAAGCGCAAAAGGAAAGAGACAACAAAACCAACGGTGGAAAAAAGCTAGCCTCGCTTGATAAAACCATTCTTAATATGACTGATATACAACTGAATTTGGCTGAGAAACAACTACTTGCGCTAGGCCTAACATATTGCCCAGAAAGCAATTTCAATTATTGTGAAACTAGAGTTGATGTATATAAATTCATCAGAAAACTCAAATTGACCAAATATTACACGATCAAAAGACAGTCAGAAAAAATCATAGAACAACCAAGTCACCCGCATATTGGGCATACTGGACTAACATCAAGTGACATTCCACTTATGAGAACTCTACACTCACTACGTGAAGAAATTAATGACAGTATCCAAGAAAACATCAACACGCAAAGCATTGCATCAACAGAGGGTATTAACATCTCCACTCCTGGAAGAAGTCCTTTCAAATCACCTTCTACCTTTGTGCCTACTATGCCTCGGAACGCGGTAGATATTTTCCATGAAAGGGTCATTGAAGAATTAAAGAAACTCTACCGAACAACGAAAAGGCACAAACAGACCCCTAATCAACAGAGCAAACTATATTTCCAACTTATGGCCAAACTTAAAAATAACTCCACTGTTGTCATTAACAAATCCGACAATGGAGGTAATATTGTGCTCTGGGACAAATCGGATTATAAAGCAGATGCATATCGACATCTAAATGATACAGATTGCTACCAAAAATCAATCCAAGTGAAGTGAAAAAGATCAGCAAAAACTACAAAGATGAATTAACCCTCCGGAAAAGAGAAGGTCTAATCCAAAAGGACGAATTTGCATTCCTTAATAACGACTTCCCTACTTTACCAACAATATACTTTATCCCTAAAGTACATAAAAACTCTATTCCAGTACCGGGAAGACCGATCATTTCTGCCAAAAGAGGTCTCTTTGAAAGCACATCAAGATATGTGGATTACTATCTTCAAGAACACATTATCAAGTTGCCCACTTATATACGTGATACAACTGACTTTCTCCACAAGTTAAGTGCACAAACATGGTCCAGTGATTGTCTGTTCCTTACTATGGACATTTCTGCCCTCTACACCAGTATTAGGCATGATGATGGACTTAAAGCAGTAGAATTCTATTTAGGAAACAGACCAATTGAAATGCACAGTCATAACAAAATGCTGCTTAAAATGATTGAATGGTGTTTGTATAACAATGTATTTACTTTTGATAGCACCATTTTTAAACAACTACGTGGTGTAGCTATGGGGGCATGCTTCTCCCCCAGCTACGCCTGCCTTCATGTTGGCTGGTGGGAGGAGCATGTCCTGCAAGTTGAGCACAGTAATATTTGGTCGCAGCATATTATAAAATGGTGGCGTTACATCGACGACGTTTTTGCCATCTGGCGCGGCACAAAAACACAAGCAGAAGAATTTGTCAACAGTATTAATTTCAACAATATGAATTTACAATTCACAGCACATATAGATACAACTACTACCAATTTTCTAGACATTAAAGTGTATATTAAGCAAGATAAAATTGAAACTAGCCTGTATAGGAAACCAACTGCAGGCAATACAGTGCTCCACGCTAAGAGTTTCCACCCGCAGCACACAATTGCTAGCATTCCGTACGGTGAATTCCTTCGTACTCGGAGAGCATGTAGCTCTGAGGAAGATCTTGCCTACCATCAAAACGAAGCCAAAAATAGGTTCATTGAACGAGGTTACAATCCTAGAAAACTGGATGTAGCAATAAGGAAAGCTAATAATAAAGATAGGCAGGGACTACTGGATTGCCATAGAGAACGAGTAGTTGATAAGGACAGGGACGCTATCACCACAACTGGTATTAATAACAACTCACAGTGTAGACTAATTACTACGTCTAGCAAACAGGCCAATAATATTAAAACCATCATTAATAAACAATGGCCTATCGTCCTCACGGATGCAATTTTGAAACAAACTCTCCCAGCCAAACCTACTTTTACATTCTGAAAAGCCTACTCCATGCGTAATGACCTCGTAAAAACCAGTCCTGAGATAGACAACAAAACCTGTTGGCTGTCACCCAAAAGGGGCTTCTTTAAATGTAGTTCATGTCGTGCTTGCAAATTTGGTACTAATACTACATCTTTTATTGCAGAGCATTTTCCAACACTAGTATCGAACTCAGAGGCCACTTCACATGTAGAACAGAATATGCCGTATATGTGCTACAATGTAAGTGTGGACTGCGGTACGTAGGGAGCACCAAATTACAGGCATATGCACAAATACTACAACACTTACCTGCTATAGTCAATTCAGACACAGCCTACCCAGTTGCTAGGCATTTTAAACTGGAACACGATAACAATCTTAACTGTCTTCAATATTTTGTTATTGATGCGATTCCAGTAAACAAAAGAGGGGGCAATCGTGAAAAAAAGCTCCGGCAACTAGAATCGAGATACATTGTGGAGCTCGATACTAAGGGGCTCATTACGATGCGGTTCTGGGACCACGCGGCGGTCCCGCTGGGTGAATTAGGATGTGCCCGCCACTATGGCGGGCGCATCCTGGGCCTTTATCATTGCGGGCGGTACTGCTGGCTGCAGCACTGTCCGCAATGATAAAGGTGCATGCACCGCATTTCCCTGCACCACTTGGCAGGCACCACGCGGTGCCTGCCACTTGGTGCATGGAACTGCAGGGGGGTACCATGGGTACCCCCACAGTGACCCCCCCCACACAGAGGGGGCCCGCAACGGGCCCCCAAAGCCAGTCTCCGCCTGTCTTTTTGCGGCAGGATGACCGCCGCAATAAAGCCAGGCGGAGAGGGATACCGTAATCCCTACGCCTTGCGGAACCATGGCGGACAGACTTTCCGCCCGCCGTGGAACCATTGTGATTCCCACTGCCATCCTAATTTGGCGGTGGGAATTTTCCTCATGATGGCGGTCCTTCCGCCATCATAATGAGCCCCCAAGTCCCCACAGGGTCTGAATATAGGAGAAGATCTTCAAAATTACCTGTAACATATTCATCATCATATTTATCATATTTATCATCATTATCATGCAATATTGATAGAGTGGGAATCCCAATCCGTAATTAAGCTAGGTTTTGGATTAGCTATTCACAATCTGCTATCCCACAAGATTAGGAATTACTAACTATCCACCTCCATACACATAGTGGTTGCATCTTACACATCAGGATTGTCTACACTGTATCATAGATTTGTCTAGCTTACTCCATATGTGTTTAATACATTTTTAAGGGGGCTCCCTCAGCATTGCGCTACCCAGTAACATTTCATATTAGGCTTTATTCCTTTCCTCCATTTGAAGCCGCCAAGGAATTAAACTAAATTATTTTATCTTTGTATATATTTGGATTAGATTATGTTTCTTGCTTTTAGTACTTTACACCCAAACAGCACTTTAGACACACGTATCTTGTTGCACTTTAGCATCTATTTGCACAATAAGCTTTGCACTTTGGAGTATTAATGTTTTGTTGCGGATACATTTAATATGCTTTGCAAGGTTTTTATATGCAACTTTCTAAAGCAATTTGCACAAGCAGTATTTGCACTGAGTATGCATTTATCCCTATTTCATTCATTTTATTGTAATGTGCTTTTAGCTTATGGACTATTTCAAATTTTGAATGTTGATTTTATGATTGCTTATGCATTTTAATGGCTTTTATATTAACATATATATTTATACTGATTTATTTATTTAGACATGTGCCAAAAATTACAGGTATTTATAGCCTTTAGTGTGGAACGATAAATATTGCCATTAGAGGCCAATATATGCTGCTACTTAAAGCCATTTGCATAAGCAGTATTTGCACTGAACATGTATTGTTATTTAAATTATCTTAATTATTTTTTACAATGCAGCGCAATGAGCTTTGTCAGATAATTTGCCTATTTCTCAAAATGATTCACACAATACCATGTCTATTCAATAATCATTATCAATGTTTACACAGTTTCTGATATTTAAAAGTATATTTTCCAACTATGACTCAATTAACTTGTTAAGCATTAACGCATCCATTCAAAATCATATGAAACATTCAACAGTTATTTTGATATGTAAATGAAGAAAGATCAAATGTTCTGCAGTATTTATCTATGAGCTGTACCGCATAGTATGCCTTCCATCTCCATTAGTGCTTCCGCTTTTTGTCATGTGATGGGGTGTTTCCTTTAAATTTCACTATGAACGTAGCGTTATCATGTGACCAAGGCCACAGGGGTGGCCGAAAAGCGTCATGATGGACTCTCACTGAAACTTCAATAAACCTTTTCACTGAGCACCAGCAAACTAAGGGGTCGATTCCGATTCGGGCCGGAAAAAGCACCGACCGACTCGGAGCCGGAATTTATTCCAACCGACACGTACCTGTGGCGCCCGACATGCCAAGTACGATGCAAGGCGTGCAAAATCCGACCGACACGTACGGAACCCAAGCCGAACGACCGAGCCGCATGGAAAACAGCAATCCGGCCGGAAAAACACGCGAATCGAACCGACCGACACGCACCCGGAACAAATCCGACCGAAACGTACACGCGAACTCCAAACCGCAAAGTACGATGCAAGGCGCGAAAACCACGACCGAGTCGTACGGAGGACAAGCCGTACGACCGACACGCATACAAAACCGAGCCGAAGTAACACAAAACACCGCGACCGACGCGTACGCAGCATAGAAAACTGCACAAACACAGAGTGAACGAAACGAAGAAGACCGTACGAGACAACTGCAGGGTCCGACTCGGTCACAAGAACGTTTCCAACATGCACAGACAGTACAAAGGAAAAATAACACAAAAAAAGGCCAAACAAGCAATTACAAAGCCAATAAATACTGGGGGGGTGGGGACAGAGAACAAAGACACACCCACAACTCCACCCACATAAAGGACACAAATCCCAACCATGATCCTTTGCAAATGCCATTCTACTGCCAGCACCCAACAGACAGCAACCACACACCCACAGCTCATCCCCCACACAAGCCACACACCATCAGCACACCAACAAATACCTACCTCACATACACCCAGCAAAACACACACTCACACACCCTCACCTGCACACCAACACACACATCACTCACCATCACCACCCATCACCATGCCCCCCAAGAAGAATCACAAGTTCCTAGATTGTGAATTGGAAGTCATGGTAGACGAGATCCTCAGGTTAGAGCCACAGCTGTTTGGCACACTGGTCCAACAGACCCCCATCTCCCAGAAAACCAAGATGTGGGAGAGGAACATCATCAACAGGGTGAACGCACAATCACCATGTCTGCGCACAAAGACCGACATCCAGAACAGGTGGTATGACGTGCGCAGGAGGGTACGGGACCTGCTCAAGAAAGACTACCTCCTGAGCCAATTCACCGGCAGTGGCCCTCCTTCCAAGCCAGTATACCTCAGGCCCTGGGAGGAGAAGGTGCGGGCCATCCTTCCGCCAGTGAGCGTATATGGACTAGAGAACATCCCAGAGCCTGGTGAGTACACAACAAATGTACACAATATTCTGCCACAATACACACACACATCACTGTCAAGGGGAGAGTCAAACCATGCACTCATAGCAATTACACAGCAACCAGAACAGAATCATCCCAAAATGTGTATGTCAGTCAGATAAACACAACACATGCCATCTCGAAGTTACATTTAACTGTGTCATCACATGTACAAACACAACTACAACTACAGCTAGGCAGTGGCACAAATAGAACTACCAAACACATCCAGACATGTAGCCACCACTACAACACCAACACACAGTGAAGACCACTGAAAGAAAGGAATTCTGTGTATGCTGGGCAAGTCAGGGTAGCCAATAGCATCATGGGAGTCGTAGTCACACATATTGCCCCCCCCACAACTGTCCCATCACACTCACGCATGCACATCCCACAGAGAGTGGAAAGGCCCATCAAAGATGTCTGACACTGTTGCTGTGTCGTGGGGATCACAAGGGCATGCTGGGAACTGCACACCAACCAACAGCAGGACACCCCTGTCAGCCATCTTGCCATTGCTCTCACACCCACACACACTGAACTCCCCACAAAAGCAAGTAAGTATGGGAATGCTGGGAAGTGGGGTGGAGGCAATAGCATGATGGGAGTCATAGTCACAGACATAGCTCACCCCCGCAACTGTCCCATCACCACCACCCTGAACCATGCTCACATCACAGGGAGTGGAAAACGACTGACAAGATGGCTGACACTGGCTACTGCTGTGGGGAGCACAAGGCCCTGCTGGGAACTGTGCACCAACAAACAGCAGGACACCACTGACTGACATCCTGACAGACAACTTCCACTCCCTGCAATGGAAGCACGTTCCATGGTGGGATATCTGGCTGGGTGGGAAGGAGGACTCGCAGCACTGACCATAGTCACAAGCACCTCCCCTCACACAACCCCTCAACACATACTCCACATAACCCACCTGGGAGAATGCAATGCCACACATCCTAACTCAAGATCCCACAAAGAACCACCACCCTGGGTTATGTTGTGTGAAGCACAGGGACACTCTTGGCACTTTTAGCCAAACAACTGCCAGGACAACACTCCCAGCCATCCTGTCAGCACAGCCAGCCCACCCCACAGGGAAGCAGAGTCAAAAGGAAGGAAGCATGGGCATGCTGGGAAGGGGGGTGGAGGCAATAGCATGATGGGAGTAGTAGGCACAGATATTGCTCAGCCTCACAACTGGCCCATCAACACCACCCTGAACCATGCTCACATCACAGGGAGTGGAGAAGGACACACAAGATGGCTGACACTGGCTACTGCTGTGGGGAGCACAAGGGCATGCTGGGAACTGCACACCAACCAACAGCAGGACACCACTGTCAGCCATCTTGCCATTGCTCTCACACCCACACACACTGAACTCCCCACAAAAGCAAGTAAGTATGGGAATGCTGGGAAGTGGGGTGGAGGCAATAGCATGATGGGAGTCATAGTCACAGACATAGCTCACCCCCACAACTGTCCCATCAACACCACCCTGAACCATGCTCACATCACAGGGAGTGGAGAAGGACTCACAAGATGGCTGACACTGGCTACTGCTGTGGGGAGCACAAGGCCCTGCTGGGAACTGTGCACCAACAAACAGCAGGACACCACTGACTGACATCCTGAGAGACAACTTCCACTCCCTGCAATGGAAGCACGTTCCATGGTGGGATATTTGGCTGGGTGGGAAGGAGGACTTGCAGCACTGACCATAGTCACAAGCACCTCCCCTCACACCCCCTCAACACAAACTCCACAGAACCCACCTGGGAGAATGCAATGCCTCACATCCTAACTCAAGATCCCACAAAGAACCACCACCCTGGGTTATGTCGTGTGAAGCACAGGGACACTCTTGGGACTTTTAGCCAAACAACTGCCAGGACAACACTCCCAGCCATCCTGTCAGCACAGCCAGCCCACCCCACAGGGAAGCAGAGTCAAAAGGAAGGAAGCATGGGCATGCTGGGAAGGGGGTGGAGGCAATAGCATGATGGGAGTAGTAGGCACAGATATTGCTCAGCCTCACAACTGGCCCATCAACACCACCCTGAACCATGCTCACATCACAGGGAGTGGAGAAGGACACACAAGATGGCTGACACTGGCTACTGCTGTGGGGAGCACAAGGGCATGCTGGGAACTGCACACCAACCAACAGCAGGACACCACTGTCAGCCATCTTGCCATTGCTCTCACACCCACACACAATGAACTCCCCACAAAAGCAAGTAAGTATGGGAATGCTGGGAAGTGGGGTGGAGGCAATAGCATGATGGGAGTCATAGTCACAGACATAGCTCACCCCCACAACTGTCCCATCAACACCACCCAGAACCATGCTCACATCACAGGGAGTGGAGAAGGACTCACAAGATGGCTGACACTGGCTACTGCTGTGGGGAGCACAAGGCCCTGCTGGGAACTGTGCACCAACAAACAGCAGGACACCACTGACTGACATCCTGAGAGACAACTTCCACTCCCTGCAATGGAAGCACGTTCCATGGTGGGATATCTGGCTGGGTGGGAAGGAGGACTTGCAGCACTGACCATAGTCACAAGCACCTCCCCTCACCCCCCCTCAACACAAACTCCACAGAACCCACCTGGGAGAATGCAATGCCTCACATCCTAACTCAAGATCCCACAAAGAACCACCACCCTGTGTTATGTCGTGTGAAGCACAGGGACACTCTTGGGACTTTTAGCCAAACAACTGCCAGGACAACACTCCCAGCCATCCTGTCAGCACAGCCAGCCCACCCCACAGGGAAGCAGAGTCAAAAGGAAGGAAGCATGGGCATGCTGGGAAGGGGGTGGAGGCAATAGCATGATGGGAGTAGTAGGCACAGATATTGCTCAGCCTCACAACTGGCCCATCAACACCACCCTGAACCATGCTCACATCACAAGGAGTGGAGAAGGACTCACAAGATGGCTGACACTGGCTACTGCTGTGGGGAGCACAAGGCCCTGCTGGGAACTGTGCACCAACAAACAGCAGGACACCACTGACTGACATCCTGAGAGACAACATGCACTCCCTGCACTGCAAGCACAGTCCATGGTGGGATAACTGACTGGCTGGGTGGGAAGGAGGGCCGGCTGTCAACCAAATACAACCAATGCAGACCATGTTCACACCCCAACAAATACATAAAAATGCCCAAATAATGCAGGACAATGTGCCACACCAATATCAACCCCTGACTGTGACAACTTAGGACAATGCAATGTACAGGCCCGCACCCAGAGGCACAGTCACAACTGTCAGGTGTGTCAACCATTGATGCCTGCAGAAACATAACATACATTGTGTGTGTCTCCCAAAAACAGGTGATGATGGGGACACAGCAGCAGACGCTGAGGAGTCCCAGTCCCAGGCTCAAGAGGATGCGGAGCTCACTGGTGTCGTACAGCCTCTGCCCTCCTCGGACGAAGAAGACCAACCTGGCACATCCGGTGCAAGTCAACATGCAGCACCAGCAGGACCACCAGGTGCACCCCCTGCACCCACCCCTCCAACGACTGTCACCACAAATACCATCCCTGCCGACATGGACAGAACAAGGAGCAACACCAGCACAGGGACCCTGGACCAACGTGGGGCCATGGACACCACCACCACCACCAACCCCCAAGGGGGACCAGGGTCATCTGTGCATGCCACTGCACGCACTGCACATGTCGGCAGGGGTAGTGGGAGGGGTGGGAGACAGAGGTCGCTGCTTGCAGAGGTTGCTGGTGTGCATGATGACCCACAACTGGTACGCATAGCCGATGCGTACCAGTCCAGCACCGGAGATCTCAGCCAGGTAGTGGGGCTCCTCAGAGACATGAAACAGCAGCAGGCTGCCCATCATGCCCGCTTGGACTCACACATGTCCCGCGTGGAGTCCAAGTGGGACGCACTGCAAGAGATGACGGCAGTGCACAGGGACATTTTACAATGCCTCCGCCAGATGAACAGCAACCAGTCCACACCTCCCTGTGTGCCAACAACATCTGGTGCTGAACAAACTGCAACTGCCACAGGGAGGGAGGATGACTCTGGCGGAGAGTCCCCTGCACCGCAGCAGCCTGTACTTGATGGGCCCCCCCCAAAGAAGAGGGGTCGTCCGAGGAGGGGCAAGTGAGAGGCCGATGGCCAAGCGCAACTCCCAGGAAGCCTGAACCTGTTTTGGATGTTCACCTTTGTGCACAGACTGTTCACCCTGTTGACGGCAACACAACTCCCACACATTGCATGGGGAGTACAAGTTGGACCAATGTCTCAGACAACTGTGGCCCCAATACTGGGGATTTTGTCTACCAGGACTTTCAATTCACCTAGGAACTTCTGATTGCAAGATATATGTACAGCACTACCCATCCTATGCACTATTCACACAAATTTATCACAATAAACACACTAATACACCATACTTGCCTCTGTTGTGATTCCAACGTGGGTGCTGTTATGGGGATGATGAACTGCAAAATTACACTGTGTATGCGAACTGCAACAGCAAGTACAACACAGGCATGTGAGTAAAGGCAACGTGACACATATGAGGGAGACACACCACCAGGGCTACACAACACATACACACCTAGGCCATCTGACTCATTGCCTACACTGATGTTGCCAGGGAAGACGGTGCAATGCACAGACACCACACCTATTCCCAGTTGTAGTCAAGTAGCCCACAGGTGCAGTAAGCAAATGGCAGTCAAATGTGTGACCACAGACAACACACATCACAAAGTGAAGCACAGGTTTATTACACAGTTGCAACATGTCGTAACCACTACAGATGCAAGGTAATCCCACCTGGCAGCGGGCACACAGTCAACAACTGTAGAAGGAAGGAAGTCCATGGGTGTGGCGCACATCACCTGTAGGGACACAACAGCTACCACCCTGGAAGTACAATCACGTCGTCGGTGGACACAGTTGACCAAACGAATCTGAAAGTACCCTGTGAAGGACAGAAATGACACACAGTCAAAAGCAATGGAGAACAGGACAGAACAGCAAAACTCATGCACAATACATGTTACAAGATACCCACCCAGAACCAAGTTAGCATGTCAACACTGTTGGGGAGTACAGACCACCTGTAAGCACACATCGCTACACACATCCAGTCAAGTAGCCCATGGACACACTCCAACAGCACCAGAGCACCACCTACACATATCATGCCAACTCACATCATTGACATGACACCTCAGGATACTCACATTCAGCTAAAGAAGTTGGTGATGAGCTGTGTGCGGACATCACCCTCATCATCATCATCATCACTGGCATCGTGGTCCAGGCCAGGATCCTCCACAGGTGGCAGATGTTGGTCATTGTCATCCTGGATGAGAGGCAACTCCTTCCGCACTGCCAGGTTGTGGAGCATGCAGCAGACGATGATAATCTTGCACACTTTCGCAGGGGCATATGGGAGGGACCCTCCTGTCTTGTCCAGGCAGCGGAAGTGGCTCTTCAGGAGACCAAATGTCCGCTCAATCACTCTCCTGGTCCGACCATGTGCCTCATTGTAGCGCATCTGGGCTGGTGTCACAGGGTTCCTGAGGGGTGTCAGCAACCACGGCATGTTGGGGTATCCCGAGTCACCTACGGACAGACAAGTGCACATTAGCTGACTTGGAAAAGTGGGCGGAATACTACAGATCAGATCACACACAATGGCACAAAGTCAGTACACACCGACAAGCCAGGCACGCTGGTTCTGCATCTGTGCCATTATCCTGGGGATGCGACTACTCCTCATCACAAAGGCATCGTGTGCTGAACCAGGGAAACGGGCACACACGTGTGTGATGGTCATATCTGCAAGACACACCACCAGTGCATTGACCGAGTGGTAGTGCTTGCGGTTACGGTAGGCCTGCTCCTGGGCCTGTGGTGGTACCAAAGCCACATGTGTCCCATCAATGGAGCCAATGACATGCGGCATCCTCCCCAGGGCATAGAAGTCACTCTTCACGTCAGTGAGTCGTTGCAGTCTAGGGAAATAGATGTACCGGTTCAGGAATAGCAACATTGCCACCAAAACATCGCGGAGCACACGGCTCAACATGGTCTGTGACATCCCACCAGCAGTCGCCACAGTATGTTGGAAGGTACCGGTGGCAAAGAAGTGTAGGGCTGCCATCACCTTCACCTTGGGGGTCAGCGCTGTAGGATACGGCCGGCCAGGCTGCAAATGTGGGGCCAACTGCACTGCCAAATCCTCAATCAGCTGCCTGGTGAAGCGGTACTGTCGGATGCTGTCCCGTTCCACCATCGTTGCCAGGTCTGGGAATGGTCGATGGACAGCAGGAGCCCTGCAGTGCAGAGGAGAAGAAAGCAAGATTGTCAGTCAGCCCACATATGCGGCATTGAACACACTCAATATCCCAACATACATCATTATGAGGCACAACTACATGAAGTGTGCAGTTCCGTAAGGACATGTATGGTACATACATGGCCAACATCTGTCATCACGGTTCAACAAGTGGCATCAATAAGTCCCAGGTTGGCCCATTGGATATCATGAGGCCGTGTCACAGTTCCCATCTCCTGCTGCCGTGTCACAATCACCCCCCACAGTGACATGTGAGGACAGATGTGCCCCAGGCATCACAGCTCAACGACAGGTACATTCCCAGGGACCCTGTATTGCCACATGGACACTGGCATTACATGGAGTATCATGTATACACCACAGCAAAACAACTATGACCCCCACAGGTAGTGGTCCCACTTGCCACTGCAGGACAGGCATGGACGTCTGTGACACACACACGCACAACATCAAAGTCCATGCACACACAACGTGGATGTGGAGACTGTCTCCCATTGTGCACATGAAATCAGAGACATTGTAAACACTACATGCACACAGACTGTGGAGGACCATCACTATTGTGCCACTGGGACACCCTGGCTCAAACATACCGTCCCACATGGGACTCACGGGGTATGTGACATGACATACACATACACCACCGTGAAATGTGACCATGGCACATGCACAGATATGAACAGTTGCACATCACAGTGGTCATGTACACGTAACACCCTGGATCCTGTCCCCATGAACACGTGCACAGCCTGGGGGTGGCTGCCCCCAGGTGACACCCACAGGACAACATGTACACCAACATATACACAATAGGAAATGCAGCCTTACATGCCTTATCATACAGTTTGGACAGGCTGTCGTGTTGTAGGTGTGCCCCTCACTCCTTGGGAGCTATCTGTGGCTGGCATATGTCCATCTGAGACAGGGATGGTGACATATGCCAGTCACTTGTACAGGGATGTGTTGAACAGCAATGGACCGATCGGTGCCCCCGGCCGGCCCATTGCATTCAATGTGTGCGGGTACGCATTGTACCCCTGTACGCGTTGTACCGCAATGGACCGATCGGTGCCCCCGGCCGGCCCATTGCATTCAATGTGTGCGGGTACGCGTTGTACCCCTGTACGCGTTGATCAGCAATGAACCGATCGGTGCCCCGGCCGGCCCATTGCATTCAATGTGTGCGGGCACGCGTTGTACCCCTGTACGCGTTGATCAGCAATGGACCGATCGGTGCCCCGGCCGGCCCATTGCATTCAATGTGTGCGGGTACGCGTTGTACCCCTGTACGCGTTGTACCGCAATGGACCGATCGGTGCCCCGGCCGGCCCATTGCATTCAATGTGCGCGGGCACGCGTTGTACCCCTGTACGCGTTGTACCGCAATGGACCGATCGGTGCCCCGGCCGGCCCATTGCATTCAATGTGTGCGGGTACGCGTTGTACCCCTGTACGCGTTGTACCGCAATGGACCGATCGGTGCCCCGGCCGGCCCATTGCATTCAATCGGTGCGAGTGCACGCGTTGTACCCCTGTACGCGTTGTACCGCAATGGACCGATCGGTGCCCCGGCCAGCCCATTGCATTCAATGTGTGCGGTACGCGTTGTACCCCTGTACGCGTTAGTACCGCAATGGACCGATCGGTGCCCCGGCCGGCCCATTGCATTCAATGTGTGCGGGTATGTGTTGTACCCTGTACGCGTTGATCAGCAATGGACCGATCGGTGCCCCGGCCGGCCCATTGCATTCAATGTGTGCGGTACGCGTTGTACCCTGTACGCGTTGTACCGCAATGGACCGATCGGTGCCCCGGCCGGCCCATTGCATTCAATGTGTGCGGGTACGCGTTGTACCCCTGTACGCGTTGTCCGCAATGGACCGATCGGGGCCCCGGCCGGCCCATTGCATTCAATGTGTGCGGGTATGCGTTGTACTCCTGTACGCGTTGTACCGCAATGGACCGATCGGTGCCCCGGCCGGCCCATTGCATTCAATGTGTGCGGGTACGCGTTGTACCCCTGTACGCGTTGTACCGCAATGGACCGATCGGTGCCCCCGGCCGGCCCATTGCATTCAATGTGTGCGGGTACGCGTTGTACCCCTGTACGCGTTGATCAGCAATGGAACGATCGGTGCCCCCGGCCGGCCCATTGCTTTCAATGTGTGGGGGTACGCGTTGTACCCCTGTACGCGTTGTACCGCAATGGACCGATCAGTGCGCACCCATTGACAATGGCCTAGCCTGGCAACGGACGCGTTTTCGAAATTCGAACGAGTCGGTTGCTGGAAATTCAGTTGGTCACCCACAACAATGTTGCAAAATCATGTATGTCATGAAGTTGAAGATTTGAAGGATGCTGTGGGCGTGTATTGGTGCTGCTATTCCATGGATTGGCCAGATTCAGAAGATGCAAACGACTTGGACCTATCACTTTAGACACAAGGGACAGTATCTGCCTCTCCAGCACATATATATTGCTGGCTGTTCCCCTGAGAGCTCACTTGCCTGCACTACATGCTCCAGGACAACATCTGCCACTGCACTGCTGCTGTCTCTGCCCCTCTGGACCCTGCAATGGCACGTACTGTGGAGAGAGCCCCAGCCTTCAGCCTTGAGGAGAACCAGGCCCTGCTGGACAGCCTACTTCCACAGTACAGCTAGCTGTATGGGACACCAGGGGAGCAGGTGAGTGTTCTGTGCACTGCCTTTCTGAATGTGCATTTTGTCTGACTAGCAAGGCTGAAAGTCTGCACGCCACTGGCTAGCAGGCTCACTGAGTAGTTGTCACCCCCCATAGTGTGTAGTGACATGCACTGGACAGGTATGGTGCAGTGACAGTGCATTTGAACAAGGTTTTACTTCCCATGCAATGATACCATGTAGTGACGTCTGGCAAACTGTCCATGGGCAGCATTGCACTGCCTGTGTACATCATGTGCACCTGTGATTGAGACATGTATATACAACTGTGTCATGCACGGATATGTTGCATGTGTAGTAATGGCCTTTTCACTTTGTCATCCTGACAGGTTAATGCCCATCGGAAGCAGGAGATCTGGAAGGACATCGTCCGGGCTGTCCGGTCCGTGGGGGTCTACAAGCGCCGGATCTGCAACTGCCAGAAGAGGTGGCAGGACCTTCGGGGCTGGACCCGGAGGATTGCACGGGTCCAGCTGAAGCTGTCTCCTCCTCGCAGGAGGGGCGGAACACGGACCCTGACCCCCACATGCTCCAGATCCTGGCGGTGGTGTTTCCAGACCTGGATGGGCAGCTGAAGGGCAGACAGCAGCAAGGAGGGGTGAGTCAAAGACTGCACTGTGAACTCTGTATTACATGCTATGTGCCCTCCACTGGCCTGGTTAAACTGCCACAGTACAGCAGTCATGTTGTCCAGGAGCCATGTCCCTCTATTGTGCACTGCCCACTCCTCATCTGATACCCAGGTGTGGCCCTTACATTCAGGGAATTGTGTCACTTGGGACTGTGTCCTTGCAGTTTGCTTCACTAAAGGTGGGGGACAGCATCTGTTTCCCTAACTCTGTTGTGGGGATCATGGGTGGGTCCATTGTTCACACAACGCCTGTGTTCGGACATGTAATCTGCGTGTTGCTTTGATATGCGGTCCACTTGCTGAGCTGAGCCACCAAATGTGCCTGGGGTATGTGGCACACTCCCATTCAGCGGGTGGGAACAATGTTTGGGCCCCAGGAGTGTGCAGATTACTTGTGTCACACATACATAGCCAGCTATCCACTGTCCAGGGCTCATCCCTCATTCATGTGGGGCAGGACAGTCATGCCTACTCCAGGCCATGCAATGCACTCTGTACTCCCACTCCCGTGTATCAGCTGACACATTGTGCGCAGTGATTTGACCCCTCAGGTGTCTGCCTCTGTGTCAGTGTGCTGTGGATTTGTTGCCAGGACTGCTGGGGTGTTTCTCGGTAGGGGCTCAGCATGCCACTGGAGATGTGACCATAGGAGACGATACTTGTGTGTCACATAGGTGTTTGATCAGCTGCCCGTGCAGACTGGGGTATGCGAATGTGAAGTTCAGGCAGCTGTTCCCCATTCACAGCAGATTGTGAGGGGCTCAGGTTCAGAGGGTAGTGTCACAGGTCTCCCATATGTCCAATCGGTATGACCTGGACAGATGAGGGTTAAGATGATGTGTTGTGTGGGGGATGTACATGTGCACTTGTGCAGCTCCATGACTTGCATTCCCCATGAACTACTATTGTGACACAGTGCAGAGTGTTGTTGTCTGGCTGCCAAGTCATACATCACTGAGACAGTGATGTATGACTTAGCAGTCATGCCTCCGCCATGGCATGTGTCTACTTATTGGTGATCCTGCAGGGGAGTGACATGTGCTACATGCACACCATTGTGGCGATGGCTATCAGGACATGGGTGCATCATGGTGTCTGTCGCTGGTATGCATCACATGCATTTCCTATTTGACTCTGGGCGTCCCTTTCATCCGGAAACCTGTACTGACTCAGTGGCAAGAGTTGTGATGTGTGCATGTCCACATGCTACACCATGTCCTCTGCACTGTCCAACTACTGTGTAGTTGGTGCATGTGTCCACACTGGGGTGTTGCTATCCAACAGACACCAGACAGATGGGTGCAAGGCCATGTGGGTTGTGAGTGCCATGGTTGGCATCAGACTGACAATTGGCTTCTCCTGTTCAGTTAGGGCACTTTTAGCAATGTACAACTAATGATGCCAGGGCTTGCTCTGTAATGTGCTGTGCTCACAGTGGTGTGTGCGTTTGGTGCAGGTGACTGATGTCTGTCTGTTTCCCCATTGTTTGCAGATACATCCACGGCCATGGAAGGGGACAGCTCCACGGACCAGGAGGAGCCGGAGAGCCAGACTGGGTCAGCAGCCGAGGAGTGGTCGGAGGGACCCAGTGGCACGGAGGGCGAGGGGAGCCACACCGAGGAGTCCTCAACACCATCCACCTCAGCTGAGGACCAGAGCAACTCGGAGGATGACTCCCTTATGGAGGCGGGTGTCAGCAGCCACCACACCCCAGCTAGTGTTGCTGTCCCCGCCACCGCCACCACCAGCACCACCACCGCCCTCCCATTGGCTCCCATTCCCCAGGTCCATGAGGCTCCCATGTTCGGGAGCGTGTCTCCTTTGGGCCAGGCACCGCACCCCCTGCCCCTGTGTCCCCTGCTGCCCTGAGTGAGGAGTCTGTGTACCTCCTTCGCCAGCTCCATGTAGGGCAGACAGCCATGCTGAGTGTCCTCCATGCGCACACCGCTCTGTTGACTCAGCTGGTGTCGTTCATGGAGGGCATCTCATCGGGCATGTCTGACCTACAGAGGGGCAATAGGTCCATGGACTCCTCCCTGACGGC
The DNA here is from genome assembly GCA_963921515.1 of Calotriton arnoldi. Taxonomy (NCBI): domain Eukaryota; kingdom Metazoa; phylum Chordata; class Amphibia; order Caudata; family Salamandridae; genus Calotriton; species Calotriton arnoldi. Next base: position 1,083,192 of record CAWUFW010005124.1, on the reverse strand, counting down.
AGCAGTGTCCCTCCTCAGACAGACCCTCACCCCTCCTGCCTCTGCTCCATCCACACTCCCCAGCACCTTACCTGTCCCAAGCACACACACCGGCACAGGCACACACCAGCACACACACATCCAGCACACAGACACACACGCCACAAACAAAAAGCACACGCACGCACAGTCAGGGGACTGAAACCAGACTCACAGGGGATGGGGCCCTGGAACACACACACGCATCCACGAGCACTGCGCAGTCCTCAGTTGCCTCTCCCTCCAAAGCACCCTCCCTTGCCTCACCTGCAACCCCAAAGACCCAGCGGCTCTTCCTCAGTGACCTCGGCCTCTTCCCCTCCGATCCAGCTGATACAGCATTCAGGGGAAGAGGAAGCCCACCCACACGGAGCAGAGTGCCCCTCGCCCACGGACACCCTCCCCAGGCGCAGACAGACTGAGGCCCCCACCCGCAAGTCCCCCGGAGTCGTAAGAGCAAGACCCCGCCGCCGCCCTGCAGCTCAGGCACCAGGTCTCCTTCCTCCATCCCTCAGGCCCCCACTCCACAGGTGCCCCCACCACACCCTGCCCCAGGTTCCCCCACCCACAGATATACCATCCCCAAGAGGATCCAGCCTTCTCCCCCTGCCACTTGCTCTCCCGGCACCACACCCCCGCTGCGCTTGTCTGTGCCACTGATGTGGTGAGGGTGTCCTCCCCTCTGTCCAGCCCACCTTGCCTGTTCCCCATTCTCCTCCCCTGGTGGTAGGCACTGCAGTGGAGTCCACTACCACCCTGTCTGACTTGGGCACTGCAGTGGCGGACCTGTCCACTCCATCTGCAGGGTCCACTGCAGTCGTGCCGGCACCCACAACATCTGAGTCATGCCCCCCAGGTTGTGCCGGCACACACCATGTCAGACACCTCCACTGCAGTTGTCAGTGGCTCTCCAGCACCCACCACCCCTTCCCTGCTTCCTCCTGGTGAGCCCTGATCCTGTCCCTGCGGTGCCTGGCCTGCCCCCCGGTTGCCCCTCCTAGTGGATTGTCCCTGGTTTTGTGCAGGCATGCGTAGGGTGACATCTGCCACTGTCACCCTGTTTGGACTTTGACAATGGACTGGCCATTGGCCTTTGTGTTTTTTCTGGACTTTCAGTTTTCATTACACACATATGCTGAATAAAGCAACTTTCTGTTCTCTAGTGCTTATGCTTCTGATGTACATGTTGTTGATGATGCTAACCATGCCCTTGCTGCAGTGATGGTGATATTTGGTCTCATGATAATGAAGTGTTACTGTGCAGGAACCCATGTGGTCCAGGGGGAATGTGTCCTTTCCTGTGGTGTATCCATGTCATCCATTGCAGCATCTGAGGGTGTCATGTGTTCAGTATTTGGCAATGGGATTTCCTACTTACATTAGCAATTTCACATCTGTGGCTTCCACCCCTGCACATCTGTTGTGCCTGCCATTGTTCAATTTGTCTACTTCCCTGACCGTGTGGCCATCTCCACTGGACATGCAGGTTTGGGCATCAATGGGGAAGGACTCATCTGTGTTGTCAGTGCAACATTGCTATACAAGTGTGTTGGATCTGTGCTGATGATTTCGTTGGCACTTCCATGACCAGGCTGATGTGACGGGAGCCCTCATTTGGTGCTAATTGTTGATTGTGTGACCAAGTGCTCAGCTGACATGATGGGGTCCTACTGAGGCAACATATGGCACAGCTTTCCTCACACAGGAGTGGAGTCCCCTCATGGCAGTGTGTACTCCTGTGACATTGCCTGCGCCCAAGGTGTGTGTTGTATGTGCATGTCTGTGTGTTCACTTCCGTTTAGCTGTGCATGCTGTGATCCCTAGTGTTGTACCTGTTTGTGATGCTTGCTGAGTTGACCTATGTTCCCCCAAAGTCTTCTCCCTGGGTTCTCTGTGATGTGGGTGCATGGCACATTACTGGTCATCAGGGTGTCACCCATAGGTGTGTTTGCTGTCAGGGCTGAGTTTGTGTGCAGACGCAGATGGGTCACAGTCAGGTTTCCCCTTGGCACTTGTTGTTTGCCCCTGTCATGTGATTTCCAGTTTGTGTTATCTTTCAGTGATTGTGACACGTTGTGTGTGTGACTGCTGGCACTCCTCAGGGTCCGGGCTGCAATGTTGGTTGTTGTCTATGTGTGTTCTTTGTGGGTGACCTTGGCTTCTTCATTGGTGTGTGACTGTGGCTGGTATCCCATTGGTTGGTGTGGTATTGCCGTCATGTCCATGTACAGCGTAGTGTGCAGTGTGTCAGACATTCAGGAGTCTTGTTGAGTGGCCATGTGTGATGTGTTTCTGCACCTTGGTTCCCAACCACCACCCTGGAATAGTCATGGGTGCATGTGCAATGTCACCAGTGCATGTGTGCTTCACTGCTGCACATTGTTGGAGGTCGAGGGGTGTGGAGTTGAGTGTGTGCAGATGAGAGTTCTTGCCCGGCTAGGCCTCTGCCTCCATGTTGGCCTTGGCTTACTGGCCATGCTGATTGATTTGTGCTTGTGTAGGTGTGATGGTAGTTTGTTGCTCAGGACACATGACTGTGGTTCACAGTGTGAACGACATTTAGCTTTGTCATCACAGTGGGATTGTAATGCAGCCCAGGGTCACCACATTGTGGGGGCCCTGGGGGTAGTGCTGTGGTGTGTCTGTGTCTTGCTGTGTCAGTTGCTGTTCCTACGTGCCTGTGTGACATGTGTGATTTGTGCTCCCTCTCATCTGACAATGCCTGCTTGCCCACATAGGGGATTTGGATCCATGAGTTACCTTTGTGTGGCACTGTATGCAAATCTGTATGATTGGTATTCAGGTCTCCTCATGTGTTGTGTGGTTGCCTGGGGACACTGGCACCCCCTCACCTGTTGTGTATGATGTGCAGTGTGGGTCTGCCTGTTTGTGTTTGTGCATCTGCACCACTGCATTGGCATATCTTGGGTGTGCCATTGGCTGTATGTAGTTTGGTGGCTTTCCCCTGCTGTCCCTGGGACTCCTAGGTCATCGGTCAGCACAATGATCATGGTTTGTGTGTCCCATTGCTGCCATGGTATGGTATCTGTTCACCTCACATCTACAGTCTCCACAGGGTATCTGCATTTGTGTGCCCATTGGTGCAAATATGTGGGTCTGCATTCTGATGGTCACTTCGGTCATTGTGTCATTGATGAATGTTGACAGTGTCAGCCCCCATGGGTGTTGTTTGTCTGCACATGGCCAAAGGTATGTCTTATTTTCACTGCAGTATTTGGCTCCCCCAATTTATGTTGCAATGGGACACATGCACTACTTTGCCACTGATGTGTTTTATGTTCTGTGACCAGGAATCATCCATGCAGTTTGGCAGTTGCAGCTCTTTCTTTGTCAACACTTACATTTTGGTCACTGTGATGATGGGGGTTTGGACCCCATTGCCACAATGTTCAAAATGTGCTTCAGCTATGGACCCCACACTTACATTTTGGTCACTGTGATGATGGGGGTTTGGACCCCATTGCCACACTGTTCAAAATGTGCTTCAGCTATGGACCCCACACTTACATTTTGGTCACTGTGATGATGGGAGTTTGGACCCCATTGCCACAATGTTCAAAATGTGCTTCAGCTATGGACCCCACACTTACATTTTGTTCACTGTGATGATGGGGGTTTGGACCCCATTGCCACACTGTTCAAAATGTGCTTCAGCTATGGACCCCACACTTACATTTTGGTCACTGTGATGATGGGGGTTTGGACCCCATTGCCACAATGTTCAAAATGTGCTTCAGCTATGGACCCCACACTTACATTTTGTTCACTGTGATGATGGGGGTTTGGACCCCATTGCCACAATGTTCAAAATGTGCTTCAGCTATGGACCCCACACTTACATTTTGGTCACTGTGATGATGGGGGTTTGGACCCCATTGCCACAATGTTCAAAATGTGCTTCAGCTATGGACCCCACACTTACATTTTGGTCACTGTGATGATGGGGGTTTGGACCCCATTGCCACAATGGTCATGGCCTGCTTGCATTGTGGGGGCCACACACATATATGTGTGGCACATGTGATAGGGGGTCACATTGTATGTTCAAAGTCATGTTCAGTGTTGTAGGCATTTGACACAGTCTACACACGCTTGTCATGGTGTTGGGGGGATGTCTTTTTCTTGCATTCCCTAGGTTGTGGTGTGCTGGTTGTGTCATGCATTGTCCATCCTATGAGTGGGGGTGGTGTTGGTGGTAGGCATCCAGCCCCCCCTGGGTGAGGGTGGTAGTGGTGGTAGGCATCTGGCACCCCCTGGCTAAGGGTGGTAGTAGTGGTAGGCATCCAGCCCCCTGGGTGAGGGTGGTAGTGGTGGTAGGCATCTGGCACCCCCTGGCTAAGGGTGATAGTAGTGGTAGGCATCCAGCCCCCTGGGTAAGGGTGGTAGTAGTGGTAGGCATCTGGCACCCCCTGGCTACGGGTGGTAGTAGTGGTAGGCATCCAGCCCCCCTGGGTAAGGGTGGTAGTGGTGGTAGGCATCTGGCACCCCCTGGCTAAGGGTGGTAGTAGTGGTAGGCATCCAGCCCCCTGGGTAAGGGTGGTAGTGGTGGTAGGCATCTGGCACCCCCTGGGTAAGGGTGGTAGTAGTGGTAGGCATCCAGCCCCCTGGGTAAGGGTGGTAGTAGTGGTAGGCATCCAGCCCCCCATGGCTAAGGGTGGTAGTAGTGGTAGGCATCTGGCACCCCCATGGCTAAGGGTGGTAGTGGTGGTGGGCATCTGGCACCCCCCTGGCTAAGGGTGGTAGTGGTGGTTGGCATCCAGCCCCCCTGGCTTAGGGTGGTAGTAGTGGTAGGCATCTGGCAGCCCCCTGGCTAAGGTTGGTAGTAGTGGTAGGCATCCAGCCCCCCTGGGTGAGGGTGGTAGTAGTGGTAGGCATCTGGCACCCCCCTGGGTAAGGGTGGTAGTAGTGGTAGGCATCCAGCCCCCCCTGGGTAAGGGTGGTAGTAGTGGTAGGCATCCAGCCCCCCTGGGTGAGGGTGGTAGTGGTGGTAGGCATCTGGCACCCCCTGGCTAAGGGTGGTAGTAGTGGTAGGCATCCAGCCCCCTTGGGTAAGGGTGGTAGTAGTGGTAAGCATCCAGCCCCCCTGGGTGAGGGTGGTAGTGGTGGTAGGCATCTGGCACCCCCTGGCTAAGGGTGGTAGTAGTGGTAGGCATCCAGCCCCCTGGGTAAGGGTGGTAGTAGTGGTAGGCATCTGCCACCCCCTGGCTAAGGGTGGTAGTAGTGGTAGGCATCCAGCCCCCTGGGTGAGGGTGGTAGTAGTGGTAGGCATCTGGCACCCCCTGGGTAAGGGTGGTAGTAGTGGTAGGCATCCAGCCCCCTGGGTAAGGGTGGTAGTAGTGGTAGGCATCCAGCCCCCCTGGGTGAGGGTGGTAGTGGTGGTAGGCATCTGGCACCCCCTGGCTAAGGGTGGTAGTGGTGGTAGGCATCCAGCCCCCTGGGTAAGGGTGGTAGTAGTGGTAGGCATCCAGCCCCCCTGGGTGAGGGTGGTAGTGGTGGTAGGCATCTGGCACCCCCTGGCTAAGGGTGGTAGTAGTGGTAGGCATCCAGCCCCCTGGGTAAGGGTGGTAGTAGTGGTAGGCATCCAGCCCCCTTGGTGAGGGTGGTAGTGGTGGTGGGCATCTGGCACCCCCCTGGCTAAGGGCGGTAGTGGTGGTAGGCATCCAGCCCCCCCTGGGTAAGGGTGGTAGTAGTGGTAGGCATCCAGTGCCCCCTGGGTGAGGGTGGTAGTGGTGGTAGGCATCTGGCACCCCCCTGGCTAAGGGTGGTAGTAGTGGTAGGCATCCAGCCCCCCTGGGTAAGGGTGGTAGTAGTGGTAGGCATCCAGCCCCCCTGGGTGAGGGTGGTAGTGGTGGTGGGCATCTGGCACCCCCTGGCTAAGGGTGGTAGTGGTGGTTGGCATCCAGCCCCCTGGCTTAGGGTGGTAGTAGTGGTAGGCATCTGGCACCCCCTGGCTAAGGGTGGTAGTAGTGGTAGGCATCCAGCCCCCCTGGGTGAGGGTGGTAGTAGTGGTAGGCATCTGGCACCCCCTGGGTAAGGGTGGTAGTAGTGGTAGGCATCCAGCCCCCTGGGTAAGGGTGGTAGTAGTGGTAGGCATCCAGCCCCCCTGGGTGAGGGTGGTAGTGGTGGTAGGCATCTGGCACCCCCTGGCTAAGGGTGGTAGTAGTGGTAGGCATCCAGCCCCCTGGGCAAGGGTGGTAGTAGTGGTAGGCATCCAGCCCCCCTGGGTGAGGGTGGTAGTGGTGGTAGGCATCTGGCACCCCCTGGCTAAGGGTGGTAGTAGTGGTAGGCATCCAGCCCCCCCTGGGTAAGGGTGGTAGTAGTGGTAGGCATCTGGCACCCCCTGGCTAAGGGTGGTAGTAGTGGTAGGCATCCAGCCCCCCCTGGGTGAGGGTGGTAGTAGTGGTAGGCATCTGGCACCCCCTGGGTAAGGGTGGTAGTAGTGGTAGGCATCCAGCCCCCCTGGGTAAGGGTGGTAGTAGTGGTAGGCATCCAGCCCCCTGGGTGAGGGTGGTAGTGGTGGTAGGCATCTGGCACCCCCTGGCTAAGGGTGGTAGTGGTGGTAGGCATCCAGCCCCCCTGGGTAAGGGTGGTAGTAGTGGTAGGCATCCAGCCCCCCTGGGTGAGGGTGGTAGTGGTGGTAGGCATCTGGCACCCCCTGGCTAAGGGTGGTAGTAGTGGTAGGCATCCAGCCCCCTGGGTAAGGGTGGTAGTAGTGGTAGGCATCTGGCACCCCCTGGCTACGGGTGGTAGTAGTGGTAGGCATCCAGCCCCCTGGGTAAGGGTGGTAGTGGTGGTAGGCATCTGGCACCCCCTGGCTAAGGGTGGTAGTAGTGTTAGGCATCTGGCACCCCCTGGGTAAGGGTGGTAGTAGTGGTAGGCATCTGGCACCCCCTGGCTAAGGGTGGTAGTAGTGGTAGGCATCTGGCACCCCCATGGCTAAGGGTGGTAGTAGTGGTAGGCATCCAGCCCCCTGGCTAAGGGTGGTAGTGGTGGTAGGCATCCGGCCCCCCTGGGTAGGGGTGGTGGTGCGCATTCAGGCCCCTGTGTGCATATGTGGCATTGGTGATGGGCATCCCGCCCTATGGTGCTGCTGTTGCTGGTGTAAGTAAATTCTGCATCCCTCTGTGTGTGTGTGATGTGTCGTGTACGTGTTGTATGTGTTTTGTGGTTGGTGTCTGACTTACCTTCTGCGCCGTACGCGTCCGTGCCTGTTCCGGTAGTAAATGTAGAATATTGGTATGATCGGGACAAAGGGATTCATGGTTGGTTCGTGTCGTTCGTCTTTCTCGTTGCTTCGCGTCGTCCTCGTCGCTTCGCGTCGTCCTCGTCGCTGGCGTGTTCGCCTCGTAGCCGTGGATCGTGTTTTGGCGCGAATCAGAGCTTATGTGCGCCTCTCCCGGATGCTTTGACGTGCCGTGCATAGCGACGGGTTCGGCGCGTACGGAAAGCGCATCGTACTTGTTCGGCCGGACGGAGCTGCATTTTCCCTTCCGTGCGACTCGATTCTGCGTTTCCGGATTCGCCTTAGTCGGAGAACAGGACCTGGATTGGGTGAGTACGACTCGGCCTGATTCTGTGCTGTTGTGCGCATCGTACTTACTCGTTCGGTATGCTGTACGGATCGGTCGGGAAACAGGCATTCGCATGGCTTTTTTCCCGACCCAATGGTATTGGGTGCGCCTCCGACCGAGATCGGAATCGGCCCCTAAGTTGTCCGTATCCTGTCTGTGCGCGAACGCACATGGAGTGGTAACTGGATATATATTTATATATATATATATATTTTTTTTTTTACAGTATTCAAAAAGCAATTACATTTTAATATAAATTACAATTATTAGTTTAATCATAGTTTTTTAACTATATATATATATATATATATATATACATAAAATATATATATATCCTTTCACAACGGCCCATTTCTCTGAGCGGAACTTCCCTTGGGAGAAAGTGATGATATATATATATATATATATATATATATATATATATATATATATATATATATATATATATATGTGTGTGTTTACCCTTTTTCAAATCAGTTAAATTGTTATACATGTTTAAATAATTATGAAATATATTTTATTTCTATTATATTAATGTTATTTAATATATTTTATATTTACTATTTGAATATATATATATTTTATAAAAATGATATTTTATACAACGATATTAGTAACAACAATATTTTTTTTGATATTTTTGTAAGTATAGGATGATGATATTTTTGACATCGATATTTATGTCACGATATTTTTGTATCACTATATTTCCAGAGGCGATATTTTGTCAGTGAACCCTCATCTTCCACCCACCAATGTAGACATTCGCCCGCCATTTTCTGGTTGTGCTTGTGGTTCTCCACCAGCTGAATTCTAATTCTCAGCCCCTCTCTACTGTACTCACCACCACCTCAAGGGGTTTGAGGTGAGTGATGAAAATGATAGTAATTTAGGAGGGGTCAATGTTGACAAAACAAATGAGAAGCAATCAAGTCTTCAGTTAGGTCCTAATTATGATGCCGGTCGGATGAGCCTCCGACCAGCATCGTTGCAGTAAAGGGACTGGCCGACAACTAGTTGGCAGTCCCGACCACCAACTTAGGATCCTACCACCATGGAGGCGGTCGGAAACATGCCTCTTCGCATTGAGGCTTGTGCTGCGGCCCGGAAAAGCGCCGCAGCACAAGCCCCAATGCCAAAAAGCACGTTTTTGAAGATCCCTGCCACATAGAACATGGATGTTTTTGGGGGCATCTGTGGTGCCCCCCTGGCCTCCTAGCAGTGGCCTGGAAGGGATGTTTCCGGCAGGCAGTCGGACCGCCATTGAAAGGCCGTCGGAAAGGGCCATTGTAATCCCTATGGCAGTGCCTGAGCAGGCACCGCCCTCATTGTAGGGATTGCATTCTGACTGCAGGGCGGACGGGCTCCTTGAGCAGCAGTAGGTCCCTCACCCACGTGGTCGGACCTTTGTAATGCGGTGGTCTGAACTCTGCTTCAGAATGATGTCGTTGTCCCATCGACATCCTAATGAGGCCCTTCGTTTTCAACTTTCAGTCTTATTGTTCCTCTGACTGGCCAATGCTAGTCAAAAGAAAATTACAACATTATGGGTGCTTAACGCTTTCCTCCAGTCATAATCTCTCAATTATAAGGGCACCGAGAAAACTCAGAAAACTATCACCTAAAAAAAGAGAGGGAAAAGAACAATGATTTCCAAGTGCAATCCTTACAAAAGACATACACAGAAATAGTGGAAGCCCATACATCACCCTCGGTGAAAAAATCAGATCTAGCAACAGGGATTCTAATGGGGGCAATGCATTAAGGATCTATAGTCAAAAAAAGAAAAACACAAAGGACATAATCAATACAATTTTAGGGGAGCAAAAAGAGACTTTGCTATTAGGTAATATTGAGGCTGATATAAAGAAATAATAGACTAAGCCAACTATAAGTTTATTAATGCCAAATTTTGACCTTGATCTTTAGTTTTAGATCAATTGCAAAGGTAAAAAGGAAATGATAATTCACCATTTAAATAAATACAAGCTATTTTTATTCAAATAAATCACTGAACTCACTATACGTATTCACTGATATTGTTTGCTTCTTAACTGCTGTTAGTTTTTTCAAATCAGAATAAGAGATAGAAATAACCAAGGTATTTTTCTTTTCCCCATTTACAAAGAAGAGGTGGGCATTTCGTTTTGGGAAGCCCATATACATTTAAATGAGTAATTCAATGTTCCTCTCCGATCGTTCATGAGTGAGTTGGGATTCAAATTATAATGCACTAATTTAAATAAAATAAATGTTGGTCCCCTTCTTGTATGATGTCAGCCATTTTATTCCATTGACAAGTAAAAAGGCTTATTTTCTATCCTTTGCAAGCCTTTTATATTCCTCTTTATTTTATTTTACCTGCATCGATGTGTATCAAACTTTGTGTGTTTGCATTTAGCATTTTACGTATTTTACTTTTCAGTCTTTGGCAAAATGAATCATACAGTTTAAACTTCAATGGACGTGAGGTATAGCTATTTTTCCAGGCTCACAACGTAGTGATATTTGCAAACATGCAACAACATTTTTTATGACAAATGTGTACTATGCCAGTTTGTTCCTTCTTAACATAAAGTCGGCTGGTGGGGGTTGAGAAACTTTGTAGTCTGAAGTTACATATGGATTGGGTCTGATCTGGCAGTAAGCCTACATTATGCATCTTAAGATTACTTAATATGTCATCTACTTTGGTGGAAAGCAACTTCATGTTAATTTCTCCAGCATAAAATCGTATCTGTCATACTTTTTCCAGTAACAGTTTTTAACCTGTGCAATACCGCCTTTGACATAATTGTGAGAAATTGGGTTGTTGGTTGACTGGGGTGTGAGCCCTGGTCAAGCATCATCCACATATACCAGGTTGAACCACAAAAAGTCACTAACCTGTGCTTAACCCAGGGTAGCTTGGCACAACAAGCAGTCAGGCTTACCTTAGAGGCAATGTGTAAAGTATTTATGCAGCACACAAACAGTAATATAGTGAAAACACAACACAAGAAAAATCCCAAACCGATTTAGAAGAAGAGAGCACATTTTAATAAATTATTTGACACCAAAACAACAAAAATGCAATCAATTAGTAAAAAACGAGCACCAAAAAGATCAAACTGCCAACCGCGGACATCTAGTCGGACAAGACCTGGTCAAAGTTAAAAGATATGGCCGAAAGCAATGGAGATCGGTTCTGATACAAGAAGTGGATTGGGCCTGCTCAGCACTTACCTTCAGACTTTGAAAAGTTCTTGAAGGAAATGTTCCGAGAAGGTAAATTTCAGTGGCGCAAGGCTGCAGGAGGTTTCCGAGGAGCACTGTCGTCGGATGCCTTTGGGTCGAAGCTGCGGTGAAGATTTCTACATTCAAACTTAGCCACCAAAATGGAAGTAAAAAATCTCCAGCAGGACAAGGCAGAGGGCTGAAGCTGAAGACAATTCCATGAGGTCGGATACCTCTTTGGCAAGGGACCGCTGAAACGGATTGGCTGCTGAGGAGAAGAACATGGCAGGAGAAGCTGCAAAGTCAATCTGACTGGCGATGCAACTTGAGCGGATAGGCAAGCAGGTTGGTCCCTGTCTCATCCTGGTTCTCAGAGCTCATTTGGGCCACAATTTATCTAAGTGATCAGTTTTGTTTTTTGGGCCATCTGGGCACTTTTAGCACCAAAACCGAGGGTCCAGGACTGGTGGTACACCACTTGTGGGTTCAGGACTCACTCAGGCTGGGTCCAGGTGGGAGTTCAATATGTATGAGCCTTTTATGTCCCTGTGGTTCTGAACAGGAGACAAGCCCTTGAAGTCACTTCTGGTAGTTCTGGGTACAGGTGAATATGCAGGGTTCAACAGTAGGGCTGGCCTCTGAGGGTCCAAGGGAGGCTCCAGGAGGCAAAGCAGTCCTTGCAAGTGTGGTACCAGTCTGGCAAGGTGCACAGCAGGTTACAGCAGCAGGCAGTCCATTGAGAGTCCTTCCACAGGTCCAGTAGTGAACTGAAGAGTGGGTCTGAAGGTCTTATTTTTATAACATGGTGCCCTGCTTCTGGAAGGTGGGAGAAGCTTCTAGAAAGTTGTTTTGAAGTGAATGGAATCTCTTGACCCCCGTGCCCTGGCTCCAAGTTGGCTGAAGTGACAATACAGGGTTGTCAGGTCCTTTGTGTGAAGGCAGAGCACAGGCTATTCAGGTGTAAGAGGGCTGTGCTCAGCTCCACCCCCCCCCCCATCCTGCCAGCAGGTGACTCATTGAGGCACACCTGATCCCTCTATTGTATGACTGTCTGAGAGGAATTCACCAAGTCTGTCAGATACTCCCAGTCATGTGACCCAAGGCAGGCTGCAGGCACAAAGGGTTGAGGGAAGGAAATGACAACTTTTCTAATAGTGGCATTTTCAAAATTGTAATGGAAAATCCTGCGTAACCATTATAGAAGGTTTATCATTACAATTTCATAGGTACCAAACATGACATATCCACCTGCTCCAAATTAATCTTAAATGTAATAAGGAATCCTCAATGGGCTAGGCCTCACAGTAGTGAAAAACAAATTTGGGAGTTTTTCACTACCAGGACAAGTAAAACTTAAAAGTACATATCCAACCTTTTAATTACATAGCACCCTTCCCTATGGGCTACATTAGGCCTACCTTAGGGGTGACTTATATGTAATTAAAGGGGAGTTTAAGGCTTGGCGAATGATTTAAATGCCAAGCTGACATGGCATTGCAACACTGCATTCAGACTGCAATGGCAGGCCTGGTACATGTTTTAGAGTGCTACTTAGGAGGGTGGCAAAATAAGTGCTACAGGCCCACTGGTAGCATATAATTTACAGGCCCTGGGTACATGGTATACCACTCTACAAGGGATTTATAAGTAATTTAAATACGCCAATTAGGAATATGCCAATCAAACCATGTTTAGGGGAGTGAGCCGAAGCACTTTAGCATTGATTAGCAATGGTAAAGCTTACAGAGTCCTAAGGCCAACAAAAATGAATTTCAGCAAAATTGGAGGTAGGTAGGCAAAAGGTTTGGGACCACTCTAAGGCTGACAGCTCTAACAATTATGTCCTTATGTATGCATACTGACAGAAAGATCAGAACTTTTATATTAACTTTTTTTACTTTCAACTTTACCACTGTAAGAAATTGGGGCGCTGGTTGAGGTGGGAGAAACCCTACTCAAGCAGCACCACAATCCTTGTCAAGGTGAAATCAGAAGCAAACCCAAATTAACCTGTGCTCAACCCTCTGGTAGGTTGGCACAGAGCAGTCAGGCTTAACTTAGGGGCAATGAGTAATGTATTTGTTCAACACTTAATCCAGTAATAAAGTGAAAACACCACGCAAGATCAGTCCCACACTGCATAAATAAATAGAGTAACTTTTAACAAATACAACAAGATCAAAACTACAAAACTCCAATCAGTAGAACCGTAGATATGTAAGTTTAAAGTGTTCAGTGAAAATAGTGCCAAAAAGCACAAAGCACCACATGTGGATATCTGGCCGCACCAGACTGGGACAAAGTCACAGGTTCTGCCCGAACACAATGGAGTGCAGGCTGGCTACAGGAACCCAGTTAGGGCTGCTGAACAAGAGTACCTTAACTACTGGTTGCGGAGCTTTGCGAGGTCCCACGTTGAGGATGAGTCATGCAATCGAGGGAATGTGAGGTCTGGGTAAGAGATGTGTTGCACAGTGTCAGATAAGATGAGCTGCAAGGCTGCGGTGGGAGGGCCTGCAATGTCATTGAGGAAAGTGTTGGTGAGGGGGCTTGCGATGCGCAGTCCTGCGTTGAGGATACATCATGCACCAGCTGGTTCCAAAGAAGCTGCAGAGCTTGTGATGCAAAGTCCTGCTTTGTCATTGAGGATGCCGTTGACGAGGGGCTTACGATGCAAGGTCCTGCATCGAAGATGCGTCATTCAGTGGTGGTTGCAATAAGGCTGTGGGCTGCGGCAGCGAAGCTTAGTCCTTCCAACAGAAAGTCCATGCAGCAGAAGCGAATCATTGGTTGCACTCGGGGTTGCACCGCGAAGCAGAGGATCCCAAAAATGGGATGGCAGAGGACCTTCAGGTCTACTTCCAAGGGTCCAAGACTGAGGTGGCACCACTTAGCAGGGTAGGACTCACAGTTGCAGAGTCCAAGTGCTGGTTTAGGAGAGACTAGCCCTTAGAGTCACTCTGGTGGTCCTAGTTTCAGGTTGCAGATCTAGCCCTTCTCACCTAGGCAAGAGTGCAACATGACAGCAGGCCAGCACAGCAGGACAGAAGCCCTTCAGGTCAGCAGTCCAGCAGAATGGCAGTCCCTTCAACAGCACAGCAGTTCTTCTTCCTGGCAGAGTCTTCCACAGGTCCATAAGTGTTCTGAAGAGTGGTGTCTGAGGTCCAATATTAATACAGGGTGCCTTCTTTGAAGTGAGAGAAACGTCTAGATGATTCCCTTTGAAGTGCTCAGGTTTCCTGCCTCCCTGCCCAGTGGACCCTTTTTCCTTTCAGGGAAAATACTTCAGTCTCTATGAAACACTCTATTCATACTTACTTACTTCTATTGTAAGTATCGTCGCTCACTACTCTATAGTGGGTTATTATGACAACCACTCTATATTGCTAATTTTGATATCTTTACCCAGTTTAGCCACTTACATTGCAATTTATTTTTGACTGGGGATCTTCGACTGGGGACTTAGTATCAGCATTACTACAAGCAGCTACCTCTTTGCTTGGGCGCCTGATGACCGTTTGGTCAGTATTATCTTCGACATACACGTAATATTACACTTTTATTTGGACCTCGCAATACATTACATTGTTCATTCTTATATTTCCTACTCAACTCTATTATGGCATATCAGAAGGCCTGGATTTATGTTCGCACGACACACCATTTCGTGTTTTTTGCTACTCAACTAACCACTATTAGGTTAGTGTCTTCTTTGTTTGATAGTATTGCCCACCTCTTGGAAATTCTTCTTGTTCAATAGCCTCACTCTGTTTTTTAACATTATTCTATTACTCTAGGATGGTGGCTCACTTTATGGGCACTTATCATTATAATGATCTTCTCAGGATAGGTGTCTTGCGCCACTTGGTTTGTAGGGGTCACTATGTCTTTGTTTTTCTCTTGCCACCTGGGTGTGTCATGGTGTTATTATAACTTTCATTTATATCCTTGCACCTGGTCGTCAACTATGGGTGCTTAGTGTTCCTCTACAATGTTCTACCGGATTTCTCCAAATAAAATTAACATTATGTTCATTATCCCTGTTTGATTGCTATTTTGTATACTTACAGCCTTAAAAAAGTCACCTTGTGTGACGAAACATGCGTCTGCTGTTGATGATATGTTCACAGTGGACTACTGAATTTTCTACGTATCAATAAATGCTTAATACTGGATTCTCTACAAACCTACTTTGTGGACTCTGACTTTTCGGACTTCTCCTTTGAGTGCTGTGGTATCTATATTAATTCATGCTATTAAACCATATTCTTTGTAATATGTTCATTATACATGTTTGACTGCTATTTTGTATACTTACAGCCTTGAAAAAGTCACCTTGAGTAGCGAAACATACGTCGGCTGTTGATGATATGTTGACAGTGGACTACTGAATTTTCTATGTATCAATACATTATTAATAGTGGATTTTCTACAAACCTACTTTGGGTACTTTGACTTTTCGGACTTCTCCTTTTAGTGCTGTGGTATCTATATATATCCATGCTGTTAAATCATATTCTTTGTAATTGTGCAATTATTTTATTGTGAATTTTGACTTGTTATGGACACAATGTCTTGCTAAACTTAGTTCTATGCCTACTACTGGACTTTGGTGAGGGGTACAGCCTGCATTGTTACAATAGTAAGGTTTCTCTTGCCTCCTTGGGTGGATGTGTGCTTTTATCCAGGGAATGCAAGATCAGGACAGTCAAAAACAACACTACCAAGACCACCAAGCACAGTACTATCAAGGAGGAATTCCTATGGACTTGATCCATAATTGTTGAAAGCTATCCATGATCTTTATATTGACACCTGGAATCAAGTGAAACGTAGGGACAAGTTTTTAACTATGATAATATACACCCAAACACGTCTCAAACAAATTCTGTGCAGCTTCATATAATCAAGAGTAAATGAATTCCTGCTCTAAACTATGGTTGTGAAAATATTAAATATCCACAAACACTCTGGCTAGATGTAATCCAATGCACCTTTTTCAGACAAATTTTTGCTTTACCAACTTCTACATCACAGGCACCGATAGGCCTGCAATTCTGCTTCATTAAACAGCGAGTCCTGCAAGAATCATGTATCATTGGTTTTTGGCATAGATGAAATATTGGAAATCGAGGTTCATTTAAATTGCTGCTTTGGGCTCATCTTAAAAAGGTCAACAAATAAGCAAACTTCATCGAACACTTGGGAAATCCAACTTTTGTGGCAACTTTTCAAAGGAATCTTGCAGAAACAAACCTGTGCCCTTTCTTTTGATTCTGATGTAATAACTACCAATTGTGGAGGCATTATGGAGTGCAATGAAAAATGTCCTAGCTATCATAATGGAAAGTTTCAATTCTATTAAGAACACAGAGGCGAGAATTATGCTGTACATTCTTCACTTTTTCTTACAGCAGCCAAGTTAAAAACAGAACAAGACTTCATTTCCCAGAACACCTTGGGAAAAAGTCAAAGTCAAACAGCAACATTAATCATTGTCCAATCAACTCAATGTATTTATTACATCTCACAACACACAATTTTGGGGAACCTGGAAAAGAATGTCAAGAAACCACATGAGAATTACATTTCGTATGGTGAGAGATATTGAAAGTAACCCCATCAGGGATACATACTCTATCCGTAATGTCCAGTGTTCTGACGTCTGATACTCATCGACATGAGATTAAGCATAGTAGCATAGCCAATTTAGCTGATAGTTCCTTCCGAGACAGATATATATTGGCTTGCCATGACAAGAATAGGTTAAGGACTTAATTGACATCCCAGAGCGCTGAGTATCTCGGTTCCGGGGGAAGAGAAAGGCGGATGTCATGGAGGAGTTTCCTCACCAGGGAATGCTCATCTACCGGATGGTCATTTACCAGCACATGGCCTGCCGAGATTGCGGACATGAAAGTATTGATTGATCTGTATGTTAGGCCCTGAGAGGCAAAGGAAGCAAGAAAATTCAAGACATGAACAATGTCTGCCTCCACCGGATCCAGATGTCGTTGGTGACAGCAGCCCAACCATCGAGCCCATGTTGAGCTGTATAGCTTAATGGTGCTTTCAGCCCACACCTTAGAGAGGAGGGATGCAGCTTGTCTCGAAAGTCCTGGGACTTTCCAGCACTCCCTTTAATCCTCCATGCCATGAGAGGTAGCGAGCTGCCAGCACCAATTGATGGTGATTCCCCGCTAGATCCCAGGGGAGATCTGGAAACTGGGGTACAGGGATTGAAAAATCCCAAGAAAATTCCAGAAGAACTGGATATCAGACTTGCGATCTCCAAATCAGATTCACCAACACCAAGTTCACCTTCTGTCTCCATACCTAGTCCGAGAGCCGCATTATCATCACAAACAAGGAAAGGCGTATCCCTGTTCTGGATACCAATCTGGAGTCATGTGCCCGTGGCTGTCGCCTCGAGTCCGGCCTCCAACTGAAGTATCTGGGAAGTTGATGGTCCAGACGTGACATGAAGAGGTTCACCAAAAAGGGTCCCCATTGGGTCTGAAGAGCTTGGAAGACGAAGGGATGTAGCCACCAGAGGCTTGTGTCTTTCAGGTGTTGAGAGGGCCAGTGGGCCACCTGATTGAAACTCCCAGGGAGATGTTCCACCGTCACCGAGACGTGATTCAGGAGACAGTAGTGCCAAAAGCTCCTAGCCAGGTCTGATAGGGTCTTGGAGCAAGTGCCCCCAGATGATTGATGTAGTGTACTGATGCTACACTGTCCATCTTGAGCAAGATGCAGCACTTCGCCTGGTCTTTGGTCCAGCATTTGACTGCAAACGAGCCTCTCAGGAGTTCAAGGTGAATGATGTGCATGGAGTTTTCTTGAGAGGACCATTGTCTTATGGTGGAGAAGTCCCCACATCTCGCGCCCCAGCCCGTACCGCTGGCATTGGATTCCATGACTAGATCCGAAAGAGAGCCAAATATAGCTTTCCCGTTCTACTCCTCCGGGTGGGTCAGCCACCACTGTATTTCCTCTTGGGCATCCTCCATTAGGGGTACCATCTGAGAATAGGTGAGTCCCTTCCGGAGATGGAAGGCTTTGAGGCATTGCAGGGTGGGGTAGTGGAGGGGTCCCAGGAAGATTGCATGGATCGAGGATGAACAAGGCCCACCACTCTTGCGATTTGCTGTAGAGATGTGGAGGGTTTGGCAGTCAGTCAGCGTATCTCATGTCTGATATTCTTCATTTTCCGTGAGGGAAGGCTGAGGATGGCTCCTACTGAGTCCACCACAAACCAGAGGAACACCAGAGATTGAGTGGGAAGCAGGCTCGACTTCTGTACATTTATGATGAAGCAGAGGGATTCCAGGAGGGATGCCGTGAGATATTCTGGGGACATTGGTCTGTTGTGAGCCCCAATATACCCCAAAAATAGGCCTAGGTAGTTGCACGACCTTTTACCTACATTTGTCCTACCTTGCTCTACATAACGGCTCTGGTGCTGACCTTTTGCCTAGTTAGATGCCGAATAAATGTCATGTGGTTTTCTTTGAAAACTAGCCTCATTTATAATGCATTAGGATTCTAAGTCTCACAGCAGGATTACCATCTTCTGCATAATAACTCTGTACAAAAGTCACCACTGTCATCATCCTTGGCCGGCAGGTCCACAGTACCATGACACATCTAGGTAGCACCCTTGAGGGTACCTTTTGGGTATATAAGTCCCACATCTTCGCTGGGCAAGAGAGAGGAGAAAAAGCTTCCATGCTGATACGCTGACACAAGACGCTGAAGTCCCTGGCCAGCACGCAGTGGTCTGACATCCCTTTGGGGTGTCCAACTCGAGACCAAGATGGGGTCCTTCATTCTCTCCCATCAGGTAATGGGGTTGGCTCTCTCCTAGGGGGACTTTTGGCTATACACCTTCATACATGCTAGGTACACTTAGGTACATCTAGTTAGGGTTTGCATATTAGGAGTACTCATAATTACAGCCATGTATCTATATGCCTGTATATATTCACTGTGTTAGCACCATGGTAGAATTCTACCTTTTCTTTACTCTGTTGGTGCTTATAACCGTATACATCTGTTTCTGTCTAATGGTTGTTGCAGCACATATATTTTATACTAGAATAACGCTGGTTCAATAAATGCTTATTGAAAACATCCCCATTGTTTATTCTGTATATCTCTCTGAGAACGAGTGAGCACTAGTGACTGAGCGAAAAGTACTGTACTGTTTCCACGATCCCTGGGGGTCAGGGTTGTCATGTTCGATAGTTGCCAGAAACTATTCTCTCCTTGGTAAGGTTGTGGCGTTTATAGTGGCACTGTGAGCTAGCTGGTCTACAGACTAACATATCCTTAGGTGGGTGTCTGGAATCAGTCTGGACACCAATCCCTTAGTTTATGTTGTCAGAACGCGTAGATTCTATATAGATTTGTAGGAACTACACGACATGGTGCCACCAATGTTGGTTTGGTTCCTATTTAACTGTCAAATCTGAGTAGTTCAGTCGTGCTTTCTCAGAGACCCCTACTCACATTTAACCAGAGACGTCAGGAGTGGGAAGGGTAAATTCGCTGCAGCTGAGTAGGTATACCCTATGTATTGGATGTAGGTTTATTCAAGCTTGAAGGATTATAGTTCCCTACACTGTGCACAAACCTTATCTAGTTTTCATTTTTTTTAAAACTAACTTCCTCTCATAATGTCTCAGACTGGAGACGCTGGTACAAGTGGTGCTGGAGCAGAGGAAGCTAAGCTTGAAGGAGCTCTTAACATATCAGAAAATTGCAGAAATGCACTTACTATAAAATTAGGAGATTTTTACCTCTCATCATTAGGTGGGACCGCTGCCTTCGTGATTGAGGCACACAAGGCATACAGAACAGAGGTGTTGTATTCCTGGGTTAGATTCCCACCTGCAGATGCAAACACACATACATTTCATTCTTACACTCCGGATGATCCACCGGAAGAATACTAAGCATACGAGGACATAGACATTCCGCTCACTTATCAAGAGCATATAAATTGGTTTAAAGATGCCCTCTCCCATACCACACATATAGTGAGACTCGGTCTGCTCAGCAGAGATGGAGCGACTTGGCCGGTTCTAGCTGCTTACACACAGCATCCAGAGGTAGACACATTGCCAATAGCAGGCTCACGTCCACTTCACAAAGAAATAATAAAACTTTACAGAAATCTTACACAGTTTGGTATGAGAACACTCACACTTCAACCTACAAGGGTTACTACAGCAGGTCAACTACGAGGGACCACAACCAAAATCAACCCACAAATGCTAAACGCAATTATGGGAAGAATGCCCACTAAACGTGA
The DNA here is from genome assembly GCA_963921515.1 of Calotriton arnoldi. Taxonomy (NCBI): domain Eukaryota; kingdom Metazoa; phylum Chordata; class Amphibia; order Caudata; family Salamandridae; genus Calotriton; species Calotriton arnoldi. The sequence continues at coordinate 1,063,047 of CAWUFW010005124.1, read as the reverse complement.
GCAAATGCCATTCTGGATAGCACAAAATATAGCACAGCTTGTGGCAGTGTTTCCACACACAGGCCCGCAAGAAAAACACAGAATATTGACAATTTGCTTGCCAATGGAGACAGCTCCCCAGATAGAGGATTGTACCACTTGGGGTACAGTCTTCACTGTCATCTATACCAGGACTCATGGTACCCCTTCAATAGCAGTCATACCAGAGGTATTAAGACAAATACAGAATGAGTACGGGGCAGAACCTGCCCTGGACTTAGGGATGAAATTGATAGGCAATTTTGCCCAGGTATTTACAATTATGTTAGCAAACAAAAAAGGGGAGGCAGCAGCGGTGGCTATACGCCAACACCTGAGGGAATGCGCTCCTGCCAACAGGAGCGGGAATTACCTAAAATTATCGAAGAGACCTATGCTTCGCTGGGAAGAGATAATTTGGGAGCTAGACCTGTGAAACCACAATTAATGGGTAATACTGAGAAGGACAACTCAAAGCAAGCACCCGATTTTCCTAAAAAGAAATGGGATAATAAACAATCAAAAAACAAGCAAAATGCATCACAATTACTGGGTGGGTCTCCTCAACAGGAGCCCTCTGACAGGAAATATAACCTTAGAACTCATGATAATATTAAAAAACTTGACAGGTATCAGGATACTGATACACATTCCTATCGTTTCTTTCAGGGTTCATCAAAAAACTCTGAGAGGGAAGGACGGTCAGAACACAGATCAGAAGAGCGAGCAAAGCCAAGAGATACACATCGCACTTGAGACTATAATATATTAAAAAAAAAGGATAAACCCAAAAGCAAACCTCAATTTGAAAAGAAGAAAGTAGATGGCCTTAAAATAAGAAATGCCCAGGCTACTGAGGACTCAACTTCTGAATGGGGAATGGGCTCTGACGATGCTAGACAGTGCAGCAGAAGTAACAATAGTTCACCAGAACCTGATAGAATTTCTGGTGACAATGGCGCATAATTTCGTTGCTCACATCAGAGTCTCCACAGCGCAAAAGACTTGCAATGGGACTGTTTTTTACACTTAGTCCTACATCAGCCTCACTCACACCGAGAGAATTGCTTGGGGCAACAGCTGAGTGCCCTACAACCCCGGTCCTACACATTCTATATGCCTGACCTTAAGATGGCTGTCCTGGCCTGTCCCCTGGAAGCATTGCTATCGAGTGCATATCAACCCTATAGTAAGTCTTGGCCTCCCAGTAACTCCGGGATGGGTGCAACCAATTTGATCTATGACGATGCCCCCCGGACTGTAACCTTGAGCATTGTACACACCATGGAGCCGGATCAACAGGGCCCATACCCGGTGGAACTTTGATGGAACTTTCGATGGACTTTTGACGATGCCCCCTGGGCGGATACCTTAACTGTTTGTACTTACCTCGGTGCAGGAGCAACCCTGGCCGATGCCTGGTGGAGCTGTCATATGCAGCTATAGAGGAGTCTGGCCCTGGTTTCACCCCCTCGGCCGTCACCTACCCAGCCGGTCATCTGGCATTGTTTTCCTCGTTCCCCCGTTGTGTTTCCTCCCTCCCCCTCCTCCTCCCTCCGTGATTCTTTGATTTAATTGATGTAACTATGTAAGCCATAACTCGCTGATCCTCTTGTAAAGCGCTCTGATACCTCCGGGTCTAGCCAGCGCTATATAAAACTTTTCAAATAAATAAATAAATAAGCGGCGTTGAATGAGCAAATCACGGTGGAAACACCTGATACTAGGGTAAGTGTCCCGCATCAGTTATATGAAATAACACTCCAAATGGAGGGGGACATATCGAGGAAAGTGAAGGGTCTCTTATGGGAAAACCTGACTTTTGGATACGATATCCTTTTGGCTGAAAAAGATTGACCGCCTGAGTTTGTTATGAACTGCCCAAAAGGGGAAACGGTAATTTATCTGCTTTTTCCGTCCTCGTTCCAGAATCACAAATATTCCGACATATATCCTCCACTTTTTATTTTTAATACTGACCAAGACTCCCCTGAATAAATAAATGTATGTCCAAAGGACTGGAGATCTTGAGCCAATTTTAAATATTGCACCTTTCTTACTAATTAACACACCATCCCTATCTCACCCTACAAAAATCAAAAAACCAGCTCCGCTCTAAATTTTATTTTTTTATTTTTTATTTCTTTATTGGTTTTCATAAGCATCAAAGAAATAAAAACAATACATACATTTCAAATCCAAAGGAAATAAAAAGAAAATCGAAATCAAATTTACAATGAAAGGAAAAAAAAAAAACAAGAAAAGAAAAGAAAAGAAGAAAAAGAGAAAAAGAAAGGAAGGAACAGTCACAGCAATCATGAATGTACCTTACGTTCATTACTGGTAGGGCAATCCAGAAAAAACAAATGGGGGGGTGGTCCCCGTACACATTGCAAATCCTTAGTCCAAACCTATGGTACCTCCTATTAGTTTCCATCATTTTGGCCTTCTAAGTAACTTTTATATAGGCTCCAGAAGTTTTTAGGACAACTCCTAGGGGGATACAGTTCGCTATATGATTCAGTTTGCATATTGCAGAACAGCATGTCTACTCTCTAGACCATTGAGTCAGGGTAGGTGGTGGGTCACGCGACCAGCGTCATTGCCACCACTCGTTTTGCCATCAAGAGGCCCATGTCAATTAGGCGCCTAATATCTTTTCGGACCCACTTAGAGAAGCCCAGTAAGGCTAGGAGTCGGTCAGGTCTGATGGGTTCGCCTGTAATCTCACTTAGCTTAGCAAAAATTTGAATCCAAAAATTAGCAATAGAGGGGCATAACCATGCTAAGTGTAGGAAGCCAGCCGCCTCCTCCCCACATCTTTCGCATTTATCAGTTTCGCGCAGACCAAACCTATGTAACCGAACTGGGGTATGATATATTCTGTTAAGGAATTTAAATTGGATGAGGCGGTGTCTACCATTGAGGGATATGCGTTGCATGGCCTCACAACAGTACTTCTATGTGGCGTCATCTAATTGGACCTCTAAGTCCGTTTGCCACTCCAACCGAGGCTTAATATACTGGTTTCGTCGTAATTCCTGCGTTTTAGTATATATGTGCGAGACCAACCCGCTCGGGGAATCAGAACGTAGTATTGTGGTGAGAGGTACTACTTCTGGTGGTTCCAGCAGTTCGTCCCGTAGCAGGGCACGCATTGCACTGCGGGCTCTGTAATAGTGGAATATTGTTAAGGGAGGAACATCCGTCTTGCTGGCAACCAGGTCTTCCCAATCCCGCCCCCTCTCGTCTGCACAAAAGTTCCCATTTACTTCTATGTCTAAGTGCCGCATAGCTCGCACTACTTCCGGCTCAGCGATACTTGGAAGCCAAGCGCACCATTCAATGGGGGTGAGAGGGGAGTAGAGGATGGAGATCGCTTGGCGATTGGTTAGGTTTTGCCAGGCATGAGTTGTTGAATTTATAGAATCCAAAGTCCCAGTGCGTCGAGTCGCTGCACGGAACAGCGCTGTGGTCAAATGAGAAGGTGCCGTTGATACCCTCTCTATGTGCTGGTGGGTGGGGGAGTGTTGGTGTAACCAGTGATAGGCATGTGAGCATTGAGCCGCTCGGTAATAGAGGTCTAGGTCCGGGGCTCCCAGTCTCCCCATCGAATATGGGAGGGTAAGAACATCCCATCGAGCTCTGGGTTGTTTACCGACCCAAGCCAATTTAACCTGTAAAGACTTAAGGTGTTGAAAAAAGTGAGCCGGGAGGACCATTGGTATATTTAAAAACAAGAAAAGGAATCTGGGTAACACTACAATTTTCTTAAGTGATATCCTACCTAGGAGCGAGAGGGGAAGGAGAATCCACCTGTTGACGTCATCCTCTAGTCTGACAATTGCTCTGCCGTAGTTTTCCTTTAGTACAACTTCCGAGTTCGGCTCAGTAGACCAAGTCAAAGGGAAATCCAGGTTCACTGGGAGCCTCGCTGGGGTAAGGAGGAATATAGTAGATTTCGACCAATTAATCTTAAGGCCCGAAAATTCCCCAAATCTTACTACTTCCCGCAGCACTGGAGAGAGATTAACTTCCGGGTCTCGAATATACAGAAGCGTATTATCGACATAGGAAGAAATTATTAAGGTATACGTGGGAAACCGAACCCCCCTGTGGCTATGGTACTCCCTGAGGGCACAGGCCAATGGCTCCGCCACCAACGCATAGAGGAGAGGGGATAGCGGGCATCCCTGTCGGGTTCCTCTGGAAATCCCCAGGGGGGCAGTGACAATATTTCCCACCCTTACTCGGGCCATTGGGGCAGTATACAGTACCTTCACCAGTTGGATAAAAAGGTCCCCTAGCCCCATGCGCTCAAGCACCAGCAGCATGAAATTTCACTCCACAGAATCAAAAGCTTTTTCCACATCTAAGAAGATCGCGGCTACTTTAGTATCTGGCTTTGTGTGCTGAATGGCGCCAAACACTGTGCGCAAATTATGAGTGAGTGTACGCCTAGGGACGAATCCTGCCTGCTCAGGGCTAACTAAGGAGGGAATGAGAGGAGCCAGGCGATTCGCGAGGATCTTAGCAAAAACTTTGGTGTCCACGTTCAGGAGGGACAAAGGCCGGTAAGAGGCGCAATCGTGCGTCGGCTTTCCCGGCTTAGGGATAGCAACCAACAAAGCTTCCCGCATCTTGGGTGGCATGGTTCCGATTCGCCTATTTCCTCGAATAAAGCGATCAGATGACGGGTTAGTTGCTCTGTGAACTCCTTATAAAAGGCCACTGTGAGCCCGTCTTGGCCCGGCACGCTGTTGGATCGCATTGCTCTAAGCGCATCATGGACTTCCCATGCCTCCAAGGGCCACATCAAGTATGCTCTATGATCGTCTGACAACCAAGGCAGTTTGAAGTAGTCAAGGTAGGACAACATGTTAGTGTCTGTGTCATGGGAGGTGGAGCGGTATAAAGCTGAGTAATATTCCTTAAATCGCTCGGCAATTGCATCAGGATCACTAGTCTTCTCACCAGAGTCTAGACCAATCTCTATGGGGCTAGCACTCTCCCGCCTACCCCTCATTGTGGCTGCCAACGCAGCGCCAGGGCGCTCTCCCTCCCCATACGTTCTTGCAATAGCATATTTACCCATTAGTTTTACCTCCCGATCGGCTTCTTCGTGGTATTCCTCTAGCGTGTGTTTAAGTTCCGCCATTGTCTGAATGTTACCACTCTCGAGGGCATCTCGTTCTAGACTGGCCAGCTTCCACTCCAGTAAGGCAAGGCACCCTCTGATGGATCTCAGCACTCCTGAATGCTTAGAAATCACAATTCCGCGAATATAAACTTTGAAAGCTTCCCAAATGGTGGCAAATTGCGGGACTGAATCAATGTTAGTAGTAAAGAAAACCTCAATAGCCTCCACCAGTTCCCCTTTAAAGGCTTCGTCTAGTAATGCATATGGTGGGAATCTCCAAGTAAAGGGAGGTGGGCGTTGTGAGGGGCACTCCAGGTCAAGCAGTATTGGTGAATGGTCAGAATACGAGCGAGGAAGCACCTCGCAGCCCCGTATGGCATGTCTTAATGATCCTGCCAGGAACCAGTAGTCTATCCTGGTATGTAGGTCATGAGGGGCAGAGTAATGTGTAAACCCCCCGCGTCCCCCGAGTGGGAACGCCAAACATCAATCAACCCCAGTTCAGTTATTGCATCAATGATCGTCCTGGCTGCTAATGACTGGCGCCTAATAGGTCCCCCCGAGCTGTCAACAACTGGTTTTAGCACGCAGTTAAAGTCCCCCCCCCCCGATTTGTGGCAGCGAGGGCAAACGGCGTGCTAGGTCAAGGAGAGACTGAAAAAACTGTGGGCAATCATAGTTGGGGCCGTAAACATTAATTAACACATTCCATGCCTTTCCCTTTACATTTAGAAATTATATATCTGCCTTCAGTGTCTGTGTATAGTTCTTCTAGAGAGAAACCAGCCCTGGGGTTCACCCATGTCAGTAGCCCCCGGGCCTGTGAGGTAAAGCCCGCAGCATGAAATGGGCCACAGATCCTTCTACGGGTAAGTGCTAGATTTTCAGTTGGAAGGTGAGTTTCTTGTATTAACGCAATGTCTATATTGTGCCTAGCTAGGTACGCCATTACCTTCCTGGTTTTACGCTGATCGTTCCACCCTCTGACGTTCCAAGTCAGCAATCTTACCCTGTCTCCCATAGTAGCCAATAAAGGGGGGGAGGCAGATTCCCAACTCGGATTCCCAGGAGCACTGCTGCGTTATGGCCCATAACCAGCACTGTATCACTAGTGATCAACAAGGCAAATTCCAAGGACAAACCTCTCGCTGTGACCAAATCAAAACTTACACATAAAAACAATTCCAACAACAACAGCCCCACCCTCCACCCACACCATGCGATCCCAAACTTAGCACAGTCAGTATCCCCCCACCCCAACCCCTTAGATAAATACGGCAACAAGCCATGTAGTGTGTAACACACAGGGGCAGATGTTATCTGAGCACTACTAGTGGCTACCGACTGTAAGCCACGCCATCTGAACATATATGACACACCGAAACCAACCAAACTATCACAGGTACAAATACTCAATAAAGGAGAGCACAGCTCTGTTATCGTAGCAATCAGCACATTTCCTAAAAGTGTGAGGTCAAAGGGAACAATAGTAATAGTAAGGAGTACAGTGGCTCGCTGTCAGGCCAGGGAGCTGTCAACGGCAATACTTGCAAGAGTTCGAGTTCCTTCTAGCTGCCGTGACGAGCTTCCTGCAATCCGAAACTGGGTCTAATTCACCTGTGTTCTCTGTCATGAATCTCTCGTTGCTGAGTGCTTTGACAACCGGCTCTAACAGTTCAAAAGCTGGAGGACCCAGCTTACCACCGTCAGACCACTTTTACTCTTCCTGGGCGCCACCTGTTGCACCTCCAGGTGCCTCGTCTGGTCGCTCCACTTCTGCGTCCCAGTCCGTCGTCTTTACAAAGTCCTTCAGGGCTTTTTGCAGTGCTTTAGGGTCCGAGAAGATGCAGGCCTTGCCGTTTAGGGTAACTCTGAGTCTGGCTGGGTAGAGCATTGCGTACTCTATGTTTTGATCATGGAGGCGCCGTTTAAGTGTATTAAATTGTCGTCTTGCTTCCTGGACCTTCATTGTAAAGTCTGGGTAGAGAGAGATAGCAGAGCCCTTGTGCCGCAACTCACTCAACTCCCTAGCCCGCCTTAGGGCAGCGTCACGATCCCTGTAATTTAGTAATTTTGCTATCATCGGGCGCGGTGGAGCTCCAGGAGGTGGTTGAGGGCCGAGGGAACGGTGGCCCGCTCCACGACAAACATGTCAGAGAAGGTTTCATGGCCCAGCAAGGCGATCAGGAATTTTTCTATAAACTGTTCGGCGTTGCCCATCGAGGTAGACTCCGGCAAACCTGTAATGCGGATGTTGCTCCTTCTGGGCCTTGCCTCTAAATCTTCCGTCTTGTCTTGTAGTGCCGTGAGCACCTTAGCCATTTGTTTCTGTACCGAGTCTGTTTCCAATTGCGCTTCTTCCACCTCAGTCACTCTGCGCTCAGTCAAATCAATTTGCTCCGTGTGTTTATCAAGGTGCTCCGACATTCTATCCATTCGGAAGACCAGTGAGTCACTTTTTCCATCTATCATCAGCAAGCTCTTTTGCACTGCTGCAAACATCTGTTTTACATCTCCAGGCTCTTCTTCCGGGGCATCCGCCTGGTCCTCCGACGAGCGGGAGCCCCCGCCTCTCTAGATCTAGTTTTCTTTGGATCGAAGAGCAATTTTGTTTGGGTTTTATCCACTTTGCCCATGGTGGCGTCGACAGAGGTGCAGATCCCGTCAGTGGCCTTATAGTGCTGAGGTGCAAAGTGCCGAATTCGCCTGAAGCCTGCGTCACTGGATCTAGGCACCACGTTCCGCAGAGCGCCCGGTCTCCCCCTAGGGCGTCTTCATCTCTCAGATATCCCTGAACAAGAGTCCTTGGTTGGTGAGTCTGCAGCGCCACAAGCACTACTTCCAGTCAGGGGCACCACTCTCCTGTCAAGAAAGCGTGCTATAAGATGGACCAGGGCAAGGGGCAGAGGCTACCCCCCACCTTTAAGCGCAGCCAAGTTGTGCAAGACCCGTGGCGCTATCCCCGTTCCGCAGTGGCATGATCTGTGGCCAGTGTAGCAGCTTCGCTGCAGCCTGTAGAGTCTGGAGCGTCTCACCACTGAAGCCGATGGCCCCTCCGTCTCCCAGTGCAGTAATAATGGGGTGCGATTGGCGGTGCAGCTCCGCAGTCTCCCAGGGCTCCTATATAGTGTCTATAGGGTCCCGCCGCCCTGCTCACATCAGGCCATTCGCTACAGGCCGCACCCTCACCTTTAATCTGGTAGTGAACAGCCGATCACTCTAAGCACGGCGGCTGCCTGCAGGGCTTCACGCAGTTACGGGCTGTCCGCTTATTGATTTTAGCACCCGGCAACCTCCCAGGCCACCAAGCAGAGCTTCAACTTGAGAGTGGTGCCCCAAAGATCATCAACCAATAGCAGGGCCACAACGCAGACCTGTAGATGTGAGGAGCCCCCTCACAAGGCGGCGGTGAGCGTTTGCAGCCCTACAGGCTCCAGTAGGGATCGCGGTCTGCCTCCGGCAGTACTCGCAGCCAGCCACGCACTCACACCAGGGCCGCTATCCAGCGCGGGTGGCCGCAATGGAGGATCACGTTCCAGGCCACACCCTTCCGTGCAGGCCCCGACTGTGGGAACTGCTCTGGGGGGCAATTCATGGCGACTCGGCATGTCCGACTTCTCGCCTCACCTCAATAAAAGGCCCCACGCTCGGCAGACCCGGTCCCCAGGCGGCACCGGGTCTATTCAGGGAGAGGTGTCCTCCTGGGGGGCAACACCGCAGAAAGCAATCGCCGCCGCAGGAGTCCCAAAAGCGTGATGCGGTGTCACCGCCCAGGCAACATCAGTCGCATCCCCAATCTGCCTCCGGCGGCGCGCACAGCCAGCCACGAGAGTCCGCCAGAGCAGCAGTTCAGCGTGTTCGTCTGCAGTGAAGGCCGCAGTCGTGGTCTCCCTCTTCTACGTGGGATACAGCTTCAGTGGAGGTATCGGAGCGTAGCCCCGAGCATACGCTTATGTTATTTCTCTTTTATAGGAAGTTAGCAGTTACGGGTGTGAGGATAGATGATGCATAGTGCCGATGGCTCGCGGAGCTCGTCCTTCACGCGGTCATCTTGTGCTGCGGCAAGCTCCGCCCCCCAGCTCCGCTCTAATTAGGCATTGTAGCACACCCTGGAAATTTTCAGTGACCAGGGTGGGAACCCTATGATGAAGCATGTCACCTACTAGGTAGGTGAGTGAGGGTTCTTTTAAAAACCCTATGGCTACCTAGGCAGTATACCTAACAAACAAAAACACGAATAGGAGGTTACAGGTATTAGAGTGAAATATATTTAGAGACCCATTCTCATAATGTTATTGTACTGATTACTTGGGAAGAGGAACAGGCTGTCTGTTTACTTCTCACTCTCAGATTGTTGTTTTGTGACAATGATTACCTCCACTATTGGGGCCAGAATGGGTTTAGAGATTCAAAAAGTTGCACTATTAAGCACAAGTTGCTTTGGGAACAAGTGATGGAGCTGAAAAAAGGCTTGCCATGGGCTCACGTGATTCATATAGTGAGTCATCAACGTGTTAGCATGCATGTTGAAGGGAATCCATTGGCTGATGAAGCCGCCAAGGCGACAGTGCAAACTGCTGCCGTTGCTGCAATCACTCATTCTAGCATGAGAATCGACGGACAGATAATGGTAGCTGTCAATGCGACCTGTAATAACAGCTCAGCCTTGCCAAAGGGATTTCCACTCAAGTACTCCTACAAGTTAGATGCACAAAATATTCTGTTTGCTCAAATTTCAGGAGTGGGGGATAGAGTAATACCAAACATGGATCGCAGCTTAGGTTTGATACTAGCTGCACACGAGGGTCTGGGTTCCGCACAAGCAGGTATTACTGCGACAGTTTCATTATTGAAGCAACGTTATTGGTGGCTAGGTCTTACCAAGGAGTCCAAGGGCTTTGTCCTTAAGTGCGACATCTGTCAGCCGATGAAGGGGTTCCACCGTAGCACGTCCAACAAAGACACCATTACTGATATCAGACAGACCTCCCGCATGTGTCTATTTGGATCACTGTGGTCCCATACAATCTGATGGGGCTTACAATTACATCTTGGTGGCAATGGATTCATGCACTAGTTTCCTGTGGGTTTAGCCCCAGCGCTCGGCTGACACTCAAACTGTTATAAAGGATTTGCGAGTCTTTATAGGGACATACACAATTGGCACATTACACTCTGACCGTAGCCCTGCGTTTAGCTCACGGGCTTACAAAGAAGCTATGGGAAGTCTGGGTGTAGTCTTGTGGTACTCCTTTCTGTATCATCCCGAGGGAAATTCAATTGTGGAGAGAAAAATCCTGGACTTAAAGCAATCCTTAACAGCGAGGGTATTAGGCTCGAGCAGCAGTTGGGTCAATCACCTATATGGGGTCCAGAGGGCACTTAATAACATGGCAAGAAGTTCCCTAGGAGGCCGTACTACATATGAGGTCCTGTTTGGGACTAGAATGTGGGCACCCAGCCTCGATTGTGGCAGCACAGTGGTGGATGATAAATCATTTGACATCAATGATCGTTTGGCTGTTTTACAGAAACTCAATGAATTCCGGGCATTACAAAGCAATGTCCAAGTAAAACGCACTGCCATTGGGGAAGTAAAAGCTGTTCCGGAAAGACCTGCCTGGGTCCTAAAGATCGGGGATCTGATCAGAGAAAAGACTGTGGCCCAAAAAAATTGGGCCATCTTACAGAGCGCCTGTACCCGTCCTGGCTGTCTAAGGAACAAGAACAGTACTTCTTCCACCTCTTGCTGGCAAGAAAGAAAAGAGATTCGTCTCCATTGATCCGACCAAACCACACAATGTGGCCGATACTGAATACCAGGCCGCATGGACTCCTGGGTAGCCATCAAACTCCTCTCGCTACTATTCAGGAAATTCAGACAGAAAGACTAATAACGTTTGAAGAGTCTACTATACGAAGTAATGGAGTTACCAACAATGGAATGGAACTCGTGCCTGTTGAAATTGAATGGCAACAAAACACAAATGAACACAAAACTTAATTCGGCCTAATACCAACATCTATGTAAATATGTCTCAAAACGAGTCATCAGCCAGTTCAACGAAACCTGATGAGCTGCCAAAGATAGACCCAACACCGTCTGGCTACTTCATTGATTTTGATACCTTTTCTCTGGATCCGAGTGAACCTGAGTCACCGCCAGCATCAGTTTCCTGCAAAGAAAAAATATATGATCTCTGTCTTTGGCTGAAAAAGAAAACTTTGTTTCTCCCTGGCTACAGCTCTGGATTGCAATTGGTCTACTGTTCCTAGTCCTTTGGATTGGTATAGTGACTATCTTTTTCCTACTCCTAAATGGAAACTATCTCCCAGAATGCTCGGCAGTACCACATGTGAACTTGGTCCTGAAACTACATACACCATCTCATCATTAACAAAGAGACCTGTCCTTTGTGAACATTACAGCAGTTCCAGTTCCTGAATGAATAGTTTGGGATAGGGTTTCGTATGATGTATTTGGTCCCACTGAAGTTTTTTAAATACCATACTTGTTTAAAATTTCTTTGAATGATATCATCACCTACAGTACTTTCTCTGATGATTGGGATTTTGAAACTGTAAATTCCATGCTGTCTGATTTAGAACAATCTGCTGCATTTTCCAGTAATAAATTGTATGATGATACATCTGATTGTGACACCATGTATTGTTACCAACACTATGGTCATCATTTCTTACACAAAGCAAGTATCCCACATAATGTTTTCACTTATTATCAATGGGAACATTGCCCAACACGACCGAAAGGTAGTTCACAAATGTTTGCACAGAAGTTTACTTATTTTTCAAGGTTTAACACTTCTGACCCAACCTCTTATTATTATAAGGTTGCACCTACACCTGCAAAGAAAAATATGCTCACCAACACGAAACAGATATACTCTGCTTCCTTTATTTCCCAGCTGTCTTTACAGGGTTTCAACTTTTGGAGGGACACTATTGACACAAAATCTGTCTGGGGGACTAAAGATTGGCAAGTTCAGGGAACTGAGGCATTATTTAGAGCATGTTTCATACCACAGCAGATTATTTTCCTGAACAACACTGTGCAACGGACTTCTTGTCTTGGACTAGCCAAGATTAAGGACTTGAACACACCTCAGATTCCCTCACTTACACACTTTGAGGGGTGGCATAACTATATACAACATAGTGAGGATAAGCTAGATGACATTATACATGATGGTTCATATAATTCATCAGACCCCTAATTGGAAGGGATGGTTGGTTTGGCCTATCGACACAAATAGGTGTCTGTCAAGATTCAAGGGTACCACCGAAGGGTTTAGTATCCATTGGCCTGACCAGCGTTACGTACAAAGAGAACACACGGGGTGGTGACATCTACAGTGTTGGGAAGTTATGCTTAGAGTGGCTAAGAACCTCAACACTGTCCCAGGTGAAACAACACTTGTCCTTGCTATCGGATGATATGGATCTTAGGGATTTATTGTTAGGTCCCCAGAAACCACATCAGAAACGCTTCTTATATGCTATTTATAATGAAGTATGGAAAATCTCTCAACAGGAAGCTGCAGAGAGGTTGCGTGAAATTGACAGGATTAATTTGGAGCGGCTTTGGCAGTGGTCAACAATGGTATGACCACACTAACATCTAGGATTTATTCACTGGGCAACATTGTGTCTTCTGCGATAGATATAATAGAACAGGATTTGTCTATTCTTCAGCATAGGCAATCACAATTGCGGTCCATTCTATTATTGAGCTGGACGCTACACTCATTGCACTCTGGTCATGTGCCCTGGCGGTATATTAAAAGTACGTCTCTGTTTTCTGCATATATGCTAACAAAAAGACAGGCAACAATGGCACGGAGAGATGCAAAGTATACAATGCTGCACATTGAAAAATTGGACCAATTACCTTTCACCGTGGCTGAGTCACCCTCCACAGAATGTTTAATCCATGGCCATATTACACTGCCAGTCACGACATTCCAATTTCAATATTGTCTACAGTATCACCAAGTAGGCAGGTATGAAGCGTTGGGTAAGGAATACATTCATGAATCTTTGGAATTACCTTACATGTTTAGAAGCAGGAATGGGAGCACCGAAGTCTTTCTCAGCGGTTTAGACTGTGAAAATTCATTAAGTGGGTCCCTAGTTTGTCAGGATATTATGCTTCACGGAGCTTGTAATGCTTCGGTTGCAAACCTATCATGTCACTTGAAAGGATCCCGGACTGTGTGATTCATCCGATCAAGGGGCCTGATTCACAGAACTAACTTACGTCAAAAACGTAAAGTTAGTACTTTGTGGTATTCACAGAATACACTTACCACTACTAACTTTATGTCCGCTCTCGGGCCGGAGATTCCGGCCCTGTGGCGGAGATTCCGGCCCTGTGGCGGAATTTCCGCCTCTGGGCCGGAATCTCCGCCTCCGGGCCGGAATACCCTCATTTAGGCCGTTTCAATGCTCAAACGGCCTAAATGAGGGTATTCCGGCCCGGAGGCAGAGATTCCGGCCCAGAGGTGAAAATTCCGCCACAGGGCCGGAATCTCCGCCACAGGGCCGGAATCTCCGGCCCGAGAGCGGACATAAAGTTAGTAGTGGTAAGTGTATTCTGTGAATACCGAAAAGTACTAACTTTACGTTTTTGACGTAAGTTAGTTCTGTGAATCAGGCCCAAGGTTGTTGTGGGATGCTGCCAGGCATCACATATCTTGTCACAGTAAGTTCCAGGGTTACTTTTTGTATGCAAGTATTGTTTCCACCACAGTCAGGGAGGTGCCACTATGGCCTTCATTGAATGTTTCCCTTATACTGTTTGATTTTCTGAGCAGACTGAAAGCCATACTTTTACACAAGGATGTGGCCTTAACCTCAGCCCGAGAGACTTTTGATCTCCAGGTTGCAAGGTCTTTGGCTGAGAAACAGGCTTTAGTCCAAACTAACTTACTGCTCGATTTCTGAGAAATAGTACATCGTATCTTTAACATGTCTGATACCAGTGGGATAGTACACCTATTTAAGAGCATAGGTTTTGGACTATTAAGTACCTTTCAGAACGATCTTCGGAGTAATTCCAGCATTTATACACTCCGCATTAGGAAGCGTTTTTGGAGGTCTTCCACTGGTCCTACTACTTGTAGTGGGCATCCTGGGTTGAATTTTTCTGCTACGCATTGGACGTCCCAGTTTCCAAAGAGATGGAAAAAGCACTCCTTGTGCGATGATGCCGTGAACACATGCTACTCCATCTGGGCACACCTCGGCTTCGGGAGCTAAGCGAGCATTGGTTCCCATTGTTCAAATCAGTCTAGGTTGACTGCGTCTTGCCTGTGCTCCGCTGCCTATTCTGCAGATATGAATGCGTGCTGGACATATGTCTAACACTTCCATCTGCTGCGCCTCCGGACATGGATGTACTACTGGACCCATTAAAGGCCCACGTATTGCAGTGTCCTCAGCATATTCCAATGTTGATGTTGGCATTCTTAGAGCCGCCACTAGATGCTTAAGCTCCTGTGGGAATGGACACCGGCTCTACCACAGGCTCTGAGTACTTCCTCAGCAATGGCTGTGGGAACTGGAGAAGATCACCTTTGCTCTATTGACCTAATCCAAGAGGTGTTACAGGGACCGTCATCTGCGAATGCAAGCAGCAGTGATATTGCATCTCCCACACAGGACACATAAACATTTGGCGCTCCGTGTGATGGGAACTGTTCGGCCTTTTGCAAAACAACCCAAATTGGAATTTAACAACATTGTTTAGTTTTATTTTTTTGCTCTCACTGAACGCTATGGCTTTCGGCGTGCTCAGTTGGTCTTACAGTATATTGCTTATTTAGAGGACTTACAGAGTTTTTTTTTAACATTTGCATCATTTTTAACATACTATGGGGGATATGTACAAGAATTGCCGCAAACTAACGCTAACGTTAGTTAGCGTCAATTTTTTTACCGCCTTGTACCGCTGAAAACTATTGCCATGTTACCGATGTATTTACAATATGTCGCTACATGGCGATAGTTTCTCACCACAGCGGGAATTCTCGACGTTAAGACCAGTGTTACGGCGCTAAAAATCTTGCCGCTAACGTGAAAAAAGTGATGGCCGGCCAGTCAGTGGGCAGAAAATGCACGCTAATCAGCGTGAAGCCACTTTTTTGACTTTTCACGGGAAAAATAAACTACAAAAAGCCCGCAAAGTACCCAAAAAACCGTTTTTTTTAAACCAAGCCCTGAAGAAACATGGAGCAAGCTGGAACAAGTAATGCAGGAGAGAACAACCACCCTATCCCCTCAAACAGCCAGGAGGACCAGCCAGAGACCCAGGGGAAGAGGAAGAGGAAAAGCAGGTTCAGCCAGCAGGAAAATGAGATCCTGATTGCGGAGGTGACAGACAAACAACACCAGCTTTTTGGCAGCTCCACGGTGTCAATGGGGACCAAAAATGCAATACGGCAGTCCATCGTAGCCAAGGTGAATGCTGTAGCAGAGGTCAAGAGGACAGTGACCGACTGCAAGAAGCGCTGGCATAATGCTAAGCGCAAGACCGAGCAGAAACTGTCCAACAATCGCCAGGCAGCACTGCAGACTGGAGGAGGGATTCCAGCGCCACAGGAGGAGCTGGATGCTTTGGAGGAACAGGTGTCCACGGTCATCTGCAAGGAGTCGGTGGTTGAAGGTGGACCTTACTGCACATACACATTCTTCCACACAACACAGGCACCCCTGCACAATGGTAGCAGTGGTGGCCTGCTAACTTTAGCCCCAGAGCAGGCTGGTTTATGGGGCTGCATCATATTGTTGTCAATGAGATGCAGCCCTGTGTAGCCAATTTGTATGAGCGTGGTGTTGAGGCAAAGAGGCCAATGTGACACTCTGCCACCTCTCTAGTCAATATGCCCCTTTGCTTGTTCATGAGATGCAGCCCTGTGTTCCCAAAGTGTAGTGAGTCTTTATACCATAAACACATGCATCACCACTACATAGTAAATATACACCCTAGTGTCTAAAAGGTGCATATTCCACAATGTCCAAATTTAGCATACTGGAGGGCTAATGTGATGTTCAACTATGAGCAGAAGGGATATGCATCCAAAAGTACAGTGTAAGGACTCTGCATATCAGGAATGTGTCCCAAAAAAACACTATCTACATGTCTCGTCTGTGTGCCATGCTCACAGAACCATACAGTCCCTGTCAAGGTGCATGTCAAGTGAAGAATGACACCGAGCAAGAATAACAAAGTAGCACCAATGCATCTCAACTTGCTACATGTCACCTTCACCCTATACGTCAAAATGCACTCACCCACATCAAAGTATCCACGTGTGCCATACAGATAACAGTATTCTACAGTAATCACAGTCCTGGTGTGAGATGGCCATTACACATTGACGTGCATGGAAACCAGTCCTTGGGGAAAGTCAACAGTGACAGTGAACAAATGCATAGGCAGTCATGTCTGTAAACATCCTTACACAAACAAAGGCATCCAATCAGCCTGAGCAGAACAGCATGTATCATTCATGTGTCCATCAGAGGGGCATATTTCCAATCACCCATCCCCATGCCAATGTCACTTGATGTGACGTTGGGCTGTTGATAGGGGCTTAGCACCACTAAGAAGCCTGTGTAAATCCACAGCCATGTAATCTAGGCCCATTTACACACTTCAAGTGGTGTGAAAGGTGAGGGTAATGAGTGTTGTTTTGGCTGTCCACCCTGCAACACCCATAGAAAGACACGCTGCCCTATACTCGCAAGGGTGAAGCCAATAGGAGGCCAGTAAGCAATGTATGCAAGGAAAACCATGACCCCTAACATGCAAAAATAGAGCAAATCCTCAATTGCCAACGCTTTTGCTGTTTACATGTGTACTGCATTGTGCAGCACACATTGAAAGAGCAATTTGTCAATCATTGCTAATGTGCCTGAAGGGGTCCCTCCTTGCACATAAACATTCTTGCCCTGAACCCAGACAATTTTGCACTACCCTGCTAAGGTGCCTCTCTTTGTGCCACACTGGCAAGTCAAGTGCCAGTTCATGATGAAACGCATGCCTGCACCATAAACTTGTAAACATGTTGCAGGCCTCTGTCACTGAAGTGGATGAGTGCGGAGTCAATCCTGTAAGGAGAAGGCATCACTCTGTCACTTCATTGCATCTATACCCCCCTGATGCAAGAAATAGGTCTGCAGTCAAACAATGCACAAGTGTCTCAACCCTGACCAAGAGCCATATTTCCTCCAGCTTGCAACATCTCACCATTGTAAATGCACATAAGTGCACGGGTCACTGGGTGAAAGGAATAGGGGGCAGTAAAACGGAAGCAGTACCATACCTGCATATCAACATGCATCGATGAGAATTTCATTTGTCAATGTGATTTGGCAATATTAAAATGGATCTACACTGTTTGGATCATGGCAAATCAAGCATATCTACCTGGCCATATCATGTGGCACATCACATCAACCCTGATCTCAACAGCATGATAGCCCTACTCATGCCACAATAACAATCATGTGGTATTGCCAACAGCAAGGTGTAGTAACATGCAATCCACATCTCCAAAACTAGACAATCTGAAAAAAGTTTGAAGTGTAATGAGTAGAGGTGACTCTACCACAATGCAGTGTACAGACACATAAATCAGAGCTAATCTGCATTAACAACAATGTGGTACAACCTGCACCACTGTCACTACTGAACAGAGGACACAACTGGTGCAGCATGTGTGTAGAAATTAGCCACTCACTTTTGGCATACTTGAAAACTGTAAGAAAAGAATTTACAACTCTAATGTCACATCAGTGATGTTGTATAATGATTCACTATCCTGCATGTAATAGGTGGCTCCTCTTAAAATTTTGGATTGGACATTGTCATGCAGTCTGCTTGATCATACTTGAGACACACATACAACAGCATCTCCCCTTTACATTGCAGAGGAAGAAACATCACCTCCTGTACAACAGCCTGTCCCACTCTTTAATGATGAAGATGAAGACATCTCAACCATCGACCAAGACACCCTCCAAGAGCTGCTCAACTCCATTGGCAGCCCATATGCCGAAGCAGGGACATCCAGCAGCATTGTGGTAGCTCCACCCCCTGCACAAAACACCCAGCAGCAAGCACCTACCACCACAGCTGACCTGTCTCCCAGGACCTTGAGGACCCACTTCTAAAATGTCCACGCCGTGCGGTAGAGGTCCAGCAGGAAATGGCTGGTCGGGTGTGGGTGGGGTTTGACAGCCTGGTGGCCAAACTAGATGGGGTCTGTGGGTGTCTCAGTCCCATTAGGGACCACCTGGAGTCCATCACAGGCACCCACAGTCCGCTCCATGCTCTCCAGCATTCCATGGCTGATATCCCTGGAGTACTGACTCAGAGAAAAGAACAACTGTCCAGTCAAAGTGGCTCCAGTGATGTCACCAAGGAGTTGTGTCAAATGAGAATGATCATGGAGAACATGGAGCGGATGCAGGCTTCAGACTTGGCAGCCATGGCTGCATACCACAGAGACATTGCTGGAGTCTTGCAAGCCCTGCAGCTTATCATCACTGCAGTGCTGCCTCATCCTTTGGCACAGATGAATGCTTTTGCACCCTCAACATCCACATCTCACCCCCCTGATCTGTCACGGCCTCACAGTGCTCCAGCCAATCCTCCATCACGCACACGGGGGCACATGATACATCAGAGGAGGAAGATGTGGATGAATCAACAATCTTGCGAAGAAGTCAGCGGTAGCATTCATCGCTGTCAAATTGACTGTTTCTGCTTGGAACTGTGCCTACTATCATGCCCCTGAACATCAGCTTCCACTGTCCCTTGAATTACTCTGCTACACTCAACTTAGACTTTGATATGGATTGCCAATTTTTGCGTACTACCCAATGACACTGCAATCAGCCTGCTGACTGAACTCTGCCTCTTCCTCAACATGTCTCTGCACATGCCCCCCCAGGACTGGCCCCCCACTGGGCATTCACACAATGGGGTGTTGTTGCACAAAGAACTGGGCCAGTCTGCTAGCTCAGTTACTGCACATGTAAATAAAAATAATTGAGTCACTAAGATGTGTTTTTGCGTGTGACCATGTATGTCTAAATGTGCCAACAATGCATGTTCAGGGTAGCCATTACTACTAATCTTGGAACATTTGGCAAAGGGAATATGCTTACTCTTTGACAATGATAGGCATTGTGAGGGCCTGACACTTATGACTCTACCAATGCCATGATCTGAAAGACAACACTGTCTCAGCAACACAAAAATAATTCATGCCCATGATGTTGATCGTGACTAGGAACAATACTCACGTCAGTGTAAATCCACCTGAAGTGTCTCAAAAAAATACGTTAAAAATATATACTTAGAAGAACTACCCATAGTCGAGGTGGAGGACAATGTTTGAATAGATGTGTGTCGTGGCATGACACATGTAAAGACAGTTCCCTCAACATGTCACATATTTGAAATAATTCCATCTAGCAGACAGAAGAGGAATGGTGTAGGAAAGCATAGCTCAAAATTGGTACTGGTTCAAATACGTGCGCAGGTTTGCTGTAACGCACATCACAACATCCCTCGCCCAAAACTTGGCAATTTGTTCACAGTGTTGCCCACATTGTACAAGGCTGTGTAGAAACATGTAAAGAGGCGTCAGGATGACTTGGGAATAATGCTAAGCATACATCCCCTGCACTTCCACGTGGAAAGTGAAGCTGTGGTGGGGACCGGTGTAATCAAAGATGTCCCAAAGTATCCTGACACCATGCATCCAGTGTAAATCTGTCCTTGCAAATTATTCACATATGGATAAATATTTCTCAGACCACTCAAAAACTCTTTTTCTAACTGAACTTTGTTACCCTAAACATCAATCAGTTTTGTTATAAAAATTTGAATTGCGGATTGATGGTAGCCTGTCCCTTGAAGATGCTGTAATTACATTTTTCGACATTCAAATTGATTGTGTGGGGAATGCATCTGTCGTAATCCACTACAATTCAACAGGATATGTCCGCACAGCAAAAATGAATGGAAGCACAAAGCATCAACCATTGGCAATTTATTATTACAAAAAACACTCTAAAAAAACTAAACTAATGATACTTACAAATCCTACACTACACTAACCTAACTTGCACTAATATTAAACTACACTAAACTAACTAGCTTACCTAAGACTATACACATAACAACATATATTAAACATCAACCCACCTCCCCCATTACGACACAACCGGGACGACACAAAAACACCTTAACCTATACATCAACTAACTAAACATACATACTAAACACTTATATATTTGTTTTTAAAAAAAATATTATTTTATTAACAAGTCCAAAAATACATCAACCCCCCACCCAAAGGAAAAGGAAATTTAACCAAAAGCACTAAAAAGAGAATATCTTAAATTTAAAAAGCTAACTACACCTAACACTATACTAGCCCTACACTAAATCTACACTTAACACTAACTAACTACTCAATCTATGAAAAGGATGGTAAATAGGTGAGGGGAAACATGGGACTGTACAGGGTGGGAAACTAAACATCCATTGGCCATCAATAGGGGAGCCCCAGGTCCCCCTCTATGTCCATGAGGTGGCCCTTAATGTAATCATTCTCCCGTTCAAGTCGGCCACACGAAAATTCAAATTGTACATGAGCCTCCTCTCACTCTTTGTGAGGACAGACCTGCAGCTCTGGAGGATGTCCCCGGTTGTGCACTCTCTGAGGGGGCTAGAATTTGGTTCGAAGATGTGGGTGCCGCATGTGGACCAGCTCCTGATGGTCCTGGGACAGCTGACCTTTTCTTTTGTGTCCCCCGATGAATTCCTGATGGGCCAGGTATTGGCTGGGGCTGGCTCTGGTGTGATGTGGAGGCAGGCAGGGTAGTGTTTTGTTTCCCAGCTTTCTTAGTGCTGTCTGTGATGGACTTCCACCTGCCAGAAGCCCTTTCCTCACGGTACCTCTTAGCCATTACGAGGAATCCCTTAGCCACACGCCTGATGTGATGGTAACGTTCCTTCCGCTTGAGGAACAGAGGCTGCTCCTCCGGGGACATGTTGTCTGAAAAAAAAATGATACATGTCATGTTTCCTGACTCCAAGAACATGATGGCATCATGCATAATTGCCACACCAAAAACTAATGAGCCATAGGTTCTGTGAACATCATCAATAACAACAGGCAACTACACAGATAACCTGAAAATTCATAAGCACATCATAGCCGGAATCAGAATAAGATGTTCATGACAACATGGTTATTCCTGTGCTCGGACAAAGCTGTCACAGAGTGCAGTGACAACAGCTGTAGAATTGCTGTTTGCAATTTAGCCATGCAAAAGAACAACAATCAAGTCCAACAGGGGAGTACAGTAAGTATGAAGTATAACAGGCCCATAGCAGACCCTGCCATTTCAACTACACAAAGACAGTAGGCTCCACAGTCTGCAATCATGTCAGATGACTAATTACAACAGTGTTAGTCAAGTAGTAAATTTGAGGAAATGGAAAATCATCGTATGAGTGAGTCCTTGGAGGTGTCACCACAGCTATACAACCAGATTAGATCATGTACACATGGACTTGACAATTTGTGGAACAATGCCTATAATTTGAAATGCATGCAAGGAAAGAGGGCATATGTTGCATGAAGCAATGTGTACCAGTATTGACCAGCACTGCACATTTCTGTGCAATGACCCAATGGGACAGCAAAGCTGCTGCATGTCAACCACACATTTGTCTGCACTGCTTTTCAAACAGTGGCAGTGTGAACACATTTATGCTACTGCTACGGAATGCACCATCACCCAACAGTGCTATGTTGTTTGATTTGAGCACATGTTAGTCAATGTTATGCAAGGATCACCATCATGCACTTGATCCATCAGTGTACTATTGTGTTTTTCATGTGTGACACATTCTGATGACCAAGTAGTAACATGTGAATTGGAGAACTGTTGAGCATGTCACCGTAAAGAGCATATTATAGACATATTTTGCACATAGTCTGAAAATCAGACACTCCACGATATTGAAGGTGCCGCTGTGTGAATGGTTCTGTGTGATGCTGAATGGGCTTAGCAGTGTAACAATGTCAAACCCTCAACACCTTAATGTAATGCAGTGTGAAAGGATGTCTGATGCATGATTCGATATTGTCCTACGTTGATTTTCTCAAGCCTGCTTCGGCACTGAGTCTGAGATAGTCTGTCCAAGACTATGTTGTGACAACAAACTTTTCTTTGGCTACAGAGGCCTGCTTACTTGCATCAGCATGGAAATTATTCACAGGATTCCTCATCAAATACACAAGTATTTGATGGGACAGATTTATGTACCAACAATCTGTGTTACATTGGAAGAGTTTTCCTGACAAACTTGTTGATGTTTCATCATGCCAGTCAGCCCTCTGTGACACATACTCACATTGTCATTGTTGTTATGTGGCATGCTCTTTGAACAACTAACTGTCAATGTCAACTGGAACTGCTATTAGACAGGACAATTACCAACATGCACATCAGTGCTGGGTCTCAACGTGTTCCAGGTCTGTTCATACACATCAACATCATTACTCAAATGTATCTTCTTCAGTGTGTACACTCTGGGATGTACCTACAATGGCTGGAGTGATGTACAAAGTTTGTATTGATGGGCTCTTAATTCAGTTGCTCACTATGTACCATATTCACCAGGAAAATAATTCTATGCAAAAGGGAACATAATTAACCTGTTGTACTAGTGGACATGCAACATGTCCACAAGCTGAGCTGTACACAATACACCATGTCAAGGAGCCAGGATCATTGTGAGTTTTTGATCAGATCATGCACTGTCTGACCATAGTACCTAAATGACATATCTAATTGAATGTGTCCTGAGTACACACAGACACAGCTTACGTCAAATCACTGTTTTGTGGTGACACAGTTGATGCCATGGGGGCAAACATCATATGGTGATGGTAGTACATTCTACTTAGTTTACAATAAGATTGTATGTGGGTTTTTGTTTATGTCAGAATGCCACATCACTTTGTAAATGATAATCGACAACAGATGTGACATGTTCAGTGGAACAAACTTATCATATACAACAGCCTACAATTGAAATAGGCTGCTGCATATCTGAAACCCTTGCACAATCATGTCAGGGCACATAGATGTCTGTGATGCTGTGTGATCGGCTCTATGACATGGCTATGACATCACCCACATGATGGACTCTGTGCTTGCATATAGATAGGGTGTTGCGAATCATGTGAGTCGTTGCAACATCAAGTCTAGATTGGGCAATGCTGTCCTCCAGCATCACATGATGCTGATGTGCATAACTCTTGACTTGATGCAGCATCATCACACCAGAGGTGTGGTTCATGTGATGCACATCCAGACTGTGTACTTCAACATACAGGGCCTGTGGCATTGCTTGCATATGTCAACACATACAATCCATAGCTAGGGGTGACGCACTCACCTGTGGCGTGTGGGTCAATGAATGCATCCACATCTCCTTGTGTGATCAAGGGTCTTCCTGCTGCGAAAAAAGTGTGCAAAGTAAAATTAATGTCATTGACATCACATTTTGCAAGTCTCACATACATCATTGATGGTTTCATGATACAATTTCATTCACTGTAATAGTCAGGTGCGGTGCCACGTTAAATACATGTTGCAATCTGCTGAGCCTGTCTTACCCACAACACATGTCAATTTCACCCTGGTGGCCTAATGGACATCCCTGCAACGGTCTGAGTGACGTAACATACTACGACCTGTCCCACTGCTTCATGAATGACAAATTTGCTCTCACACCTCAATAGACGTTATGTTTGTAGGTCAAATCTGTTTTTCCACTATGTTGGTGACCCACATTGTGTATCTCACAGAGATTGTCAGCCAGTTGATTATGTGAAGTGTACCAATATCAAAGCATGTAGGGGTGGCACAGTATATCATGACAGGCATGCTTTTTTGCCAAATGGCAATTTCCATGAGGGTTGCATATATCTTGTGCTCAACCTAATTGGTGTCTTGTGCATTCATCCTCTGATGTGATACGATGTTGGTCATGTACTTACCACATTGCCTGCCGACGATAAGTCTAAGGTGATCCATTAGGTCCCCCTCACAGCCCACAAAGTCCTGCCACCGGTGCTTCCACTGCTGGACAGTCCTGATCACGCCAAACATGTTGAGCATCTTCTCCCGGGTGTGCGCCCATCTCACTTTCCGTACTTTAACATTGTATCCCTGTAGGAAAGGCCCCCTAGCCTCTACCACCTTGGGCAGGTAAAATTTAACAAACCAGAGGAAGGCCCCCAAGGCCTCCTCTGACATCCTGCACTCCCTACCCTGACCCAATATCCCCAAATACAAGCTTGACCCCAGGCAAACCAAAATAAAAACACACAATTAACCCCTATTAACTATAGAAATATACAAAGATACCCCCAGAGACGTACACCCGACAAAACAATCAGACAGTCGCAAAAAACACATTGGGATAGAGACACAGGACTCAACAAGGACAGTATGGACAGTACACTACACACAGAACTCTCTAAAAAACACCAGGACCACCAGACACCTTCCAACACCTCCACAACTCACAAAAGACACTGACAGTGTGGCTGAAAGAGAAAGTGAAAGTGTACTGTACCCCTCCATGGGACAGGATGCAGACTGACATCATTTCCTGCCAGTTTGCTGCCCGTTTTCATGGTTTGCGATAAAATTGCACACGCCTAGGGGTGAGAGGGAAGATTTCATGTGTATATATGTATTTTGCGCGAATTTTTCGTGCTGGATATGAAAAATATTACCACAATCGTGGATTTGCGTTGCTTTTCTTTATCGCTTATTGATACTTGATCAGTACATGTACTATTTCATTAGATTTGTCTGGACTAACAGCACAGTATGTATTTGTGATGTGATCTGTGTGTTGTACTTTTGTGCAGTGTATCTGTACAGTACAGGTATGAGTAGTCCTGAGCTATTAGGAGGCACTATTTACTCACATTGATGTCTGTTCATGACTGGTCATGCATGTACTTAGAGACATGCCACAGTGTCACACATTAGGGTCGGCATTGGTGGTATGTGTCATTACATGTGAGCGTCTTACATCACACATTGCTGTGATGTCTGTGCATGTTCGATGGTCTTGCTACACAAATGTACTTGACTAACAGGCAGTCACTACTTGTCTATGATATTTTTAAAAAGCAGTATGCAATGCACAGCTATGACTGCACATTCACATTTGGGTATATGAATAGCTGGAGACACAGAGGGGAACATCGGTGACAGTCTGTGTTACGGCACGAATGGCTTCATTTTCACAAGATATGTCTATGCATTTCATGCTGTGCTATGCATTACATGGTCTATGGTTGGTGTACAATGAGCATCTCCATTGTCAACATTACCAAAAAATGCTAAACAAGCCGTTACATGGTGTGAGTATGTTCTTGTGCAAGCAACATCACAAGATAAGTCCAGCATGTCAGCAATGAGCTAATATTAGCTGGTATGTGAAATTATGTTATGATTGGACAGATACCATCATAAGTTAGTTTTGGTGTTGTGTCTCCACATATAATTAGTACCCTATGGCCTACAAGATCTTACAGGCACAGCTCAGATAATGCATAGTGAAATGTGTGTGACAGAGGGCATAATGGAGCAGAAACCTAAAATTATGCATAGCTCTACATGCCCCACTCAGCCATGTTAAGCATGTTGAAGACCCAGATTCGCATGTGAACATGTCATTGTTACTTTGGAATGGCAAGGCAGCACTTTGTATGTCACAGTCCTTGCAACAGCAAAAGTAACGATGCCTGTGAGCACAAGCATTCCACATGGCCTGAAGATCATGCTGTGCCTTTGTATGAGACCCTGGTGTGTAGACACAGATACTGCTGAGTTACAGCAGACTGACAGGGATGACAATGCCTATGTTGTGCGTGATATGTTTGGCCCATTTTCTTGCCATTCTTGCATGAGCAATGAACATTACCTGATAGCAAGGCTTGTCATGTTATTGTTTAATATCACTGACATGAGAAGTATGCATTGTGGCAACTTTTTGTGTTGATCATTGAAGGTGTAACTGGTAATGTACAAATGTTAGTGTGCTTTGCTGGACACACACCATGAGGACACTGATGTAACAGGGTAGACATCCTATCTCTTTGAATGTCCTCTGAACGTCATTAAGCAAGAGTAGGTTGCGCTGTCCGTCACTGTCGAGGATGAGGCCCATCTACTCTACAAGACTTGTGATGCAGGGGACATGTGATTAGGCAAATTAGAGTTTCCACTTGCATCCCCTGTATAAGTATTTTTAAATGCATAGTTTGCGTACCATGATGTTCCCTGGATTGTTTTAACTGTACTCAACAAGGATTATGCTGGCTGAGTCAGTGAGTCAGAGAGAGTGTTGTGTATTGACGCTTGCTGTAGTACTGAGTTGGTGGAAATGGTTGAGTGTGAAGCAGAGAAGGGCCAGGGGTTGTATCTGCACAATATCTGGAAAAATACTGCTTGTAGCTAACAGTTTTCCATGGACGATATGGGACATGTTATCTGCTTGACAATGTTGCCATTCATGAGGCAAACATGTGGTGCAGCCTATCATCAACACATGTTAGAGAGCACTTTGTTGTATTTTGGATTTCCCTGGATGATATTGTAGATATTTATGTCAGGCATACTCCTGGCTGTGGTGGAGTGTCTTGGTGTCAACACTGTACTGTTACATGAATCATACATGATAGCTGGCCAGCTTGCACAAAACCATTTCATGATGAGAATTTTTACATTGCTTGAGAGATGCAACATTGTGTGACATTAACATTTCTTCTTAGAAGCATGCTTGTCTTTGTGTTGAACTGTGCCTGCAGATGTGTTGCGATTTAGATTGTTGTAGCTGTGCTGAAGTGCAAACGTACACACATCATACAAATGACGTGTTAACGTGCAGTCATAATCCATGTCTAGGTGGTGCACCATCTGGGGACTATAATGAATCATTTCATGACTGTATGACCCCAAACAATGTCCATTCCTGTTGTCATATGTTGCATGTTGTTGGGATGTTATTGCTGTACTGATTGTATTCTGATTTTCTTGGCTACTCCCTTGTTGGGCTGTCTTACATATGTCTTGATTATTTTGCATTGTGTGCTTGTGTATATTGTTTTGACCTGTTTCAAGGTATGTCGCATTACATTGTCTACATGTGAATTCTCACATATTTGAGGTACATGCTTGTGTACTTGAGGTATATGGTGTGTTAAGTTTGCACTTACCAACAAGCAGTCCATTTCCATATGTGCATTCTCAAAGCGCTGGTTGATGATCGATTGGCGAAAGATGTAGGAGTCATGCACACTCCCAGGGAACTTAGCGACAACATTGATGAACAGGCCCTGGTGGTCCACAATTGCCTGTACATTCATTGAGTGTGTGTGCTTCATGTTCCTGTATATATGTGCAGTTTCCGCAGCAGGCACAATTAGAACACGGGTGCTGTTAATTGCCCCCAACACATGCAGCCTTGCTTGATGTCAAGTTGTTCCTGTGCAGTATTGGGGAAGTGTAGGTGCTGTGGCGTCAGGCTGATAATGGCATCCAAGCCATTTAAGAGGAACCTGGAGAAGGCTGACTGTGAGACTCCACCCACTCTGGCAGTGGTTGGTTGGAAGGTACCAGAGGCCAACATGTGCAGCACTGCAAGTAGCTTTGTCTGCGGAGGGATGTTTGTGCAGCGCTGTGATGGTGCCTGAAGCCTTGGCGCAATCTGTGTGAGTATGTGTAAGATGGAGGTCCTTTTCAGCCTGTAGTGGGCTATCACATCCTCTGGCCGAAGGTCTATCAGAGTGATGCATTGGCAGTAGACCCGCTCTCTTCTTTGGCGCTGCCTCTGTGGTGGTACTGGTGGCGGTGGTAGTGGTTGTGGTCTTGTTGGGGCTCCAAGCTGCAAGAGTAGTACCTCCATGGCATCCTTAGGTAAGCAAATGAGGGTCTGGGTTAGTCTCCCTAATGTACAGGTGTGTTTGCACCATCTTTTAGACCAGCTTTTTTCTGGTCTCAAAAACCAGCAGCTAACTGGCCTTAGCGGCAGTTTTTTAGAAGTATCGCCAGACCGATAAATCATTGTAAATATCGCGAAGTTGGGTTAGCGGCAATTTTTACACGGGAACGCCCAACTTGCATCTAATTTTCGTTAAGTCCCGCTAACAGAAGTGGCGATCTAAAAAATGCACATTTATGCAGGAAAACTACCGCTAACTGCGTTTAGCGGCAACTTGTAAATACAGCGATAAAAAATAAGCCCCCGTAGCGTCAAAAAATGGACGCTACGGTGGCGTTAACTTCTTGTACATATGCCACTATGTTTTTAGATGTTTTTATACTCATATTTTAGCAAGGTCTTTTAATGATTTTAAACAGGCATATTTTGTTGTCCAGTCAGCTGAGGAGTGGGTGTTATGAGCCCCAATATACCCCGCAAAATAGGCCTAGGTAGTTGCACAACCTTTTACCTACATTTGTCCTACGTTGCTCTACATAATGGCTCTGGTGCTGACCTTTTACTTAGTTAGATGCTGAATAAATGTCGTGTGGTTTTCCTCGAAAACTAGCCTAATTTATTATGCATGAGGATTCTTAGTATCACAGCAGGATTACCATCTTCTTCATAATAACTCTGTACAAAAGTCCCCACTATTGTCATCCTTGGCCGCCTGGCCCACAGTACAATGACACATCTAGGTAGAACCCCTGGGGGTACCTTTCGGGTATATAAGTGCCACAACGTTGCTGGCCAAGAGAGAGGAGAAAAAGCTTCCATACTTACATGAGTCACTGAAGTCCCTGCCCACGGACACTCTAGCATGCAGTGGTCTGACATCCCTTGCGGGGTGCCAACTCGAGACCAAGATGAGGTCCTTCGTTCTCTCCCATCAGGTAATGGGGTTGGCTCTCTCCTAGGGGGATTCTTGGCTATACACCTTCATACATGCTAGGTACACTTAGGTACATCTAGTTAGGGTTCGCATGTTAGGAGTACTTATGATTACCGCCATGTATCTATATGCCTGCATATATTCACTGTGTTAGCACCATGGTAGAATTCTACCTTATCTTTAATCTGTTGGTGCTTATAACCGTATACATTTGTTTCTGTCTAATGGTTGTTGCAGCACACGTATTTTGTACTAGAATGATGCTGGTTCAATAAATGCTTATTGAAAACGTCCCCATCGTTTATTCTGTATATCTCTCTGAGAACGAGTGAGCACGAGTGACTGAGCAAAAAGTACTGTACTGTTTCCACGATCCCTGAGGGGTCAGGGTTGTCATGTTCGATAGTTGCCAGAAACTATTCGCTCCTTGATAAGGTTGTGGGGCTTATAGTGGCACTGTGAGCTAGCTGGTCTATAGACTAACATATCCTTTGGGGGTGTCTGGAATCAAACTGAACACCAATCCCTTAGTTTATGTTGTCTAAACATGCAGATCCGATTAGATTTGTAGGAACTACACAACAGGTCCATTAGGAGAATGTCATCTAGATAGACGATGAGGCGGATGCCCGGGCACTGAGGAGCTCCATCACTGGGTGCATCACTTTGGTAAAGCACCACAGTGCCAAAGACAGGCCGAACAGGAGATTGGTAAACTAAAATATCTGGCCTTCCATTGAAAGTGGAGGAAGTGGTGGTGGCGTTGGTGAGGGACGTTCGGGATGGTGAGGTAGGCGTCCTTGAGGTTGAGGTGCGCCATACAATCATTTAGTTGAAGGAGGTCCCATAGGAGATGGATTCCCTCCATCTTGAAGTGGTGGTAAAACAACCACTTCTTGAACTCCTTCAGTCCACCATCCCATTCATCTACCACAAACAAATTGCTGAGGAAGCCTGTGGGATGGGTGGTGGTGTGTGCGATCGTCCCTTTGCGGAGGAGGTCCGCTAATTCAAAGTGCACCAACGTGGCATCTGTAGCCGAGAAGTCCAGCGGGATAGGGGGCTTCTTTTGGGTGAGTGAGCCATTGAACTCTATATGAAAACCTTGAATGGTTTGAAGCATCAATGTGTCTGAGATAATACTCACCCAGTTGTGGGAGAACTCTCGAAACCACCCCCCAGGCGTTGATGAGAAAAAGGAAGAACACTCACCTTGAGCGGAACCTTGAGCACCACTGCCTCTGTGGCCGCCAGTCGTGCCCATGTGTCAGGGATAGCTACTGGTAGGGTAGAAGATCCCAAACTTGGAGGCGTCTTGGCATTGTTCACTTTTATGACTGTAGCCTCCTCTGAAGGCTGAGGGCTGCAAGCAGCTGGTCAAACGCCCCCTGCCTCGGCCAGCCCCGGCAAAAACCCAGGGTGCGAAGATACGTTTTAAAAATGCCTGCGCCTTATCTAAGGAGTTGAAAGTCTGAACAAATCTGTCTAGTTCCCTGATGAATGGGCCACCAAATAACCCCCATTGGGTGATGGGGCCCGCTTCTGACATGGTGAGATTCCCCAATTTGGGGTTGATCTTGATGAGAAGCGAACAGCGCCTCTCTGTTGAGATGGTGCAGTTCATGTTCTTCAAGAAGATAAGGGCTCGCTGGGCCCATCCGGACAATACCTCTGGTGAGATGAGGGTACCCAACGCCTTGGTGTCTGTGGCCATATCCAGGATGCGTGTTAGTCATGTACTGGTATGGGATGGTTGGGTAGAGGGGCGCCAAGGACGAGACCCCAACTCTGGTTCCATGTTGGAGTCCGAAAGGGAATCCATGTCCTGCTGGGGAGTGGGCAGCCTGGAAATGGGGGTATCCCCTGCGTGCGGGGACCCAGAAGGACCGGGCACCTGCAGGCTCAATCCCAGAGGTTGAGCGTGGTCCATGAAGGCCCTTTTCAGATGCTCAAAGGCATTGATATTGGCGCCTGGGTTGGAGTCCCTTTTACGTTTAGGGTCGGCCCAGGCAAGGTGGGCGTCCCCGGAGGTATAAGGGGCTTGAGCCCCAAGTTGTCTTCCACCCCTAGGTAGGGGTTTAAAGCATCACTCTGCACACTGCAAGAGTTTCTGTTCCTGGGGAGCCACCGCATGTGTAACCGCCTTCCAGATAGAGGCATCCATGACCTCACAAAAGTGATTGTCTATGGGGAGGTAAGTCATGCTGTCCTCCTCCATGTAGGTTTCCTCTATGTCACTCATCCTGTGTAAGTATGTACTGGGGTACTAGTGTCAATATTATGGTTCTGGGATCACCAGATAGATACAGAGGGAGGATAAAGCATGTGGGGGTCTCCCAGCCAGTATTAGCAAGACCAAGGGGGTAATGACAGAGGAAATATTCTGCAGGACACCACTGAACCCTTAATGGTATAATGGGTTAATTCTACACCTCGGCTGGTGTCCTCAAAGGCTTTATTTAGCCTCTGACAAGCGCTATGCGCAGGTACCTGTACAGACTCTATATGGGGTGTAATGCCACAACAGTAATACAAAAAATGAGTCAATTATCACACAAATTAGCAAATATAAGGGCTGGAGTCACTTATCTGGCTGCTGGAGCAGCGCAGCAAGAGGAGGTGACAGCAGAGACAAGGGACTATCACGGGGACACTAGACTGCTGATTGGAAAATGATTAATGTTCCTGTTTGACTTGTTCTGGTTTTAACTTGGCTGCTGTAATGAAAAAGTACAGCAAAATCCTAACTTCTGGTGCTGACATAGAATTCATCACCTACACTAAAGACTATTACAGCCTTATATGGGAGGAACAGTCTCCATGAAACTTAAAAAGGAGTATGCCAGTGTATTGTGATCAATTTGACATAGTGGAGATACATAGATATAAAAAAAAAAGACCAAAGGATGTGTATAGATTTTGTCATTGGGTCAAGGAAAGCTTGGGCCATAATCTTTGTTGCTGCAATGGTCTCCTTGATTAAAGAAAACGTTTTAACACTTCTGGGGCCCTATTACAGATAGAGCACACTTTTCCTGTTTTCGCCACAGCTTTAACCCCTTCTGTGCCAAGGCTGTGTTGCTCCTGTGCCTTGGATGGAACTGTTACATCCAAGGTGCAGCATTCAGAAATCCCTCTGCTGTAAACAGCAGATGGATTTCCTTTTTTTTCCTCAGCCTCGGGAGCTGGGGAAGAGTCCCAGGGCATTTTGTTTTCAGTGTAATGATGATCGGCACGCAGGGCTCATTGACGTCATTATACCTTGAAAGTGAAAGTTAAAGGAGCCCATCGGCTCATTTCACTTTCACTGCCTATGTGCTCGCGGGGCTATCTAAGCCCCCTAAGCACGTAGACAGACGGGAGAGGTATCATTAGAATCCTCTGTAAACCTCAAATTTAGCTAAAAAATAAAGGTTTTCTCACATTTCTGTGTGGGATCACTGTGCTAAGACAGATTTCCTACAAGCCAGCGTTCCCCTCGGTCTCCTGAGTAAAATGATACCTCACTTGTGTGGCTGGGCCATGGGCCTGCGAATGCGAAAGGCCAAAAATGCACAAATTGAGGGGATAGCACAGCGAGCTCTAAGTGCTATATTTTTGTTTATATACGTTTTTAGGTTGACTCTGCATTGAACACCCACACAAGTGAGGTATCATTTTTATTGAGAGACGAAGGGGAATGCTGGGTGGTAGGAAATTTGTGCCGATGCGGTAATCCCAGACAGAAATGTAAGAAAAACGTGATTTTTCTTAGCAAAATTTGAGGTTTGTAGGGGATTTTGGGTAGGAAAATGTTGGGGGATTCACACAAGCCACACCTCACTGGACTCCTCCGGGTGTCTAGTTTTCAGAAATGTCTGGGTTTGGTAGGTTTCACTACATGGCCTCGAAGCCCAGGACCAAAAATGCAGGTGACACCTTTGCAAAACCAGGGGGCATATTAGCAAGGGCGTTATCGCCGCTTTAGCTGCACTTTTTGCTGATAAAGCGGCAATATTTTTATCGCCCTATTAGCAAGCTGTCGCTAACAGCTGTTAGCGTCAGCTTAATGGCGATAGCGGCCGTTTTGTTGCTGCTTTGCATGTCAGCGATAATTATCGCTAATGACATGCAAAGTAGGCGTTCCCAACTAAAAGCAACTGCAAACAGTCGCAAACACAACTTCCCCCTAACAGCAATGCCCGCGAAGCGATAAAAAAAGTCGCGCTAACCACGATTATCGCTGGATTTTAACACCTGCTAAAAACTTGACTTAACCATTCTTGTCAATGGGAGGTGGATTGTAAGGTTAAGTCCTCACCTGCCTATTAGCAAGCTTTTCATTAGCGCAGTGATTTTATCGCTGGATTTCTCGCGCTATTGCTGGGTTTCGCCGCTATCGCTGGATTTTTTATCGCTTTGGAGATAAGCGTTGATAATAACGCGTTATCTCTGCGATGAAATCCAGCGATAGCCGGCGATAAAAAAAACTGCGCTAAGCGCTTTGCGATAATTATTGCAAATCCTAGGTAATATGCCCCCAGGTCTTTTTGTGATCAATAATTTTCAAGTCTCCACAGTACATTTTGGGCTGTTTCCTGTTGCGGGCATTAGGCCTACCCACACAAGTGAGGCACTCAGGAGACTTGGGGGAATGCTGGGTGGGTGGAAGTTTGTGGCTCTCTGCCGATTCCAGAACTTTCCATCACAGAAATGTGAGGAAAATGTGTTTTTTTTACAAAGTTTGAGGTTTGCAGGGGATTCTGGGTAACAGACTCGGGTGAGAGCCACACAAGTCACCCCATCCTGGATTCCCCTGGGTATCTAGTTTTCAAAAATGTACAGGTTCGCTAGTTTTCCCTAGGTGCCGGCTGAGCTATGGCCCAAAATCCACAGCCAGGCACATTGCAAAAAAAAATTCTGTGGAAAAATGTGATGTGTCCACATTGCATGATGGGCCATTTCCTGTTACGGGCATTAGGCCTATCCACAGAAGTGAGGTACAATTTTTATTGAGAGACTTGGGGGAATGCTGCGTGGGTGGAAGTTTGTGGCACCCTGCAGATTCCAGAACTTTCCATTACAGAAATGTTAGGAAAATGTGCTTTATTTTTACAAAGTTTGCAAGAGATTCTGGGTAACAGAACCTGGAGAGAGCCACACAAGTCACCCCATCCTGGATTCCCCTGGGGTCTAGTTTTCAAAAATGTACAGGTTTGCTAGGTTTCGCTAGGTGCCGGCTGAGCTAGCGCCCAAAATCCAAGGTTAGGCACATTGCTAAAAAAGGGTCAGTTTTCTGTGGAAAAATGTGATGTGTCCATGTTGTATTTTGGGCCTTTTTCTGATGCGGGCACTAGGCCTACCCACACAAATGAGGTACAATTGTTATCGGAAAACTTGGTGGAATGTTGGGTTGGTGGAAGTTTATGGCTCCCCACAGATTTCAGAACTTTCCAACACAGAAATGTGTGGAAAATGTGGGTTTATTTTTACAAAGTTTTAGGATTGCAAGTGATTCTGGATAACAGAACCTGGTGAGAGCCACACAAGTCACCCCATCCTGGATTACCCTGGGTGTCTAGTTTTAAAAAATGTACAGGTTTGCTAGGTTTCCCTCAGTGCCGGCTGAGCTAGCGCCCAAAATCCACAGTTAGGCACATTGCAAAAAAAGGGGCAGTTTCCTATGGAAAAATGTGATGTGTCTACGTTGCGTTTTGGGACTTTTCCTCCTATGGGCACTAGGCCTACCCACACAAGTGAGGTACAATTTTTATCGGAAGACTTGGGGGAATACTAGGTGTGTGGAAGCTTGTGGCACCCCGCAGATTCCAGACCTTTCCATCACAGAAATGTGGGGGAAATGTGTGTTTTTTGGGACAAATTGTGAGATTTGCAAGGGATTCTGGCTAACTTAACCTGATGAGAGCCACACAAGTCACCCCATCTTGTATTCCCCTTCGGTGTCTAGTTTTAAAAAATATACAGGTTTTCTAAGTTTTCTATGTGACGGGTGAGCTAGGTCTCAAACTCCACAGCTAGACATTTTGCAAAAAAGGGTCCATTTTCAGTGGAAAAATGTGATGTGTCCATGTTGTGTTTTGACCCATTTCCTGTCATGGGCACTAGGCCTGCCCACACACAAGTGAGGTACCATTTTTATTGAGAGACTTAGGGGAACACAGAATAGAACAAGTGTTATTACCAATTGTCCTTCCAAATGTAAGACAGTGTGTCAAAAAGAAGACATTTTCAAAAATGCCCTCTAATTCACATGCTACTATGGCTATCCACAAATTCAGAGATGTGCAAATAACCACTGCTTCTAAACTCCATTTCTTGTTCCTATTTTGGAAATACATAGGTTTCCTTCATACCTATTTTTCACTCTTTATATTTTACCAAATGAATTGCACAATGAAAAACCATTGCAAGGTGTAGCTCAGTTATTGGCTCTGGGTAACTTGGGTTCTTGGTGAACCTACAAGCCCTATATATCCCGGCAACCAGAAGGGTCCCATGGACATAATGGTATATTGCTTTTAAAAATCTACCATAGTTAGAAGAAGTTACAAGTGAAAATGTAGGCACAAATGGCTGTTTTTTAAACTCAATTTCAACATTTTCTTTATTTCAACTGCTACTTTCTACAGGAAAACCCTGAAGGATCTACACAAATGACCCCTTGATGAGTTCAGAATGTTGTCTACCTTTCAGAGATGTATAGCTTTTCAGGATCCATTATTGGCTTTGCACCAATTTCTACCACTAACTGGAAGGAGGCTGAAAGCCCAAAAAAATTGGAAAAATTGGCTATGTTCCAGTAAAATGCAAAAACTGTATAGAAAATGTTGTTTTTCTGACAAAAGTCTGCCTGTTCCTCAAAGCTGGGAAGATGGAGATTTTAGCACCACAAACCCTTCATTGATACCATGTGCAGGGAAAAAAACTGACGCTTTCTTCTGCAGCACTTTTTTCCCATTTTTTCCCAAAACACCAAAATGTTGCTGTATTTTGCCTATTTTCTTGGTCCTCTCCAGGGGAATGCACAAACCCTGGGTACCTTTAGAATCCTCAGCATGCTGGAAGAAAAGGACGCCAATTTGGCATGGATATTTTATGTGAACAAAAGGTTATGGGGGCCTAAGCGTGAACTACACCAAATAGCCAAAAAAGGACATGGCACGGGCGGGGGAGAGGCCTGGTAGCAAAAGGCTTAAATAGGTGCATCGTGCACAATCAGAGAAGGTGCACCCTATTATAAAGAATTTACTGCCCTCAGGGCAGCCGTGAACTTGTGCTGCCCTGGGGGTAGTGCATTCAAGTTAAATACAGAGCAGCTGCTTTAAAGCCACTCTGCTTTTCACTGTGCAGGCGGTAACCCGCTTGCACTTTTAAGAGGGATTAGAGATCTCCTTGCAGGCATAGTGACTGCACCCACCTGCAAGTGGATGTCAGTCCACCACCTTTTTGTGGCTCACTTTCATTCTGTCTCCTGACAGCTTCTTTGCACCTGCATTCATAATATGGTGAGGGCACAGAGGTAAAGATATTCCCTCATTGGCATGGGACTATGCCCCCCATGCAGATGAGGGAATGGCCCCTTGAGATAGCGCTGCAGCTACATGTGCACTAGCGCTTTCTATATTACAATAGGAGCTGCACAAGCGTCTGCGGCCCCCTTCTGAAATACCAAAGTGCCCCCAGGAGCACACAAAGCGGGCGCACATCCCCGTTGTGCCCCCGAGGGACTTTCTATAATACGGCCCCTGTTATGCAACTGGCCTATGGTTTAACAAAAGTTAAAAATTTACCACAGAGCAGTTTGGCTGAATTGACTTAGGATCTAATGCCTTTTTAGGACATTTTTGTAAGTGTTAACATTCCTCTTCTGCTAAGGAATGAAGATTTGCTTTGTATTTATTAGAGATATTACTTTTCATGGGTAAAGTGGGTGCAGATAGTATTATGAGATTTTCTTTATTTTTTTAACTGCTTTAATGATATTGATATTATAATGGTTTTAACCCCTTCGGTGAGTCAGACGCACAGTGCTCATGTGCGTAGGACGGCCCCCGGCCGTCCTCGTACATGGCATTTGAAACCCTCTGGTGCGGGCACCAGAGGGATTTCTTTTCCCCCCAACAGCCTCGGGAGCTGGGGAAGAGCTTCCCCAGCTCCCGAGGCTGTCTGTTTGTTTTCCCTGAAATGACAATCAGCGCGCACGTCCCACTGACGTCATTTCAGTGAAACCGAAACTGAAATGAGTCGAGAGGCTCATTTCAGTTTCACTTTCTACATGCTCAGGGGGCTATCTCAGCCCTCTGAGCATGTGGAAAATCAGGAGAGGTATCGTTGGAAAGGGGAGAATCTCCCCTTTCCAACGGTACCTCTCGCTAGTGGATCCCTGCTTGGGGATTGCCCCTGGAGGGCGATCCCCAAGCAGGGATCCACCCACTAGGCACCAGGGAGGGGGAGCGGCCCCTTGGGCAAGGGCCTTTGCTCCCCACATATTGATTATGGTGAATTCAGTCTTTATACCCCCTGGGAGGCAGACGGGGGCAGTAGCCCCTAATCTGCGCCCCCGGGGGGCAGAAAGCCCACTAGAAACCAGGGATTTTTTTTCCAATGTGAATTAGGGGTGGGGGCTGCCCAATATGGGCATGCCAATGCCCCCACCCCCTGCCACAAAATTACAGTCTTTCTGCCCACCCTAGGGGGTAGATGGGGGCAGTAGTCCCCAATCTGTCCCCCTGGGGGGGCAGAAAGCCCACTAGACGCCAGGGATTTCTTTTCCAATGTGAATTAGGGGTGGGGGCTGCCCAATATGGGCATGCCAATGCCCCCACCCACCACAAAATTGCAACCTTCTGCCCCCCATCTGCCCCCCGGGGGAAGAAAACCCACTAGATGCCAGGGTGTTTTCCCCCATTGAAATTAGGGGTGGGGGCTGCCCAAGATGTGCATACCAATGCCCCCACCCCTCCCCCCCAAAATTCCAGTCTTTCTGCCCCCCCTGGGTGGCAGATGGGGGCAGTAGCCCCCAATTTGCCCCCGCAGGGGCAGGAAGCCCACTAGATACCAGGGATTTTTTTTACTGCAATTAGGGGTGGGGGCTGGCCAAGATGAGCATGCCAATGCCCCCACCCACTCCCACAAAATTACAGTCTTTCTGCCCCCCCTAGGGGGTAGATGGGGGCAGTAGTCCCCAATCTGTCCCCCTGGGGGGGCAGAAAGCCCACTAGACGACAGGGATTTCTTTTCCAATGTGAATTAGGGGTGGGGGCTGCCCAATATGGGCATGCCAATGCCCACACCCCGCCACAAAATTACAACCTTCTGCCCCCCCATCTGCCCCCTGGGGGAAGAAAGCCCACTAAATGCCAGGGTTTTTTCCCCTGTTGTTTTTTTAAATTTTTTTTTTTTAGTCCTCATTGTGCAATAAAACAGGATTAGTTGAGAGAGCAGGATTTTCCGCGGTCGAGGGGCCCCAGCTTACTTTCCGCATCGGCCGGTCCCTTTCCCCGACATACACTTTCCACCCAGTGGTTTAGTGCATGTGGGTGTCCCAACTGCCCCTTGGGCCCCTCTTCCACACCTCTTCCCATACTTCCTTCTTTGGGAGTGATATCTGTGCCAACAGTTCCCAGGTCACTCTTATTGCTGTTTTACTTAATCATTGGACCATATTTTCGCATCACTTTGTTTCAGCATATCAGACTACCCCTATGTCTTTCCCAGATGTCCCAAAATTCTAGCCTCTTACTGCGTATGCCTGCCCGTTCAAGTTTATTTGTCCTAATGACTGATCGCACCCATTCTGCTAGTGATGGCGGGTTTTGGTATATCTATTTTATGCATATTTCCCGTCTTGCTAATAATATTAAAAGGAATAGTAAGCTATTCTGTTTTTTACTTAAACTAAGTCCTTCCCTGTTACCGTTACCGTTCATATTCCTCACCCCAAACATTATTAGCCCCAGGCTTACCTCTATGTTCTGCTGTAGTACTTCTGAGAGAGTTTTACCCACTTCTTCCCAGAAGGTTTGTAGTTTGGGGCACCTCCAGAACATATGGACATCGTCCGCTCTCTCCTCACCACACTTGGGACACTTTTTCGTCTCGCCCCTCGACAGCTTGGACAACTTCTTCGGTGTCCAATAGACTCTATGTAATGTGAACAAATGAATCCTTTTTAGGGGAGCAGATTTGACTATATGCCAGCATGTAGACATTGATACTTGCCATAAATTCTGTGTATCCAGCGTAGGCCGGTCCTTCCCCCAGATCTCTATGGGCAGGCTGAAATCTTCTTCTCCTGCTGATATGAAAGACCAATACCAATGTGCTACTTCTTTCTTCATTGCTCCCCCTTGGATTTTTGTTTTTATTTCCGGATTTCCTGTGTCGTCCTTCCCTAGAGTCTTTATCCAGCTCGATAGCTGGTAGAATTTAAATTTAGAAATTGTCCCATCGGTCAGCTGTGATAATTTGTCCCACCCGACTAGTGATTTTCCTGTTATTATCTGACCCCATTTCTCTACTCTCCCTAATCTCAGCGGTGTTGATAACGTGTCTCTTAAACATTCTGGCGTTCCTGGTGAGTCCCAAATCGGGGCGTTGTCACTATAGTACGGGATTTTCCATGTACGTCTGGCTTGATACCATAGTTTAGCAGCTGCCTCTAGTGTCTTTAGTTTAACTCTTTTAAAGAATTTTGGATTACCAAATTTATATAGGAAATGGCTTCCTTCCGACATTGTCATGGCTTGCAAATAGGTTGGGTATAGTTGTTGTTCTTTAAAAGGCACTCTGATATTCTTAAAGTGAAAGTCCCTATAGTACTGGTACATGTCTGGACTAGCAATCCCACTGTGCTCCTTCCTCCTCCTGATCTTTTTCCAGGCTATTCTTACTCCTCTTGATGCCCAGATAAAGCTACTAATATCTCCCTGTATCTTGTTGAACCACTCTCTCCTAAATTCTAGGGGTATGGTGTTAAAAATGTATGTGAACTTGGGGAGTATCATCATCTTTATTAAGTTAGAGCGGCCCAGGAAGGACAATGGTAAGCTTTTCCATGCATTCAACAGCTTCTTAGATTCTGCTAGGACTCTGTTAAAATTTACTTGAGCAATTTTCCCAATCTCGCCTACTACCTGGATCCCTAGGTATCTTATCTGTTGTTTTACTAATGGGATGTCGCTCTGGATGTTCCACTGCATGACTTCAGTTTCCTGTTGATTTATCTGATATCCAGATGTTTTCCCAAATGCTTCAAGCACCTCTATTGTGTTCAGCAATGTTCCTTCCAGGTCGTCCGTGAATATCATTAGGTCGTCTGCGTATAATGCGACCTTCTTGATCCACGTTTTATACCTAAAGTTGTTTATCATCTGATTTTGCCTCAATGCATTTGCTAGGGGCTCTATGTACAAGTCAAACAGTAGTGGGGAAAGGTGGCATCCCTGTCTTGTTCCCCTCCTAATATTTATTTTATTTGTGAGTGCACCATTTACTAATACACGTTTTGTAGGGTTCCTGTATAGAGTCTTTACAGCCCCTATATAACTGCTTCCCAAATTGTATTTTTCTAACACTTTATGCAAATAGACCCAACTAAGCCTATCGAATGCTTTGGCAGCGTCGAATGTGATTATAGATAGCGGGGATCTTTCCTTGTTGGCCACATCTATAGCACCCACCAGCTCGTGTGTTAATTCATGTATATGTCTGCCCCGTATAAAACCTTTTTGATCCTCATGTATTAAGGTGCCGACTACCTGGCCCAATCTTTTTGCGAGTATTTGAGTGTATATCTTATAATCGCTGTTTAATAAAGACAGTGGCCTATAAGACTCACACCTTTTTGGGTCCTTCCCTGGTTTCAATAAGATGCATATTGTCGCTTCTTCCCATGATTTCAGCAATTCCTGCCCATCTATGAGTAGCTCATTGAATAATTCCGTCAACTGTGGGGCTAGCTCTTCTTTTAAGGATTTATAAATCTCATTTGGCAGCGCAACTGGCCCTGCTGCTTTCGCATTTTTTAATTCTTTTACTATCCCCATTACTTCTCCTTCTGTTACTTTAGCATTAAGTCTGGCCCTGCAATTTTCTGGTAGCTCTTGTTTTATCCAATTCTTGAGAAAATCTTCTATCTGTTGTTCATCGGCCCTTGTGTCCTCAGTATATAGGTTCTCAAAGAAGCTACTGAACGCCCTCCTGATCTCTGCTTCGTCTGTACTCATTGCCATTTGGTTATCCTCCTGTATTCTAAAAATCTTATTACGGCTTTGTTCTGTCTTGGTTTTCCAGGCCAAGATTTTGCCGCAGCCCTCACCATAGTGATAGTGAGCAAATTTACTAGCCTCCCATTTATCTTTGATTTTAGTTTCAAGAATGTCATTGAGCTCGTCCCTTAGCTTGTTCCTTTCCTCTTCTAGTTTTTCGATCTTATGTGCATTATTCTCCTTGTCCATTCTCCTTTCTAAGATCATAATAACCCTTTCTATCTCATTTATCTTATTCTTAAACTTCTTGTGTCTGTAGGCTCCTGTGCTTGTTAAAATCCCTCTTATTGTGGCCTTGTATGCATCCCACCGCACCTGCTTTGATGTCTCCTTTGTATTTATTGTGAAGAAAGACTTTGTTTCCACCTTCAAGTTGTCTACTATCTCTGGGTCAAGGAGCAGCGTTCTATCTAGCGTCCACCAAGGAGTGTCTTGTGTCTTCTGCAGGCACACCTCCATCTGTACTGCTGAGTGGTCTGATAGGTGCGCCGGGAGATGTTCAACCCTCTTTACTTTATTACATAGAGTCTTATCTACTAGGAAGTAATCAATTCTAGATGAGTGACCCAATTTTTTATTCTTAAAAGTAAACTTGTGAGATTTTATTCCTTTTTTTCACCAGATGTCTATCAAGCCTAACTCTTCTAAATAAAGCTTTAAACAGCTTCTCATTCTTGGCAGGGTTATGGTATTCCTAATTGGCAGCCTGTCTTTCCTGGGATCTATAACCAAGTTAAAATCCCCTCCAATTATAATTTGCGATGGAGTATCCAAAAGATATGTGTATAGTTCCTGCATTGCTGTTGGGTCGTCCAAATTTGGACCATAGTATCCAGCAATTACACAGCTAACCCCGCTCAGGCAAACTTTTGCTACGGACCATCTTCCTTTCAAATCGCTATGAGATGATTCTATTGTCGCCCTCGCTGATCTTTTAAAAAGAATGCACACTCCCTTGACACAGCAAGCCTGATCTGTACACGTATAAGCATCCACCCACTTTTTTTCTTCAAAATTTCTACCCACTCTTTCTTTAGGAGGTGTGTTTCTTGTAAAATTATTATATCACTCTTTATATTTTTTAGATACTCCAATATTCTATACCTTCTATCTCTGACCCTCAAACCATTTACATTCCATGTTAGGATGTTAACCCCCCATGACCTACAATTTTGTTCTTTTTTGTATCATCTGCTTTTGCACAAGTCGGACCATTTTTTGGGATTTGTTCCCTATATGCTCCCACACCTTCTGTGAACTTATTCCTATAGCTGTGATCCCTTCCCCCCACGCCCCCCCTGACCCTCACCCTCCCATGGAGAAACCCCCCTCTGTCTCTTTGGCGATGTATCTCGCATATTTGAGCCCCGGACTCTACAGGCTATTCTTTATACTTTCTGGGCTTTGATTCTGACTATTAAGGACTCCACTTCCTTTGGTTCTTTCAAGTTATGCATCTGGTTGCCCCACATTATTCTCAGGGATGCTGGAAATCTCAACTGTACTGTTGCCCCCAGGAATCTTAACTCCTGCATGAATTGCCCTAACTCCCACTGTCTATCCAGCGTTACTTTGGAGATATCTCATCTTATTTTGAAGGCCCAATCATTTTTTGTGTGAGATCCAGCTCTTATTCCCTCACTCAATATTCTCTCTTTCAGGGTATATGTTCTAAAGTTGATCAAAATCTTCCTCGGGTTTTTTCTAGGTTTACCTTTGCCAAATGGGTCCCTGTGTACCCTCTGTATGTCCTCCGCCAGCTCTTTTGTTTCGATCCATGGAAAAAACTCCTTTAGAAGCTAGGAGAAAATGGCGGCCGGCTAGAGGGTTGGTCGCGAGCTCCCGCGGCTCGCAGGCATACTATGTAAGTAGCGATATTACCGGGCAAAAAAAAAATGAAGTAAAGGACTCACGCGGAATCAGGAGAGGTTGCGGTATGCCCCCTGGGTCGGAGCGGAGAGAGGGGATCGACGTGGTGAGGCCGGCAGCATCCTCAAGCAGTGGAA
Source organism: Calotriton arnoldi (assembly GCA_963921515.1). Taxonomy (NCBI): domain Eukaryota; kingdom Metazoa; phylum Chordata; class Amphibia; order Caudata; family Salamandridae; genus Calotriton; species Calotriton arnoldi. The sequence continues at coordinate 1,019,597 of CAWUFW010005124.1, read as the reverse complement.
CGCAGTCTGGCTCGGTGTGGGAGCAGGCGGTGCTGGTGCTGCGCTCTAGCAGGAGAGCAGCCTCCAAGGTTTCCTTCCGGGGGAGAGCTCGGGTCAGCCCCGGCAGCGCTAGCACCTGCAAAAACAACGCGACATACAGGAAGGCAGACAGTGAGGTTGTGGGAACAGGCTGGATGGTAAACCAGAGAGCAGAAGCAGAGGGCAGCAAACGAGGGTAAGTGAGCAGGTTGAAGGGGGGGTGTCCTCCTCCGCACAGAGCAGAAAAGGGAGAAAGCCAGGACTAGGTCAAATCCATCTAGAGACCCCAAATAGGCAGACGCAAGATCTCACAGTGAACAGGGGGTTGAGATACTGCCTGAGGAGTAGGGGACTGGCAGCAAGCTTAATAACTGCCCCAGAATCAGTCAACAATACTGTTATCACCGTAACTACCTCTAAAAACCCAAATAATGGCAAAAGTAGAAAGCTGGCTACTCCTCCTCAAGCCCTGGTTACTGCCCAAGTTACTGCCCCCACCTCAGTCTCAATAAAGACAAGAACAGCAGGCTCAAAGGTTAAGATAACTCCCTCTCTCCGATCATATTTTAAAGTAAAGCAAACACTCCCAAGTGAGACAACAGTAACAGAAAGAGAGCCAAGTAAAAAAGAAGGTAAACCAGCAATGACTGAGATTAGCCCTGTGATTGACTCTTCGACGGAGACTAGCCTTGTGAATGATTTTCCGACAAGCAAGAATAGGTTTGAGGTCCTTGAGGTGATCGAAACCACAGGGGGGGAACCCATATTGGAGACTATGGAGAAAGGTGGTCAACTTAGTTCAAAGGGTGATCAAACAAGGGGTACAGACAGTTTAATTGAGACACTGATCACAGAAATGAGAGAGAACTTTGCGACCTCAGAAAAAAATCAACAAAGGATTCAGGGAGCCTGCGAAGCAATGGAAATCAAAATTAACTCTATAATGGAACGCATCATTGTAGTAGAATCCACAGTGGAGGAAATGGGTAAAAGCGTAGAATCGAACAAGGTGGAAATACAGGCTCTGAAAGAAAGTAAAAAGGAACTCAGGGGTAAAATTGAGTCAATGGAAAATCAGGCTAGACGAAATAATCTAAGAGTCTTAAATGTTCCGGAGGGACAAGAGGGCAACGATATTAAAGGCTATATGATAACACTTCTAAAGGAGTTTTTTCCATGGAGGGTTTTTTCCCCTGTTGAATTTAGGGGTGGGGGCTGCCCAAGATGGGCATACCAATGCCCCCACCCCTCTCCCCCAAATTTCCAGTCTTTCTGCCCCCCCTGGGTGGCAGATGGGGGCAGTAGCCCCCAATTTGCCCCCCCCCCGGGGGGCAGGAAGCCCACTAGATACCAGGGATTTTTTTTACTGCAATTAGGGGTGGGGGCTGGCCAAGAAGAGCATGCCAATGCCCCCACCCACTCCCACAAAATTACAGTCTTTCTGCCCCCCCGGAGGGGCAGATGGGGGCATGAGCCCCCAATCTGCCTCCCTGGGAGGGGAGAAAACCCACTAGACTCCAGGGATTTTTTTTCATTGAATTTAGAGGTGGGGGCTTCCAAAAAGGGGCATGCCAATGCCCCCCCCCCCAAAATCCCACAGTCTTTCTCCCCCCCCGAAGGCAGATGGGACAATAGCCCCTGATCTGCCCCCCGGGGGGGCATAAAGCCCACTAGGCCCCAGGGATTGTTTTTTTTACACATAGAGGTGGGGGCTGCCCAAAATGGGCATGCCAATGCCTTCACCCCCCCCAAAAAAAATTGCCACAGCCTTTCTGCCTCCCCTGGGAGGCAGATGGGGAAATAGTCCCTAATCTGCCCCCCAGGGGGGCAGAAGGCCCACTAGGAGCCAAGGATTTTGTTGTTTTATTTATACGTAGGGGCGCTTGGCTGGCAGTGTATGTGGATGACGCTTGGCTGGTGGTGTGTGTGGATGGTTGTGTGCGTGTACTGACTCTTGGCTGGTGGTGTGGCTTGCATGGATCCCCCAGCATTTTCTTATCCAGAAAGTCAAATTTTACTCACATTTCTGTGTGGGTAATTTGTAGGATCACGGTGCAGGCCCAAATTTCCTACTACCCAGCATTCCCCTTAGTCTCCCGAGAAAAATGATACTTCACTTGTGTGGATGCCCAAAGTAGTGTCAGCCGAAAAACGTATACACCAACTGTCCTTTTAGACCCGCTTTGGGCCCCCCTCAATTTCTACATGTTTTAGGCCCTTCCTGTTATAGGCACTTGGCCCATCCATGCAAGTAAGGTATCATTTTTATCGGGAGATTGAGGGGAATGCTGGGTAGTGGGAAATGTGTGCCGTGCGATGATCACACAACTTTCCCGCACAGATATTAGTGGAAAATGTGACTTTTTAGCTAAATTTGAGGTTTGCAGCGAATTTTTGGAAGGAAAATGTTGGGGGATCAACGTAAGCCACACCTCCCTGAACTCCCATGGGTGGCTAGTTTTCTGAAATGTCTGGGATTTTTAGGTTCCCCTAGATGTCTGCAAACCCAGGACCAAAAACACAGGTGCCCACCTATCTATCACAAAACTACCTGGTTTTTCAAGGGGGTCACCTGCGTTTTTGGTCCCGGGCTCAGCGGCCATCTAAGGAAACCTACCAAACCCACACATTTCTGAAAACTAGACACCCTGGGGAGTCCAGGGAGGTATGGCTTTCATGGACCCACCAACGTTTTCCTAACCAGAATCCCCTGCAAACCTAAAATTTAGCTGAAAAAATCACATTTTTCTCAAATGTCTGTATGGGAAAGTTGTGGGATCAAAGGGCTGACACAAATTTCCTACCACCCAGCATTTCCCCTGGTCTCCCGATAAAAATTGTATCTCACTCGTGTGGGTGGGCCAGGTACCCACGAAAGGCAAGGGCCCAAAACGTATTGAGGAGACATCAAAATTACCTATCACAAAACGACCTGGTTTTGCAAGGAGAGTCACCTGGGTTTTTGGCCCCGGGCTCGGCGGCCATCTATGAAAACCTACCAAACCCACACATTTCTGAAAACTAGACACCCAGGGGAGTCCAGGGAGGTATGGCTTGCGTAGACCCACCAAGGTTTTCCTATCCGGAATCCCCTGCAAACCTCAAATTTAGCTGAAAAAAGCACATTTTTCTCAAATTTCTGTGTGGGAAAGTTGTGGGATCACCAGGCTGACACAAATTTCCTACCACCCAGTGTTCCCCCAGTTCTCCTGATAAAAATTGTACCTCACTCGCATGGGTGGGCCAAGTACCTGCGACAGGAAAGGGCCCAAAACGTATTGAGGAGACATCAAAATTACCTATCACAAAACAACCTGGTTTTGCAAGGGGGATCACCTGGGTTTTTGGCCCCGGGCTCGGTGGCCATCTAGGGAAACCTACCAAACCCACACATTTCTGAAAACTAGACACCCGGGGGAGTCCAAGGAGGTATGGCTTGCGTGGACCCACCAAGGTTTTCCTATCCAGAATCCCCTGCAAACCTCAAATTTAGCTGAAAAAATCACATTTTTCTCAAATTTCTGAGTGGGAAAGTTGTGGCAGCAAAGGGCTGACACAAATTTCCTACCACCAAGCATCCCCCCAGGTCTCCAGAGAAAAATGATACCTCACTCGGGTGGGTGGCCCAAGTACCCATGACAGGCAAGGGCCCAAACGTATTGAGGAGACATCAAAATTACCTATCACAAAACGACCTGGTTTTGCAAGGGGGGTCACCTGGGTTTTTGGCCCCGGGCTCGGCGGCCATCTAGGGAAACCTACCAAACCCACACATTTCTGAAAACTAGACACCCGGGGGAGTCCAGGGAGGTATGGCTTGCGTGGCCCTTCCAACGTTTTCCTACCCAGAATCCCCTGCAAACCTCAAATTTAGCTTAAAAAATCACTTTTTTCTCAAATTTCTGTGTGAGAAAGTTATGGGATCACCGGGCTGACACAAATTTCCTACCACCCAGCGTTTCCCCAGGTCTCCTGATAAAAATAGTACCTCACTCGTGTTGGTGGCCCAAGTACTCCCGACAGGCAAGGGCCCAAAACTTCTTGAGGAGAAATCAAAATGACCTATCAAAAAAACAACCTGGTTTTGCAAGAGGGGTCACCTAGGTTTTTGGCCCCGGGCTCGGCGGCCATCTAGGGAAACCTACCAAGCCCACATATTTCTGAAAACTAGACTCCCGGGGGGGTCTAGTTTTCAAAAATGTATAGGTTTGCTAGGTTTCCTTAGGTGCCGGCAGAGCTAGGGTTTAAAATCTACAGCTAGGCACTTTGCCAAAAAAGGGTCAGTTTTCACTGTAAAAATATGGTGTGTCCACGTTGTGTTTTGGGCCGTTTCCTGTTGTGGGCACTAGGCCCACCCCCACAAGTCAGGTACCATTTTTATCGGAAGCCTTTGGGGAACGTGGGGTGAGTGGAATTTTGTGGATCCACACAGATTCTAGAACTTTCCATCACAGGAATGTGAGGAAAATGTGTTTTCTTTTTACAAAAATTGAGGTTTGCAGGGGATTCTGGGTACCAGGACCTAGTGAGAGCAAATGTGGTATGTCTACGTTGCGTTTTGGCCCGTTACTGTCGCGGGCACTAGGCCTACTAACACAAGTGAGGTACCATTTTTATCGGAAGACATCAGAGAATGCGAGGTAGGTGGAATTTTGTGGATCCACACAGATTCCAGAACTTTCCATCACAGAAATGTGAGGAAAATGTGTTTTTTTTAATACATATACCCGCTATATACCCGGTACACAATGAAAAACCACTGCAAGACGCTGCTCAGTTATTGACTCTGGGTTCCTCGGGTTCTTGGTGAACCTACAAGCCCTATATATCCCCACAACTAGAAGGGTCCAGCGAATGTAACAGTATATTGCTTTCAAACATCTGTCATACTTAGAAGAAGTTACAGGTGAAAACGTTGGCACAAATGGCTGTTTTTTTCAACTCATTTTCAATTTTTCTTATTTTCAACTGTTAGTTTCTATAAACAAACCTTAAAGGATCTACAAAAATGACCCCTTGCTGAATTCAGAATTGTATCTACTTTTCAGAAATGTAGCTTTCTGGGATCTATTATTGCTTTCACACTGATTTCTATCACTAACTGGAAGGAGGTTGAAAGCAGAAAAAGTAGCAAAAGTAGGCTATGTCCCTGTAAAATGTCAAAACTGTGTAAACAATTTTGGTTTTCAGACAAAAGTCTGCTTGTCCCTGAAAGCTGAGTAGATGGTGATTTCAGCACCACAAACCCTTTGTTGATACCATTTGCAGGGGAAAAACCAGATGCTTTCTTCAGCAGCACTTTTCCCCCATTTTCCCCAAATAACCAAACTTTAGCTGTATTTTGGCTTATTTATGGGTCCCCCTCCAGGGGAATCCACACACCCTGGGCACCTTTAAAATCCCTATGATTTTGGAAGAAAAGGGCGCAAATTTGGCGTCGATACCTTATGTGGACAAAAAGTTACAGGGGCCTAAGTGCGAGCTACCACAAATAGCCAAAAAAATGCTTAGCACGGGGGGAAAAGGCCTAGCAGCGAAAGGGTTAATTAACCTCACAATAAACACATGTATTATTATTGTTACTATTATTACTGTTGTTGTTATTATTATTATTTTTTTTTTTTTACAAAGTTTGAGGTTTGTAATGGATTCTGGGTAACAGAACCTGGTGAGAGCCACAAAAGTCACCCCCTCCTGGATTCCTCTGGGTGTCTAGTTTAGAAAAATGTATAGGTTTGCTAGGTTTCCCTAGGTGCCGGCAGAGCTAGGGTTCAAAATCCACAGCTAGGCACTTTGCAAAAAAAGGGTCAGTTTTCACTGTAAAAATGTGGTGTGTCTACGTTGCGTTTTGGGCTGTTTACTTTTGTGGGCACTAGGCCTACCCACACAAGTGAGGTACCATTTGTATTGGAAGACTTTGGGGAACGCAGGGTGGGTGGAAATGTGTGGATCCACGCAGATTCTAGAAATTTTCATCACAGAAATGTGAGGAAAATGTTTTTTTTTCTTTTTACAAAGTTTGAGGTTTGCAAGGGATTCTGGGTAACAGAACCCGGTGAGAGAGACTCAAGTCACCCCATCCTGGATTCCTCTGGGTGTCTAGTTTTCAAGAATCTATAGGTTTGCTAGGTTTCCCTAGGTGCCGGCAGAGCTAGGGTTCAAAATCCACAGCTAGGCACTTTGTGAAAAAAGGGTCAGTTTTCACTGTAAAAATGTGGTGTGTCTACGTTGCGTTTTTGGCCGTTTCCTGTTGCGGGCACTAGGCCTACTAACACAAGTGAGGTACCATTTTTATCAGAAGACATTGGGGAATGCGAGGTAGGTGGAATTTTGTGGATCCACACAGATTCCAGAACTTTCCATCACAGAAATGTGAGAAAAATGTGGTTTTTTATACATATACCCGCTATATACCCGGTACACAGTGAAAAACCACTGCAAGACGCTGCTCAGTTATTGGCTCTGGGTTCCTTGGGTTCTTGGTGAACCTACAAGCCCTATATATCCCCACAACTAGAAGGGTCCAGCGGATGTAACGGTATATTGCTTTCAAACATCTGTCATACTTAGAAGAAGTTACAGGTGAAAACGTTGGCACAAATGGCTGTTTTTTTCAATTCATTTTTAATTTTTCTTATTTTCAACTGTTAGTTTCTATAAACAAACCTTAAAGGATCTACACAAATGACCCCTTGATGAATTCAGAATTGTATCTACTTTTCAGAAATGTATAGCGTTCTGGGATCCATTATTGCTTTCACACTGATTTCTATCACTAACTGGAAGGAGGTTGAAAGCAGAAAAAGTAGCAAAAATAGGCTATGTCCCTGTAAAATGCCAAAACTGTGTAAACAATTTTGGTTTTCTGACAAAAGTCTGCTTGTCCCTGAAAGCTGAGTAGATGGTGATTTCAGCACCACAAAACCTTTGTTGATACCATTTGCAGGGGAAAAACCAGATGCTATCTTCAGCAGCACATTTTCCCCATTTGTTCCCAAATAACCAAACTTTAGCTGTATTTTGGCTTATTTCTGGGTCACCTCCAGGGGAATCCACAAACCCTGGGCACCTTTAAAATCCCTATGATGTTGGAAGAAAAGGGCGCAAATTTGGCGTGGATACCTTATGTGGACAAAAAGTTACAGGGGCCTAAGTGCGAGCTACCACAAATAGCCAAAGAAAGGCTTAGCATGGGGGGGAAAAGGCCCAGCAGCGAAAGGGTTAATTAACCTCACAATAAACACATGTATTATTATTGTTATTATTATTACTGTTGTTGTTATTATTATTATTATTATAATTATTATTATTGTTACTATTACTACTAATAGCAAAATAAGTCACAGCTTGCAGCCTCACTAACTAGATATGCTAACTGCACAGGGATCATACAGTTCTAAGCCCCAAAATAACTCCAATTTAAATTTCAAAGCTCAGGCAGTTGGTCAGATTATTAAAATGCCTCAGAACTTGTTACGAATAGCTATGAGACAAACAGGAACAAAAACACAACCAATAAAAAGCATGGAAACTAGGAAAGTTGATCAAAAATGTAAAACATATTTGAGGCTCACACAAGGTCTGAAACAAATCAGGAGAAAAACTATGGATGAATGCAAAATCAAGAAAGAATTTATGTGACACACAAAGAAAAAGTCATGATATGTGTGAAAATTACAGAAAAATAAATTAAAATATCTGTGGGTTCCACAATGCCAGTAGAGACATTGGCAAATGGCATACAATTAAAGGAAATTAATCTAAGAGCATGCATGTGAACAATTAGATTAACAAATTATGTGAATAACATTACCACCAGAGAATGGAAGAATTAAAGGCTTGGTATAAGATGTCTGTCTGCCATAGAAATCAAAATCTCTTCTAAATTTGGAAAGAAAATCTAGGACCGACACCAATGACCTTGTCACTTACTACACTATACAATATAAAATTACAAAAATGCTCCAAGCACACCAGGACAAACACTGGATTTTGGACAATATGTCACAAAATCAAGAAGAATAACTGTGGGCTTCATGTGGCATCTAACATAATCTGGACATCAGCAGACAGAACACATTTTGGAAATTGGGAAGCATATCCGTAGCAAATACACCACTCAACACACCTGGAAAAAAGAAGGAATATTTGAAAAAAATATTGTAAAATTGGTAAAAACTATTGTAAGCTCCACAAGGCCCCAAAAGACCCCGAAAGAGCCAGAACAGAATATAATTATTATACCATGGCAGGAGATGATTGAGAGCACACACATCCTACCCTGGCCACATAGATGACTATCTCAGATACTATAAAGGAACGTTATAAGATGGACAACGATTACTCATAAAACACTGACTATTGAAACAAATATCAAAGGTTACCCAGAGATCCCTGGCACAGCCTGAACAGTAGCAAGGAAAATGAGAATGGGAAAAAAGTAATATAAATCTGCAAAATATCTGCAAACTATTCATAGACCCGAACACCTCAGGAAAAAAGTAGGGAATCTGGAACAAATTCAGTAATTTAAAAAAAGCATTTTCCGTCCTTCTCCAAACAAGTTTAATACAAATAAAATGATTTTGCTCTTACAGCAGACATTGTAATTGACTGCTGCTGCCTTGCTCTTTATGCATCTATAGTACTTCCCAACTCCGTCAGTGAAGAGCAAACAATGAAACAAGCAGCCGGCCCTCATGCCACCTTTGTCAGCCATTCAAAATAATACATTTATGTTGCAGGTGAGGGATGCTTTTCCCTGTGATGCTTTTCTTCAATATCCACGTCCAAAATAACCAGGCAGTCAACAAATAAAAGGGAGGAGTTTGGAGGACAGGAAGAGAAATTGATACTCAGGCCCTCATTACGATATCGGGCGGATGCTGTTGCGCAATCGGGACCGACCGACCTCTGGTCGGCGGTCCCGACCACATTATTAGGATGCGACCGCACATGGTGCGGTCACACACTCCCATTTCTCTAAGGGAGCTTTTCCTGCAGCTGTAAACTGGACGTAGCACAAGCTCCCATAGAGAAATGGGTGTTTTTGTTAATCCCTGCACCGCGTGGCAGGTACCTGATGGTGCCTGCCACACGTTGCAGGGAGTAACAGGGGGGCACCATAAGTGCCCCCCAGGCCACCAACTGGAGGCCGATGTGGCAAGGGGGCCCTGCTAGGGGCCCCCAAATTCACTTTCTGACAGGCTTTTCATGTTGGAAAGCCCGGCATGAAAGGCCTGTAGGAAACCAACATCATAATCCCCACGGCGTAAATGCCACACATAGGGGATTCTGAGCGGCCTCCGACTGGCCGACGTGCTCCTTGAGCACGTCGTAAGCCAGTCGGTCCAACCGGCCGGTTTCAAATCAGACAGACTTTATCGTAATAAGTCTGTCTGATTTGAAACCAACGATGTAAGGTGGAAAGCCTCCTACCCCGTGTCGGAGGCTTTCCAACTTACATTTTAATAGGGCCCAATATGTATAACAAGTACATCCATCCAGTTTCATTTATGATCAAGATGTTGCTTGCAAAACAAACATATCACACATCCTCTTTCACAGTACTTGTGCAACATTGCCATACCAACTACCATTTGTAGGAGGAAACTAGACTTGTGCGAAGACAGGGAGCAGGTAACTCTGCAATATACGTTAAGGACAGTTATCAAACTTTGCTCAAGAAATAAAAATTATGCACATACCTAATGACCCTTTCTAAAAACGTACCCTTTCAGTACTAATGATGTGATGGGAGGTTTGTGGGATGTCATGCTGGAAAAGGCCTACATAAAACAACAATTAAAAAGGGAGCATCTAAATATGTTTGCACAACCTTTAGGGACCATCTATTGTAGAAAAAAAGCATAGTTGTCTTTACCTCTATAACAATCCCAAATGCCAGGCATTCCAGAATGTTCCGTTGTTTGATGATGTTTGCTTGGATTTTGAGTCCTTTTATAACATATTTCACCAGATGTCCCCTTCAATGATTGTTGGCTTTTTCAAGTCTAGAAATCCTTTGCTTTAGTAGGGTAAATGCAGATCCCTTCTGATTAATGAACCCTAAAATGTTGATAGTCATCACTTGGAGTGAAATTTGTTTCAGCTTGGCAAACAGTCTAGTCCTCTTTGTTCTCGGAAAATAATCAATAAATCATCATTGTAAACAATGATGAATACATTTATGAACATCAAGTGAGGGGGCATGGCTTGAGCCTGACTAAGATGGCCGCACACTGAGTGCGCTCCGATAGCCATCTGCAGTTTCCCCACCTAAATCCAACATAATCCGTTCGAAAGTGGAGCGCTGAGGGACTGAGATCATGGCAGCAGCGGTGCGCAACAGAAAGGCGCCACACCCAGTACATAAAAGAGCACTGTCGGCAGGGGAAGAGAAGGCCGCGCCCGCACCACAAGATGGCACCGACCGCACACTGAGAGGAGCCGCTAGCAGAGCAACACCCTGGGCGGACGTGGAGGACTTGATCCCCAAGAAACGACGGCCCCCTGACCCACACGGGTAGATGAAACGGTGACCCAAGTAATACATCAGAACAGGCGAGTGCGTGTAACTGCTTGAGGCATAGCGACTGGCGCAACGGCCTGGGAAGATTCCCAGTTGCACCGAAACACTATGGCCTGCTTTGGGGAAGTGCGGAGCGGCCTATAAACCATCAACAAATGCCTGAACCTGGCGCGGAGCTGCAGCGGATCGAGCCGACCATCACCCGACGCAGAGACACATTTGCTCCTACGAATAGCTCCATAGCGTTAGAGACAGCTTATAAATATACCCGCAAGTCTGTGAGTGCCCGCAGGCCCTGGAATATAGCTTTGGACTAGGGAGGCACGTAAGACTGCACCCACAATCGTACCGCGCCCGAGGCTGACTAATTGAAGGGGCTGCGGGGAACAAGAAACAGGGAAGGCAGCTGGAAACAATTGAGGCAGACGGACTCTGCAGTAATCACAAGGGTGAAGAGTGGGCCAGCCCTGGAGTGAAGATACCGGGGGGTCCTGCTGGTGCTCCCGTGCTGCCCTTAACCGGGTGAGCCGCCCAGGGGCCCAGGGACAACATCGCCCACCTGGGGAGGGGTGGATCTGGTACAGCGACGACAACAAAAGGTGCGGATCGGAGGTCCTTTCATTACTCCCCGGTCGCCCTAACCCACACGCTGGGGGTTCCTTAGCTGAGAGGAGCTGCCCTATGCAGAAATCGCACAGGATATAGGGCCACACTACAAATCCTAATCCACGCCGCCGAGAACCCCCCTCCGGGCTTATTGCGAGGACATAGGCCCCCTAGGGACAGGGCGGTTGGCACCATAATGGGGCACAATAAGGGCCCAGGACAAACAAACCACATTGATAAATTCACAGTCGCAATGGGTCGAGACGGAGTAGTGGAGGAAGCCGTTCCGCTACAAGAACAGGACGAGCAAGATCCGGATCGTCTCTAAAAGACATCATGAGGGCGATAGCAGGCCTCAGAAGCACCCTCGAGCCAAAACTGGACTCCGTCATGGCCGAGGTGAATCTGCTCAGGGCGGACCTACGAAAACTGGAGGAAAAAACGACCACAGCCAAAGCAAACATTGGGAGCTTGCAGGCCAAGACTAAACGCCTCGAAGAACAGGTTACAATACTCACAAAACACCACACTGACATTATGGCCCGACTCGAGGACCAGGAGGGCAGGGCTAGGCGTAATAACAGCCGAGTCATGGGGGTGCCGGAGGGGGCCGAGGGTCCGCCCGTGGACCTCTTCCTGGAACACCTGATCACTCACACCCTCAAGCCAACGAGATTATCAAACTTCTTCTCAGTGGAACGAGCGCACTGTGCACTAGGCCCACGCCCACGTCCCGGGGCACCCCCGCGCACTATAGTAGCCCGTATCCTCAACCATAGGGACAGAGATGTGATTCTACAAGCTGCTCGAACATGAGGTGATATCCAATTCGAAAATGCCACAATCCGATTTTTTCCGGACTTTACCCTACAAGTGCAGCGCCAGAGGAGGGGCTTTGATTCGGTAAAGAGGACACTTAGGGAAAGAAACCTAAAATATATGATGTTATTCCCTGCAAAACTCAAAGTGCTGGCAGATGGGAAGTCGCACTTCTTCATGTCTCCCGAGGCGGCGTGGGAGATAGTTGGAGGGTTGGTGGACTGTTGGGCGAGAAAAGAACCAAGCACAATCGCCCGTCCGAAATGACCAGCTGAAGAAGAGTCAGGGCCTGCCCTCTCAGCCGGGAAATGCCAATCAACGTGATACAGATAAGTGACAGTGGGGATCCAAGGGACACTCAACAGGACTTGGGCTTCGGGGCCCCTGGGCTCTGGCGCGTAGCATGACTGAGGCGAAAGGCAGAGGCCCTGGCTAATTAGACACTAAGGGGCCGATTCCGATCTCGGCCGGTAGGGCTCCGAATCGGATTCGGCTTTACCGGATCCGATTCGGAGCCCTATTTCCCGACCGATTCGTAAGTGCGTCCGGGCGAGCGAGTACGATGCGTGCGCTCGCGAAATCTCCAACCGACTCGTTCGCAGGACCCGACTGCTTCGACCGACTCGCACGGGGGCGACGCACACCGTGCAATGGAGACGTTCCCCGGCCGGGTTAGTATGATGCGCACCTCGACCGCTCCGACCGACTCGCGCAGTCTGGCTCCAAGGAGCTGTCGGAGCCGCACTTTGGGGGTCCGTGTCGGACCCCCCTGTAAGCGTAGGCGCGCGAGTCGCACACAGGGGGGACCCATTGGTCCCCCCTACACGTGCATGTACGGCGCGACCCGCATCGACGCGAACACGCTGTAGGGGGTGCCCTTGTTCGCGTTGTGCCCATTGAGTCAATGGGAGCCTGTGTACGCGTCGTACGACTGGCTCCCATTGACTTCAATGGGAGTCCGACCGAATCGAGTCCGATAGTATATGTGCGCATCGTACTCGTTCGGTCGGGCTGCTAGGGTCCCATTCGGTCGGAAATCTCTCCGGGTCCGGCTCGGTCGGGGAGATTTCCGGCCCGAATCAGAATCGGCCCCTAAGTCTCCATAAAGGGCCAGAGACGTCGCCTGGTGCTCGCACCCTGTTTTAATGCAAGCCCAAACCAGACGCCCCCCCACATAGAACTGGGGATACTAACATATTTGAATTGAGCTCTGGAATTTCCAAAGCAGTTGGCACTCTCTGCCCCCCCTCATTGTTTCATTGTAATGAAGTTAATACTTGGGCGCCAGGCACTCTGCATGTTGGGGTGGTGGGCGGTTTGTAACTCACCTCGCAGGGATGCAGGGAGTGGGGAGTTAAGGCGTTTATGTTGTAACATTGATTTAATGTTTTTGATGCTCATGAATGCAATAATCGACAGTATGCGCATACACAGACCAGGATCAGCGCGCGAAGTCACAGAGTCACGAAACGCAATAGGGTATGCCTGATACGAAGAGAGGAACGAACGGTGTCCGCATGTGGTCCTGGAACATGAATGGCCTTGGGAACAAGATTAAGCGCACACTGGTCCTCCAACACAATAAACTAAACGCCACGCCCCGGACGTGGTACTGCTTCAGGAGAAACACCTGAAGGGTAGCCAATACAATGCCCTGGATCGCTTCGGCTATAAGCTGGCGGCCTACTCGGGTTACTCGGGTGGTTCTAGAAGGGTAGGCATCCTGGTGCACAACTCTCTGCCCCTAACAATTCACAAAATTGTGCACAACGACGCAGGCTGCGGGGTGGCCCTTGCCTGTGGTTGGGAAGGTCGTCTACTTAACCTTTGCTCCGCGTATGTGCCACCCAGGCTACACTCGGTTATATTTCCAAAAATAAGCGCCCTGCTGCTGGAGCTTCTACAGGGAGTCCTTCTGATGGGAATAGACGCTAATGCAGTAGTAGATCAATAACTTGATTGGCTAAGCAACGCAGGGGAGCACTCTGGGGGGGGTGGGTTCTCCCAGACTTCTTAATGGCAGTGGGGTTAATAGACTGTGGTCACGCAGTAAAACGCACCAAACCCAACGTTTATGGGCGAAAGGATTGCTTTATTTGAGGTAGCCCCTTTAGTCAGGATAGCGCCCCAGTATACAAAGAAGTAACATAGGATGAACAAAACAATTGAAACTCGAGGCAGTCCGTGAGGTCTTCTTGTTCGTATCTTGCCCCCTTTTTTTATTGTTCTTCTTCTCCCTCTGGGAGTCGCCCAGCTCCTTTTTCTTGATTTGATTGCCCTCGGTGTTAGAAGGTGGTTCTGACCATCTGAGCCACCCAGATTTTTCACTTTTTGAACACCTAATTGTTGAGCTTTTACTGTGGGAGAGCCTCATAAGTTGGGACTCACCCCCAGTGAATTCATGATGAAGGAAACTGCGTGTGGATTTTACCGGTGTCCCCCTGGCTTGACTAGGCTGCTGCGCTGCAGCTGGAGTAAGGGGGCACCTGGCTGGTTACATGCAGGCACATGTGTACATGCGTGTGCACACGTGTAGGGGCTGCGCAGGGGAGATTCCTGGCATGCGCGGCCCAGGAGCAGGTACAGATGGAATGGTGTGGCAGGACTTATGCAGAGCTGGGTGGTGACATGGAATAGGCTTTATACAGTGTGAAGCAAGAAACATGCCAGGGAAAGTCATTGTGTTTTACTGTTTTTCACTTTATTATTCTCCTATGGGGATGTGGAGCCCATGGGCCAGTTTCACTTTCCTAAGGCCTACAAATTCCAGACACGCGCTAAAGTACACTGTAACTTGTGTGAGAAGAAGTATTCTGCAGAGTCCAAAGTCATATTTGTACTGCTTTTGGGTCCTCCAGAAATGTCATATTTCTCTGAGTCAGCTCATAACCAGGGCCTGGCTGGGGCTGACCCGGGCAGTCTGGATTGATGACCTTCCTTCCAAGGGCGAAGGCCTTCTCTCCAAGAAGAGAAGATGGGTGGAGCTACAGGTTCATCCATCAGCAGCTGACACATGGTGCTAGGCACCAAGCTGCACTGGGGAGAAGACAGCATGGGGGGAAGGGGCTCTCAGACCATGTGGCAGGAGACCCCTGGACGACGCCATCTTGAACCAACCCAGAGGCCTGGGCAGGAAGGAGGGAGCAGGGGCAGTGAAGTGATGTGTCGCTGTTTGATAGGGCAAACAGAGACTTCCTGCCAGCCCCCTCCCCAATTCTTTAAAAGAACTTGCACAGGAAGAGGAGCTCTCTGGGGTGTGGTCTGCTGAGGACGACTGGTTCTGGAGCCTGGCACCATGGGCAACTGGAAGGAAGAACCTCCAGACTGGCCCAGGACCCTGAATTGCGCCAGGAAGGGAGACCAGGACCAGTGAGCAGAAGCCTGGGCCTCTGCGCAAGGAGAAGAGAGGCCCAGGAGAAGAGCCAGGTGAGAGGCTGGCGCAGGGAGCCAGTGAAGACAGCTCCCTGCTGAATCTACCCTCTGTGAGACCCAGAGGGCAAAGGAGAGTGCTTCCAGTGGCTGAGGAGCGCCACCAGGAGCAAGAGGAGGTGAAAATGGCGCAGATCGGTACCCTGGGGGCTGAGATATGCCCCCCAGAAGGTAGGCGACCTTTGACCTCCAAGAAGACCGACGACGAAGCGCGTGGGGCTCCGCCGCCTGTGTTGAATGTGCCCCCGGGGTGGGTCAGGTCCCGGGGGCTGCCCCCAACAGAAGCTAGGATGGGGAGCGCCGTCACGCTCCCCATGAAGGTGGTGAAAAGGGGCCCGGGATCCCAACTCTGGGCCCCGCTAAAGGCGGGGGGTGCCATCGCGCCCCCGCAAAGACGGAAGTCGGGGAGCGCCGTCGCGCTCCCCATGAAGAGGCCCCCATGGGGTGCCAGGAGCCCACCTTGGCCCCCGCCGAAAATGAAGCCGGGGAGCGCCGTTGCGCTCCCCATGAAGATTGGGGGAGGGGCCCGGGATCTCAACTCCAGGCCCCTTGTGAGGAGGAGGAGGCAGGGAGCGCCGTCGCGCCCCCACGAAGACGTCTCTGGGGGCTCAGGACCCCATCTCCGGGCCCCGAAGCAAAGCCAGGGAGCGCAATGGTGCCCACCCTGGCCCCCGGCAAAGAAGCGCAAGACGGGTAGCGCTGGCGTGCTCTCCGCGAAGGTGGGAAGAGGGGCCCGGGACTCCATCTCTGGGCCCGAGGAAGCGCAAGTCGGGGAGCGCCAGCGCGCTCCCCGTGAAGAGAAGGAGGGGCCCGGGACCCCATCTCCGGGCCCCAAAGTGGAAGAAGGCAGGTGGGGAGTGCCGTTGCACTCCCTCCGAGGGCCGGAGGAGCCGGCGAAGGCCAGAACTGTGGTGCCGGCTCCTGCGGCAGCACGTGAGGGCGCTGGCTGGGCGGGGAGCCAGCGGGGGCAGCCGGGGGTAGGCTCCCCGGGCTGCCCTCCAATGAATAAGCAGGCGGGGGGTCCCGGGTGGGACCGGGACCCCAAAACCAAGGGAGGAGCTGCGAGGGGCCCAAGTGGGACCGGGCCCCCGAAAACCAGCGAGCGGCCGGGGGTGGGCTCCCCGAGCCGCATACACTCACCTGGGGGTCTGGGTGGGACCGGGCCCCCCAATGGTAGGAGGACGCGGCGTGGGGCACCCAGAGCAGCTCTCCCCGGCACAGCGGGAGAGCTGCTCATCTGATATTCACGGAGAACGAGGACTCGCCCCAGAATGCCTTGCAGGCCTGAACCGGCCTGCAAGGGGAAAACCGCTTTTTCTTTGTTTGTGGTGGCCCCAGGAGAACGGGGTCACCACCAAGTGAGTTCCCAGGTGCAGGGGGAGCTGCTGGAGCAATGCAGTGTCCCCCAGCACAACGAGAAGAAGTCCCTCCCTAAGTCTCATGGGGACTCAAAAGAATAACCCCTCAAGGGCTCAGCCAGGTGTTATCTGCATCCCTATGGCTGGAACTTTTGTTCTACAGCTGGGGGTGCCTTAGAGACTGCCTCAAGGTGTGAAGGGCTGAGTTGGGGATGTCTGGAGAAGGGCATCCCCTGGAGGTGAAGAGGTGTAATTGCACCACAAATGCAGTTAACCACGTTATTTATTTTTAGAGGGACTGAAAGGCACGTGTGTAATGTGAAGTACCTGCAAAGGTAGAATCATAAGCAAAGGGGGGTTATGTTGCTGGACATTCTTGCTAGGGTGTCTGGCTGTATATGCTTAATCCTGTGATTTCATCTGTGATGCCTTTAGGGGCTGTAATTGCAATGCATTATAATGATCATCAAAGGTGATGAGTACTGTCGTTTCTAAAGTGATGCTTAAACATGTATTCTTGCTGCTGCGCTTAGGTGAAGAACAACCCAGACTGTCAGCCACAAAAGATGTAGAGGTGTATACGGTATGGTCAGTATGACATGTTTAGTCAGGGTTATGTGTCACCAAGGCAGGGGTACCCATTTTCAAGGCTTGTTGAGATAATGGGGTGGGTCGCCACTGGGATGGTGCCATTGCGCAGGGCCCTCGCTCCAGGTTATGTTCAACTAACTGCATTGGGGGGCAAGATGATGTGCATACATGGGAGTGGGGGTACTAGACCCCACCCCCCCTGCGGGAGGGGTGGAGATGTTATGCAATGTCACAAAGTAATTCCAACAGCTTATGTATATTTGTAATTTGGTGCATAGTATTGGGTAGTGTGGGTGTTTAATAAATGCACTCTTACTTTTATAAAGCAAAGTACAGATTGGACAATCAATTATTGAGTGTTATTTCTGCGTACCTGTAAATGGCGATTACTAGCCCACACCACCTCCCTTGAGTAAGCCTTAGACTGCTCTGCAACGCTACCCTCTGAGAGTCAGGCGCTACACTAGGGTGTTTGATTCCCAGTGAAGGACAAATGTGACATGTTATTTGTGCAGGCCTCACAGATACTGCCCCGTTTGCCAACACTCGGTAAAGAAAATAATACACTATCAGTGGTTGTATTCCTCGGTTGGTTCCGTCACCACAAGCAGGTGCTTAGTGGAGTTTGGGACTGTGTCTATGCTTTTAGCGTGCAGCCCTTTCCATTACCCTTGGGGGTCAAGAGGGACTTGGGCTTCCCGAGGTCTTCCCTCCCACCACTGCTGAAAGAAGTATTGAAAAAGCGGCACTTGCCTGAAGCCACAGCCCTCCGTGGTCATGGTGGGGGTCGTCTTGGCCTTCTCTGCCTCTCCCGGGCCCCTGGGAACCGGTCCGTCTTCTTCTCTTCCTCGTAGGTGCTGCCCCTCGAAACCGGGTCTCATCAGCGCATCTCAATTCTCTTCGGCGTTCTTCTCCGCGTCCTCTTCTTTCCGGCTGGCCGCGCTCGCTCCTGCAGCTTCGTCCCTGATTGGTCCGGAGTCGGGCATCCTCGTGACGTATGCCCCAACCGCTAGACCGCTCACTCCACTTCCCGCTGTGCAAGACGGCGTGGCCATTATCGGGTCCTCGTGTGGCCGTGATGCCGGACCACATAGACATATGGAGGGCCCATAACACACAAACCAAACAATTCACATACTACTCGGCTCGCCACATGTCATTCTCTAGAATAGACTACATGCTTACGCAACAGAATTGGATGGGGAGCTTTGAACATTCAACACACTTGGCCAGGGGTATCTCAGATCACTCCCTCACATGCGTCACCCTCATCGGACTGGATACTCACAGAACAGGTTTCCCCAAGATAGACATCTGGCACCACCAAGACCCTGAGCTGAGAGAGAAACTCGAGGAGGGAATGGAAATGTATTTTAAAGAAAATGAAGGGATGGTGGATTCACACATGACCATCTGGGAATGATTTAAGAAGTACTGCGGGGGCAGGCACAGGTGCTAATCGGGGGAAAAAGAAAGAAGAAGCCTCCAAACTGCACACGTTGGAGCAAGAAATAATAAAAATGGAACAGGAGGTGATCGAGGGTGGAAGTTCTGACCTCAGACACAGACTGACATGCGGCAACATGAGCTGCGCGCGCTGGCCGAAAACGCAGCATGGGCGCATGTGCTGGCCACACAACGCAGGATCTATGATGTGGGGGACAAGGCCTCCAAACTCCTAGCTTGGCTAGATAAATGAGACAAAGATAGGTCTTGGGTACGGGCATCAGAGATGAGGGAGGCGCCATCCACACAACAAATGCCCAAATTGCAGAAGCATTTGCACCCTATTATGAAACTCTACATGCCCCGCGAGTCCAAGATCAGGCCAAGACTGTGTAGAATTTTTAGCCGACTTCTCGCTCCCGACGCTTACCAAAGAAATGACTGACACCCTAGAGGCTGACCTGACTGAAGAAGAGCTGGCCTCAGCTCTGGGATCCCTAAGATCCGGGAAGGTCGTGGGCCCAAATGGCTTTCCGGTCGAGTTGTTCAAGGGCATGGCTTCTAAAATCACTCGACCATTATTAGCTATGTTCGAAGAGGCCTGTGAACTGGGCACATTACCAGTAGATCAATGCGTGGCCACGATAGAGGTGATACATAAGGCGGGGAAACCCCGGAGAGCTGTAGCTCATACAGGCCAATCTCTCTGCGGAATTTTGAGGCAAAGACATTAGCTAAGACCCTAGCCAACAGACTAACAGTAGCCCTCAAGACTATTATCCACATAGACCAGTCGGGCTTCATGCCACATTGGAGGCTTCATGCCGCATTGGAGTCGGGCTTCATGCCGCATTACGACGACTTTATGGAGTCATACATATGACGGCATCCCTCACATCTCCCCAATCGGCATTGATGGCATTAGATGCCTCAATGGCTTTTGATTGTATAGAGTGGGCTTATTTATTTGCAGTACTAACCAAGCTGGGCTTCGGCCCAAAATTCTGTAGCTGGGTAAAACTGCTATATCAAGACCCGCTCGCACAGGTGAGATCAAGGGGGCACTATCGTGCCAATTCTCGCAGGGGAGGGGAACCAGACAAGGCTGCCCCCTGTCACCGTTATTATCTGCTATGGCACTGGAGCCACTGGCACATTGGATTGGAAGAGACCCAATGATATGGGGCATTCATGCGCTGGGAGGCTGGGAGTAGCGCAAATCCCTTTTTGCTGTTGACATACTCCTATATTTATTGAGACCCTACTTTTCCATAACTAGGGTGCTTCACATTTTTGAGTTGTTTGGCAGCTACTCGAGCTTCACTATAAACTGGACAAAATCGATTGTTATGTCCCTCGCGGGACCCCCTCCGAGACTGCCGGCTAACTGTGCGGCCCCAGTGGTAGAGGGAGGTTGTAAATATCTAGGACTATATATATCCCGGGACTCTCAGTCTTTCCTACAGGAAAATCTCTATCCCTTATTACAAAGGTTTCGCGCAGATACGAGACATTGGCGTGCGCTTCCTCTGACTTTGATGGGGAGAGCAGCGCTGTACAAAATGATGACTCTGCCGCGCCTCCTCTATGTACTACAAAATACGCCCTACCTGGTCCCAGCCGCCTTTTTTAGACAGATAGCACAGGAACTCCGTATCTTAATATGGCAGGGCAGAACACCTAGAATAGCGGTGAATAAATTGCAGAGAGGAGTCTATGACGGTGGACTCGCGATTCCGGACGTTAGACTATACTATTGGGCCTCCCAGCTGATGGTTATAAATGAGTGGATATATACTGAAAGAGAAGAACCGGCCTATAAAATGGATAGAGACGCAATGCCCAATGGGAATCATGAAGCCCTTCTATATGCCCGAAGGCCCCCACGAGATCTTCCAGCCCATACCGCAACAGTAATAGAATGCTGGTCGGCAGCAAACAAATATTTAGGATGACAAGAACGTTTTACAGCGATGACACCACTGTGGGTGGGAGACCAACTGAGAGAAGTAACCACCTTGGCGGGATTCTCGGGGTGGAGGGCCATAGGTATTGACCATCTAGGGGACATATGGAGGGGAGCAGCGCTGAAGCCTTTTGAGGACTTGAAAAATGAATTTCAATTATCACCTACCCAGGTCTTCCCCTACGCGCAACTCTCACACACTCTAACTAGACATATAAAATGAGGAGGGACCATTCCTGATTATTCCCCCTTGGAAGACCGATTATTGGCGGACCCCATACCGGACAAAGCGACCTCTACAATATATAAAAAATAAATATACAACGCACCGGACCCCCTGACCTCCCTACGAGCGGCCTGGGTGGCTGATTTAGGCAATATTGAGGATGAAGAGTGGATCGAGGTGTTACAGGGCCCTAGAGAGATAGCGATTAGGTCACGATTCAGACTGATACAACTCAGAATCCTACACCGCTCAAACTACCCCCGCACACTGTTGTACAGATGGGCCAAAGTACACTCATCACACTGCGTGAGAGGCTGCCAGACGGAGGGATCCTTTTTCCATATTATATGGGAATGCTTAGTAATCAGCCGCTTTTGGCAGGGGGTGGTGGCGGCGATAATGTCAAGGTTCATGGGAGAAGAGGTACCTCTAGACGCCAAGGGACTCTTATTGCTGATTAAGGGGGAGGAAGAATGGTCTAGGCACACAAGAACCTGGCTTGCCCTGGCCGCCGGAGTGGCAAAACGCAACATAGCGCGTAGATGGGGGTCACACATCCCCCCAACTGTGGCGGAGTGGGAGACCGATCTTGATTGGTGCCCCCAAGCGGAAAAGGTTGTATATGACAGCAGGGGCTGCAAGAAAAAATGCGACAAAATATGGTCCCCAAATACAGAAATACGGGCGAAAAATCAGTAGTATGTGAGTCGGGGAGCACAGGCGCAGCTTGTGAATGAAGAAGACACAAGGCTAAACAGACTGTCTAATTGGATCAGCCCTCACTAGGTGGCAACCTACCAGATTTAGACTGAAAGAATAATGGTGTAGTGACCCTAAAGTAATGTTACGTGCCATTATATATTTGACCATTTGACTGTATGTGCTCGTCTTTCAGTAAATGTGACTTCATGAGCTTGTTTAATAAAAAGATTTTTTTTTTAAATGAACATCAAGCACACATCATTAACAAAATATTGGAAGGTGGCTCATGCACTACATAACTTGAAAGGCTTACCTGTATTCAAAGAGACACTTTCATGTGTCCAAAGCAGTCTTCCACTCAAGCTCATCCATAATTCCCACTAAATGGTATGCCCGTCTTTGACCACATTGTTTAAATGTCCTAGCATACCGACTTTAATGCAGGAGTAACAGAAGGAAGGGGTACAAGTATTATATATTGCTCTTGTTTATAGCCTAGGTGCTGTGATGGAGAACGGTCCCCTACAGGGCTGTTGACAGCATACACCCCAGCCTCGAGGTTCCCATAGTAAGATGCAGTATTTTTTATCCCCACCTAGGGCCACACAACAATAATGCATTTAACCTAAGGCCTTTCCATGATCTGGAATGGGAGCCACAGCAGGTCTGACTTAGGGGGGCAAACTATATGATCCTTCTTTTTTAAGAGAGTGACCACAGTCATCTGACTAGGCTGTAGAAGACTGACAGTGGTGGCAGTGAAGTGACTACAATTGCAGGATAGGCAATTTTCCCTATCGTTTGCCTTGGAGAGCAGCTTACTAGCCTCTCCCATGTTTCTCCAATTGTTCTGCCAGTCCCCTACAACTGGGTCCTTCATCCATCCATGTATACTATGGGTTTTGTGTGCGCCATCACTATGTGTGTGTAGAGAATACATGTAGAATGAGAGTAATACATGCGGCTATGGCTACAGTTGGTTCTACTTTGGATAATGCTTACTTTGGTAGTAACGAAGATGAAGGCTTGCGGGGAAAGCCCACAGAGAGGATGCATTGCAAAGCTCCCCCATGACTTACCAGGAATCCCTTACAGTGTGTCAGACAGTGGAGTGTTGTTAGCATTTAACACATAGACAGAGGGTCGCTTTGATGCTAGGGAACTTCCCCCTGCAACGTCCTAGCACATTGTTCTATAGGAGAGACTAACCCCATGGTTTGATAGGTTGTTAAGTGGGGAAGCTTCACTTGCCTTTGCACTCTTATTTTTGGTTGCTCCTGAAAAGATACTCCCAGCTCTACCTGCCTCCCTTCTCACACTTGTCACAATATCCATGGCTACACCAGTCTGTGTGGAAATCACAACTGCCCAATTTTAAATTATGTACAGTGACATTCATTGCGCATGTTGGCATTAAAGTAATTTGCCAATTTTTTTAAAATCGAATTGCTGGGTGATCTATTTCTTGTCTGTTGAGTGCTGAAGCCCTGACTCAAAAGGTAACCGTACACTTTTATGTATGTTTACTGCTTTAAGTTACTCGGACACTACGTGTGGAGTTTTATGACTCAGCACTCCCTATATTTCTGTGTATAGAGTTCTCCGCACCTGGGGACTCCACAATCAGGGCGGAGCACTCTGCACACATAAGTATAGGGAGTGCAGGGGGGAAACGGTCTTAAGCATGCAGTCTTAACCATGCATTATGTCAACCACGTAGTCTTAACCACGTGATTGCCTGAATCACACCATGCCTGAACGACGCTACTTTAACAAAGCGATTGCATGAAGCACGCCATGCTTGAACCACGTAGGTAAGTAGATATAGGTATGCATATACTTAAATAAGTGTTAACATGTATGTAATATATATATATATATATATATATATCCAGCAAGATCGTTGCGAGCAGCCACTTACCCTCCTATCAACGCCGGTGCCAGCAGCGGTCACAACTCCGCTAAGTATGCTTTCCAACAGGAAACACGATCCGGGATCTCCCAAATAATTTCCAACGGCACACCAAGGACAGGCACAATAATAAGTTTTATTGTGTCACAAAACAGAACAACGCGTTTTGGCGAAGCCTTTGACAAACGGGTGCTATTGCTATTTAAGCACCCGTTCGAGAGTGCACCGGCAAAGGTGTAACAGAGCAGTCATATATATATATATATATATATATATACATAAATATGTATGTATATTTGTTTAAAGGTTAATAGATATTTTAATATTTGAGTTTTAAATATTATTAGAGGGTATTTTATTTCAACTTTTTTATATACCTGAGTATTAATTAGTATTTGGAGAGATTATATTTAAATAAAATTATTTTATTAATATAAATATTATTTTAATATACCTGAGTAATAATACATTTTGGGGAGATTATATGTAAATAGGGGCTATGGGTGGGGAATTGTTTTAATATTCAGGTATTATTTTTAATATCTGGGTATTAATTAATATTGGAGAGATTATATTTAAGTTTAATTATAAGATTATTATTAATTAAAATATTTAAAAAATATTGCAACACTTACATTTAGGGACTAGATACAAGTATTAGGGGCTATGGGTAGGGAAGTGTTTTAATATTCATGTATTATTTGTAATTCCTGAGTATTAATCATTATTTGAGTGTTTATATTTAAATTTAATGATATAATTAATATTAATAAAAAAAATACAAATATTGTAACACTCACCATGAAGGACGGGATGCAGGGGAAATACGGGCTATGGGTGGCGAAGTGTTTTAATACTCAGGCATTCATTGTAATACCTCATTATTCATTAATATACAATTTAAAGTCTAAAAAGATGTAAAGAAAGTATTAATGGAAAAGAGCAGAAGTTATTAGAAGAGACATTTAATAACATTCTAATTATGAAATTATTAAACTGATTTAATAAACAATAAATGAGACATTTATTACTGAAGAAATTTGTATTTATTTGTAAAAATAAAAAATAAACAAAAAAACGTTTTTATTGACATAACAATACATTCATATATATTTTTAGAAAAAATATTTAAAGTTCACAATTTAATAAAAATAATTTTCGAAAAATAAACATAGTGTTGCACTAAAATATATTTAAACTGTTTCCCAGACTTTCCCATTCATTCCAATGGGAGAAAAAGTCCTTTTTCTATTTTAACAGTTTTAGCTGATGAATGCGGTTGTTCGTCTGTTTTGCCAGTCGGTGGAGTGTCGTGTTCAAGGTCGGAAGGAAGGAAGATCTTCGTCCAGGTAAGCGTGTTTTAACTTTTAATTCTTAGTAGAATGTTGGCTATCTCTAGCATAGAGAGAGGGGAGAGCTATATAGGTGAAATAGTATTATGTTGAAAACGTATGTTGTTATTTTAACCCAACATTCATTCCAGTACAGGTTACTTTCACTTGCCTTCGTCGGGATGGCTTTTTAAAAAAAAAAAAACAACAGGGCTCACGACACTAGAAGCTAGATTGAAAATACTACTATTTGAAATATTTTTTAAAACAAAAGACATTTTTTCTTATTATGCGACTTGGGTTTTAACTCACCGGATGCTTGCAACAAGGAACAAGTGTCGGATGTGCAAAAAAAAAAAATTATTTGTCTTTTTAAACTAGTGGATTTGCAAAGAGGACGAAAAGGCAACTTTGGTTAAAGACTGTTTTGCTCATAGAATTTATGGCTAACGTAGTTGCATATGAAATTTGGATGTTTTTTCAGAGGAAGACTCGGAACGTTTGGAAGAAGACTATGCTGCATAAGTGGATTAAGGCTAATGTAGTAGCCTTCAAAAATTGACTTTTGATTTGCAGAGACATCGCTGTAACATTAAAGAGAAGTAATTGGGTATTGTGGAGAAGACGCTGGAACTTTGGAAGAAGAGTATGTGACTGCTTGGGAGTAAGGCTAATGTAGTTGCCTGGAGAAATGATTTGGTTCATTTAAAAAAAAAATATATATATGGAGTTGGTAACATTGGGAGAAAACAACGTATTTTCGATGGATAAAGGCTAATATAGTTGCCTTTAAAAAATGTATTTTGTGGGGGAAAAGAGGCTTTGGATGTTTTCATTTTGTGCGGGTTTTTCAGGAAAGAAAATTATGTATGGATCAGTGGAGTAATATTGGTTCTTGCAAGAATTGGAGACTCATGGTGACAAGTGCATCATAAAAAGTTACTATGAGTTGAAAAAAGAAGACTACAACATGTAGCAACCCCTAACTTTCCATAAATTTAGAGTAAAATAAAATTGCAAAAATTCTAAACTAATTAGTTGGAGTTTAAAAACTGGCAAGTGATGTGGTTAAGGGGTTAGACAGTGTTAGAAATGAAATATGTATGCAATACTGTCAAGGTAGTCTGAAGCCGCCATCAATGAAAATTGTTGAAGTTTTCTAATAGTCTTTCAGACATTTCTTTACTTTTTTTAGAGATCCGTGGACTCAGGCTACCTGACAGTGATTGCACAAATCTCATTCCCTGGTAACTCTGTTCCTTCTTCAAAATTTCCAGAAAATGATAGAGATTCGGGTGATGCTTGCCTATTGATTTGTAGAAGGAATTGTGCCATCCCTCAATGGCATTGTTAGTTTTTGCGCCACCTTCTAAGCAGGTCGAATGGCAGTTCCTCCATTCAATGCGATACTTTGTTTTCCTCCTACAACCCGACCCGTTTAGACGGCCAATCCATGTATCTTCAAAGTAATTTAGTACAGGGGCCAATTTCTCTTCATTTTGATTAAAATAGTCCGATTCTGTAATGGAAGTGTAGAACTCATCTACACTGTCGGGTGGTACGAAACATAACACAGTTAGTTTACACAATTTGAATTGTAGTTTGCTGCTTGACAAATAGCCCTCAACCAAGGATGATTTTTGAATCTTTCGCCAATATGCCTGAGAAAAGTGGAAAAAACATCCTTGAATTTGGGCATCAGGGTATAATTTGGTTAATGTGTTAATCATTGTCAATTCAAAATCAATAATTAATTTTCCAGGACTTTTATTCAAAGTTTTGAATTTGATCACAGTTAAATATTCAGTGTACATTGAGGAATGTTTGTCAGGGAGCAAAGCATACACTAGAGCAGGGTTCGGCAACCTTTTCTGTAATAAGAGCTACTTGTGTCAAATGAAAATCATACCGAGCTACTAATGTGCTAGTAGTGAGCACGACGGACCAGATTACATTAGTGGCCACCGCATGCAAGATGAACATCAGTGGTTACCTCAGTGCATCAGGCAAGGTTGTCATAAGTAATGTGAAAATGGCGTTATCAATTTGGAATGCATAAACAGGGTTAATACATGACAGCCGTAGATTCAAAGCCTCCCTCACCAAGGGAATAATTTTAGTTACATCTCCCCAATGCCTCATGATTTATCATTCAAATATCTGTTTTAAGTATAATTTTAAAAATCATGCCATTTGTCTCCAAACATCAGCTAAGCGTATCAGTTCTGAAAATACACATTTGTATCTCGAATGCACACTTTTCAATTTTGGGATACACATATTAATTCAAACAAGCATTAGCTCCTACTTTAGTAGGCTGGCCTGCACACTGGCGAGCTATTTCCAGGTAGCTGGAGAGCTACCAGTAGCTCACGAGCTACGGGTTGTAGAAGCCTGCACTAGAGGAACGTTTGTGTTATTCCTGTTAGCATGAATAGTATACATTTGAGAGAATGGATGGGGTGATGATTTAAATGCTCCATCCATCATCCAAATAGGACTATTCTCCAAGGTTACAAGGTTATGGGTAGTGCTAAAAATTTAAATTCTTTTATGAGGGTTTTCATTATCATGCAGGAGAAAAGGTTCATTGGAGAAAGTTACAGTCAGTTGAGGGGGATGTTAATGTCTTCGAAGGTTTGGGGTGTTACACAGTGGGGATTACTTGCCAGTTTTTGCCTCTGCACCATCCACCTAAGGTTGGGGATGGAGGGCATGCTGCTGGCAACTTGCACTGGAATGTTTTGGGCAACCTCTAGTAAAATGGCATCACAGGGTTCATTGGAGGTGTGTACGAGAAGCTTAATTTATTGAACATGTTCTCTTACTTCTATTTTCATTACAGATGCAGAATGGTTATGCTCTGTTGTCCTAACTACGGTATCTTCCAGAGCAACCGCTCTGCCTGTGCAATGGGAAGATAAATATTGCACGCATCTCCAATGACTCCTGGATTCCGTCAATCTCTCTTTGAAATAGAGATAGCCACCATATTTCGAAAGTTTGTTGCCTGTTCTTGATTTCACGTAATTGGCTTGCTTAGAGGCTGCCATTGCTGTTAATTCTGTGGAAGAAAGAAAAAAAATATGTTAAAGTATTTGTGTGTTGGCAATTTTATAGTTTGACTTATTTTTGAGTTGGTGAATCAGGACGTAACCCCCACATCACATCCCTGAGTAAGCATTGGTCTGCTCAACTTCGCAATGCTTAGAAGTGCTAAAGGGTTGTACTTGGTGATCTGTTTTGGATCCAATAGTAGGGTTAAGTCATGGGACTCCAAATGGAAATTGCTCTTATTCACATGAACTGAGTCCAGTAACCAGTAATTACTTCAGGACTCTTGAAAAAGATCCCACTTTGTAATCTATTCATTTTCTCAAGTGCCAACAATATAGGCAATTTGGAGTGATGAATAAACCCAGGGCCATAAGTAGCAAGAGTCATGTAAATCAACACTGCGTGGAAATATCCAATGTTTTATTGCATAAATGGCAAAAACAATTGTGTTGCACCACATTTACTATGTCACATGCCAATAAATCAAATTTATTATACTCTGGTGGGCTATAAAATGTCATCTATCTCTGATTTTCTGCTCTGTGGGGCTAGTGAGGGCGATTTACTACTCCTCGCCTGGCATTGCCTGCAAATAATGTGTGTTGGACTTGGCCCTATTTGCAGGGTCATCCCTGAACTTTTTGCCTTCCTCCTAGTATTTTTTCTGACCTGGTGTTGGTGGTTTTAGGACTCTGGGCACTTTAGCACTGCTGTCCAGTGTAAAGTGCGTGTGCTCTCTGTGATAAACATGGTAAAATTGGTCTACACCTGTTTGGCGTATTTAATTTACCTGCCAGTCCCTTGTAAAGTGGTATCTCAGATACCCAGGGCCAGTAAATTAAATGCTACTGGTGAGCTTGCAGCGCTGCTTGCGCCACCCACTAAAGTAGCCTTTCAAACCTGTCTCAGGCCTCTGCCATTGCAGGGCTTCTGTGCGCAGTTTACTGCCGTTGTGACGTGGCACGCAAAGTGGATGCCACGTCTGTGACCCCCCTTTTACTGCATATCAGTCACCCCTAAGGTAGGCCCTAGCTAGCCCTATGGGCAGGGTGCATTGTAGGTAAAAGGTAGGACATGTACCTTAATTGTGTGACATGTCCTGGTAGTGACAAACAGCCATTTTGGTTTCTCACTGCTGTGAGGCTGCCCTCTCATAGGAAAGCATTGGGGATTCCCTGATAAGTGTTTCAGTGGTAATTCCTGACATGAGAGGAGCAGCGTGGTCAAGTTTGGTATGTTTGGAATAGTAATAATAAATGCTGCGTAATGGTGTTCGCAGATTTATTATTACTATTTTAGAAACGCCACTTTTAGAAGTTGGCATTTTTGTGTGCTATGTGTCTTTGTGCCTGCCTGATGTGTATTGCATGTCTGGCTCTGGAGTGACAGGGGCTGGTGAGGTGTGTGGCTCCAGAGGGGCAGGGTGAGTCAGCGCTAGGCTGAATGGGCAGAACTGCATTTGGAGTAGTGGGAGGAGTAGTCCCTGACCCTGAATAGGTCTGTGCCTGCCTTGTACAATGCTGGCCCCGCCCCCCTTTGGTGTGTCTGAGGACAGAGCCCAACCTGACAAGGGAGGGTGTGAGCACTGTAAACAAAGTGCTTCAGTACCCCCCAGAACCAGTTGAGACTGGTTCCCCAAGCCCTGTGCCAGGGCAGAACAAAAACAAACATAGTATAAATATTGGGGCTGTGACCCCAGGTGAAGGTGCTTGTGCTTACTTGTACCTGTTCTGAGGCGAAGGACTGCTGGGCGACAGGCGGAACCACCGTGGGACCCAGTTGCTGCTTCCTGGGGGTCCCTACGTGCTGGCCTGCCTGTGCCCAGCTCTCCCCTCTGAATTTTGGGACATAGCTCCTCGTGAGCGCTACATCTTACTGCTGGAGTCCAAAGAGTGGGACTCCCAATTTTCCTGGTGCCTGGGGCACTTTCCCTGCCCCACAGAGAAGAGCGTTCGCTTGGCTCTACACCCTGCTGGTCGTGTGGGGAAACCGGTGCCTGGAAGCCCCTGGTCCTCAGGGGCGCTGAGGTTGCTGATCCAGGGGTGATTTTGTGAGGCCAGCGCAGTCGCTCATAGCGAAACCGGCGTGAGGAGAAGCCCTCGAGGGAGACGCTCCCGCCGCGAGCCGGAAGTCAGGCAGAGCTTGCCTGGTTGTGGGCGGGGCTGCGCTCGTGTTCCGCAGTCCAATCCCGGCAGAGCTAGGCCCTCGGAAGTCTGGACCAGCCAAGAGGCAGAGCAGCAGCCAGGCAGCGCATGCCTGCCCGAGGGCGGGGCTCCCCACGCTGAGGAGGAGAGCCCCGTGTGTTGGCCAGTGGAGAAGGAGCCTCGCGGGCTCACCGGGTCCCAGGAGACGAGGACCGGAGCCCCGCGGACTCCCACAGGGACCGCCTCCATTCAGCTACTGGCGACAGTCCCGAAGGAGAAGCCCCGGTGAGTGGGGCTGCCATTGAGCATTGGTGGGTGCCGGGAGTGGCACCGGACGAGCCCCGGTGAAGGGGGCTCTCAGGGCACGGTTGGTGCCAGTGCTGATTATTCACAGCTGCACCGCTGATTGTGGGCAGCTGCAACGAGGGGGCACTTTGTTTTAAAGTCCCGGAGTGGGGCTTGATAGGCACTGTGGTGCCGAGGCTGATGTTTCCCAGCTGCACCGCGAGAGCGCGGGCAGCTGCAATGACGGGGGCATTCTTATTTTTGATAACGAGGGAGGAGTGAGATGCACCCCCCGCCCCCCTGTGCATCGCGCACGTTTCTCTGCTTCATTGGCAGCCGGAGGGCCTGGTGGGAGGCCCTATGATTATCGAACCCTGACTTTTGGGACAGAGGGCATTTGGGACAGGCCCGACGGGTCCCCAGAGGAAGGCCAGTGGGCCTGTGAGCACCTGAGGTGCTGGGAGGGCGCAAGGCCCTGAGATTGTGCATAATGTGTTTATGCCTGAGGTGATGTATGCACCTAGGGAGTGTTACCACGGTACACTTCTAAATGTGATTTATGCCTAATGGGTTTAATGCATAATATGTTCCTCTAAGTACAGTATTTTACCAGTAGTCACTGGTTGTGTCATTACTTACCTGTTCTAATGGTTCTGACAGTGCCCCGATTGGCCCTGTCATGTATATATTCCCCTGTGAAGTATTGCCTAGTGCCAGGTGGCACAGTGTACATTTGTGATTATGATTCTAATGTGTTTATGGATAATACAAAGGCTATTTTTGCTATAACCTTGTGTGGAGTTTCTTTTGTGGTGTGCCTAGTGTGTCGCTGCTGTTGTGTGTGTTGCACAAACGCTTTACACATTGCCTCTGGGATAAGCCTGACTGCTCGTGCCAAGCTACCAAGGGGGTGAGCATGGGTTATATTCAGCGTGTAACTCCCTTGCCCTGACTAGAGTGGTGGTTTCTGCCTGGCTTAGGCGCTTGCCCTAGCCAACCAGAAATCCCATTTCTAACATTGGTTGTGAGCGGTGAGGTTAGGACCTGAGTTTGCGCAGTACCACAGCGACAACTGGTTGCACTACAAACTCTGCATTTAGATAATCACATGGTTGGGGATTATTTCTCCTGATTATTTTTTCTCCTTAAAAGTGCCATTTTTGAATTGTTTTTTCTGCTGTTCTAAAATTTTGGTGACACCCCTAAAGTGTCAGTCATGTCTCACCTTGGTGATCCAGCAGTTATTGTGACAGGAAGTGCATTTAATGTAAAGAGGTTGCGTAAATATACTGAGAAGGACCTAAAGAGGTTCTGTCACGATCTTGGGTGTCAAGTGAAGAGGTCTGCCCAGAAAGCGGAACTGCAGGAGGCCTTGTTGGTCTGTGGACATCCAAAAACTAGGTGGGGGAGGAGTCTGGAAAGGAGGGCCCCGAGATCAGTGAGGTCTCTGAGAGGGAGGGTCCCCAACCTGCACCCCCAGAGGGCAGTGGCCCTGGAGAGTTTGAGCAGGAGGGAGGAAATGACAGGCCAGGGACGCCAGTAGGTAGTGAGGACCCCATAGATAAGGAGTCCCTTGCTGGGTCCAGTGCCGGGAGCAGTGCCTCATCCCTTTCCCTGTCCCCAGAGGAGTGGGTGGATAGGAGGGAAGAAAGGGAACATCAGCTGGCGATGGAAAGGCTCAGGTTGGAGCTAGCGCAGCTGGGTGTGGAGGAGAAAAAGCTAGAGACTGAGAGGGTCTAAGCGCAGGAGAGGGTGGCGGAGGCAGAGAGGGCCTTCGCCAGGGAGAAACTAGCTCTTGAAGAAAGGTTGTCCCCTGAGTGTAGTTTCAGTGGTCTGGATTCACCAGTGAGGGTGGGGTCCACGGTTGGCAGCAAAATTGAGTCCAGTGTGGAAGCGTCCACTGCCATAGCCCAGAGAATGGTACCTAGTTCCCAGGAGGAGGGTGTCACACCTGAAGGGTATAGGTTGAGGTTCAGGGGAAGTAGGAAACTGTCTCACCAGTCTTGGGGGGTGTTTGTGGATGAGTGTTGTGATAGACTGGAAGGTTGGGTGATGGGTAGCACGGCGAACAATTTTGAAGGGCTGTTCAATCTGATTGTCAGAGAGCACATGTTCAGTTATTGTTTTCCAGGGTTACGCCAACACCTGTTGGAGTGTGAGTTCTCTGATCCCAGGGAGCTTGCTCTGGAGGCAGACCTCTGGGTGAGTGCCAGAGGGTCTGAGGAGGCATTGGGGGTGACCGTAAGAGGAGTGGCTCAGGTATTTCCCAGCCCAGAGTGGTGGGAAAGGTTCGTAGTAGCCCAGATATGCCCCGGTGTAGTGGGAGGGGTGTAGGGACTCACGTCCTGTCTCTGCGGAGAAGGAGTGAGAATGGGATGCATCCCAAGGTGCCCGAAACTCAGTCTCAGGGCCTGGAGGGTTCCTTAAGGGAACACCAGGTGGGGAGCCTAGGCTGTACTGGTAGGCCATCCGTTGAGGGGGATCTCCTAGTGTCAGGAGAACTTGGAGTGAAATGAAATTAAATTACATTTGTACTTGTAAAGCGCACTGATACCCTGGGGTGTCCTGGCGCTGTACGCATACCGCTGTGGAACCCTTCCTGGTTTTTCCCTGTGAAATGTCCACTCCTGGGCACCCCCAAGGTGAAGCCAGGCATCCCAGCGCTGGTGGGGCCGTTGTGGAGATTAAGCAAGCTATTGCCCAGAGTTGCAGAGTGGGACCCATGATTAGACTAGGCACCGAGGCGAGAATTATCAGGTCCGAGGAAATTGAGCCCAAGACCCGCCGAGGCGGGAATTGAACCCTGGTCCCGGGCCAGATCTCTGCATCAGGGTCTGCCGCTCTAACCATTGAGCCACACTTCTCCACAAGCAGACCTCCATCAGTTCTTGTGTCTGGCGGTGCCACTACTAAGTGGAGGGTGCAGAAGTCCAGATGGAGGGGTGAGAGGGGGAGAGAGTCCCCAGTGGAAGAACCAGTGGGTCAGGGGCCAGCCATAAGGACTGAGCCTCCTAGGAGTGACCATGGTGACACCACTTCTGTTTTGGGGGATCTCCGTGCACTGTCAGATGGACAGGGGTCGGGAGATCAGCACCAGGCAGACTGTCACGCAACACATGAGGTATGTGTTACCCTCGGGGGGCATGCGTGCTCCCCAGGAAGTCCTGGTGTGCCAGGCGGGTGCTCAGCCACAGGGTTTAGTCTCTGGGTTGGGAGGCCAGGTTCAGGTTCTGCCTGACCTGGAGGGAAGGACATCTGTAAGCAGTGTCCTGACCGGTTTGTCTTCTAGGGGTACAACTCCAGGTGGGAGGGTGCAGAACTCTGGAAGGGGGTGCAGAGGAAGGAAGTCCTTGCCTCTGACCCCGGTTCAACCGCAGGGTTTAATCCCTGGGTTGGGAGGCCAGGTTCAGGTTCTGCCTGACCTGGAGGGAAGGACATCTGTAACCAGTGCCCCTACCGTTTTGTCTTCTGGGAGTACCACTCCAGGTGGGAGGGTGCAGAACTCTGGAAGGGGGTGCAGAGGGAGGGAGTCCTCGCCTCTGACCCCGGTGCAACCTGAGGGTTTAGATCCCAGGTTGGGAGACCAGTTGCAGGAGAGAGGTCCTGAACTGGTGGGAGAGTTGTGTTCTGAGGGTGCTTCTCCTGGGAGGAGAGTGTCGGAACCCCAGAAGAAGAGGTAAGGGGAGGAGAGCCTCGCCCGAGACCGCTGGTCAGCCTGAGGGTGCGGACCCTAGGTTGGAGGATCAGTGGCAGTTTAGAACTGCACTGATGAGGGGAAGAGTGGAGAATGGATACTATGTGCCAGGGGTTTCTGCCCCCCACTCTGTGAGATGGCAAGGACCAGAGACATCTGGATGGCCTAGCGCCTGGTCCTGGCCGCGGCAGCTAGGGAGTACCAGTGGGGTAGCTTAGTTGGTCCTGGGAGCTTTGACAGAGGGAACCACATGGGTTCAGAATGGCGTAGAACTGGAGTGTGCCCCTGCAGTTGTCGGCCCGCGTCTGTGTTCTATCGCCCCAAGCAGGGAAGCCCATCAAGGTAATGATTGGTCTACCCTGGCTTTTGGCTGGAAGGGGGTTGTATTGGACTTGGCCCTTTTTGCAGGGTCATCCCTGAACTTTTTGCCTTCCTCCTAATATTTTTTCTGACCTGGTGTTGGTGGTTTTAGGACTCTGGGCACTTGTAGCCTTTCAAACCTGTCTCAGGCCTCTGCCATTGCAGGGCCTCTGCGCGCAGTTTACTGCTGCTGTGACGTGGCACGCAAAGTGGTTGCCACGTCTGTGACCCCCCTTTTACTGCATATCAGTCACCCCTAAGGTAGGCCCTAGCTAGCCCTATGGGCAGGGTGCATTGTAGGTAAAAGGTAGGACATGTACCTTAATTGCGTGACATGTCCTGGTAGTGACAAACAGCCATTTTGGTTTCTCACTGCTGTGAGGCTGCCCTCTCATAGGAATGCATTGGTGATTCCCTGATAAGTGTTTCAGTGGTAATTCCTGATATGAGAGGAGCAGCGTGGTCAAGTTTGGAATAGTAATAATAAATGCTGCGTAATGGTGTTCGCAGATTTATTATTACTATTTTAGAAACGCCACTTTTAGAAGTTGGCATTTTTGTGTGCTATGTGTCTTTGTGCCTGCCTGATGTGTATTGCATGTCTGGCTCTGGAGTGACAGGGGCTGGTGAGGTGTGTGGCTCCAGAGGGGCAGGGTGAGTCAGCGCTAGGCTGAATGGGCAGATCTGCATTTGGAGTAGTGGGAGGAGTAGTCCCTGACCCTGAATAGGTCTGTGCCTGCCTTGTACAATGCTGGCTCCGCCCCCCTGTGGTGTGTCTGAGGACAGAGCCCAACCTGACAAGGGAGGATGTGAGCACTGTAAACAAAGTGCTTCAGTACAAATTTATTTGCACAGACATCTGCCCACAGATAAAATTAAATTTCTCACACATGAAAATATCATGCGGTTTCCATTTTGCCCATTGTTTGCACCTGTTTTCATTTTGCTTTGCAACAAACCCCAGGGGGGTTTGTATTTACTCCGCCCTATAACACTGACTGTATATACATTGACAGGGGCTTGTGATATGTGATGGTATACTGATTTTACGCTGTCCTTGTTTCAACTTCTGGCACAAAAATCCTTTTGAGAATGAAGGGTGCTTATTTTTTGCGTCACATTCTGTCTTAGTCCTCGTTTCTGAGTTCTTTGGAATATGCATGTCCTCTATCTCTATCAGAACTGGTGCACTTGATTCCTGGTGTGACAATCAAAATTGTGACTTAGAGGCAGAACACTAGGGGCCATATTTATGACCCGGTTTGCATTGCTCTTACACCACGGAACGTGGTGCAAGAGCAACGCAAACCTTAAGCCATAGGTTTGAAGCCAAGCAAAGCCACTTCGAGTGGCTTTGAATGGCGTAAAAAGCTGGAGTAATGCAACGCAGTGCAAATCACTGCTTTGCATTACTCTGAGCAAGGGATACATTCCATTTGCCGCATATCTCGATTTACCAAACCTGATAAACCTGGGAATGCCCCAAAAAGATGCACCACCCCAGGGGAGGCGTAACACAGAAAAATATGTTTATTTCTCCTAGTTTTTTCCTCTTTCTATGTGTGCTGCTGAATGAGGTAATAGCCTCTCAGGACTGTGTTTGTGCAGGAAGGTACCCCTTCCTGCACAAAATCAATCTAGCCTACAACACAGGCACCCTTGCACCATGGCGCAGTGGTGCCTGCGTTGGTGCTAGGCTGCCAAAATGGCGGCAGCGCAAGGGAAAAGGACAGGAATGAGTCGTATTTGATAAATTCAGCACATTCCTGCCATTTCCCTGTGACATAGAGCAGCGCAGCAAGGTGACTTGCTGCACTGCCCTCCGCCACACAATCATAGATATGGCCTACGTTCATATTTTTGAAAGAGATCCTTTATCTGTTACCACATCTCTAACACAATAGGGTCAAAATAGTTTAAAAAACCCTACAAGAGGAAACTCACAAAATGGCAAACTGTGTGGGCAGTGCTTAGTTTGTAAGGGAATGAGTGCGGGTGCCCAAACTCTGCTCTGAAACCTGCTGCCACTACCAAATGTCAGCGTACTGAATACCAAGGCTGCAGCGTCATGAATACACCTCATGCGTCTTTAACCCCTTGACCGCGATCGGAATTCCGCTCGTGTGCTGGACATTCCGATCGCGGGTGTGGTCGTGACAAGCTCAGCTCGTCATGCGCACAGCGCTACCGCGCAGCATGATGAGCTGAGATCGTCACGCGCATCGAAGGGGTTAATCCACAACAAACACTTCCTGTCCCTCTATCTCACTCTAACAGGCTCCTGCATTCTGCCTTCATGATGGTTTTACTGTCTTTCTCTTCTTCTATTTTTCTGCCTTGCTTTTTTTCCGTCTCCTGCAGAAATATAAGACTCGGTCCCCAGAAATGAGTGCCAGTGGCCCCTATTGCAAACTACTGGCTTAAATTATGAACTAGAAGTACAAGGATCCTTGAGGTTTTGAGACTAGATGTCCAGTCTAATACCATATAGAATTGTAGGACATGTATAAAATCCAATTATAAAATCCATGTGTGACTTTTCTTAGATAATTTACAGCGATGTACTCTGGCCCTGATTATGAGTTGCACGTCAAATTCTGTCCCGTACGTAAACCCCTGCTTTATGCACAAGTTGGATTTATGAGTGGTAAGTTTTTTACATATCTGATATTTATAAGATGTGTTAAATTTCAGCTGGTCAAACCTGCCAAAATGTAACAGTTGAATACCATACAGTATTTACTATATCATGGGGATCAACGGTGGCTTTGGCGCTGGTGGCACCCAATGCGACAATCTTTGTTGGCACCCCCCAAAACGTCCTTCTTCACAAGTTCCCTCATTACCACACTCCACCACTGCCCCATATCTCTCCATAACCCCTCCCGCAAATGCATTTTATTCATTTTACAGTGCTACTCACACCAGTGTAGGGTGTCAGAGCACTTTACATCACCCACACATTATACAGAGTTAATGAATCATACATGTGTAAATCAATCTATAGGAAATGTCACATAAGACAATGACGGATCATTTGCGACATCAAAGATGCTCTGTACATCTAGCCCCAATATCATGCAGTTTGCATGCAGCTCTTCAGTGACAGTTCAAAGTTAACTGTGCTATATCAGTGTTGTAACTTATGAACTGCAAGTAACAAAAGCATCTCTCTAATAAAAGTGACAACCCACGAAGCGATCCACATCTTTGCAGCAGACATGTTAACCTTCTGCACTACTTCATCATGAGTGGAAACTGCCACTAGACAAATATCGATATCTCTCCAGCAGGAACAGTAATCACCAGAGTTATCTTGGTGTTTTTATTGTTGACTGAAAACTGCTGGGCACACAAGGAACTCTGCAGCAGGTGCTTTTTAACCTGTGTTATTTCTAAACATTGTGCATCGGTAGCACCACCCTAGAGCTGGCCTTGATGCGGGTTTAAGTGCGTTAACCACCAAAATCTGCATGTTATTCCCCAACAACTCGTAATAGGTTGCATTTATAACACTCGATAAATAGCATACTGTGTAGTATTGTTACTTATCATGTGCGATAAATACCACCTATACTTGTAATCAGGCCCTCTGATGGGTAATTGGGCCTCGAGAAAAGATCACTGCCCTTACCTGCTTAGTATATTGCTTTTTGTCACAATCCTGTCAATGATCATAATCGTAAACGCTAAGGATACATTAATATTCAGATAAGACACTGCTGCATGTAGAGTACTGGACATCAACTTTCCTCACTGTGTACATGGAGATTTTGATTTTTCAACCATTTGCAAACAAAATCACCTTTATTCCACATTAAAAAAACAGGATAATTTGGAACCATGCAGTAGCCACCAGGCCCACCAGGTCCGGTGAGGTGATTGCCTCTTTTCGCCTGGTGAAGGACCGCCTTCTGAATATAGATATTCCTACTAGGCAGGTGGGGATATCTGTGCCTTAAACTGGAGATTGATCTACCCCATTTCATAACGATATCCAGTAGTCCTCAAAGTATGTTTGAAGTCCACTAGCTCTCAGATGAGCAGGAACATTTAATTTTTCAACCATTTAAAAATAACTTTCATTCATGTTAGGATTAGTTTCCAGTACAGCAAAGGTTTCTTGTCCCGTGTTAGATGCTTCAACTGCCAAAAGGTGGCATAATATTGGTTCTATTTACATCATTAATTTTTGGATGGGGGAAGATGAAAGACATAAAATCATTCAACTCAAAATAACTTTATTCGGTTT
Organism: Calotriton arnoldi; assembly: GCA_963921515.1. Lineage (NCBI taxonomy): Eukaryota > Metazoa > Chordata > Amphibia > Caudata > Salamandridae > Calotriton > Calotriton arnoldi. Next base: position 980,870 of record CAWUFW010005124.1, on the reverse strand, counting down.
AAAAGACCATAACCTTTCACACACATACTTTCTGCAATAACATTTTCATATCGTATAGTTACAGAGGCATAAATAAAATCAGTATAAAAAGCAAACAAGAGATGGCATTCAGACAATTTTGATAGGGAATATAAACCCTAATGTCAAAAACCCAATGCAACAGTCTATAATGTCAACCATAACATTTCATGAATGAGGATAATTGTTATTAAAAGGTTACAAAAGTTCTGTTCATCTATATTGACTCATAGCGCTTTCTTATAGACATTCCAACTTTAATATAATTAGAGACTGCAGTGCAAATAGACATAAAATCAATTTTGAATCATGAAGTTCAGAGAACAAAACTTAGGGGCCGCCCTCGCCCCGGTAAATGGGACCGCCCGCTATGTGTGCGGCAGTCCCGCACATGTGATTAGGATGCCACCGCCACGGTGGCGGTGGCATCCCCCATTTCCAGCATTGTGGCGGGCGGTGCTCACAACACTGCCCGCCACAGTGCTGGAAATGCATGTTGTGCAACTGCATGCACAACGTGACAGGCACCGCGCGGTGCCTGCCACCTTGTGCATGCAGATGCAGGGGGTACCATAGGTACCCCCATGTGCAGCCCCCACCCCCCAACACCCTGGGGGCCCGCAACGGGCCCCCAACAGCAAAGACCGCGAGCCTTTCCATGGCGGCGACGCCACTATGGAAAGGCTCATCTCCGCCGGCATCATAATATGGATGGCGGTGTCTTGCAGACACCGCCACCATATTAAACCCTTTTCCGCCCGGTCGACTGTTCGGCCTGGCGGAAAACATGCGGACGGTCTTACCGTCTGCCGGGCTCCCCTCCGCCATGGTAATATGGCGGGGGGAAATTTGTTGGCGGACTGGCGATTATGACGGGCGGATCGCCACCGCCATGCGGGCGGTGGCGATCCGCCCGACATCGTAATCGACCCCTTAGTTTTGTTTGATACCAACAAATAAAAAACTGGACTATTTTCTAACCTAAGGAAAGTTAGCAAATACATAGAAAATCTAATAAAGTGTTATTTCCAGAATAAATACTTATATTAAGCTTACAACAAGTAAGTTAAGAATTTGCTTATAAAATGGGAGAGATAGATAGAGGTGAGTTACTCGCCAAATGTGGAAGAAGAGGCAGTATTACAGTTTAATTCAGAATCTATCCGTGGTGCTAATATTAGATTTATGGCCACTTTTGCTAAATAATAAGTTAACTATAACCAGAAGATTCTGAATAAACCCAATAATGAAATTTCACCTAACAGCCTAAGATGCCAGTATGAAAATTTTGAAGACTGGCAACATATTGTATGGATTTGTCCTAAAATAGAAGAGCATTGGAGGAGAATATTTGACTACTTAAGTAACCAATTCAATTTTCATACTGACTGAACCAGATCCCTTGGTAACTATATACTAATGAAACGGGCAATGAGAAGAATTATTTTTGTGGCAATGCTTATTGTCAGATTATCAATCAGGGTAAATTGATGCAGGCACCAAGTTTTCAAAATTGGAATGATAAAATGTGAACATATAAATCAAGAATTTCCAAGCGCTTTATGTCCACTAAGGAATGTTTCATGACCTGGAAATACTTACTGCGTATATAGCTTCTGTTCCAAATGAATAAAAGTGCTTAATGAAAAGTATATGTCTATACATCCTTATATTTATTTTCTGATGATAATATGGATTATGAAATTAGTGATGTTTTTCCTCAGTAACAATATTAAAAAGCCTCCTGAAGACAAAACGCAATGGCCCTGACCTTAATACAGTGAGCATCCTCTCTGCATTTCGGTGTCACTATTTGATGTTCCTGCTAGGAATCACTAAACCTTGCATGTCTGCCTCAGGCAGGAACTGTTGATCTTCCTGTCCTAAATAGGGTGGGACGACCATAACATGACGTCCTTTTATGTCACAGGATAAATGAGAGTTCCTCAGGGGTAAACCTGGCTCTTCCACCACCTCTAAATTAGGCCTGTGCATAATTTGCCTATTTTTCAAGAACTTTTACTAAATTTCACAACAATTACATGAAATGTGTGAACACTTTTGTGCAACTCGCTGACAGTCACACATCAATATACGAATCTGAAGGTATGTTCCAGCACATAAAATCTCAGAAGATCATCGTCTTTCTAGCCATTTCTCCCTTTTTCCCTTATTAAACTTTCTGTCATGGTATATGAGCTCCCAGCTGCTGTTCTTGTTTTGCCTTTGTCTAGATTTAATTGTTATTGTTTCTACTGGATTACATCATGTATGCTCCCTCCCAAGTATTCTCTAAACATGGCAGGTGGGGAAGAAGAACAGTCCCACTGGGGACATGCAGGTGTGATGCTAACCACCTTTTTTCAGAGGAGTGGGTAGTGGCACTTATTTTTAATTTCCTGAGACACCCACCACTAGTGGAGCAAAAGTTCTACTATGAGCAAGTGTGACACTATAAGTACAGCAGAACTGGCATCTTGTACACCCAGGCACTACTTTGGGCAGATACAACACTGCTAGGCAAACATTTTCGGCCTGAAACAGGACATGCTAGCCTACCACAGCACTGTGGTTGAGACAGGTAAGTGAGGTTTTCAGTAAAATATTTTAACTTTTATCTATAATCAATGTGCAAGGAAATACTGCCAACCCAGCTATTTGCTGCTATACTCTTACAACATTTAAAAATAGAAACGGTTTGGGGGCGTGGCTTGGATGGCAGAGCCGATGGCTGCCTGATCCCGTCTCTCTGTCCACCACAGAGACTTCACGCCGAGAATCCAGAGTTGCTGGGACCGTGAGCAGAATAGAGAACCAGGCTCCTGATCCTGAGGTTGCGCTGCTCCTGTGGGTGTCACCGGTGATCGTGGGAATGCGCTGATTACAGTTTAATCAACACCCGCAACTCCGCTGATCGAGAAATACGACAGCCCAAAATGGTGGACATGGAATAACATCAACTACGGTAACGACGAAGGCTCAAAAGCATGCCTGTTTGCCCTCTCAAGCGCCGATTCATAGAAATATAATCGGACTCAATCTCCGCTAAGGCATTATAACTATTACAGCACCATAAAACCGTGTTTTTAAGTTTGCGGTGTTTGTTTGTTGATGCGGCCTGACTTCAAAATGGAGGCTGATAGAGCATTACGGAGAGCGCACCATCCTTCTCCTACGGAGCTGCGGTGCAATTAATGATCAATATGGGCAAATAGTACTCTTTAGGCGGTACCGCTGAATATAAGGAGCGCTTCTATGCACAGCTGATGTCATTATTGCGGCGATTCACTTTGCGTGTGGCCTGACCCTAAGATGGCACCCATGTTAACTGACTTTGCAGCAATGAAAGGATCGTTTTAAACAGATCAGCTACACCACGCTGGGGGGCACATGCTTGACAAGATCAGCCTCTCATCAGTTTGCCCTGCAATGTGCCAGTGCCCACTGTAACTCGAGTAGCACACAGTTTCTAGGGAGATTACTTCTATATATCGATATTGCAAGCATCAAACTACCCACTTGTCTGCCAGCCAAATATTTGTGGGACTTCACTGCTTGTCGTTTGAGCAAACTCAACATTATATACGTTACAGTTGCTCTGACTACTTAGATTATAACTTCCTGACCTGGCTGTCCTGGTTACCGGATCTTAATAGGAAGGGTCTTCTAAGGGTAACGGAGCTCTGCACATGCTGCGCAAGCAGTGCAGCCAGTTGGTAAATAGGTAGTCATCCACACGCCATTGTACGTACACAGGCAACAAGTTGACCACCCACGGGTCACCTATCTCTCACGGCAATAACTTTTAACAAGCTGTAGAAATTGAGTCACACACGAGATGAGTTGTGCCAGGATTTATTGAAGGACTACACAGCTCCAGGTCACACTTGCTGAGCCATCACAGGAACGACAGTTGTATATTCAACTTTAATCAATGACATTCCAACTCTGCACCTGACACTGTGACATCATACCACAGCATCAGGCAGAAAGGGCAACGATAGAAACAAGATGATAGCCCTAGAATACAACATACCTTCCCTTCTCCTGCAAAACAAAACAAAAAACAAAACAAAATATAAAGAGACACAAAAGAAAGACAGAGTAAAAGAAGAGAGAAAAGAATCTGAAGATTACTCACGAAATCTTTTAGGAGTAACAATAATTCTTGAACTTATTCTGCGTGCAGAAGAATTGGTTAGAGCAGGACTCTTACAGATACTGTGGTCAACCCCTAGCGAGACTGGTCTCACTTTGACAACTTTGGCAAGATTCCACCAACGACCTCCCTTCACTTGAACAGCATTGTTCCCGATCCTTACCACCTTGACAGGTTCTCCATATTTACAATTTCCCTTCTTAACCTGCACAGACGCTTTGATGCGGACGAGATCACCAACAACCAAACGAACCATCTTGGTCCCTTTCTTTTCATCAAACCAGGTTTTCTGTTTACTCTGAGCAGATTCAGAATTTACCCTGACGATTTCCATGAGGGAAGACAGATTTGAATCAGTTTTAAACCATTTGTTCATCCATCCAGGCTTGAAACACGTATTGGCCCTCCTTCCCCTTAATATCTCAAAAGGTGAAACTTTAGTGGATGAATGAGGTGTGGTCCTGTAAAACCACAACATACTTTCCAAAGATTGAACAATATCATACTTCCCAGCCACAGCCCACTTGATGCACTCACCCAAAACCCGGTTCATCCTTTCCACTAAACCGTTTGTTTGTGGATGATAAAGAGAACTCTTTAAGTGCTTCACACCACTAGAGGTCAAAAACATTTCAAACATTTCACTTACAAATTGAGTCCCATTATCCGAGACAAGGAATTCGGGAAACCCTTCCCGTAGAAAAACTTCTTTCAAAAACTTGACAACACTGGCTGAACTAGCTTCTTTGACCAACTTTATCTCCGGCCACTTTGATGCATAATCCATGAGCACTAAAACATACTTGCATCCAGAGGGTAAAACTTCACAGGGACCCATGATATCAATACCCACCTTGACCCATGGACCCGACGGACATTCAACAGGAAGCAGTAGTGGGGTAAAAACTTTAAGAGCTTTTTCAGCAGAAGAACAAACAGAACAATTCTCGACCAAAACACCAATCTCAACATCCATGCTGGGCCACCAAAAGTGCTCACGAACACGACGCTTAGTGAGCGTAACACCTAGGTGCCCCTCGTGAGCTTTTTTGACAATGATGGGTCTGAGAGAGTGAGGTGGGATAAGTTTGTCACATCTCATGAGAATACCATCCTCTAAAGAAATTTCAGTTTCAACTTTCCAATAAGGCTGTAACAAAGAAGACAGTGTCTTTTCTCAAGGCCATCCCTCCTTGACTAAAACACAAACTTGTTAAAGAGTACTATCTTCAAGTAAGGCTGCTCTCCAATTTTCCTCAGAACCAACTACAAGGTCAGGAATATCTATAGCAGCAACAAAACAGTCTTCAGCATCTTTCTCACTCAGTTCTCTAAAAGTTGTACCATCACAATCATCATTATGTTGAGGAAAACGCAACAAGAAATCTGCTCTCCCATTCCTCCCACCAGGAATATGTGAGATATCAAACTGGTACTGTAACAGCTTACTAACCATTCTCGTAATCCTGGGTGTACAGCACTTACTAGGACCAGAACCAAGAATAGATACTAAAGGTTTGTGGTCAGTAATCAATTTGAAACGTCTTCCCCAAATGTATGGCCGATATTTCTCAATAGCCCATACGCATGCAAGTAATTCCTTTTCGATAACGGAATACAGTACTTCAGCACTCCTCAAAACTCTTGACGCAAAAGCCACTGTGTTCTCTTTGTCCCCACACACTTGAGTAAGGATAGCCCCCAAACCGACTTGGCTGGCATCCACCGCTATACAACATGGTAAATCAGGATCAAATGGCGTGAGAGCACTGCCCTTACCTAAAGACAGTTTAACTTCATTAAACGCATGATCACAATCTTGAGACCATTCAAATTTGACTCCTATTGTAAGTAAATTGCTGATTGGCCGAACAATGGAAGCAAAATTAGGGACAAACCTTGAATAGTATTCTAACAACCCAAGTAAAGATTTAACACCAGACTTGTCTTTTGGTACAGCAGATTTGTAGATGGCATCTAGGAGACCTTGCCTGGGTTTAATCCCTTCATGGGATAATAAGTGACCAAGATATTCAATTTCTTTACAAAGAAACTTGCACTTCTCAGTTTTTAGAACAACTCCATTACTTTTGAATATGCTAAGAACCTTCTTGAGGATAATGTCATGAGAAACATTATCTTTAGCGTAAATCAGCACATCGTCTTGAAACACAAGAACACCCTCAACCCCTTTCAACAAATTTTGCATGACTCTCTGGAACACTGATGCCGCGGAGGCTAACCCGAAGGGCATCCTATGATATTGAAATGTTCCCAGGGGAGACACGAAAGCAGTGAGAGACAGAGAATCAGGATGAAGTTCTATTTGGTGGTAGGCACTAGCTAGATCTAACTTCGAAAACACCTGAGCTCCTTTAACACACGCAAAAAGGTCATTGATTTTGGGCAATGGATGAGAGTCTATCCAAATCTCCTTGTTGAGTGACCTAAGGTCCACACACACGCGTAACTGCCCTCCCCTCTTGCGTGCGACGACCAAAGGGGACAACCATAAGGATGACTCTGTCGGTTCGATGATTCCCTTGTCACAAAGACTCTTGAGTTCTTTGTTGAGGTCATCCCTTACACTAAAAGGAACCCATCGAAGTTTGTGTTTGACTGGGACAGCCCCATTCCTAACAATAATCTTGTGTTTGAATCCAGAAATTTTCCCAAGGGTGTCACCAAAAACAGATGGAAATTCACTTTTCCATCTAGAGCCCTCTTCATCACAAGTAACCAACAAGACCTGCTCTTTGGTACCCGGTCTGAGAATCATTCCAAAGAGACCCTGGTGGAACCACCCCAGTATATTCAAACCCTTGACAGCAATGTAGATTTTACCTCTGATCCTTCTTCCTTTGAACATCATGACATCTTCGATGAAACCCAACAATTCGATTTTGCGTCCCTCATATGAAACAGGAGAGCAATCGGGAGGAAACAGTTCCCTGTCGCCCCATGTTTCAATGAAAAGTTTCTGGGTTATCATTGTAATTCTAGCACCAGAATCTACCAAAAGATGAATAGTTTTATCACCAACTAGTAATTCAACAATAGGATCAACACATGAAGAAGGATCACCAGTTACTGGTTCAGTATTAGTGTCATTTGAAAAGATATTTTCATCCACGACTACAGAAATGATCTCAGAATCTGAGTCGTCTTCAGATTCAGCAACACAAGCAATGGTCTTTTTTTGATTATTCCTCTTAAGACAGACTTTGGCAAAATGGCCTATTTTTTTACAGTAGTTACAAGTCACATTAATCGCTATGCACTTACTACCTTTGGAGTGTGGAGGATTACCACAACGAAGACAAACATTGCTAGGAATAAAAAAATCAGATTTATGTTTGGTAAAGCTACCAGGGTTGCTTTTGACTGCTTTCTGTTTAAATTTGGTGGCGACAATGGCATTCACACTTTCAGGAGGTTTTTCATCGAGTTCCTTTAAGGAGACTTGTGAAATTTCGATGCTCTTGGCTACTTTAATAGTCTCGTCAAGAGATGGGTTTCCCATTGCAAGAAGCTTTTGTCTGATATGCTTGTCTTTGCATTGGCAGACGAATTGATCTCTGATGAGCTGATCGGTGAAGTTCTCGAATAGGCAGACTGACGCTAGTCTCCTGAGAATCGAAATATAAGCATCGACATCTTCACCATCTGATTGTTTTCTCTTGAAAAACTTGTGTCTCAAAACCATCAAACTGGGTTGCTTATCAAATCTTAATTTGAGTTTTCGTATAGTTTGTTCGTATTCATCAATAATTTCTCCATCAGCTAGAAGTAAGTCGGGTAGATGTTTGAATATTGACCTACCTTCAAAACCTAGAGAGTGAAGTAATAAACACTTTTTCCTCTCTGCGCCAAATCTAGCTGCACCAATGGCCCCTAAGTACGTCTCAAACGCATCAAACCAAACCTCCCATTTCACTGGAGGCTCACCTGGTGCATCCAGGAAAGAAGGAGGAGGTGTGACGGCTTGCATTGTACACATATCTAAAACGGTACAGAAACAGAGTGGAAACTACCCCAAAATGTGCTTGTGAGGAGGGAATTAACAGGAGAAAAACTATAAACCAGAGGAATCACAAAGGTAAAACACAAAAGGTTTTTAAATGAGATGAAAATACTTTAAAATTGAGTACGAGTTTCCAGACTTATCCTTGCAGGTTGAACAGTGTGTGAATCACTGTGATCCACAGGTGAAATGACACATCACACAGGAGCTGGAGAACAACTAATGTGCCAATCAGTTAAGCAGAAAAGGAAAAATGTGCTAATCACCGTGATCAGCTTTGCAGGAAAAAAAAACAATGCCAGTGTAGGTGTGCTGATCACCGTGATAAGCTCTGCGTGACTGGAAACAGATAACACAAAGGGTGACTAGCAGTGCAGATCCACGTGAAAGAATGCTATAGGAAAGTGTGCGAATCACTGGTGTTCGCAATACTCACAAGTCAACAGGATAATGGAGAACGCTGTGTTCCCTGAAGAGAAATTCTCCTCCATGTTGCAATACTCCGTATTGATAGAAGATGGAGATAGTGCGCATGCGCGAGCGCGAACCACCGGTAGAAGGCAGACGAAGAGTTACTGTAGTCATGGAGCTTTCAGCGTTGAAAAGGGGAAGCTTGTGCGCATGCTCTAGCGCGAGCCACTGGACGCATGTGCGCGCATGGTCTAGCGCGAGCCGCTGGACGCACGCACACAAAGACTGCGCGTTGAGACAAACACCTCCTATACAGGGGAAAATGAAATAAAATATAGTTACAGTACCGCTCTGGAGATCCGGGTAAAGCGGGGCAACAGAGGAGTGTTCAGACGGCTGTGGATCTTCGGAGGACAAATTCCGGGAAAACGAGATGCGGTGAAGATTCGAGGCCTTGTAAGAAGCTGGATCAAAGACTTTCCCGGGTCGGCAAGCACAGGAAAAGTATGCGGAGCAGGGCGAGAGGCAGGGGTAAGTATTCCTTGTAATCCGCTTTCGCAAATAGAGGCAGGCAGCAAAGTAAGGCGTAGTGGAAGAGAAACCAGACTCCAAGTGAAGTAAAATAAAGACGGAGAGTCAAGGTAGATGTGTCCAACTGACCGCAGTGAAGTAACCGTAGAGAAGTCAGGGTAAAAGTAAGTGTGACCTTGGTAGGAGGTGGGCTGGAGAGTTCGTTGAAGATGGCTTGATCCTTGAAGAAGAAGACTGGAGATAGTTGATGCACGCTGGGTTCTGCTGTGTAGTTTAAACGTCGCCAAAAATTCTGTAGAAATTGAGTCACACACGAGATGAGTTGTGCCAGGATTTATTGAAGCACTACACAGCTCCAGGTCACACTTGCTGAGCCATCACAGGAACGACAGTTGTATATTCAACTTTAATCAATTACATTCCAACTCTGCACCTGACACTGTGACATCATACCACAGCATCAGGCAGAAAGGGCAACCATAGAAACAAGATGACAGCCCTAGAATACAACACAAGCCTGCGTGCAATCTCACTGTGGACATTCGACTCAAGACGGATATTGCCATTTCTTTATACGAACCAAACCAAGTGTGCCTGTATTCTTCAATATACTCTGGATAATATCGATGATCAGCTTCTAACACTAGGAATAGCATTACCATCACCAACGTCACAAGGATTTCATCCTTTCCCAATAAGTCTCTCACTATGGCAGAAAAGGAGTCCAAAATTCAATACAAAAGAAACAAAGGTGATCCTTCGCCGTCTGACTCTCCCATCAAAGCCAAAGCAGATATAAACAGCACAATGGAAATGTTTTTTTAAAAGCTAGCCGATGTTCACGATCTAGCTAACTCTACCAAACAAAACACGGACGCTATGCAGCTAGAACTAACTGCCATACGGGCGGATATGAATACAATTAACTCTAAAATAGAAGCAGCAGAACAAAGAATCAGTGACATTGAGGACTCTTCCCTTCAAGCCAATAAAGAGATAAAATATCTTATAGACATTAACGCCAATCTAAAGAAACAAGCAGCCGAACTTGAAGATCGGAATAGAAGAGGCAACATTAGAATCCTTGGTATTCCGGAGGGCTCAGAGGACTCAGCGGAATCATGTATAGCCTTCCTGGAGAACTGGATCCCTCAGATCATGGGCATAAAATTTCCTAATAACCTGGAGCTGGACCGAGCACACAGAATTCCGGCATTTAACTCCTCTTCAAGGCAAACTACTCGTCCTATCATCTGCAAACCTTTGAGATATCAACATACAGAAGCCATCCTCAATTTTGCCCGTAAAAACCCGACAGATCACTTAGAACGGATAAAAAATAATCTTCACACAAGACTATTCTAAACCTACAGTGGATACAAGAAAAGGCTTCCTTCTTCTAAGAGACAAATTAAGAGACAGAAATATTCAATTTTCTTTTGCTGGTCCTACCAAATTTAGAATCTTGGAGAATGGCAGAAATCGCTATTTTATGGATCCTAAGGAATTGTCAAAACATTTAGACAGCCCGACCACTCAGGACATGGACTTTACTAACTCCTTTTCTAATAAAAGGAAGTTGTGATATCCTTTTTTATATCTTATTTAGTTATATGACACTTGTCTCCTTAGTACGTTCATGCAATTTTCATATGTTGTCATTACATATTGATTATTAAGCTTGTTCTTTACTGTTATTTATCTACAGCTAGATGAATCTTTTAATGTCGCATCGATGGTTAACATTTACCTGCCATGTGCTTACTATGCTGTTTATCGTACGGTCTTTACTCATATGTACTCTTAGACACATACAAATTCGACGATATTTAAGTAGTTGGGAATGTATCTTTCCCTGGGATATATATGTTTGCAAACGTTATATAACTAATTATGGTCATGTCTTCTTTAGTATATACGCTTTCAGTTATTATAATGCTTAGAATTGCCCTACAAGCCTGGTTGTTACCATGTTATACTCTGGAAGGTTAGATTATGTTATGATGAATATTTCTCCGATGGACAGTTTGACGCTCCTGCCGTCGCACTTCCGACATTCGAGGTATGCAGGTTTGGGTGGGGAGGGTGGAGGGAGTGGGGAGGGTTTTTGGGGATCCCCAAGATTTGCGGAGAAGGATTGGGGGTTTTTCGGAATGTTTCTTGGGTATTCTCAGTTGTTTATTATCTTTACTTTTTCTATTTTTATCTTTTTCTTTATCTTTGTTATCATTTCTGCCATGCTTTTTATTGTACTCACTGCCACATACTTTCCATACTCGACAAGAGTTCCTAAAGATTATTCACTTCATATCTGCTGTCAACGTTAATATAATATCTGCATTGAATACAAGTACCCAGCATGCACCTAAGGGTCATTTAGAGACAATTTTCCAGTTACTCAACATACTATACATTATCTACATGGGATCTGGTCAAATTACCTTAGCTTAAATAGATAATGGCTCAAACTAAGACTTAGAATATCACAGAAGATCTTCACGTAGTCTCCCTAAATGTGAAAGGGCTTAACCATCCAATCAAACGCCGGAAGGCTTTTGATTACTTAGCTAAATCTAAAGGGGATATCATACTATTACAAGAAACGAAATTGTGTGGAGAAGATGTAGCCTTTATTAAACATAACTGGATATCACACATTTCATGCTCACCAGCAGACAATAAAAAGAAGGGGGTAATCACCCTAATAGCGAAGAAAGCTAACATATCAGCTAACATAAAGACCTGGCTTTTCTCCCACTGCTAATCCTCTGCTTGCTTCCTCACTCGGTGTTCTGCTGCAGCGCTGGGACACCTCGTTGCCGGGGCAGCCATGTGCTATACAAGTATTCTAATCTAATCTAATCTAATATCCCTTGAATCACATTCACATGACGATGAAGGTAGAGAATTGGTCACACACCTGAAAAAAGGGGAAGACTCCATACATGTTGTAAACATATACCGTCCTAACATAGACAAACCTAACTTTTGGGAAGGTATTTCAAATACCATAGAAAATCTCCCCAGGATGATCTTATCATAGTTGGCGGTGACTTCAATATCCCATTAGATCCTGTCATTGATCGCCAATCCACCTGTAAGTACCACGTTACAAGATCTCATGGCATAGTCCAAAAAATATGTGCTAAGTTTAACCTCAAAGATTCTCGGCGTCTTCAACACCCTGACTCTAGGGACTACACTTTTTACTCTGCCCCCACATAACTCATACACTAGAACAGACTACATTCTTATTTCCGGTTCATTTACACACCTAATTGATCAAACAGATATTTCCCCCAAGTTAGTGTCCGACCACTCATGTATCAGTGTAAAATTGGCTGGCAGCCATAATAAACCTTCGCCCAAAAGATGGCGCTTTAATAACGAGGTACTTTTAGACCCTGAAGATAAAAAGAAAATAGAAGAGGCAATTAAGGATTATCTTAAACATAATGATCTTCCTGAGACAAACGTAAACACTCTCTGGGATGCATTGAAGGGAGTTATCATTGAAATTAAAACGAAAATCGATAAAAAACTTAATACTGAGTTGGTTAACTTAGAACGTGAAATTAAACTCCTAGAGACCTCACTCGCCAATTCACTAAATAATCATAATATTCTTAACCTCCTAACTCAAAAGAAATATGAATACAATAAAATTCTGAGTAAAAGAGCAGGGGTATGGATAAACAAATTTAAGGCCCTTAAATTATGCAAAGCCAATAGAGCCGGTAAAATGCTAGCTTCTTATCTTATGCAAAAACAACAGTTGATGGACAGAATGCAGAACAATGTCATACATTCACCCCAGTACAGAGATCTGGGCCTAAATCCATCGTTTTTTGCTCACCATGCCATTCCAGTTTGAACCCAGCCATATGCAAATCAGTCTTGACCCTGTGCCTCATGGGAACAGTCCAGCCCGAACTGCCAAGCCAGGTCCTCCCTGGACTGGAAACAAGCATCCTAGGACCGGTTTCGAGGTTTCACCCCTCTTCAGCCAGGATAGCTTGATTCCAGTGGCATGGAGAGCACGGGACCCACGTCTGGGCATACCCGTCCCACTCGGGGTGACAAATGGAAAAACAACAGTTGATGGACAGAATGCAGAACAATGTCATACATTCACCCCAGTACAGAGATCTGGGCCTAAATCCATCGTTTTTTGCTCACCATGCCATTCCAGTTTGAACCCAGCCATATGCAAATCAGTCTTGACCCTGTGCCTCATGGGAACAGTCCAGCCCGAACTGCCAAGCCAGGTCCTCCCTGGACTAGAAACAAGCATCCTAGGACCGGTTTCGGGGTTTCACCCCTCTTCAGCCAGGATAGCTTGATTCCAGTGGCATGGAGAGCACGGGACCCACGGTTGGGCATACCCGTCCCACTCGGGGTGACAAATGCAAAAACAACAGTTGATGGACAGAATGCAGAACAATGTCATACATTCACCCCAGTACAGAGATCTGGGCCTAAATCCATCGTTTTTTTGCTCACCATGCCATTCCAGTTGGTGGTGTGGTGAGCAAAAGAATGATGGATTAAACCCAGATCCTTGTGACTGGGGGTGAATGTTTGCATTGTCCAGCATTCCGTCCATCAATTGTTTCTTTTGCATATGTTGCCCTAAGTGGGAAGGGTATGCCCAGACGTGGGTCCCGTGCTCACCACACCACTGGATTCAAGCTAGCCTGGCTGAAGAAGAGTGATGCCCTGAAACCGGTCCCAGGATGCTTGTTTCCCGGTCCAGGGAGGACCTGGCTTGGCAGTTCGGGCTGGACTGTTCCCACAAGGAGCAGGGTCAAGACTGATTTGCATATGGCTGGGTCCAAACTGGGGTGGTGTGGTGAGCAAAAGAATGATGGATTAAACCCAGATCCTTGTGACTGGGGGTGAATGTTTGCATTGTCCAGCATTCCGTCCATCAATTGTTTCTTTTGCATATGTTGCCCTAAGTGGGAAGGGTATGCCCAGACGTGGGTCCCGTGCTCACCACACCACTGGATTCAAGCTAGCCTGGCTGAAGAAGGGTGATGCCCTGAATCCGGTCCCAGGATGCTTGTTTCCGGTCCAGGGAGGACCTGGCTTGGCAGTTCGGGCTGGACTGTTCCCACAAGGAGCAGGGTCAAGACTGATTTGCATATGGCTGGGTCCAAACTGGGGTGGTGTGGTGAGCAAAAGAATGATGGATTAAACCCAGATCCTTGTGACTGGGGGTGAATGTTTGCATTGTCCAGCATTCCGTCCATCAATTGTTTCTTTTGCATATGTTGCCCTAAGTGGGAAGGGTATGCCCAGACGTGGGTCCCGTGCTCACCACACCACTCGATTCAAGCTAGCCTGGATGAAGAAGGGTGATGCCCTGAAACCGGTCCCAGGATGCTTGTTTCCGGTCCAGGGAGGACCTGGCTTGGCAGTTCGGGCTGGACTGTTCCCACAAGGAGCAGGGTCAAGACTGATTTGCATATGGCTGGGTCCAAACTGGGGTGGTGTGGTGAGCAAAAGAATGATGGATTAAACCCAGATCCTTGTGACTGGGGGTGAATGTTTGCATTGTCCAGCATTCCGTCCATCAATTGTTTCTTTTGCATAAGCTTCTTATCTTAAACACAAACAGAACCAAAATGTTATTTCGTCAATCAAAGATAATAATAGTCAAACGCATACTAAACAAAAAGACATTTTAAATACCTTTAATTCCTTTTATGAAGACTTATATAGGTAGGAACGACAAGGAATTTAACTTGGATGAATGCACTCAATACCTGAACAAACTGAATTTACCCCAACTGAAAGAAACAGACAAATTGGATTTAGGGAAACAAATAAGTGAACTAGAGGTGACAAACTCTATTAAATCCCTCAAAGACAATAGGGCCCCGGGACCAGTCTGTTTCACAGCCACATTTTATAAGACATTTGCAGATGTACTACAACCACCCATGTTAAAAGTATTTGACAATATAGCAAATAAAGGATGAACGACAAACTCCATGACAGAGGCCAACATTGTAGTTATCCCTAAAGAGGGGAAAGACCCTCTACTACCCAAAAATTATAGACCAATATCTCTCATCAATGTCGACTGTAAAATCTATGCAAAAATTTTAGCCACGAGACTCAATACAGTCCTATCACATTTGATAAGCAACTCGCAAGTGGGCTTTCTTAAAAACCGTATGTCGAACAATAACACCCGTCTGTATGTCATGTACTCGAAAATGCAACTATTAATTTAGATCCTTCAATGGCAATTACCCTGGACGCTGAAAAGGCGTTTGACAGGGTTTCATGGTCATTTTTAAAGCAATGCATATATTCTTTTACCTTGGGGGAACCCTACATAAATATGGTCATGGCCCTTTATCTGGCACCTACAGCACGTATTGAAATTAATGGTTCACTTTCGGAATCTTTCAATTTACAACAAGGCACAAGACTAGGCTGCCCTCTTTCACCATCCCTTTTCCTCCTAGCGCTAGAGCCCTTAATACAGGATATTAAATTGAATACAGACATAAAAGGAGTAGGTTTCAATAATACTCAAGTTAAATTAGCTGCTTATGCGGATGATATCCTAATAGTAACTGAAAACCCGGGTCCTTCAATTAATGCTCTGATGCTAACGATAGAGAAATACTCTATACACTCGGGTTACAAATTAAATAGGGACAAATTGGAGGTAAAACCCTAAATGTTCACTGTACCAGAGAGATCTTAGGCAACTCAGGTCTTGCGTGGCAGCAGGGTTATATAAAATACTTAGGTATAGAATTTGATAGCAATACAATAGATACTCTACATCACAATGAAAACATAACACTGGAAAAAATTTAAAAACTTCTAGACGCATGGTCTCCAAAATGTATTACTTGGTGGGGGAGAATCGAAACGATAAAGATGATGATTACGCCACTGATTAATTATCTAATCAATATGCTCCCTCTTATCCTAACAGTAGACTTTCATCATAAACTTGATATCCTTCTTTCAAAATTCATATGGCAGGGTAAGAAAGCTAGAATTGGACTTAAAAAACTAAGGCTGGACAAATCCGTAGGTGGAGTCAACCTAGCCGATTTTAAAACATACCAAACAGCCTTTCTAGCAAAACAGGGCTCATATTGGATAACGCCTCCCGTCAATTACACTCCTGTATGGCTAGAAGTTGAAAAAGCCATACTTGATAATCTCAACCCTCTCACTCTGCTCACCTCTCGCCAAACGAAACTAATCAGATCTAAGTCTATTTTTAAAAATACGAAAACGGTGTTAATAAAATTAGACAAGAAACTTGACTCAAGCATTAAGCGTTCCAAATCGGAATCCATATGGAACAATCGTAATATTTTATATGAAGGGAAAAATATACATTACGATACTTGGATTAACAAGGGGATATTTTTCCCCCACCAACTAGAAAACTACTCATACCCAATTACGTTTAAGGAACTACAATCTAAATACGACTTAGACAACATCGAATTTTACAACTTTCTAAAAGTTAGAGCAGCTTTGTCAAAAGCCAAACTACACAACTTAACCCCATCCCTACCACATTTTGTGACAAAGATCAATAAGCTAGGCCATCAAGTTTCACTTATCTACAAGCTTCTCCACCCTAAAAATTTGAATCTCAATAAAAAACGTATTGACTTCTGGGAGATACATTCCTCTAACCCATTGCCCGAATCCAAATGGCCTCTAATATGGAGCTCTACTACCCGTAATAAAATATCTCCGGTCTTGTCTCAAACTAAACTATGGATTCTACATAAAGCCTTCTGGACACCTGCTCGCTTGCACTCACAACATCTCTGCGATGATCCTGTTTGTTTGAACTGTAAAAAAGAAACAGGCGATTTAGCCCATCTTATATTACACTGTAAAGCTGTATCGTCATTTTGGGATAACGTATTTAATTTTTTATCTAAACTGTAAGCTAAAAAGAGAATTTTCCACATTGACAACTGGTTTTCTTGATGATGATACATTAAACTGTGCAGACAAAGCCCTATTAGATCTTTACTTACATCAGCTATAAAAATGGTCCTAAATAATTGGAAAGACACACATAAGACTTCATATAAAGGATGGATGAATTGGATTATTCACCTCAGGGGCGTAGATAATATTGCTCTTCAAAACTCTCCCTGGAAACCTTCTACCAGACACATGTGGGATACACTAGATATATTTTTTTCCACACATAAATCACCATGAACTTACAGCGCTATTTTTCTTTAAGAGATCTTCCTTTTACATATTCTCTTAACCATATCCAATTTCTAAAGATGCATAACATTCTGACTGGACACTTGGATGTAGCAATCTAGTAGACTCTGTCTCACAGGACTTTTTTCTTTAATAACAAGTATTTAGATATTATAATCACCTTAAGTATGTGCAGATCTTAATATTGCTTTGACCCGCATCAATTTCTCTACTCTTTCTTTAGTATTAGTAGCTTCTTTTTTAGGATTTAGTTTGCTCTTCTTTTTCTCTCTTCTTTATTTTGTGGATTATTCAATGTTTACCTATTAGTGTACAATATTTGATATCAGCTGGCTCTTTGTCCTCTTTGTCCACTTTGTTCTATTGATAAGTTTAATGCTTTTTCCCAGCTGTGGTATTGTGTTAAATGTTGAATTTTTGTACACTCTACGAAGTATGTAGGCATTTGTGTTTTTTTGTTTTCCTTCTTATGAAAATATCCAATAAAAATTACCTGAAATTTTAAAATCTAAACGTTTTTTCGATGTTATGATGTCACAAATTTAAACGCTTGCTTCCTAAGTCTTTTCCCACTCCAATTTTGGTCTCCAATAATCTGAGTGAAGTGCTAAAAGAGTGAATGATGAGCCACTACTCTCCATTCTCCGCAAACCCCAGTGAGGTGGTGGAATGGGAATGATGCCCACTTATGTGCTGCCAAATGTAAGACTCAAGTCTGGGTAGCCACAGACTAATAGCTAACTGGAGAATGTCAATATTTACGGGCTTGTGTGTATGTTGCATGCTTTCTAATTGAGATCGGAAAGTATGGCATCATTTGGCAAAGGATCATCCAGTTAGAGGATCTTGAAAAAGGTTGTCAAGAGCGGATGTCACATCACATGAAGTATTAGGATTTAAAAACAATATTTTGTTCTCATGGGAGAGGACAACTCCTCTAGGGAGGCAGGCAGCCGTCCCATTGGAGCAAGCTTTCTGTCAACATGGCCAATGAGAGCTCCATCTCTGGAAAGCTGATAGTCGTCCCAACCCTAAATATTGAGGGCGGACCATTACTTCGGAAGATATGAACTCCATATTTGTATTTCCTCCTGTCTCTAATTTTTTGACTTTCTTTTATTGATTGCTTCTTATGGGGGCAACCTCGTCTGACCATCTATTTTGTTTTTGCCTATTCCTTCCCTCTCTTTCCTTTCTTCATTGCTCTTCTTATTCTTTCCTACCCATTTTGAACATCTTTTTGATTTTTTTATAAAATTACATTTTTGACAATTTTATAACTTTTAAAGTGACACCTATGGCCATTTTGTTCCAGGATGCATCAGCTAAACAGGGGTCCTCCCTCAGCCCTACACTTTTTAACGTATATGCACATCCATTATTATATGCACCTTTGGTTTCACTATGGTCTCTTACGCTGACGACACCCAGATTATTGTTTCCGTCTCTCCTAAAGGTGAGCCGGATCACAAAAACTTCGATGTTGTCTAGAGCAAGTCACAAGTAGATGGAGAGTTGCCTCAGATTAAATGGGGAGAAAACAGAGGTCATGGTGGTTGGTAATAACCACTCTTTATAGGACCAACTTACATTGCCTCTATCCTTAGGAAACTGTCCTTGGCCCAAATTGGAGGTGAACAGTCTGGGTGTTGCATTGGATAGTCATCTCTCCATGGCCCTGCAAGCAAGGGATTGATATGAATCTGCCTTGATTATGGTAATTCTCTTTTTCTAGGCAGCCCCATTGCAGTGATCAACAGGCTGCAAATCATCCAGAACACTGGAGCCTGACTGCTACTGGGAGTACCTAGATTCCAGTCAGCTCGCCCAGCACTTGTCACCCTGCACTGGCTGCCAATCGGCAAAAGAGTCCAATTCAAGGCACTATGCTGGACGCACCATGCTAAATATAAATCAGGCCCACAGATTCTTCGTCATCTTATAAAACCCTACAATGCATGCAGAGAACTCAGGTCAACCAAGCTAGGCCTTCTCATTCTTCCAAGATTGCAGAGGGCTAGAAGTGGTGGCCGGTCCTTTGCCTACCTGGCCCCCAAACTGAGAAACTCTCTGCCCGTCAGTCTTAGACTTGTCACCAATCTGTCCAGCTTCAGAAAGCAATTAAAAACATATCTGTTTAAAATGTAATTAGGATAGTTTCCAGTAGGGAGTACTAGCACTGGGAATCCCGATTCGGGTAGCCATGCACTTAACAAATGCTGTTAATAATAATAATAATAATAATAATAATAATAATAATAATAATAAGCAATAAGCAATAATTTCAAATGTTTAGATATTAAGTTTCTTTTACATTTGGATATAGTGTGGCTGGTAATGATACTACTTAACAAGTGCCTTTTTTCTTGGAGCAACACTTGAAAAGGTGTAAGAACACTACAGACACGAGGGACAAGAAATGCCTGCTTAGATGAATGCAAAGTCAGGTTCCTTTCTTAACCACCACTGCTTATATTCATTAACTGTAAAAGCAGTATACCTTCTTTAACCTTAAGCCTGATCGTCAACCCTTTTTACTCACATTTGTCTTTCCCACTGCAATTTTATTTGTGGACGGTTAATGACCCACTCATAGTATTTCCTGTCACACCTGGCACCACACTTCTCACACAACTTCTTCCTAAGTTTCTTCTCAAACAATCCCTTACATTGTGTTCTATTTTCCATTACCTTAAATAAACCTAAAATTAGCACAATCCTTAATATCCAACATACCGAGTGCCAGCTCACTGCCTACCCTAGGAATAATATAATATGTACTATTGGTAGGAACATTAAGGAAAGTTATTTGTTGGAACCGGGAGAGGAGGCACATAGTCACTTGTCTAACGTGGGTGAAAAAAATAATAAATGGTATTCTGTGGCATTACAAGCCAAATTATGCTGCATGCACCAATGCACCACATTTTTCTTTGGCTGTAAAATCTTGAAGTTTGGTCATTTCAATACACTTTAAGGATGTTTGGTCAAAGGTTTCATCATTTGGCAGCAGTTGAACAACATCTAAATGCAGCAGCAATCATAATGTAACCACTTACTTGCAAAGGGAATGCCAGTGCAAATCACCATTTATGAAACTTTTTAAAGATATTTTTCATCCATTTAAACTAAAATTATTTTATGAATTATGCAGGTGGTGGTAGATGGCCTGAGGTAGCAATGCTGTGTAGTGTCTGTATGTGTTTGCTATATGATTAATATTGTTATATGAGCCACAGTCCACAGTCCATGGTAACACGGTCAAGTTGGTGCAATGAAAAGGTTTCAAACTGTCAATTACACTGCCAGGCTTTTACTAATGTGAGTTCTGATGCTTAATTTCTAAAGCAGCTAATCTGGTAAATATTTGCTCGGTTGTGACATATATCTGTACATTGTATGCTGCTAGTGCAGGGCTCTCCAGCCTTTTCTGTTGTGAGAGCTACTTCTGATCATTTAAAATCATTGTGAGCTACTGAAGGCCAAGCCATCTGACTTGGTGTCACTAGGCACCCACACACCCAGCTTTATTAACTTTAAGCCTAATGTCCATAGAGCCAGATACTATGGTTTGAACAAAATACTTTGACTAGGAGCACTATATGACAGGGCTGCCATGCGTACCAGTGAGAGAGTGGTCTTTGGGGATGTATGAACATGTCTGCTTATGAATGGGATATTTGTGTATGGGTGAATAAGAGCCTGTTTCACATGTACTTGTTTCACAGGACATACCCTTCACCATATATAGCACAGTTACATGTATAACACAAACATACAACCATTTTTTAAAATAGGAGAAATTTAAAGAGCATAAAAATGTTTTCAGGTATATATATGGCACAGTGTCTCCCAGTCACTAGGAGCAAGATTCTTGTTGTGCATAAATGAGACACTTTGAAATGGGAGTAAGTTAAACTGAAGACTTAACTTTATGTTTATATGGATTCAATAAAAATCATCATTTACATTTTCTCCCATTTCAAAGTGTCACACCTACAAACAGCAGGCATCTTGCAGCCAGTAGAATGTAGACAAGGTGCCATATTTATAACAGAAAAACACAGCCATTTGTTTAAATGGATGGTATGTTAAATGAAGAAACATGATCCATAAAATGTTAACTTAGAAAAATTGTATAGTGCACTCCTTATGTATACCATGAATTCAAATTGTAATCCTATCAACCGTCAGTGTGCTACACTAGGAGGCATACTCTCTAATATGCTTCTGGGTAAATGAACTCATAAATACAAGTATGTGTACTTGAACAAATGTGCACAATTCACAAAAGACAAATGTCAGATTTGTTTTTTAAATGTATTCATATTAAATTATATTTACATCAGCAATTTGTACAATGCAGTATATCAAATTACATCCATGTTTGTTCACATGTGAATGTTTACACAATACATATTATGTTTCTTCACATTTCTGAATTAACATGTTTGGATGCTTGCTTTCGACGAGCATAAATTTGTTTCCTTCACGCCCAATGCATTTCGGGACCTGTGTCCTTTCATCAGGGGCCAATCTGTAACAATACACAATAACAACTTACAGGGGAAAGTTATCATCCTCTTGTCATGCTGATATACTGATGTTGTAGTGTGGTGGATTGGTTAGTATTGTGCTTTTTCAAAAAGGTGGACGTGCTCATTTATAAACTGATTATGTTCCGAATTGCAATAAACCATCATACAATCTTCACCTCATGTTCGTCTTCTTGTTAAGAGCGTGACCGTTATTTAAACATCCTGCAGTGTTCTGTACCGTAACCTTATCGCCCATAGTATGATACTGGATGAGAACATAACTTACACAATGTTTTAAAACGCAGCTCCTGGTGCACTGCTGTTGGGGGATGAATGTCATCTTGAATGCTGAGGGTCCTTGGGGCCAACAAGCCCTCCTGTTACCTCCAATAAGTTCTACACAGCCTGATTGCTGAGAGGACTTCGTAAGCCACGCCACCTTTCTCCACCACTCTGCAAATGCGCCTCCTGGCACACTGCTGGTTGGCAGATTAAGTCCCCTTGGCTCCAGATGGTCCTTCGAGGCCAACAAGCCCTCCTGTTACCTCCAGTAAGTCCCACACAGTGGGATTGCTGTAGGGACTTCAGAGGTCATGCTCCCTTTCGCCACTACTCTACAAACACACATCCTGGCATACTACTGCTTGGGGGAATGAAGTCTCTTGGCTGCTGAGGGACCTTGGGGGCCAAAAATCCCTCCTGTTACCTCCAGTAAGTCCCTTACAGCGGGATTCGTGAGAGCTGGTCGGAGGTACTGCCGCCTTTCCGCACCACTCTGCAAATGCAACTACTAGTTAAACAACCATAGAAATTCACTTAAAAACCAAAGGTTACAGGGACGTTATAGTTAGGAAACTGAATTTGAAAAATCTTAGAAATTCACTGAAAAAAACAAAGGTTACATGGACGTTATAGTTAGGAAATAGAATTTAAAAAACCTTAGAAATTCACTG
The DNA here is from genome assembly GCA_963921515.1 of Calotriton arnoldi. Lineage (NCBI taxonomy): Eukaryota > Metazoa > Chordata > Amphibia > Caudata > Salamandridae > Calotriton > Calotriton arnoldi. Next base: position 957,995 of record CAWUFW010005124.1, on the reverse strand, counting down.
AAAAAACAAAGGTTACAGGGATGTTATAGGTAGGCTGAGATTTCACTCATACAAAGCCAGTGAATTTCAGCAGTTATAGTTACCTGTGCTAATGATGACATCATTAAGTGAGTGTAAGTCTTTACAAGAGTTTATGGGTGTTAAACATATACTACCCTACTACAAAAGGTGAATTGGCATACTAGGTGCACTACTACTGAGTGATACTACTTCTAACAAATAATATGTGTATGGCTATGTGACTAAATGTATCTTTTTGTGTGTATGAGTGTGTAAGTGACAGTATGGGTGTATAAGTGGGTGTGTGAGGCACTGTGGGTGAATGACATGCTATGTGAGTGGTGGTATTGGTGAGTAAGTGGGTATGTCAGTGGTTGTATGAGTGAGTCAGTGGCAGTTTGAGTGGCTCTATGGGTGGGTAAGTGGGTGTGTAGTGACTGTATGGGTGAGGGAGTGAGTATCTGAATGGCTGTATGAGTGAATGACTTGGTTTGTAAGTGGCTGTGTGGGTGAGTGAGTGGCTGTTTGAGTGGGTGTTTGGTTAAGTAAGTCAGTGTGTGTATTGGAGAGTGTGTGTGAATGGCTATATGGGTGAGTGAGTGGATATGTGAGCGCTTGTATGCATGTGCGAATGAGTATGTAATTGGTTGTGTGGGTGTGTGAATGTGTGAGTGTTTGTATAGATGAGTGAGTGGTTGTGTTGAGAGGCTGTATGGGTGAGTGAGTTGGTGTGTGAGTAACTGTAAAGGTAAATAAGTGGGTGTGTCAGTAGCTGTGTGGGTGAATGTGTGGCTATGTGAGTGGCTGTACGGGTGAGTGACTGGTTGTATGAGTGGCTGTATGGGTGAGTGAATGGTTATGTGAGTGGCTCTGCGAGTGAGTGAGTGGGTGTATGACTGCCTCTATGGAGGAGTAAATGGGTATATGAGTACTGGTATGGGTCTGTGAATGGCTATGTGAGTGGCTGTGTGGGTGTGTCAGTGAGCATATGAGAGGTTCTACGTGGTTTGAGTGGGTGTGTGAGTGGTTCTGTAGATGATGCCATCAGTGTTGTCATCAGTCATGTCATTTGAGATGTCATCATTGCTGTCACTGACCATGTCATGAGTGATGTAATATGTGGGGTCATAAGCATTGCATTGCAGGGGCATAAGTTATAGTTAGCTCAGGTAAATATAACTGCTGAATTTCACTGGTTTTCTACGAGTAAAATCTCAACCTAACTATAACGTCCCTGCAACCTTTGGTTTTCTTAGTGTATATATATATATATATATATATATATATATATATATATATATATATATATATATATATATATATATATATATATAGCCCTGTTTGATGAATCTCCATGAAACTTTCCATCAAAGTGCTACTCTTTGACTAGTTTGTGCATAGAAAGTTTCCGTCTAGCAGGGGCTGAGAAAAAGGAGGGTCCCAAAACGCAAAATCCCTATTCATTTTCCATAGACCTCTTTAGACAATGCAACAGCAAAAACTACTGAATGGAATTACACCAAATTTGGCAGGAAGCTAGATCTCAGTCCGAAGATTGTGGTTTTTGTGATTTGGTGTAAATCCATTCAGCAGTTTTTGGGAAATGAAGGTTAAAAAATAATTGTATATCTGGACGGTTGGGTCCACGAGAGACTCTTGCGGGAGCGTCAATGTAAAAATAGAGTGTTCTGATTGGCTTAAGGAGCTTTTTTTCCCTTGAGCCAATTCGCTTCTGCTAGAGTCAGATGACCGCGGGAGCGAGCACTTTGTTTAGCTGCCAGCAACATGAGAAAAATGTTGCTGGCAGCCATTACAGGACTCCTGAACATGTTTAAAAAAATATATATAAGGGGACAGGGTAGGGAAAAAAAATCACCAAAAATTGCTGTTATCCAGCGGGACTTCTGTGGGATCATAAAATGAATGGCTGCTGGGGCCATTGTTTATTTAATGGGAGGAGGTGCGTGACCTATCCTTCCTAGCATTTAGAGGCCCAGGGAGCCCACCACGTGGACATTAATATAAATAATTAAATTCATATTAAATTAATATATATGGGGAAGTGGGATGCACAGCCCCCTCCCTGAGCCATTAGAGACCCCGGAGTACCCACCCCCAGGAACAAGAACATTGTATATGGGGATCAGGGATGCAGAGCCCCTCTCCTCATGCCATGACCGGCGCAAGGGAGCCCACCCCCGGCCTGAAACTTTTCAAAAAGGGGAGGGGACCATGCAACAGCCTTCCCAAGCTTCTAAAGACCCTGGGGACCCTATTCCTAATGGCTCCGGAGACCCCATCCCCCGGGGGCTGTTCACTAGCTATATCCTGGGGTAGCCCACATCTGGGGCATAGCAGCGAGGGCAGGCAAACCGTGTTTTCTTCTGCTTGGCACAAAGGTGTGCTTCCAGTCATCGGAAGCTTTGAAAATGCTACTGCCGGCTGGGATCAGACGTTTGACCTGCTTCCCTACCTGTACTGATGCGGGCAGGGAAACAGATCAAAATATTGCTGCCTCCCGCCCGCTGCGAGCACCATTAGTAGCTGCTTCCTGTGGGTGGAACCAATGCTGGCTTCACTGCATGCAGGGGGCCGGATGGGGCTGTGGGGGTCCTGAGGCTCCCCCCCGCAGCACCCAACAGGTGGGTGGTGGGTGCCCTGCTTGGCCACCAGGGCTGCCACCTTCAATGATGGGGGGCCTAGGCGATGGGGTCCCAAGGCCCAGAAAAACCTCAGGGAGGGGCACCCCCGCCCCATAAGTTTATTAGTGGCCCTGGGGTCCCCAGGACCTAACAAGGCTCAGGAGGGGGGCCACTTGGCCCCCTCACATTTAATTTAAAAAACATTCTTGGAGGATGGGGTCTCCAGGGGTTTAAAAGGCTTAGGGAGGGGGGCCATGTGCCCCCCCAGTTTAATTTAAAAAAAACAGCCCTGAGGGATGGGGTCCCCACGGCCTAAGAAGACTCAAGGAAGGGGCCACATGGCCCCCTCCCCTTTATCTAAAAAAAGGCCTTGGAGGATGGGGTCATCAGGGCATAATAAGGCTCGGGGAGGGGGGCCATTTGGAACTAAAAAGAAATTCACAGTTACAGTTAACAGAGCTAACTATAACTTGCAACCCGCATGCACTGCTTATGACCTCACATATTACATCACTCATGACATGTTCTATGATGTAATTGAGGACATCACTGAAGACATCTCAAATGACATCCCTGAGGACATCAGCCAATGATTGTGTTAGTTTGCTTTATAGTTTACATCTTGGCGACTAGCTACTGTATTACTTTCCTACTTAATTTTATACAGCCTGTGTCCAGCTAATCAGTATGTGTTTACAAAACGTATGTTCTGCTAATGCACCATAGGTGTGTAGAGGTATTGAGCACATTATAAATCTTTGTATTGAAGAGTAACTCTGTGTGCTGGTGACAGTTGCCGACTTGTGCTCAATATGTTCCACACAAGTTTTTTGGTACTGCAGAAAATGTTTCCAGCAGAGCAAAGATTCTACGTACTTCATACTAAGTTTTGTAAGCAGCCCTGAGTTATTAGACAGAATTGTCTCAGCATGACAATTTCTACTTAACATAGAAGACTATGCACACTAGGTAATAACCGATGTACATGTGCTGGTTTTGCTTCAGAAGCTGGGATATCTGTAAAGTTATCACCACAGTATAAAGGGTGCAGGTAGTATGATCTTTAGCACCTTCAGACCTTGGTTAGTTTAAGTGAATAGTTGCTCTTTGGAGAAATGATGCATAGAGTGTATACTGTTCTTAGTAGATAATTTTTAATACTCTGTGGTGTATTTCTCATGAGTGTTTCACTGTCTGCAAACAGTGTGGTACTGAGTAAACTCTATCCTTAGAGTAGACAGTGTTAACAGTACCCACTTTTCTACTTATATCCACTTCATTTATCAATGTAGGTCCAGGGGTTTGATACAGGTAAAGACTGTCCATAGTAGGTCATTAGTTATGCAACAGAGCTTCAATATCTGGAGGAACTTGGTTTTCCCTTAACAGTTATATACATGTGCAGGACGGGGTGCCCTTTCACCTGTGGTTGATAGTCAACATGAACTCATCTACCATGAAGTGTAGATATAGGGTCAATTTCGCACATAACACAAGCTTGATTTACTTATGGGGGTTGTATGTATGAATCTTCATATTATTCTGAGCTATTTTGCACTTATTTTATAGCTTTAATGCTATACCTGTTTACAGAGCAATGTGTACAAAAGAAGCTTGGATGATGTCATCAGTGATGTCATGATGCCATTTAAGATGTCCTCAGTGATGTTCTAAATGATGTCATAGAACATGTCATGAGAGAACGAGAGGGCGTTGGAGACAGCAAGGGCATGGGAAACACTAGTTGTACTACTCCGGATCCCAGACGACAGTGGATATGTGTTTCACGGAGAGTGTATTGTATGTATTGTGCTTTTATGACTTGTTGTCGAATAAAGCTTGCTGGATTGGATTGGATTGGAATCAATAGGGGAAGCCTCTGCAGAAGTTGGTTAGACTGCATACCCCCGAGCAAACCATAGACCCGTGGAGTTAGACAGCAAGCATAATGCACCACCGTCCTTACTGAATGATAGATCCCAATGCGCTACCTCGGACGATTATGAAAAGCAGCTTGGAGCAACCGTGCACTGCAAATTAGTAATTTGATTATAAGTGACACGCCTTGTGGGAGGGTAGGGTGGGGGATAGTTGCGGGAAGGGAGTATAGTTCTGGGATTGAAGGGTTTAACGGACGCACAATAACTGAACACAGAATTACACATTGTTATTAGATTGCTGGGGAGGAGGGAGAGAGTATGTCCATTGAAACGACCTTTCTTCCGAATTATCTGTATACGTGTCTTGTCAACTAAAACTCCTGATTAATAATAACTGTGTTGCAATGCTTGAAAACATTTTTTGTAAAACTCAATAATGTTTGTTTAAAAAAAAAAAAATAGAACATGTCATGAGTGATGTAATATGTGAGGTCATAAGCAGTGCATGGCAGGGGCACAAGTTATAGTTAGCTCTGCTAACTATAACTGGTGAATTTCTGTGTTTTTAGTTCAAAATTTTAATGTTGTCACTGACATATTCACCAAACTATAATGTTATATGTATATGTATGTATAACAAAAGTAATAATGTAGGGGGCACCCCAAAAGCCAAATTATATATTAGATGCAGAATGCAATTGCTTTTGAGTTCAAATGTCAATAATTTATGTATATCATATGAATCATTTCTGGTATACAATAAAGCAATCAACAAAATGATTAGAATATAGAAAAAAGAATGTCATCATCTCAAGATGATATTAATAATACAATGCACTAACCCTATTATAGACACTCCTCATATGTTACTTCAATTTAGGCATAACCATAAGAAAATCAACTAATTGATGAAAATACAGAAAAAAATATTGTGAACTCAATAGAATCTCTGTATTATATTTCTTCAACCTAAATACAGTAATCTGTCGTATGTTTCTTTAAAATTGGTACAGAAGCCATAATGGGAAGCCATATGGACAACAGGCTACTGAAGACTCATTAACTCATATGAAAAATAAACCTATGGGAACAGCAAAGAAAGGTGTGTGTTGCTGATACACAAGAACGCAATGTGATAAAATCATATGGTGATAAGGATGAAGATATCTTCAAGACAGCAATCCCTGCTGCTTATAGGGTGCATTCAGCACCAACAATGACCTCTGCTTGGCACAAAGAAAAAGAGAACGTTATTTTTTTGAAATGTGTGTTTTTTCCTGAGGGGCTGATTGCACCCCACAGGGGAAAACATATATTAAAACAATTTTTTTTTAGGAGGATGGCCCACCTGACTTACGGATTGAACCTATTTGGGCCCATATATTTTTTTGTAAAGTGTGTTTTCTACTGGGGCATATCGAAAGATTCTGTGCCTTACCCTCAAAAGGGGATAGTGCACAAAGTAAACATAAAGTCCTATTGGTTTAAGTAACACCCAGCTTCCCAATGGTCATTACACAAGATCGTTTTTTGCTGTTGCAGCATATGCTGCATTTTAATTATAATTTTGCTGCATTGCCCCAGGATCATCTAGACCATGACAGGTTGTTACAAATTCAGCCTTTTGTGGAACATTTGTCTGTGAGGTTGCCAGAGATTTATACTCCTGGAAAGAATATAACCATTTTTGAGTCTTTGGACCTGTACAAAGGGGAGCTTCTGTTCAGGCAGTGCAAAATAACTTGCTATGGTATCAAAATGTACACATTGTGTGAGAGCTCTATTGTTTATTTATATAGCCTGAGAGTGTGTGCAGACAAGTCATGGCAAAATTGTAGTGGAGCTTGTTCAACCACTCCTTTATAAAGGGTGTAACCTATATGTGGACAACTTCTATAAGAGAATAGAGCTGTTCAGCGAGCTGTACAAAACTGGCACTGTGGCACCAGAACAGGCAGTAGTGCCTTCTCCCACCCTGTTCCAAAAGAAGGGAACAACCTGCCCCTACATATTGTGCTGTCTCTAAAATTCTTGAATTCTCCTAAAAGCTGAAGACTTTGCTCTTCAACTATGCAAGTCCATGGATCAGCTGAGACTTCTGCATCAGCGGCAGGGTACCTTCCTGGATGATAGCACACTTTACCAATACACATAGCACTAGACAGAAATCTACACCCCGCACTACACATATGGCTCATATTTGCGGTATGCTTGCCATGTTAAGTTCATCCCCTGTCAGAACATGGTAGATATTCAGTTCAACGTATCTTAAGTGCACATAACAGTGACATGACATAATCCACATTGTCACTGATTTCCTTGTGTGCCAAAAATGAATCTCCTTAGCAGTTTAGGGTGTACTTTTTAGGGAATTTAGGACAGTCTTCCCCAGCATGTTTATCTTAGTTTCAAAGGTAGATATGCTCAGGTTGAGGAACATAGGTCTTGAGGCCTCTTCACACACCCCCCAACTTACATCCACAAAATGGATGGAGTTGGATTTAGCACAATGAGTGCATGTTAGACCTGGCATCCTCTGCATGGTTTTTGCCTCTACCTCCTGTATTGTTTTGATGCTGTGCTGAATTTCGTTTTTGCAGGCTTAGATGCTTAGAAATGGGGGTCTCTAGTTGGCAGAGGTAGGTACATTTGTCCAAATAGGGACCTTTGCTTCTAGTCAGGGTAAAGGGGGTACACACTTTAGATAACCCCTGCTCACCCCCTTGGTAGCTTGGCACCAGCAGACAAGCTTATCCCAAAAGTGATGTGTAAAGTATTTGTACCAACACTCACAGTGACACAGTGAAAACACCACAAATGGACACCACACCACTTTAGAAAAATAAGATATCTTTATCTAAACTTAACAAGACCAAATGACCAAAATCTAACATACACAATAAAAATATGACTTTCAAAAGATTTCAAGAACTTGTACCATAGAAAACTATGGATGCGTGACTTTTACACAAAGTACCTATAGTTGCGTCAAAATTCGCAAGGCCAAGCAGCCGCAGAGTCGGAAACAAAGAGATGCGTCAACTCCTGAGACCTTGGGGAGGCGATGCAACAGTCCCACTGCACGCAGAGGAAGTGTTGCGTAGATACCGGTCCGTATGGGGAGTGATGCATTGATTCTTCATGACGGTTCCGCTCCACAGGTGATGCGTCGGGAAAGCTTGCCGCACAGGTGCGATGCATGGAAATCCGGGATGCATTGGTGAGGGGCGCTGCGTTGGTTTTCTTCAGCCGCGATCCCTTGATGCATCACTTTTTGCAGCGGCGACAGGCGCTGCGTCGGTTTTTGCAGCGGCACGGCGATGCGTGGAAATTCTTCTCGCGCCGCGGAGATGCGTCGGAAAAACAGCCACAAGAAGAGCGATGCGTCGATTTTTGCAGTTCGTCAAGTTTCTTCTGTCTTCCAGCTCCCAAACTGCAGCAACAACCTTCAGAGGTCAAACACTGGCACAGGCACCTCTTGGCAGGTCAGAACTCACAACAGCAGAGTTCAGGGGAGCTGGGGGTGAAGTTTTGTGTCCCTGAGACTTCAGAACAGTAGGCAAGCACACACAGGCCCTTGGAGATCTCCTTCAAGCAGGGGACACAGCAAAGTCCTTCTCCTTTCCTTGGCAGAAACAGCAACTGCAGGCCAACCCCACACAGCACACAGCAAAGGGGCAGTACTTCTCCTCAGTTTCTCCAGCTCTTCTACTTTGCAAAGGGTCCTCTTGAATTCCAGGGATGATCTAAAGTTCTGGAGTCTGGGCCCCAATATTTATACAGCAAATTCCTTTGTTCTCTGGTGGCAGAGAAGCCCTTTGTCCAGTCAAAACCAGTTATGTCCTCTCTGGTGCAGCTTCCTGGCAGGAGGTGCAGACAGCATTGTGGAAGGCAGACCAGGCCCATTCAGGTGAAAGGAAATCTCCTCCCCCTACTCTAAATGCATCCCAGGTCTATTCAGCCCAGCCCAAGTCATCCAGAATCTCTGGAGCCATGGCACATCCCCAGCCCCTGTCACTCCAAAGCCAGACAGTCAATACACATCCTAGCAGAGGCATACTGGATGGCTAAGCAAGAAAATACCTACTTTCTAAAAGTGGTATTTTCAAACACAGAATTTAAAAATCACCCTTATCAAAAGATGCATTTTAACATTATGAGTTCAGGGATACTAAACATTATTTTCATACCTTGTTCCCAGGAGTAGTTATGCTTATAAGATGTTATAAGCCAACTCCCTATTCTATCCTATGGGAACAGATAGCCTTGCAATAGTGAAAAACGAAATTGGCAGTATTTCACTATCAGGACATGCTACACACACCACGGCATGTCCTACCTTTCACATACCCTGCACCCTGCCCACAGGGGTACCTTGGGCCTACCTTAGGGGCGACTAACATGTAAGAAAAGGGAAGGTTAGGGCCTGGCTAGTGGGCGCACTTGCCAGGTCGACATGGCAGTTAACAAACTGCGCACAGGCACTGCGGTGGCAGGCCTGAGACATCTTTCCAGGGCTACTCATGTGGGTGGCACTGCTGCAGGCCCACTAGTAGCATTTGATTTACCATCCCTGGCACACTTAGTGCACTTTACTAGGGACCTAATAGTAAATCAAATATGCCAATCAGGAAGAACCAATCATAATAACAATTTACACAGGGAGCACTTGCACTTTGACACTGATCAGCAGAGGCAAAGTGCCCAAAGCATCTAAGCCAGCAAAAACGAAATCCAGCACAGCATAAAAAAAATACAGGAGGTAGAGGAAAAAAGTCAGGGGAAACCACGCCAAGGATGCCAGGTCTAACACGTGTCCCCTCCAGCTGAAAAGTGGGGAGAACTACCCACCCTCTTGTGAGTCCTCATCACTAAGGTTGGAAGAACCTGGACAGACCATCAGCATTGGTGTGTTCTGTACCAGGGCGGTATTCCACCGTAAAGTCCATTCCCTGTAGGGAGATGGACCACCTCAACAGTTTTGGATTCTCACCCATCATCTGCATCAACCATCTGAGGGGCCTGTGGTCTGTCTGAACCCGGAAGTGAGTCCCAAACAAGTAGGGTCTTAGGGGCATATTATCAAGAACGGCGTTAAAATTATCGCCGGTTTAGCGGCAGAAAACTGCCACTAAAGCGGCGATAATGGGCTTGATAATATGCCCTGGAGAATTCCAATAGAAGCCCATGTTCACACCAGAACATGGACTTCTATTGGAATTCTCAAGGGCATATTATCAAGCCCATTATCGCAGCTTTAGCGGCAGTTTTCTGCCGATAAACCGGCGATAATTTTTAACGCCGTTCTTGATAATATGCCCCTTAGCTTCTTCAGCACCCAGACCACAGCAAAAGCTTCCCTTTCAATTGCACTCCACACAGCCGTGAGAAGAATTTCCACGCATCGCCGTGCCGCTGCGAAAACGACGCAGCGCTTCTCGCAGCTGCAACAATCGGCGCAACAGATCGCGCCTGAAGAAACCTGACGCAGCGCCACTCAACGCCGCTGCATCGATCACCGACCCATCCCGGATTTCCAAACATCTAACCTGTGCGGCAAGTTTTCCTGACGCATCACCTGCGGAGTGGAACCGTCACGAAGAATCGATGCATTACTCCCCATACGGACCGGAATCGACGCAAACCTTCCTCTGCATGCAGCTGGACTGTCGCATCGCCTCCCCAAGATCTCAGGAGTTGATGCATCTCTTTGTTTCCGACTCTGCAGCTGTTTGGCCTTGTAAATTTTGACGCAACTACAGGTACTTTGTGTAAAAGTCACACATCCATAGTTTTCTATGGTACAAGTTCTTGAAACCTTTTGAAAGTCATATTTTTAATTGTGTATGTTGGATTTTTGTCATATGGTCTTGTTAAGTTTAGATAAAGATATCTTATTTTTCTAAAGTGGTGTGGTGTCCCTTTGTGGTGTTTTCATTGTGTCACTGTGAGTGTTGGTACAAATACTTTACACATTGCCTTTGGGATAAGCCTGTCTGCTCGTGCCAAGCTACCAAGGGGGTGAGCAGGGGTTATCTAAAGTTTGTATCCCCTTTACCCTGACTAGAAGCAAAGGTCCCTATTTGGACAAAGGTACCTACCTCTGCCAACTAGAGACCCCCATTTCTAACAGTGCACTAAAGGCATATGAAAGACCATTCTTCCTGAGCTTCATGCAGCTCTCATGGGAGCCGTTACTTAAAGTTTATTACACCCATGTTCGATAATGCTCAGAATGCTGATAGAAGTGATACAAAAGGGGATGATGGACGGAACGTTTGAGCCAATCAAACACTCACCCCCAGTCAACTGATCTGGGTTTAATCCATCATCATTCTTTAGCTCACTCCACCACCCCAGTTCAGACATGGCCATATGCAAATCAGTCTGACCCTGTGCCTCATGGGAACAGTCCAGCCCGAACTGCCAAGCCATGTCTTCCCTGGACAGGAAACAAGCATCCTAGGACCGGTTTCTGGCATTTCAGCCGTCATCAGCCAGGCTTGCTTGAATCCAGTGGCAAAGTGAGCAAGGGACCCACGTCTGGGCATACCCCGCCAACTTAGGGCGACCAAAGTGATACAAAGGGGATGATGGACGGAACGTTTGAGCCAATCAAACACTCACCCCCAGTCAACTGATCTGGGTTTAATCCATCATCATTCTTTAGCTCACTCCACCACCCCAGTTCAGACATGGCCATATGTAAATCAGTCTGACCCTGTGCCTCATGGGAACAGTCCAGCCCGAACTGCCAAGCCATGTCTTCCCTGGACCGGAAACAAGCATCCTAGGACCGGTTTCTGGCATTTCAGCCGTCATCAGCCAGGCTTGCTTGAATCCAGTGGCAAAGTGAGCAAGGGACCCACGTCTGGGCATACCCCCGCCAACTTAGGGCGACCAAAGTGATACAAAAGGGGATGATGGACGGAACGTTTGAGCCAATCAAAGACTGCCAAGCCATGTCTTCCCTGGCGGGGGTATGCCCAGACGTGGGTCCCTTGCTCACTTTGCCACTGGATTCAAGCAAGCCTGGCTGATGACGGCTGGAATGCCAGAAACCGGTCCTAGGATGCTTGTTTCCAGTCCAGGGAAGACATGGCTTGGCAGTTCGGGCTGGACTGTTCCCATGAGGCACAGGGTCAGACTGATTTGCATATGGCCATGTCTGAACTGGGGTGGTGGAGTGAGTTAAAGAATGATGATGGATTAAACCCAGATCAGTTGACTGGGGGTGAGTGTTTGATTGGCTCAAACGTTCCGTCCATCATCCCCTTTTGTATCAGAATGCTGATAGAGGCAGATACTTGACGGGTAATAAAACTTAGTCAACCTTTTTTTTAATTTGTGAAGGCTGTTAAGGCACCAACCATCAACATGTCTGGCCATGCGTGTAGAGGGTTGTTGTGGTGTGTTTGTATGCAAGCTGGTTGATGACTGAGTGAGTGGTGGTCTGATTGGGGATAACATCCTGTGGCATATGAAAGTGATGGAACCTTGCAATGGGGTGGTATGTTGATGTGACTGCACTGCTGTGTTGAATTGGGCATGTGGCTGGCAGTATGAAAGTCTTGTGTGTGGTGAGTGAATGGCATGTGATGACCCATAAAGCGGTTGGTGCCTTTTCGCTGCATTATGGCTCACCTTTAGGAGCCTTAGTTTCAATAGTCTCACACTGTGATAAGTATTTGTTCTTTGAAGCTGTCACTTTTGGAGGTGCCAAAACCAACCAGTGAAAGTGGAGGTTTCCCTTCATAAGTTTAGTAACAACCCCTCATGTTTTGGAGAGCTAAACACCCAGAGGTGTTCAGAGTATTTTAACTAGCATTGATCCCACTCACTCTTCATAATTCCCTGCAAAACTTGAAAGTGCATAAATGGTTCAGAGCACTCATTTATTTACATTTTGTGTTGGAAATTTCTGGCAACCACACAGCTTTCCTACATGTCTCCATATAAAAATGGAACCCAATGTTTGTGGGTGGCCCTAGCACCACCCTGTTTTTTCAATGTGCTTAGCTGTGGATATTGAGCCTGAAAACTAGACAACGAGAGGTCAAGGGTGGTGTGACTTGGGTGGTTCACACAAGGCTTTCTTTCCCAGAAACCCTTGCAAACCTCAAACTTTGGCAAAATGAACATACATTTTCCTCACATTTCTGTGTGAGAAAGTGACAGAACCTGCTGGGATCCCCAAATTTCCTACCATCCTGAGTTCCTTCATATCTCCCAATAACAACGGTACCCAACTTGGTGAATGGGTCAAGAGATCATCTCAACAAAGGCCCGAAAGCACTACTTCGAGAGAACATGGATAAGAGTAGCTGCAGTATTCAGGGTCTTACTCAGACGCCACCCTCACAAACATCCCAACAACAGACATTCCTGCAAACTAGATACCAAGAAAGTTCCAGGGTGTTGTGTGTTGCATGGATCCCACAAGGTTTTCTTACCCGCAAGGTCCTGCAAACCTCAAATATTGCTTAAAATCACACATTTTTGTAACATTTCTGGGATGGGAACTTCCGGAATCAACAGGAATCCACAGAATTCCTAACATCCAGTGTTACCTCACTTGTTCAGTACCTGTCCCCCAGCAACCAATCCCCACTCTGATTCTAGGGTCTCTTATGCAATTTTCTTACAAATCATAAGTAAATCAAAATGAGTTTCCTGGCTGTAGGAGAGTAGGATCTGCTTCACATGGGTACCCCCACTTTTTGCTGATGCTTCACTGTTTTTCGACTTTAGTCTGGCTGGGGCCCTGCTAATCAGAACCCCAGCCTAGCTGCTTCCTCTCTAAAATGGTTTCCATGTACCTTAGGTACATCTCTGATTGGAATCTGGAGTGCCCTTATAAGTCCCTAGTATATGGTATACTATGTACCCAGGGCATAGGTACCCCAGAGGCCTGCCAGGGGCTGAAGCATGCATTATGCCACCCCTGGAAGGCCAGCCAAAATGACACCACAGGTCTGCTACTGCAGCCTGGGTAAGGTGGTGCATGCACCCCTTACTGTGATATAGGTTACCTATATCACTACATATATACACACATATAAACCTATAAGTCACTCCTATGGCAGGCCTTATCAATCCTCAAGGCAGAGTGCTTGGTTCTTATGTGAGAGGGTGCCTCTGCATGAGCAGAGCCCCTCTGCAGCAGTCGGAGTCCCTCCTCTGATGCTGTTTGTGGTACAGCTGGACCATATACTCTTAAGTGCATTATATCCTCGCGGTAGAATGCTAACTTTGGACTGGCTGCACCAAAAATTGTCGTGTTTGGTGTCAAACATCTTGGAATACTACCCCCGCCAGTTCTGGTGGCGGGGTAGCATTCCACCCTTCTAGAGGGAGAGACATGTACACACCGGCCTACCCGGTAACTTCTTTACAGAGCCCTGGCATCACAAAATGGATGCCACTGCCACAGACACGGGTCTGTCCTCCTGCTGCTGACTGAAACTCCGGCAGGGGAGGCCTGGACAATAGGTTTCCTGTCCAAGGGAGGTGTAACCACCTCCCCAGACAGGATAATGTGTATTGGGGCTGGGCGGGAGCACTCTCTGGTGCTTTGAAGTCCTGCACTGGGGGCACATTTGGTGTCCCTGTGCATACCCCAGTTCACACTGGTTCAGGGGCTTCCAGCCCCTGCTCTGGTGTGAAACTGGACAAAGGGAAAGGGGTGTAACCACCCCTCTTCCCTGACCCTCCCATAGGTGGGTCCCCAGAGTATGTCCAACCCCCTAACTTGATATAAGTATGGGACCCCAGTCCTTAGGACTTTAGATTAACCTGGACGAAACTCTGACACTGAATCCTGGACCTTCGACGCTCTACTTGAAGACTAGAGGACTGAAGAATCTCCCTTGGGGTCAAGGAGTGACTCCCCTGCTTGGCAGGCACCTAAGAAGCAATTGTCCGGTCTGCATTGCTGAAGCTCCCACCGGACACCGAAGTCTTTGCAACACCAGAGGTAGATTTCCAGACTTCCCCGAGGTTGCCCTGAGTCCCCAGTGAAGCTGAGGCCCGTAGCTGTTGTGGGTAACGTGGAACCGTGACCCCTGGACACCAAGAACTTTTGCATGTGCATCCTCTTCCTGGTCTCCCATGAAGTTGTGCTTTGGGCTTCGAGTAGCCCTTGCCTCCAGCACCGACTGCACCGAAGATCACTGGCCTCCACTGCACGAGTGTCCCGTGAGCCAGCTCCAAGTGCGTCCACTCAAGGCTCCTTTGCGGTCGCTAGTCTGTTAGCTAGTGGGCCCTCCCGAAAGCAACTCTTCTTCTGCTTGGGCTTTCCTGGTTTCTCCAGACGTGCCCTGACTTACCCTTGCTGGATGAGTCCCTCAGACCTTGCTGGTCTGCATCAACGTCCTTTCTTTATTTCCACGAGACTTGCCATTGCCAAGGCTTGTTGGATCCAATCTGGTCGCCGACACCTCAGCAATCGACAGACGTTGTGGGACTGCTCAAAACCAGCTCCTGGTTGTCATCGACGCCTCCTGGACCTCGTGGCTGAAGAGTCAAGACACCCGTCAACCTACCTGAAGCACCCAACATCAGTGGGCATCTGCTCATCGCCTTCCTGGTCACTGGCTAGTGACCCAGACTCTGTCCCCTCTGCTTTCAGGTTCTTCAGATCTTCGATCCACCCGGACACTTTCGACTTGCCCGCCAGCAGCCTGCTGCAGCAGATCGCCATTGAAAACGACGACGAAACCCGACGACAAAAGACACCTATGCACCCGGCTTCCCTGGGTGAAGTAACTTGAGTACTCCGGTGCTCCCGTGGGTATTGACTCTAGAACTGCCTAGTTCTAAAGGGAATTGCTCCAAGTCCTCCTCTAAGTGTCCTTTCCTTTTAAAATACGAACCATGACTTTCCCCATAGAAGTTAACGGCGATTCGCGGCTGTGTTCTCACACTGCACGCGTCCCCCGTGGGTGGTTCCTTGTGGTCCAAGCACTTCTACAGGCTCTAGGCCTTGTGTTTAGCTCAGTCGTGGTTCTTATACCACTATTTTAGTATATGGTTTGGTACGCCCCTAGGCGCAAACGTGTATTTGTGCTATTACTGTTGATATTTGACTTGTAAAGTATGTACTTGAACTCTAGCCTCATAAAGAGACTAGAGGGGTGTGTTTAAGAATAAGTACATATATTTTATATATATACCTGGTGTGGTCCTCTTTCATTTGGTCACTCAAGAGATTATAGACTGGTAAAACAAGCTGCTTTACATTCCTTCAAGTCTTAGCCTGAAGGCTGCTCTCCATAGCTACCACTAGGATAGCTTTCAATAAAGGTTGTCTTTAACCTATCTCCAATAAGGGGTTGTTTGGACTGGTGCAAGGTGCCCACTATAATTAGTGGACAGCATATACCAGGCCAACTTCTCACACTGGCAATAACACTAAAATAGTGGATGCAGAATGTAGTGATCGGAGGAGTATATTTTGCTCTTCCGAAAGATAGGGCCAGAAACATATATGCACAGGAAAAATAGAGCAACATACCATAAAGGAATTCTCTTTCTAGAGTCAGACCACGTAGCTTGCCCTGTTCCTGAAGATATGGCTAACATAATTGTATCCCATGAAAAGCTGGGCTGATGCATTTGGTATAGTTTGATGTTTCTGTGAAGTGTGCTACCATAACAGCTAGTCATAAATATAGTGCCACCAAAATATTGCAGCAAATAGTTTGAGAAAATAAATCATGAAAGTAAGCATTTTGACTATATATATTTAAACGAAACAAAAATACACATGTGAGTAGGTGGTAGACCAGTAAAGGTTTGTTAACAGTGAATGAAGTCTGAAGTAAACTATTCCGTCATAAATGTCATTCATGCCTAGTAATAATTGTGATGTGTTAATAAAGTCAATAACGGTCAGTTTTAGCGAAGTCCATATTTTCAAACACAATCTGAATCATTGTAATATAGCTAAATAATTTGATTGAAATGGTTGATTGCGACCAGATGTTCCCAAAATCTGTCAAGACTAGCAGTGCTGTATCCTTACTTCATATTTGGTATCTTTCTTTTCCTATATCATGATACTCTATTTGTCTTGATGTTCACTTGGAGTCCTGGAAGCATGCCCACTGACTCTCTTCTATTACTGACCTGTTCTATTTGTTCTTTTGGGGGATAGATGACTATTCCATTATAATTTGCAATTATTTCAAACTTTTTTCCTCAAAAGTCTAATGATGTTTAAAATATTTGGAGTTGCAGTAGCTTGGCATATGCAATACAAGTTGTATATGTGATAAATCGTTTCCAAGCCATTTTCATATTTTAATTTTAATCTATGAAGATAAATAGTTATTAGCAATTACCTTTGCTTCTTTTCTCGGTATCAGTATCCTGTTATACAACATTTTTTTTCACCGAGTTTCATGTATGCTTCCTTTTTCCAACTATATAGTTAATTCATTGAATCAAATACTTTTTGATGTCATGGCTACGTATCTTTAAGTTTACAAATACTTCATCTAATTCCAGACAAGCATTTGTGGGCATGATCCCTTCTGCAGAATGTATGTGTTGATGTTCTTCAACCATAGTACCAAAAATTGGAGCCTGCAAAAACAGATTTGGGATATTTGAATGTGATATAAGGTGACCAGAGCCACATTGCTGGGAGCCAATATAACCTTTGAAATTGGTTAGAAGTTCAGTGTTTTTGCTTTATAGCATTTCCCTATTGTTCACCATAGGTGGACTTCGCAGTTAGCGCAGAGATGCCCACATGGTAAAGGACAGGAAAACATTTCCTATTCTTTACCATAGGGAAATCTTCACCCTGGTGGTGGAGATTTCCGTATGGTTAAGTATAAGGTAAATTAAAAAAACTTCTTAAACTAAACAAAATGTGTACAAATATATATATATATTTTTTTAAACAAACTTTATTGATTTTGACAAGTCAATACAAACACAGACGTATAAAACTGCATGAGTGTCAGCATACAAAGGAAAGGTCAGTAAGAAAACCATGAATAACATTGTTGTGGTGAGAGCCTACTCTTGCCAGGTCCCTTCCTCCCGCCCTCTAAAGGAAAAAGCAAAGATAAAAAAAGAACAAGTCTGAGAATGTGGTGTAATCGACGAACATTCGTTCCAACTGTGTTGCAAAACTTAATGCTAATCTATCCCCTTGCAACTACCCCCTCCTACCCCTCCCCCCCAGGCATGTCACTCACAATTCTTCTAAAGTGTTGCAGTGTGAGTTCGCTGTGCTGGAGCTTCATTAGTAGTGCAATGGGAACAATGCAAGAGGTAATTGACAGTGAATGTGATGGCATGTTGCACAGGTCTTAAGTTCTTTCACACTGGAGTAGTTTCAAGGTGATTATACCTGGCCTTCCTCACCAGGAGCGTTACTAACGGGGTCCTCATCACTATCACTGTCTGGGATCTTCAAGAGCACCACTAATGTGTCCCATGCTTTAGCCGCATCTAACGCTTTCTCAGTTCCCGCTCTCTTTGCCAATTGCATCCTAATTGTTCCATCACACTCCGCCCATTTGATGAATTCTTTCTTCCATCTATCTGTGGTGGGGCCCCTTTGTGATTTCCAATGTAGAGGGATTTCGCATTTAGCCAACAAAAGTCCCATATCTATAAATTTACTAGTGATCTTATTCTAAGCCGTGTGGGGAAATCAATGTAGTATACAAGATCCCATATTCGACATCAAATCCCTATCAGTAAGTTCGTTCAGCACGGTCACCACTGCACTCCAGTAGCTAGCCAATTGTGGGCATCCCCAGAACATGTGGCGGAAATCCGCTTCCTCCTCCCGGCAACGTGGGCCCACATCTGAGCCAGTATTAAAATATGTATGAAGTTTTGCCTGGGTGAGGTAAGCTCTATATAGGATGTAAAAGTGCACTAATTGAAAGCGTGCGTTCCTAGTGCTCTTCCATGCTAGTTCTACAATATCATCCCACGCCCTGTCCGGGATCTCCTCCACCACGTCTAGTTCCCATTTATGCCGCAGTCCTGTCAGTGGCACCAACATCTCTTGCGTCATGCGGCGGTATAGGCATGTAACCACCTTGAAAGTTCCTGCCGCTGTTACCATGTATTGACGCCCCAGAGCTGTTTTCGGCTCGATGAGACCCTCCTTCCAGTGTTTACAAATAGCCAGAGCGGGAGCTGCGTGTAATAAAAAGTCACCCCCTAATAGACCAGATCGCTCCTGTAGGTCATCAAAGGGGAGTAGCACGCCATCTTCATACAAATCTCCGAAAGTAGACAGGCCTTTCTCCTGCCACCCAACCAGTCCTCTCCCGGTCCCACCGTGAAGTAGTACCTCGCACATGGATAATGGGATGTCAGGTGCATACAAAACGTCAATCTTTGCCCTTTTCAAGCTCTTTTTCCAGCATTGTCGTGCTGTTTTGAGGTCCCCCGGGAGGCCGCTAACGGGGATGGGGAGGTTCAGCACAATTTGGGACAGTATTTGAAGCCCAGGGGCTCTATCTCTCTGTTCTGCAGTTCCCCGCATCCGACTCGCTATGTTCTGCGTGAGCCATTGCAATTGGGCTGCTAAGTAATATGTGTCGAAATCAGGTACTGCATCCATAGTAGTTTGCCCGAAGCACACCCTAGCGGGGGAGTGGGGTGATTGAGATCAGACTGACCTTTGAGGAGAAGTGAGGCGGTCGCGCTGTTTAAGATTCGGAGTATTTAAATTACAGGTATGCATCGGGGCTGACAAAGGTTAAAACGGAGTCTGGGTAGTGGGATAATAAAGAGGGGTTGTATTTTCGTCTGACATATACGTTTTCACATTAGAGCGTTGTAATTTTCTTTAGGTAGAGGTTGTAAATAATGCGGTACATTTTAGGGGGTGTAGATACTTTTGATTTTGGAGTGGAGTACGAAGGGTTTGTAATATACGTTTGTTAAAATTTTTCCTGTGTAGCTGATGCATATTTTTAAATATTGTAGATACCCCTGATGAAGGTTGAGGAGAACCGAAATGCATTGGGTGAAGTTTTAAGTGATGGAGGATTTAAGTTTCAACATATGCCTGTGAATAGGCCCGGATGGGCAATTCTAGAGCAATCAAACACGCAAATAGAATGAAACTTTTTCTTTGACGTGATGGAAAAAAGAGTGTTAAACTTTGGCAATAAATTGGATGATTGGAAACAATACTGATTACGTGGATTACTCATATCACGAATGTGCAAAAGGCTGTGCAACTCTTTCATGACTCGCACAACGCGGGTCATATTTTCTTGAAAAAATCAGGTACTGCCCATCCCCCCGCCGATCGTGGGCGCATCAGAGTCGTCAAGGCTACTCGCCGTATACCTGCCCCCCACAGTAAACCCGTAATCATGGCCTTGAGTTGTTTAAAAAATTGCGCCGGATCCAAAGTGGTAGGGTCCCGAAATAATACAAAAATCTTGGGAGGGCCACCATTTTAAGTAAGGCCACTCGACCGGCTACCAATAGTGGGAGCGTCCCCCAAAACTGAAGGCTACACTTCAGTCCTCTGATCGCTCTACCGATGTTTCCCTCCAGTAAGTCGCTCTGTGCATGATAAATCTGTGTTCCTAAATACGTCAGGCATCTATATTCCCATGTCACCCCAGCTGTAGTTTGCGGGCCTACTCTGTCCCCTACCGTGGGAAATAAGCAGGATTTCGTCCAGTTCACTCGAAGGCCAGCCACCAATCCAAGGTCCTGGAGCAGTTCCTTCGCCCCCTGCAGCGCTTCCCCGTATTCGCCAGGAACATCAGTAGATCATCTGCGTACAGGGCAATATGATGAATTTTCCCTCGCAAACTTAAACCCTGGTAATGCTGTCCTGACCGGGCCCTGGCCGCCAGAGGTTCCACTGCTAAGGCAAATAAGAGGGGGGACAGGGGGCAACCCTGCCTCGTGCCCCGGGTGATATCACAGGCATCAGATATCAAGCCGCCCATTCTAACCCGTGCTGTAGAGTGCATATATAATAGGGCCATCCATTTTACAAATTTTTCACCAAGGCCGAACTTACGCATCACATGGAACAAATAGGGCCATTCAAGGCTGTCAAAGGCCTTTTCAATGTCCACTGCAAAAATAGCGGCTTCGTCTTTCGGGTAGGAATCGGCTTCGAGTATCTGCAACAAGCGCCGAACATTCATAGCCATATTCCTGGTCGGATTGATCCCTATGTACTAAAGTTGACATATAGGGAAGTAGGCGGGTGGCTAAAATACGGCTCAGAATCTTGTAATCCGTATTGAGCATGGACAATGGGCGATATGCAGACCTGTCCCAAGATGGCTTCCCGGGCTTAAGAAGTGGGACAATTACTGCCTCTCGGGTCATTGCGGGGAGGTGGCCCACTCGCTTTGCTTCATTATAAATCATTACTAATTTAGCCGCCAATTGGTCAGTGTAGGTGAGATAGAATTCTATCGGGAGCCCGTCGGTTCCTGGTGTCTTATTTCTCGCCATATGCTTAGTTGCCGCCTCACCTCGTTCAGCTCAATGTCTCGCCCCAGTGTGTTCGCTTGTTCCCTGTCCAAGCAGGGCATTTGAACGGCTTGCGTAATCCCAGCCAATTCGGTCTCCGACAGAGCCGACTTACTTTTGTATAAGTCTGTATAATAATCAAGGAAAACCTCATTTATACCCTGTTGGGGACAGCAAGACGCCCCTCGCTGATCCCTAAGTTCCAGAATCATTGAACCCCTCCTATTCGGGCTGGCCAACCACGCCAGAAGTGCCCCCGATTTATCTCTTTCAGTATGGGCACGTGTAATGGACACTTTATAGTTGAAACAGCGCAATCATTCTACTTGTGCCGCCACTGCTTCCTTCGCTTCTAGGAGCACCCCTTGTTTATCTGGTCTTTCTGGTCGATCTCGCTCTGCTTCCCGCAAGCGTTGGTCAGCTTCCTATACCTCCCTCACAAGCACCTTGCGCACCCCCCTATTCCTGAGATGCAGCGACCCCTAATAACCACTTTAAAGGCATCCCACTCCACTAAAGCAGTTGACGCTGTGCCCTCATTATCTAGAAAGTATTGGGTTATGTCTGTGTCCACTGTGTTGCGAAATACTTGATCATCTAAAGCTTCAGGGTGCAGGCGCCAAGTAGGTATTTTAGCTCGCGTGTGTGTCCACTGTATACAGATCAGGATGGGGTTATGATCGGACAATGTTCTTGTGAGGTATTCGCTACTCTTTACTCCGGCATGTACATCCGGTGAGCACAGAAACGCATCAAGGCGAACGTGAAGATCATGCAAAGCAGAAAAAAAGGAATAGTCCCGGTCCCCTGGATGCTGGGCCCTCCAGGTATCTACCAACCCTCATCTAGTCTGCCAGTTACGTCTTGATTCCGCTGTTTTGTGAGTGAGTGTGTTAGAAAGCGGGGGATGCGAACGATCTAGGACCACGTCAGCAACACAATTAAAATCTCCCCGATCAACACTGAGCCTGTGAGAAAGGGCGCTAACCTCCTGGATAGTTGTGAGAAAAAGGAAGGTTGCTCCGTATTAGGAGCATAAATGCTACCCAGGACTATGTCCCGACCATCTAAGTTCCCTGTCACCACTACGTAGCGGCCTTCAGTGTCTATGAGTTGGTTAGTGCAATGAAAGGGCACTCCCGCCCGCACCCAAATCAGTACCCCCCGGGTGAAGGCCAAATAAGTAGTATAAGACACTTGGCCACGCCATCGTTGTTGTAGAGCCCTGCCATCCTGTGCTTGCAAGTGAGTCTCCTGAAGCAGCGCAATCTGGACCCCTCTACGGACTAAATAGGCATGTATTTTATGACGCCTCCACATTGAGTGCATTCCCCGCACATTCCATGAAAGGCATTTTAAAGCATTAGCAGTACCCATTGTAAGTAGGCAAACATCTCTCCATTACAATCTTTTCTAGTGACATGCCTGCCCCCAAGATTCCCCTGAACTAACAAAACCTCCCAACTCCCCCTCCCAAGGACAGTTACTATCAAACTAGCTTCCATCCAAACTAAAGTAACATACATAAAATCCTCTGTGGGTTACAGAGGTGAAGGGAGCGGGGCTGACTTAAGGGACCTACGCCAAGCGTAACGCATCAGCCATCTATAAGAAAAGGCAGTTCCAGAACAAGGACAGTCATTCTGAGTCCGACAACCCTCCGGGTTTCTAAGCCATTCTATCTTACCATATTCAGTCAAATAATATCATCTGCTGTATTAGGCGTCACTACTGGCATCTTTATGCTATCGCTATGGGCCGTGTCCGTTTCGTTGTTGGCAGAGTCTCTAGAAAATTCGGCTTCTGCTGTTGGGGTGGGGCTTCGAGCCTGCGCCAGTGCCACCACCGCCTGTAGGGCATCGGCTCGCTCCTTCTCTGTTTGAGATGAGGATGGCTTCCTCTGGGTCCTCCTGCGGGATCAACGCTTCAGTCGTTTCACGGGGTCGTTAGGCCTACTACCGGCATGAGCAAGTGCACCCTCCTGCAACGTTCCGCCCTTGTACATCTCTAGCCAGTCCCAGGCATCTCTAGGAGAGTCAAAATAGTGAGTGTTCCCCTCCAGGATGATACGCAATCGGGCCGGGAACATCAGAGAATACTGGAGGCCTTCGTCCCGTAACGCTTTCTTGACGTCTACATAAAAGGCCCGCTTTTTTTTGTACCTCCATGGTGTAGTCCGGGAAAAGGGTGACTCTACCATTGCCCACAGTGAAGGGGCCTCCAGATCTCACCTGTTGCAGGAGCAGATCCCTGTCACAGAAGTGTAGCAGGCGAGCCACTACCGGACGCGGAGGCCTTCCCGGGGCCAACGGCCTCGCTGACACCCTATGGGCACGTTCCAGAGTGTAAAAGGCTGACAGGCCCTCAGGAGCCACAACATTTCGAAACCAACTTTCTAGGAAAGACACCATGTCATCACCTTCCGTCCCTTCCGGAAGACCCATGACCCTGACGTTATTTCTGCGGTTGCGGCCTTCCACGTCCTCAGCCCTACGCTCCAATAGGCTTACTCTGTCTGTGAGGGCTCCCATTCGTTGTTCAATGGCTTTCTGCGCTGGAGTCAATTCTGCTATGCTGGTTTCAGTAGTCAACCCTCTCGGAGAGTTTCTTGTGTTCTTCCCTCAATAGACCAAGCCCGACCGCTACAGTGCTAATATCCTGGTGGAGGGAAGCCTTCGTATCTGCAATGGCCTCCAGTATTTTTTGGAGCTGCTATTGTACAGGGTCTTCAAGTGTGGACTGCGGCTGCTCGGGGTACTATCCTCTGGGTCTTGAGAGGCCCCAGTCTGGCGACCCCGTGGCTTGCCCATGGTGGGATGGCGGTAATAAACAAAGCGAAAGTAGTCCCACCACCATGACTCTGTTTCCAATTCGTCACGTAATGGTTGGCAAATAGCAGTCCGCCAGTCACAGTCACTTGCACTATGGTGGGTATCAGTTCCCCTTTGCACATTGTCCCCCACAGCAGATGGGTCCCTCCGGAATCCCCTTAGTAAGTGCTGGGATATAGCGATCCAATCTGATCTCCAGAGGAATAGTTCTTACTGCCCCTCAAAGGGGGCTATCACTCAGGGCACATCGAGCCAGTAGCTCGCGTTGTTACCTGGGTATACAAAGGGCGTATTGGCTATGGGTCCACTCACCGCATTCTCTCCTCGAGTGTAAGCCGTGCTCAGGATAAAACCCTGCTGTCTGTTGTAGGACCCGGCAGTGGTCACTGTCCCTCGCAGGTCCAGAGGTGCGCAATGGCGTTACGGTCCTTCGGCTGGCAATCGCTCCCGAGTTCCGCTGCAGCTCCTGTCTACAAGGTTCACCACAGCTGACAGGGGCCAGGAAGGGCCAGCGCCGCAGCACCGCCACCGAAATCCAACATCGCAGCACTCCACCCGGTGCGGGGCCGTCTCACGCTCCCCGTGCTGTTGCCAGTAGTATCCTCAGGCATGCAAGTGTATTTAATAGCCCCCAGGTCGGCGTTAGTGATCCCAGGGGGCCCGCCGTTCCTCCGCGGCTGTCAAAAGTTTGATTTCCCCCCCAGCGCCCGTCCGATGCAGCGCGTCCGCTTCAGCTGCTCTAAGGGGCCGCAAGTCTTTCCAGGAGTCTCCCCTCAGTCCGGTGCTCAATCGTTGCCTCAGCCGCGTACCTGCTGCTGGTGATCATACCAGTAGCCTCCGTCATCCACGCGGTCACAGGCGCCGATCCCGGCAGTGTCTCAGGACGGTCCCTATATATCGCAGAGAATCGCCTTCAGGAGCCGGGCCAGAGCACAGTCATTTCGAGTGACGCCCTCGCCGCCATTTTATGCAGCTTCTTCCATCCGCACTCATCTGCTCGCCACAACGTACGAGTCCCGGCACTCGGCTGGCGCCACAGTCGCTCCGGGCACTCTCCCTGTGGTTCCGGTCCCCTTTAGGGTGCTGGGGATATTCGAAGCAGTTCTGAATACACTCTTTTGCAGGATAATTAGATGGCTGAAGCAGAGCTCTCAGCTCACGCGTCCATCATCGTCCCCAGCGAAGCCACGCCTCGTGTACAAATATTTTATGTTAAATAATAATGCATATTAATGTTAAATGTAGAACAAAATAAATGCAAGCCAATTACTTTAATCTTCAACAGAAATTTCAATTAATTTAAGTATAGTAAATTAAAATAAATGTATTTATTTAAAGATTGTTAAACAAACAAATCTTACCTAAAGCAAAAAATCTAATTTTTGTTATGCATTAATAACTGTTAAATATGATGAATAGAAGTAATTAAAATTAATTAATTATAGTATAATAAAGACTTATGTTGCATTAACGTTATTCAAGTATATTTAAATAAAATATATGTTTTATTTTAGATAATTTTGTAACATTAGTTTATTTTCTTTTATATTTTTCCCTATCGTAGATATATATTATTTTAATTTAACATTATTTCCTATGGGGTTTTATTTTAAGACCCTATGTCCATTAATTTCTATGGGAGGGTGTTGCAGTATCAGTGGTTGGCCATGTGTGCTGCTGCACTTACTACTGCTCCTTTTTGGTAATGGTAACTTTACACTATATATTTGTGTCTACTCCCTTTTCCAAGGGCTGGAGACATGTAAGTCTACACTTTTGAGCAATGTTTTGCTAATATCCAAAGTAATAAAGTTAATTCAAAGACTAAGGGCCTCATTATGAGTTTGGCAGTGCGATTGCGGGTCTGCCCCACTCCCACACCACCAAACCCCAGGTTGAACCGCCTGCCAGATTAGGAGTTTTCTCGTCTCCGGCAGGCGGTTCTTTGCCGTTCCGCCGGCGGTGCCTATAAAATAGGCACTGCAATGGGAACGTCAAAATCAGTACCTGAATGGCATGGACTGCTGCTTTCCATGCTATGCAGGTACTAGGGTGCATGTACACAGGGAGGCACAACATGTGACCCTCTGCATGCAACCCATGGTCCTGAGGCAACAGGGGACCCTGTAGGGCCCCCTTTGTTTCCTCTTCTCCACAGTTTTCATGGTGGGCTCACTGCGATGAAAACCGTGGCAGAGAGAAAACTTGAAATATGCTTGGCCGCCAAGCATATTGTAGCCTCAAGCCCGCCACGCCAGGGATCTCTGTTGTGGCAGTCCCAAGGCGGCCCTACTGCCTTGGTCGCAATAGGGCGGACAGATGACCGCTGTGCCCACACAGGTCTGTCGATCCATGGTCAGACTCGTAATGAGGCCCTTAGAGTGCATTTATCAGTAGAAAATCCACATGTGTAAATTTACCTTTGTGAATAGGTCCAAACGTGTTTATTAAGATGGTTGGAATACCCTTCCATCCAAAAATAATAATCATTTTCTGAGAATTCTGATAAATTGAATACATTTATTTTTATTCTTTTTCACACGTGCCATAACCTAAAAGGATAACACATTTTGTTTGCTATTTTATGCTCTAAGTGCACCTTGAGTGAAAGTTTCATAAGGTAATAACATTTTGTTGCAGTATAACCACCACATTGTTGTACCTACCCAAGAGATAATCCATCCCCTACACTTCCCCACAGTCCTACAGACGTGTATCCCTCCTCCCACCATACATCCTCCCATTGCTACTTTTACTGCACCTCCACCCTTTCATTTCTCTTTTGTGCATTATTGCCCCCCACTTTTTAATTCACAGATTCATACTTAAAAATAAGCATTTGAGCTGGATCTTACAATCACGATGCAACAAAAGTTCACTTTGGCTCCCGCAATCCAGCTACCTTTGCTTTTGATCCTGTACAGAGCTCTGCTGTCTGTCAGCTAGGTTTTCAGCATACAAATACTGTAAGCTACATGCATACACAAGTACCTATATTTTCCATGTGTAAATTCATCTCGATGAAATGAAGCAGAACATTTTCGTTTTCTCATTCTGCAAAGGTCACAATTTACAATTTCAATATGCCACTGAAGTCCCATTTATTTTGTCAAATCTATAGTTCGTGTCTGGTCAAGCATGTCATTTCAGCTTGAAATTAAATGTTTCCAAGTAGACCTTTCTATCATGAAGCAGTTTTCGATAATTGCTTGTTACTATTAAATATTTTCATGATTATTTGCTGTCAAGAGCTAAGAGCTTTCAGGTCAACCAACGTAGGCCTGCAGGAAAGTGAAATTCGCTAACTGTTTCATGATGTCCATTTTAGGTCCTGCAATGTCACAATAAACGGATTAGGTGCCGGATGTATAAAGCATTTTTAGAGTTGCAAATACTTCAATTCTGATTTTATTCTGCAACAAGAATGCGTGTTTGAATGTACTAATACCATTTTGAGAATCTGTAAACTTCTACCTGCCCTTAAAATGGGACTTTGTGACCCCATACTGATTCGAAATCTGGAAAGATCTTGCTGTAGGTGACCCTTCCAAATATAGGGGCCCATTAGGATGGCGGGCGGAAGCACCACCGCCGTGCTGGCGGATGCAAAAAGCACCAGTTACCGTCCGCCCGCCACAGCACACACGCCCGCCCAATTAGGACGCGAAAAGACAGCCAAACACCGCCCGTACGCCAGCGACGCCGTCCGCCATCAAATGGAGGCTCAATGGAGACACAACGCCCGACGAAATCACGTACCGCCCGGCGTACAAATTACGATGCCAGAACCAAACAGTTCCTCCGGCTAAGAGACACCACACGTGAAAGCAAGGTGGAAAACCGAACTCACAGTACGGATATCAAAGAGGCGGACCCCCCGAGCATGAATCCAGCACTGCAGGCCCTCCCCATGCTCTACCTGATGGAGCACCCAGGAGTCAACGCACCGCGGCGACGCAGGTAGGCAGACACACAACAGGGGCACGCAAACAGCGCACACAGTGCAAGGGTGGGAAAACGGTATATGGCCCCCACCCCGACACCCCTGCGTGGACACGACACATCCACCACTGCACCCACACATGCGCACAACGCAGAGGCCAACGGCAGCGCAATGCATGCGCCGCACACAAACAACACAGGGTCACAACCAAACACCACACACACCAGCACCACCCAGAACGCACATGACACGTGACAGCCCTGCCACAGTCATGTCCCCAACCGGCAATTCACTGTTGCCAACCTGACGTCACACAACTGACCCGAACATGTCAGTGACGTCACGCCACATTAGGACACACCCCTGTATGCAAAACACGGTGAAGCACACAGCGGAGGCAACATCACCCATCAGAATATGGACCCCGTCGGGAAAAGGTACGCCAGTACCACACAGAAAACACCGGTGCCACCCTGCACCCAATAACAAGACATGCAATACGTAACATCAAAGATACCGGGGACAGACAACAGGTGGGACCAATTATAACACAAGGCCCAACGTACAGCGGAAAAGCAGCCTGCTGCCCACACACGGGAGAGGAGACAGCACCGAATGACCTTCCATTCCCACTGTGAAACCACATCCCGACTAAACAAGCCGGAGAAAACAGTCATTGCACCAAACAAAGCCCAACACAGGCATGCAGAGGGAAGCGGCCACAGGGCAGATAGCGCATAACACCAAAGAACATTCACAACGGAAAGAAGAAATGATAACACTCCCCCATGTGGTTCACATGCAAGTTATCTTGAAGGAGTCAGACACCACTGACCTTGACCATTCAGAGAAGCATGTGGGATGAGGGCCCGTGTCCTCCGCACAAGCCAACATAACACAAGTCCTGCCTCCCTACGACCATTACAGAATTCCCAGCAACATCGGAGGTTGCACTCTGCAGACTGCACAGACAGCCGGAGCACGCCACCACAGCGCCCTGCAGCAAAATGGCACTTGCACCACACCTACCCAACTACGCCGGACAGATCAAGCTGTACAAACATAACCTGATACAGATATTGGGATGTGACAATCTGGCCTTGCTGAACGTAAGTTACCGACTAACTTACCGCATCGCATTGTTCAGCTGCGTCATCCCCGTCTTCTACTGTCGGAGGTGTCCCTTCTACTATCCTGTGGAGTTATGTCTCTCCAACCCGGCATGTCCAAGGGCGGACCTGCTACAACTATTCCACCCCTGGACGCCCACGACAGGGCCTGTTCAGCCTATGGGGGCATGGCGTATGTGGCGACTATCGGACCCACACTGCAATGGGACCACTGTGCCTCCACACGACGGATAATGGATTACAGTTACATCGAATGCCATCCAACATGTCCCATCATGCTCCTACAAGGGACAACTCACGAACAACACCTTGACAGCCACCATCCGCTACATTGGCTGGCAACCATGTCCACCACCAATGCCATGGAAGCCCTGCTGGAAGGTATTGCATTCCTGACAACCTGTCAATTCATCGGGCCCCGTCGCCAGACCCCCAATTGAGCAATGATGTCCCACACCGTACCCATGCTTGGCTTACGCATGGACTAGGCAGTTACCAGTACAACTACTACACCATTCAACCTGCAACTGACACCACAACAACAACTACACTGCCATGACATCTGATACTATTTGGGAAATGCACCCTGTACCTCATCACATCCAGTAACTCTGCATGAACAGGGGGAGGCAGAGGCATGGGATTTGTGTATGGCAACCACATGGACAGAACTGCATGTACAACTATGCCATGATATGGATCCTGCGCCCATGAACATATGCACCGGTCAGTGGACATCAATCGTCCTGCTGTAGTATGTGAGAGCTGTCACCACACCTCCCACTGAACGTCCGTGCCAGGACCTTTGCATGGACACCAAGTGCATCCACCAACAACATGAGCCCAGTGACTGTGACATGGCCAGTACCCACCACATCGCAACAACAAGTGGGACACCTTAGCATGCACGTAAGCCCATGCCCTGATGTCACCTCCATGCACGTGTGTATGAGTAACCATAGCAGCAAACCTGTAACATGGAACTGAGATGCACTGTGCCCATGATGACAAGCGGACTGGTAGGCTAAATGTATACTGTCTGTGTCAGTCAGCAGCACCACAGTAATCAGCAAATGTACATTAGCACACCAACGGCTTAGCAGTTGTAACTCTGAAGCCCACATCCCACAGCCAACAACTAATCACTGTACCCCTACACCCTATGCTATGTGTAATCATGCTGAGTATATCCTCCACATGCACTTCGCTGCCAGTAGTGTTCACTATACTGCATCACAGAGGACATTAGTCCCAATACATGGCTTGAAGCAACAATGTGTCTCTGCTGATTCATTTCACAAGTACGAATGAGAGAGGATGAGAGTGTGTGAAGTACACGGCAGTCGTGAGATGACCATGTAGTCCACTGTCATTGGATGTCAACGCAAATGAGTAGCACAACTGTGGAAGACACACATGTGTCATGTGAAGTGGGAGTTACGCATGGCTCAGGTGGGTTGGTGTGACGGGTAGGTGCGCACATGCAATGTTGATACACGCTGTGTTGGTAGGACTCAGGACCAGTACATTGGCGCACTCCTGGGAATCTGTAAAGACCACCTGTCTGGTGACGAATGTGAACACGTGTGTGCACAACAGGCGGGCACACGAACAATGCCGCATCAAGTGTAGATGTCAGCCCACCCTCCGTGGACATGCCGGATACTGCTGCGCGTCCGCCAGGCCCTTGCCAAGGCACTCACATCCCCTGTCGACCTGGTGCATCCCCAACATTGTCCACTTGCACAGGCAATCCAGGGCACGGGATGGCAGTTGAGCATGGTGGGTGAGAGGACATGGCGCGCTCATCCTTGTCACATCACGCAGGCAAAACATCCACAATGTGTAGTATGGCACAAGTCAAATGGAAGTAGTGGGGGGACGCACATATCACAAGCAGCAGTGACATCACGGAAGGTGGCTCGCACCATCCCACCCATTGACAATACACCCACACACGTTACATGCCATTGCAACAGAGAAGCCAGCGCGTGCACAAGCAGCTCCAAGCTCGCTCCAGAGAGGCCAAAGAGTGAATGTGTGGGCCCATGAGCTCCAGTTGGACGCGGACTGGCCCGCTAGGGCAGCTACAGCCTCTGTGTGTTGCAGGTGGTGTATCCGGACTGCGGAGCCTGTCATGCATTGTCAATGTTGCCCGGGTCTCGAGTCGGGGCACCACGCATGTGGACGGCGTCACGCCACTAATTATACCGTGAGACAGACCACATGTACAAATGGACCCACACATACACTCCTTGGCCTCTGGGGCGAGTTTGGAGCTGCTTGTGCATGCGCTAGCTTCTCATGTGCAAATGCATATTGGTGTGAGCGAGGGGAGGCCATGAGGACAGTGTAAAAGATAACTGTTTGACTTCCAGTTAGTGTAAGGAATGCCCCTGATGTGGTCAGAAAAAGACATGTCTCGTGTGTATTGCAACTAGTAGATAAGCCGATGACCTACCCATGTCTTGCATGTATCCCCGCACCTAGCCCCGTACACCCAACACAGCGTAATGAGTACCAGCACCACATACTTCCCATTCGAAGCACTGACTGGGGGTGACAACCATTGGACAGTCTTGTGTAGTCCACCCACGCGTACATGTGGGCCCTCCATGAACCATGTCACCTGCGGCAAAGTGATGTCATGGGCAATGACGGAAGTGAGCAGAGCTGTCTGCCCCACGCACAGACGGTGCATCAGCTCAACAGACCCAGCACTGAGTGCAGCAGGGGTCACATGTGCAGGGGCAGTTGTGCCTGGTGTGAATGCACATGCACATAGACAGCACATCGAGCAATGTGTAGCCTGCCCACATCTACTGTCCATTGTCAGGCTGACCTAGAAACAGATCACAAGGCAACACATCTGTGTGGGTGTACCCACTGTGACCAACACTGCGCAACCATCAGCGTACTCGCCCTGTGCATGGCCCACCCCGCAACGAAGGTCACATTCAGTGCCACTATCCCTCACACACATCCCTATCACGAGTCATGGTGTGTCCAATCGACAGTGCAGAGTAAGCGCTCATCCGGTGGGGGCCTGAACAGGAGACACATGTAACCCACTAGGCAGTCTGTGTCGGCACCTACTGGCATTGTGCAGTCAATGTGCAGGCCAGGCCTGCTGGGACTGAGAAGGGCAGCATGGCCCCAGCCTGACTTCCACACGACCGACAGGTGCACTGAGACCTGCATTGCCAATTGTCTGTGTCCCTGGATGTCTGACATGAAGTTGCCATGTACCACCACTCGGGTGGGACAGACAGGTCAAAGCGCCCGAGAGCTCACATACCCATGCCACCTGCGGCCAGCATGGTGTGCAGTGCATGTCTGTACTCCACAGGCTCTGACTCATAGTGCTGAGGAGCAACGACATGTGTGTCCCCCACATGCACACCCACACCCACTGCAGATGTCTCTCACACACAACTTTCGCAAGGAATAGCCATGTGCAGTGTGCGTGGATCACGGAATCCAGGTTCTCCGGCTCCTCGCTAGTGAGTGGACCTGGACATGTCCTCAGCGTCATCCACGTGTAGGTGTAGTGGTGGCAGCAGCAGCTGTCGTCGAGGGGTGCCAGGCTGCAGTGCCAGGTAGCTGTGGTCATGCCTTTCCCACTCACACACACATATTGCCCCCTGGGGCCGTTTCAGTGGGTACAAGCTGCTGCGATTCGTGTATCATGTCTGGCAGCTGCAATTGCAGACGTTGGCCTGCTCCCACCTGGCCATGGACGCCTACCTCCACAGTGGAACATGCAGGGTGCAACCGCGAGGGTCATTGGAGTTGGCCGTAAGGGCCTGGGCCATGCCGGGTACAGTCCGCTGATGCCATGTGCACCACACAGTATGATGTGCGCAATGCATCTGCAGGTGTGGCCATGATTTGCGTGTGGGTGCAGGTCCACAATGGACAGGGCCACAACATGCCGTGTGCATAGGCAGGGACGGCCAGTGCTCAGCCTCCACATGTATGTAGGAACATCATCATGTACACATTGGCATGGGAGCATGGGATATGCATATGCACACACATGCCATCGTTCACTATGTACATCTGCCACTTGGCACGTGCAATGTTACGTGTCACTTGTGATGTGTAGTTGCAAGCACACAGCCGTGTCGGCATGGGGCTGTCAATGTGTACACCTGTCAATGTTTCTCGAGGTGTGATCCGTACAGTGCTGTACTTAGGGTGCAGTAGGGACATCAATGACTGTCTCATATCCCCTCGTGCCACCGGTCCCACTTGTTCTGGCCGCTCAGCCTGTGTCCATAGCGTTGTTGGTGTGTGCCCTACACACCCAGCCTCGGAAGCAGTGTGATGCACAGCAGCTAGTTATGTTGCCGTGGTGTTGCAGCTTACCGATAATGCAGTCTGTTGCCTTCAGCATGCCTTACAAGTTGTTAATGCCTGACTCCCCATGTGCATGCTCATATCAATGGTGTGTGTCACTGCCCATTGCTATTGGTAGGGGACCTGTGTAAGTGTATTGTGGCTGTGCTGTCCCTACTTATCAGCCGTTCTGTCATTCAATTGCCTGCCCAGTCATTTATGTTCTGTGCATGTGAATATGCCATGTGGCGTGTTGCTTTGACATGTGTACACTTCCATCTTTCCTAGGCGGAGACCAAACATTCATCGCCCCTACCAATTGCTGTCAGACATGGTGGATGTTGAGGTCATCCGCAAATATCGTCTGGACCGACCCACCCTGCATCGTCTATGTGTCTTGTTGGAACCCCACCTCCGTCCTAGCAGGGTGTATCCAACAGCATTCACTCCCACGGCTAAGGTGATGGCTGCACTGCATTTCTTCGCCACTGGGTCATTCCAGCACACAGTGGGCAGTGGAGGTGGGATGTCCCAACCCATGTTCAGCATGGTGCTCAGGGATGTACTGTCAGCCATGATGCTGTACAGGAACAGATACATCCGCTTCCCCAGGGCTCGTGAATTGGCGGCAGTGAAGGGTGCATTCTATGCTCTTGGACGAATCCCCACGTCGTTGGTGCAATAGACTGCACCCATGTTGGCCTTGTTGCACCACAGGCCACCGAGCACCTCTACCGCAACCGGAAGCACACGCACTCCCTGAATGTGCAAGTGGTGTGCCTTGCGGACATGGTGATCACACACGTGTGTGCGAAATTCCCAGGATCGGCCCATGACTCGCACATCATGCGCAACAGCATCCTACCACGTCTGATGACCAATCTGCAACCGGACCGTGGCTGGATTGTTGGTGAGTATGTGGAGTAGTGTAGCGTGCTGGCTGTGCGATGCTGTCTTGTGTCCAGTTGGAATTGCAACGGTTCTCTGTGTCCCTCACACCCAGGTGACTCTGCTTACCCGAATGGAGCCTGGCTGACCAGCCCATTACGACGTCCTGGGAGCCCAGCAGATGTACGCTACAATGAGGCACATGGGAGGACCAGACGTGTGGTTGAGCGTACCTTTGGCCTCCTCAAGTCCAGGTTCAGATGCCTGGACCGCACCGGGCGCACTGGCATACTCCCCACAGAAGGTGTGCCAGATAATTGTGGCTTGCTGCATGCTGCACAATCTGGCGATCCGCAAGCAGATCCCCCTAATTGTGGATGACGAAGATCAATCAGGGCCCCAGCCTGCAGACCTGGACAGCTCCAGTGAAGAGGACAGTGGAGAGGATGAAGCTGTGAATGTGCGTCAGCAGCTCATCGCCCGCTACTTCACTTGACGGTGAGTGACCATGTACGACGGCTGATGTAGCTGTAGTTGTGCAGGTGTATGTGTGCCCTGTTACGGGGGCCTTTTGTTCACTGAGTGCTGTGTGTCAATGGTCCATGTCCAGGTTGGTATGCCACTGACAGTGGCTGTAGCATTGTGCCCTGTTGCTCTGTGAGATGTGTGTGCATTGTTTGTAGTTGGTGACAAGTACTGTGTGATGAGTGTGTGACACACTCATTGAATGTACTCTTGTTCTGTTTTACACCCCTAGGTCCCTGCAGCCTCTCCTGTCCCATCGACATGCCACACAGCAGATGCATTTCTGCTCATGGTGGCGATTGCACATCGTGGAATAAACCCAGGACACATTAAGCCGATTGTGAACAAGGTGTATTTATTAACAGTGGTGACATGTGATTGTGTGCAAGGTGATGACAAATGTGGTGCATGCTGTGACAATGAGTTGACGGTCATGGCTGCGTGATGGTCAAGGTGTACCCATGGAGTTCTATGTCCACAGTCCAACAGACACATGCCATTCACATGGCAGTGTGGGGTAGGATCGTATTCCATGTCAATGCAGTAGGTGGTCAAGGTGGCTGGCTGACTCACTGGCGTTTGGTGCGGGCGAAGTCCTCTCTGGACACCTGTTTCTCTTCGGACGGCCCCTTCCACGTTTGGTAGGGGGGGGTGTTGATGTTCCGCTGGTGGTGGCTGAGGAGTGCTCACTCGCTGTGGACGCAGGGGAACGCGAGGCTGCACGAGCCTGCGCCACAGCAAGCAGGTGGTGGCGGTGGTGGTGTTGCTGGCCTTGCTTGTGCCCTCCCCCCCACCACCAGCTGGCCCATGAGTGCCGCGATTTGGGCCATATGGGCGTCCATGGACCTCAACACCGCAAGGCCCTACCGCGTGTCGCTTGCCAACCTGGCCCATTCGCCTTGGGCCTCTTCATAGGCCCCAAGGACTCTGTCGATTGGCGGCAGGGCTTGGCTCCCAGGCACAGTTGGCGTTGGCCTGACCCTGCTCCTCCTACCAGTACTGCTGCCACCGACCTGTCCACTGGCCACATTGCTCACCACGGTCCTCGCTCTGGCTCCCGGGGTGGAGCCCGACGGCCGTGCCGACCCTTGCACAGGTGCTGTGGCGAGGGATGGCATGGTGGTGGTGGTTGCGGCGGTGGTGGTGGTTGCGGCGGTGGTGGTGGCCGCAACGGCCGTGGCAGCAGGGGGCTGTGACTGGTCAGCAGCCCTGGGTGATGGGTTTTGTAGGCAGGAGGGGCCCTGGGGAGCAGTTGTGCCCTGCCACTACAGATGGGCCTGCTGGGTGGTCCGTGTCCGGAGAGGTGGCCAGCTCCTCTACATCCGTGAGTCCGGGTCGGGGGCTTGCACACTGGCTGTGCTGGCTGCTGTCACCCTCTCCAGCATCCAGCAGTTCGGCACCTGTGGGGAGGATGAAATGGGTCATTGTGTTGCACCTAGCAAAGTATGTATTGGTTGTCTGACATTCACAGTTCGTGCACTGTCGTGCACAGGTTTCCCAGTGGTGTGTGTGGATGTACGATGTGTGTATGCGTGGGCTTGGCAATGGGTCTGTGTGATGTGGACATGTGGCATGGGACAGATTTGCAATGCCGATGGGTGTGTGTTGCTATGCTCCTACATTTTGTGGCTCGTGTGTATGCGTGCTCCAGGGCCATCGGCGATGTTGCGTTGAACGATGGTTTAGGGGGAGGGATGGTACGCTTAGGTACGCTGATGCCAGAAGGGGTACAGCACCCTACACGCTCTTGGGTTGAGATATGCTTTTGGGGTACATGCTGTGGGTGATGGGTGCAGAACGTGACATGTGTTCTGGCAACGTGACAGTGCATGGACAAAGGTGTGTGTCTGTCTCACATGGCCGGAATATCTGCTGACTGTTATCATTCATGGACATCACATTGGTAGCAATGTTGTGAGTTCGTGCTTGTTGTGTGCCACACGTCGTATTGAAGATGGGCCAATTCCTTTGTGTGCGCGCTGCCCTGGTACATGTGCATCAGTGCTGTGCTCTTGCGGTGTTGACTATGTTATGTGTGTCGTTATTCGCAGTGTGACGTGCGCTTCGGTCACTGCAGGCACTTGTTTTGTCATAGGCAGGTATCTTTGCATGTCTACTGGATGTGGGCCAGCTGTTAGGTATGACATCCGATCATGACATTGTGGCTGTGAGATGAGATGGATGATATGTTGAATGTGCATTGTGTGCCTGTGTGTTTCATGGGTCCGGTTGTCTTTGTGTGCAATATTGTGGTTCCAAGCTGTTACTTCTAGTACGGTCTGTCTTACATGGGCGTTGTTGTACGATGTGTGGGTGACAGGCAGTGAGGACTACATGGACAGGACTTCGATGGTGTTGCTGATGTGTGTGATGGGTGGCACAGTACCTGCCGTGTGGGTCTGTGCTCCAGTGGGACTTGTACATGCAGACGTGGCTCCTTAGGTGTTGCTGTATCTGTGATAGGTTATGTGGGGTTTGACTCTGTCGAACATGTCCGTGTGCACATTGGTCTCATGATTGTGACTGGGAGCAGTGCTGCGTGTTCCTCTGCTACGTGTCATGTCCCATGTGTCAGTCGTAGTACAGTCCTCATGCCTACAGACGCCCCGCCCTGTACAGTTTGCCACCTACAGGTTGTTTCTGAGTGCGCAATGCAGTGGATGCCACATGGTACTGGGAGGGAGGGGTGCTTCACCTTGCTGGTCTGTGGTAGTGGGGGCCTGGTGGGTGTTTGACTTCAGCTGTCCCCCCTCCGACTGACTGTCTTTGTGTTCCGGCTACTTACCTGTTAATTGTCGGTCAGTGCAGCTATGGCGGACACATGGATGTGGGGTGTGCTCCACCTTGCTGGTCTGTGGTAGTGGGGGCCTGGTGGGTGTTTGACTTCAGCTGTCCCCCTCCGACTGACTGTCTTTGTGTTCCGGCTACTTACCTGTTAATTGTCGGTCAGTGCAGCTATGGCGGACACATGGATGTGGGGTGTGCTCCACCTTGCTGGTCTGTGGTAGTGGGGGCCTGGTGGGTGTTTGACTTCAGCTGTCCCCCTCCGACTGACTGTCTTTGTGTTCCGGCTACTTACCTGTTAATTGTCGGTCAGTGCAGCTATGGCGGACACATGGATGTGGGGTGTGCTCCACCTTGCTGGTCTGTGGTAGTGGGGGCCTGGTGGGTGTTTGACTTCAGCTGTCCCCCTCCGACTGACTGTCTTTGTGTTCCGGCTACTTACCTGTTAATTGTCGGTCAGTGCAGCTATGGCGGACACATGGATGTGGGGTGTGCTCCACCTTGCTGGTCTGTGGTAGTGGGGGCCTGGTGGGTGTTTAACTTCAGCTGTCCCCCTCCGACTCACTGTCTTTGTGTTCCGGCTACTTACCTGTTCATTGTCAGTCAGTGCAGCTATGGCGGACACATGGATGTGGGTGTGGGAGTGCTCATTCTGGCGCATCTGGTGTACAAGGGGACCTGGTGGTAGTTGCGGTGCTGGCTGACTGTACACATGCCCCCATGGTTTTGTTAGTTGGTAGCTTTGGGCTGAGTGTGTATGAGTGTCTGTTGCATGTGTGGGTGATGTCTTGTGTATTGTGTGCTGGACATGGGGGTGTTTGTCCCTAGGAGCTATGGCATGGTGGTGGTGCATGTGAGTACATAGCGGTGTGCTGGTATACGTTTGTTTGTACTTACCAGCCTCCACTCCCCTGGTAATCCGGTGAGGATCTCCGGATGTATGATCACTCGCACCTTCTCCTCCCACGCCTTGAAGGTCTTGAATAGCGCGGGATTCCCTCCGCCAGTCCTGGCAGCCAGCTCTCGATTTTGCTCTCCTTCTTCTTGACCACGCTTTTGAGGTCGTTCCACCTTTTGTTAATTTCTCCTCTGTTGCGTGGAACGTTCCCGACTGCATTGACCTGGTCTACGATCCTGCTCCACAACCGGTTTCTGGTGGATAGTGGTGTCTGTTGGACCTGGTTGCCATAGATTTGTGGGTGCACCTTGACGATCTCGTCGACCATGACCGTCAGCTCGGTGGAAGTGAACTTGGGCATTCTGTGTGATGCCATGGTGTGTGTTTTGGTGTTTGTGGTGCTGGTGCGGTGTGTGGTGTGTGATGTGCAGGGGTTTGTGGGTCAGGTGTTTGGTGGTGGTGGTGATGGGTGTGATAGGTGCGTGTCTGTGGTGTGCTGCTGTCCTTTCTGTCTCGCAGTGTTGTGTGCTTTCGTCCTCAGTTTGTAATGTTGCAGGGGTTGTGGTCTGTGGAGGGGCTGGTTTTGTACTTACCTATGTGGGTGTGTCATGGTGGTCTGTTGTTTTCAGGTGTGTTGTGGCTGGTGTTCTGGGATTTGTAGTTGATTTGTATGTCCAGGGGGTGTTTCAGGGATGTGTACTGTGTTTGGGTTTTTGTGCGTTGGTTGCTGTGTGGACTTGTTAGCCATGTTGTGTGTGTTTGTTTTCGTCAGCGGATGGTTTCTGTGCATGGACGTGGCCGCCAGGGCTTCCGCCATGTCCATTTTCGTCACTGTTGTTTGCGCTGGCGGGCGGTGTATTTGTGGATTTCCCGCGCTCATGTCGGTACGATCCTAATTTGACGGGCGGTGTCTAGGTCGTCAGGGCGGGCGGTTTTGGCTTTTCGTGCGTCTTTCCGTCCGTGGCGGGCGGATGGACTTGGACTCGGACATGGGCGGGCGGTTTTTTCTGTTTATTTTCCGCCTCCGGCGGTTTTCGGTTCGCGGCATCGTAATTGCTCGGTCGGTATTCAGAGGGTGTAGGTGGGCGGATTTTCGCCACTGTGGTTGATGGCGGATTTTTATCCGCCCGACATCGTAATGGACTCCATAGATTCTGTATACAAAGTATCAATGTTTTGCCACCGAAATCTGAGCACAAAACATCAAAAAGCTACCGACTCCATAGTTGGAGGTGAAAGCCATTCGCAAAATGGAAGGAATCTCCTAGGAACCTGTTACTGTTTGTAAATGTTAAAAAAGGATTCTTGGGGAGTAAGTAGTGGTCCAGGGGATCAGTGTCAACTCTCAAACTTAAAAAAGAGAGTAAACATTTTTTTAGCCACTGTGCTGTTCCCTTTAAGGAAAATGGGCTGCAGTTAAAAAAAGTTTACTTTATTCAAAAACAATCCCAGGCATGGTAGTCCAATAACCCTGTGAGGCCACCATCCCTTTGATGGCCGCCAATAGAAGTAAATCACTATCTGTCACCGACCTCGTTATCATTCATGGGGCAGGTCGTATTGCAACCAACTCTGAGTCCGAATTTTATAGAGGTGCATAGGTTGGTTCTTAAAATTCTTTACTAGTCATAAAAAGACTGGTTGAAAATTGAGACCAGTTTTTTGCAACCAGTAAAGAGTATACGTGGCACCAGGTTCTTGAATCATGTTTCTTTTGGAATAGGTCTATTTGTATCAAGTAGCAGGCTACAAGTGCGTCTTGAATAATTAATTCATTCTCTCGTCATAAATCCTCATTATAAATTGCCCACAATCTCTCACAGCCCTGTAATTGATTACAAGTAACTATAAAATACAGTGAGCAAAAGAGTTTCCAGTAGGTACTATAGCTCCTTAAAGCAACTAAAATATTGGTGCAGAGACAGAATATCGAATCACAAATATGGAGTTGCACAAATATCGAGGGTCAGAAATATCGACAGCAAGAATATCGTGGTCAAGAATATTGACTTAAGTAAGTAATATCGATTTTAAAAATATCAAAGTGTTTAATATCGTTTACAAAAATATAGTTGTTAAAAATATCGTTTGTTAATTAATGTTAGGTACTTTAGTATATATTTTATATGTATGTGTTGTATGTTTTTGTATAAGAATTGTTTGTATTTTTAATATATGTGTTAAATTTTTGTAGTTATAAATTTTTTTTATTTGAATTTTGCGTTTTTAGTTCTTTAGTGGGTTGTGGGTTTATAGGGGAATAGGGTGGGAAGTAATTTAATTATATAATATATTAAATGTATTAATTATTTTTTATCTATTAATATTTGTTTAATTAATTAATAATTGGTTGTCAATAATTTAAATGAATTAATTGGTAATTAATTATGGCAATTGTGTAATTAATTATAGGTGTGTGTTCTGGTGTTTCTAGGTGTTAAGGGTGGGAAGTAATTTCTTTTTACTTGATGAATGAATAATCGGATGTTAATTAATTTTGATTAATTAATTGGTAATTAATTATGGTAATTGTGTAATTAATTTTAGGTGTGTGTTGTGGTGTTTATAGGTGTTAAGGGTGGGAAGTAATTTATTTTTAATTGATGGATTAATAATTGGATGTTAATTAATTTCAATGAATTAATTGGTAGTTAATTATGGTAATTGTGTAATTAGTTTTAGGTGTGTGTTTTGGTGTTTATAGGAGTAAAGGGTGGGAAGTACTGTGTATTTAAGTAATTAATATATAGTTGTTAATTAATGTTAATATTTTGCGTAATTGTTTATTTTTTTGTCTGTTGTTTTTACTTATAAAGGGGTAAAGGGTGGGTATTAAATACTTTTTAATTACTTTATTATTAGTTGTTAATAGTATTAGTTTTTAATTTATATTTAGGTGTGTGTTGTGGATATCATAGTGTTAAAGTGTGTGTAGTCAAAATTTGTTCATTTTTTATCAATAATATTTTTTAAATTGATTATTAATTATGTTAATTTTGGAGAAAAAAATTTAAAATGTTGAAGTGTTTTGTTATTGGTGTTATAGGGTAGGAAATATAATAAATACATTTATGCATTAGTTCATTTATTTGTTTGTAAATATTTTCTAGTTTAAAATATTTTTTTATAAATGTATTTATTATTTTATATTATATATTATTTGTAGTTTTTTTATATGTAATTAATATTATAATATTTTTTTCTTTTTATATATTTAATATATTTGGTTCTTCATTTCTAAATATTGTTTATTTATTTTTATGTTTTTATATAATTTTTAATGTTTTTTATTTTTGTTTTAACTGTTTGAGTGTGAATAGTAATTTTTGTCTCTTCGCTATCCAACACTTTCTCTAATGTTGCACTCACTGGAGTGGGAATAGTTATTTTTACCTCTCCGCTATCCAGCACTGGCCCTACTGTTGCACTCACTGGAGTAGTAATTTTTACCCCTCCGCTATCCAACACTTTCTCTACTGATGCACTCACTGGAGTAGGAATAGTAATTTTTACCCCTCCGCTATCCAACGCTTTCCCTACTGTTGCACACACTGTAGTTGAAATAGTAAATTTAATTATTTTGCTATCCAACACTTTCCCTACTGTTGCACTGATTGTATTGGGAAATGTAAGTTTAAATATTTTATAATAGTTTAATGTATTAATTTATTATAGATTTTTTTAAATATTTTAAATTATTGATATATATATTTTATTTTTATATAATTTTAAAGTTTTAAAGTAAATTAAAGATAATAGCTTATTAATTATTTTAAAGTAAATATATATATGTATAAATGATTATGTTTGTGTGTTTATCTTTTTTTAATTAAATTTATTTATTATAAATACGGAGAGTCAGCGGCCGCTGATACGACGATTGTCCGAGTCCACAGGCCCAGATATGGTAGGCGGTGTGCCTGCAGGGTCCCTGGGAGGCGTAGGGGGGGGAGGCGGAGCCCCCCAACGGAAACCGCTTAGTGGAGCCTGGAGCGGGAGGACACAGGCTCCCTGGGGAAGTGGTGCGGTGCCCCTCTCGCTGAGATCCGCTGAGACCCAGGTGAGTGTCCCGCAGGATATACCCGAGTACGGGCAACCTAGAGACGCAGAGGAATCCCTGTTGCCCCAGTGCAGAACCCGGATAATGCACCCCAGCGAAAGCAGAGGCAGGGGGGCCCAGAGAAGAACGACAACTGGACCCCCGTCTGTGTGACGGCGGAAACGATATACCCAGAAAGGGTGCCAGAAGATGGTCCGTGAGGTCTCAACACTAGGAGATAAAACCAGTGGCCGGCGACAAAGCGAGGGGCGAATCCTTTTCAGAGCGGACCAGGCACTAAGGAAGAGGAGACATAGCCCTGGGATAATAGGACCTGGTGGGGTGACTGAGACGGGGCCCGGAGAGATCTTGGCGCCGTAAGGGACAAGGAAGACACCGCAGAGCCATGAAAGACTACTGTGGGACCCAGTGCATTGGGAGGATTGCATGACACACCAGGGGCAAAGAAGAAATCCAAAGCCTTGACCCTGATACAAGAGCGTAAATCTCCACTCTATAAGGCAGCGCCGCCTGTTCAACAGGGCCTGGAGAGGGGGCCACTACTCCCTTGATATATCTGCCGACTGTGGAGGAGAGGGGCCCCGGAGGTTGGAGAGGGCCCCCCAGCCTCGTCCAAGGGATCAGATGGGTTAAAGCCTAAGAACCCTTGTCCAGAGGGGTAGTGGACAGAATGTTGGCAAGAGACGAAGAGCCAAAACCTCCACGACAAGGGAAAATGGACAAATACACCAAAGTAATCGCAGCACAAGCAGAATCGACGGAAACTGCGCAAGCTCCATCTGACACATCGTTGCTCCTCCAAGCAATGCAGAATTCTAGAGAAGTCCTGGAAGGCAAGATCGGGGAGGTCTGCTCTGAAGTATCACTGCTCCTTCAAGACCTCCGCAAGGTATCCGAGAGAGTAACCGAGGCAGAGACTCGTGTCTCAGAAGTGGAAGATGCCATAAAAGACCTCCAGAAAGGGATGAAAGACATGCATACTGCTGCCGCGGACATGCTATGGTGAATCAATGATGACGAAAACTGGGCAGAAGAAATAATCTCCTCTTCGTGGGATTTCCGGAGGGGGCGGAGGGAACCAACACATCGACGTTTCTGGCAACTTGTCTGAAAGACATCATCCCGGCAGAACATTTCTCTCCATGTTTTGTCATAGAACGCGCACACTGCGCTCTGAGCGCAAACCCCCCCCCTGGAGCGGCGCCAAGACCAATTATTGCGAAACTACTGAACTTTATGGACAGAGATATGATACTTCACGAAATGCGTCACAAAGGAGAGGTCCGCTATGAAAATTCAAAGATAATGACTTTTCCAGATTACAGCCAAGAAGTACAGAGGCAACGTCGAATATTTGATTCACTCAAGATTAAGCTCAGGACTCTCCAAATTCAATACATGCTTCTTTTTCCGGCCAAACTAAAAGTCATCTACCAGGGGAAATCCTACTTCTTTCAAACCCCAGACGAAGCATGGGCCTGGGTGGAAGAAAGGCCAATGCTCTGGCCCCCAGGAGGGCTAAAGTCAGTCAAACCCACGAATCGGAACATGGAGGAGGGACAGGTAACCCCACGCAGAAGGAGGCATACGGCCAATAGTCAGTCAAGACAACTGGGCAAGGGAACTCCCTACGCTCTGAGGAGGGCCACGCAAGACAAGAGCTGCCAAGCCCAGGAAGGAGGCGAGCGATTCCAGTCAGGAACTGAGGACGCCTCGAGGGCCAAATCCTCGGACCCACATTCAGACTCGGAAGACACTGGGATGTCCTCAGGACCAGAGTCAATGCACCCACTAGCGGCGGAAATCCAGGCATTGGAGAAAAGCGGGGAGAACGAGAGGCCAATGGAGAGAAGTATATCTCCAGATCCAGACCCTGACCCGAGTGAGCCGGGAACTG
Organism: Calotriton arnoldi; assembly: GCA_963921515.1. Lineage (NCBI taxonomy): Eukaryota > Metazoa > Chordata > Amphibia > Caudata > Salamandridae > Calotriton > Calotriton arnoldi. Next base: position 913,685 of record CAWUFW010005124.1, on the reverse strand, counting down.
GCACTTGAACACCGGTGGGAGGCTAACTATATACATCACAGAGCCCCTAGAAGGCGTTGAGAGCTTTGAAAACAAGACTATTTTTGTAGACTGAGTTAAAAGCTGTAAGAGTTGGGGACTTGAGGTATAAAGTTGGGGTGGGGGGGACGACAGACCGACCTGCCTTCTCCAGCTGAAAGTCGCTTCCATTGATGAGGGGACAGACTGCTGAGGGGGGGGTGGAGGGAGGTGGGGTGGGGGGATGGATGGGAGAAAACACTGTTTGGGTTCAGTTGTTTATATTATAGTTCATTGGTCACATGGGTCATCGGAACAGGGGACTCCTACAGAACATTGGATGTGGAGGAGAGTTGCTCCTCCCCCTTGAGACCAGGCACCAGACACACATGAGCACTAGACACAAAATGGCCCTCCATCCAGACCTAACGGTGCTGATGTGGAACGTCAATGGGTTGGGGGACAAAATCAAATGGGGACTGGTGACACAACTCATTAGAAGACTCCACCCGGATATTGTAATGCTCCAAGAGACAGACCTCAAAGGCACACGATGTGGATTTATAGGTTGAGGGCCCTATAAGGTGCTAGCGCATGCAGGATTTGCTTCCGGGGCGAGGGGGGTGGCCATATTGATTAGGAAAACCATTCCCTTTCAAACCACACGCCTCTGGCAGGACCCTATGGGTAGATACGAGGGGGTGACAAGGCAATGGGGAAGGACAGAGGTAACTCTGATACGTGTTTATGCACCACCCAGACTTCAAACTCTTACCATGAATAAGTTCTAGATGTCCTGCTTGAAACTCCCTCCACTCTACATATAGTAGGAGGGGGGTTTAATGACTTGATGGACCCAGTGATGGATCGCACTGAAGGAGGGGACAAGTCCACAAAAAACTCCCCTTTGCGGCAGTTCGCCAGTACAATGGGGCTGGTAGATGCATGGTGGGGGCATAGAGAGATCAGAGAGACCCCTTGCTGTGTACTCTGCTTGGCTTATCTCATTCAATTCATCCCCAGGGACAAATATATAGTCCAGTCTAGCGTACGTGTCATGTGCCCCGGTTGGATCCTGAAACAAGGAAAAGGGGGAAATTTAAAGGCCGCTAGAAGCAGGCTAGCTCGCAGAGTGATGTATGGGGAGAACCAGCTGTTACCTTTGAGGGAGCAGTAACGAGTTCGAGTCACGTTGCTCCAATCGGAATCTGATTCCGTAGATACAAAACGGTGTGATCAAAAAATTATAGTTGTAAAAAGCCATGTGTACTGGTATGCAAAGCATTACTTTGAGAAGGCCGTATTTCATAACAAATAATTATACACAAGAAGCGTGCGAGGTGAAATTACATAGGGTGAATACCGTGAGCTACCGGCCACAAGCTGTTTTATGTACCGTAGCGGAGGTAAAGTTAATTAAATATGGACACAAAATGCGTTATAGAATGTGTGCCTGTGTGCTGGGGCCGGCCAAGAGTGCCGTATGTAAATACAATTAAGCGTGCATGGCGAAATCGTAAATGGCTGCACGCATAGGGAGAATATCGTATTGAACGTCTGTTTGAGCAGTACAGACCAATCAATGAATATGTCATGCAAAGAGGGGATGCTACTGTGAAAGGCATGATCATTGAGATGGACCAATGGGGCCTAGTTAAATGCCTGACAGAGATGCTACTTCCTTTCGAGGTCTTCACACGTGAAGTCAGCAAGGAGGACTGTACTATAGGCCAAGCTATTCCATTGTTTCACATGCTACAGAACAGCTGAAGGGGGTGTCTGCAATGTACGCAGGTGTGGAGGAAAAAAAAGAAGCATATGAGTTGGTGGAGAGCTTAACCCTTCGCTTATCTGAAAATACAAGGGTGAAAGAGGCATTGTGTCATCCAACCATTACATTTGTGCCACAATTCTGGATCCACGGTACAAACCATTACTGCACACTTTCATTCCTTTTTCAGACAGGGATATTGCCAACTACAAAACTTGGATAGCTGTGGAAGCCAGTCAGCTAGAAAAAGAACGGCCGGGAATTAGAGGCCCGCTACTCCAGGGCACAAAAAGTACTGCAGGGCAGCCGGCTTCAAGTTCAACTTCAGAGCCTGAGGGCAGTGCGGTTGGCTCACAGCAGCCAAAACCACCAACAACACCAAGAACAACAACAACAATAAGAACAGGAGCATCAGTCCCAAAATCGGCACAGGAATGGTTTCTACAGCCAGGGCTTAAGTCCAGTGCTGAGGCAAAGGTAAAAGAGGCTGAGCAAAGCGGAGCACCAATGAGCATTGAGCAGATGGTCCAGGCCTATCTGGATGACCCAACAGAGGCCTACTTTGATCAAAACCCATTGCTGTATTGGTATGGGAAAAGGTGCCAATGGCCAGTGCTCAGCAGGCTGGCGATAAACTATCTGGCTTGCCCTGTCGCAAGGGTCTCTTCTGAGCGTGTTTTCAATGCTGCTGGTGCCGTTCTGCTAGCGAGAAGGACCAGTCTCTTGCCCCAAAATGTGGAGAGGTTAACCATGATCAAAATGAATCAGCACTTTATATCACTGGATTACACCATACCTGAAGAAGCACAGCAGGAAGATGATGACGGCGACTCAGGTCATGGAAGTAGTGTGTTAGGTGACCTACTTCTGGGCGGACCACCAGAGTTTGAGGATGAGCTCTACTTCCCTGACAACTAGGCTCTTTCAATTTCCAGTTACTTTCTTTATTATTTTGACGCCCCAAAAAAAAAAAGATATAGCTAAGGAACATTTTGTACTTTATTATTTATTTGAGTGTGTGACTGTCTTTCTGGTTCACAAATCCATCCCCACCGTCTTACTCTTTTTATTGCCGGATCAGAGTTGCAACTGTGTGCAGTCAATGAAGAAGTAAAGTCCACTCCAGTCCTGACTCGCCCAAAAGCCATTTCTCTCAACCAGACATTGGATGGAGAATTCAAACAAATGTGTGCCTGCCTCCAACCCTGCCATCCCTGGGCCTGGGCCCTGACTATCTATCTATCCTTTCCTAACCTAGAGGTACTGCCCCGGAAGAACACGTAAATGATGGCATGCATTGCATGATGAGTGATTGTTGATTGTTGTGAATGTCTATTCTGCAAAGTGACACAAGTCAATCTTTCCCTTCTTGTTGTTTAATAACAAAATTGTACTACTACAGGCCGATCCATTGCATTTTGAGTCGGGAATGGACGAGTCTAGAGAACTCACTCGGGAGTAGGACACTGTTGATTCAGACTCAGAGTTGGACACCATATCCACCATACTCGCAGTCAGAGTCAGGTCAGGACTAGGAGGATCAGAGATGATTGATGGAATAATTCAGGGCGTGCCACCAGAAGAAGATGGATTTTTTCAAATTCACTGAAACCAACCGATATGGATGATTGATGTTGACTTTGAAGTGGCCTAAAGGTAAACAACAACAGAGACCAGACCTACATGTCTGTGTAGTGGTGGTGGGTAGCGAGTGTGGTGTGACTGACAGCGGTGCATTGATTTTTTACTTCATTTGGAAAATGCTATGTTGCAGTGTGTATACTATGTATGTGTGCTCAGTGCTGTCTTGCTCAAATCCGAAGCTAAGTGGAGTTTGGGTGGGGGTGGCCTTTGGTTGGAGGTAACTGCCGGAAACAGAGTCTGATTTAGCCATGCTGCCTCTGAAAGTCTTCTTGTTGCACTCCTCCTTATGCAGTTTAACTTTTGTTTTCTCCTTGATTTTTCAATATCCTTTTTGTTTTTCCATCTACAGGCCCTTTACCCTGTGCCATACTGGAAAAACAACTCACACTTACCACACCAAACAGCATCTGCCAGGCACCCAAGATTCACGGGCGGACAGTCCAATAGGAATGCGGAGATGCAACTCCCAATTTCTACAGTATCTTTTTTTTTTCTCTTCAATCATTACGACTGTGTGTGTTGTTTTTGCTATCTTTCTAAGCCGGGACAACAGAACATAAATATAATGTATGTAACTTGGGTCTCTCTGGGGGCAGACAGACAATTGCATAATTAATATACTTCCCTGTACTTGTCTAGTACCACTCATCATCATACATGCATTTCCTTTTCCTCCCATAACATATTTATGATGGCCGGCTGCCAAGATGAGTGTTGTCCATGTGTAGTGTTTGTCTTTGTCAAACCTTTTCCTCAATTCCCCTTTCCCAACCATTCACCAAACCCCTAACCCTCTTCCCCCATGCTGTGTGATTTATTGAGGTGTGACTTAACAATTTTTACACCATTAATTGATCACACACTTGCTGGGGCGGATGTGGTGAAAGCAACACAACTCAGTGCAGGATGAGGAGGATGTTATTCTTAACTAAGTTCATATAGCCCTCACTGACAGTATATATTATACAACATCCACCCTAGCCAGCACAGTGTATGACATTTTTTTCAGAGGAACATCTCATTGCCAGCATCATAATTAAGGCATTGTATTAATTTACGTCTATGCCGGTTACGCTTGTCCACTGCATACAGTTCGTAGTAGCTCAACATTGTTCTGATTAAATCAATTTTTCATTGCTTATCATGCTCTCTTCTTGTGTCTGAAACTGAGTCTGTTCTAGTAGTCTAGTCTCTGGTGACTGTCATCAAGCTTGCATATAATAATAACGGCATTAACCAAGTTTTTTGTATTTCAGTTTGTTAGCTTCCCTTTCGATGAATAGTCCCCACTCTCCGAGTCCTATTCCTACAGTTCTAGTTCTCTTAGGAGGGAGTGGAACCTTGCTTCAGTTCTGATGAGTTTGCCTTCAATATCAGAAGAAATGCTAGCAATGCATGCTGCTACTACTACCACCACCATGAAGGCACCTTGGGAAACCATGGAGCCCTCTCTTCATCTAATCAGGTAAAAGAAGTGAACTGTGGTTGATTGATCATTGTTGAACGACAATCATTCTATACAATGGTAATTCACCCCCACCCCCTCAGAGTCCTTAGGGGTTAATAAATATTATATAGTAGTATCAGAGTAGACTACAGAGACTAGGAGGAGAGAGTAGTAGGACAAGGGAGGGTGCCGTATCACTATTCTGTTTACACTATCAGCAGACTTTTAAAACTGGCTGCGGCAAAGGCAGCACTGAGAAGTAAAACAAACAATCAATAACCCCACCACATTTTTTTTAAAATCATTCATTAAAATCATTCATAATCATAAAATGTAAAAGTATGAAAACTTTATTATTCCCTGAACAAAATACCAAACCAACAACTGGCCCACCCCTCTCCCTAACCCCAACCAATGTCCAATGTCCAAGTAGTGTCCAAGAAATGTCGATAAATAAAGTAAAACCCAACAATCCCCCAGCTCCCACCCACCCACCCAAAAATAGATTAAAAGAGGGGCTGAAGAGAGCACTAACGGCGGGTTAGGAGCTTCTGGAGGTGCCTCTCTGCCTGTTCCTGCCTGGCTTCAATATCCGCCAGCCTTCGCATGATGAGGCACTCATAATGGTGGAAATAAGGAGGAGCAGCAGTGCTGGTGGAATGGTGGCACACCGGCGGGCACCCATTGGACCGCCGCAACGGTGTGGTGGTGGGGTGGTTGTTGGGGCCTGGCTGGGGCCCGGGGCATCTGCAGCAGCTTCTGCCTCATCCTCCTCGGCCACCACCCGCTGGTACTCGGCCCTGATGGCCTCCATTTTCCGCCGCTGGGTCCAGGCTGCAATCTCCTGCCTGGTTGGTGGAGCAGCAGGAGTAGCTACATATCAAGAAAGAAAAAAGTCAAATTGTAAACAATGCTCTTAGCAAAACACATAAAAAATTATGGCATGGGTATGGAGGGAGGTGATTGATGATGGGTGGGTAGGAAGGATACATAATGTTGCGCTTGAAAACTACTGTGAGTCCAGGGAGGACTCTGAAATACCACCTCCTCAACCATTTGAATAAAAAAAACCTTGAAAAAAAATTCCAGGCAAGTAAAGGTGAGACAAACACCACTACAGAGGAGCAGCATAGTTCCTTATTCTCCTTGCCAAGGATTTTTACATTCATCATTGCATTGTTCTTCGAGTATTTTATTTTTTATTCTTCACCCTTGGCTTTGCTTCTCACCACCATTTAAGTTTTTTTACATTCTCTCAATCCACTCTTCACCATTGAACCTACCCATCCATCCATATAGCCAAGCCATCCATCCAAAGTTCCAAACATGTCTCTCTGTCTCACTCTTGTCTCATGATCTCAAGTACAAACCTTTCAGCAACACACATTTGTCATTTGACATTTACCCGCCCATGTGTCCTTAAGTTTATTTCAATCAAAAGAAACCACCACAGGATTCCAATCACCCACCCAGGCAGGCATCCTTTCACACATACACTTTCACCCACCCAGGCAAGCTTCGTTCCTACCCGTATCATTCATCCAATCACCCACCCAGGCAGGCATCCTTTCATCCATCCTTCACCCACCCATGCATCCTAGCTATCAGCCACCTATAGTACTAGTATTTCTTCATCCGGCGCTTTCACCCACGCATCCTTCACTTTCAGTCATATATAATACATTTCATCCAAACTTTCCCTTTTCCAACAACCCATAGTTAAGGGTCTTGTCCATGAAACGTTTTCTGCTGAGTTGAAGATAGTGAGCGGCCATTAGTTACTCAGTTCAACTTCAACTCCTGCTGCGTTTACCTGTTGTTCACAAGTCAACAAGACTACACCTTTCCAGTGAGCTTAATTAATTGTCATTAATAAGCAAGCTGTATGATTTACAAGCGCCCGCCACTGCCGCTGGCTCACCCCCTTCTGCTGCCGCATCTGCAGACTGGCTGGCGCAGACTGTGCTGGCACCGGCACTGGTGGTCGGTGGGGCTAGAAAAAAAAGATTACACATTTCTTAGATGCCAGATACACCTCCCCCTATTAATTGTTTTATAGCAAAATAAAAAAACACCACACACATCATTCACTACAATTTGGATACATTACAGACAGTATCTTCTATAAAAAATATCAGGATGGGCATTTTGTTGTTGGAAAGTTTTAAAAAAAGCCTGAATTCAAGACAAGTGACAAGCTATTAATGAGTGGCTGGAGCTATTGATTGATGAATCTGATGTTTTGAGAAAAAAATAGCATATTGCCTTGGTTGGCAAATGCAATGGGGCTGTCCTCCTCGTACTTTCTCCCAGACATTGTGCATAGTCATCAGTTCCCCAACTGCTGCTAATAATACTAGGCCTAGCTAATAAGAAGACACAACTTTGGGATGTCCAACGTGACCATTGCCACTCTCTTGTTTTAGTGATTAAGCCTTCTCATCTATTACATGCGTAGAATACCTTACTTGGGCAATGGGAATGCAATCTGCATGGCAGAGGAGTAGTAGTAGTAGTAGTACTATGTAAACAATGGGTTCTCTGAGTCTTAGAGTACCACCACTAGACAGTCCACAAAAGGGTAGAGGGAAAGCTGACTGAAAAAGCAGAAGAAAGGAAGCTACAGACAGACTAGTAACTAGAGACAGTTTGACGTAAAGTAGAGAAACTTGAAATATAGAAAATAAGTAAATAGGATAATGCAGTGATAACAAGAATTTAGAAATGGATACATCGAAGAGGATTTGGAAAAATAATATATAAACGGGTAGACGTCACATTATTCAAAAAGGAGCAGAAAAATTAGGGGAATAAATATATTAATGTTAACACCAGGAGGACTTACTGGGGCCAGCAGAGCCATCGGCCGAGGAACTCTGGGAGGCACCTCCAGCTCCCGGACCCTCACCTGCCTCAGCCTTCTTCTTGCCCCTGGATGCTGATGTAAAACATAAAGACAAAAAAAGATTAGTGGTAATAAATATTATCTCCCCAAAATATATTTGACAGGCAAAGGCAATCACAATAACATTGAACTTTTCTAAATCAGATCAACCAGTAGTAGTATATCGTGAACTGTCCTATCCTATTCAAAATTTCCAAAACCTACCTACTTACCTAGTCCACTCCTATTCCAAATTTAGTAAACTCAACTGCATTTTGAAATTAATAATAATAAATTGCAAAAAATTATGTTTGCTTCTTCTCAAATCTCATTCGCAATCTCTCAGTCAACCCCCTTTGACGGGCCAATGCACTAATCACTAAGGGCCTTATTAAAATGATTACAATGAAGTCAGGCGGACGCCATTGCATTTCTGGAACTGCCCGACCTTAGGTCGGCGCCGCGGTCACAACGACCGCACTAGTCTACTACGAATCGATGCGATTGCCCATAGGCCATAGGGCGGTCGCAAACCTCCATTTGTCAATGGAAGCTTGTGTGGCGAAAAAGGCCTGCAGCACAAGCTTCCATTGAAAAATGGATGTTGTTGTTCAAAAACATCCCTGCATCATCCGTGTGTCATTGGCATGCACCATGCAGTTATGAAATTACAAATAACTAATTACAGAATGTCGTACATAATCATCACTAATCACATAAGCCCAAGCAAGTGGCAACAAGTACGAAGCAATAACTAGGTTAGGTGGGTAGCGCCAAGTATGCTAAGCACCTGTCTAGAATAACAGTTGATTATTACATAATATTTGAAAACTTAACTTCCCTGCTTGTAAGCAGTATGCTTGCTATTATGTGGGAATAAAATATTAGCTATAGCACAGAACACACAAGTAATAAAAAAAATTAATAATTTTAATAATTACCCACCTAGTCCCGCAAACTCAACTCCTAGCAGGTCCAGCAGGTCCTGCTCTTGGTCCAGGATGTCAGATCGGCGGTGCGCCAATTGCTGATGGGTGCGCCGTACCCCAGAGCAGCGGTGAACTGCCTCGGCACACCCTCGCCCAGCGCTGCTGGCGCTCCCGCATCCTGTACCCAGACCCAGGCCTGCCGCCTGCTGCCATGGTAGAGGGGAGGTGGCGCTGGATATAAAAAACCAGTGCTGCCATCTCCACCTCGGAAAACAGGGCACGGGGCTGCACCCCTGCCTGGCGCTGCCTTCCGCAAGGAAGGCGGCCGCGCCTTGGTACACCCTTATCTTCCATGGGGCTGGGGGGAAAGAGAGAAAAAAAGAAATGGGGAAAAAGAAGGAAGGACTGGGTAGTAATAAGAAAGTAGGAAAGCTAAAAAGTAAAGTACAAAACTCACCAAAAACACACAGTAAAGTAGAAAAAACACAAATACACACTTAGAAAGACAAAAGGTAAGATAATAAATAAAAAAGATGGGAAAAAAAGTAGGCCTGGGCATTGAACTCCGCTCCGTTCGCGGAGTTTTCTGCACTCCGAATTTCTACCCGAGCTGCAGAAAGACCACACTCTGCCACTTGCGGAACTTCGCTGAGTTTTTTTGTAACTTCGCGAAGTTCCGCGTAGCAAAACTCTGCGAACTACGCCCAGGCTTTAAAAAAAGTTTTAAAAGCCAAAGATTACAGAGATTAAGGAAGGATGAAAAAGTAGGCCCCAGCACCATAAACAGAGTAAGAAACAAGATGGTGGCACCCATGTGCGACCAAGTGGTGCAGTTTGCGCGATATTTCCACCTGAACACGCAATCCGCGTTGACGTACGGCAGAAAACGTCACACGAACAGGCAGGACAAGCAACTCCGCACGCTCAGGGAACTCCGCATAGTGCGGGGGAGTTTTTTTGCAACTTCGCGGGATTCCGCGTAGCGCCGCTACGCGTATTCCGCCCAGGCTTACTTATAACAGCTGAAGCTTGTATTTATTAACCTTAGACGGGTAACTCCTCTCTGCCAGGGGAGTTTACAGAGTTTTGCCTACTCCGCGCTCCGTTGCGAACGCAGAGTTTAGGCAAAAGTCCGGCTCCGTGGTGGAGCAGAGTTAGCCGGCCCATCCACCCTATCGAATTAATTATAATTTTTAAAAAAGGTACTTACCTGCACGCACAAGACATACAACATAGGGGTTTCCAATGGACGAGGAAGGAGAGCGGCCATGGCGAGGAGGAGGCAGCTATAGCAGGTATGTGCCTTTTTTAAATTATAATTAATTGGAGAGGGGGCATGGAGCGGAGCAGAGTTCCATTGAGTTTTTTTCCAACTCCGTGGAACTCTGCATGGAGGCACTACACAAGCCCTGCCCGGGCTTAGTATTTATCAGACAGAGCAACATACAGGGCTTTTAGATCTAAGGTATATCTTGTCTTCCACTTCCTCTCGAGCTGCTATTTTAATTTAATTGATTAAATGATCTATTACATAACCATGGGGTATCAGGTTTTACAAGGTGCATTTTTATTGCATCATTCCAATTTCTTCACAAGGGAATGGTATGTAACATGGTGTTGCTGTCTGCTTTTCCTGTTCTAGGATGCACTAACTCTGAATGTTGTTCCATTTCTCTGCACACGTTCTATCAGACCTATCTATACACAAATGCATTGCAGTTTATTACAGTGCTGGATGGCATACACACCCTCTTATCAGAATGCTTATAGCCTCTATGTGACATCATATACTCTCATCAACAAGTTCTTAATTTCAGCAGCGGTACCTGGAAAAAAACTGACAAATTAAGCACCAGAACCAAATGTCACAAGTTTGATGTGTTCACTTACTAAGGCATTTCATCAGACAAATGTGGTGGATATTTCACACAACTATGATAGCCTGACATAGAAGTCATGGCAGCAAACAAATGTGTCACATACATATTTTGCTGCTTGACAGTCCCTTACCATGAGACATGCCAGTCCAATATCTTTAACTAAGTTAGTCAAAAGGATTTGATGCTATGTGTTGTGTTGTTCCTTTGTTTTCAGTGTTGTCAGTACCTTGGAGGGCCAGAGGACTTACAGACACTACCATTGACATTATCACTGTAGAAAAACTGTTGACTATGACTGTCTTATGTATGGTATGTTTGCTTGCCATGTAGTTTCCACTTTCCAGTAAGAACTGTGTATTTGTTGGACAATGTAAAACCTTAGGATGATTCCAGACTGAATCCGAGCCCCCCCTCGAGATATGTTGTCCTAAAGGCCAGCTAGCTCACAGTGTCACCATAAGTATCCCTAAACCTAGATAGGTAGCAAATGGCTTTGCCAACCACAGAACATGACATCCCTGATCCCTCCCAGGAATTGTGGTAACAGATCTAGAACCCTTTCGCTCAGTCACTTGGGCTATCTTTCTCTCAGAGAAATATACAAGGAACACGCAGTAGGGCGTTTTCAATATTTATTGTCCTATCGTGATTCTTGTATAGAATATATGTACTGCAATGATCAATACACAGAAGCAGATAAGGGTAATTAGCAATATAAGGACATTGAATAGAATGAACAGTTCCACCATCTTGCTAAGCAATGTATATATGAGAGCATATAAAACTATATATATATATATATATATATATATATATATATATATATTCACTGAAAAACCATAGGTTTTAGGGACAGTTATAGTTACTTGGACATTGCACTCGTACAAAACCCGTGAAATTCCCCCGTTATAGTTAGTTCAGCTAACTATAACTCGCGCCCGCAATGCACTGCTGATGACGTCACATATTACATCACTCATGACATGGTCAGTGACATCACTGATGACATCACTGATGACATCTCAAATGACATCACTGATGACATCATCCAGTGACTGTGTGTTTCTGTAAAGTTTAAATATTTTTAATATATATAGGAAAAGACGTATTGAAGAATGAGTGGGTGTGTAAGTGTCTGTATGGATGATTTAGTAGGTGCGTGACTGACTCTATAAGTGAGTGATTTAACGTATCTTACTGAATGCATGGGTTAGTGACTAAACTGGGTGAATGTCTGTATCCGTCTGTCTGTTGCTGTGTAAGTGGCTGCATGTGTTTGTGAATAGCTAAATGAGTGTCTATATGAGTTATTGAATGCTTGTCTGAGTATCTGTATGGGTGCCTGAGTGTTTGTGTGGGAGGGGTGTGTGCAACTCTGTGCATAGATGTGTGAGTGGGTGATTCACTGGGTGGATGGTTTCAAGAGTGCATCTGTGATAGACTGTATGGGTGGGTAAGTGTGTGTAAGAGTGTGTTAGTGAGTGAATGTATGTCCCAGTGGTACATGTGTGAGTAACTACATATGTGAAAGGCAGTATATATGTGTGTTGGAGTATATAAATAGCTATAAGCAAGAGTGAGTGATTGTGATAGTGGCTGTATGGATGAGTGTGTGCTTGTATCAGTGATTGTATAAGAGCGTAACAATGTGCTACTATTTGTATGAGTAAGTGAGCTGGTGTGTGTATAACTGTATAGGTGAGTAAATGGCAGTGTGTTTAATTATTTGCATGACTGACTAGGTGTCTGAGTATCTCTATGGATGAGTGGCGTTGTTTGAGTGTCTATATAGGAGTAAGAGTGCATATGATAGTCCTGTACTGAGTGACCGTAAGTATGAGTGACTGTACGGGTGAGTGAGTGGATGTGTGTGTGTAGACCTAAGAATCAGTGAGTGGGTATGTAGTTATTGGTGTTGGAGTGTCTATGGTTTTGCGAATGGCAGTCTGTAATTTAGAGTGGGTGTATCAAAGATTATATTAGGGTGTGAGGAGGTGCATCAGATTATCACGTGGATGATGTCATCAGTGATGTCATTTGAGATGTCATCAGTGATGTCATCAGTGATGTCACTGACCATGTCATGAGTGATGTAATATGTGACGTCATCAGCAGTGCATTGCGGGGCGCGAGTTATAGTTAGCTGAACTAACTATAACGGGGAATTTCACGGGTTTTGTACGAGTGCAATGTCCAAGTAACTATAACTGTCCCTAAAACCTATGGTTTTTTCAGTGAATTTCAAAGGTTTTTTAAATGCTAATTTGTAACTATAACGTGTCTGAAACCTATGGTTTTTTCAGTGAATTTCAAAGGTTTTTAAATGCTAATTTGTAACTATAACGTGTCTGAAACCTATGGTTTTTTCAGTGAATTTCAAAGGTTTTTTAAATGCTAATTTCTAACTATAACGTGCCTGAAACCTACGGTTTTTCAGTGAATTTCAAAGGTTTTGTAAATGACAATTTTTAAATGTATTAATTGTTATATTAATTTTTTTCATACTGATTTACTACATTTTTAGAAACAATTTTTTTTACAGATTTTATTTTTTAAATTACATTTTAATTACATTATACATTACATTACAAAAATACTTTCTCAGAATGAATTACTTTAGAATAAATACTTTGCACATAGGCAATAGACTTTTAAGTACAGTAGTTACAGTTGTTGCAATGGGCAACACATTTTCAAACACAATGCAACATTCAGCTCAATGTGAATTTCTAGTTAAATGCAATTAGTTACTTTATGGATTACTTTTCTAACCACAGGACTGGATCCTAGATTCAGTCCTGGTACATCTCCTGTAAACAGTTGAGTAAAAGCGTTTTGGTTACAGTCGTGATTTTTAAGGAATATTATTGTATTTTAAAAGTTGACACTTAGAAACTTTTTCTCATAGAATCACCAATGTTATCCTATGGAAGGAAATTCACTTAGCAGGTAAAAACTGTTATCGTTACTTTTTCTTACTCAGTGTTGGATCCTGGATCCAGCACTGGTGCATCTCCTGTAAACAGTTGAAAGAATGCGTTTAAGTCATACAGGTGATTTTTAAGGAATATTTGTAGTTTGTAAAAATCAACACTTTGAAACTTTTTGCTGAAAACCAGACAATGGATTCCTATGGAAGTAAATATAAGTTACTGGTAAGTACGGTTAAAATTACTTTTCAGGATTAGTACTGGGCTGAAAGATGCAGCACTGAGGTCTCTCCTGATAACAGGTGAGTAAATCGGAATTCGTATTTCGGCTGATTTTAGAGGAATATTTTAAAGTTCCAAAACTCCACACTTAGAAGAATTTCCAAGTGAAACCAGTCAATGTTAGCCTATGGAAGGAAATTCAAGTTACTGGTAAGTACGGTTAAAATTACTTTTCAGGACCAGTACTGGGCTGAAAGATACAGCACTTAGGTCTCTCCTTATAACAGGTGAGTAAATCGGAATTCGTATTTCGGCTGATTTTAGAGGAATATTTGTATGTTTCAAAAATCAACACTTAGAAACTTTTTCAGCAAAAAGCAGGCAATGATATCCTATGGAAGGAAATTCAAGTTACTGGTAAGTACGGTTAAAATTACTTTTGAGGATCAGTACTGGGCTGAAAGATGCAGCACTGAGGTCTCTCCTGATAACAGGTGAGTAAATCGGAATTCGTATTTCGGCTGATTTTAGAGGAATATTTTAAAGTTCCAAAACTCCACACTTAGAAGAATTTCCAAGTGAAACCAGTCAATGTTAGCCTATGAAGGAAATTCAAGTTACCGGTAAGTACGGTTAAAATTACTTTTCAGGACCAGTACTGGGCTGAAAGATGCAGCACTGAGGTCTCTCCTGATAACAGGTGAGTAAATCGGAATTCGTATTTCGGCTGATTTTAGAGGAATATTTTAAAGTTCCAAAACTCCACACTTAGAAGAATTTCCAAGTGAAACCAGTCAATGTTAGCCTATGGAAGGAAATTCAAGTTACTGGTAAGTACGGTTAAAATTACTTTTGAGGATCAGTACTGGGCTGAAAGATGCAGCACTGAGGTCTCTCCTGATAACAGGTGAGTAAATCGGAATTCGTATTTCGGCTGATTTTAGAGGAATATTTTAAAGTTCCAAAACTCCACACTTAGAAGAATTTCCAAGTGAAACCAGTCAATGTTAGCCTATGAAGGAAATTCAAGTTACCGGTAAGTACGGTTAAAATTACTTTTCAGGACCAGTACTGGGCTGAAAGATGCAGCACTGAGGTCTCTCCTGATAACAGGTGAGTAAATCGGAATTCGTATTTCGGCTGATTTTAGAGGAATATTTTAAAGTTCCAAAACTCCACACTTAGAAGAATTTCCAAGTGAAACCAGTCAATGTAAGCCTATGGAAGGAAATTCAAGTTACTGGTAAGTACGGTTAAAATTACTTTTCAGGACCAGTACTGGGCTGAAAGATACAGCACTGAGGTCTCTCCTGATAACAGGTGAGTAAATCGGAATTCGTATTTCGGATGATTTTAGAAGAATATTTGCACAATGGTGAAGGGAGGGGCGGGGCCTGAGGTGACATCTGTGCAAACGCGCCCCGTGGTGCGTTTTAAGTTGGGGGATTAAGTCCCTTGAATCCTGAGGGTCCCTAGGGGCCAACTAGCCCACCAGGAACCTCCAATATGCGCCAGAGGCTGCGTTGCAGAGACGTGTAGAGAGGCCACACCCCTTTACACCTCTCTGCAACGCAGCTCTGTGGCGCTTTCTGGATGTACCTGTTGGGTTAGTTGGCCCCCAGGACCCTCAGGATTGAAGGGGATTTAATTCCCCATCTTAAAACGCGCCACGGGGCCTGTTTGCACACATGTCACCTGAAGCCCCGCCCCCTCCCTTCACCACTGTGCAAATGCGCCCGTGGCGCGTTTTAAGCTGGGGATTAAGTCCCCTTGAATCCTGAGGGTCCCGGAGTCCAACTAGCCCACCATATACCTCCAAAGCGCCACAGAGCTGCGTTGCAGAGAGGTGTAAAAGGGGTGTGGCCTCTCTACACGTCTCTGCAACGCAGCCCCTGGCGCATATTGGAGGTTCCTGGTGGGCTAGTTGGCCCCCAGGGACCCCCAGTATTCAAGGGGAATTCGTTCCCCTCTGCAAACGCGCCAGGGGCGCGTTTGCAGAGTGGTGAAGGAAGGGGCGGGGCCTGCGGGCCCGATCGTTTTATTTTTAATTTTTTATTTTTGTCCCCTGAAGGGGAGCTGTGTAGCCCCCTTCCTTTTTCCTGTTTTTGGGCCCTGGGGACCCCATCCCCCAGGGCCTTACCCCTTTTAAAATTTAATTTAAAAAAAAAACCGGGAAGGGGGCCGCGTGGCCCCCTTCCCTGGGCCTGTATTGGCCCCGGGGACCCCATCCCCCGGGGCATGGCCTTTTTTTATTTTCTTGGGAGGGGCTGCGTGGCCCCCCTCCTCAGGCCATTTAAGGTCCCGGGGACCCCATCCCCGGGGCCGGCCTTTCCATTTTTTTTTTTTTCTTTTTTGGGGAGGGAGGCCGCGTGGCCCCCTCCTGGGCCACTACTTGCCCCGGGGACCCCATCCCCGGGGCTGGCCCTCTCCGTTGGGGACTGTGGGGGGGTCCCCAATTCCCCCACAGTCCCGCCGGCTCCCCACGTCCCTTGGGAGCCGGCATTGCTGTTCCACATGGGGAGCAGCTGACATGCTGCTCCCCATGTGGAAAAGCAATGTGCTTTGGATATTGGAAGAGAGAGCAGGTTTCCTGCTCTCTCTTCCAATATCCAAAGCAGTTTGCTATGGCAGGACAGGAGCCGCGAGGCTCCGTCCTGCCATAGCAAACTACAGTGTCCCGGGGTAGGCACCCCGGGACACTGCAGGAGCCGGCCCTGGGGGTGGCGGTCCCCAGGGCCATCAAGGGCTCCAGGAGGGGGCCGCGCGGCCCCCTCCCTACATCAGCACAGCCCTGGGGAGGTGGTGGTCCCGGGGCTTCGGGGGTCCAAAACGGACCCCCATTTTAATTTGTTAGTGCCCCGGGGAGGTGGCGGTCCCAGGGGCGTGTGGGGGGGCTGGAGCCCCCCCACACAGGTTGTTCAATTCATAAAAAAAAAGCCCCAGGGAGGTGGTGGTCCCCGGGGCTGCGAGAGGGCCCTTTGAGGCCCCCCACACATAAAATTAAACCCCCCACCATGCCCCCAGGACTTGGGCCACCCGAGGCAAATACAATCGAGCGCGGGAGACCACGCTTCGATTTTTTTTGGCAGGATTCGCGCACCTGAGCGCATCCTGCCGATTTTTAAAAATTTTTTTTTTTTTTGCCCAGGGGTCCTTGTGGGACCCCCTGAGCAAACCTAGGGAGTCAGGGTGTTTCTACCCTGCCCCCTTTGTGCGCTTTGCGCACTTGTTTCTGTCCCTCGGTTCTACCGAGGGACAAAATGGCTGCCAACATTTCCTGAATCGGAATGTTGACAGCCAGCTGACAGCCAATTAACATGCAGCGCGTGATCGGGAGGGTACGCGGACCCTACTCGGCCATAGATATCACTATCTTTTTACTTTTGATTTTCTCAGGAACTACTGAACGGATTTACACCATTTAACAAAAAGGGTTCTTTCTGAACCAAGAACTACCTCTTTGCCAAATTTGGTGTAATTCCGTTCAGCAGTTCGAGCTGTAGCCGTGTCTAAAGTTTCCTATGGACAAATGCATGGGGAAAACGCGTTTTGGGACCCCCTTTTCTCGGCCCCGCTTGACGAATCCCCGAGACTTTCAGGGTAGGAGCAGACCGGAGCGGGCCACAAAGTTTGAAAATTTCGCGAAGATACGTCAACCGGCAAGAGAGTTATTTCAAATAGAATGTCGCGGATTTCCTATGGATAATAGGTTGTAACTATAACTATCTACTGGCGACCGCCAGTAGATAATATATATATGAGGAACCACAATCCCGAAACTTCACCAATCCCACGACGGAAATCAGGAAATCAGGTACGGACCACAGCGTGCTTAAAAGATAAAGTGCTTTATTGCAGAAGGATTAACAGCATGACGTGCTTCGACTGGGTTGCCCCGGTCTTGATCACATGACACGCTTGAACAATTGGCTGCAATATATAGTGTGACGAAGTAATTAATTAGTGAATGAACACTCCCCTTACTCTCATAGAACTAGACAAAATACTACACATATGCGTGAAAAGAATATATGTATGTAGAGTCAGTATTTGTTACCTTCATATTTTGTATATACACAAACCTGATTAGTGTATAATTAAAACAAATTGTCTTGATGTAGTAGCACTTAACATTAGTCTGTATATAAAATAACCTAAATGCAATTGTATTAGTTTATTCACAGGGTACATCATAAGAGAGGGAGCAAAAATCAAGTGCATAAAAAAGTGTTAGTGTTGATTCAAAAAAGTGTAATCGTCTTAAGTATTCAGTTATTATATCCATCATAACTGTCAACTTGATTACAATAAATAGGAAAACTTAGGCCATGCCTTGTTGTATTATTCCAAGTTCATACTAGTGCTGCTACTTAGTTTACCATAAAATCTATGCATTTATGACATCAATATAACAATGCACGTTCCCACATACTATTAAATAATAGATGCATAGATAAAGTGCAAGTGCAATATTTTGTTTGTTGTACATTGAGAGAAACATAAAGTGCAAGTGCAATAGTTGAATAAACTGCTAGTGCAAAAAATGGCAACCGAGAAAATCTTTTAAATGTATAGTCAAGATAATTGGATATTATAAATAGTTTAAAACCTGACTTAAAAACCCGTAAAAACCCATCAAAACCCAGTAAAACCGAACAATTCCGGTAAAACAAGGTAAAAACAAGGCTAAAACCAGGCTTAAAAATACAGGTTAAAAAACTAAAACATCACATAACAAAGTCACCACAATTAATGCACAGATTAGAACACCACATCAGTCTATAAAAAAGTTTACAAAAAGTTTATAAAAATGTATTTATAAAAAGTTGTATAAGTCCTCCCCTGTACTAAGACCATTGGGCATCTTAGTGTCAAGTAACAGGATGTATTTAGACTCTAATTGCCGGAGTTTCTTTTCCCTATTTCCACCCCTCAATAATCTCGGTACTGCATCTATCACAAAATAGCTCAAATCTTTTAGGTTGTTGTTGTGCACCAATTCGAAATGCCGAGCGACAGGGTAACTAGGGTCTGAGTTGACTATTGCGCGTAGGTGTTGCAATATGCGGTTGAATACTTGCAGCTTACTGCTTCCTACATATTGTAAGTGACAAGTGCATTCAAGTACGTATACTGCACATTCAGTTCTACAAGTGTACCTCCCCTGAATTTTAATGGGATTGAGTTCAAATACACTAGCATACTGTGGGAGTGGGAGAGATGTGGCGCCGCGGCCAGGGCGACTGACGCTGGAAGCTGGGGATCACGGTTCGATCCCTGGCTCCGGTGGCAAGGGTCTGCCCAGCACCATGCGACTCTGGGCAATAGCTCGCTTAATCTTCCCAACGACCCCCAGCGCCGAGATACCCCTTCGGGGGTGATTCGTGCGCTATAAAAGTACTGGATTTTACATTTTACTCCTGTCTGTTGACCCCGAATTTACAAGCTCGGCATGAGCTACATTTGTAAAACCCATTCCTACTCGTTAACCAGTTGGTTGGGGCAGTTACCTCGGGGCTTGTTTTCACCAATACATCCCTCATAGAGGGAGCCCGTCTAAAAGTAATAGAGGGCAAGTCTGGTAGAATTTGGGATAAGGTCAAATCAGTTCTTACTATTGACCAATTTTTATAGATTATACTTCTTATTTGTTTCTCCTGCCGACTGTAGGTGGTTATTAGTCTTATTGTATCACTGTTTGCAATGGGTTTAGTAATGGTCTTAATGCTATCAGGAGTGGCATCTGACTGCACATACTGTAAACATTCCTCTCTGTTGTGGTTGATGGCCTTTAAAAGTGCTGTTTGTAGGTCTTTAATTTTGTAGCCTCGTGCTTTAAATCTTTGTAATGCTTCTGCCTGACACTGGGTAAGATCCGTCTCTGAACTACAGATTCTTCTAATTCTCAAAAATTCTCCATATGGAATGCTTTTAATGAGATGTTTGGGGTGAGAGCTTCCTGCATGCAATATGGAATTACCTGCTGTGCTTTTCCGATGTAATTTGGTATGTACTGTGTTATTGTCAACATATACCTCTACATCAAGGAACTGAACACTTTGGTTGCTTATATGAGCAGTGAACTCCAAGATTAGATCATTATTGTTGATAATATCAACGAACCCTTTAGCAGATTCCATTGACCCCTTCCAGATCACAAAAATGTCATCAATGAAGCGCCACCATTGTAATACATGCGTCTCAAACAGTTCCTTGTGCGTGTGCCTGTGGACATGCTCCTCCCACCAACCTACGTGTAAACACGCATAGCTTGGGAGAGAAGCATGCCCCCATGGCCATCCCGCGCATCTGTTGGTGGACCGCCTTGTTAAATAAGAAATAATTATTCAACAAACATATTTCAATCATTCTCAGGAGCATAGCGTTGTGTTGAAAAAAACTTATGTTGCGTTTTTCTAAAAAATATTTTGCTGCTTCTAAACCATCCCCATGATGTATACTTCTGTATAGAGAGCAGATATCCATAACAATGAATAAGTAACCCTTATCCCAGGTAACATTCTGTAATTTAGACAGGAAATGCCCCGTGTCCTTGATGAAAGAGGGAAGGTTTTCCACAAAGTCATGTAAATAGAAATCGACATATTTAGACATTGATTCTAGGAGGCTTTTCTGGGCTGATATAATAGGCCTCCCAGGTGTCGGATTCATATTTTTGTGGACTTTTGGAATGAAATACAATACAGGTGTAATTGGATGGTCGTTTTTAAGAAAATTGTATTCATTTTTACTTAATAGCCCCTCTCTTTTCCATTGGGCTAGTTCTTTAAACACTTGCTCCTTGATTTGCCTGAGGTCCTGAAATGTGGCTTTTCTATAGCATTCAGTGTCTTTCAAATGTCGATCTGCTTCTTCCATATAGAGGTTTCTGGGCCACAACACAATATTTCCCCCTTTGTCCGCTTTATTGATAATTATAGTTCCATTTTCTTTCAGTTTGCGCATAAATTTGGAATACTGTAATTCAGTGAATTTTCTCCGATTTTGGTTACGCATAACTATGTGGTTTAATTGCTTGATATCTTCAATCACACAGTCACTGAACGTGTCTATTGCATCCTTGGGCATCAAGAGAAAAAACATAGATGTTGGGCGGAAGGGGCTGCTACCTGGACAATTAGACTGAATGCCCATTTCATCCAGATCTTCCTGAGTAGTGTTGACAGTTTGGTCGTTGTTGCGGGCCAGTGAATGCAACGATCTAAGTGTGGTAATTTCTGATACTTGGAGAGTCATTTTTGAATGGTTGGAGGAATCAATCAGAGATGCTGTTTCTGAAGCTTTGTTTAATTTAAAGTGTTTAAGCAATTTCAATTTGCGTATAAACTTAAACACATCTATGTGAGTTTGCACGTACTTGAACCTATTGGCAGGGCAAAAAGACAGTCCTAATGATAGCAGTTGTCTTTCTGCAGTAGTTAATTCCACTTCTGATAAATTAATGACAGTGTTGTCTATGCTTTGGGGGTTACTTATTTCTGGGACCATTGTTTCGCTTTTCCCCTTCTGCCCCTGTTGTTGCCGCCGGATTTTGCGCCTCTGCTTCCAGCGTTCATTTCTCCTTCGCCGGTTTTCTTTTGGGGAATTCGTGGCCGCAATGTTTGTCGGCGGTCCTCTATTAAAAAACCCAATTCTTCGGATGGCGTAAAATTGGTAGGTAATTGTACCTGCACATTACTCAAACTGCTATCGTCAGAATCCATATTACTAGATGCAGAGCTTGTTTCAATGTCAGATAGAGCAATACCACTTTGATTTGTTGCAGAGATATCGGATGTTTTGGGGACCAGTGCCTGCCTTTTCACACTATCAAATTTCCTTGAAAATGTAAACACTCTGCCCGTTTCATAGCCCCGCTTGTCGCGGGCAAACTTAAAAACTTTCTGCATTATTATGGTTTCCTCGTGTTTCTTTAAACGTGCATCAATTTCATCTCTGCTTTTTTGATAAGCTCTTTTTGGTCATGTGCTTCTAGTAGTTGATTGATTTTGTCAATTTCTTTCAGGATTTCTGTCCTATCTATTTCAGCATACTTGATCAATATTGAGACCATGTTCATAGACACTTCCAAATTGTTAGTTGGCCATTCTTTTAGCATTAAAGGGTTAGGATTTTCGAATGATGGTGCAATAAGTACCCGCAATCCCGCGGCACTCTTCCAACTTCCTTATATTTCTCTAATGATTTTTTCTCCCACCATTTTGTAAGTTCGGTACGGAGCAATTTTTCTAAGTTTTTAAGTAAGGTTTTTACATCATTGTTTGCCACTGCGCTTTTACTATTGTCCTTAGCTGCTTCGTCGACGTCTGGTAAATTAAGGAATAAGGCATTGGCCACGGCCTCCCGTTCCCGCAGCGTGTCTGCTGTAGATGTCATTTTCCCATTTATTCTGCAATATCCAATTATGCACTGTTGGAGCTGCTCATATGCATCTGAGCAAACTCTCACTATCAGAAAGCACTATCTCTTCACCCGCACTATCAAAAATATCAGAGCCCACACGGCTTACCCGAATGGAGCACTGCTGGCTCGTTGGTGTCCTCCGACTCCTCGGATCCACCGAAACTCCAAACAAAAACGCCGGTTTTGCCGCTCTT
This sequence comes from Calotriton arnoldi, assembly GCA_963921515.1. Lineage (NCBI taxonomy): Eukaryota > Metazoa > Chordata > Amphibia > Caudata > Salamandridae > Calotriton > Calotriton arnoldi. Next base: position 891,363 of record CAWUFW010005124.1, on the reverse strand, counting down.
TCGAATTCTGACTGTGGGGGGTTGGCGTGGACAATACTCCTTCCGGGTTAAACAAATATCGCGTCCGCGATGTCGACTGCAAGCCCGCCAGCCACTTGATGAAGAGAGGGTCCGTATTAGGGCGAAGACAGCCGTGCTTCGCCGCAAACTGAATGAGGAACCACAATCCCGAAACTTCACCAATCCCACGATGGAAATCAGGAAATCAGGTACGGACCACAGCGTGCTTAAAAGATAAAGTGCTTTATTGCAGAAGGATTAACAGCATGACGCGTTTCGACTGGGTTGCCCCGGTCTTGATCACATGACACGCTTGAACCATTGGCTACAATATATAGTGTGACGAAGTAATTAATTAGTGAATGAACACTCCCCTTACTCTCATAGAACTAGACAAAATACTACACATATGCGTGAAAAGAATATATGTATGCAGAGTCAGTATTTGTTACCTTCATATTTTGTATACACACAAACCTGATTAGTGTATAATTAAAACAAATTGTCATGATGTAGTAGCAATTAACATTAGTCTGTATATACAATAACCTAAATGCAATTGTATTAGTTTAGTCACAGGGTACATCATAAGAGAGGGAGCAAAAATCAAGTGCATAAAAAAGTGTTAGTGTTGATTCAAAAAAGTGTAATCGTCTTAAGTATTCAGTTATTATATCCATCATAACTGTCAACTTGCTTACAATAAATAGGAAAACTTAGGCCATGCCTTGTTGTATTATTCCAAGTTCATACTAGTGCTGCTACTTCGTTTACCATAAACTCTATGCATTTATGACATCAATATATCAATGCACGTTCCCACATACTATTAAATAATAGATGCATAGAAAAAGTGCAAGTGCAATATTTTGTTCGTTGAGAGAAACATAAAGTGCACGTGCAATAGTTGAATAAACTGCTAGTGCAAAAAATGGCAACCGAGAAAATCTTTTAAATGTAAAGTCAAGACAGTTAAGATTACAGTACTGAGATAATTGGATATTATAAATAGGTTAAAACCTGACTTAAAAACCCATCAAAACCCAGTAAAACCGAACAATTCCGGTAAAACAAGGTAAAAACATGGCTAAAACCAGGCTTAAAAATACAGGTTAAAAAACTAAAACATCACAAAACAAAGTCACCACAATTAATGCACAGATTAGAACAACACATCAGTCTATAAAAAAGTTTACAAAAAGTTTATAAAAATGTATTTATAAAAAGTTGTGTAAGTCCTCCCCTGTATTAAGACCATTGGGCATCTTAGTGTCAAGTAACAGGATGTATTTAGACTCTAATTGCCGGAGTTTCTTTTCCCTATTTCCACCCCTCAATAATCTCGGTACTGCATCTATCACAAATAGCTCAAATCTTTTAGGTTGTTGTTGTGCACCAATTCGAAATGCCAAGCGACAGGGTAACTAGGGTCTGAGTTGACTATTGTGCGTAGGTGTTGCAATATGCAGTTGAATACTTGCAGCTTACTGCTTCCTACATATTGTAAGTGACAAGTGCATTCAAGTACGTATACCGCACATTCAGTTCTACAAGTGTACCTCCCCTGAATTTTAATGGGATTGAGTTCAAATACACTAGCATACTCCTGTCTGTTGACCCCGAATTTACAAGCTCGGCATGAGCTACATTTGTAAAACCCATTCCTACTCGTTAACCAGTTGGTTGGGGCAGTTACCTCGGGGCTTGTTTTCACCAATACATCCCTCATAGAGGGAGCCCGTCTAAAAGTAATAGAGGGCAAGTCTGGTAGAATTTGGAATAAGGTCAAATCAGTTCTTACTATTGACCAATTTTTATAGATTATACTTCTTATTTGTTTCTCCTGCCGACTGTAGGTGGTTATTAGTCTTATTGTATCACTGTTGGCAACAGGTTTAGTAATGGTCTTATTGCTATCAGGAGTGGTATCTGACTGCACATACTGGAAACATTCCTCTCTGTTGTGGTTGTTGGCCTTTAAAAGTGCTGTTTTTAGGTCTTTAATTTTGTAGCCTCGTGCTTTAAATCTTTGTAATGGGTGAGAGCTTCCTGCATGCAATATGGAATTACCTGCTGTGCTTTTCCAATGTAATTTGGTATGTACTGTGTTATTGTCAACAAATACCTCTACATCAAGGAACTGAACACTTTGGTTGCTTATATGAGCAGTGAACTCCAAGTTTAGATCAATTATTGTTGATAATATCAACAAACCCTTTAGCAGATTCCATTGACCCCTTCCAGATCACAAAAATGTCATCAATGAAGCGCCACCATTGTAATACATGCGTCTCAAACAGTTCCTTGTGCGTGTGCCTGAGGACATGCTCCTCCCACCAACCTACGTGTAAACACGCATAGCTGGGAGAGAAGCATGCCCCCATGGCCACCCCGCACATCTGTTGGTGGACCTCCTTGTTAAATAAGAAATAATTATTCAACAAACATATTTCAATCATTCTCAGGAGCATAGCGTTGTGTTGAAAAAAACTTATGTTGCGTTTTTCTAAAAAATATTTTGCTGCTTCTAAACCATCCCCATGATGTATACTTGTGTATAGAGAGCAGATATCCATAATAATGAATAAGTAACCCTTATCCCAGGTGACATTCTGTAATTTAGACAGGAAATGCCCCGTGTCCTTGATGAAAGAGGGAAGGTTTTCCACAAAGTCATGTAAATAGAAATCGACATATTTGGACATTGATTCTAGGAGGCTTTTCTGGGCTGATATAATAGGCCTCCCAGGTGTCGGATTCACATTTTTGTGGACTTTCGGAACGAAATACAATACAGGTGTAATTGGATGGTCGTTTTTAAGAAAATTGTATTCATTTTTACTTAATAGCCCCTCTCTTTTCCATTGGGCTAGTTCTTTAAACACTTGCTCCTTGATTTGCCTGAGGTCCTGAAATGTGGCTTTTCTATAGCATTCAGTGTCTTTCAAATGTCGATCTGCTTCTTCCATATAGAGGTTTCTGGGCCACAACACAATATTTCCCCCTTTGTCCGCTTTATTGATAATTATAGTTCCAGTTTCTTTCAGTTTTGCGCATAAATTTGGAATACTGTAATTCAGTGAATTTTCTCCGATTTTGGTTACGCATAACTATGTGGTTTAATTGCTTGATATCTTCAATCACACAGTCACTGAACGTGTCTATTGCATCCTTGGGCATCAAGAGAAAAAACATAGATGTTGGGCGGAAGGGGCTGCTACCTGGACAATTAGACTAAATGCCCATTTCATCCAGATCTTCCTGAGTAGTGTTGACAGTTTGGTCGTTGTTGCGGGCCAGTGAATGCAACGATCTAAGTGTGGTAATGTCTGATACTTGGAGAGTCATTTTTGACTGGTTGGAGGAATCAATCAGAGATGCTGTTTCTGAAGCTTTGTTTAATTTAAAGTGTTTAAGCAATTTCAATTTGCGTATAAACTTAAACACATCTATGTGAGTTTGCACGTACTTGAACCTATTGGCAGGGCAAAAAGACAGTCCTAATGATAGCAGTTGTCTTTCTGCAGTAGTTAATTCCACTTCTGATAAATTAATGGCAGTGTTGTCTATGCTTTGGGGGTTACTTATTTCTGGGACCATTGTTTCGCTTTTCCCCTTCTGCCCCTGTTGTTGCCGCCGGATTTTGCGCCTCTGCTTCCAGCGTTCATTTCTCCTTCGCCGGTTTTCTTTTGGGGAATTCGTGGCCGCAATGTTTGTCGGCGGTCCTCTATTAAAAAACCCAATTCTTCGGATGGCGTAAAATTGGTAGGTAATTGTACCTGCACATTACTCAAACTGCTATCGTCAGAATCCATATTACTAGATGCAGAGCTTGTTTCGATGTCAGATAGAGCAATACCACTTTGATTTGTTGCAGAGATATCGGATGTTTTGGGGACCAGTGCCTGCCTTTTCACACTATCAAATTTCCTTGAAAATGTAAACACTCTGCCCGTTTCATAGCCCCGCTTGTCGCGGGCAAACTTAAAAACTTTCTGCATTATTATGGTTTCCTCGTGTTTCTTTAAACGTGCATCAATTTCATCTCTGCTTTTTTTGATAAGCTCTTTTTGGTCATGTGCTTCTAGTAGTTGATTGATTTTGTCAATTTCTTTCAGGATTTCTGTCCTATCTATTTCAGCATACTTGATCAATATTGAGACCATGTTCATAGACGCTTCCAAATTGTTAGTTGGCCTTTCTTTTAGCATTAAAGGGTTAGGATTTTCGAATGATGGTGCAATAAGTACCCGCAATCCCCGCGGCACTCTTCCAACTTCCTTATATTTCTCTAATGATTTTTTCTCCCACCATTTTGTAAGTTCGGTACGGAGCAATTTTTCTAAGTTTTTAAGTAAGGTTTTTACATCATTGTTTGCCACTGCGCTTTTACTATTGTCCTTAGTTGCTTCGTCGACGTCTGGTAAATTAAGGAATAAGGCATTGGCCACGGCCTCCCGTTCCCGCAGCGTGTCTGCTGTAGATGTCATTTTCCCATTTATTCTGCAATATCCAATTATGCACTGTTGGAGCTGCTCATATGCATCTGAGCAAACTCTCACTATCAGAAAGCACTATCTCTTCACCCGCACTATCAAAAATATCAGAGCCCACACGGCTTACCCGAATGGAGCACTGCTGGCTCGTTGGTGTCCTCCGACTCCTCGGATCCACCGAAACTCCAAACAAAAACGCCGGTTTTGCCGCTCTTTCGAATTCTGACTGCGGGGGGTTGGCGTGGACAATACTCCTTCCGGGTTAAACAAATATCGCGTCCGCGATGTCGACTGCAAGCCCGCCAGCCACTTGATGAAGAGAGGGTCCGTATTAGGGCGAAGACAGCCGTACTTCGCCGCAAACTGAATGAGGAACCACAATCCCGAAACTTCACCAATCCCACGATGGAAATCAGGAAATCAGGTACGGACCACAGCGTGCTTAAAAGATAAAGTGCTTTATTGCAGAAGGATTAACAGCATGACGCGTTTCGACTGGGTTGCCCCGGTCTTGATCACATGACACGCTTGAACCATTGGCTACAATATATAGTGTGACGAAGTAATTAATTAGTGAATGAACACTCCCCTTACTCTCATAGAACTAGACAAAATACTACACATATGCGTGAAAAGAATATATGTATGCAGAGTCAGTATTTGTTACCTTCATATTTTGTATACACACAAACCTGATTAGTGTATAATTAAAACAAATTGTCATGATGTAGTAGCAATTAACATTAGTCTGTATATACAATAACCTAAATGCAATTGTATTAGTTTAGTCACAGGGTACATCATAAGAGAGGGAGCAAAAATCAAGTGCATAAAAAAGTGTTAGTGTTGATTCAAAAAAGTGTAATCGTCTTAAGTATTCAGTTATTATATCCATCATAACTGTCAACTTGCTTACAATAAATAGGAAAACTTAGGCCATGCCTTGTTGTATTATTCCAAGTTCATACTAGTGCTGCTACTTCGTTTACCATAAACTCTATGCATTTATGACATCAATATATCAATGCACGTTCCCACATACTATTAAATAATAGATGCATAGAAAAAGTGCAAGTGCAATATTTTGTTCGTTGAGAGAAACATAAAGTGCACGTGCAATAGTTGAATAAACTGCTAGTGCAAAAAATGGCAACCGAGAAAATCTTTTAAATGTAAAGTCAAGACAGTTAAGATTACAGTACTGAGATAATTGGATATTATAAATAGGTTAAAACCTGACTTAAAAACCCATCAAAACCCAGTAAAACCGAACAATTCCGGTAAAACAAGGTAAAAACATGGCTAAAACCAGGCTTAAAAATACAGGTTAAAAAACTAAAACATCACAAAACAAAGTCACCACAATTAATGCACAGATTAGAACAACACATCAGTCTATAAAAAAGTTTACAAAAAGTTTATAAAAATGTATTTATAAAAAGTTGTGTAAGTCCTCCCCTGTATTAAGACCATTGGGCATCTTAGTGTCAAGTAACAGGATGTATTTAGACTCTAATTGCCGGAGTTTCTTTTCCCTATTTCCACCCCTCAATAATCTCGGTACTGCATCTATCACAAATAGCTCAAATCTTTTAGGTTGTTGTTGTGCACCAATTCGAAATGCCAAGCGACAGGGTAACTAGGGTCTGAGTTGACTATTGTGCGTAGGTGTTGCAATATGCAGTTGAATACTTGCAGCTTACTGCTTCCTACATATTGTAAGTGACAAGTGCATTCAAGTACGTATACCGCACATTCAGTTCTACAAGTGTACCTCCCCTGAATTTTAATGGGATTGAGTTCAAATACACTAGCATACTCCTGTCTGTTGACCCCGAATTTACAAGCTTGGCATGAGCTACATTTGTAAAACCCATTCCTACTCGTTAACCAGTTGGTTGGGGCAGTTACCTCGGGGCTTGTTTTCACCAATACATGCCTCATAGAGGGAGCCCGTCTAAAAGTAATAGAGGGCAAGTCTGGTAGAATTTGGAATAAGGTCAAATCAGTTCTTACTATTGACCAATTTTTATAGATTATACTTCTTATTTGTTTCTCCTGCCGACTGTAGGTGGTTATTAGTCTTATTGTATCACTGTTGGCAACAGGTTTAGTAATGGTCTTATTGCTATCAGGAGTGGTGTCTGACTGCACATACTGGAAACATTCCTCTCTGTTGTGGTTGTTGGCCTTTAAAAGTGCTGTTTTTAGGTCTTTAATTTTGTAGCCTCGTGCTTTAAATCTTTGTAATGCTTCTGCCTGACACTGGGTAAGATCCGTCTCTGAACTGTAGATTCTTCTAATTCTCAAAAATTCTCCATATGGAATGCTTTTAATCAGATGTTTGGGGTGAGAGCTTCCTGCATGCAATATGGAATTACCTGCTGTGCTTTTCCGATGTAATTTGGTATGTACTGTGTTATTGTCAACAAATACCTCTACATCAAGGAACTGAACACTTTGGTTGCTTATATGAGCAGTGAACTCCAAGTTTAGATCAATTATTGTTGATAATATCAACAAACCCTTTAGCAGATTCCATTGACCCCTTCCAGATCACAAAAATGTCATCAATGAAGCGCCACCATTGTAATACATGCGTCTCAAACAGTTCCTTGTGCGTGTGCCTGAGGACATGCTCCTCCCACCAACCTACGTGTAAACACGCATAGCTGGGAGAGAAGCATGCCCCCATGGCCACCCCGCGCATCTGTTGGTGGACCTCCTTGTTAAATAAGAAATAATTATTCAACAAACATATTTCAATCATTCTCAGGAGCATAGCGTTGTGTTGAAAAAAACTTATGTTGCGTTTTTCTAAAAAATATTTTGCTGCTTCTAAACCATCCCCATGATGTATACTTGTGTATAGAGAGCAGATATCCATAATAATGAATAAGTAACCCTTATCCCAGGTGACATTCTGTAATTTAGACAGGAAATGCCCCGTGTCCTTGATGAAAGAGGGAAGGTTTTCCACAAAGTCATGTAAATAGAAATCGACATATTTGGACATTGATTCTAGGAGGCTTTTCTGGGCTGATATAATAGGCCTCCCAGGTGTCGGATTCACATTTTTGTGGACTTTCGGAACGAAATACAATACAGGTGTAATTGGATGGTCGTTTTTAAGAAAATTGTATTCATTTTTACTTAATAGCCCCTCTCTTTTCCATTGGGCTAGTTCTTTAAACACTTGCTCCTTGATTTGCCTGAGGTCCTGAAATGTGGTTTTTCTATAGCATTCAGTGTCTTTCAAAAGTCGATCTGCTTCTTCCATATAGAGGTTTCTGGGCCACAACACAATATTTCCCCCTTTGTCCGCTTTATTGATAATTATAGTTCCATTTTCTTTCAGTTTGCGCATAAATTTGGAATACTGTAATTCAGTGAATTTTCTCTGATTTTGGTTACGCATAACTATGTGGTTTAATTCCTTGATATCTTCAATCACACAGTCACTGAACGTGTCTATTGCATCCTTGGGCATCAAGAGAAAAAACATAGATGTTGGGCGGAAGGGGCTGCTACCTGGACAATTAGACTGAATGCCCATTTCATCCAGATCTTCCTGAGTAGTGTTGACAGTTTGGTCGTTGTTGCGGGCCAGTGAATGCAACGATCTAAGTGTGGTAATGTCTGATACTTGGAGAGTCATTTTTGACTGGTTGGAGGAATCAATCAGAGATGCTGTTTCTGAAGCTTTGTTTAATTTAAAGTGTTTAAGCAATTTCAATTTGCGTATAAACTTAAACACATCTATGTGAGTTTGCACGTACTTGAACCTATTGGCAGGGCAAAAAGACAGTCCTAATGATAGCAGTTGTCTTTCTGCAGTAGTTAATTCCACTTCTGATAAATTAATGACAGTGTTGTCTATGCTTTGGGGGTTACTTATTTCTGGGACCGTTGTTTCGCTTTTCCCCTTCTGCCCCTGTTGTTGCCGCCGGATTTTGCGCCTCTGCTTCCAGCGTTCATTTCTCCTTCGCCGGTTTTCTTTTGGGGAATTCGTGGCCGCAATGTTTGTCGGCGGTCCTCTATTAAAAAACCCAAGTCTTCGGATGGCGTAAAATTGGTAGGTAATTGTACCTGCACATTACTCAAACTGCTATCGTCGGAATCCATATTACTAGATGCAGAGCTTGTTTCGATGTCAGATAGAGCAATACCACTTTGATTTGTTGCAGAGATATCGGATGTTTTGGGGACCAGTGCCTGCCTTTTCACACTATCAAATTTCATTGAAAATTTAAACACTCTGCCCTTTTCATAGTCCCGCTTGTTGCGGGCAAACTTAAACACTTTCCGCATTTTTATGGTTTCCTCGTGTTTCTTTAAACGTACATCAATTTCCTCTCTGCTTTTTTTGATAAGCTCTTTTTGGTCATGTGCTTCTAGTAGTTGATTGATTTTGTCAATTTCTTTCAGGATTTCTGTCCTATCTATTTCAGCATACTTGATCAATATTGAGACCATGTTCATAGACGCTTCCAAATTGTTAGTTGCCCATTCTTTTAGCATTAAAGGGTTAGGATTTTCGAATGATGGTGCAATAAGTACCCGCAATCCCCGCGGCACTCTTCCAACTTCCTTATATTTCTCTAATGATTTTTTCTCCCACCATTTTGTAAGTTCAGTACGGAGCGATTTTTCTAAGTTTTTAAGTAAGGTTTTTACATCATTGTTTGCCACTGCGCTTTTACTATTGTCCTTAGTTGCTTCGTCGACGTCTGGTAAATTAAGGAATAAGGCATTGGCCATACATATATATTTCCAACAAAAGAAGTTGCCCTCAATGATGAAGCCCACACGGGTGAGTATTCCTGTATTTACTGAAGACTGCAGCAAAACAGGTACACAGCAAGCAGCAAAAGTCTTTCGCCGACACGTTTCGGGCTCCTGCCCTTTGTCTCAGGGTTACTTCTACAGCTGTGCAAAACACCATCAGTGAGCCCGTCTTTCAAATAGTACCTGATCCCAGTGGGCGTGGCTCCTCCCGCGGCCCCATGGTACTCGTAGTGCTGACTCAGTGTAGCTCATGTGAGTTAGTATTGCTCATGTGAGTTGGCGTGCATGCTGTGCATACAGTTTAATTAAATGACCCCAGTGGGTTGCTGCTGCCCGGTAAGAACTGTTCTGCTGCCGTACAGAGCCTCCATCACAGCACCTCGTCCCAAGATAGCGATTACCGGATCGGCATCACTAGGGTCCGTCTCGACAGCGGGGCTCTCATCGCGGCTAGGCTTACCGCTCATAATCCAACAAATGATGTTGCCCTCAATGATGGAGCCCACACGGGTGAGTATTCCTGTATATTTTAATGAAGACTGCAGCAAAACAGGTACACAGCAAGCAGCAAAAGTCTTTCGCTGATGCGTTTCGGGCTCCTGCTCTTTGTCTCAGGCTTACTTCTACAGCTGTGCAAAACGTCATTAGTGAGCCCGAATTTCAAATAGTACCTGCCCCAGTGGGCGTGGCTGCTCCTGCGGCCTCATAGTACTCATAGTGCTGACTCAGTGTAGCTCATGTGAGTTAGTATTGCTCATGTGAGTTGGTGTGCACGCTGTGCATACAGTTTAATTAAATCACCCCAGTGGGTTGCTGCTGCCCGGTAAGAACTGTTCTGCTGCAGTACAGAGCCTCCATCACAGCACCTCGTCCCAAGATAGCGTTACCGGATCGGCATCACCAGGGTCCGTCTCGACAGCGGGGCTCTCATCGCGGCTAGGCTTACCACTCATAATCCAACAAAAGAAGTTGCCCTCAATGATGGAGCCCACACGGGTGAGTTTTCCTGTATATTTTAATGAAGACTGCAGCATATATATATATATAAAATCTACTGGCAGTCACCAGTAGGAGTAGGTAGTTATAGTTAGGACCTAGTTTCCATAGGAAGAACATTTTTTGATTTGCCAATAAGTTTGGCGCTGTTAGATGAATCTTCATGAAATTTTCCAAACTAATGGGTCAGTCACGTCAGCTGATATTTTCAGAGTCATCCGATAAGTGGGGGCTGAGAAAAAGGGGGGGTCCCAAAACGCTTTTTCTTGATGTTAATTTTCATATGTAAATAAGATGCGTGAGCCCCCCACATAGCCCTGCGGACCGCCACCTCCCCAGGGCCCCTATACTTAAATGTGGGGGGCCACACCCTCCCCCGCTGCCCCGGGGACCACCACCTCCTCAGGGCTATTTTCAAGATGTGAGGGGGCCTCCCTCCTGGAGACGTAGATGGCCCTGGGGACTGCCAACCCCCAGGGCCGGCTCCAGCAATGTCCCGGGATGCCCACACCTGGGACATTGCAGTTCGCTATGGGATGGCGGGAGCAATTTGCTCTCGCTTGTTCAAAGCAGAGCACACTTTGCTTTTTACACCCAGGGAGATGCATGTTAGCAGCTCCCTGGGTGTGAAAAGCAATGTGGGCTCCCGCAGGAGGTGGGAGCTGGCTGGGACCACAGGAGCTTCAGGCTACCCCTGTGGTCCCCAACGAGATGGCCATGCCCCGGGGGGTTGGGTCCCCAGGGCTAAATTTGCCCTGGGGAGGGTGCCGCATGACCCCCTCATCTTAAAAAAATTATATATAAATAAAGGCCTAGCTCCAGGAATGGGGTCCCCGGGGCCGAAAATAGCCCGGGAGGGGGGCTGCTTGGCCCCCCTCCCTTCCAAGAAAAAATAAAAATAAATGGCTGGGCCCTCGGAGTTGGGGTCCCCGGGACCAAAATTGACCTGGGGAGGGGGGCCACTCTCTCGTTTTATTTAATTAAAAGATAAAAGAATGGCTCAGGCCCCCAGGGATGGGGTCCCCAGGGCCCAGAAGGGTCAAAGGAATGGGAGCCACACAGTCCCCCTTCCTAAAATGAAAAAAATGGGAAGCCGGCAACTCGCCAGAGGCTCCGCCCCCTCTCTCCACTACTCTGCAAACATGTCTCCTGGTGCGCTCTTGTTTGGGGAATGAAGTCCCCTTCGCTGCTGAGGGTCCTTAGGGGCCAATTACCCACCTATTACTCCAGTAAGCCCTACACAGTGGGATTACTGAAAGGTGGTTGCAGGCCACGCCCCTTTCTCCACCACTCTGCAAATGCACCTCTCAGTGCACTGCTGGTGGGGGGATGAGGTCCCCTTACCTCCTGAGGGCCTCAGGACTAAAGTGAACTTCATCCCCCAAGCAGCAGTGTGCCAGGACGTGCGGTTGCAGAGTGGTGGAGAAAGGGGGCATGGCCTCTGATTACCTCTCAACAATCCAGCTGTGTGGGCTAGTTGGCCCCCAAAGACCCTCAAGAGCCAAGGGGACTTCATCCCCCAAATAGTAGTGCATCAGGGTGTGCGTTTGCAGAGTGGTGGAGAAAGGGGGTGAGGCCTGCTGTCAGATCTCAGCAATCCTGCTGTATGGCACCTACTGGAGGTAATAGGAGGGATAGTTGGCCCTCTCCTGTTATCTTCAGTAAGTTCCAAACAGCCGGATTGCTGAGAAGTTGGCAGAGGCCATGCCCCCTTTCTCCACCACTCTGCAAACATGCCTCCTGGTGCACTACTAGATGGGGGATAAAGTCTCCTTGGCTCCAGAGGGACCTTGGGGACCAAGAAACCCTCCTGGTACCTCCTGTAAGTTCTACGCAGCAAAATTACTGAGAGTTGGTCGAAGGCCCAGCCCCTTTCTCCAGCACTCTGCAAACGTGACTGCTAGTTAAAAACCTTAGAAATACACTAAAAAAAACAAAGGTTACAGGGACGTAATAGTTAGAAATTAGCATTTAGGAACCTTAGAAATTCACTGAAAAAACCAAAGGTTAAGAGGACGTTATAGTTAGCAAATATAATTTTTTTAAACTTAGAAATTCACTAAAAAAACAAAGGTTACAGGGACGTTACAGTTAGGGACAGATTTTACTCATACAAAACCAGAGAAAAACAGCCATTATAGTTACCTGAGTTAAGTATAACTCGTGCCCCTACAATGCACTGATAATGACCTCACATATTACATCATTCATGACATGGTATAATATATATTTCAACAAAACATCCCCAGGAGGACATGGAACTACTCTGAGTCTTCCTTAGTGGAAAAGCAGAAAAGAAAAAATAAACTGAACATTTTCATCTCGGAGGCCCACTGGAGGGCTTTTAAATTAAATGAACATTTTGCTACCGCACAGAAACCTACTAGAGGTAAAGGAATTTTAAAAGTGCCCTACTGATACCAGCATGCAACACTTAGTTGAACTCACCTGTGAGGCCCACTGAGGGGTAACTAAATAGACATGCAGAGGGGGTTAGCCTTTTCACCATTTCTGTGCAGTATCAAGGAGCCTGTGACCAAGGAGCTGTGCTCTGAAACGCGTAAGGCAATGAAATGCATCTGAATGAAAATGCCAGTTTCCTTTTATTAAAAGAATCATTGGAATTCATCTGCTTTTCGAGTGGGTCTTCAACTGGGGATGTTTTGTTTAAAGATTTATGACCGGCAGTCCAGCCGGGAAGACTGCACCACCCCTCAAAGTCAAGGTTAGGGTCCCGAGGACATGGAACTACTCCGAGTCTTCCTTAGCAGAAAAGCAGAAAAGAAAAAATAAACTGAACATTTTCATCTCGGAGGCCCACTGGAGGGCTTTTAAATTAAATGAACATTTTGCTACAGCACAGAAACCTACTAAAGGTAAAGGAATTTTGAAAGTGCCCTACTGATACCAGCATGCAACACTTAGTTGAACTCACCTGTGAGGCCCACTGAGGGCTAATTAAATGGACATGCAGAGGAGGAGTACCTTTTTACCATTTCTGTGCAGCATCATGGAGCCTGTGACAAAGGAGCTGTGCTCTGAAACGCGTAAGGCAATGAAATGCATCTGAATGAAAATGCCAGTTTCCTTTTATTAAAAGAATCATTGGAATTCACCTGTTTTTCTAGTGCATCTTCAACTTGGGATGTTTTCTATATATATATGTTGTATTAGCAATGAACTTTTCTTTAGGTGTGTAGTGTTTTGTCTATGTCTTTTAGCATCACGTGGTGGTAGGAGAGCACATATATGTAAATTGGGAATTTGGCTCTTAATGTGATCAAGGCAGGGGATCCTGCCGAAACGCGTCATAGCCCTTTAATCTGCTAATAAATTAATCTTGGAGCAACTCAACTTTGGTCGCTGTGTCGTGATCTGGTGCAACAAAGGAGACACGCTGGTTTTGTTTTGATATATATATATATATATCTATATATGTATTCACTGAAAAAACCATAGGTTTCAGGGACGTTATAGTTAGAAATTAGCATTTAAAAAACCTTTGAAATTCACTGAAAAAACCATAGGTTTCAGGGACGTTATAGTTAGAAATTAGCATTTAAAAAACCTTAGAAATTCACTGAAAAAACCACAGGTTTCAGGGAGGTTATAGTTAGTTGGACATTTCACTCGTACAAAACCAGAGAAATTCCCCCGTTATAGTTAGTTCAGCTAACTATAACTCGCGCTCCGCAATGCACTGCTGATGACGTCACATATTACATCATTCATGACATGGTCAGTGACATCACTGATGACATCACTGATGACATCTCAAATGACATCACTGATGACATCATCCACGTGAAAATCTGATGCACCTCCTCACACTCTAATATAACCTTTGATACACCCACTGTAAAATACAGACTACCATTTTCGAAACCATCGACACACCAATACCAGTTACTACATGCGCACTCACTGATTCCTAGGTCTACACACACATCCACTCATTCACCCATACAATCACTCATACATGCAGTCACTCATCAATACAACACTATCATATGCACTCATACACCTATACAGACACTCACACACTGCCACTCATCCATGGAGTTACTCACACACCTAGTCAGTCATGCAAATAATCAATCACACTCCCATTTACTCACCTATACAGATACTAACGCATACATACTCTCTTATATAATCACTGATACAAGTAGACACTCATCCATACAGCCACTCTCACAAACACTGACTCTCACGTACAGTCATTTATACTCCAACTCTCACATACACTGCCTTTTCCCTATGTAGATACTTGGACATGTACCACTGAGACATCCATTCACTCACCAACACACCCATACACACACTCACCTGCCCATACAGCTGTTTCCACATGCACTCTTGAACCCATACACCCAGTGAATCAACCACTCACACATCTATGCACAGAGTCACACACCACCCACCCACCCACACACACACTCAGTCTCCCATACAAATTCTCAAGCAACCAATCAATAACCGATATACACACTCATGTAGCTACTCACCAACCCATGCATTCAGTAAGACACATTTAATCACTCACTTATACAGTCAGTCACGCACCTACTAAATCATCCATCCAGACACTTATACACCCACTCATTCTTCAATACACCTTGGCATATATATAAAACATATTTAAACTTTACAGAAACACCCAGTCACTGGATGATGTCATCAGTGATGTCATCAGTGATGTCATTTGAGATGTCATCAGTGATGTCATCAGTGATGTCACTGACCATGTCATGAATGATGTAATATGTGACGTCATCAGCAGTGAATTGCGGGGGCGCGAGTTATAGTTAGCTGAACTAACTATAACGGGGGAATTTCTCTGGTTTTGTACGAGTGAAATGTCCAACTAACTATAACCTCCCTGAAACCTGTGGTTTTTTCAGTGAATTTCTAAGGTTTTTTAAATGCTAATTTCTAACTATAACGTCCCTGAAACCTATGATTTTTTCAGTGAATTTCAAAGGTTTTTTAAATGCTAATTTCTAACTATAACGTCCCTGAAACCTATGGTTTTTTCAGTGAATTTCAAAGGTTTTTTAAATGCTAATTTCTAACTATGCCTACAAAGGTTGGACATGTGAAGAAAGAGGAAGAAAAGCGCACAAAGAAGCAAGACA
This sequence comes from Calotriton arnoldi, assembly GCA_963921515.1. Lineage (NCBI taxonomy): Eukaryota > Metazoa > Chordata > Amphibia > Caudata > Salamandridae > Calotriton > Calotriton arnoldi. The sequence continues at coordinate 875,945 of CAWUFW010005124.1, read as the reverse complement.
TGCAGAAAGAGGCAACAGAAGTCCAGAAAGACGAAGAAAAGTGCAAGAAGAAGCAAGAGATGTGCAGAAAGAACCAACAGAGGAGTAGAAAGTCCTCCTGTGCCCCCAACTTTTTGCTGACGGGTACTGGTGGTAACTGACTCTGACTAACCGGCCCTAGAGCCAGTGCTATGCTAAAAGACACTTAGAATACAGTGAAAACACCTACATACACTAGGGAACACTATGCGTTGGGGTACCCCTGTGATTAGCATGACCTCCTCTGTATTTGCCATGAGTTAGTGCCTGGGTCATTGGATGAGTACATGGGTACTGACTGGATGATTAGAGTACTGCAAGGAGAGTGGATGGTGAATTTATAAACGCTTGTGTTTTGGCGGAGTGATTGGATAAGGACATGGAACTGGTTGGGTGATTGGAGGAGTGCATGGGTAGTGACAAGGAGATGGCTGGACTACATCAGTAGTCCTCAGGGGATTGTAGCAGTGCATGTGTTAGTGCCTGCGTCATTGCATGAGTACATGGGTAGTGACTGGTTGATTAGAGTACTGCAAGGAGAGTGCATGGTGAATTTATAAGTGCTTGTGTTTTGGCGGAGTGATTGGATAAGTAATGGTGCTCGCTGGGTGATTGGAGGAGTGCATGGGTAGTGACAGGGCGATGGCTGGACTGCATCAGTAGTGCTCAGGGTATTGTAGCAGTGCATGAGTTAGTGCGTGGGTCATTGCATGAGTGCATGGGTACTGACTGGATGATTAGAGTACTGCAAGGAGAGTGCATGGTGAATCTATAAGTGCTTGGGTTTTGGCGGAGTGATTGGATAAGTACATGGTGCTGGCTGGGTGATTGGAGGAGTGCATGGGTAGTGACAAAGAGATGGCTGGGCTGCATCAGTAGTGCTCAGGGGATTGTAGCAGTGCATGTGTTAGTGCCTGCGTCATTGCATGAGTACATGGGTAGTGACTGGATGATTAGAGTACTGCAAGGAGAGTGCATGGTGAATTTATAAGTGCTTGTGTTTTGGCGGAGTGATTGGATAAGTACATGGTGCTCGCTGGGTGATTGGAGGAGTGCATGGGTAGTGACAGGGCGATGGCTGGACTGCATCAGTAGTGCTCAGGGTATTGTAGCAGTGCATGAGTTAGTGCGTGGGTAATTGCATGAGTGCATGGGTACTGACTGGATGATTAGAGTAATGCAAGGAGAGTGCACGGTGAATTTATAAGTGCTTCGGTTTTGGCGGAGTGATTGGATAAGTACATGGTGCTCGCTGGGTGATCGGAGGAGTGCATGGGTAGTGACAGGGCGATGGCTGGACTGCATCAGTAGTGCTCAGAGTATTGTAGCAGTGCATGAGTTAGTGCCTGGGTCATTGGATGAGTACATGGGTACTGACTGGATGATTAGAGTACTGCAAGGAGAGTGGATGGTGAATTTATAAACGCTTGTGTTTTGGCGGAGTGATTGGACAAGGACATGGAACTGGTTGGGTGATTGGAGGAGTGCATGGGTAGTGACAAGGAGATGGCTGGACTGCATCAGTAGTCCTCAGGGGATTGTAGCAGTGCATGTGTTAGTGCCTGCATCATTGCATGAGTACATGGGTAGTGACTGGATGATTAGAGTACTGCAAGGAGAGTGCATGGTGAATCTATAAGTGCTTGTGTTTTGGCGGAGTGATTAGATAAGTACATGGTGCTGGCTGGGTGATTGGAGGAGTGCATGCGTAGTGACAGGGCGATGGCTGGACTGCATCAGTAGTGCTCAGGGTATTGTAGTAGTGCATGAGTTAGTGCATGGGTCATTGCATGAGTGCATGGGTACTGACTGGATGATTAGAGTAATGCAAGAAGAGTGCACAGTGAATTTATAAGTGCTTCGGGTTTGGCGGAGTGATTGGATAAGTACATGGTGCTCGCTGGGTGATCAGAGGAGTGCATGGGTAGTGACAGGGCGATGGCTGGACTGCATCAGTAGTGTTCAGAGTATTGTAGCAGTGCATGAGTTAGTGCATGGGTCATTGCATGAGTGCATGGGTACTGACTGGATGATTAGAGTACTGCAAGGAGAGTGCATGGTGAATCTATAAGTGCGCGGGTTTTGGCGGAGTGATTGGATAAGTACATGGTGCTGGCTGGGTGATTGGAGGAGTGCATGGGTAGTGACAAAGAGATGGCTGGGCTGCATCAGTAGTGCTCAGGGGATTGTAGCAGTGCATGTGTTAGTGCCTGGGTCATTGCATGAGTACATGGGTAGTGACTGGATGATTAGAGTACTGCAAGGAGAGTGCATGGTGAATTTATAAGTGTTTGTGTTTTGGCGGAGTGATTGGATAAGTACATGGTGCTCGCTGGGTGATCGGAGGAGTGAATGGGTAGTGACAGGGCGATGGCTGGACTGCATCAGTAGTGCTCAGGGTATTGTAGTAGTGCATGATTTAGTGCGTGGGTCATTGCATGAGTGCATGGGTACTGACTGGATGATTAGAGTAATGCAAGGAGAGGGCATGGTGAATTTATAAGTGCTTGGGTTTTGGCGGAGTGATTGGATAAGTACATGGTGCTCGCTGGGTGATAGGGGGAGTGCATGGGTAGTGACAGGGCGATGGCTGGACTGCATCAGTAGTGCTCAGAGTATTGTAGCAGTGCATGAGTTAGTGCCTGGGTCATTGGATGAGTACATGGGTACTGACTGGATGATTAGAGTACTGCAAGGAGAGTGGATGGTGAATTTATAAACGCTTGTGTTTTGGCGGAGTGATTGGATAAGGACATGGAACTGGTTGGGTGATTGGAGGAGTGCATGGGTAGTGACAAGGAGATGGCTGGACTGCATCAGTAGTCCTCAGAGGATTGTAGCAGTGCATGTGTTAGTGCCTGCGTCATTGCATGAGTACATGGGTAGTGACTGGATGATTAGAGTACTGCAAGGAGAGTGCATGGTGAATTTATAAGTGCTTGTGTTTTGGTGGAGTGATTGGATAAGTACATGGTGCTCGCTGGGTGATTGGAGGAGTGCATGGGTAGTGACAGGGCGATGGCTGTACTGCATCAGTAGTGCTCAGGGTATTGTAGCAGTGCATGAGTTAGTGCATGGGTCATTGCATGAGTGCATGGGTACTGACTGGATGATTAGAGTAATGCAAGGAGAGTGCACAGTGAATTTATAAGTGCTTCGGTTTTGGCGGAGTGATTGGATAAGTACATGGTGCTCGCTGGGTGATAGGAGGAGTGCATGGTTAGTGACAGGGCGATGACTGGGCTGCATCAGTAGTGCTCAGGGGATTGTAGCAGTGCATGTGTTAGTGCCTGGGTCATTGCATGAGTACATGGGTAGTCTGGATGATTAGAGTACTGCAAGGAGAGTGCATGGTGAATTTATAAGTGCTTGTGTTTTGGCGGAGTGATTGGATAAGTACATGGTGCTCGCTGGGTGATTGGAGGAGTGCATGGGTAGTGACAGGGCGATGGCTGGACTGCATCAGTAGTGCTCAGGGTATTGTAGCAGTGCATGAGTTAGTGCATGGGTCATTGCATGAGTGCATGGGTACTGACTGGATGATTAGAGTAATGCAAGGAGAGTGCACAGTGAATTTATAAGTGCTTGGGTTTTGGCGGAGTGATTGGATAAGTACACAAATGTCACATCAGGCCCGCCCCCTCCCTCCACCACTGTGCAAACGCGCCCCCTGGCGGGTTTTAAGTTGGGGGATTAATTCCCCTTGAATCCTGAGGGTCCCTGGGGCCAACAAGCCCACCAGGTACCTCCAGTAAGCGCCACAGAACTGCGTTGCAGAGAGGTGGTCCAAGGGCACTCCCCTTTTTACACCTCTCTGCAATGCAGCTCTGTGGCACTTACTGGAGGTACCTAGTGGGCTAGTTGGACCCAAGGGACCCTCAGGATTCAAGGGGACTTAATCCCCCAACTTACAACGCGCCAGAGGGCCTGTTTGCACAGTGGTGAAGGGAGCGGGTGGGGCCTGATATGACAAGGGTGCAAACGCGCCCCGTGGCGCGTTTTAAGTTGGGAGATTTAGTCCCCTTGAATCCTGAGGGTCCCTAAGGCCCAACTAGCCCACCAGGTACCTCCAGTAAGCACCACAGAGCTGCATTGCAGAGAGGTGGTCCGAGACCACGCCCCTTTTTACACCTCTCTGCAACGCAACTCTGTTGTACTTACTGAAGGTACCTGGTGGGCTAGTTGGCCCCCACGGACCCTCAGGATACAAGGGGACTTAATCCCCCAACTTAAAACGCACCACGGAGCGTGTATGCACACTTGTCACATCAGGCCCGCCCCCTCCCTTCACCACTGTGCAAACACGCCCCGTGGCGCGTTTTAAGTTGGAGAGGTGTAAAAAGGGGCGTGGCCTGGACCACCTCTCTGCAACGCAGGCCTGTGGCGCTAACTGGAGGTACCTGGTGGGCTTTTTGGCACCCAGGGGCCCTCAGGATTGAAGGGGAATTAATTCCCCAACTTAAAACGCGCCACAGGGTGTGTTTGCACACATGTCACCTCAGGCCCCGCCCCCTCCCTTCACCACTGTGCAAACGCGCCCCGTGGCGCATTTTAAGTTGGGGGATAAAGTCCCCTTGAATCCTGAGGGTCCTTGGGGTCCAACTAGCCCACCAGGTACCTCCAGTAAGTGCCACAGAGCTGCGTTGCAGAGAGGTGTAAAAAGGGGTGTGGCCTGGACCACCTCTCTGCAACGCAGCCCTGTGGCGCTTACTGGAGGTAACTGGTGGGCTAGTTGGCCCCCAGGGACCCCCAGTATTGAAGGGGAACCCATTTCCCAACTTAAAACACGCCACAGGGCGCATTTGCAGAGTGTTGCTGGGAGGGGGCGGGGCCTCCGGCACGATCGCGTGTTTTTTATTTTTTTTGGAAGGGGGGCTGTGTGGCCCCCCTTCTTTTTACTTTTTTTGGGCCCTGGGGACCCCATCCCCCAGGGCCTGACCCCTTTTTTAATTAAAAAAAAAAAAATTCCGGCCCCGGGGACCCCATCCCGTGGGGCATGGCCAGATTTTGTTTTTTTATGGAGGGGGGCTGCGTGGCCCCCCTCCTGAGGCCTCTATTGGCCCCGGGAACCCCATCCCCCGGGGCCGGCCTATATTTTAAAAAAATGTTTTTTAATTTTTTGGGGGGGAGGGGGGCCACGTGGCCCCCCTCCTGGGCCACTTCTAGCCCCGGGGACCCCATCCCCCGGGGCAGGCCCTATCTGTTGGGGACCGTGGGGGGAGCCCCAATGCCCCGACGGTCCCGCCGGCTCCCCGCCTCCTGCGGGAGCCGGCATTGCTTTTCCACATGGGGAGCTGCTGACATGCAGCTCCCCATGTGGAAAAGCAATCTGCTTTGCTTCATTGAAGTGAGAGTAGGTTTCCCTGCTCTCGCTTCAATGAAGCAAAGCAGTTTGCAATGACAGGGCGGGAGCCGCGAGGCTCCCGCCCTGCCATTGCAAACAGCAGTGTCCCAGGGGTGGGCACCCCGGGACACTGCAGGAGCCGGCCCTGGGGGGTGGCGGTCCCCAGGGCCATCAAGGGCTCCAGGAGGGGGGCCGCGGCCCCCCTCCCACCTGTTGCCCAGCCCCGGGGGGGTGGTGGTCCCCGGGGCTCGGGGATCCGTAACGGACCCCCAAATTTACATTTTTAGTGCCCCGGGAAGGTGGCGGTCCCCGGGGCGTGTGGGGGGGCTCGAGCCCCCCCACACAGGTATATATTTTTTTTTAAAAAGAAGCCCCGGGGGTGGTGGTCCCCGGGGCTGCGGGGGGGCCGTGTCCCCCGCAAATAATTAATGAAAGCCCCGGGGGTGGCGGTCCCTGGGGCTTGGGGGGCCTGGGAGGCCCCCCCACACATTTAAAAATTAGCCCCGGAGGGGTGGTGGTCCCTGGGGCTGCGGGGGGCTGTGTGCCCCCGCAACTCTTTAATCAAGCCCCAAGGTGGCGGTCCCCGGGGCAGTGTGGGGGGATTGGGGCCCCCCCACACATTTTTTCAGTGCCCCGGGACTTGGCCCACCCGGGGGCTTCAATCCAATGAAGCGCGGGAGCCCGCGCTTTGTTTTTTTTTAATTTTCGGCCGAAATTCGCGCTGGGTGCGCGAATCTCGCTGATTTTTATTTAAAAAAAATGCTTTTGTGGGACCCCCTGAGCAGGCCTAGGGGGTCAGGGTGTTTCTACCCTGCCCCCTTTCCTTTTTTTTCGCGTTTGTTTTTCTCTGGCTGCCAACACTTCCTGGTTTGGAGTGTTGACAGCCAATTAGAATAAAGCTCATGGACGGGAGGGTCCGCGGATCCTCCGTGCCTCTAAATATCGAAACTTTTATTTTTGATTTTCTCAGCAACTACTGAACGGATTTACACCATTTTTAAAAAGGTCGCTTTCTGAGCCAAGCAGTACCTTTTGCCAAATTTGGGGTAAATCCGTTCAGTAGTTTCGGCTGTAGCCTTGCATAAAGTTTCCTATTGGAAATTGATTTTTTGACTCTTATTTTTTGAATTTCTCTGGAATTACTGAACGGATTTACACCATTTAAAAAAAAGGGCGCTTTCTGAACCAAGCAGTAACTTTTTGCCAAATTTGGGGTAAATCCGTTCAGTAGTTTCGGCTGTAGGCTTGCATAAAGTTTCCTATTGGAAATTGATTTTTTGACTCTTATTTTTTGAATTTCTCTGGAATTACTGAACGGATTTACACCATTTAAAAAAAGGGCGCTTTCTGAACCAAGCACTACCTTTTGCCAAATTTGGTGTAATTCCGTTCAGCAGTTCGGGCTGTAGCCGTGGCTAAAGTTTCCTATGGGAATTAACATGGAGAAAACACGTTTTGGGACCCCCTTTTTCTCGGCCCCGCTTGCCGAATCACCCCGAAACTTTCAAGATAGGAGCGGACTAGAGCGGGCCATAAGTTTTGAAAATTTCGCGAAGATTCGTCAACCGGCACCAAAGTTATTGGGAAAAGAATGTTACAAATTTCCTATGGATAATAGGTCCTAACTATAACTATCTACTGGCGACCGCCAGTAGATAATATATATATATATATATCCTTTCCAGAACTCACTCTCATGTAGGATTGAGTCCGACACAGTGCAGGTAAACGGAATGGATTTATTCTGTTAAAATTCACAGCGCATGGTGCATTCTCCTAGAAACGCTATGGCAGACGCGTTTCAGCCGTGTAACGGCTTTCCTCAGTGCCAGTATTGAAGGCAGGTTTTTTCACCTGGGGGTCAAATTGAAGGTTCACTGACCACTCCCAGTGCAGTGGTGTCTCAACCCCTTTATGATTCTGCCTTAAAGTTGTACTTCACCTTGCGCTTTCAAGGGCAGATGCATGCTGGTACATGCAGTCCAGTGCGAAACCCCTTCAGTAAGTGAGTGATTTGAAACACCCAGTGGTGTCTCAACAATGTTGGCTCTTGGACCGCACTCCGCCGCAGCTGCCTGTTTCTGATGCCAAGACTGAACCATTCATATCCCTCATGCAGTTAATACTGCTGCCTCTCTCCCCTTGTTGCAGTGATGTGTTGCACCGTAGCTGTAAAGCTGCCTGGGGGGGCGACGCGTCGTACTAAATACAATGTCCATAACTGCTGGCTCACGCGTTGCTCCAAACCGAGGGGGCGTGCTGGTGCCAGTGCCCGCAAAACTGGCCAAACATCCTTTCCAGAACTCACTCTCAGGTAGGAATGAGTCCGACACAGCACAGGTAAACAGAATGCATTTATTCAGTTAAAATTCACAGCGCATGGTGCATTCTCCTAGAAACGCTATGGCAGATGCGTTTCAGCCGTGTAACGGCTTTCCTCAGTGCCGGTTTCGAAGGCAGGTTCTTTCACCTGGGTGTCAAATTGAAGGTACACTGACCACTCCCAATGCAGTGGTGTCTCAACCCCTTGATTCTGCCTTAAAGTTGTACTTCACCTTGGGCTTTCAAGGGCAGATGCATGCTGGTACATGCAGTCCAGTGTGAAACCCCTTCAGTAAGTGAGTGATTCGAAACACCCAGTGGTGTCCCAACAATGTTGGCTCTTGGACCGCACTCCACCACAGCTGCCTGTTTCTGATGCCAAGACTGAACCTTTCGTATCCCTCATGCAGTTAATACTACTGCCTCTCTCCCCTTGTTGCAGTGATGTGTTGCACCGTAGCTGTAAAGCTGCCTGGGGGGGCGACGCATCATACTAAATACAATGTCCATAACTGCTGGCTCACGCGTTGCTCCAAACCGAGAGGGCATACCGGTGCCAGTGCCCGCAATACTGGCCAAACATCCTTTCCAGAACTCACTCTCAGGTAGGAATGAGTCCCACACAGCGCAGGTAAACGGAATGGATTTATTCAGTTAAAATTCACAGTGCATGGTGCATTCTCCTAGAAATGCTATGGCAGACGCGTTTCAGCCGTGTAACAGCTTTTCTCAGTGCCGGTTTCGAAGGCAGGTTTTTTCACCTGGGGTTCAAATTGAAGGTACACTGACCACTCCCAGTGAGTGGTGTCTCAACCCCTTGATTCTGACTTAAAGTTGTACTTCACCCTGCGCTTTCAAGGGCAGATGCATGCTGGTACATGCAGTCCAGTGCGAAATATATATATAAAGCCTACTGCCAGTCACCAGTAGGTAGTTATATTTAGGCCCAGGGGATGGGGTCCCCGGGGCCAAAATCAACCTGGGGAGGGGGGGGGCATGGCCCCCTTCCCTTTTCCTTTAAATAAAAAATAAAGGACCCACCCCGGGGAATGGGGTCCCCCTGATCTAAATCAGCCCAGGGAAGGGAGGCCACGTAGCCTCTCGCACCTAATACAAAAAAAAGCAGACCAGCAAGTCACCGAAACCCCGCATCCTTTCTCCGCCATACTGCAAATGCGTCACCTGTAAGTCCCACACAGTTGGATTGCTGCGAGGTCTTGGGAGGCCACGCCCCCTTTCCCGACAGCTCTGCAAATGTGCTTCCTGGCGAACAGACCTTGTACGGGATGTCCACAGTATTGTGATAATATTCTTACTAAGTGGAATTTGTAAGCAATGTAGTTTCAGAGCAACTAATCCTGCATTGTCACAAGCACAAATGTGTGTTAAAAGTCATCATGTGAAAGGGAAGGTAACTTAGGAAAAGTGTACATGTTTAAAATGGCAGCATTTCTCCCCAGCCCTAACTGAAGACACATAACATGATCGGTGTGATGATTTATTGCACTTGAGTGCCTGAGGCATAGAAATTTGTAACCCACCTTACCTCATTGGATATTGCATTTTGTTCTTGCGTGTATTGCCAGATGTGTATTACAGGAAGCAGTTCTCTAATATGAGTGTGTATTACATAGTATTTACATGTACGTGAAGTATACACAGTTCTCACCTACTAAAAAGGCAATTATGTGTAGTTTTATCCATTGACACTGTAGTTTAAAGTTTAGTCATAAATTTTTCTTAGCTTTTTTTAAATTTTGTGCACTGTTTATTAGTTGGCTTGCTGAGCTTTAATCTTGTGCTGATGGTTGTGTTGTAACTGGTGTTCATTGATCCTTTTTGTCTCACCTTTCTAATTAATTAGTTAGTATGACTCGCTGCATTCTTGGTTGTTTTGTGATTCCATTGGTGTTCAAATGAATGACGTGGTTGTGCTGTGTGCCCTATTTCAATGATGGGTGGGTATAAGTGTGAGCCAACATGGCTTGTATGACTACTTGAATTGATATGGGCATTTTCTTTTGTAAATTCACTTTCTGCAGCCTGGCTCACTTTATCTACTATTTGCATCAGTGGATTTCCATGGCCAATCTAGAGCCCATGTTTTGTTTTTCCTTTCCCACTACCCATTTTTGAGACAGTATTCCCCATTTGTTAGTCCATACCGTTGAAAAGAGACACTTTTACATCGCAGCATTTAAGTTTGACTGTGGAAAATTCCACAGACATGTTGAACATGAACACCATGTATATCAGTATACTACTTAACATATGTGTCCGAATGAGATTTTCTGAACAACAAAATGTATGTTTGACATACTGTTCTGTGTTTACTCAGCTTACTCCTATACATTCTTGCACATTGCTTTATGAATCATGCCCAAAAACTGGGTCAAGAATGGTTACAGACCTATATTTGATAATATATTTAAGGTGTAGAAGAAACAAAAAATCACTCAGTGCCTGATGTACGAAATTTCCATTCCCAAAAAGTGGTTGCAAATTGCACACCGACTTTTTTCAAATGGAAAAAAAAAATGCAAATCAACCTTTGTACTAATGTGTCGGTTCACAAAATTCCAAATCATAGTGGGTCGCAAGCTGACCTACCTCATCAATATTCATGAGGTCGGATGTAAACTGCCACAAACTATGACTGTATGCCACTACAGGCATTGTATCCTGCTGGGGTCAGCCGACCACCATGTCTGTGATAGCATTTTTAATAAAGTCAGTTTTGTTTTAAAAAAATGTATTTGTAATTGCATTGTATATAGCGCTTACTATCTCTGCTGAGGCATTGGAGTGCTTTCAGGTGAGTAGCGCACTATTCCGGAACCCAAAGGTGGACTAGTGGTGGATTAGTAGAGGGAAATACAAATTGTTATTGAGAGTGGTGGGAGTGGTGGACATGTGAGTATGTCCGTTGGATGAATAGGATAGAGGATGGATAGAGGAGGAAAGAGTTTAAAAAGGATTATTTGGGGGTCGATAGTAATAAAAGAGGTTTAGGATAAATCAGAGAGCCTGCTAGTTGAATGAATAGTGTAAAGGACAGATAGAGTTTGGAAAGAATTGTTTGGGGAATTCATAATGGTAAAAGAGTTTTTGGATGAGTCAGAGAGTGTAGTTAGGGAATATTTTGGAAGAGGAATGGAATGGATCATGTAGTGGTGATTGGATGGCATTTGGGGAGAATGAAAATATTTCTTCTCTACAATGGGAGGAATATATATATAAATATGTAGATACATGACCACACATAAGAGGTATACATACATATACGCATATGGAAAAATAATCAGGAGATATGAAATTGTACTGGATAAAGTCCCATATGTACATTCATGGATAAATATTTACAAACTCAAGGTTTCCATTTTTGCTGTAAATTAAGTTTTTTATTATATATTTTTTTTAATGTGCTCCCCATTATTTCAATATTGAAGCACTTATAGATACAATTGCTATAATCATTTATACACATTGTGACAGATGTGTTATTATGGAAGGTAAACCCATAAACATACACTCATCATCTTCTATGCTGTTGATGCATTGATTTACTTATATATGGATATAATGATTAAGTTATGCATATATGCATGTATGTATATAATATTTTTTATTTTGTTATGTTTTTTAAATATATATATATATATATTTTCATTCCTATAGAAAGTATAAAAAAGCATATATAGAGATCCATACCTAAATTTTGGTTTGCGTTTTTTCCCATTACTTCATTAGCATAATTTGGTTTTATTATTTAATTATTTTGAATTTATGTATTAATGTTTTTTATATGGCTATAATGATGGAGTTATTGGCATAATTATATTAACACATTGTGACAGAAATGTGTTATTATAGGAAAGTAAGCCCATAAACATACACTCATCACCTTCTATGCTATCGATGCATTGATTTACTTATATATGGATATAATGATAAAGTTCTACATATATGAATGTATGTATATAATTTTTTTTATTTATTTATGTTTTTTAAATATTGATTTATTATTTTATTTTCATTCCTATAGTAAGTATAATAAATTATATATAGAGATACATTCCTATATATTGGTTGCATTTTTTTCCATTACTTAATTAGCATCATTTGGTTTTAATATTTAATTATTTTGATTTATGTATTAATGATTTGTACTAATAAGCACATTGAATAGTTGGCATTTACACATTCTTTCTGTATAGTCATATTGATATGTTGAGGTATGAGTGATCTTAATAAATGAAGATACATAAGCACCTAGTCAAATTTTATGTAATTACCTATACACATTTTACGTATAAATATTAGGAGTGTACATATTTTAACCATAAGTAATATATACATTTGTACATTTGTTAAGCATAAATATGATACTATATATATTTTTATTAATAAGTAATATGTGCATATGCACAAAGACATGCGTGTATCAGCTATACATGAACATAATCAAGATATGCATGTTTACAAACACACATATACGCACCATTGGTGTCTTGTGTATACTATTGCTGTACATTTGTATTGTGAAAATGGTGGTCATGTGGGGAACAGTCAGCTCTTGTGTAATCTTCTGAAGATAAGATGGTTATCTGTGGATCTTATGTTTGGGGGTAATGAATCCTATAGTTTGGCTGCCTGAACAGAGAAAGATGTTCCAACCATGTTTTTTTCGTGTATGCTGGAATTTTTAGGAAAGATGCTTCATTTAAAAAGAAAAGGTTTTTTTGTTTCTTTGTTTGAGAACTGGCAGTGGTCCCATGGACCACTGTGTACTCCCCAAGAAAGGCTTTAATTTGTGAACTGGTTAACAGCTTGTTTGAGGTGTCGGCAAAATGTAATGATTTGCGACTGGATTGATTGGAATGAATAGCTATTTCATGAATAGCTATTTGAAGAGGATGCCTTAAACACGCCCCTTCCAAATACTCATGTGTTACGAGTTTATGAAATTTTAATATTCAATACAGCGCGTTCAGTGATCATAACCCACTTACTTTAGTGCTTGCTGTCCAGTCCCAGCCGCCAGTATTAAAAAGCCGGGCAGGGGGCTCCTCGATCGCGGTGACGGACCAAGGCAGAAGGCTGAGATGGGCCAAGATAGATACCGTCGCTTTTAATATTTCCTTATTTGACAGGGGTTACCAGGAAATATTGAAATGTTTAGATTTAGGCGTGGAAGGGGCAGAGTTAATAGAGGCCTTTAGGAATATTGCAATTCTGGTGGATAGCTTGCTGAAGTCCACAACACACGTGCCCAGTGGGGGCACTCCCAGGTGGTTTGATAGTCAATGCTCGCAGGCTTTAAGAAAGTTAAAAGCAGCACTTAAGCAGACTCCAAGGGACAGGGAGCGGGTGGCGGCTTGCCGTTTAAGTTATAAGCAAGTAGTTAAAGGTCGAAAGGGCCAACTCCAGCGCGCAGCCTGGGAGGAGCTTACAGAGGCGGCGGAATTGAAAGACTCTGCCCGCTTTTGGAGAGTGATTAATAACCCATGCTTTACGGATTCGAACAAGCCTGGGTTAAGTAATAACATTCTCCCAGATCAATGGCAGCTACACTTCCAGGGATTGTATAACCACTTGCATAGCCGGGATGAGTCACAGACGCCAATACCAATATTAAATACTAATTTCGTGACCCTCTCCTTGGATGAAGTGAGTTTAGGAATTGAGGGCCTGATGAGGAATAAGGCACCGGGACCAGATGGGATCCCACCAGACCTCTTTCGTAGTAACACGGAGGTCTGGGCCCCACTCATAACCAGGGTACTAAATGCTGCAATAACTTCAGCAATGCCAGCATCTTGGTCCTCTGCCATCATTGTGCCAATCTTTAAGAAAGGCGACAGGGCTAGTCCACACTGTTATCGCCCCATATCCTTGATAGATGTTTCAGCGAAGGTCTTGGGGCGGGTGATTTTAAACAGGCTGATGGATTGGGCAGAGGATAAACATATTATTACGGATGCCCAATATGGGTTCCGCCCAGGGAAGTCCACCATAGACCAATGCCTTAATTTGTATCTCATTACCGCAAAATACACAGTAGCCAAGCCAGGGGCGTTATACCTAGCCTTTATGGACCTCACTGCGGCCTTTGACCGCGTGAACCGTCGCAAACTGTGGGTAATCATGGGTGAACTTGGGGTGGACCCGGTAATAATAAATATTCTTCAATCACTACACTCCAACACTACAGCTGCTGTTAGATACACACAGGAAGGGAAGGTAACAGACTTTTTTAAATGCACAAGTGGGGTCAGACAAGGATGCATACTAGCACCGTTTCTGTTTACTTTATACATTAACGGCCTAGATTCCACCTTGAGCGCCATTAAAGCAGACCCGCAGAGAATAGGCGCAAGAGCGTTTCTGGTCCTACTTTACGCAGATGACTTGGTGCTCCTTGCCCGTACCCCAAATGGCTTGCAGCTTTTAATTAATGGTTTCGTGAAGTTTATGGAAAACCTGGACATGTCTCCCAATCTTTCAAAATCGTATGTCAAGGAAACGGGGAAGAAGCCAAGTAAATCCTATAATTACACCATAGGCTCTCATAACCTAGGCAAAGTTCCAGCTTTCGCTTATTTGGGCATGTTTTTTGACGGCCATTTGAATTTTAAACATTTGCTGGAGGAGAAGTGCTTGGCCCTGACTAGATCCACAGGTTCCATTGCAATTTTTGCACGAAGGTTGGGATGTTGGACTCCGGGCACGATTTTAAAATTATACAATTCAATCTGCCGCTCAAAGGTTTTATATGGAAGCGAGGTGTGGGGATTCGCCAAGGTTAATAACTTGCAAAGGGAAGAGAATAAATATCTGAGATGTCTATTGAAGGTCCCTCATAGCACCACGGCATTTAGTGTGCATGAAGAACTGGGGATCAATTACATTTCTGACCTGGTCACAGTTAAGCCCCTTCTATGCTGGTTGAAGGTTTGGACAAATGCAGAGGCGGGCTTGACAAGGCTGGTAATCCAGGATTCTCTTGCACTAGACCACGGGTTGAAAATTCCCTGGATAAAATATGTCAGGGAATGTTTTTCTAATTTAGAGCGTGCAGACTTATTCACTAAACCGGACAAAATAATAACTCAGGATAAGGCTGTCATCAAAGATTTGTATAAGAAGTTTACCATGGCGCAACGCGAAGCTACTGAACTCACTAAACACAGGGTGAGAGATCACATTTTAGTCAAAACAACCCAGGGTATAGAACCATATTTAACACTATTGACGAGTGCACATGATAGATTTTTAATTACGCGTTTTAGATTAAATTTTATTCATCATTTATTGGCGGTGCCGGCAGGTTTTATTACGAACCCAGAAGAGTCGTCAGATGTTTTTACACTTTTCTGTGTGTCCAATGGGGTACAAGATCAGACACCACAGCATACTCACGAAAACAAGTGGAGATCTTGCGATCATCCACAAAGACAACATCAAATGCTCCACATCCACAAACACCAACACACCATTCATTGAACACACACTTTTCAAACTGCAAACAGACAGCAAAAGCACTGTCAAAGGAACCCTCATGTACTGTCCTCCTGGACCACAGACCGGCTTCAGCAACCTCATTATGGTCTTCATCGCACCTCTTGCTATCATATCCAAGGATTTCCTCCTTCTGAGTGACCTCAACTTCCACCTGGACGACCCCATGAACCCCAACTCCTCAGATATTCTTGAAAGCTTAAACAACACTGGACTCTCCCAGCTCATCCAAAGCTCCACGCACACTGCAGGAAAGACTCTAGACTCCATTTTCACCTCCAGCAGCAAGAAGAAATTCAGCCACATCACCCCACTGAAATGGACAGAACACTATCATTCATTTCCTCCTCTGCGCGACACAAGCCACTACACCAGAAAGACCCAGTGCACTTGGACTAAGCTGGAATAAAATAACAGAGGCAGTCTACCACAGCATTCTCAATTTCAACCAATCCAACATCACCAGCAACCTACCCAACAACATAAGAATATGAAATGATTGTATCCCAAACTGAACTTATATCCTCGCTCCCATCATCAACACCAAACAAAGAAGAGCAAACAAGCAATCCAGATGGTGCACCAATGACCTCAGGGAATCCAAACGCTACTTCAAACAACTGGAGAGGAAATGGAGATCCAGCAGGAAAGCCATCACCCGAAAAACCTACAAGTTTGCACTCAGGCATTACCATAACCAAATCAGAGAAACAAAGAAAAGGGCCCTGATGCTGAGAATATAATCCAGCTCTGTTAGAAATGGGATCTTTAGTTGGCAAGGGCTTGCACCTTTGTCCAAGTAGGGATCCTTCTTCCTAGTCAGGGTAAGGGTGTTACACTCGTGAAGTAACCCCTGCTCACCCTCGTGGTAGCTTGGCACGAGCAGTCAGGCTTAATTCAGAGGCAGTGTGTAAAGCATTTGCACATAACCAACAGTAATACAGTGTAAGCACTACAAACGGACACCACACCAGTTTAGAAAAATAACCAATATTTTATATACTCAAGACAAGACCAATTACGACAAAAATCCACAATACTATACTTTACGAATGAATGCTTGATACGGTAACTTCTTCTTTGCCGGAATAGTCCAAAAGCAAAGTTCGTATGCGAGTCGGTAGCTCCGTCCGAGCCTACCGTGATGCTGAAAACCACAGAGTCTAACAGTTCCAGCCGACCGCGTCGATACGGGCCAGCAGAGTCGTGAACAGACTCGGTTACAGTACTTTCTCGTTGTGGCTGGTACGGAGTGTACGAGCCGGTCGGCGTGCGTCGCGGTTGCGGTGCAAGACGGAGCGATGCAAGGTGCGGTGTCCCTCGATGCGGTGCAGGCAGCGGCTCGATGAGCGTCGTGCAGACGGAGTCGGTGAGTCCAAGGCGTGCGATGCAGGGTGAGACGATGCTCGATGCGGTGCTGACAGGTTGCGATGCAGGCGACCGAGCCGGAGTGCGGGAGCTGGCGTCGGACAGCGGTGCGAGTCGGAGCGGTGCGTCGCAGACGTGCGAGCGGTGCCCCAAATGCGGTGCGGTCTCGACTCTTGAGCCAGTTGCAGCGACCGCGTCGGTCGGGTCCGGTTGGTTCAGTGAAGCGATGCGATGCGAACTGCGGTGCCCACAGGTCACGGTGCAAGCAGCGGCTCGATGTTGGCGGCGTCGGACGTCGCCCGCGGTGAGACCAGGGTTGCGATGCGAAGCGGGGCGATGCGGTCTGCGGTGCAAACAGGTCACCGGCCAGGGATGGATTCGGTTGACGGAGTCGGTTGCAGTTCCCTTCCTCTGTGGCAACTGAAACAGCGTTCCAGAAGCGGTACCCAGAGGCTTGTGAAGTCTTTGTAGTCCCTGAGACTTCTTAACAGGAGGATAGCTCGGTTCCAGGCCCTTGGAGATACTCAGCACAAGTTTGTAGAAAGTTCAGTCCAGTCCTTTCACTGCCCAAGACAGAAGCAGCAACTGCAGGCCAACCCAACAAAGCAACAACACAGCAAAGGGGCAGTACTCCTCCTGGCAGCTCTTCCAGCTCTTCGTCTTGGCAGGTTCCTTGATTCCAGCGAGATCTAAATTCATGGGGTCAGGGCCCCAATATTTATATCCCAAATTCCTTTGTTCTCTGAAGGCAGAGAGGCCTTTGCCTAGTCCAAACCAGTTCTGGAGCACTTTGTTGACAAGTCTCCGTCCCTTCTTTCAGTGAGTAGGCCAGGGACATCAGACGCACCACAGGAGGTGGAGCCAGCATTGTGGAGGGAAGGCACTGTCCTATTCAGGGCCCAGGTGCGACCCCTCCCACCCATCTACATGTAGATCTTGCTATTCAGCCCTGCGCTGACTCACCCTGTCTCCTGGCATCCCCCAGCCCCTGTCACTCACACTCCAGACAAGGAATACACAACCTCGCAGAGGCAGGCTTGGATGGTTAGACAAGAAAATACCCACTTTCTAAAAGTGGTATTTTCAAACACAGAATGTTAAAACCAACTTCACTAAAAGCTGCATTTTATCATTCTGAGTCCAGGCATACTAAACTCGAATTTCTACCATGTTCCCGGGGTCAGTTAGGATTATAAACTGTAATAATCAAAACCGCCCGTTCTGGCCTAGGGGAACAGGTAGCCTTGCAATAGTGAAAAACGAACTAGGCTGTAATTCACTATCAGGACATGCCGCACACACCAGGGCATGTCCTACCTTTCGCGTACAACGCACCCTGCCCACAGGGGTACCCTGGGCCTACCTTAGGGTGACTAACATGTAGCAAAGGGAAGGTTTAGGGACTTGCAAGTGTGTGCACTTGGCAAGTCGACATGGCAGCCCCAGGCTGCGCACAGGCTCTGCGATGGCAGGCCCGAGTTACACTTTACGGGCTGTTTGCGTGGGTGGCACAATCCAGTGCTGCAGCCCACCAACAGCATTTGGTCTATAGGCCCTGGCACTCGCAGTGCACTTTACAAGGGACTGACACATAAACCAAATAGGCCAATCATGGAAACACCAATCCATACACATTTTATACAGGAGCACTTGCACTTTCCCACTGGACCGCAGTGAGGAAAGAGCGCAGAATCATTACACCAGCAAAAACAGAGTCAAAACCGGGAGGTCAGAAAGCAAAAGTCAGGGGAAACACGCCAAAAGATGCCAAGTCTAACACATGTCCCCTCCAGCTGAAAGTAGGGAGAACTACCCAACCCCATTGGAGTTCTCTTCACTAAGGCGGAAGAACCTGGACATCTGCGTTGGCGTGTTCTGTACCAGGACGGTGTTCCACCGTAAAGTCCATTCCCTGTAGGGAGATGGACCACCTCAGCAGTTTTGGATTTTCACCCCTCATTTGCATCAACCATCTGAGGGGCCTGTGGTCTGTCTGAACCCGGAAGTGAGTCCCAAACAGGTATGGTCTCAACTTCTTCAGTGCCCAGACCACAGCAAAAGCTTCCCTTTCTATGGCACTCCACCTCTGTTCCCTGGGAAGTAGTCTCCTGCTAAGGAAGACTACAGGCTGATCCAGGCCCTCTTCGTTCAGTTGTGAGAGCACCGCTCCCACACCATGCTCTGAAGCGTCAGTCTGCACGACGAATTCCTTGGAGAAGTCAGGTGCCTTGAGCACGGGCGCCGTGCACATGGCTGCCTTCAGGGCATCAAAAGCTTTCTGGCAGGACTCAGTCCAGATCACCTTCCTGGGCTGCCTCTTAGAGGTCAGCTCTGTTAAGGGGGCAACGATGGTGCCATAGCCCTTAACAAATCTCCGATAGTAACCGGTGAGACCTAAGAAGGCTCTCACCTCTGTCTGGGTCTTGGGGGTTCCCAAGCCAGAATGGTGTCAATCTTGGGTTGTAGGGGCGCCACCTGGCCGCTTCCTACCTGGTGTCCCAAGTACACCACAGAACCCTGCCCGATCTGGCACTTACTGGCCTTGATCGTGAGGCCTGCACCTTGCAGAGCCCTCAACACTTTCTCAAGGTGCTGTAAATGTTCTTCCCAGCTGGAACTGAACACAGCAATGTCATCCAGGTAGGCGGCACTGAAATCCTCCAGCCCAGCCAACACCTGATTGACCAACCTCTGAAAGGTGGCAGGGGCATTCTTCAACCCAAAGGGCATCACCCGGAATTGGTAATGACCTTCTGGGGTTGAGAATGCTGATCTCTCCTTGGCCCCATCGGTTAAGGCAATCTGCCAGTACCCAGACGTCAAATCAAACGTGCTGAGGAACCGGGCAGCTCCCAACCGATCAATGAGCTCATTAGCTCTGGGGATGGGGTGCGTGTCAGTCCTGGTGACGGCATTGAGCCCACGGTAGTCCACACAAAACCGGAGTTCTGGAGTGGCACCGGGCGCCGCAGCCTTTGGGACCAAGACCACTGGGCTGGCCCAAGGACTGTGGGAGGGCTCAATCACCCCTAACGCCAACATCTTAGAGACCTCCTCCTTGATGCTGGCTCTGACCCGGTCAGTCAACCTGTAAATCTTGTGCTTCACAGGATGGCTGTCACCAGTGTCCACGTCATGGGTACACCAGTGAGTAACACCAGGGGTCAGAGAGAACAGTGGGGCGAACTGTCCCAACAACTGGCGACAGTCCCCCTGCTGCTCCTGAGTCAGAGTAGGGGAGAGGATCACACCCTCTACTGACCCATCATGCTCCTTGGTAGACAGGAGGTCAGGGAGAGGCTCACTCTCCTCTTCCACCCCATCATCTGTCGCCAAGAGCATACTCACTTCGGACCTGTCGAAGTGGGGCTTGAGGCGGTTCACGTGTAGGACCCTCAAAGGGTTCCTTGGAGCCTGCAAATCCACCAGGTAGGTGACGTCACTTTTGCGCTCCTTTACCTCATATGGCCCAGTCCACTTGTCCTGCAAGGCACAAGGTGCCACTGGGGCCATGACCCACACTTTTTGCCCAGGTTGAAATTCGACCAGAGTGGCATTCTGGTCATACCATCTCTTCATTTCCTCCTGGCTTGCTTCTAGGTTCGCCTGAGCGAGTTTCCTGAAGCGGGCAGTTTGGTTTCTAAAGGCCAGCATGTAGCTAAATACATCCTGGGAGTTTTCCTGGGAGCTGCCTCCCAGCCTTCCTTTACCAAACTCAGAGGTCCTCTGACAGGGTGGCCATACAGGAGCTCAAAGGGGCTGTACCCAAGAGACTTCTAAGGCACCTCCCTGTATGCAAAGAGTAGGCATGGCAAGAGGACGTCCCACTTACGCCTCATGGGTTCTGTTAGACCCTTGATCATGCCTTTCAAGGTCTGGTTGAATCTCTCCACCAGACCGTTTCCTTGTGGGTGGTAAGGAGTGGTGAACTTGTAGGTTACACCACACTCCTTCCACAGGGATGTCATATACTTCGATATGAAATTGGTCCCCCTATCAGAAACCACCTCTCTGGGGAATCCCACACGGGAAAAGATCCCCATTAACGCCCGGCCCACCACTGGCGCCGTCGTTGTCCTGAGAGGGATTGCCTCCGGGTACCGGGTGGCATGGTCCACCAAGACCAGGATATACCTGTTGCCCATGGCTGTCTTGGGATCCAGTGGCCCCACTATATCCATCCCTACCCTTTCAAAGGGTGTTCCAACAACAGGAAAAGGTTGGAGAGGAGCTTTGACCTTCCTCCCACTCTTACCACTTGCCTGGCAAGTTTGGCAAGACCTACAGTGTGCATCTGACTGCCTTCGCATTTGGGGCCAAAGAAGTGGGTGACAAGCCTGTCAAAGGTCTTGTCCTGCCCCAAATGTCCTGCCAAAGGCACGTCATGAGCCAGACCCAGTAGGAAGGTCCTGAAGCGCTGGGGTACCACCAGCACACGGGCTGACCCAGGCTCAGCAACCTTAGGCTCACTGTATAGGAGACCACTCTCCCAGTAGATCAGATGTGACCCGGACTGATTACCAGCTGCCTGGTCTGCAGCCTGCCGCCGCAGACCCTCCAGAGTAGGGCACTCGTTCTGCTCCCTGCAGAACTCCTCCCTGGTGGGACCCCCTTCTTGCTGCCAATGGGTCAGCTCAGAGATGTCTCCCAGTTCGGCTACCTGCTCCCCTGTAGGCACCGGGCGTCCCCCTCGAGGTCCGCCTCCTCCCGGTCCGTGGGAACTTCGGGGGCCGGTTTCCCGCGCCCCTGCCCTTTCTCTTGGCAGGGACTTGGGCCACTGTTTCAGGCTCCAAGTCCTCTTGATCACCCTTTTGGCTGCCATTGACCGAGTAGACACGCATGCCCACTCTGGCAACCCAAGCATCTCCAAGTGAGACCTGAGCTCAACCTCCTTCCATGAGGACTGCTCCAGGTCGTTCCCTAGCAGACAATCTACAGGCATGGTAGGGCTCACAACCACCCTCAAGGGACCTGAGACCCCCCATTCAAAGGGAACCTGCGCCACCATACATTGGCGCTCTGAGTTGTCGACAGCAACTACTTGGTGGAATGCTCCTGGGACTACTTGCTTCTCAGACACCAGGTGACACCGGACTGAGGTCACACTGGCTCCAGTGTCTCTGAGAGCCTCTACCCTGTTCCCATTAATGGTCACCCAGGTGCTATATTTCTTTGTGTTAGGGGGCACCTGGTTTCCTGGGACCATCTCACTGTCCCCTAGTGAGACAAGGGTCATTTCTGCGGGATCCCCACCCTCCTGTGGGCACCCCTCCTCCCCAAGCGCTACACTAGCCAACACTTTGGACTGTCCACCGGTGGGCGGCTGTGTCCCCTTCGGGCACTTGGGGTCCCCTTAAAGTGACCTACCTGGTCACATGCATAACACTTGCGGGGGCCGGTCTCAACAGGCTTCCCTGTAGAGACCCCTTTCTTCTTATCACCGGGGGCTGGGAACCTTTACCCTGGGTACTAGTTTGGGGCCCTTTAGAGAACTCCTGTCCTTTACCCTTGTCCCCCCACTTTTCTGCTGGGGACCCTGCCCACCTTTGGCTGAGTCTCCCCAAACGCTTTCTTGTGGACCCTGGTACTCACCCAGCGGTCCGCTTCCATAGCAAGCTTCCTGGGGTCAGTTAGCTTACTATCCACTAGGTGCTGGCGCAGATCTGCAAAACATAGACTAGACAAGTGCTCCCATGCAATCAAGTTGTAGAGCCCCTGAAAATCTGTTACACTACTGCCCTTCACCCAACCATCCAGCGACCTGCAGAACACATCCACACATTCCAACCAAGTGTTGGCATCAGACTTCTTACTGGACCTGAACTGATCCCTGTACTTTTCAGGAGTAAGACCATACTTCGTGAGAAGGGCATCCTTCATGTCAGCATAGGTGCGGTGATACCCCTTACCCAAAGCTATCAGAGCATCCCTTGCTTCTTCAGGGAAAAGCGGCCACAATCCTGCTCCCCAATTCTCCTCAGGGACCCCATTCATGTGTATGGCCGCCTCATAACCCTGAAACCACCTTTGTATGTCATCCCCCTTCTTGAACTCCTTGCCTACGTTCTTGGGAATGTGCACAATCCTGTCTGCCTTTCTGGACGAATTGCTGCCACCATCTGAGCCTGACTTACTCCTAAGTTCTAGCTCCTTCAGTTCTCTCTCATGCTCTAAGAGCATCTTCCTCTCTTCTATGGCCAATCTCTTCTCCTCCCGCTCGCTCTCCAGCCTGAGCTTCTGCAGCTCAAACTGCCTTGCCTCCCGCCTGTCCTCCAGCTCCTCTGGGGACAGACTGCTGCTGCCTGATCTGGCGGGTTCCCCCCTACCTAAAAGCACATCCACCCTGGAAATAGGCTCCTCCACCTCCTCACTGAGATCACCAGGCTGCCCATTGGCATGTCTGGCTGCTACCCAGGCCCTCAGCGCCTTCTGTAGCTCCTCCTTCCTTGTGAGGCCTTTAATTTGGACTTTCAGGTTTTTACAAATCGCTCGTAGCTCCTTTACAGCGTAGGATTCCAACCTATCCTCCTCAAAGATAACTTCCAGAGATGCAACGGATGATGCAATTGATTCAGGCATGACAAAAGTAGTGAGTTGAAAACTGGCAAGATCAAAAATAGGCCAAAAGAAAAAGAACCAGTATGTGGTACGTAATGGTCTGCGATATGGTAGTAGTGCACACCAATCACTGTAAGTCAAGTGCAAACACAAGTCCTATCCTCACCGCTGACAACCAATGTTAGAAATGGGATCTCTAGTTGGCAAGGGCTTGCACCTTTGTCCAAGTAGGGATCCTTCTTCCTAGTCAGGGTAAGGGTGTTACACTCGTGAAGTAACCCCTGCTCACCCTCGTGGTAGCTTGGCACGAGCAGTCAGGCTTAATTCAGAGGCAGTTGTAAAGCATTTGCACATAACCAACAGTAATACAGTGTAAGCACTACAAACGGACACCACACCAGTTTAGAAAAATAACCAATATTTTATATACTCAAGACAAGACCAATTACGACAAAAATCCACAATACTATACTTTACGAATGAATGCTTGATACGGTAACTTCTTCTTTGCCGGAATAGTCCAAAAGCAAAGTTCGTACGAGTCGGTAGCTCCGTCCGAGCCTACCGTGATGCTGAAAACCACAGAGTCTAACAGTTCCAGCCGACCGCGTCGATACGGGCCAGCAGAGTCGTGAACAGACTCGGTTACAGTACCTTTCTCGTTGTGGCTGGTACGGAGTGTACGAGCCGGTCGGCGTGCGTCGCGGTTGCGGTGCAAGACGGAGCGATGCAAGGTGCGGTGTCCCTCGATGCGGTGCAGGCAGCGGCTCGATGAGCGTCGTGCAGACGGAGTCGGTGAGTCCAAGGCGTGCAATGCAGGGTGAGACGATGCTCGATGCGGTGCTGACAGGTTGCGATGCAGGCGACCGAGCCGGAGTGCGGGAGCTGGCGTCGGACAGCGGTGCGAGTCGGAGCGGTGCGTCGCAGACGTGCGAGCGGTGCCCCAAATGCGGTGCGGTCTCGACTCTTGAGCCAGTTGCAGCGACCGCGTCGGTCGGGTCCGGTTGGTTCAGTGAAGCGATGCGATGCGAACTGCGGTGCCCACAGGTCACGGTGCAAGCAGCGGCTCGATGTTGGCGGCGTCGGACGTCACCCACGGTGAGACCAGGGTTGCGATGCGAAGCGGGGCGATGCGGTCTGTGGTGGAAACAGGTCACCGGCCAGGGATGGATTCGGTTGACGGAGTCGGTTGCAGTTCCCTTCCTCTGTGGCAACTGAAACAGCGTTCCAGAAGCGGTACCCAGAGGCTTGTGAAGTCTTTGTAGTCCCTGAGACTTCTTAACAGGAGGCCAGCTCGGTTCCAGGCCCTTGGAGATACTCAGCACAAGTTTGTAGAAAGTTCAGTCCAGTCCTTTCACTGCCCAAGACAGAAGCAGCAACTGCAGGCCAACCCAACAAAGCAACAACACAGCAAAGGGGCAGTACTCCTCCTGGCAGCTCTTCCAGCTCTTCGTCTTGGCAGGTTCCTTGATTCCAGCGAGATCTAAATTCATGGGGTCAGGGCCCCAATATTTATATCCCAAATTCCTTTGTTCTCTGAAGGCAGAGAGGCCTTTGCCTAGTCCAAACCAGTTCTGGAGCACTTTGTTGACAAGTCTCCGTCCCTTCTTTCAGTGAGTAGGCCAGGGACATCAGACGCACCACAGGAGGTGGAGCCAGCATTGTGGAGGGAAGGCACTGTCCTATTCAGGGCCCAGGTGCGACCCCTCCCACCCATCTACATGTAGATCTTGCTATTCAGCCCTGCGCTGACTCACCCTGTCTCCTGGCATCCCCCAGCCCCTGTCACTCACACTCCAGACAAGGAATACACAACCTCGCAGAGGCAGGCTTGGATGGTTAGACAAGAAAATACCCACTTTCTAAAAGTGGTATTTTCAAACACAGAATGTTAAAACCAACTTCACTAAAAGCTGCATTTTATCATTCTGAGTCCAGGCATACTAAACTCGAATTTCTACCATGTTCCCGGGGTCAGTTAGGATTATAAACTGTAATAATCAAAACCGCCCATTCTGGCCTAGGGGGAACAGGTAGCCTTGCAATAGTGAAAAACGAACTAGGCTGTAATTCACTATCAGGACATGCCGCACACACCAGGGCATGTCCTACCTTTCGCGTACAACGCACCCTGCCCACAGGGGTACCCTGGGCCTACCTTAGGGGTGACTAACATGTAGCAAAGGGAAGGTTTAGGGACTTGCAAGTGTGTGCACTTGCCAAGTCGACATGGCAGCCCCAGGCTGCGCACAGGCTCTGCGATGGCAGGCCCGAGTTACACTTTACGGGCTGTTTGCGTGGGTGGCACAATCCAGTGCTGCAGCCCACCAACAGCATTTGGTCTATAGGCCCTGGCACTCGCAGTGCACTTTACAGGGGACTGACACATAAACCAAATAGGCCAATCATGGAAACAGCAATCCATACACATTTTATACAGGAGCACTTGCACTTTCCCACTGGACCGCAGTGAGGAAAGAGCGCAGAATCATTACACCAGCAAAAACAGAGTCAAAACCGGGAGGTCAGAAAGCAAAAAGTCAGGGGAAACACGCCAAAAGATGCCAAGTCTAACACGCTCCAACAACTGCAAGGAATTATTGGCAATCATCAAAGAATTCTCCAACTCACAGCTGCAACCACGACCATCACCCCTTCGCAAGAACTCTGCAACAACCTCTCTGACTTCTTCCACATCAAACAATCAAAAATGTGGATCCCCAGCCCCAACCAGAGGACCTCATCAACTCCAGCAAATACGAACACCTAACCAATTGGATCCCACTCACCATCGAAGATACACCCTCTATAATGAAGTCAGTCGACTCAGTGGCCTCCATGGACGAATTGTTCTCAAGCCACAGGGACACAACGGGCTTCTCTGTGACACACATCTTCGACGTAGGATTGCGTATTGCCTCAAAAGCTTTGCAAACTTGATCCAGCACAAGGCAACAACTGGCCCCGTGACCCGCAGTTTCTCACAGCTCCGACACAGGACTGTGCAACACCTCGGCGTTTTCCCTAGCGCAGCCCAACACAACGCATCTCAACAAAACAGCTGACCCAGCTAGACAAAGAGTGGCGCATCTCAACACCTTGCAAGCCCTCGTGGCTTTACCAGCACTGGCCCAACACAACTCACTCCGACTTCAGCAACAATGCCTCGATACATGAGTCTTTGCATGCCCCAGTGACTTCCTCAGCACTGCAGGACCTCACATTGCAAGCTCCCGTTGACAGTCACTGACTTCTTTGCATGACGCATCTTGGTGCAGGACCTCACATTGCAAGCTCCATGTCAACAGTTTCTTGATGCCAACCAGCGCAACTTAATGCAAGGACTTCATATCATTCCGCAACCAGGATTTAAGGTACTCTTGTTCAGCGGACCTGACTGAGTCCCTGAACCCGGCCCACACTCTATCACAGTCGACCTGAATTTGTATCTTTGTCCCAGTCCAGCATGACCAGATAACCACAGTTGACACTTTGTTCTTTTTGGCACTATATTCACTGGAACCTGTAAAACTGAATATCACCGGTTCTACGGATTGGATTTATGTTGTTTTGGTCTTTTTTGCCAATTTGGTGTGGGATTCTTCTTGTACTGTGTTTCCACTTTATTTCCATTTGGAATGCTGCATACATATTTAACAAATTGCCTCTAAAGTAAGCCTGAATGCTGTGTCGTGCTACCAGAGGGTTGAGCACAGGTTAATTTGGTGTTTGCTTGTGACTTCACCCTAACAAGGATTGCGGCTACTGCTTGAGCGGGGTTTCTTCCCCATCAACCAGTATCCCCATTTCTTACAGACCTCATTAAGAAACCAATCACTGACACTAGCGAGCTACTACCATTCACATCAAAAGTCCTAGAAAAAACAATTAGCAACAACTCTCCAGATACCTCGAACTTCACAGCATGCAATCAGGCTTCCGCAGCAATAACAGTACTGAAACAGCACTCATCACTGTCACCAACGATGACATGAGGACAATGCTTGACCAAGAAAAAACTACTGCACTCATCCTACTCTACTTCTCTCTGGCCTTCAACACCGTTTCTCACCCTTGTGCGAAGACTGCATTACACAGGACCAGCACTAAAGTGGATATCTCATTCCTCACAGGCAGCACTTAGAGAGTAAGAATCCCACCTGACACCTTAGAACCCAAGAAACTCATCTGTGTAGTCCCACAGGGATCGTCACGCAGCCCAACCCTCTTCAACGTATACATGACACCTCTCGTATGTATCATCAGATCACATGGAATCAACATCATGCATATGCCAACGATACACAGCTCATCCTATCCCTGTCAGACAACACCAACACCACCAGGAACAACTTCACATCCATGCATGATCAACGTGGTGAAGTGGATGAGAGTGAACTGACTGAAGCTCAGCACCAACAAGATGGAAGTGCTGATCCTATGGAGCTAGGCCCCATACCAATTCCAACAGAACACGCCAGAACCCTAGGATTCATCCTGGACAAGGTAAGGTTGAGAGAGAATTATTAGTTTATTAGTCAATAAAAACCATAAACAAAATCACACAGTTCATAATATTTAAAAATACATACAAAATGAATTAAAAGGAGATTTATCATACAGCTAATACGGCCTCTGGGCATCGCGCCACAAGCCCTTTGCTTGCTTCAACTTTCCTTCCTAGGTATTTTAGTCGAGATGCCAAATACAAAGCTACATTGGATAAAGTGGCTAAACAGGGGCTGATCTTTTCCCTAATATCTAAAAATGCAAAATTGCCATACAGATGGCTGAAGTTCCCTTAAGTATATTAATATAAGTAATTAAACTATATATAAGCAGGACCGAGGCGGGTATGTATACAGTGCCGGCTGGGCTAAGAGTCCCACTGTAAAAGTGCAAATGTGCAAAACTTTACATCATTATGAAACCAGAATAGACAAAGTAGTTATCTGAGCGAGGCGGGATAGGGAGCAGCTGATTATTGCAATCCCTAGCAGCCCGTCCTTGCCGATTATCTATGCATGTTAAAGTTGCCTAAGAGGTTTCTGGTTTATCACGTTTTAAAATTGGATTCGGGAGCCCCCTCCAGATTACTCATCGCATAACCTGTTCGCTGATCATCCTTTTAAAAATATTCAATAACTGAGTCAGTCTAATGTACAGCATTGTGTTGCATGTGTCCATGGACTCCACCAGAGCAGGCCTGCACGACCTAATTCCCCGTTCAAGGAACTCCCGTCTTAATAGAAATCTTCGTTGAACCATCAATACAGGACAAATGCATACAATGTGAAGCAATGTTTCATTCTCCTGGTGGCATAGACGGCAGGACCGATCTTCACTTAGACCAGTCATTCTCAATTTTGGCATGAGGTCTAGTGTGGGTATTTCTCCGAATCTTAAGGCCAGAAATGACTGTTTGATCTTCCGGTGGAAGGGTGCGGCCAACACGGCTGATTTTCTTAGAATGGAATATGATTTCAACACCAGCCACCCATTGCGACGTCTAGACAGGCTTTCTTTGTCTGCCACCCAACTTTGTAGTTTAGTTGATTTATTTACTAGTTTCTTAAAGGTTTGCCCAGAAGTATTAGAGGTCCAAAGGTCACCCAGTTCAAGCGTCCTAATGGTGTTTTCTAAATATTTCTTGTGAACACCATTGCCCCGTTGTAGGTTAATTTCTAGCCAGACTAGATTAGCCAGAGTGTTTTCAGCTGCTGCTCGCAGGTTATGACAAAGCTTTATGAATGCCGCCGGTCTAGCAAGTGTCTGTTTTGCAAGCAGGAATTCTAGCCGGATCTATGCAGGAGAGGCCGACCTGGGGAGCCTAAAGGTATGTTTATAGGCACTAATCATCAATTTCTCTAACAGAAGAGCATCATCCCTCCCCATGATCTCTGATCCGTTTGCAAGGGTTGGCAACAATTTGGCTTTCATAACTGATCCCCTGGGCTTTAGATCATGGCCTCGAATGGATCTGGCCAGTGACGAGAAGCCATAAATAATGGTCTGTGCTTTCGCCTTTATCGCCTTCTTCTGGGAACCAAAGGAGCCATCTGCATCTATTTTCACTCCTAGGTATACGTAGAGTTTGACCTCGTCAATTCTGTTTCCCTTAATAAGCCATTTTTGATTGGTCTTAGAAGGGCGATTGCACACCATCACACTTGTTTTCGAAAAATGTATTTCCAGGCCATTCTTTTCAATGCAAGCTCCAAGAGTGTTAAGCAGCCTTTGAAGGCCTATTCGAGTGTTGCTAAACAGCACCAGGTCATCAGCATAAAGGATATGCGACATTTGTTGTCTTCCAACGCTCGGTGCATGAGCCTTCTGTTCGTCTAGCTCAGTAGAGAGATCTGCCAAAAATAGATTAAAGAGGAAGGGGGCTAGGACACAGCCCTGTTTTACGCCAGAAGTTGTTTGCACCTTCCTTGATACGCACGAGCAATCTCCAATTTTAATCTTGACCCAGGTATCTGAATATACCAGCCTAATTGCTCGTAGGATGTTCGGTGGGATACCCCATCGCTGAAGCTTGGCCCATAGTGTGTCCTGAGGGACACCATTAAAAGCTGCTTTAAAATCAACAAAGCACATATAAAGAGATGTCCCAGTTGCTTTTGCTCTGTTCCTGATTAGGCTCAGGGTCATTAGATTGGTTGAAGTACCTTGGCCCCTTAGGAAGCTAGTTTGGTTTAAGAGGATTCTTTCTTTGTCGTACAACCAGGATTCCAGACAATGCAATAACAGCGTTGAAAAATATTTTAACTCAACATCCATCAGTGCTATTAATCTATAGTTGCTGGGTGAACATGCCAAGCCTTTTTCAAAAATAGGATGGAGTATGGAGCCCCTCCAGCTGTCCGGAATAACATTGTTCTCCAAAATGAAATTAAACATTGATGCTAGGAAGTCCGCCAATTATGGAGTAATATGTTTTAATAATGCCTGTGGTAGCCCATTTGGGCCGGGGGCACAGTGCGCCTGGGACTTTTTGATGACCTTCTCTTCTTCGGTTGCTGTAATTATCCGCTGTGCCACAGTGGTTTTACTAGGACAGAAAGGTCTAGCTGGAAGCGTCAAACTGCTCTTGAAGTGTGACTTTAGGTAATGTACCCATTCTGTCTCGCTGATATTTGCGTTATTTGCAGCTGCAGGACCTTTCTCAATCCTATTAATTATCTGCAAGAATCTTTTCGAGTCGTGGGTTTTGGAAGCGTGTAATAGCTGGGCCCATAGTGTTTCTTGTTTCGCTTGTTTGTACTTCCAGATCTCTTTTTTTTAGCCGCCATCTCTCATTGTGGAGTTGTTGTAGTGGATCCAGGTCTCCTGGATGTTGACGTGATTGCCGGGAAACGTTTGCCTGTTTCCTTTTTTATGTTCCAAATATGGGCGGGCATAGTTGACGATTAACCATGATCAAGTCGAGTTCCCTTTTTGTGGCTGTTCTCACTGTGGATTTTAGTCTTATTATTGGCAAGAGTCTCCCATATCGCTATAGGATTGAGATCTAGGACCTGTAAACTTGAGACTGCATCCTCTGCTATTGAGTTGATGGAGCCAGAGTTCCACTTCAGGCGTTTCAGGTTTTCTGAGTGTGTTTCTCCCGACAACGTGCGAAATGCCTCAAGTTTGCACAGGGATGCATACACCATGGTAACCTGAGGATTGTGAACGCTTTCCACATGCTGGCATACTGTAGTCTCAAACCTGGTTGAAAAGGGGCATTGAAACAAGGGTGTAATCCAGCCGCGATCCGTGCAGGTAACAGTGGTGGGGCCGGGTAAGGGGGGATTTCGAGAGACGATGCAGAGGGAAAATTAAATAAATAATTAATTTTCCCTCGGCATCGTCCCTCGAAATCCCCGCTTACCCGGCCCCACCGCCCCACCGCTGTTACCTACACAGACCGCGGCTGGTGTAATCTATGATTGAAACCGCGTTACCACAGACCCTTGACCAGACAGGTGGACTGTCGGATGGTTTTCGGCCATTTAGGGCCAGCAGACCCAATAGTTCACAGGCCTTTATAATTACTTCTCCTGAATTGTCCCTCCGTATTTTTGATGGTTTTGCTTGCTCGGGGAAGGGGCCCACTGCGTCCACATGTTCTTCCGAGGGACAATGAAAAAGGTTGAGGTTAAAGTCTCTGGAAGCTAGCCAATGTGCCTTGTTATGGCTATCTTTCAACTGGGATAAGTGAGCTGCTATTCTCCTTGATGATATCGCTTTCTGCTTAGGATTGATGTACAGATTGACGACGATGATTGGATCTTTAGAATTATTAGCCCAACCTTCCAGTTTTAATACCAGCATATTTGGGTCGTCCACGAACACTTCCACCGTTTCACTTGTTATGATGGTCTTTATATAAATTGCCAGGCCCCCTTTTGCCCTCCCATAGGTGCTCTTTCTTTCTGATGGTTTTGTGTATTCTTTGTAGCCAATAAGTGGGATAGTAGTCTGCGCCCAGGTTTCCTGGAACATTAAGATATCAAAGGATCTCAGGAATCCAATGAATTCTGGATCCGAGAGTTTTGTCTATAGACCGTTGATGTTCCAAGAACAGACTACCAGGCAGCCCGGAACCTTTTCTAGTGGTCTTCCCTCGCCTCAATCTTGACTGCTCCTGATTCGAGACAGAGCCTGAGGTAACCAGCCCCAAGAAGTTTGTTGCTCATTGGTTGTTACCAGTCTTCGCGGCTGGCCAGAGGCTGTTTCGTTAGATAATTTGATAGTCATTTTAGTGACATCTGAGTCCAATTGGTGATGGACCGCAGGGGGAGACCTTCCGCCAGCTCCTCTTGGTATAGACCCGTTGGGCGCCAGATGCTCACTTATTGAAGGCCCCGCTAGAATGACAAGGGGATATATAACCCCGTGATAGGAGATTACTTTGATGCCCCAGGCTTTTAGGTGCTTTTTCTTTTCCAAAATCAGAGCCGGGAGCACCAAGGATGAGAAGGTGACTAAAGTGGAGTCCGTGAGCTGACGTCTTCTAGCCGGCAGGAACTTTATTGAAAAGATGTCATCTGACTTTACGTGGGCCAGGTCCGGCAAGGCTTTGAGCAATTTTAGGATGTTTGAACAGTTTAAGATGTCTTGTGAGCCCCTCGATTTAAATTCTGGGACCCACAGCAGCATCTGACCAGAGTTGTTTAAACCAAAAAGTTAATCGGGACTGACACTACCTCTTGAAGTCAGTTGATTGCCATCAATTTCCGCCTGCCACTGAGGTTCCAGAAGAGGCTGTTCACTTGAGGGCTGTGTCTGGGTTTCTTCTTCCATGCGTTCTTTTGCTTGCAGTTTCACAGTGCGCGGTATTTTGTCATCACGGCCAGCATGGTGGGCTCCAGGAATTCCCTCTGGTTGGGGACTGTGTAACGGCAAGGGTCTACTGGGTGTGGTACAAGATGCCCTCCAATTTTTAGGGGATACTACCTTGTTGTGAACAACATCGTGGGACGGAACCACGGTGGTACCATGCGTCTTCAGGTCCATTTGAGCCATCCCTAGACAGTCCCGGTCTTCCTGTTAAGTAGTTTGGGAGGGATAAATGCCAGTACTGTTGCTTGCAAAGAATTCAATATAGCAGACCACAGGTTTGGGGGGTTTTCTTCAGGTGTCACTGTCTGAGCCCTTCTGGTGAACTCTTCTTCTGTAGTTGTTCCCTGGGCGATTATATTTGGCCCCTCCTCGGGGACTAGCAAGGGGGGATCCTCAACGTTGTTTAATTTGAATTCAGGAAACACGAAAAATTGGGGTGCCCACCCATCCGCGCCTGCTGTAGTTATATCTGTATACACCACATCTTTTGGGGCATACACCGCATCTTCTGGGGCATACACAGGTGACCTACTTGATGGATACAAGTTTGGTAGAGATACTGAATTAGGAGATGGAAAGGTGTGAACATGGCAAATAGCGTCCGTCACTTCTAGTTGACATTTCTTATTTGCTTGTTCAATTGTGACGTGTTTGCTTGATGGCCGGAAGTAATCTGTTATTTTTGACAGATTATGCTGCTCCAATGATTTTTAATCTTCCTTGTCACTGTCTTTGTCAACAATCTGGTCTGGCCTCGAGCCCACGGTGTGGAGTAGGGTGGTTAGAACCTTGGGGGTACCTTCTAGGCGAAGCTGTGGGCTCAGGTCCAGGTCCGGGTCTGGGTCCAAGTCATAGGTGGCACTACGATTCCTCTGAACCGGGGGGTGTCATCGACATTGACAACAGACCTGCACAATTGGATTTGTGGTTTGCTTTTTGCAGAAAGGTTTCCCAGTGCATTGTCTTTTTCTCGCTTCCTTTTAATTAGGGCTTGTGCCTTACACCGCACCTTATCGGATCTTATCCTTGCTCAAATTAGTAGACTATTGTTGGTTTCGGGCTAGCGGCCTCAGAACGGATCGTGGCTGTTGTCTTGCTATGTTGTCTTGCTATGTTAACTCTACAATTCCACAAATCCACAATTCCAGCATTCCACAATTCCACAAAAAAGATTCTCCAAAAATATCCTCGGGTGCCTTTTTAAGTAATTGATGTTCTCAGAGAGTAATACAGCTCTTTACTGGGCAGTTACAGTTACAAAATGGCTCCCTAGCCGTAAGCCTGGTGGCTGGTGACTGGAAGCTGGAGGCCAAATATACCCCCAAGAGTTCACCCAAGGCCGGAGGCCTGGGACTGTGGGGTTGTAGCAGGAGCAAAAAACACGTGTGAGGAGGAATTGAGGAGCGTCAGGGGCTGGGGAAGTGCTAGGTACCACCCGAGCGGGAGCTCACCAGACCCCCCCGCAGGCCGCACCCAAACCTAGCTGGGCCGCTTCTGCAGGGTCCTAGGCTCACACTCTGCAACAGCTGCTAAAAGCCGCCGCGCTCGGGATATGGGTACACACCACACCACACTGACACGCACTCTGCCCCTCTTGATCCACTTGGTCCACTTGGTTGCACTTAGTTTCTCACCAGAGTTCTGCCAAAATTCGCCAAAAGATTGCTGCTGCCGCTGGGGAGGCCTTTTTAACGTTTTTAAGCTAAAATCACCTGTGCCAGACAGCGAATTAGAAATATAGTGGAGAGGGGGTAAAGTCCATTGGGGGCCGGAAACGCCCCTTGATCTACAACACTCCCTACTCCTGACAACTGACGCACTGCCCCACCGAACACCTAACACAGCAGTCCACAACAGTCTGCAACAGTCTGCAACAGTCCACTGGTTTAGGGGCAGACAGCTCACCTCCGTTTCACCTCCGTTGCTTTTGCAGGGTCCATTAGAGCATGACCTGTGTAGACATGGGGTGAGGGGTGGGGACCGTGTAGCCGAGTAAAGAGCTTTTTCCTGGACACTTGGGCACTCGAATAGTGGACGGCTCAGGGGCGGGACAGGACGGCACCCGGCTCAGTGACGGCCCCCGGAGCTCAGCGTCTCAGGGGCTCACCTCACACTGTCTCCGTCCCCCTCTCCCTCTCCGTCTTTCCCTGCAACCGCTGCTCGCCTCCAGCGGCTCTTCCTCGCAGCCGCAACGAGGGCTTGAAGCTCGGAGCAGACTCGATCAGTCGATCAGCTGGACGCTGGTCAGAGCACGAAACAAAGGCTATCAAGGGTGGAGAGCACTTAACTCGGCTGTGAGCAGCAAAGAAAGAGGACAACAAACTCACCATGGCATCACGTGTTAATGCTGTTGCCTCCTCCTGCTACCACATCCTGCGAATGCTGTGAAAAATCTTCAAGTGGCTACCCCAGGCCACCAGATGCACTGTCACACAAGTCCTCCTCTCGATCAGACTGGACTATGGCAATGCACTTTAAACTGGAATCTCCACCCACCTCCTCCTCCACAGACTCCAGACCATCCAGAAAGCCACCGCCAGGCTCATCCTCAACCTCCCACACCACACTCACATCACGCCTCACCACAGGAAATTCCACTTACTCCCCATCCAGAAATGCTGCCACTTCAAACTGCTCACCTACACATACAAGGCACTGCACAACATAGGACCCTCCTACCTCATCCACCATCTACATTTCTACCAACCCACCAGACAAACATGCTCAGTCTCACTCTCCCTCACACGCACCCCCACGTACACAGAAGCAGAACATAACATAACATAACAAAGCATAACATAACATAATGTAACGTAACATAACATAACATAACATAATCAGTCAATCAACCAATCAAATTTGTAAAGTGCAATACTGTCACCCCTAGGGGTATCTGGGTGCTGTGTCTAATGGGTCTTGAGTCTCTTTCTGAGCCAGGTCTTGAGTCTCTTTCTGAAGTCTGCAACTGAGGGGGCTGTGTGGAGCTGGTGGGAAGGTTGTTCCAGGTCTTGGCAGTGATGTAGGAGAAGGAGCGGCCACGGCAGCAGTGGATGCAGGGGATGTGTGCAATGAAGAAGAGTGTAGGTGTCTAGCGGGTTGGTGGAAGTTCAGTCGATGGTTGCAGTAGGCAGGTCCTAGGTCATGAAAGTAGGTAGGAGTGCATGAAGATCTTCAACTGGCATCTTTTCTGGATGGGGAGCCAGTGAAGGTCTCTCAGGTGGGGATGATTTGAGTTCATTTGTGGAGGTTGAGGATGAGTCTGGCTGCAGATTTCTGTATGGTCTGGAGTCTTCTGAGGAGCTGGGTGGAGATGCCGGTGTAGAGGGGGTTGCCGTAGTCAAGGTAGCTAGTGACGGGGGCCTGGATGATGGTCTTTTTGATGTTGGTCAGGATCTATCTGAAGATACTGCGGAGCATGCAAAGTGTGTGGAAGCAGGAGGAGGCAACTGTGTTAACTTGTCATTTCATGGTCAATCCACTTGCGGACATCTTGCTGTATGCCTATGTTGTAGAGTCTGTTGATGAGGGTGTTCTGGTAGACCGTGTTGAATGCTGCAGAGAGGTCGAGGAGGATCAGGGCCACAGATTCTCCACGTTTGAGGCGTGTTCTGATATCATCTGTGGCAGTGATCAGCACGGTCTTGGTACTGTGGTTGGCCCGGAAGCCTAGTTGTAAGACAGCCAGTAGGTGGTTTTGCTCTAGGAATTCTGAGAACTGCAAGATGATGGCTTTCTCAAGTACTTTGGCTGGGTAGGGGGGCAGGGAGATTGGACAATAATCTTTAAGAACCTGGGGTCGTCGGAGGCTTTCTTTAGGAGGGGTCTGACATCCACATGTTTCCAACTGATTGGGAGGGATGCAGTGGAGATGGAGATGTTGAGGATGCTGCTGAGCTGCATGCTGATTGGGTACGTTGCTAGGTTGAAGAGGTGGTGGGGCAGGGGTCGTGGTATATAACATAAAATAAAATATAATATATTATTAAGCAATCTAGTCATATGGTCCTTTCATGAGGCACTGGTGGGTATAAATGGGGTGGAATAGCAAAGCTTTCTAAAGCAAACTTGGAAATGGCCCACTATTTCGTAGCAAAAATACAACTGGTGGGGTGCCTTCACAGACCTAGGTCCATTGCACCTTCTGCGCCATTGATAGCTACACTCCTATATGTATGACTACCGCATAAACATTTTTTATCTCTGCCTGTTACAAGCATGGAATGGTTATCAGAAACGTTTGGCACTTGCAGCGTAATCGCATGTAGAATGACTAACTATATGGAAGTTTGACTTATATTTGCACTGATATGCAGAAGCAGTAGCTATTTTGTTTACGTAGAAATTATGGGCAGATTTATCAAGGTTTTAAATTGCCCTATTACTGTGCAAGGCAATGCAAGGTGACGCAAAACCTAGAATGAGATTTACCATGTCACACAAAGGCAACATGTGTGGCTTGGTAAATTTGATGTAACACAATGGAGCCCAAGTCAGTGAAATTAAGTTACACAGCATCGGGAAGGTGCTACAAGGGTGGAGCATGGGTGGTCCCACACATCCACAATGTATTCTGAGGCACTCCAAAGGTTACCAACACTGGTAGATCTAGGAACTTGTCAGAACTGTACGCCTTCCCTGGGAGGCGTAACAAGGAGAAATATCTTATTTCTCCTTGTTGTTTCCTCTTTGTAAGTGCGCTGCATTCTGCAATATACTTACGCCCAGATTTCATAGGGTTTTGTGTCACCTGTGTGCCACACAAGGGGATGCAGGGCAATGCAAAACTTAGATTCAGATTTACCTAGCCAAGCAAGGCTACCCTATAAGGCTTGATAAATCTGCTGGAACACAAGGCAGCGCACGTCTCTGCCTTGTGTTACACTGCATGGTAGGGGCGTTACATGGGTGGAGTGTGGATGTCTTCATGCATTCACCCATGAATTCTGACACATTCCCAGATTTAGCAACACTGGTAGACCTGGCAATGCATCAGAATTATACGCCTTCCAACCAGAGGTGCAAAGAGGAGAAAAATCTTTATTTCTCCTCATTGTTTCCTCTTTCTAAGTGTGCAGCACACTTAGGAAAAATAAAAAAAAATGTCTCTGGGGATTATATTTGTGTAGGAATGTGCCCCTCCTGAAAAAAAACAATCCTGCTTACACAGTAGGCATCCTTGCATGATGGAGCAAGGGTGCCTCCATTGGCCTAAGATTGTGAGCCAGCGCAAGAAGAGGACAGGAATGCACCATATAGTTTTATATATGCATTCCTGCCCTCTCCCTTTTACGCATTGCAGTGCAGCAAGGTGTCTTGCTGCATTGCGCTATGTGAAACGATGAAAAATCAACCCCTTAAAAAGAGGAAAATGGCTCTAAGGATTGTTGTTGTGTAGAAGGTGTCCCTTCCTGCACAAAAACTATCCTGCCGTAAGGCAGGCACCCTTGCACCATGCAACAGATATGGTGCATTCCAACCCTCTCCCTTTCACACAGAGCAGTGTAGCACGTTTTCTTGCTGAGTTTCGTTGAGTGAAAAATGGTTAAATCTGGGTCTAGGGGGCATATTTATGAAGGGGTTTGTGTCCCTCTTGCGCCACGCAACATGGTGCAAGCGTGACACAAACCCAAAATGAGATTTATGAAGCCATGCAAGGCCATCTTGCATGGCCCTGAGTGGCTTCATAAATCTCGAGTGATGCAACGCAGGGCAAATTGCTGCATTGCATTACTCTGCGCAAGGGAGGCGTTTCCATGGGCATTGCATGGATGTTCCCATGCAACATTTATGGATGTTTACATATTACCAGAAATGGTAGACCTGAGAATGTGCTAAAAACCTACCCCTCCTCAATGAGGCGCAATGAGGAGGAATATGTTAATTTCTCCTCGTTTTTTCCTCTTTCTACGTGTGCTGCATTCTGCAGCACACATTTCTATGTGTGTGCAGCACACATAGAAAGAGCAAAAAGCATCAGGGGATTGTTTTTTGCAGGAAGAGGACCCTTCCTGCACAAAAACAGTCCTCCTTACAAAATAGGCATCCTTGCACCAGGGTGCAAGGGTGTCTGCGTTGGCGCTAGGCATCCAAAAGGGCGCTAGCGCTAGGGAGAAGGCAGGAATGTACCGTATTGCCTTAAATACGGCGCATTCCTGCCCTTTCCCTGTCACGGAGTACAGCGCAGCAATGTGACTTGCTGCACTGCGCTGCATGACTTGTCCATAAATAAGGCCCTCGGTATTTAGGTGATCTATTAGGTGTAATATATTTTTAGGTATGTAAAGGTTATAACATTTTTACTGTTACATTTTGATGTTTTAGATGTCGTGTTAATTTATGGGTTTTTTAAACACAATAAACATTTACTGAGGCATTGTTTGATTTATATGAATTTCGAGAAAGCAAAGAAATAATATTTATTCTATGAAAACTTCTTCCCTCTTCATCGCATTCCGCTCACAGAAACTACGTAAAAACCACTAGATGGCAGCAGTCACCTGCATAACACTGGCGGAATAAATTTGCTGTTCCTTTTGATACTGGCAAGACACAGAATCATTTTGAAAAAAAAGGCAGATTGGATAAATATACCCTGATAGACTTTTGCGTAAAAGAGTCTTTTGAAATCAATTTCAAAATGTACAGCAATAGCTCTGGTGGTTTGGTTGTTGTGATTGTTTTTCCCGATCATTTTAAATCATGTTATCTTGAGGTCTAATGCATCAATGAAGGATTTGTTTTTTATAATGTTTTACCAGCATTACTTTCTTAGGCGTGCTGCACATCGGATACACAATCTTGAAATATATATATATATATAACAGAGGACAGGTACACTCGTATAATGTGCTTTGTTTTCCTTTATAAACTTAAAATAAAGAAAACACCTTTCCTATGCATGAATCATTAATCATGTATCTTGTTGCAAAGCACAACAACACGGGCATAACATAAGCTCGTGCGGCGCAGGGAGGCCCAACGACCCTTCAGGGGGCCTCGATTCAGAGAAGGACATTGAGGGGCATATTTATAACTTTTGTGGCGTAGAGCACCGCAGCAGGGCACGTTACTGCACTGCCCTGCGTAAGAGGGAAAGGGTAGGAATGCACCATATTTATTTAATACAGCTCATTCCTGTCCTTTTCTCTTGCCTTGGTACCGTTTTGGCAGCCTGGCGCAGTGGCGTAACAAAGGCCCCCTCAGCCACCGCAGTGCGGGAGAGCCCCTGAGCTCCAGGGGGCCCCCTCAGCACAGTGCCCTGGCCTGAGAGCTCCTGAGTGAGTCCAGAAGGGGGCCCCTCCATTGTATTTTGTAGAGGGGCCCCCTCAAGTTTTGCTACACCACTGGCCTAGCACCAATGCCGATACCCTTGCATGGTGCAAGGGTGCTAGCGTAGTAGGCAGGATTGTTTTTGTGAAGGAAGGGGCACCTTCCTGCACAAAAGCAATCCTGGGAAGGGTTTTTCTCTTTCATTGTGTGCTGCAGAATACAGCACACATAAAAAAAGGAAAAAATGAGGAGAAATAAAAATATTTCTCCTGGGGAAGCGTATCTTTATGGCGCATTCCCAGGTTTACATATTGTTGTAAATATGGGGAGTGCGTCAAAATACATGATTGTTGCATGGGAATACCCATGCAACAGCCATGGAAATGCCTCCCTGGCACAGAGTAATTCAATGCAGTGATTTGTGCTGCGTTACATTACTCGAGATTCATGAAGCCACACAGGGGCATGCAAGGTGGCCCTGCGTGCCTTCATAAGTCTCATTTTACATTTGCATCACGCAAATCAGTGACACAAAGGGTCTCATAAATATGCCCCAGAATATCTAGA
The DNA here is from genome assembly GCA_963921515.1 of Calotriton arnoldi. Lineage (NCBI taxonomy): Eukaryota > Metazoa > Chordata > Amphibia > Caudata > Salamandridae > Calotriton > Calotriton arnoldi. Next base: position 835,648 of record CAWUFW010005124.1, on the reverse strand, counting down.
AGAAATGGAATACTCAGGGGCCCCTATTCATATTCTGCAAGAGGAGGCATCATTATACACTACACACTGCACTACTGTAGGTTCACTTGCAAAAACAGTAGCAGTACTATATCTCATTCTCAAATAATCTTTGATATAGGCTCTTAAAAGGCTGTACTTACCCATTGTTTGATGACTGATAGGTAGAAAGTTTATGTTTGTTTTTACATAATGAACTATAATAGGTACTTATATCTTCCCAAAAAGACGCTGGGCACTCAAGGCTTCTTATTCTTTGATAATTTATTTTTAACTATCACGTGCAACCTACAGCTGACAAACACGTTTCAGCTCCCTGGCCTTTGTCAATGTCAGCTCCCCTCAGTGGTAACATGCATTAAATCTAACATCCACAATCATGATTGGCAGAATGTCATGACATATGCATAAACACAAACAGAGGACTATCACTGAAACTCATTTGTGATTAGTTGTGAATACGGCGGCCATTTTGTAATTGCAATGGTTTCTCAGATATAAAAATGTAAATATCTGGCGAGTATAATCCATGATTTCTTATAAATAATTAACTCTTGATGTTCCTGCTTATATCCTTGCAAATTACCATCCATCATATGCCTCTGAAAACAGCCATGTCTGTATAATTAATTTGCAGAATCAACTTTCATAGTTTGAATCCATGATTGGATCTCAATTCATACATTAGTTAATCCAACTGTCATAACGTGGACGGTGCATATCGAAATAAAAATAAAAATAAAAATGAACATTTCAAATACAATATACATTAACAAAATGTTTCAATTTGTCCATGGACCCTCACCAATACTATCCATCCTTGAGTGCGCAGGTCATGCCTGTTCAATAATCGTCTACTATCCATCAGAATTCCAATTGTCTTGGAATTCTCACTCTATCTCCTCCTCTCTCTTTATGCTGTACCCGATCTATGGAGAAGAACTCTCTTCTTAGCCTGATGGACAGTGCTTCCCACATATTTCTTACCACAGGGGCAAATTAAGCAGTAAATTACAAAATCTGAGGTTTCCAATTGAGCAACTTGGTTATTTTTTTCTTTTCTTTCCTGCCTGCCACTTCAAACTCCTTCACCTTTGTGCTATTTCTACAGGCTTTACATTTGGTGCACAGATAAAAGCCTGAGACTTCCATGTTGTAACGCCCTTTACTTGGGCGCCCCAAATGCAGTCACCACAAAATTGCAGATTGTACAAAACTCTGCTGCAAGACTGCTCACGGGAACCCACAACCGCTGCTCGGCAAAGCCAGCACTACGCGCCCTCCACTGGTTACCGGTACAGGAGAGAATACATTTTAAAGCCCTCTGCGTTGTTCATAAGGCTCTAGGAGGGTCTGGTCCTCCTATTATTAAAACCATGATGCGCCCCTACAAGGCCAATAGAAGCCTCCGCTCTGATGATCTGTACCTAGCAGCGGTACCTAGGATCAAGAAAGCCAAAAGTGTCGGTCGGCGTTTCTCATATAATGCCTCAAAACTATGGAATAGCCTGCCACTGCATCTTCGTAGGGAACCCAACCATTTAGCATTCCGGAAACAATTAAAGATGTGGCTCTTTCCGTAAAGGTCCTGTCCAACTCTAGTAACCACTTCAGCGCTGGGATGCTCCCGGGTAGCCATTCCATTCCATATTTCTTGGAGGTTTTTTCTGAAAATGGCTATGGACCAAAATGTCTTTCAGAGATATACTTTTACTGTAGGTTACATTTGGCCTCTTGTCTATTTCTTTCCCCAGCAGCTGGTCCGTGTGGAGAATCCCCCAGTTCCTCTCAATTACCTCTCTCACCTGTCTAGCTTCACTGGAGAAATTCAATATTAGTCTTGGACTCCTCGCTGTATTCTCTTCAGTTTATCTCCTCTTTTTCCTTCCTCCATACGTAAGAAGTTCCTGTCTCTTAACTTTATCACCGGCAGTCTTTAAAACTGTTGGTGAATACCCTCTCTCTCTAAATCTTGCCAGAACTTCTTTCTCAGTATTCTCGTAATCAGATGCTAAGGAGCAATTTCGCCTAGATCTTAGTAGTTCCCCAGAAGGTATGCTGTTGATCAAGCATTTAGGATGCTGACTTCTTGCTTGCAAGACAGCATTTCGTGCCGTTGGTTTTCTGAAAAGTTTTGTACATAGATTGTTATCGTTAACAAAAAGTGTCAAATCTAAAAAAGGCACTTCTGTTCTGCCCATTTCTTAGGTGAATTTCAAATTCAAATCGTTCTCATTCAAAACCTGAAGATATTCCTCAGCTATACTCTGGGTGCCTCACCATACTATAAACAGGTCATCTATATATCTTGACCATAGGGCGATTGTCTCTACTCATTTCTCATTCTGTTCGGCCCAGGCCACCTGCTTCTCCCACGAGTCTACGAACACGTTCGCATAGCTGGGAGCGAAGCACATGCCCATGGCTGACCCTTGTCTCTGCCAATATAAATTACCTGCAAACCAAATATTTTTATTTTTTAGACAAAAGGAAGCCATCTGTAATATCATTTGATTGTGTTCCAAAAATTTCAGCAGTCTACTTTTCAAGAAATACTGTAGTGAGGCAAGACCCTTGTATCTTGAATAAATGAACTGAGGTCTCTCACCATGGGGGAAAGGAATGAGTCCACGTACATTGAAGCTTTTTCTAGGAGACTTCCCTTTGATGATACGATTGGGCATCCCGGTGGTCCCTCTTTATTTTTATGTACCTTTGGCAGGTGATAAAATGTTGGTAACACCGGATAATCCACTTTAATGAATTTATATTCATCTTCTGTCAAAGTTCCTTTATCACGCCAGATATTCAATAGCGCATGGAAATCCCTAACACTTGTGTTGTACATTGTCCTATCAGTTCGCACGTAGCTCTCTAAGTCTCCTAACAGCCTATATGCTTCCTCTTGGTATAGTTCCCTTGTGAATATCACCACATTTCCGCCTTTATCTGACGGCTTAATTACGATAGTTGGATTCTTCTGTAACACTGTGATGGCAGCTTGTTCTTCCTTGCTTAGGTTGAATTTTTAGTCTCTTTTGTTGATGTCATGCTTCCAGTCATTCTAAGTTTGTCCAAATCCTTAATGACTGTTTCGTGGAAACAGTCCACTATATAAAACGGGCCCCTGGGGATAAATTTAGATTTCGCTTTGAATTGACTTTTTCCCCTCCTTTGCTCTATTCCCAGCTCCTCAAGAAATTCTAATGTGCTTTCCATTTCCTGATTTTGGGTTCCACTAGGGTTTGTTTCTAATTGGCACAGAGTAGTGAGTGTGTCCAAATCATTACCAGCCAAAATATTCATTGGAGCATTAATTCCAGTAGATGTTGCTGAGCTATGTTTTGGTTGTTGTAAAAATATTTTTTTCAACTTCAGCTTTCTTACAAACAAATAGAGATCTATACGAGTTTATGTATAGTCCCAGCTCTTCGCGGGACAAAATGTAAGTCCTTTCTGTAGTACTGATGTTTCTGCTGCAGTTAAATCATGTCCAGACAGGTTAATGACGGTGCGGTTCTGAGTATTTATCTCCAATATATATATATATATATATATATATATATATATATATATATATATATATATATATATATATATATATTCCTTCACTTACTCCACACAATTGCCTTTCGCTCTTGACACATGATTTCCAGGGTGAAATGAAGCACGGCACTACCAGGAACTGGCTTCCGAAGGGCTTTATTAATTTTCGTTGTTTCAGGAGGCCCCTCGCATTAGAAGCCTCTCAAAGCAAAGTGCAGGAGGTGCATACAAAAACAGAAATGACCTACGCGTTTCGGCTTACGCCTTCTACTATATATATATCCAGATAACTCCAACTCTTCTTCAAAAAAGACAACGGAGCACGGACCTCAAGTAAAGTGCAGATTTTTAATAAATTGAGTTCTCCATCAGCACTAGCAGCATTACGCGTTTCGGCACAACAAGTGCCTTGATCACATGATGAGCGTTACTGGTCTCACCCTGTTTTTATACATCCGTTTTTTTCAAACTTAATTAGTTAGACCCATTTTTCTATTTTTTCTCTTTTTTTCTCTGTTTGCCCTTAAAGTGACAGGTGCCTAAATTGCATAGTTTGACATAGACATAAACAAAATACTGTTTGGCAGTACTGCTTAGACTTTCAAATGCCATTAGTCTCAATACATTTTTAAAAAAATACTGGTTTAATAACCTTAAAATCATGAAACATGGCTAGTAGATATTGATAGTGTGTTTTTCGTTACGTCCAGGTTTAAATACCCTGTCATTACAGATATAATCATTTGACAGATGAGTATCAAAAGTTGCTAGTGCAATTTGCAGTACATTTACATAAAACCCAAATAGTTCAAGCCTTGATTCTGCCAAACTTTCATATTTAAAACCCGTGCGAATAATATAAATATGGTGTATAAAAATTAATAAAATCCCTTCTAAAAGACCGTGTAAAAATGTGTATAAAAATATTTTTATCTTAATATATTATCTAAAAGGGCTTTGTAGCAGCATGTTATTCTAATCATCTTAATTACCCACCTAATGGCTGTTCAATGATTATTTACTTGTTCAAGTTCTAAGTCAGATTAACCAATTAACTCGCCTTCATTCTCTTAATTATACAGTTTTTTTAGGTGAATTAGGTAATCTGCTCGATTATATCATTTGGACCATTATTACTAAAGGCAGGTGTAAAGCTCTTCAGTGATATTAAGGCCTCCTGGTTGTTTACTGTCAAGATCTAAAATATATCTGGTTTCCAACCTTCGGAGTGCCTTTTCCCTATCCCCACCTCGTTTATAAGGTGGGATAGCATCAATTAAAAATATTTCAGTTCTTTGGGGTCCGCATTATGCTTTTCCCCAAAGTGTCTCGCTACGGGGTATGTTGTATCTTTGTTCTTAATAGCTCTAATATGCTGTAGTATACGTTTGTGTCCCTGTAATATGGTACTCCCTACATATTTAAGGGCACAGGGACACTCAAGATATATACCACGAAGTCGGATTTGCAGGTTAGAGCTTTCTCAATGGGTCTTTCTATATCACTGAAAGGAGTAACATAAGATGTTTTATTTACTCCGAACTGGCATGCTTTGCACGTCCTGCAGCGAAAGAAGCCTTTTCTCTGTGATAACCAGATGTTTTTAGTCTGCACAAAGGGGTCATTTTTGACCAGGACATCCTTCATTGATGTGGCTCTGGTGTAGGTTATGGAGGCTCGCTTGGGGAGAGTATGGCCAATGATTGGATCATCTAAAATCAATGGCCAATTTTTTCTAATGATCTTCCTGATTTGCTTATCCTGTTTACTGTATTTAAGGATAAATCTGAAAGTGGAAGGTTCTTGGGATTGTTTATCCTTTTTGCTATTCTTTCCTATCAGGTTGCCTCTTGCCTGTTCTCTGCTTTTCTTTATGGCCTGGTCTATACATTTGTTCGAATACCCCCTGGCTCTGAATCTACTGGCACAAGCTTGTTGTGCCTTATTTAGGTCCTCTTCCTGGCTGCAGATTCTTTTTAAGCGCAACATCTCCCCGTAGGGGATGCTTTGAATTAAATGGTGCGGATGGAAGCTGCTCGCGTGCAGTATCGCATTGCCCACGGTAGGCTTTCTATGTAACTTTGTTTCAAGTCTGCCTTCTTTGATGTAGATTTCTACGTCTAGAAAGTTAATGGATGTTGAACTAATGTTAGACGTAAAATGTAAATTGAGATTATTTATATTCAGCTCTGCAATGAATTGTTCTGCGTCCTCCACATTACCTTGCCAAATTAAAAACAAATCATCAATAAAACGTAACCAGCATTTGATATTAGTTTTAACTGTTGTAGTGTGTTTCTTCATGAGTACCAGCTCCTCCCACCAGTCCTTTCTGTAGTACTGATGTTTCTGCTGCAGTTAAATCATGTCCAGACAGGTTAATGACGGTGCGGTTCTGAGTATTTATCTCCAATATTTAATATATTTTCTCCTTCATCGCCGCCTGGAGGTTGCGGGAGTTCGAGTCCTTTGGATATATATATCTATATATATATATCTATATATATATATATATATATAGGTTTTTGTAACGTAAAGTAATACTTAAATATCATATGTAAATGCAATTCCCGCCACGCACGGCCAGGCCCTGCAGCCAACACCTCCCCATACCGAAAACCCCATGCTGCGCACGGCCTTCGGAAGTGGGTAGGTTGGCCAGAGGGCCTGGCCCTGCGGACCACATCCCCTAGGGCTGTTTATTTTTTAGTAAAGGGGAGGGGACCGTGCGGTCACCCTCCCCAGACTGATCTCCATCCCGGGGCCATATTTCCCTGGGCCGGTTGCAATTTTTTTGGGGAGAGGGACATGTGGCCCTCCTCCCTGGGCTGATTTAAGCCCCGGGACCACATACCCGGGCCTTTCAGAATTTCATGGAGAGGAGGCACATGGCCCCCTCCCCGGGCCAATTTTAGTTCGGAGAATGCATTCCCCTGGGCCTGGCACAATTTTGAAGGGAAAGGGGTTCACAAGACCACATATACCGGGGCCCAGAACTATTATGAAGGGGGAGAGATTTCAGCCCCAGGGACCCCATCCCCATGCCCTGGCAGTATGTTCAAGGGGCGGGGGAAAACAGTCCCCAGATCGATTTTGGCCGCAGTGGCCCCATCCCTTGGGTCCCAGAACCATTATATAGGGGGGCACTTACCCCATCCCCGGACGGCAGGCAGTTTGAGAGTGAGTGTGTGAGTGAGTGCAGTAGTGTCTCAGTGGGTGTGTTAGTGAGTGTGTAAATGTCTGAATGGGTGTGTGAGTGGATGTTTGAGTGTCTGAATGGGCCTGGGAGTAGCTGCATAAGTGTCTCCCTGGCTGTGTTAGTGGGTGCATGAGTGTCTGACGGGGTCTGTGAGTGTCTGAGTGGGTGCATGAGTGTCTGAGTTAGTTTCTTAGTGGGTCTGTGAGTGAGTGTTAGAGTGTCTGAGTGAGTCTCTGAGTGGGCCTGAGAGTGCATATGTCACTTTTGGGCTGTAGTCTTGTTCAAAGCTCCTATTTGTTGCTCGGATATGAATCTACCTTGAAAATATGAAAAGACAAGAGGAGTTTGGCAAAACAGGAACAAGTTGGTTTAATTAAACACAGCGACCAGGAAAGCATCAACAGCGTAGTGACTGAAGACAGCCCCAATGTACAGAAGTTTGCGCTGATTATATATACAGTTCATGAGGTACAATAAACCAATTTCACATTCTTAGAGAGCATGTGGGTGCAGGCCTAGTCATTATTTATAAGTACAACATCTGATAACGGGGACACAGGTGGCTCTCAACCTCAGGGAGAGCTAGTGTGGGCCAGTATGTATGTGTCCAGATGTCCAGCATGAGGAGCGTGTTCTCACTAAGTGTGCTGTTGGGCTGTGTCCTGATTGGCTGAGTGCTCCTAACTGTGGCATTTTGGGAACGTGAGCTTTTGGCCAAATGTGTTTTATTGGGGCCAATTTCCTTGGACCTGTTTGTGGTGTAGCTGCCTTTCTGTGGGATTGATCAGGGTTTTCTCTGGTTGCACGTTTGTCTTCAGGCTGAGTGTAACCTCACCTGTGACCTATAAATCGTCAGCCTTGGGTTTGGGTACAGGGCCTGTCTGACCTTGTATCCCTGACTCGGGGTTGATGGGGATGTCATCTTGAGTGAATTCGACAGCAATAATATGAGCTTGTTGTTGCGTGTGCATAGAACATGGCAGTCATTGATATCATATTTACAGACAATCTCATTATTATGCGTACAGCTGTCATAGCATACATCGACATTGCTTTTACACATTTTTCATTGTTATGCATGCATAATTTATGGCATACATTGATATTGTATTTACTGATATTGCTGCTGTTGGGTCTGCATATTTCATGATGTAGATTGACATCACATTCAACGATATTAACAATCCCCCCTCTAGTTGAATTTTCAACGACATCCTTTTACTCGTAAGTCATGACAGTCACGTTATTCAATACAGTGTGTGTTGCTGTAGTGTCTGCTATTCTTTCTCTGGCGATTTTCATACTTCCTTATTTGAGGACTGTGCTTTTATAGCAGGAAGCCCCCAATTGTTGGAAACCACACAACAGAAGTTCAAAAAATGAAAATTGGAAGTAATGACCTGAATAGTATGAACATCCATAATGAAATCCAAGACAAAATACTATGAAACCAGTCCTGCTCTGGGTCACCTCCCTCCTTCATGTCAGCTTGTAGATGATGCAGTGCTCGGATGGCAAGAGAGTGTTCAGTTTTCGAGATAATTTCCAGGAATAAAAGTACAACCGGAAGCACCAATCTTGGTAAACACCTCACCCTCCATTGCGGTCATCAAATCCAACACGTACGGATGTTGCATCACCATAAGGAGGATGGCTCTCAGTTCTTGCTTGATAGTGTTAAGGCCGAGCTCAGTGTCGTTGATCATCTTTAGAATTTCCCACCTAGTTATTTGTAACCAGCGGGCATTCACCTTCATTCTCAAGGTGAAGAAGGGTATTGACCCCCCCCCTGCATTTACTGTCCTTGTACTGAGCCAAGCCAAAATAATCAGCAGTTCTCCTTCTTTGAGCCTGATGCAACAGAGTTGCTTTCTTCTGTAGTGGATTTTGGGACAACTCCGACATATCTTTAGCAGGGATGACCAGTATTGGGATGTGTATGGTGACCAGGGAGCAGAGGCACCACCATTCGAGGACAAGCTGGGTGTAGACAAGATAGTCGCACTGCCAATATATAGCCATCAACGTAGAGCTGCCCCATTGCGGGTCCGGTATATGTAGTATTATTTCACAGTGCTCATTAGAACCAAGCAGTATGGTTCCTTTGCTTCTGAAACATAAAGACTACAGTGTAAGTTTCCGTACAATTAGGGGTTGCCCTATTCCCTCCAACCAAGTGCACCTATTAATCTCGGTATCCCAGATTTCCTGGCACGGGCTGTCTATGCCCGCATTTGACCCCCCTCCCATGGACTTATTTCCCCTAGTGTAGTTGAGGTGAGTGGCCCTGTACTGGAATTCATTATCCAGGGTCCACTTGTCATTAAAAAAGGTGGCCCCAAATGTGTTAAGGGCCACGTGGGACCGCAGACAGAGGTGGAAGCAGATGTATTTGTGCACTGGTGTGGTGGTCTTCCTCCAAGAACCTCTCTTCTACGAAGTCCTGAGGCCAAACAGTGTCCTCCCCTATAGTGCCTCTCCTTCTTATCCTGTCTAGTTCCTTAAATGTCACTAGGTTCGGTAAAAGGGGACAGTGCCATGGGGTTGGTCTTAACAGGTGATGCTTTCTAATGTTCTACGGGGTTCTACTCTATTTGGTTGAATCTTGGCCCTAATCCTACACAGGTACAGATGGATATGACATTTTGCTTTCTCAGGGGATAAGTAAATCCTATCTGCACCTACAGTGTGGGGATTGAGTGAACACATGTAGCACAACCTGTTTGTGGTTTGAGTGCTCACGGCGGTCATGTGTTGATAGTTGATACCAGGTGTTGTGTAGGAGTATGCTGTGTAGTGTGTGAGGAATGCTAGCATTTGTTTCAGCATAGGTGTAAGTGAGTTGAGAAAGGTCTCTGTGCATGCGTTCCAAAAAGGACAAAGTAGGTTTCCTGAAAATAGGCATATTTCTGGCTCCGGAGGTGTGCGAGAACACCCATGCTAAACCGAGGGTGTACTAGAATACAAAAATACATAACTTGGAAAACATTCATACGTGTTGGGATGGTCTTCAGTGGTTTTTTCTGTCATCTGGGTGCCCAAGGGTATTTTGACTGGGTGTAGTACAAGAAAGAGTCTGTTATTTATTTTTTTTTTTAAAAGAGTCTGTAAAGTCAATTTGCAGTCTGTGTTCTTGAACAGCTGGCCTTGTTGACGTCCTTTCGAGAGTTTCAATTGAAGGGGCGACAGGCCGCTGTAACAAAGGTGCACGTGTGGTTCTACTGCGGACCTGTGGGATAATGGTTGTACATTACAGGTTAGCTTGGAAAAATTACGTTAGACAGTTATTGGTGAGTTCCAGTGTTCATCTTTTTAGATAGAGGTACACTCCACCTCTTTTCACTGTGTGTGAAACTTTCTATTGAGGTCCTGGAAAAAGGTGGTGATGGTTTAATCAATTTAAGTTGGGTAGCGTTATTTTGTCAGTACTTTGGCCCTCCCTCTCCTTGCTGCACAAGGAGAGCAGTTTCCTCTATGGGCTGCTTCCGTTAAATATATTTGTGTGTGTGTTGTTTTACTGGTGCCAGGGTGTCCTTTTGACTAAGTCTGGGTGGTGAACTCCGCTCGTGGAGTTTGCGGAGTTTTCCGCACTCCGCATTACGCAGAGCTCGCGGAGTTCCCAAAAACTTGTTTTTTTCTTCGCTCGTGCTTATCAGCATCAAGTTGGCGGGCGCAAGCAAGGAAAATCCACTTCCCGTCAAGATTTTTCCTCATTCGCGTTCGTCAATGTCAAGTTGGCGAGTGCGGGAAATCAACCGCCAGGCAAGATTTCTCAATGCGGGTGGTAGGATTTCTCAATGCGAGTGGCAGTGTATGCTCACGACTGCTAGCATTGAGAAAGCTGCCGCTTGGGTAGAAAATCTACTCAAGCGGCAGAAAGTAAGCTGCTCCCGCTTGAGCCCACTTGCACTGTGCATGGTGCCTTTCCCAATAATTTCACAGCGCGGACAAACAGCCGCCGGCACTGAAAATTATCGCGAACTAAATTTTTTCTAACCCAGTCCGCCGCTTGCGGAGCTCCGTGTAGCGCGGCAGAGGGTTTTTTGCACTTTGCGTAGTTCCGCATAGCGGAACTCAGCGAACTCCGCCCAGGCTTACTTTTGACCAGCGTGGGCAGTGTGCAATATGAGGGGAAGTGAGTTGCAATGTTCTCCTCATCACGTGAACGTTCCTGTGGTCTCTGCACATGGCATGTAATGATGTTTTCCCAAATGCAGTTGGGTGTTTTGACTAGGCCTGGGCGGAAAACTACGCTACGCTCGCGTAGTTTGCGCAACTACGCGCTACGTGAATTGCACGTAGCACAGTGCAAAAACACATAGCGTAGCGGGCATTTTTAGCTTGCTCGCGGTCCTCAACGTCAAGTTGGCGACCGCGAGCGAGCAAAATGACATCCCGGCGAGACTTTTTCCTCGTTTGCGATCAGCAACATCAAGTTGCCGATCGCGAGCGTGGAAAATAAACCTCCCGGTGAGATTCTCAACGCGGGGAGGTCAGGTTTCTCATTGCGAGTGATCGCGTATGCTCGCGACCGCTCGCGATGAGAAACTACCAGTCCGCGTTGAGAAAACTGCTGCTCGAGTACAAATCTACTCGAGCGGCAGAAAACGACCGCTTGCACTGTGCAAGATGCCGTTTGCAATGATTGCACAGTGCGGACAAGCATCCGGCACTGTGCAATCATTGCGAACAGCATTTCCTACCGCACTATGCAGTTCGCGTAGTGCTACGCGTAGCTCGCGTAGTGCAAAGTGCACTTCGCGTAGCTACGCGTAGCGCTACTACGCGAACTACGCCCAGGGTTAGTTTTGACTACGCCCTGTTTCTGGAAGCTTCTGTTTTTGGGCTGCTCCTTGCAGTTCTTTGGGCGCCTTCCTGGGGTCTCATGTAGGGCCAGTTGTAATGAGGCATATCGGTAGGGGTTGAGATGCTGCTCTGTGGCCCCCGTGATTTGGATGTGGCAATGCCTGGGATCAGACCTATGTCCTCATAGAACGATGTTCATGAGGCTCTGTATATCTTATTTCGACAAGCCGGGTTCAGTGGAAAGCATCTCAGTGCATCATGTGCGGGGGGCTGCGATGGTCATCTATGGAACCCCTCTACCTCCTGTCACCCCTCCTCTCCCTCAGTTCCAGGATGCTTTCGGTCTGCCACCCTCGGCAGGAATCAGAGACTTCCTACCCAGTGAAACACTACTCCCGCTGCTCTGGAGAGGCATGATCTGATGAGCAGACTTTGGATGTTTTTTTGGAAGCTTTAGTGGAATGGAGGAGGCAGAATGTCCTGCTTACAGTGGGAGTCAGATGCGCGGCTGGGACTTGGCGTACTGCAAGTAATGAACTGAAACGGCTGATTGCCCCGAGGGGGATTGCCCTATTGACTTGGAGCCAAATTTGTGCATGAATTGCAGAGTTTTGTGGGTCATCTCAACACCCCAAGTGCACTGAAACCCTAGCTTCTGGCACCAGAGTTTTGCCTCCTTTTGGAAATAAAAGGGGGACTCCATTGGCTTGAAGCCCTGTGGTTGGCGAGGCTTACATAGCTCGCCCAAGGCTGGACTTGGACTGCTGGACCTGAGTGCCAGTTTTATACACCAGTTGGGGCTGCCCTGCTCCCTTGTCAGACTGCCCTCCCCATGGGGCATGGGCAGCCAACCCCTCCCTGGGGGACTAGCAGCAGAGTGTGGCCAAGGCCACTGCAGGCATCAAAAATGGTGAATTCAGCGTGGATTTTCAATTCATATAGTACAGCGGTCCTAAAGTGGATTGCGACTGTAGGTAAGGAAATGTATCTGGAAGTGGTGTGAAGTTGCTAGGTCATGTTAACGGTTTGAATTTACTATGTATTTGTATTGGGCAATTGAGGAAATGGATTACCTCCCCAGACAGTTACCCCTCCCTGCCGTGGCTGTGGCCCTGTGCTTGTTGGGTCGGGTTCCCTGTCTGCTGCAGTTGCCATGTGTTTGGCAAACCACCCAGCTCCTGGTGCAGCGGGTGGCTGGAACCTGATTTCCTTGAGGCTAATTGTATGATTTATTTGTGTTGCTCTGTGTTTGATTTTGGAGATAGATACTCTGTGGGGGCTGTCCGGTACTATTCCTTTCTGTTCGTTATATGTTTTTAGGTGGCATCAGCTGGCCATGTTGCCCATTCTGTGACATTAGTGGCACTCTATGATGCCAGGCTGTGGCCCGCTTCCCTGGCCTCGGCTGCTATGACGGATGGCTATCCCCTGGGATCCTGAGGTGGAGCTCCCTTAAAGAGTGGTTCCAACTGCACGATTGCAGCCAACGTAACCCACTTGAGGGCAGTCTTTTTCGACCGTATTGGACCAATTTTGCGGTGTCACTCTGGGCCTGCTCCTGCTTTTCCCTGCCCTTTTCCTGTCTTTTCCGTTAGTAATGTAATATGTGGGCCGTATTTCCCACCAAGATTTGGTGTCCGGTCCTACCACTCTGTCTAGTCCAGTCTGAATCTCAGCCTGGAAGTCAATTTTTTGAGGATATTGTGGAAGAATGCAACCTGGAGAGCCATGTCAGTCCAGGGCTGTCCTGTCTCTTGACCCCATCGTTCCCTCATTCTATCTAGGAAGTCAGTCACAGTCTCCCCAGGCTTCATGCTTTCTGCCATCAATCCTCCTATGTCTGGGCATTCAGAGAATATCTCCCTCAGGGCCATCCATATCTGGTGTCTAAATAAGTTTAATGCAGCCCGTCATGCTCAATGTTGATCAGCCTGACTGCGGGGATGCAGGCTCAGGAAAACACTATGTCGGTCTGCTCTCTGATGAGGCTGCTGAGAAGACTCTAGACGTCGCCTATAGCTAAGTTGATTCCCACTGTGTTCTTCACAAAACATGAGATCCATTTTCCTGCTACGTCTATCAATGGGGGCAGTTTGTTCCTGAGCCTTTCTTTGTCCATCTGTGCCCAAAGCACATAGATGGTCCCTGACACACACTTCTGTAGCAGCGGGCATAGTTTGGCATGGAGCTGCTCCATCGGTTTCTCTTCAACATAGCTCTCCCATTTTCTCAGGCATTCCTGCATGTAGGGGTAGTTCCATTGTGGATCTCCCCATTCATGCCGAATGCTGTCTTCCGTGATGGCCATGCCCTCTGGTTCAAAGGATCCCTTCTCCAGCCAAGGTCTGTTGTACTGGCCCTTCCTTTTGGTCCACCGGGCCGGTAGATGGCAAAATGGTTGTGTGAAGGCCTAGCATTCTTCTCTGGACACTATCTCTCTAGAGGTCAGTTTGCTTGATCATTGCGTGCGGTGGGAGTGGCAGATATCCTCATCGTCGATCTCCTCGTGTGCATGTAAAGGTGCCATTCTGCCCCTCCTATGAAGTAATTGTGTTTCAGTTAGGCTCTCCTGAATTCTTATCTCTTGGTCAGCCCCTCTCCTACATCAACGGCCGAGTGGAGTGTGGGTATCCACTAGGGGCCTACCTTCTGACTCCTCCCCAGGCTTAACCTCAAGGGGAGCCCAGGGCCCTGCTGTGGCTTCCTCCCGGGAAGGATCTCTTTTCCTGTTGGGCTTCCCAGACCAGAGCTCTTTCTAACCTTTGCTTTCGCCTTTCTTCTTACTCCCAACTGGTCTGCCTTCTTTGCTCAGTGCTGTGTTGTTCTTCTGGGTAGCATTTTGACCACAAGCTCACTCCCTGATGCTTCCTCCACAGCCTGAGCTTACCCTGGTTAGCATGCCCTACAGCTCCTCTCTCAGTGTCAGACCTCGAAGGGCTGGGATTGGTATCTTCCCCTCTACTGGTAGTATTCTCCTCTAGAACTGCTATGAACCTCCCTATGACTCTAGGGCATTCAGAGGGGCGGTTAGGAGCATATGCTCCTTGACTCGCTGGGGCTTGATGGGCTGTGACCGATGGGAGGGGGTGGGGGTGAATTTCAGGGGAGCCAAGCACCAGACTGGGAGGAGGCTGACTTCACCTGGCTGGTTGGTTTGGTGATCTCCTTGCCTTGGGTCTGATGGCTTGCTGCCCAGTAGGGGGCCCACCGACCCCCTCGACCGGTGGATTGGTATAACCCAGCGCAGAGGTGGCTGGGATGGCAGGCATCATGAGAGCACTTCCCTGCTGGTGTATGGTGGGGGAGGTGTAGCTGCCTCGTGTGCGTGCTCGAGGATAGTCTTGCAGGACTGGGCCACCTCAAAGATGGCCCTTAGTTCTAGTAGGGCCTCTCATTTAGCCCACTTCTGACCAACATACATGGTCTGTATGTGTGTCCTAGTTTGTTCTGTGATGTTGGTGTTGAATGTTCCCCCCTCAAGCCAGAGAAATGCATGCACCTTGGTATGGGTGTGCCACTCACGGCAGTCTTTCTCTAGTTTCCGAGCCTGTGTGGGGAACCTAGCTTGCATGTGGTCTAGTGGTGTTTCCATGATGGATTAGAAAACTTGTTAGGGAATTTGCAAACTTTTGTCTGTTTCAAGGTTTTAAATAATTGCAAATTCTACTTTGATCGTAGGGAAACTATGTACACAGGACTATACCGGCAACAATCTATTGGTCATGAGCTCTATAAAAATGATGCATCATAAAAGCGCTTGACAATTGACAAAGACAAATACGATGAAATAGCAACAACTTGTAACAAAGTGCAATGGTTAGTAAAGAACAGCGCAAGTTGATTTTTAGCAGTGAAATAGCAAATGTTGAATTCTGATTTGTGCGGAAAAAAGTGTTATTATTTCATAAACTTTCTAACATGACATAACATTCAAACATGAAACACAATTGCAAAATTTTAATAGCACCACAACATCAATAATGCGTAAATGGAAAACCTAAAAGAAACTAGAAGAGAAAAGATTGACAGAAAAAATGATCATTTTGTCTGAAAAAATCTAAGGCCCTTCCTAGCGCCTACAGCCCAAGGACAAGGGACTCTCTGAGTGGTACAAGGAGCTAAGTGAACCTGATAGTCTGTCAGTATTGGCTTGAGGACAAAAAATAGTAACGATTTGTGCAGAGAAAAAGGAACAACCTGACAACCATCGGCCCGCTGTGGCCAGACACATGCTACACCTTTTTCTCCAAGGTCCGAACTTTTTCCTAACGTCGGAAGTACACCCTATATCACACCTAGGGGTCATACCTACCTCTGCTGTACCACCCAGTTGTCCAAATAAAAAAACCCAACTCTTCAGTTCTTTCAGACTCTGTCAGTGTTAAGAAACTGACAGTCTCTAAGAACACTCTTTTAACTTAAAAATAAGATCAGGGTAGTGGTCCTTTATAACACACCAAGGGCCTATGGTGCACCAGTTATGTAACGCTCAACGGTTCAAGTGAAATAAATAAGCAGACCTATATAACACACCAAGGGCTATGAGTGTACCAGTTCTGTAATGCTGAATAGTTCAACTGGAAAAAAATGCAAACTACCTTCACCTTCTCTAGCGTGCTGACTAGGGAAAAAGCGATCTATGCGCTTGCCCTAGTTTGCCACACACAACATGCTGGGACTAAGGATAAGATGTAGGGCCTGATTCACAAAAGTAATCTGAGACAAAAGTCCAAATTTACGACTTTTGGTATTTACAGAAGCCACTTACGATTTTTGGTATTCACAGAAATCACTTATGTCCGCACTTGGGGCGGAATTTCTGCACTTGGGGCTGAATTTCCGCACCCGGGCTGGAAATCCTGCAACCGGGCCGCATTTTTCACACCCGGGGCGGAATCACCGCTTCGGGCCGGAATATCTGCATTCGGGCTAGATGATCATTTTCTTCAATGCTAAACACCTGTCCAAGTGCTGACCATCCCCCCACCTGCGTCAGAGGAAATCAATTAACACCAACAGCAAGACCAGCACCAAAAACCACATAAAAGCAGCACACATTCAAGGAATAGGTTTGGCCACAGAGAGTTCCTGTTTTCCTTCTCTGTGCATCACTACTGGAATATGTACCAACTGAGGAGGAAGAAAAACTTCAGAGATGAGGAGACCATCATAATTCTTGAGTTCATTGTGAGGCACACAACCGGCTATATGGTCTCCCCCCTTACTGCACCAGTGGCAGACAGAAGGCAGCTCTATGGCAGCATTCAGCCACTGCTGTCACAGCATTGGGGGAGGTTGTGCGCACAGCCCGTGACATCAAGAAGAAGTGGCAGGAGGAAAAGAGATGGGTAAAGGAGAAGTACGCCAGGATTGCGTTCACCAGAATTCTTCCGGGCCCACAATCCAGAACCCGTATCCGTCTCACCACACTTGAGGAGGATGTCCTCACTACAATCTACCCCCACATGCTCAATGGGCTTCCTGTGAGTGATGTCTGCAATGTGGTACCAGGTAAATGTGATGACAAGAACAAGTATATAAAGTGACTGTCAGTGTTGCACCCCCATTGTGATTAAGGAAGTTGTCCAAAGTTTATATAAAAAATATAGTCAGTCAGAGGCTCATGTGTTTCCCTCTGTATGTTGCACCACAAGTCCCAGAATCCTTTGGATTAGAAATGGCAAATCCCATTCCTACTATTGAAAACATGGGCCCAGTACTGCTGCTGTATATACCTAACACTGTTAAGTAGCAATAGACAAAGTGCCCCTTCCACTTATCCAGACGCGGCCGGATCAGTCAAGAACATCAGGGGGGGGGGGGTGCGGTGCAGGGGAAAATCTACAGACAATGGAATAGGAAAATTAAAAAACAATCATCCAAAATATAACTCACCTTGTGCTTGCTGCATCACCGAGCACAATGTGAGAGAATCCCTATTCTAAGACATTTCTTTCCACTATTCTGTTGTCTATTTCCCACCCTGCCCCGCCATTACACCCCCAACGGCCCACTGCTCCTACCTGCACCAACCACTGCAGTACTTCTCAATACTGTTGCATGCAGAAGATATGAGGAAATGTCAGACAAGTTACACATGTACATTTGCGATTTGGTTACTTTTCTCTCTTCTCACCTATTGACACATTCAGCCAGAGTACAGATGACCACAGTAGCAGAGGTAAATACTTCTTCGGGGAGGAAACAACATTATCCAGAGCAAGGCATACCACCCTCACTAACTGGTAAGTCAAACTGGTCAGGAGATGGTAAAAATGCATACATTGTCAGCAGACAACAGAGGGACATATAGGGCCCGAATCTCAAAGGTAACCGGAGATGAAAACCTAACTTTAAAACTATTGGAATTCTTAAAGGATATTTACCTTTAGCAAATTACATTTTTGAATAGCGAAAGACAAAAAATAAGATATCTAGGCTCATCATACCTTTGTGATTTGGGAACATTACATGTATTCCATCAACAGTTCCAGAACTGTGAACTCAATACTGGAAATGAGTGCCAGAACAAGTCAAAAAGGAGTCTCCACTAGTTTGTAATTGTTTTTGTGGACAAAATCTAGAAATCCAATGTTAACAAATATAACAATGATGAACAAGAAGTGAGATTCAATTGTCAGGAGTATTGAGAATGCTTCCAGTGTCCAAATTATGATGTTTTTTCAATACATGAAATTGTCCAGTCAACCCAGCTGGTGATATTTATTAACATCGGATGGCATGTTTTTTGGCCATAAACAAAACATGATAATGGACCTTACTTTAGGAATTGTTGTTGTGTCAATTTGACAGACGTTGCTTCTATGCAGTGGGGCTATTATAAGTTGAATGTGGGATTACTCATGATATTTAGTGCCACACACTTCTGCAACGGTAGTGCCCACACTGCTTGTGCTTATCCTTTGTGCCTGAAATTGAGTGCATCACATGTGGCAGCTGAAATGTAAAGTTGCAAACACACTAATCATTGTAGGTCCAATGATGTCGTCCCAGGTCCAGTACCCCCATTGACTTCTGCTACAAAGTTGACTGTGACATCTGGTCAGGGACCACATACTTGGCAGGTGCAGGGCCATGGTAAGTAAACCCAAGAATAATGTACCTGAATGCTCATGAAATGTGCCTTTAATCTCCGCTGTATGTTGTATGTGTTCTACATCACTGTTGCCCTGCATCACAACATGCCTACATATGGCATTTAACCACATACCAGATCACTCCATGGTGGCTAGTGAAAGGATGTCACAAAATGTATGCCAAGTGAGTGCAGAATGGACATAAAATAGTATATAATGTCATATGAAGTGTACTAGACACAACTGGATAGTAATTCAATGATATGAAAACTCTCTTGGAAAATATCAATGGATAAATCCTAATGAAATTGGTGTGGATTGCGGTCGCACTGATGCCAGTTGTGTACTTTTGTAATGGATGTAGGGGCTGCTAAGGTGAATCTTGAGGAAGTGAAGTTTTTCAAATCTCTTGGCTGAAAAGCACAACGCAAATCCAGTGTAGGCGGCAACCATCAAAGCTTCTCAACTTACCCACAATGTGGCATCCTAGTCAAATGTTGCATTCTGCTTGTGCCCTCTTCTACTGCATAAGTGAGTGTATAACATATGAGGTTAGGATGTCTGCTGTACAAGACATCATCCGTTGTCAGTTAAGCACTACCATGATGTTGAAAATGGATTATAGAAACAGAGGACACTCAAAGGATGTGCATAACAAATTTGTGATCTCTCAGTCCAAAATGAGCTTTGTGACTTCATGTGTAGGGAAGCACAAATGAGCCACAAAATGTACCTGACTATTGCACATCTCACATATGAATTCTGCAATGCAATGTTTGATCTTATGTGCAAATGTGAAACTGGCCAGCCTGGTGATGTACACTCCTTTCGACTTATCAACAGACAACACCATACTCACGAGGCATGATGGTCTTAACGGTGAAGGTGTAATCAATGTAATGCGGAGGCGTCTGATTATGTATCCCCTTCCTTCAAATATCAGTAACCTTCTCATACATGTTTGTCTGTTGATGTGTCATATCATTGATGTCAGTGCTGTGTGGAGGTAACAGATGACTGCTGCATTTGAGCAGGGGCCCACATGTAAAGTCCATGAGGTAAACATGCTGCACATTGGCCGAATATCATATCAATGGTCATTGAGAATGACACATACATGTTAGCTCATAGCTACTATCTGGTGTACTGAAATATGGATATGTATGTCTCATCACAGCTGCTGACAGGTTGACACCAGTGCAGCGTACAACACCATCCCGGGGAATGCAAGACATCCTGGCTGCAGCAGTGAAACCCTCTCGCATCAGGTAAGTGTGGCGTGAAGTGTTTCCCTATCATAGATTCCAAAACTATGACAAAGATCCAAATCCCCTTCTGCATAGAATCTGCAATCGGTGTTTACAAAGTTACATACATACCATTTCATTTTTATAAGTGTCACATGTGCCTGTTTGTAAACTAGTAATGCAGATCATTGAGTATGGTGTCACCTCCTTCTCCAGCTGCTGGATCGGGGACCGCTTCATCAACTACACCTATGAGGAGCCAGGTTCAGCAGCTGACATCAGGGGGGTCGCAAAGGGACACAAAGCTGTGGCTGGAGCTGGTGAGTTTGCTTGTGCATTGTACATCTCCGTTCAACACCTCAGTGCTATGGTGTGAGCTGTCATGTGTAGGGGTACCCAATCCAGGTCACATGTGCTTCATCTGTTGATGCAAAGTACAGTAGAACTAACCCTTATGCTGCACCACATCTTATACTAGGTCAATTAGTTATCCTGTTGCAACCTCTGTGTTCCGGGTGATGATGATGATGAGGAGGATGGACCTTCTGCCAGCGTTGGGTGACGGGCAATCAAAGGGGAAAATCTATTGCTCCTGCAGGCAGTAGTGTCGGCTGCAAGTACTACGCAAGAGGAGGAGGATGAAGTAACTGAGGAGGCTGAAGAATTTGAGGATGATGAAGACTATCTGTCCATCCTCATAGAGGATGACGATTCAGATTCGATGGCCCGAAAATTTCCCACATCTGCCAAATTTGGCAAGGCCTCACACCCTCCGCACAGCAAAGTGCCTCAGTCTCAAAAAAGAAAGATTGCCTGTCCTCAGCATAGAGCTAACCAGCCACAGCTCACACACACCCCAACACATACATCACTCCCTCACAGCCCTCACATCCAGTACAGACGTGGTGGTTCCCCTACAAACTCCTCCCTATACAGTGCATCCCAGGCAGTCTTTCCACCATCTGAGGGAAGTACCAACCCTGTTGTGGTGCAGGTATCCCCATGGCACCATCCTCCTGTTCACAGGCTTCCACCTGTCACCCTCCCCCCTGCTGTTGGACCTGGTGGTCTCATCCATGGCCGACCCCTGCAGAAAGGTCCTGCACCTGGCTATGGTGACCAGTGGGAGAAGGACTTATTTCAACAGCAGGCAGATGTGAGGCAGGACATTCGTGCCATAGGGGCTACCCTATCAGACATGTCTCAGGCCCTGCAGGACATGCGCCAAATCCCTCAGGTGGTGGACAGACTGACCCATGTTTTGGGCAGGATGGATAGATCTTGGCAAGACGTGTCCAAGAATATCAGAGACATGATATCAATCCAAAGGGAAGAGAGTGCAAGACACCATGCATTGGCCATGAAGAACGATGGAGGTCATGCTGAAAGTGATCCATAGTCTCCCTTCACGGTCAACGCAGGGAGGGGAGCCATCACATCTGCCTGCAGCACATCACACCCACACACCTGTACCACAAACTGCACAGGATCTCAGCAAGGTAACATGACCACCACCGCCCCTATCCAGTCACTCACCCCACCTGCACATCCACCACCACTCCCTGAACAGGCACTTCCCCCACCTGCACATCCACCACCACCCCCTGAACAGGCACTACCACCAGTTGCACAACCACCCCCTGTCCACACACAAACACCAATGGTACAGACACCATCCTCCCCTGCACATGAACTTCACCCTGTACAGGCACATGTACCACACCAACCTGCATGTCGGCGACAACCCAGACATAATCCCTCACAGCAATCCTCACCTCCAAATTTGCGAAGTCGCAAGCACGATTCCCATTGATCACATCCAAAACATTTTGACCAGTGTGAATATGTGTAAATAAAAAGAAAATCTCATCACAAGTCAAGACTATGTTGCGTATTATGTCCTGATAGGCAAATGTTTACCAATTGTGGTGGCCTAGAGATGTGAGGATGTATGTGTGCGCGTGACACATGTACAAGTGTAACCCCATCATTGCAACAAGCTCTTATGTGCAGAGCAGATAACTCCCAAAATATATGTCCATATTTTGTACAAGACATTCACAATGAAGTCAAACAAGATAGAGAAAGTATGATTCAAAATAACATTTTATGAAAGAAAGTGTGGGATTAGAACTGTGAGAAGTTGGCCTGGTATATGCTGTCCACTAGTTATAGTGGGTACCTTGCACCAGTCGAAAGGACCTTTATTGATGATAGGTTTAAAGACAACCTTTATCGAAAGCTATCCTAGTGGTAGCTATGGAGAGCACCCTTCAGGCTAAGTCTTGAAGGAGTGTTAAACTGTTTGTTTTACCAGTCTATAATCTCATGAATGACCAAATGAAAGGAGAACCACACCAGGTATATATATAAAATATATGTATTTATTACTAAACACTACCCAATAGTCTATGAGGCTAGAGGTCAAAGTACACAAGTTAGAAGTCAAATAGCACAGTAAATTAGCACAATATACGATTAGCCCTAGGGGCGTACCAAACCATATATTAATAAAGTGGTATAAGAACCATGACTTAAGTAGACACAAGGCCTAGAGCCTGTAGAATCGGCTGGGACCCCAAGGAACCACCCAAGGTAGTGACACAGGGGACCCACGGGGGCCGTGTGAAGTGTGTGAACACAGCCGCGAGCTCCGTTAACGTCTATGGGAAAGTCGCGGTTAGAGTTTTAAAGTTTAAGGACACTTAGAAATGGACTAGGACCAAACCCTCTTGGAATTAGACAGTTCTAGGGTCAACACCCACGGGAGCACCGGAGTACTCGAGTTACCTCACCCAGGGAAGCCGGGTGCATAGGTGTCAAATGGTGTTGGGTCGCGTCGTCGTTTTCAATGGCAGCCTGCAGAGAAGTGCTGCTGCCGGGAAGATGCGAAGTGTCCGAAGAGATCCAAGCCTGGATCGGAGATGAGAAGACCCTGAAAGCAGAGGGGACAGAGTCTGGGTCACATGCTAGTGACCAGGGGCACGATTGTCGAATGCCCACCGATGTCGGGTGTTTCAGGTGAAAGAGGTGAAGTTTGACTCTTCAGCCACGAGGACCAGGAGGTGTCGACGACAACCAGGAGCTGGATTCGAGCTGTCCCATAAAGGATGTCGAGTGCTGCAGCGTTGGTGTCCGGATTGAACACAACAAGCCTTGGCAACAGCAACCCACGCAGAAAGGAGAAAGATGCTTCGGTGCAGACCAGCAAGGTCTGAGGGACTCACCATGCGGTGGGTAGTCAGGGCACGTCTGGAGCAACCAGGAAAGTCCAAGGAAAATCAGAGTTGCCTTCACAGGGATCCACCAGTCAAAGGACCAGGGATTGCAAAGGAGCCTCAAGCGGAAATGCAAGAAGCAGGCCCACAGAACACTCGTGGAGTGTAGGCTCACAATCTTCAGTGCAAATGGTGCTCGGGGCTTGGGCTACAAGAAACCCAAAGCAGGACTTCAAGAGACGTCGAGAAGTCAATGCACTAGCCAATGTGCATGGAGTCCAGGAGTTCCCGTTCCACGTCACTCGTGAGGGCTGTGGGTCTCAGCTTTGCTGGGGGCTCGGGTCGGCCTCTGAGAAGTCTGGAAATCCTCCTCCTGGGCTGCAATTACTTCAGAGTCCGGCGGGAGCTTCAGAGATGCAGACCGGCAAATGCTTTGTTGGTGCCTGCCAAGCAGGGGATACAAAAGGGGATGATGGACGGAACGTTTGAGCCAATCAAACACTCACCCCCAGTCAACTGATCTGGGTTTAATCCATCATCATTCTTTAGCTCACTCCACCACCCCAGTTCAGACATGGCCATATGCAAATCAGTCTGACCCTGTGCCTCATGGGAACAGTCCAGCCCGAACTGCCAAGCCATGTCTTCCCTGGACCGGAAACAAGCATCCTAGGACCGGTTTCTGGCATTCCAGCCGTCATCAGCCAGGCTTGCTTGAATCCAGTGGCAAAGTGAGCAAGGGACCCACGTCTGGGCATACCCCCGCCAACTTAGGGCGAACAAAGCGATACAAAGGGGATGATGGACGGAACGTTTGAGCCAATCAAACACTCACCCCAGTCAACTGATCTGGGTTTAATCCATCATCATTCTTTAGCTCACTCCACCACCCCAGTTCAGACATGGCCATATGCAAATCAGTCTGACCCTGTGCCTCATGGGAACAGTCCAGCCCGAACTGCCAAGCCATGTCTTCCCTGGACCGGAAACAAGCATCCTAGGACCGGTTTCTGGCATTCCAGCCGTCATCAGCCAGGCTTGCTTGAATCCAGTGGCAAAGTGAGCAAGGGACCCACGTCTGGGCATACCCCCGCCAACTTAGGGCGAACAAAGCGATACAAAAGGGGATGATGGACGGAACGTTTGAGCCAATCAAACACTCACCCCCAGTCAACTGATCTGGGTTTAATCCATCATCATTCTTTAGCTCACTCCACCACCCCAGTTCAGACATGGCCATATGCAAATCAGTCTGACCCTGTGCCTCATGGGAACAGTCCAGCCCGAACTGCCAAGCCATGTCTTCCCTGGACCGGAAACAAGCATCCTAGGACCGGTTTCTGGCATTCCAGCCGTCATCAGCCAGGCTTGCTTGAATCCAGTGGCAAAGTGAGCAAGGGACCCACGTCTGGGCATACCCCCGCCAACTTAGGGCGAACAAAGCGATACAAAAGGGGATGATGGACGGAACGTTTGAGCCAATCAAACACTCACCCCCAGTCAACTGATCTGGGTTTAATCCATCATCATTCTTTAGCTCACTCCACCACCCCAGTTCAGACATGGCCATATGTAAATCAGTCTGACCCTGTGCCTCATGGGAACAGTCCAGCCCGAACTGCCAAGCCATGTCTTCCCTGGACCGGAAACAAGCATCCTAGGACCGGTTTCTGGCATTCCAGCCGTCATCAGCCAGGCTTGCTTGAATCCAGTGGCAAAGTGAGCAAGGGACCCACGTCTGGGCATACCCCCGCCAACTTAGGGCGAACAAAGCGATACAAAAGGGGATGATGGACGGAACGTTTGAGCCAATCAAACACTCACCCCCAGTCAACTGATCTGGGTTTAATCCATCATCATTCTTTAGCTCACTCCACCACCCCAGTTCAGACATGGCCATATGCAAATCAGTCTGACCCTGTGCCTCATGGGAACAGTCCAGCCCGAACTGCCAAGCCATGTCTTCCCTGGACCGGAAACAAGCATCCTAGGACCGGTTTCTGGCATTCCAGCCGTCATCAGCCAGGCTTGCTTGAATCCAGTGGCAAAGTGAGCAAGGGACCCACGTCTGGGCATACCCCCGCCAACTTAGGGCGAACAAAGCGATACAAAAGGGGATGATGGACGGAACGTTTGAGCCAATCAAACGCTCACCCCCAGTCAACTGATCTGGGTTTAATCCATCATCATTCTTTAGCTCACTCCACCACCCCAGTTCAGACATGGCCATATGCAAATCAGTCTGACCCTGTGCCTCATGGGAACAGTCCAGCCCGAACTGCCAAGCCATGTCTTCCCTGGACCGGAAACAAGCATCCTAGGACCGGTTTCTGGCATTCCAGCCGTCATCAGCCAGGCTTGCTTGAATCCAGTGGCAAAGTGAGCAAGGGACCCACGTCTGGGCATACCCCCGCCAACTTAGGGCGAACAAAGCGATACAAAGGGGATGATGGACGGAACGTTTGAGCCAATCAAACACTCACCCCCAGTCAACTGATCTGGGTTTAATCCATCATCATTCTTTAGCTCACTCCACCACCCCAGTTCAGACATGGCCATATGCAAATCAGTCTGACCCTGTGCCTCATGGGAACAGTCCAGCCCAAACTGCCAAGCCATGTCTTCCCTGGACCGGAAACAAGCATCCTAGGACCGGTTTCTGGCATTCCAGCCGTCATCAGCCAGGCTTGCTTGAATCCAGTGGCAAAGTGAGCAAGGGACCCACGTCTGGGCATACCCCCGCCAACTTAGGGCGAACAAAGCGATACAAAAGGGGATGATGGACGGAACGTTTGAGCCAATCAAACACTCACCCCCAGTCAACTGATCTGGGTTTAATCCATCATCATTCTTTAGCTCACTCCACCACCCCAGTTCAGACATGGCCATATGCAAATCAGTCTGACCCTGTGCCTCATGGGAACAGTCCAGCCCGAACTGCCAAGCCATGTCTTCTCTGGACCGGAAACAAGCATCCTAGGACCGGTTTCTGGCATTCCAGCCGTCATCAGCCAGGCTTGCTTGAATCCAGTGGCAAAGTGAGCAAGGGACCCACGTCTGGGCATACCCCCGCCAACTTAGGGCGAACAAAGCGATACAAAAGGGGATGATGGACGGAACGTTTGAGCCAATCAAACACTCACCCCCAGTCAACTGATCTGGGTTTAATCCATCATCATTCTTTAGCTCACTCCACCACCCCAGTTCAGACATGGCCACCCCAGTTCAGACATGGCCATATGCAAATCAGGGGAGCAGGGGAGTCACTCCTTGACCCCAAGGGAGATTTCTTCAGTCCTCTAGTCTTGAGTAGAGCGTCGAAGTTCCAGGATTCAGTTGCAGAGTTTCGTCCAGGGATATCTAAAGTCCTGTTGCCAGGGGTTCCTATCTTATACCCAAGGAAGGAGTTGGACTAACTCTGGGGACCCACCTATGGGGGGGTTTGGAAAGAGGGGTGGCTACACCCATTTCCTTTGTCCAGTTTTGCACCAGAGCAGGGGCTGGCAGCCCCTGCAACCGGTTTGAACTGGGGTATGCACAGGGACACCAAATGTGCCCCCAGTGCAGGACTTCAAAGCACTCTTGGAGTGCACCCACCCAGCCCCAATCCACTAAGGCCTGTCTGGGAGGTGGTAACACCTCCCTATGACAGGAAACCTATTGTCCAGGCCTCCCCTGCCGGAGTTTCGGTCAGCAGCAGGAGGCCAGACTCGTGTCTGTGGCTGCAGCATCCATTTTGTGATGCCAGGGCTCTGTTTAGCTGGTACCGGGTATACCGGTGCTGTCATGTCTCTCCCTCTAGAAGGGTGGGATCATACTCCCACACCAGTTACTGGTGTGGGGGTATGATTCCAAGGTGTTTGACACCAAACACGACATGTTTCCGTGCAGCCATCCCAAAGTTAGCATTTACCGTTGAGTTATAATGTACTTAAGAGTATATGGTCAGGCTGCACCACAGACAACCCCGGAGAGGAGATTCCGAAGGCTGCAGAGGGGCTCTGCTCATGCAGGGGCACCCTCTCACATAAAACCAAGCACCCTGCCTTCAGGATTGATAAGGCTTGCCATAGGGGTGACTGATAGGTTTATATGTGCAGTGATAGGGTGAGATATAGTGAACCTATATCTCTGTAAGGGGTGCATGCACCACCTCACTCAGGCTGCTGTAGCAGTCCTGTGGTGTCAATTTGGAAGGCTGCCCAGGGGTGGCATAATACATGCTTCAGCCCCTGGTAGGCCTCTGGGGTACCTATGCCCTGGGTACATAGTATACCATATACTAGGGACTTATAAGGGCACCCCCGAATCCAATCTGAAGTGTACCTAAGGTACATGCAATCAATTTAGAGAGGAAGCAGCTAGGCTGGGGTTCTGGATAGCAGGGCCCCAGCCAGACTAAAGTCGAAAAACAGTGAAACATCAGCAAAAAGTGGGGGTAACCATAAGAGGCAGATCCTACTCTCCTACAAGAACTACAACAACAGTCCGTTTGGAAGGGAGAAAGGAAAACAAATGATGTTCTTAATACAGAAGGAGAAGGAAACTTGGAGTGAGGTGGGGCAGCATAAATATAAATCGTCAGGGAGCGTCAGGGGAGCCAGTCTATATACAAGGGGCAAAGTAAAGAATTGTCCAAAAAGAAAATTCTGTCCAACAGGTCAAGTGTCCTTCTGGTCATCCTCAATTTGCACAATGCCCAGATCCTCTGGGTCCGAGGCCGGCTCATGGCTGGCCGGTGCAGGACCAGGCACCACACAGGGTTGGGACACACGAGGAGTACGGGTGAAACAGTGTGGTGAAATGGACGAATGTATGACGTTACTACGCATACATTTACAACGTGGTATTTTACATCGCGTTCGTTAGAACGCAAGTCGTTACAACGACTTGCGCTGGAGGGCGCTGGACTTAGGAATAGTATGATTTACTATTCCAACTCCAGTCTACGTACAGTAGGGAAGGTGCTGGAATAGTAAATCATACTATTCCTTAGGTTAGAGCGCCATCCAGCGCAAGTCGTTGTAACGACTTGCGTTGTGAAAACCGCGATGTAAAAGCATTGCGTTGTAAAAGTTGCGTGGTAAAGGATATCTCCAGCAATGGACAGGGGGAGACATTGAAGTTGGTGTGGAAGGGAGGTTGGGTATGGACAGACAACATGGCTACATTCAGGGAATTGACACTGGCAGTGAGGGTGGCCATAGATCGGGCTTTTTCCTCTCGCATCATGCGCAGCTCTGGACACATCTACAGCATGATGCGAGAGGCCATGTCTGGCTGACCCTCACATGCCCACATCAAGTCCGGTGGTAAGCCACAGGAGTAACAACACAGAGAGGGGTTTGGGTTGAACATGAGGGGTGTGGTGCCTCGGGTTCGGAGCCGATGTTGCTGTCTACCTGGCAGCCACAATGAGGGGGACTGGTTGCAGGGGATGCAGCTGGAGGCCTCGATGGAATGGGGGCCTCTAGAGTTAGGGAAGGGCTGATGGCAGGTCCAGGTTGTGTAGTGGCCTTCCCCGGGGAAACCTCGCCAAAAGTAAGTAGTGAATGGTCCGGGGGAGAGTCGATCTCCCCCCCGGCCAGAGGTATCCAGTTCTTCCCCCCCTTCAATGTCCTCAGCCTCCAACCGGTCGGTAGCACCAGAGGTGTCGTCCTGCTCAGTCCGTGTGGGTGCAAACCCCTTGCCTCCTGTTGTAGAAGGACCCGCCTCATCCTCTACTTCCTCACTTGTGGATAGAGGTCGTGGCCACCAGCGCACCAAAGATGTCCTGCCCTGAACCGTGTTCTGCTGTGGGTCCTCTTGGCCAGCTGAGCCCACTGAAATGTAAGACAAATCATGATGTAGTGGTTGTACACGTCAGAACAAGACACATACCTAGATGAGCCAAGGGCAGACTTTGTTCTCCTCTGATCACACTATACAGTTGTCAGTGATTAGGAGCTTAAATTACGTGCATGTTCACTGTCAACTCCTGATTTGAGTCAGACATGGACATCTCAATTGAATTTTGGTGGCTTACACATCTGTACTGACAACCCTCAACTTTGGCATTCTTGTGATCTATGTGTCCTGTCACTGCTACATAGGCAGCTTCCAAACCCAGTCTACAAAAGGAGATCAGAGAGAGTCCAGATTGTATTGGAATGGGCCTGTGATATGGAGTCTCTGCACTTTTACTTCCGGACAAATGTTATCTGCTGTGTAGCATTGTATACGACAACACAAATGCCGATTGGGGGTCACACATCCATATAGGGTCTGGGCTATTAGGTTTGCTAAGTTGTGAGTCTGACCTTTTGAGATTCCCTCACAAAAGCTGACAATACACTGCCACATATTGGCTTTGAAGGCTGATCAGGTAGTGCTGTACACTGGTGACCAGTAGTGGCTAGTTGTTACATCTTATACCAAAGGGAGTCACCGTTCCTTAGTGGAGATGGAGAGGAGGGAAGTAGGGGGTACTCTTGTTGTGTGCTACTCTGCTTGTGGGAGGCAGGGTGTCCTCATCTTGATGCCCTCACACACCCCGAAGGATGTCATGCTTCATCATTGGGCTTTTGCTCCTCATCGGGCCGGCGCTGCAATGCCCTACGGGTCCCTCCGAAGGGTCTCTTTTTCGGAGATCTTTTGATGAAGCCGTATGGGTGCGTGGGTGTAAGTGGCAGTGAAGTCCTAGAAAGTGTATTGAAAAATGGCTGGAGGGAGAGTGATTAATTTTTAATAAAGTGATCCCTCTGTCATTATTAAAACAAAGTGTATGGAGCTGCTTTAAGGGGTATTATGTCCCTTGGTAGCTGGGTGATTATATGTCCCTAGTGGGCATATGTTATGGTCAACAAGTTTCGCGCTTCAGTGGTCTCAGGGGGAGATCCAGGGCGCTTCGTCAGGACCGAATAAGAAATTTATATCTACAGTGGCCCGAAACTTTCGGTGCCCCCGGATAAATAAAAGGAGTAGAGATTCTGAAACGACAAGAGTAAAAAAACAAAGATACAATTTGCCATTAGGGTATTAATACCAATGGAAATTATGCTCAGGTCTGGCTCTCCATTGGAGGGCCAGGTGCTTGTAGTTCGTAGCGTGATCATTGCTGTTAATGCTCGCGGTATGTATACGTGAGCTAAAAGGTGCTGTGATCTTTCTGAAAATTGTTAAAAAGGAGGTTATAACTAGGTGACAGACAGACGTATAAGATCAATGATTAGTGCTCAGAGAATGGTGTCAGGGTTGTTCTCTGTATCAGTAATTTTATTTTTTATTTGTGAACATACCCTGGTTATATCGAGTAGGCGTGAATCGTATAAATAGAGTCAAAAATTAAAACGTGAAAAGGTTCTATTATCCAGTAAGCTCGTGAACCTTTTAAATCTAGGTAAGTAATACTGTTAGGCCCTACCATTGATGGCAAACCTCGAGACACTGTGTTTTTATGCGTAAGTACTTAGATAATATATCTCACCCCTTAGTAGGTAGGGTAAGATCCCATGAGATCAGGGAGGGTCACTTGAGAGCTATAATGGGAAGGAAGAAAAAACAGAAAACCACATGTGTCATTTTTACAGGGCTTCCTAAGGCTCTAAATTATAACTCACAGTTGGTTTTTAGAAATTGAAGGGAGAGGATGCCGCCATGTGCAGTATCTGTCCTGGACTGATCTTGCCCCTTAGTTACTCACGGTTCTCTCGGTGCATCTGGGCTGTGTCACCTGTGTGCCTCTCGCTGTCTCCGCCGGTGGGGAAGGGAAAATTCTGTCTCCTGTTATAGGAGTGGCCTGCTTCCGGGTGGGGCGTTAATTGTTTAATCACTGCATTGATTGGCAAGTTTTGGTTGTTACTATGAGTGCCATTTTGGAGTGGTGTTTTCTATGATAAGTTCATATGGGAAGGTTTTGGTTGTTACTATGGGTGCCATTTTGGAGTGGTGTTTTCTATGATACGTTCATATGGGAAGGTTTTGGTTGTTACTATGGGTGCCATCTTGGAGTGGTATCTACTATGACAAGCTCGATTGAGGAAGTTTTGGTTGTTAATATGGGTGCCATCTTGAAGTGATATCTTCTATGAAATGCTCATATGAGAGATATTCACGGGCTGTTGAATCTCTGTGTGCTGATAATTGTTATGTGTCGCTGGTACGGTGATCTTACTTAAAGGGGGGCGATGCATGTCTTGTGTATGAAGTTATATATCTAATGTATTGGTGCGGCGCGCGATGGGCAGAATCTCGGTTGCCATCTTGTAGTGGGTTCTTGTGGTAGATGTGATAAATGAAGTATCCCTAGTGGGCTGATGAATCACAATAAAGGGTCACCGTATTTGTTGGTGTTATTCGCGGTGCACTAGTGTCCTCTTTGTCAGTTTTTATAGTTGGTGTATCATTTTGCGGTTGGTGGTGCATCTCGGAGGTCTACTGACATAGTCTTCACTATAGTGTTTATGAATGTCACACTTGTGAGATCTATGTCAAGGGTTGAATTCCTATAGTACCTCAATCCAAGGTATTTCATCGTTAAGACCCTGGGTGTTCGTTTGGAGGTGGTGCACCCATCTTTGCTCTTTTTGGAAGAGGGTTTTTGTTGTCCAGAGAGGATTGGACTCAATGATGGTCCAATTGACTTGGTCTGGTGTATGTCCCTTTTCGAAGTAATGCCTGCTCATTTTGGTGGTGTTCCTACCGCACCGGATGTTGCTCCTGTGCTCATTCACCCTTGATTTTACAACTCTAGAGGTCATCCCTATGTATAGTAGGTTGCAAGGACATTTCACCATGTAGACGCAATTTTTTGTGTTGCAATTGGTGTGTCTCTTTTGTGTCCACTCTTCGTTCTTTAATTGGAGTGTTTTGGTATGTGCTGTGAGCGGGCAGACATTTCAAGTCCCGCATGGGTAGTGTCCCTTGAGCGTCAGCAGGTCCCATAATGTCCTCTGGCTGTCCCCTTGTTTTTTCTGTGGTCTCGTGTGGACAACGATGTCTTTTATGTTTTGTGTACGTCTGAATGCGAATCTTGGGTGTTGTAGTTGCATTTCGCCTGTGTTCAAGATGTTCCAATGTTTTAATAGGACATTTTTGACTTGATTGGATTGAGGTGTGTAAGTTGTGACACATGTAATTGTTTCATCTTTTCGCTTTTCTTGTGTTTCCAGAAGCGCTCCTCGATGGTTGTTCCGTGCGCGTTTCTTGGCAGACTTTATGATTTTTTGTGGGTAGTTTCTTTTTTCCAGATTTTTGCTAAGTTCTGCTGCCTGTATTTCATAATCCTGGGTAGTGCTGCAATTTCTCCTCAGCCTGAGGAATTGGCCGAAGGGGAGATTTTGTCTCAAGGCTTTAGTATGGTGGCTGTCGTAGGGCAATACGCTGTTGCGATCTGTGGGCTTCCTATATGTTGTGGTCGACAGTTTTACATCTTTGAAGAGAATTAGTAAGTCCAGGAATGGTATTTCTTCACTTGAGGTTGATAGTGTGAATTTGAGGAAGGGGTCCTGTTGGTTGATCCAGGAGTGGAATTCTTTACATCGATCCTCTGTCCCCATCCATAGCATAAGTACATCGTCTATGTACCGTTTCCACTCTTTTATTTCCGATTTGAAAGGATTAGTTTCTGGTAGGATATGTTGGGCCTCAAAATGGGCCATGTATAGACATGCTAGGCTTGGCGCAAATGTACTGCCCATACAAGTTCCATGGATTTGTTGATAGTGTTGGTCGTGGAACTTGAAGAAGTTGTTTTTCATGGCGAGTTCTGCGCATTCCAGGATGAAGTTAATGGGTTGTTGTGTGGGAGGATCACTGTTTCTCAGGGTTTCTTCAACTACTCTTAGTGTGGCTTCTTGTGGAATGTTTGTATATAGTGCCTCCACGTCGAGTGTTACTAGTAAAGTGATTTCCTCAGGTCCTCTGATGTTTTCGATGAGGTTGATGGTCTCCTTGGTGTCCTTGAGGTATGACGGTGTTGGTTGAACTAGTGGCCGTAGAAAATGATCACAGTATTGACTCAGTGGCTCGAGGATGGAGTTGATCCCTGACACTATTGG
Organism: Calotriton arnoldi; assembly: GCA_963921515.1. NCBI lineage: Eukaryota > Metazoa > Chordata > Amphibia > Caudata > Salamandridae > Calotriton > Calotriton arnoldi. Next base: position 802,480 of record CAWUFW010005124.1, on the reverse strand, counting down.
TCTGCCGGGTGGGGGCATGATGTTTTTGTGGATCTTTGGTAAGACGTAGAAATATGGCGTCGTTGGTTTAGTGTTCACTAGGTACTCCGCTTCGTTCTTGGTGATCCAACCATTCGATAGTGCTTCCGTCACAGAGATGTTGATTCTTCTTGTGAGGGAATCTGTAGGGTCTGTGTCTATTTTGTGGTAGTATTTCATGTCAGCTAGTTGTCTAAGACATTCATTATTATTGTCGTCTGTGTTAAGGATGACAATAGCTCCGCCTTTGTCTGCAGGTTTTATGGTGATTGCCGGATCGTTGTTGAGGTTTTGAAGGGCTTTCCTTTCTTTTGCAGGTAAGTTATCATAGGTTTTCTTGGGTTGTAGTTTGTTAATGTCTTGTAAGACTGCTTTTTCATAGGTGAGTATCTCACTGGCAGTCATCGCTTCGGTGGGCGTGAATCTGGAGGGATTGCGTAGGCCTGTGTCTGTAGTAACCGTGTCCCTCCTACTGGTATCTTATGTTTGAAAAAATGATTTCAAGCGTAGCTTTCGAAAGAACGCGTGTAGTTCACCAGTGAGTCTGAACGAGTCTTCTTTTGGTGTTGGGACAAAACCCAATCCTCTCTGTAGGACGGATTCTTCTGTTTTCATCAGGGTCCTTGTAGATAGGTTCACCACTAGTTTTTCTTCGTTTGACTCCGTGTCCTGCGTTGATCCTCGTCCTCCGTCCACTGCACCTGTCTTTGGTCGTTTTTTCGCCTGCCTCTTCCTCTGCCCCTGTCTTTGTTCCAAAAAGGAGGGCGTTGTTGTTGATAGAATGGGTGAGGCGGTGGTGTCCATGGTAGCCCAGATACCATGGTGGTGGTGCTCCTGGATAGCCTGGCATTGGGTAGTTGAACATTTTGGGGAGTTGGTAGTAGTCCCGGACCTCCTTGGAAATTCCTCCGACTTCCGTTACTGGAATTACTGCTAGATCTTTTTGATCTTGTTGAGGATGTTGATTCATCGTCGGATTAGGTGTCTTGGTTATTTGTCACATAATCTTCCTTAGTGTAAGGGTATACTTTTTCCCTCTCAAAATTTTTAATATCTTTTTGCAATTTGGTGATTTTCCTCTGCAGGAGGTAGTCTTTATGGTCAGTCATCTCAGTATTTATTTCAGCCAAGCGTGTCTTCCAGGTAGAGAATGTAATGGTTGTTTTTAGTGCATTCTCTGCAATGGTTATTTTTATTATTAGAGCATCTGATAGGCGTTTTGCTGTACTAATTATAAGTACAAGCCAGTCGCGAGTGCATCGCCAGGCTATTTGGCTCCAATCCTTCCTGAATATTATGTCTTCTAGGAATATCCGTGGTGCTACTGTCACAATAAGGTCATTTGGAGCTATATTGGCCCGCAGATATTCCGTCATAATCGCTCCATGCATCGCTATTTTGACCTGTTGTTTGTTGAGGGTGGCAAAGTTGTTCCAGTCACCTTGCGTGGTACTTGTTGAGGCTGAGCCTTCCATTCCTAATAGGCTCAGTGTCCTCAAAATTTCTGATACTATGTCATCATCAAAGCTTAGACCTGTCTGTTCTGCCATAGTGGAATTGGAAAGTTATAGGAAAGAGTAAAGAGGAAGTCCCTCGGCTGATCCGCCGTGCTAAATAATCCTATTTATCAAAAGAGGGGGACTCTAGGAGCTATTCTAAAAGGTCTGGTGACCCGTGCTCCCGAAATTAATCTTATACCAAAGGGAGTCACCGTTCCTGTGTGGAGATGGAGAGGAGGGAAGTAGGGGGTACTCTTGTCGTGTGCTACTCTGCTTGTGGGAGGCAGGGTGTCCTCATCTTGATGCCGTCACACACCCCGAAGGATGTCATGCTTCATCATTGGGATTTTGCTCCTCGTCGGGCCGGCGCTGCAATGCCCTACGGGTCCCCCGAAGGATCTCTTTTTCGGGAATCTTTTGATGAAGCCATATGGGTGCGTGGGTGTAAGTGGCAGTGAAGTCCTAGAAAGTGTATTAAAAAATGGCTGGAGGGAGAGTGATTCATTTTTAATAAAGTGATCCCTCTGTCATTATTAAAACAAAGTGTATGGAGCTGCTTTAAGGGGAATTATGTCCCTTGGTAGCTGGGTGATTATATGTCCCTAGTGGGCATATGTTATGGTCAACATGTTTCGCGCTTCAGTGGTCTCAGGGGGAGATCCAGGGCGCTTCGTCAGGACCGAATAAGAAATTGATATCTAGAGTGGCCCGAAAATTTCGGTGCCCCCGGATAAATGAAAGGAGTAGAGATTCTGAAATGACAAGAGTCAAAAAACAAAGATACAATTTGCCATTAGGGTATTAATACCAATGGAAATTATGCTCAGGTCTGGGTTCTCCATTGGAGGGCCAGGTGCTTGTAGTTCGTAGCGTGATCATTGCTGTTAATGGTCGCAGTATGTATACGTGAGCTAAAAGGTGCTGTGATCTTTCTAAAAATTGTTAAAAAGGAGGTTATAACTAGGTGACAGACAGACAGACGTATAAGATCAATGATTAGTGCTCAGAGAATGGTGTCAGGGTTGTTCTCTGTATCAGTACTTTTATTTTTTATTTGTGAACATACCCTGGTTATATGGAGTAGGCGTGAATCGTATAAATAGAGTCAAAAATTCAAAAGTGAAAAGGTTCTATTATCCAGTAAGCTCGTGAACCTTTTAAATCTAGGTAAGTAATACTGTTAGGCCCTACCATTGATGGCAAACCTCGAGACGCTGTGTTTTTATGCGTAAGTACTTAGATAATATATCTCACCCCTTAGTAGGTAGGGTAAGATCCCATGAGATCAGGGAGGGTCACTTGAGAGCTATAATGGGAAGGAAGAAAAAACAGAAAACCACATGTGTCATTTTTACAGGGCTTCCTAAGGCTCTAATTTATAACTTATGTTGGCCCGCACTGCATTATTCAGCTGGTCCTCTGGCCCCCATATAGCTGAGGATATTTGTTAAGCACCCCGTCAGCTAGAATGTCTAATTCCCTTTCAGTGAAAGGGGGTGCTTTCTCCTCATAACCCTCAGCCATTTTGGGGGTAATTAGGTTGAAGTGAGCAGCAGGATGGCAGAGGATTTGATCTGTGAGAGAGGATGACTCAGAATGAACACAAAATGGCTGTCAACAACTTCCTGTGATGCATTTCCTGTCTACCACTTCCTGTATGAAAGAATGGGTTCTGGTTCAATTTCGGAGCTTCCGGCCCGATTAGGTACTCTCCAGGTGCAGAGTGTAGGGTCCGCATACGGGGCGTACGCTCCGCAGACGGAGAGCATGCATTTGTGCCGGAAGTTGCGAAAATGAGAGCCATCATTTGTGTTCATTCTGATTCATACACCATTACAGATCAAATCATCTGCCATTCTGTTGTTCTTTTGTGGAAAAACCTGAAATGACAGTGTAAGAGAAAATCACAGACATGATACAAAAGGTAGAGCAGACCATTAAATGAGATTTGGGCTGGGACGGGGGGGGGGGTGGCACAACTTCACACACCAGGATAGTTTTCTCCTCCTTTACATTATGGTACTTGTAGTCAATGTTTAGTGCTCAACACCAGAGTTGTCTTTTATGTTACGTTAAATTTGGGGGAAGCAGTGCTGTGAATCCCAGACACATAGTGGCAGATTCACCCAGAACATCCTCACTCACGTTGGGGGCCCATCATTTGTGGGGGAGTCAAAGTTAGGACTTTACTACTCCTAAACTGAGAAAAATCCTAACTTTAAGAGATTCAGAAAGCATTTAGGAGCACTAAAGTTAGGGCTACTAACTTCTGTGAATACCGAAATGAGTAAGTTCATTCTGTGAATACCAAAATGAGTAAGTGTATTCTGTGAATACCAAAAAGTACTAACTTTACGTTTTTGACGTAAGTTAGTTCTGTGAATCAGGCCCTTTATGTGGTGTGTATGCTGTGTCCTAACTATATGTGGCATCTAACTTTGTGGTATTTTGGGAATGTGAGCTTTTGGCCAAACGTGTTTTATTGGAGCCAATTTCCTCAGACCGGTTTGTGGTGTAGCTGCCTATCTGTGGGATTGATAAGGGTTTTTCCCTGGTTGCACGTTTGTCTTTGGGCTGATTATAACCCCACCTGAGACCTATCAATCGGAAGGCCTGGGTTTGGGTTTGGGTCTCGAGCCTGTCTGACCATGAATCTCTGACTCGGGGTTGATGGGGATGTCATCTATCTTGGGTGAATTCAACAGCAATGATGTGAGCTCATTGTTGTGTGTGCATAGATCATGGATGTCATTGATATCATATTTACCAATATTCTCATTATTATGCGTACAATTGTCATCGCACACATCAACATTGCTTTTACTAGTTTTGACATTGTTATATGTGCATAGTTTGAGGCGTACATCGACATTGCATTTACTGGTATTGCAGCTGTGGAGCCTGCATATTTCATGGTGTACATTGACATCGCATTCACTGATATTACCAAATTCACTGAAAAAAACAAAGATTACAGGGATGTTATAGTTCATATTTAATTCATAAAAAAACTGTGAAATTCAGCAGTTACAGTTACCTGAGCTAACTATAATTTACGCCCCGCAATGCACTGCTTATGACTTCACATTTTACATCACTCATGACATGGTCAGAGACATCACTCATGATATCACTGATAACATCTCAAATGACATCCCTGATGACATCATACAGTGAGTGTAAGTATTTCAGAAACATTTCTGAGACTTAAAAATATATATACTAACCTACTGCATAAGTTAAATTACTATTCTTTCTATACTACTAATAAGTGATACAATTTCTAACACTTGAAATCTGAGTGATTGTGTGACTGTCTGTATTCATGTGTTGTGTAACTCCTACCAATCCGTAGGACCTGCGCGTTGTTCGGACAACATAAACTAAGGGCTTGGTGTCAAGACTGATTCCAGACACCCCCACAGGATATGTTGGCCTATAGACCAGCTAGCTCACAGCGCCACAGTAAGCCCCCCTAACCTACCAGGGAGCGAATAGTTTCTGGCAACCACTGAACATGACAACCCTGATTCCTCAGGAATCGTGGAAACAGTACATAACCTTTCGCTCAGTCACTCATGCTCACTTATTCTCAGAGAAATATAAATAGAATACGCAGTGGGACGTTTTCAATAATATTTATTGAACCAACGCTATTCTTGCATAAAATATGTGTGCTGCAATGATTAGAAGATAGAAGATTAGAAGATAGAAGCAGACAAACGTGATTACAAGCACCAACTACGTTAAAAGTAGATAAAGTTCTACCATGGTGCTAAGCAGTTGTATATATGAAGGCATATAAACAAGGTAGTAATCTACCATACTCCTACTATGCAAACACTACTCTCAGTGTACCTAGAGTGTGTGTAGGTGGAGAGCCAAGAATCCCCCCAAGGGAATATCCAACCCCATTACCTGATGGGATAGAGTGAAGGACCCCGTCTTGTTCATGAACTGGACACCCCTCACGAGATGTCAGGTTGCTGTGTGGCGATTTCTCAGCATGCAAGGACCCTCGGTGTCAGCAGAAGTACCTCCACTGCTAATCTACTGGGATGCTCGTCTTTTATAATAGAAAGCAGCCTTGCGATGTATGCATTAAATTAGTAATGTTGTGGATTTGTATATAGCCCTGCCGCCCCGTGGATGAAGATAATGATGCCATTTGTACGGAGTAAAGAACGAGATCTTGTACATGATATTCAGGAAGTTGCGATAATGTTGCGCGAAACTAGATGTAAAACAAGTTTGGTTTCAGAGAAACTAATACAACATTGTCGTTCGCGCAAATGTATGCAAAAGGTCACAGCTTGGGAATGTTACTCGTGAGGACAATGAAAGAAATAAGCTGCTTCGCTAGTATTGGGCCTAACCTGGGAATATAACACGTGTGTGAGTGGGTGTGTGAGTGGCTGTATGGGTGTATGAGTGTCTGTATGGCTGAATAAGTGGGTGTGTGGGTAGCTATATGGGTGAATAAGTGGGTGTGTGAGTAGCTGTATGGGTAAGTGAGTGGCTGTGTGAGGGGCTGTATTGGGAGTGAGTGGGTATGTGAGTGGATGCATGGGTGAATGAATGGCAGTGTGAGTGGCTGTATGGGTGAGTGAGTGGACGTGTGAGTGCTTGTATGGGTGTGTGAATGGTCATGTAAGTGGTTGTGTGGGTGTGTGAGTGGGTGTGTGAGTGATTGTATAGGTGAGAGAGTGGCTCTGTTGAAAGGCTGTATGGGTGAGTTGGTGGCTATGTGAGTGACTGCATGGGTGAGTGAGTGGCTGTGTGAGTAGGTATATGGGTAAGTGGATGGCTGTGTGGGTGAGTGAATAGGTATGTGAGTGGCTCTATGAATGAGTGAGTATAGTTATGATGAGTTGTATGGGTGTGTGAGCGGGTGTATGAGTGGTTGTGTGGGTGTGTGAGTGAGTCTGTGGATGATGTCATCAGTGATATCACTTATCATGTCATGAATGATGTAATACATGAGGTCATAAGCAGTGCATTGTGGGGCATAAGTTATAGTTAGCTCAGGTAACTATAATTGCTGAATTTCACTGGTTTTATACGAGTGAAATCTCTGCCTAGCTATAACATCCCTGTAAGCTTTGGTTCTGTCAGTGAATTTCTAAGGTTTTGTTAATGCTATTTTCTAACTATAACGTCCCTGTAACCTTTGTTTATTTTAGTATATTTCTAAGGTTTTTTAATTCCGTTTCCTAACTCTAATGTCCCTGTAACCTTTGTTTTTTTCAGTGAATTTAGATGGTTTTATAATGTTATTTCTTAACTATAACATGTCTGTAACTTTTTGTTTTTTTAGTGAATTTTGAAGATTTTTTAAATTTTTATTTCCTACCTGTAACCTGTAACCTTAGAGAGTAGGTGTGTGAGTGGCTGTATAGTTCAGTATGTGGGTGTGTAAGAGTCTGAGTGGGTCTGTGAGGGGGTGTGTGAGGCATGCTATGGGTCTGTGAGTGGGTGTGTCAGTGTTTGTGTGGGTCTGTGAGTGGTTGCACGAGAGCCTGCGTCGGTCTGTGACTGGGTGTATGAGTGTCTGCTAGGGTGCATGAATGTCAGAGTGGGTCTGTGAGCAGTTACATCAGTGTGTGAGTGGGTGTATGAGTGTCTGAGTGGGTCTATGAGTGTCTGAGTGGGTCTGTGTAGGAAGCTGGCTCTCTACATCATGTACTAAAAAGTAAATAATACTAATGCTCTATTTGCGGTACTGTCGGCGAGCAGTTAGGCTTATCAAATAGTAGGGCTAACCATTTGTTGTACTCACAGAGGCAATAAATGAGACACATACGCAGGAATGAATCCAAGACCAATTTCCAAAAATATCACTTAATTTTATATAATTTTCAGACGAAGAACTTCGTTCACAGGTAAGTACTTACTTTGTTATGAATTTTCAAAGTTCATAAAATAACTCACAGTTGTGCACAATTACGCACAATGCATTCCTAGGGGATAAAGTTAAAAGAATGCATAGAAAATTGTGTAGGCGGTTCTCAGGGTTCACCTTTGGGTTTTAGGGTAGTAGCAAGCACAGGTCCAATGTTCCATTAGCAAATCACCGGGAGTGTGCCCATTTGGCCGGGAGCAGGGTGCTGGAGTCATTGGTGGCAGGCGTGCTGCAAAGAAGGGGCCACCTCAAAACAAGCTGCACAAGAGGACTTACAGGTAAGTCCTAGGGATCCCAGATGAGGGATCAGGTCACAAGGGCCTCAGGAGCATGGGAGCACAGCTGGTTTATCGATATCCCAGCCGGGTGGGCTTGGTGCCGAGCAGTTTAGTCAGCCAGGATTTGTGCGCCAAGATGGTCTTCATGGTCAGGGGCAAGCAGGTTGCAGGGATGACTTCCGGACAGCTGTGCCACTCATGAAGTGGGTCTCAGGGGGGATGCCCCTCGATGGGTGCTTGCATCCTGGGCAGTTGAAGTCTGGATTGGACTCTTCGTCTCGATGTAGGTTGCAGGGGGTCCAGTACCCCGGTATTGCTTCAGCATGGCTCCGGTAGGTCCTGGTGTCTTCACACTCAGTGGGGAGATAGATCTGACCCTCCAGAGCTGGTTTACCTCTTCTGGTTTGATTGCTGTGTCAGCGTCGCCAGGGAGCAGCAAATCAGTAGGCCAGACTCTGCGGGTCCGGTGTCTTCGGTCTGCAGGGGAGTCGTTCCTGTACTCCAAGAGAGTTCTTGGGCAATTTTGAAAGGGCTGGAGGTCCTCTGGTATTCTTAGAGTCCTCACAGTGGCAGGACAATTGAGTCTGGAAGCAGTAGGCAAACTTTCACCCGCAAAGTCCACAGCAGTCACTCGGTTCTCAGATTTCAGCAGCTCTTCTTTGTCCATTTTCTTTTTAGGTCAGTCGAATCTGAAGTTCAGGGTTGAGGATTGCCACCTAGATACTAAATTTGGGAGCATTAAAGGGTGTTCAAGGTAGTAGCCAATGGGCTACCTATATTTTAGGTATCTACATCCTCTATGTGACCGCTTCCTGAGGGAAGGCATACAACCCTGACTCTGATAGGCTAATTCCTTCCATCCCAAGATGGAGGAATTGGAAAAGTGGGGTCTACTTTACCTGCTCCACCTTAGGGTTGGTGCTGGTTGAATGTGGGGACACGTCCTGAACTTACTAATTGTCCCACTTGTCCTCCTGCCAAAAGTGGGGTCAGGACAGGGGGGGTGGCATAATCCACTAACTGGAGGAGCCTGGCTTGCATTTCAAGGGAAGCATCGCCTTTGAAGCTTCCCGCCTTGGAATACAATTCCTGCCTGGAGGAGGTGTGAAGCACCTCCGCCCAGAGCAGGCTTTGTTCCCGGCCCCTGAGATCAAGGCTCTTACCCCATGAGATCAGGATTGGAACATGCCGGGTGGTGAAAGGCTGACTGAGACTAGTCAGAGACCACATCCGTAGTTGGTAGGTTTTCAGGGGACACCTCTAAGATGCTCTCTGGTTGCATTTATTAATAAATCTAACCGTAGAGTCAGTGTCGGTTTATTAAGATGAGATGTTTGGTACCAAACATCTCTGGGTACAGTGAAGCCATCATGGTGCTGGGCAACTGGTAAAGACGGGTGTCCAGCCCATGTACTCTCTATGGCTTTGCACTTACAATATCCTAGAATGGACTTAGATGTTGTAGGGTCACATCTGCTCAGGCGATTTGACCAAACATGTGATATAGTGTACCCTGCCTTAGGGCTGGAAGGCCTGCGGTAGGGGTGACTTGCCTATATCTTATGCAGTGTCTGTGGACATGGCACACAGGGATTTGTGCCATGTCGACTCTTTACTTTTGCCTGCACCAAGACACGCAGTCTACAATGGCAGTTTGCATGGTCTTGGTGAGTGGTCCCTAGGGTGGTGACAATTCATGATGCAGCCCTAGAGGACCCTCTTCAGTGCCAATGCCCTAGGTACCAGGGGTACAACTGGCTAGGGACTTACAGGGGTTCTGAAGTTGTGCCAATTGTGGTAGAGTTTTGGGAAATGGCTCCGATACTGGGGACCTGGTTAGCAGGGACCCAGTGTACTTTCAGTCAAAATCACATCATGTTCCAGGCAAAACGATGGGGCTTATGTCAAAAAGAGGCATTCTCCTACAGTCTGTGAGTGGGTGCATGAGTGTCTGAGTGGGTGCGTTAGTGTCTGACTGGGTCTGTGAGTGTGTGTGTTTGAGTGGGTCTATGAGTGGGTGCATCAGTGTCTGAGTAGATCTGTAAGTGGGTGCATGAGTATCTGAGTGCATCCGTGAGTGGGAGCTTCATTGTCTGAGTGGGTCTGTGGGTCAGTGTGTTAGTGTATGAGTTGGTCTGTGAGTGTGTGCATGAGTGAGTGGTTCTGTCAGTGGCCACATAAGTGCATGAGTGGGTCTGTGAGTGGGAGCGTCATTGTCTGAGTGGGTCTGTGGGTCAGTGTGTTAGTGTACGAGTTGGTCTGTGAGTGTGTGCATGAGTGAGTGGTTCTGTCAGTGGCCACATACGTGCATGAGTGGGTCTGTGAGTGGGTGGGTTAGTGTGTGAGTGGGTGCATCATTATCTGAGTGGGTCTTTGGCTGGGTGCATGAGTTTCTGAGTGGGTCTGTGAGTGGGTGTGTTAGTGTCTGACTGGGTCTGTCAGTGGCTGCATTAGTGATTGAGTGGGTCTGTGAGTGGGTACATAAGAGTCTTAGTAGGTCGATGAGTGGGTGGGTCAGTGTCTGATTGGGTCTGTGAGAATGTGTGTGAGTCTCTGAGTGGGTTTGTGAATGGGTGCACCACTGTTTTAGTGAGTCTGTGAGTGGGTACATCAGTGTCCGAGTGGGTCTGTGACTGGGTGTATGAGTGTCTGTGTGGGTTTGTGAGTGGGCGCATGAATGTCTGAGTGGGTCTGCGAGTGGGTGTGTTAGTGTCTGACTGGATCTGTGAGTAGGTGTGTTTGTGTTAGAAATGGGGATCAATAGTTGGCACAGGTAGGTACCTTTGTCCAAATAGGGACCCTTGCTTCTAGTCAGGGTAAAGGGGATACACACTTTAGATAACCCCTGCTCACCCCCTGGGTAGAGTGGCATGAGCAGACAGGCTTATCCCAAAGGCAATGTGTAAAGTATTTGTACTCAAAACACACAGTAATACAGTGATAACACCACAAATGGACACCACACCAGTTTAGAAAAATAAAGTATCTTTATCTAAACTCAACAAGACCAAAACGACAAGAATCCAACATACAGGTAATAAGATAAGTTAGAAAAGTTATTGCAAAAATAAAGGTTGTAGATAAACAAATAGCTCCACCTGGTGCTTTTGCGACGTCGTGACAGCAATAAATCCAAAGTACGGCGCAGACCGTGAGGAGCACAGCATCGAGCACGAAGTCACACTGACCTCCAAACAAACAGTACCTTTGAAACGAAGTCTATGATGATGCACGGTGTCCTGGAGGTGAGGCGTCAGTGCTGAGGTCAAGGCCGGCACCCTGGCTGCCACAGGGGAGGCGAGGCGTCGTGTCTGCGAGGAGGTGATGTGTCGAGTCCAGGACAGGGGAAAACAGTTGCGTCGGCAGTGAGGCATCGGTTCCGGTGACGATGTGAAGTCGGTGAGTTCGTGGAGTCACCCTTGGCAGTTATCAGTGCTGCGATAACAAGATGCAGGAGCTGGCAATGACGAGTTGGTGCGAGCGCTGAGCATCGGGAAATGACGATAACTGCAGGCGTCGAAGGGTGTCGAAGCTGTTGTGCAGACCGGGCGCCTGGTCGTTCACTTCACGAGTGGTGTCCCAGGCCTCGGTACAGGTCACGGTGTCACAGCGGCATCGGAGACAGGTTTTCTTACTTCTCTTAAGTTGATTCCAGCTCCCAACAGCAGGAACAACCTCCATAGGCCCAAAACTGGAATAGGCACCTTCCTGGCAGGTCAGAACTCTCAGCAATAGAGTTCAGGGGAGCTGGGGGTGAAATCTTTGTGCCAACAAGGAGAAATATCTTTATTTCTCCTCATTACTCCTCTTTCTACGTGCGCTGCATTCTGCAGCACACACAGAAAGAGAAAAAAGCATTTCGTGCTTGTTTTTGTGCAGGAAAATAATCATACCGGCAATCATACCGGCAATGCAGGCACCCTTGCACCATGGTGCAAAGGTGCCTGCATTGGTGCTGGGTAGCACATTGTGCCCTGGCGCAGGGGAAAAGGACAGGAATGTGCCGCATCTAATAGATACAGCACATTCCTGCCCTTTTCTTTTGCCGTAGGGCAGCACAGCAGCAAGGCCTGCTGCGCTGACCTACGGCAAAAATCCCATAAATTAGGCCCTCAGAATTTAAAAGACTGAGTAACATTTTGGGAAGTCCAAAGCCAACCAAGCTGCACCATTTTTGATCTGCTGTAAGCATTTCAATAAAGCAACAAATATTTCAAGAACAGAGCATTGCAGTAATTGAGCCAACTTAGGATGGTAGCTCTAGCAACCAAAGATCTGGACTGTGCTGCTAGAAAAGCCAGGATCTTACGTAGCACTCTCATGAGGTTCATGGAGGTGAAGAGACCCTGCATACCTGCTTGGATAGGGTTAAGTCTTGGTTTGTTTAAACCAAAACATTTCGGACCTCAGAACTCGGGTTGGCAGTACACCCATGTGTAGAAGTCAAAACCCCAGCTCATAGGGACTTAGAAGAATTTTTCTCGGCATTCACCAGTAAGTCAATTTTATCAGAGTTTAACTTTAAAGAGTTCTTCAACAGCAAGCAGGTCATTGCCACCAGGCACTCATTAAAACATTAACTGGGTCCCCATGCCTTTGGTCCCCAGAGTTCAGCAATTGTCTCTCATCCACACTACAGGTGAATTTAAAACCAAAAGTTCAAATTAAACCCACCAGAGATTGAACATATAGATTAAAGAAAGCGGGGTTCAAAGAGATCTAAAACTGGACTCGTAATCTTCCACTCGAATAGATTGGGAACTCTTTGAAAGAAAGATAGGATTCCAGGCGAAACAGTCGGAACACCGCAGCCTCAGCCACTCGTCCTAAGACAAGCCTCTTCCCATCTCACATTTATCTTTCCTGTGTTCTAGATGCACACATCTTTCCTGGCTCCAACGTAGATCATATTCCACAAGTGGCGACCCAGTTTCGTTCTTTTTCCATTTGTGCTTTGCTTGAGAACGTACTTTTAGTGAGTATGAGTAGTGTCCTTTAACTGCCTTTTCAGCTTTGGATAATAGTTAACTCGCCAGAGCCACTCCTCTTTTTTGAAAACTAGTTTTGTCTACCTTAGCTCTGCTTCAATCAGAAGCAATTAGGTTATAATTTGGCATAAAACCTGCTGGTGATGTGCTTATGCTGTATTCACGGTTCACTGGGACTGCTCTCCATCTCCATACAGACTGATGTGCGGTCTGGATACTTCTCAGGGATCGGGGAGCGAGGGAGATGGGGGAAGGGGCAGGGGAGATGGGGTTGGGGCTGGGGCTAGGGGATCACGGGTAGGGGTGGGTTGGGGTTAATGTAGGAGGGGTAGGCGGAGGCCACTGGGGTGGGTAAACAAGGGGGGAGAGAAAATAAGGCCAGAGAAGGAACAAAAAAAAAGAGAATTGAATGGAAAATGGCTAAGGGATGGTATGCAAGGTTTTTGTCAAGTAATGACAGAGATGGGAGAAAAATTGAGATGGCCAGCTTACTACGCCCAAATGGATAGAATTACTATATGTTCAGTTAACGTAGGGGGGTTAATTGATAGAAATAAGCGTGTAAGGGTCGCTTAAATCCTAAGAGCCATAGCAACTGATATAATTTGCCTACAAGAGATGCATATCTCATGGGGTAAAAGGAGGTTAATAACGGTTAAGGGCTATACACTACTGGCTTGCTCCTTTCAGAGTTCTAATATTAGAGGGGTCGCTATTTTAGCCAGAAATAAACTAGGACAAGCAAAATGGAGACTTGTTGATGCATGTGGTAGATGGGCCTTGGTGGAGCTAAAAGTTGGGGTGAGAGTAGGCACTGTATATGTCAAATCAAGACGATCCTAAAGTGCTGGAAGATCTGGAGTTGGAGCTACTGTCTTGGCCCACTCCCCTGATTATGTGTGGGGATCTAAATATTCACCAGGCAGTAGGGAGGCCCTCGATTAGTGGATATCAAGGAAGGAAACCTAGAGTCTGGTTCTTGTGGTTATGATCCAACAGAATCTAAAGCAACAATATCAATGGTCGTTCGGTAGGAAACTATTGGTAGATCCTAACTTTATTGACCACATTAAGAAGTCGATAAATGACTATTTTGAAACCAATAGATATAGTGCAACACGTATCATGGTATGGGATGCCTTTAAGGCAGGGTTAAGAGGGGAGATATTTAGTTTTGTTTCTCATATTAGGAAACAAAAGGATTTGGAGAACAGGACATTATTAGCAAAACTAACTGCGCTCGAGAGGGAACACTTGGTAAGGACTGTGAAAGGGGCAGACATAGCTCAAACTCAGTTAGAAATCATGTTGACTAAGGCAGAGATAAACACCCACTATACTCGTAAAGTTGTAGCAGAATACCAGACCCATAGGACTGAGAGCTACGAGTTTGAAGAGGCAGCCGGGAAACTCCTAGCCCTGCGGATAAGACAAAAAACATTCAATAATCAAATATTCTCAATAAAAAAGGGGGGGAAGACATACACGGATCCGGATGATATAATACATGCATTTCAGAAGTTTTACAGAGATCTATATAACAAGAGCGGCTAGGGGCTATCAGGAACTCCCCGGGGGGGTATCGGTATGAAGAAGGAAGGAAGTTAGATATGGCTGCCAGAGAGGAGTTAGAAGCTGACTTCTCATTAGAAGAGGCGCAAAATGCTATCCATTAGTTGAAAAGTCGTAGTATGGATATTTATTACTTTTGATTTTATCCTTGTTTATAGGATTTCTTGAACTCTTTTTATAAATTTGATATGCTGTTCCTTACGTAGAATAGCGGGAGAGCTTAAGAACTGAAGGTAGATTTTTCTATCCAATTTTGGAGTTTTTTAAGTGTGGAGGTTTTCACAGAATGGGTGTATGAATTTCTTGGCAATTGTTTTGCCAGATGGTGTTCATCGCCTATACTCACATATTAGGTTTGTCACTATGAGCGACACAAACGCATGTGGTTGGTTTCACTGATTTCATTGGTCTCTTTTCTTTACTTTTCTTATGTTTTATTTCTTTGGCCTTCGTTTTCGTATGCACACTGGTGTTTTGTAGTCTTGAGATGCTTCACGTTTTTCCTCATCTTTTTTACTTTGCACGATGAAACTTTCTTGTTGTTGGGGCAACAAAGGAGGCTTAATTTAAATTGACTGACACTTATGTATATTTTGAAATTGTTTGCAGCCTTGAAGAAGTTACAGTAAGTAACGAAACACGTGTCGGCTGCCATCATCCTTTGACACCGAGGAAACATCAAGAACATGATTTTTATCTGTTCAAATATTATTTGTGTTACTATACTGGACTGACATACATAATCATTGAAATATGATTGTTGATTGCAAAGTGGAGCATTGATGTTGGACAATTAAAATTTTCTTGTAATGATCCCCAAAAAATTCTTGTAACAATTTATTAAGATTGATATATATTTTTTGTGAGCAGCTTTATGGTTATTTTGAGGATTATTGCTTACTGGCTGAAGACTAAAATAAGGACATTGGGAGTGCCGAGGCACAGTGTTTTTCTGCATAGTGCAACATGTATCATGGTATGGGATGCCTTTAAGGCAGGGTTAAGAGGGGAGATATTTAGTTTTGTTTCTCATATTAGGAAACAAAAGGATTTGGAGAACAGGACATTATTAGCAAAACTAACTGCGCTCGAGAGGTAACACTTGGTAAGGACTGTATAAGGGGCAGACATAGCTCAAACTCAGTTAGAAATCATGTTGACTAAGGCAGAGATAAACACCCACTATACTCGTAAAGTTGTAGCAGAATACCAGACCCATAGGACTGAGAGCTACGAGTTTGAAGAGGCAGCCGGGAAACTCCTAGCCCTGCGGATAAGACAAAAAACATTCAATAATCAAATACTCTCAATAAAAAAGGGGGGGAAGACATACACGGATCCGGATGATATAATACAGGCCTTTCAGAAGTTTTACCGAGATCAATATAACAAGAGCGGCTAGGGGCTATCAGGAACTCCCCGGGGGGGTATCGGTATGAAGAAGGAAGGAAGTTAGATATGGCTGCCAGAGAGGAGTTAGAAGCTGACTTCTCATTAGAAGAGGCGCAAAATGCTATCCATCAGCGCGCCACAGGGAAAGCCGCCGACCCGGACAAGATCCCATTGGAGTTCTACAAAATGTTTCAAACAGAATTATCCCCTATGTTATTAGAGAATACACCGGTTGCCCGCCTGAGTCCTGGAAAGGTATGAGTATTGTCATCTTTCCTAAAAAGGATAAACCTCTTGATACCCCCACTTCCCATCGACCTATGTCTCTAATAAATACAGATGCTAAAAATGTACTCTAAAACTTTGGCGATCCGCCTAGGGAGGGTCATAGCTCGTCTGGTCACGCCATGGCAGCACGGTTTCATACCCGGAAGGGGTACAACTGACCATATAAGACGAGCCATACCACTGTTTGACATCGCCAGAGAAACCGGCGGCCAGATGGCTATGATCCTCCTTGAGGCTGAAAAAGCATTCGATTGGGTGGCATGGAAGTATTTATGGGGGGTCCTGGTAGCCAAAGGGTTCGGCCCCAGGGTGATTATGGCTGTCAAGGCAATGTATGCAGATCCGTATTCCATACTCCAGCTAATGGGCAAATAATCAGACATCATAACAGTGGCCAGAGGAACAAGGCAGGGGTGCACGTGTTCCCGTATTTTATTTGCCCTCTATATCGATCCGTTTATCGAGCAGATATTACATAATCAGGAAATCACTCCAGTTATCACCAATGGCTATGAAACAAAAGCATTAGCATATGCTGACGATATTGCCATAATAACATCTAACCCTGAGACAGCTAAAATAGAATTAGGAAGTATTGCTGAAATATATGGCAGTAGTTCAGGATAATTATTGAACAAAATAAAGACACAGATAATATGTACAGATAATATTTCTTTTCAGGACACCCAGCGAGTGGCCACTGCCACATATCTGGGGTAAAGATAAATTCAAAGGTAGAGACGATCACTCAGATTAGTTTTAACCCTCTGATCAGTAAAATGTCATCAGATTTGAGGCGTATTAATGCACTACACCTATCATCGGCAGGATTAATGTCCTTAAGATGGTAATGCTACCCAAAATATTATATCTGTTTAGGTCCCTTCCCATAGAAATTGAAGGATCTATATTGAAGACATTTGATTCCATCTTTAGTAATTTCATCGGGCAGTATGGCAAGATCAGAAGGTCCTTCAAATTTCATACTCTCCCTCGAACGCGAGGTGGATGGGCTGCCCCTAACCTTATGTTCTACTGCTGGGCCGCATTATTACAACAAATGAATATACTCTTTTTTTGAAAGAGACTCCAGCGAGCACTTTGAAGGGCTTGGGGGACCCCCAACTATCTATGAACTTGCTGTTGGAGAAGCGTCAGGAGCGCTGCTACTCCGTCAACTGAAACCCAGTTATTTCAAGAAGGTTTGATTTAAAATCATCATCAATGCCTGGAAAATCTGGGGGAGAATCCGAACGTTTATGAAGATCGAAAAATATACCAGGTATACACCACTCTGGCGCTCAGCACTTTTCCCCCCGATCTTCTATGATATGATGGGGAAACAATGGGAGCAGCTTGGCCTTACAAAAATCGGGGACATCTACTTATCAGACCAACTGTGTTCCTTCTCTGAATTACAGAGGGACTAGGAAATACCCAACAGGTCTTATTTTAAGTATTTCCAAGTAAAGGGTTTCTTTAATAAACATAGACTGGGGGTATCTCTGCCCAAGATCCCCATGCTTGAAGCACATGGCAATATGGATTGCAAGATAAAACATCTATATGGTGTATTGCTGGATCAACTGCCAGATGATATAGGGAAAACTGAAGTAAAGTTGGCTAGCAAACTAGATAATGTAGACATTGATCTAGATATGTCACTAGAACTGGCAAAAAAAAACCTTCTCTCAGCTAATCTGAAGGCACAGCACTTTAAAACGGTTTTTAAACTATACTTTACGGGGCGTGGCCAAGATGGCGGAGTGAGCGGATGTGTCTCGCTCGCGCTCCATTCCTGCCGGGCCCGCAGCACTGTTATTGCACCCACAGACCTTCGAATCCTTGCTGGTAGCAGGGGACCATCGCAGTGATTCCGGCGCTGCACCAGGAGCGATCCGCCAGTCCATCGGTGAGCGGAGAGACGCTCCCTGACTTCCACTGGGGTCCTGCGGCCCAACGCGGCGAGGAGCTGAGGACACCCTGGGGCTCAGCCGGAATCTCACGCGGTCCACTGCCGTTTGCATACCGAGCGTGCTTGGAGCAGGGAGCCCCCGCGGAGTTTCCAGCGCCACAGCGGGGAGGTGCCCCCCGGTCAGCCGTCACGAGGTGATCTGTTTCCCGGCCTCAGTGGTGGCTTGAGGCCTGCTGCAGCACGGCGGGAGGGATGCCTAGTGACTCGGCCGGACTCTCGCTCAGCCCTCCACTGACTGGGACCGGGCCCCTGGGGTGTTCTCGCCAGTCGCATCCTCTGGTGCCCGGGGGGGACCCGCGACCTTTGCAGCATTGGACCTGGATGTAGCAGTGAGGGCCCTGGCCTGACGCGGCCTACCAGAGCCACTGGGAGAGCCGTTGGGCCTTGCCTGAGATCGGGGCGAGGGACTCCAGGACCGGTGTGGGCTTCACGCCGGAAGATTACCACCAAAAAGGGAGCAACCTCGGAGATTACGCTGATTCCAGCAGAGAGCAATTGAGCCATCGATGACAGCTTGAAATGGCCCGCGTAGGTGAGTGCTGTTTGCGACCCCCCTGGGGATTACGTGGGAGACATTTCGACAGAGCATTGTGAGCAGCGTGGAAGAGGGCTGCAGTTTTGGGACACACCCCTCATAGTTGTTCCGCAATGGATGCATGCGCAGGTTCAGCAGACCCAGTCTGAGGGGGCGAGTACACCCACACCTGTGCCCTCGGACGACAGCTGGGTCACTTGGCAAGGCCTCCGGTAATGACTGTGCGCTTTGGGCAGCGCCGGATTTGTGGTGAAGAGGGGCGGACTACAAAGTGCGGAGTCACCCTACAGGGTCAGAGCAAACTGGCCTTGGGCTGTGGACTCCCATTGGTGATACTACAGGGCCCTTTGCACGGTTTCTGCATGGGAGGCGTGGTACCGCTGGGGCCTTGTTTAGCTTTAGTGCAGATTGGAGTGAGACCTACAGAGCGACTGGTGGGGTGAGATACCCCCTGCGGTGTGAGATGACAGGGGGACATTGCCTTGCTTTCTTAGGGCCTCTCGAGGGCCTGCTGGGGCCCGTTCTACCTTACAACCTCAACGCAGTTACTGAGCACGCGTTGGGTGACCCCGGGACTCAATCATGGCGACGGCCAAAAGTAAAAAGGACTGCTCAGTACAAGACCTCCTCATGAAGTCTGCCGGGGACTCGCAGAACATCGGCCCAGCTGCTGGAGCAGAGGGCGCAGAGGGGGCGGTCACGCGGGAGTTCTTGGAGTCCCTGTTTGCCTCCCAACGTGAAGATATCCTGGCCATCAAAACGGATCTGCAGGCAGACCTCCGGGAAGTTAGAAGGGACATGGATGCAGTGGGAGAGAGAGTAGCCGCTCTGGAGGACTCAGCGACAGGCAGGGACGAAGAAATCACCGCTGTTCAGCAAGAAATTCTACGCTTGCATGACCAGCAACTAGATCTCCAAGCGCTCTCGGAAGACTTGGAGAATAGGTCCCGACGGAATAATGTTCATATCCGCGCGGTCCCCACTGGAGCAGAGGGTGAAGATCTGGAAGGGTATGTCCAGGCACTCTTCCATGCAGTCCTTAACGCATCAGAGGAGTCCACAGTCAAAATTGACCGGTGCCACCGGGTGGGAACCCCCGACATCCTAACCGCCCCATTGCGGACGTTCTTGTGTGTGTACACGACTTGAAGGTGAAGGAGGAGATTCTTAAGGCGACTCGCACCTGTCAACCCTTGCATTTCCGAGAACACACACCACAGCTCTTCCAAGATTTGGTGGCTAGCACCCTTCAAAAGAGGAGAGACTTCTGCCCAGTGACCAACCACCTCAGAGCGGCAGGAATATCCCACTCCTGGGGCCACCCGTTCCACCTCATTTTTCGATATGAAGGGAAACTTCACCAGCTGCGCTCCCTGACGAAGGCTTGTAAGTTGCTGAACTTAGATCTTGACAACCCAACCTCCCAGCCAGCTGCATCGGGGTCGGGGGCCCCCATGCTTCCCAGACGCGGCCCTCGGGTTGGCCAGAGATCGGATCGCCTTCGCCCTGACCCTGCCACGATGGTCAAAGAACGCTCTGCGGTGCTCCGGACTCTCACTGGAACAGAAGGGGAATTCCTGGACTCTAACGATTGAGGTAGCATTTGGTTGGGTACGTGTTTCTCATGTCTGGGCCTGGCGGGAACGTGGGAGTTTCTCACTGCTGATTGGAACTGTCCCTTGCTCTCTGGGCAGACCCCAGTATTACTAGCCCCCTTTCGGGATGGACTTTATGTGCTACTTCAAACAGTTTGCTTATTGTTTTTTGTTTTGTTTGTATTGTTATTGGGCAGGTCGGGTCCCCTCTCCCGTGAGCTTTCCAACAGGGGTCTTTAAGGGTTGGTCTGTCATGGCGCTTCTACTCGTCTCACATCTCCCATGGTCTGTCCTGTCATTATGGTACCATTGCCTGATATACATTTAACAGCTGTCCTCTCAGAATAGATGGAGGTTAAGATAGTTAGCTTTAATGTCCATGGCCTTAACAACCCCACTAAGCGAAAGGCGATACTTTCCCTACTCGAACATTCAGGAGGGGATATATGTTTACTTCAAGAAACCCACTTGCTTTCCAAAGACACACACAGGATGCAATCCAGGGGGTTTCCCCTTCAGTTTTGGTCCTCCGGGAAGAGTAAGAGAGGTGGGTGGCCATTTTGTTCTCCAGGCGCTTTAGGGGCTCTATATTGTGTTCCGTGGCAGAGATCAAGGGGCGTCTATTAGCCTTGACATTGCGAACAGGCACTACTAACTACGCGGTAGCCTCAATCTATTCCCCAAATGAGCACCAGGAAAAGTTTTTGACTGAGGCTATGGCCGAGGTTCTCCACACACCCGATTCCATGGTAGTGGTGGGCGGGGATTTAAACCTAGTGATGGACCCGGGGTTAGATTGTTCTAGCTCGAGGACGGAGGGAGCGGGGGCTTTGTCTGTAGCAGGTAGGGAATGGTTGGAGGAATGTGGGATTAAAGATGCTTGGTGTGGCCTACACGCCAACGAAAGGTACTACACGCATTACTTGGCTGCCCACGGGTCTTATGCTCGCTTGGATCATTTCCTGGTTACCCACGCCACCTGGGAAAGCTCCCAGGCCTCCTCCATTGAAGCCCATTCTCTTTCAGACCACGCACACATCACCCTCCTCGGCCCATTCTTCTTTGCACTGGCGCTTGAGGGACTCCCTGTTGTCGTCCCCATCGGTGGTGGATGATTTAAAGCGTACACTGATGGACTACATTGCTCTTAACGACGATGGTTCCACAGCACTGGCTTCAGTTTGGGAGGCTCTTAAACTGGTTTCCCGCGGGGCTTTAATCGCTAAAGCTGCACACGACAATAAGACCCGAAAGGCCAAAAGAGAGGAGCTAGAATCAAAGGTTAGGGAACTCGAGGCAATCCACAAACGTACGGGAGCCCCCCGCGTATGAGGTCAACTAGAAAAGGAGCGGCTCCATCTGAGGCGCCTTGACTTAGATAGGGCTGAGCACGTGGTGCTTCGCCTGAAGCATAAGTACTTTGTGGGTACGAACAAGGGGGGGTCATATGCTTGCACACTGCCTACGCAGTAAGTGACATGCACAGGCGGTGAAATCGGTGTGCGGTACCCAGGGATCTGAGATCACCGACGACTCGGGCATTGCTGCAGCTTTCTGGGCCTTTTATTCAGATCTCTACTCTGCTGAGCCCCTCTCCCTTGCAGACCCCCTTGACTATGTGAACGGGGCTGCGATCACCCTCTCCCGTCCAGTGAGGCTGAGGGTCTGGAAGCACCTATACGAATTGAAGAGGTGATATCCGCCATCGCCCGCTTGAAACCCCTGAAGGCACCTGGCCCAGACGGATTCAGTGCGCTTTTTTATAGGACCTTCTGTGCTGAGTTGGCCCCCCCTGCTCACACAGCTGTTTAATTCATTCACGGGCACTGGCACCCTCACGGCCTTGATGCTGCAAGCCTCAATCACGGTCATACCCAAGCCTGGAAAGGACCCTCTGTCCTGTAGCTCGTACCGTCCGATTTCATTATTGAACGTCGATGCCAAGCATTTTTCTAGTACCCTGGCCCACAGATTGAATCCCTTGATGCCCGGCCTGGTGGTCCCAGACCAGGCAGGCTTCATCCCGAGCCGACAATGCGGGGACAATACAAAGCGGATCTGCCATCTAATTGATAAAGTGCAGCGCTCCAAGGAGGAGGCGTTGCTCTTGGCGGTTGATGTGGAAAAGTCATTCGACTGAGTACACTGGCTGTATATGTTTGCCACCCTGGAACGCTTTGGCTTGGGCGTACGGTTTCACAGATGGATTGCGAGTATATACAGCATGCCAAGTGCTGGAGTCAAAGTGAATGGGGTACGCTGGGATGGTTTTGCCGTCGGGAGAGGAACTAGGCAGGGTTGCCCCATCTCCCCCTTGTTTTTCCCTCTTTACATGGAGCCTTTGGCTCAAAGACTTCGGGACAATCCCAACGCGCAGGGCATTTCATTCGGAGCTGATCGCCATCTGATCAGCCTCTATGCCGACGACGTTATTTTCTCTTTAGCTCATCCCTTGACTTCTCTGCCGGCCATTGTCGAGGATCTGAGGGCCTTTGGTCGGGTCTCTGGATTTAAAATCAACCAGCAGAAATCGCAAATACTAAACCTGACCACTGCTCAGTCAACGGTGGACACTTTACGTGCACAGTTTGACTTCGACTGGGTTCCGGACGGCATTACTTACCTGGGGCTGGTCCTTCACAAGAGCCTTAGCAAAACATCAGAGGTAAACTATTCCGCTTTACTCTCTTGCATCCGTAAGGATCTATCCCACTGGCAACGCCTGCCCCTGTCAGGGCTCGGTAGGCTTGGCGCTGTTAAAATGAATATCCTACCACGAGCACTCTACATCTTTCAGACCCTTACCTTGCTGCCACCTCCGGGCATGCTCCCTTTTATTCAAAAAGAGATTGAGCGCTTCATTTGGGGCCCTGTTTCTCCTAGGTTACAGAAGACCCTGCTGCAGCGCCCTAAAAGGGAGGGCGGCCTCGCATTGCCGAATATTTCTCGATACTTTCAGGCCTCCCTACTATGCTACTTGGTAGAATGGAACCGATCGATGACAGAGAAAAATTGGGTATTTATGGATCAGACTGTTGCTGGGTGTCATATCTGGAGGGAGGCGTGGCTACCTCGGGCCTCGCGTTCATGGGGGCTATATTCATCACCGGTCACACGCCCCATCATGTTAGTCTGGGACATGGTGTCCTCTTCAGCGAACCTCACAACGTTCCCCTCACCTATGTCCCCCATCTTCTCGAACCCTGATTTCCCGCCGGGTAAGGAGAAGGGGATGGGCTCGCGCTGGGTGACGGGTGGTTGCAAGCGTCTAGGCCACCTGTTTGACCTCGAGGGCCATATTACCTTTGAGCAGCTCACAGCTGAATATAACCTCTCCCCCTCGGTCCACTTCCTTCACGTACAAATGCTGCACTGGGTGTCAAGCTCTCAAATGCGCCCATTGGAGAGCAGACCAATGCTTCAGTTCGAAAATTGGCTCTTTCTGAAAAAGGATGACCACAAACTCATCTCGGAAATATACGCGTTCCTCTCCCAAGGAATTCACAGGGTTCGGACCGCTGGGCAGATGCAGTGGGAAACGGAAGTTGGGCGCACACTATCAGACAAGGAGTGGGAGGATATCTTTTCCACGACCCACCACACGGCACACTCCATGGGCCACACAGAAACATCATATAAAATTATATCTTATTGGTATTACACACCTGCTCGCCTTACCAAATGGAACTCACAGTGCGAAGGTCTCTGTTGGCGGAGGTGCGGGAGCCCGGGTACCCTCCTTCATTTGCTGTGGAACTGTCCGAAACTCACGAGATATTGGGAAAGAATCCTTGATGAGATAGATAAGGCCTTTGACACCACAATCCCTAGGTTACCTGCATACACCATATTGGGATTGCCCAATGCTTTGACCTTTCCTCCGCGCTCTCTCAAAGGTAAAAACAACAATTGATGGACAGAATGCAGAACAATGTCCTACATTCACCCCAGTACAGAGATCTGGGCCTAAATCCATTGTTTTTTTGCTCACCATGCCATTCCAGTTTGGACCCAGCCATATGCAAATCAGTCTTAACCCTGCACCCAATGGGAATAGTCCAGCCCGAACTGCCAGGCCAGGTCCTCCCTGCACTGGAAACAAGCATCCTAGGACCGGTTTCGGGCTTTCAGCCCTCATCAGCCAGGATAGCTTGACTCCAGTGGCATGGAGAGCACGGGATCCACGTCTGGGCATACCCGTCCCACTCGGGGTGACAAATGCAAAAACAACAATTGATGGACAGAATGCAGAACAATGTCGTACATTCACCCCAGTACAGAGATCTGGACCTAAATCCATAGTTTTTTTGCTCACTATGCCATTCCAGTTTGGACCCAGCCATCTGCAAATCAGTCTTGACCCTGCACCCAATGGGAACAGTCCAGCCCGAACTGCCAGGCCAGGTCCTCCCTGGACTGGAAACAAGCATCCTAGGACCGGTTTCGGGCTTTCAGCCCTCATCAGCCAGGATAGCTTGACTCCAGTGGCATGGAGAGCACGGGACCCACGTCTGGGCATACCCGTCCCACTTGGGGAGACAAATGCAAAAACAACAATTGATGGACAGAATGCAGAACAATGTCGTACATTCACCCCAGTACAGAGATCTGGACCTAAATCCATCGTTTTTTTGCTCACTATGCCATTCCAGTTTGGACCCAGCCATCTGCAAATCAGTCTTGACCCTGCACCCAATGGGAACAGTCCAGCCCGAACTGCCATGCCAGGTCCTCCCTGGACTGGAAACAAGCATCCTAGGACCGGTTTCAAGCTTTCAGCCCTCATCAGCCAGGATAGCTTGACTCCAGGGGCATGGAGAGCACGGGACCTACGTCTGGGCATACCCGTCCCACTTGGGGTGACAAATGCAAAAACAACAATTGATGGACAGAATCCAGAACAATGTCGTACATTCACCCCAGTACAGAGATCTGGGCCTAAATCCATCGTTTTTTTGCTCACCATGCCATTCCAGTTTGGACCCAGCCATATGCAAATCAATCTTGACCCTGCACCCAATGGGAACAGTCCAGCCCGAACTGCCAGGCCAGGTCCTCCCTGGACTGGAAACAAGCATCCTAGGACCGGTTTCGGGCTTTCAGCCCTCATCAGCCAGGATAGCTTGACTCCAGTGGCATGGAGAGCACGGGACCCACGTCTGGGCATACCCGTCCCACTCGGGGTGACAAATGCAAAAACAACAATTGATGGACAGAATGCAGAACAATGTCGTACATTCACCCCAGTACAGAGATCTGGGCCTAAATCCATCAATTGTGTGTCTTTTGCTCTCTCAAAGGTAGGCAGATCGCCTTGGCATTAAATGCCGCCCACCAAGTGCTCCTATCGGGCTGGAAAACAGATAGGATTCCGGACCATACTCAATGGCTTCACCAGCTGTAGTCTCTTCTGGGAATGGAAAGGTTGTCCATGGCCACCGTGGGGGATAAATCCGATTACGCAAAGATATGGGCCCCCTTTGTTTCCATTCTCTCTATGGAGTTCCGGGAGCTGATGTGCCCTGCTTACTTACGTATTTTGAAATTGATACCGGACCACTAGGGGGAGGGTAGGGTCTGCCGGCCTTTGATAGGTCTCCTCGGGGCATGACCTGCTAGTGGCCTCCACGCTGGGCTACATCCAAGATCATGTCTGTAATTCACGACTCACCTGGAGAGGGTTTGGGAGGGAGGGGAGGGGGGGTTTTCGGTCCTATTAGTACGGACCTTCTGATGTTTTTTTATTAGTTGTGTTCTTGTACCCTTGTTCTGGAAAAGGCAGACTCAGTGGCCCTGACTTGCTGTTGCGGACCTAGGTCTTTTTATAGGAACAACTATGCTCCGCACTCAGCAGGTCACCTCTACTTTCGTTCTGTGTATGACCTTGATCGTATTTTGCTCCTTTTCCTCCTTATTGACGCGGCCGGCTCAGGTTGGGTTGTAGGCGGCTTGCTGTGTACTTAACCTATACAGATTTGCTGTACTTCACTGGTTCTTTTCCGCTTTAATGACCTCAATGCAGCCAGCCCGTTGGGTTGTAGGCAACGATGCAATGTAATGTCTTACCATGTGTTCTGCTAATAAAAATTGATTTAATTCTAAACTATACTTTACACCGGCCAAATTATTTAATTGGAAAAAAGGGAGAATGATAAGTGTCCTAGATGTGGGACTGGTGCGGCCGAGGTGGTCCATATGTTTTATGGTTGTAACAAACTACTATCTTTAAAAAGTGGCCTGGAGGAGTTTTGGGAGAAGGTACTGGTTAGGAGGGTTGGCCTGACCCCCTCCTTAATGCTACTAGCACATGATAACAGTTGTGTGCTAGATCCAAGGCAGACCTGCTTTGTATTTATATCGGTTACAGTTGCTAGACTGCTTATTGCATCTAGATGGAAAGACTCTGACCCCCCAAAATTCGAAGCATGGCTGGCCCGATTAATCGCTATTCACAATCTAGAGCGAACTTTTGTGAGTGTAAGGGGCGACAAGCTAGGAAGTGGGGAGAAAAGATCTGGCTCACAATATCGAGCTTGTTAAACGGAATATAATTCAGGAGTCTGACTGTAATTTTAGCATTATAGAGATATCCACCTATTGGCAGGAAGATTGACTATTGCAATCAATTGTTGTAATAATTTATTTGCATATTTTAACGGCATAAGCTGTTCCCATATATTAATGTAAGAATTTTCAAAATATGTTTTACTGTATTAATCATGGTATTGGCTGTAATGAGAACAATAAAAAAAAATAAAGCTGAAAAGATGCAAATGCAACAATGTGTTTTTGAGCAGCAAACCCTCAGTTCAAATAAAATCAATACCTGCACAAATATTTAATCCAATCAAATGAAAGAGTCCTACAACTAATATGTCCAAGTTCTAATCACCACATAATCTTTCTTGGACAAGCGGATGTGCTGTGGGCCTGTGTTTGAATGGTCCGTTTTACGGCATTGGACCAGCCAAAAGCTCGAGTGCTAGCAGGTCTATTAGCAAAGATGGCAGCTTCAGCCGGTGAGAACTTCTCTGTCGATCCAGTTTAAACAGGAAGTCAGGCAAAAGAGCAAGGTGCATCAAGATTTAAAAACATTGAAAACTGACAATTTGCAAATGCAACAATATGTTTTTGAGAAGAAAAATCTAAGATTGAATAAAATCAGTCCCACAATAATCATTCATCCAGTCAAATGGATGAGTCCTACAAGCTGTCAGCCTGATTCACAAAAGGCCTGCGCACTCATGGAGGAGGCCCCGCACTCATGGTGGTGGGCATGCACTCGTGGCGGGCCCTCCACAGTGAGAAAGTGCAGTGCGAAGGTCCGCCATGTGTGAGGGGCCCCCGCTCCGACCGTGGGTCCTTCACCACAGGTACAGAGGCTCTTTATGAATTGGGCCCAATATATCCTAGTTCTAATACCCCCTAATCTTACCTAGACAGGGGGCATGCAACAGGGCCATTTTTAAAGGGTGCCATCTTCTTCATCCAAACAGACTGCCAATAGAGTACTAACAGGTGTATTACCAAAGATGGTGCAATGGATCAGCGAATACTCTTCTGCTGAACCAGCTCCCCCTGGAAGTCTCACTAAAATGCAAGGTGCAGCAAGATTCAAAAGCACTAAAAACTGAATAGGTGCAAATGCAAGATAATGATGTTTAGCAGCAAAATCTGTGCATGAATAATATCAATACCCTCAATAACCTTTAATCAAATAAAGTACAATGGTCAAGTACGACTTCAAACTTCTAATCCACATATAATTTTAACTAATCATGCAGACACACTGAGGTCCTGTTTTTCAGATGGAGCCATCCACGTAATCCAACCAGCTGACAACTAGAGTGCTAACCTGTCTATTAGCAAAGATGGTGACTTGGATCGGGGAGAGTGCCTCTGTCGAGCCAGCTTCACCAGGGACTCTGGCTAAAGTGCAAGTGTAGTGAGATTTCCAAAAACTTAAAACTGAAGAGTTGCAAATGCATATGCTCTTTGCTTGAATAAAAGCAATAACCACAAGAATTTTTAATCCATTCAAGTAAAATGGTCCATTAAAGCATTAATTTCAACTTTAAATCCACACATAATTTTACCTACTAATGTGGATACACAGCAGTCCACTTTTTTAAAGGGTTCCATCCGGGTCATCCAACCAGCTGACAACTAGAGTGCTAACCTGCATAATAGCAAAGATGGTAGCTTGGATCAGCTAAAAAATCTCTGTCATTCCAGCTCCTCGAGGAAGTCTTGCTATAGTACAAGGTGTAGCACGATTTCAAAGCACTTAAAACTGACCATGTGCAAATACAAGAATATGTTTGAGAGGCAAAACCTGAGGTGAAAACAATCGATATCTTCGAGAATCTTTAATCCTAGCAAATGAAAGGATCCCCACAAGCAATGTGTCAAAGTTCTAATTCACAGCTAATCTTGTCTAGATACATGGTTGCACAGCTGGACCATTCTTTAAAGGGACCCATTTGCATCATCCAACCAGCTAACAACTTGAGTCCGAAACTCTCTTTTATAAAAGATAGCAGCTTCAAAAAGTGAGTACTGTTCTTTGGCTCCAGCCCCACCAGGACGTCTTTCTAAAGTGCAATGTTCAGCAAGATTTTAAAAAACTTAAAATTGAAACGGTGCAAATGCGTAGCAACACCTGAGGTCGGATAAAATCAATATCACCAGAACGTTTAATCCAATCAAAATAATGGGTCCCTGAAGCAACATGTCCAATTTCTAAACCCCAGGTAATCTTAGGTAGACATGGGGGTGTGCAGCGGAACCAGTTTTAAAGGGTCCAGCGCATGTCATTAGAATCAGTCGACAGCTAGAATGCTAACCAGTCTGTTAGAAGAAATGGTGGCTTTAATCGGCAAGCACTTCTCTGTCAATTGATGGCACTGTGATGTCTGGATAAAGAGTAAGGTGCTCGTAAAATATCTTTGTGAATACCAAACAATCATAAACTTACACAAAAATGTACGTTTACTTTTGTGAATCAGGTCTACTGTGTATAATTATATGTTTCTGTTCTTGGTAAGTAGTGGTGTCCGTTTTGGTGAAAACAATAATTCTTTTTATGATTGTCACCATTTAAATAGGGTTCCTCATTATATAAATGAGTGTATGTATGTAAGTCTTTCAGCATCCTTTTAATAGTTTTTATGTCCCATTAGTCTGAAAAGGAACCAGGCTTATAACATCGTCAAGACCAATTTTCAAAAAGTAAGTAATTTGTAAAAGTTTGGTCAGTTCCATGATCTTGTGGGAGCAGAAGCCCAAAATTCTGTTGCACCTCAAATTCAAACACCCCTAAATGTACTGCAGAATCTCATTATTCAAGCGGTACAGAATAATGTATGATGCCATGAAGACATAAGTACGGAATACGTAAACAAAATTCAGAGTTAATCTAGATCCATTAGTACAGCAAAATTAATAAAGAATGGATCATTTTTTTTTTTTTAAATCATTTTATTGAAATAACAGACAAACTGCATATACAGTGTTACAGTCACGAGGGTAAGTACACAAAGCCAATCGGTACATAGTTTCCACAAAGACACCAACTCTATGATGACTACAATAATGTTATATCTCATCGTCCGAGTCTTGATCCAACACCGGAGGTGTACAAATGTTTCCCCTATAGATGGTCCATTTGCCCCACACCCTTCCCCATTTCTTTGGGCATCCCCTGTGAATAAAGGTGGCCTTCTCAGCTACCATTACCATATCCATATCTCTACACCATTCTAGTAAAGTTGGTACACTTGCCGACCCCCATTTTTGTGCTAGATTTCGTTTAGCTATCATCATGCCTGTCGTTGCCCACTGGCATTCAGCATGGTTAAGGTCTGTTGGTTTCCATACGTTGAGGAGGCAGCATTTAGGCTCGAGCGGGACTTGCTTCTCACTGACTTCCGTAATTGTGTCTATCACTGCTGCCCAGTATGGTGTAAGCAGTGGGCACTCCCACAAGGTGTGATAAAATGTACCTATGGCGCCACAGAGGCGTAAGCAGTGTGGATCGGGGATTCTTCCCATCTTATGCAGTATTACCTGTGTGTAATAGGTCCTTTGTAGTATTTTTAGCTGTACCAGACGCAGTCTAGAGGAGATTGCCACCTCTTTAGGCGACACAATCGCGTCTCGCCAGTCGGGGTCGTCCATATCTCCCACCGCCGTCTGCCAGAGCGCCCTAAGTCGGTCGAGAGGGTCCGTCCGGTTATTAATAATTTTCTTGTAGGTGAGTGAGGTTGCGTTTTTGTCTAAATAGTCAGTTAGTAGCCGGTCCTCTAAAGGGGATGATACGGGAGTATTTCCGCTGCTGGGAGGGCTGCATCTATCGCATGTTTAATCTGCATATATCGAAATTTTTCCCCCGGAGCCATCATGTATTGTTCTTGTAGGTGGGCAAAGCTCACAACCTCTCCACTGTGCCAGAGGTCCCCCAGCCGGGAGATCCCTATCAGGTCCCATTTTTGAAATCCCTTGCTCTTTCCCAGTGTGCCCAGTTTGCCTGTGTCCCACAGTGGAGTGTGTTGCGTCCGTCTGTCTGACCAGCCCAGGTGCCGTGTTACCGTGTGCCAGATACGAATTGTGTGTGGCGTTGGGCCCATGAGGTCTCGGGTTTTCCGTTTGTTGTAAAGCACCCTATTAACTCCACCCTTCCCCAGGGCCACTCTGTCTAGGCGGTAGGCAGGGTCCGTGTCAGGTACATGGATCCACTGATTGATGACTGTGAGTTGCGAAGCCCAATAATATGCCTTCATATCGGGTAGAGCAATCCCCCCATTATACAAACTTCTGATCAGTTTGTTCGCTGCCACCCTTGCCGGTTTGCTATCCCATAGGAGGACAGCGACCTCCGAGTTCACTGCTCTGAAATATGAGTCGGGGACTGGATAGGGCGTGTTGTGCAGGGCGTATAAAAATCTGGGCAGGGCCATCATTTTGAAAAGAGCCGCTCTGCCCAGTAGGGTGAGCAGCAATGCTCTCCAGTGCTTGATATCACGCTTCAGTCTTTGCAGCGGTGCTTGCAAGTTAAGTGCTAGGAATGCATCCGGATCTGACGTTACATGGATTCCGAGGTATTTAAAGCTATCTGTCACTATCTGGACCGTGCATCCCTGTGGCAGCCGTGGGGGCAGACCATGTAGAATGTAGAGTACGGACTTATCCCAATTAATTGCATATCCCGACACCGATCCGAACACGGCGCAGATGTTGAACAATGCGTGGAGGGATCGCGTGGGCGAGGCTATATATATTAAGACATCATCGGCATAGAGGGAGATGCGATCTTCCCATCCCTCCCTCCATTTTAGACCTCGGATCATGGGATGCCATCTAATCCAGGCCGCCAGCGGTTCCAGGACCAATGCGAACAATAAGGGTGACAATGGGCAGCCCTGTCGCGTCCCTCTACCCAAAGTGATTTCCCGTGATATGTGCCCATTGGCGACTACATGCACAATAGGGTTTGTGTAGAGTAGGTGTACCCAGGAGCAGAATTTCGGTCTGAACCCGAAATGTTGGAGGACCGCAAATAAAAATGCCCACTCCACCGAGTCAAAAGCCATTTTTGCGTCCAGCGAGAGGACCGCAGCGTCCTCCCGCACTGTGTGTTTCCGACCCAGTACGCCATGCAGGCGCCTGAGGTTCAAGGCCGTGTTTCTGCCAGGCATAAATCCCAATTGGTCCGGGTGGACCAGTTTGGCGAGATGGGGTGTCAGTCTGAGTGCTAACGTTTTGGCTAAAATTTTAGCTTCTGCATTGATTAATGAGATCGGTCGATATGATGTGCATTCCACAGTTGGTTTGCCAGGTTTGTGGATGGGCACAATGGTTGCCAATCGCTGATCTCTGGGGAGTGTTCCTTGGGCTTGACTCGTCTCGTACATTTTCAGCATATAAGGGGCTACCTTTTCCGCCGTATGTTTATATAATTCTATTGGGATGCCATTGGGACCAGTGGCTTTACCTGATTGTATCTTAGAGATGGCTGCCTTGAGTTCGTCCACCGTAATGTCTGCCTCTAGACCCTCAGTTTCTTGAGGCGTGAGCCTCGGCATGTGAATGTCTTTAAGGAATGCGAGTGCTTCCTGGACAGTGGTGGTATACGTGGATGTGTATACTTGTTCGTAGTGTTGTGCTAGCGCAGTCACTATTTCTTGTGGATCTGATGTGACGCCCCCAGTTTCGGCTCGGATCTGCGCTATCCATCTATTCGCCCGTTCCCTCTTATCTAGCCAGGCAAGAAGTTTGCCTGCTTTATCCCCAGATTCATAGATCCTGTGTTGGACTGCCATTAGACGGGTTTTAGCATCTGCCCAAAGATATTCTTTATATTCCTGTCTTTTAACACGTAGTTCATGCGTGGTAGCGTCAGTGGGATCTATAGCATGTTGAGACTCTAATTGCTGTACCTCCTGCTCCAAGGTCTCTACTTCATTTTTCTTTTCTTTTTTATGACCCTCTATGAGGGAGATGGCCTGCCCACGTATGACTGGTTTGTATGCCTCCCATAGCGTTAGCAAGGAAGTGACTGACGTCTCATTTTCTTGAAAATATTGCGTTGTTGCAGTGACCAAGCCTTTCTTGATTTTAGAGTTAAGGAGGAATCCTGGATATATGGGGTACATACGACTTTGGGTAGGGCTGCGTGCCCAAATCTCCGCCGTCACCGGGGAGTGATCGGAGATCCCCCTGGGCAAATGTGAGGCCGTCCCCATCCTCCCCATGTTATCTAGTGCCGTGAATAAATAGTCTATGCGTGAAAGGCTATTGTGAGCCCCTGAATGAAAGGTGTATTGTCTCTGAAGTGGGTTTTGGAACCGCCATATGTCCAGTAGACCGTGGGTTTCCAAAAATTCGCCCAACGGTGAGCTTAGGCGATGTTGGGGGCGAGCAGGCGGACGGTCCAGTGCATCATTGATAGTCATGTTAAAGTCGCCCCCTAATATTAAATCTCCTACCGGTAGTGCAAGGAGGAATTTGCCCAGATCTTGAAAGGCGGATGAATGTAGGGTGGGTGGGATATAGACAGTCACTAAGTTAAGCAGGCGACCTTCCCATTGGATCGAGGTTGCTGCAAAACGGCCCTGGTCATCTTTAGAAGTGTGGTGGACAATGAGAGGGAATCGCTTTCTAACAAGGATTCCCACCCCTCTGGATCCTGTGGTGAACTCTGAGTGTACTATCAATTGGAACCCCCACCGGTCAAGTGCTTTACACATGGATCCTACTAAGTGCGTTTCCTGTAACAGTATCACTGCTGGGGCCTTGCGTTTTAAATATTGCAGCACCAACCCGTGTTTTATCTTGTCTCTCGGCCCATTAACATTCCATGAGAGGAACGATAACGTTGGCGTTGTGGTGCATTGTGTCATTGGATCTGATGAGGTCATAGAAGGCGTGGGTGTTCGTGGCAGGCCGGATATCTGAGGTCAAGTGTGAACCTATTCCCGTAATGACTGTGTGTCAGTGTCTGCAGATCGGTAACTATCAGAACGATAACATTAAAAAAACTTCGTATTGCAGGTATACATTATCTACAGCTGAATACTTCACCCCCCGTCACCGCTCAGTTGGAGTAATGACATAAGCATATAACCATATTTCACATTTCTGAGGGGGCTAAGTGATAGTTCTGCTATCATGACAATACATAATAATAACAATACCCTACCTACCATCCCCAAGAGTAATAAGTCCCCCCTCCCTGCATCCCTGCCTAGTAGGTCTAAAACTACCCACGTCCCCAATAGCAGAACGCCTATGATCCCAAGAACAAAGAACATTAAATGTAGGGTCGTGCGGTGTCAGCGCCCAATAGCCTCTCCCTCCCGGGCCCGCAACTATACCCCAACATTATTGAGGGTTAATATCACATTCTAAAGTCCATAGTCTATTCAGCCTTTTGCCAGTCCAATATTGAATTAGCAGAGAAGAACATATCGTGTCCAGAGGAAGGGAAACCCTCCACCCCCGCACTACAAAAAGAGGAATAACTACAGACCAGTAGAGTTCATGCAGTCTTTCACTTTCCAGCACATGCCGTGTCACTGCCAGGGCTGACAGAGCGGGAACTTCTGGATCTCGATGGCGAGCGTATCCTGCCTCCACACCAGTGCAATGAGTCTTTAGGGTGTTGGCCAGTGATCCCATGGTCTATCTCCTCTCGTCGGCGATGCGTCTGGGATGGGCCCTCGTTGAGCCATCGTTGAGCCTCCTCCGGCGTGAGGAAGAACCAAGATTTGTCACCGTCAACTACTTTCAACTTAGCGGGGAAGAACATCATGTATTTGAGTCCCTTGTCTCTAAGAGCC
Source organism: Calotriton arnoldi (assembly GCA_963921515.1). NCBI lineage: Eukaryota > Metazoa > Chordata > Amphibia > Caudata > Salamandridae > Calotriton > Calotriton arnoldi. The sequence goes on along the minus strand of CAWUFW010005124.1, from coordinate 768,099 downwards.
CGTTTTATCCCTTCAAAGGAGCGTCTTTCTTGCTGTACCTTCAGAGTAAAGTCTGGGAAGAAACGGATCATCGCATTATCGTAGGGGAGGTCGCCATTGACCCTAGCTGCTTGCAGGATTTCATCCCGGTCGCGGAAATTCAAAATACGTGCGATGATGGTCCGAGGCGGCGCACCAGGTTTTGGCTTAGGGATTGGGGCTCTATGTGCCCTTTCTACTGAGAATAACGTTGACAGTCTTTTGGGCTTGAGGTGATGCAGGATAAGGTCTTCGAGGAAGAGATCCATGCTGGGGCCTTCTGTCCCTTCAGGTAACCCCACCACCCGGATGTTGTTGCGGCGGGCTCGTCCTTCCTAATCATCCAGGTGGAGTGCCATTTCTCTATGTTGATGAACCAATTTTTGGACCCTTTCCTCCAGTTTACGTGTTGCAGACTGCAGCTCTCCTATATTTTCTTCCTTGGCAGTGACCCTTTCGGACGTTTTCCGCATATCGGCCCTCATGAGGTTCATCTCGATCGTGACTTTATCGATTTTAGTCTCTAGATTAGTTCCTACTGTTTGGATTGCAGCCTTAATTGAGCTGAGGGATGGTTCTTCTGCGGCCATGTTGTCGTCTCGCGCCCCTTCTTCCGTGGCGAGCTGTCGCGGTACCGCATATTTGTCCATTTTATTGACTTGGACAGAGGCCGTAGCTCCCTTCGGCATGGTGCGGTGTGCCGCTAAGGCCAAGCGCCGCGATATGGTCAGGGACTTTTGCCGCACACCCAGCCAATATTTGGCGCCGTCCAAGGAGTCCGTATTCTCCGCTATCGAAAAGGATTATGGCTTGTCATATGGATGGAGCGCTGCGGCCTTCAAAGAATGTCAATCCGATAGTCAAAGTGCCCACATATGGATAAGTGTAAAAGGAGAGGGGGGGGCCCAAGACCACACTTATACGCTCTCTCTGTTCGGGTCCACCAGGCCGCCTCGTGCGTCACACCTCTCCCTTTTGTACCGCCTTAAGCCATCATGTTGTGTCTACACCCCACACTCTGAGCAATACACAGGGGCTAGTAGTCCGGGGTCCATCGCTCATAGGTGCTAATCTCCACCTTCAGGCCGAGTTATTGCCGGAGTACGTACCCCTTCGGAATGCATACATGGGGGCCCCTTCAGATCTCCGATGTCTACAATTCTCAGTGATCGGGCGTTTCTGGCGTGCTGGGGGGGGAAGAAAGTCCCACCGGGTCTCACCTTGTGGTATGCAGTGGCAGAAGCAATCATTCGGGAGGCCGCCAAGCACTGATATAGGCGCTCCAGTCTTTGGCCATAAGCCGCGGGCCTCGCGCAGCGCAAAGCCCCAGATTTTCGAACGTGCTGCAGGCCGGCGCGATACGCGACTCCGCCCCCTCTCGCTAGGGCCGCCGCGTCGTTGTCGGGTTGGGCGCCAGCGCGGTGTAGCGGTTATCCTGCACCGCCCAGGATCAGAAACGCCCTCTCCGCCGCACACCGATATTGGGGACCTTTAGCTGAGCTTCTCTCCCCTCTGGCTGTCGGATCTGTGTCGGATTTAACGGGCTTTGTCGCAGGCCCTGACGGAGCTCGAGAGCTACGCCGCCATCTCGGTCAGCGCCAAGCCACGCCCTAAAGAATGGATAATTCATTAATAAGAGTCCCTAAAACCTAAGGGAAATCTCTCTCTCTATATATTATATTTGTAAGTATCACAAGCATCACTAGTAGAAAAGGAAAATCTCCTAAAAATCCTCAAAACAAGGGGTTTTTCTACACATTTTTTACAAAGCTAATGTGAAGAAACTGCAGATTCAGCATGGCATGATCACAAATATCACAACATTAACCAAGTACAAATACATGTCACAGATTTTGATGCAATACCTTTCACACTCTTCTACGTACGAGACCCCATCATCTCCTGTTGCTGCCCCTAGATGCACTAAACATTATGTTTGATTTACCAAACAATAAGCATTTTCAACTAGGCAGCATCAGAGAGCTGCAACCGGAAGGTCTTCAGAAATGGTTATTCTACATACACAGAGAAAAGTTTCATTCACAATACATGGAGCTCAAGGAAAGTTACCAACTACGTCGCATTGTCCCGAGCACTCTGAAAAGTCTTCAGAAACCATTAGAGAAGACATTTAGGGTTTGGCATGATTGGGAAAGGGCAGGAGCAGTTTGAACAGTTCATCAGAAACAACATTCATTTTACAAAAAAGATGTCCAAATAGAAAAATGCGCACGAGTAAAACACATTAATAAACATATTTCTACATAATTTAGAAAACTTGTTTCAAGTGCACAGTTATTAATTCATCGGTTATGACTAGAATTCATCATAAAATTATTAATACTCAAAAAATGTTTGTCACACAAAATTGCACATAATAAAACTCTATGACAATCTGATAAGGAAACGTTTTCCAAACTACACGTCTAGCACAGGATATGCAGTGATATTCATGGCATAATGATCCTGACTTGCCCTGTGGGAAGAAGAAGAAAGTTGCAGTTCTTGAACTACAGGAAATTGCACAGTTTTATAAGGAATGTAATTTTCATTTATTAATGCAACATAATGATCCACATTAGGAGGAAAAACACTCCAGTAGCAATCTAGAAATAGGACCACAGTGGTATACAATATTTGTGATGAAACCAGTAGCAAACAGAGAGCAATATGATATTAAACAGCTGTTGGGTGTGTCATTAATTCATCTAACTCAAAGTCATAGCCATTTTCATAAAGTGTTATTTATTGCAAAGGTATCATTTCAATTGATGTTGACTATTTTGGTGTTTCATAGTAAACCATAGCAGTAGCGGTAACCGTTGGGATTGTTGAAATCTAAGCATCAGGCTCATCAGTGGAAGTTGGCACTTGGTGTAAAGCTGGAGACACAGTAGACTCTACAGTCCCCAGATTTCAGTGTGATTTCCCTCTTCCAGGGGTAGATCCTTCAAAGTAGGGAGAGGCTGTAAGGCTCTACTCTCCTTTGATGTCAAAGGGGGGTCTGTTGAACAGAATCGGCCACTTCATACATTTAACTGTGATCAATAGACACCTTCCTGTGTTGATTTAAACCAGGCAGTGGAGGTCAGGATTATAGTTGGTATGCCTTTTGCCCCAAGAACTGGGATGGGTGGTCTGTGAGATGGCCCAAATATGTGTTTATTGGCAAATCTTTTTTTTCAACTAGCTCACCAACCTTTGCGAGCCACCCCTCTACAGCTTTCAAAACCTTGGTGTAGGCAGAGTCGATGTTTCAAATTAGATAGCCTGTCTCTAATCTCTCGTACTACTCTGGAGGCATAGCAACCCTGAATGCAATGGCGCCCATTGCTACTAGGCACTGCAAGTCTTTTTTGACCGCTCGAGCATCAGCATTCCCTTGCAGTGAAGCCCACAGGAATCTGGCGCATGAATCGACAGTAACTAATGTATACCAATATCAGTTTATCGCATCATTTGCCCTGATATGATAAAGGTAAATTACCCAGAACGATGGTGATTGGATATAGTAAGGGCAGTCTACATTGGTTTTGAAATGGCACATTTTATTTTTAGACAGATGTTACATTGCCGTACATAGTTTTAGTTTGTTTGGATAGGTAAGGCCACTAATATCTTTGTTGAAGCATGGCTACTGTGGCACTCATGCGAGTAATGAGGCCAATAAAGGGCCTCACTCACTCTGCATAATGTGGCAAGTAAGTGTTTTATAAGGAAAAAAATCCCATAAGAGCCTCTAACTTTCTTAATGTATTTGGAAGCCATACTTTGGCACACCTCTTCAAGAAGTCTGTTGCAAAAAACCCTACCCACGTTGGGCAGTTCATATCCGAGGAAAATCACAGTCAATTAAGCAAATTTAGATTTTTTTAAAATTGATTGTATAATTATGTGTAGTCAATATTGTCACTATTCATACCACCCTAGTAATGTGTTGTTTTAGGTCATCATCTGTGATGCAAATTTCATCAGTACAAGATAGAGTCTTGTGATCTTCCTGTAAGATCTCTATTATGCGTGCTGCAAATATGCTAAGACTGCCCTAATAACTCATTGCCAATCATTTGAAACATAACTGAAATCCATTAAATGAGAACACAGTTAGATACTCACATTCAGGCACTATGTTTTGAATGAAAAAACCATAGGAAATATCCAGGGTTGTTTTATAGTTTTTGCACACCAGGTTCATAATGAATCCTGTGCTATGAGCATTTTGTACAGAATATATGGGTGTATTTAAATTTCTAGAATCTAAGACTATTTCATATAAACCAGGAAAACAGGGTTGTTTGTTGTAGAACTATAATGCCTTGATAATGCAGCTGATCTAAGATAGCTTTTATGTCACATTTTGCTTTTGGCTTCAGAGGATATTGAACCTATATTTGGGGCTTACTCCATAAAGCAATGACATGTGAAATAAACCCTTTTCCCCACCCTGCTTGGTTTCAAGACAGAGCCGGAGTCTACTTTAAAGCCTATGCAAGTATGAATGGCACTCCTGTTGTGGGTTATGTATTCCAGACATGGGAATAAAAGATGCCTCAGTGTGAGGGGAGAGGGACTTCCTGACAGGATGGTTGGGAGAAGCTGTGCCCTGCCCCGATTACACTTCACATGACCCTGCCTGCAGCAAACACAAAGGAAGCTGACACCAGGCCTTCCCTTGCCTAGAACTAAGCAGAGCCAGTTTTGGGGATAAACCAGGGAATTCCCATAAACAAAGGCCTGTACCAGGGATAAACGTGGGACTTTCAGAGCCTCTCATCAGAGCACTCCTGGACCTGTGGAAGATTCGGAAGAAAGATGGCCCTGCCATCTGAAGAAGGGAGATTGGACCTGCTTGCCTTGAACCCAGGTTCCCCAGCAGTGACTCCAACAGTGGCTGACCTCCTATGTGAGCTACAGGGATACAACAAGCTCATCAAGGCCTCCCTGGAACTGCCCACCTGACCAGCACCAACTGGACCTGCCTGGACCTACCTAATCCCTGCTATTGGCCCCTGATGGAGTGAGTCCGCTTCCTCAAGTATTGGACAGTTGGTTGGCATAAATGTGTACTCCCCTGAACTCAAGGTGAAAATCCTGAAGTTTTGGAAAAATTGTGACCGCAAAGTGGCCTCTTTGCACCAAACACCAACTGCCCGTGATGCCTGCCAATGCAAAGCTCCAGCAAGACTTGCACTATGCATCAACAGTGACAGTCTGTAATGCTCTAGAAAGCACTTTACGCTTACAGCGGCCATCCATGAGGACCGCCCAAACAAGGCTCCAGCGACGATCATCTCTGCACACTACAATGACCTGCTTGCGGCCCCGCCAAGGCAAATGGAAGCTCCTCGCGAGGACATGATGAGGTAAATTGTTCAGTGGAATGAATCTGGTGCCTTTATCTGACCACTACTCTATCGCATTCGGCCTGGATTTGTGACTTTACCCCAGTGCAGTGCAATCAGAAAACTGTGAGTTGCATTTTATGCTTTTTCGCACTATTTTTGCATAACAACTTTAACAACTCATAACTCCAGATCTACTGGTTGGATTCTTGTCTATTTTTCTAGCAGGTTAGGATTTTTCTTCTGTTTGGTTTTTATTTTATTACTGTTTGAGTGCTGCATAAATACTTTACACATTGCCTCCAAGTAAAGCCTAACTGCTCTGTGCCAAGGTACAGAGGGTTAATCACAAGTTAATTTAGGGACTTTTGTGGTTCACCCTGCCAAGGATTGTGTTTATTATTTTAGGGGCTTCCAGCCCTATCAACTAATAATCCAATTTCTTACAACATCCTAATTCACATTTCTGTTTGGCATACTCGTCTTTTTTGTAGCACTCAGTCTGTTCAGTCCTCCCTGCATTTTAACTGTCAGAGTCCTGAAAAGAACAGGAAGATCGGCTGTCAAGATATTGATATTAGTCTAGCTTTTTAATTTTATCACACTCCCTCAAATTTCAACTACTCCGACAGGACTCCTGAGCTGATGGAAATCCAGTTCTCTTCTTCTGTTTCACTCTCTGCTTCTTTTTAGTTTCTGATGTCAAGTTTTCTTTGCCAGAAAATTCAATCAAATTTTTTGCTTCGGCATGAGGCTGGACGGCTCATGATCCCAAGATGTCACAGTCCACAAATGTTTATCTTTCATAAATTATTTTATGTAATTTCAATTCACACTCTTGAACAGGAACCACTGCAAGTCTATGGCATATGGTCAAAGCTGTTGCTTCTCCCTGAATGATGCTCAGAATATTTGTGGAAACTGTGTCAAAATTCCACAATAATTTCATTCCTAGATCTGGAGCCGGTGCAGCCCAATGCTAATTTTGTACTTGTGGTAATGCATCTGGTAGCACCACCAATCAAGTTGTGCCATGCGTAGTAATATTAATACATGCAAATACACTTCCTCAGGTGTTGCAGTCTTGCACGGTTGGCACCATCTAAAGGGCAAGATCAGAATGCTATGCTTGTTTGGAGTATTGAATAAAGATAGACCACTTCCAACTGGTCTTGCCAGCAATTCAGTAAGCAATTTTGTTAATGTATTACAGGCCCCTTGCCAATAACTGCATTTATGGTCTGTGGATTTAGTTCCTGTTTGGGAGCAAGAACATATGGTGGAGGGCCTGCAGGAACTGCTCCATCCATTAAGCTCTGTAGTACATATTGTCTGAGTGTCTTATATAAGTATTCTATCTGACTTATTATAGCTATTTCTTCCTGATGTTGTAGGTTCTGCGGATTAGGAAAAAGTGTGTTTTTGATCAATAAGGACCAGGTTGTTTGTCCTCTCATTACTTAGTGGACCCAATCTGACATTCTGATGTGTGTGTGGTAAGTGAACACCAAATCAATTTTGGTGTTCTTGGTAGGTCGAAGGGAACTCCAAGTCATGATATGCTTGGTATGGTGCAAGAAACCACAGAGGCTTTATGGACATCTGTAGGACCAAACTCCACCAATGAGTAAGAAATTTCAAAGGCCTATGCAGCAGGTACATGTACGATAAAAGTTACTGCACCCACTGCATCAGGGACACCGCTGTCTTTGGGATGGAGTGTAACCACTGCCCTGTAATTTACTTCTATCACAACAGGAGCTGCTGTGTTTAATGAACAGATTCAGTTAACCTAAGATCCAAAATATAGAAACCAGAGATGGAGAAAATACCCTTTCTATAGCCAAGCTTGACACACTTACAGTAAACAGGGGGTTCCTATTTAACCTGAAGGGGTCTCACCATATTTGTAATAATTGTTTGGTTGAGTGTGTCATTAAAAGCTAGAGAAGAAATCAGATAATTCGAGCACATAATGCTGGGTGACAATTGTCATGATCTGGGGGGAGCACCCAAGAGCAGAAGAGGACAGATTTCTAAACCGCTAGTACAAGGACTCAGTTCAATGTCCCAATACGAATTGGAAATCCAATTGGACTGCAACCCACACAGAACCTGCTGAGCATTTCTGTGCAGTTGGTGTTTTCTGGTCACAATTAGCTCCTATAGATTTGTTCAGGAATACAGCTGGACTCCAAACCCTCTTTAGCAAATGAATACAGCGGGCCAATTTTCACAGGATCCCGTCTACATCATCCTACCAGCCAACAGCTAGAGAGCTAACCTGTTTATTAACAAAGACGGTGGCTTGAATCGGTGAGTACTATTCTGACAATCCAGACACATTAGGAAGTCCATATAAACTGCAAGATGCAGTAATATTTAAAAATAATCAAAGCTGAAAAGTTATATATGTTTTTAAGAAGCAAAATCTGAGGACGAATACAAAAAAATGCCCTCAAGAATCTTTATTCCAGTCAAATAAAAGGATTCCCAAAAGCAATATGTCCAAGCTCTAATCCCCAGATAAACGTACCTAGACATGCAGATGTGCAGCGGGCTAATTTGTAAAGGATCTTTTCCGCATCATTCAACCTCTGGACAACTAAATTGCTAAAGAAAGAAATGATGGCAGCTTGGATCTGTCAGTACTTCTTGGTTGACCAAGTCCCACCAGCAAGTCTGGCTAAAATGAAAGGTGGTTCAAGTTTTTAAAACACTTAAAACTGGAATGGTGCAAATGCAAAAATATGTTTTGGGAAGCAAAACCAGAAGTTGAATAAAATCAATACTCGCAAGAATCTTTATTCCACTCAAACCAAATGGTCTCTGCAAGTAATATGTCCAAAATCTTCCCAGATAAATTTTCCTAGAGCTACGTACAGGCAAAGGGCCCAATTTTGCAGGGTTTCATCTGCGTCTTGCAACCATCTGATGACAAGCAAGCTAACCTGCCTATTAGCAAATATTAGCAATATGGCAGCTTGGATTGGCAAGTACTCCTCTGACGCTCTGACTCTCAGGTCCCATCAGGAAGTCTGGACAAATTTCAAGATGCATTTCAAACTGAAAAGTGGATCTGCAAGAATATGTTTTAAACAGCAAAACCTGAGGTTGAAATAAATCAATACCCTCAAGAATATGTAATCCCATCAAATTAAAGGGACTCAACAAACAATATGTCCAAGTTCAAATCCCCTGATAATCTTAAATAGATATGCAGTTATACAGTGGGCCCATTTTTAAAGCCTCTCATTCTCATCATTTAACTACCAGACAACTAGAATGCCAAAGTTTCTATTAGGAAAGATGGTGACTTGGATCGGCCCATCTCTCTGTCTGCCCGCTGATGCAGCCCCACCAGAAAGTGCAAGTTGAAGCAAGATGTAAATAACACTTAAATGAAAAAAGCGGAAAATGCAGGAATTTGTATTTGAGAAGAAAAGTCTGAGGTTGAATAAAATCAATACCTTCAAGAATCTTTAATCCAGTCGGATGAAAGGGTCCTCAAAAACCAGGCCAGTCACCTCTCGGAGCAAGCCTGGGCTGCAAATGGGTTCTGCCCATTTAGGCTGACAGGATTTTTGTTTTTGATCACTCAGTTATTCGATCTTCACTGTGGGAGAGTCTCACTGCCTGAGTTTCACTCAGCGTAATTTCATACTAATTGGACTGAGAGCGTTCACCACGAGTGTCCACCTTTTAAGATAAGCCCACTTCAGTGCAGTTAGAGTTATGGACACTGGGCTGGTTACAGGTGAATACATGTGCACACTTGTGTGCACCCATGTACAGGCTGCATGTGAGAGACTACCATCATGTGCAGCCCGGTAGATACACACAGATATTCTGCTTGTGCCAGTTTTAAACTGCAAATTAGACCTGTCAAAATATCCCCTTTTGACAGGTCTAAACCTCCCTTTTAAATATGATTTAATCACCCTTAAGTAGGCCTTATTGCCCATAAATGCAGCTCGCATGCTATTCAAAGTGGGCCAAGTAGAAATTAATTTTGAACACGTCCCTAAAGTGAAAAATACGCAAAAACAATTTTTCAATGTAGCAAGACTAGCTGCTTCCATAGGGAAACACTGGGCTAATTGTTGCATTTAATACATTCTAAATTCGGATTAGTAGCATCTAGAGAAATAATTCTAGGACTCATTTCATTAGTTACTCAGATTCCAATGTAATGGTAAAATCAAATTTGTTTTGCCTATTGAGCAAAAGGCACTTTTAAAAAGTCACAATTTTCCTGCCTAACACTTTTATGGCTTCAACTGTCATCTGGCATTTGGATGGCTCCCCTGCAGTGAGATTTGTTTTGCTTCCATACAGCGAACAAACGGGTCTGGGTGTGGGGAGGGAGTTTCCCTCCTTGACAGGATGGCTTGACGGTTGCGCCCAGTAACTGGATTAACTTCAATGGGACTTCCCTGTCACAAGCAGATGTAGCTAACACTTGGGTCTGCTCACTCTTTTGCCCTTCTAGTCAGACTGGCTCCAAAACCAGTGGAAAGGGGGGCTGCCCCATAATTGATTTGGGGTGATCACAAGGCAGGGTTTGCCCATTATAGTATCCACACCTCTGGGTGGGCACACAAGCTCTGACAAGAGGAAGAAGGCCATACTGGATTATTACAGAATGCTGTGCATGAGCATTAGGACAAGGGTGGAGGGATGATATGGCATCCTAGGATTGGCCTGGGGTGCCTGACTTCTCATATGTTCCACCCACACTTATTAATCCCAGCACAAGGGAGAGACAGAGAGCAAAACCCTGCACCTGGGCAGTGATGACATCAGAATTATAGCAGTCCTTCTTCCTGGCAGAGTCCACAAGCCCAGAAGTGCACTGAAGAGTTGGTGTCTGAGGTCCAATATTTATATAAGGTGCTCTTTGAAGTGCACAGGTTTCCTGCTTCCCCTACCCTGGCTACAGATTAACTACAGGGGTATGCAGCCCATTGTGTGGAGGCAGGCCACAGCTTATGTAAATAGGGCTGTGCCCAGCTCTGCCCTCACATCCTGCCAGTGATGGCCCATCCTGGCATACCTAAACTTTCTATTGCGTGTGGCTGTCTAGGAGGAATACACAGCTGCACCCAGTCATGTGACCCGGAGACAGGCTGCAGACACTCAATAGCTAAGGCATAAAAAAGAAAATGTTCTAAAACTGGCATTTAAAAAAATGTATTTTAAAATCTGACCTTACCTTAATGAGGATTTTTTATTACAATTTCAAGGACACCAAATATGAACTGGGTACCTGTTCCCATTTGGAAGCTATTAAATGTAATAAGGTAACTCCAATATTATCCTATGGAAGTGGTAGGGCAGGTAGACCTTAAAAGCTTATGTCCAACATTTTAAATACACTGCACACTGCCATCTGGGCTGTCCAGGGCCTACCCTAGGGGAGACTTATTTGTATTAAAAATGAAGGTTTGGGCCTGACAAAAGGTTTATTTTGGTAGGTCTACATGGCAGTTCAATACTGCATACAAGGCTGCAATGTCTGGACTGAGACATGTGTAAAAGGGTTACTTAAGTGGGTGGCACAATCAGTGCTACATGCCCACTAGTAGCATTTAATTCACAGGCCCTGGATAAATGAAGTACCACTTTACTAGGGACTTATAAGCAAATGAAATATGATAATTGGGTGTAAGCCAATTCTACCAAGTTTAAAAGCGAGAGCACTTTAGCACTGTTTAGCAGTGGTAAAGCGCTCAGAGTCCTAAGGCCAACAAAAACGAATTCAGCAAAAAGTGGAGGGTAATGTTTGGGTGTGACCCTTCAGAGAGGGCAAGGTGCAACAAACCTTACACAAAAGGTTGTCATCATTTTAAGCTGAATCACATTTTCAGTGGAAATGGCATTTTGCACAAACACATCAGCCACAGACCTTTCATTCCATTCAACATCCTGACCATTGATAGAATTCAAAGGAGCTGTGTTAAAAAAATCTGCCATGTGGTTTTATTGCCAGGAAGATATTCCACCACATAGATATAATCCAACTAATGCAAGGACATACTGGCAACGTGTGGTGTAGCGTTGGTCATCCTACATGTAGTGAGAAGTTTGGCAAGGGGGTTTGTCGTGTAGTTTCTATAAAAATATACAGGATCTGCGCGTTTAGACAACATACACTGTAGGATTGGTGTCAGACTGACTCTGAACACCCCCACCGGGTATGTTGGCCCTTTTGTACCAACTAGCTCACAGTGCCACTAGAATCTCCTCTTACCAAGGAGAGAATAGGTCCTGGCAACCATCGAACATCACAACCGTGATCCCTCAGGACCGTGGAAACAATATACTACCTTTAGCTCAGTCACTCATGCTTACTTAGTCTGTTTCAGAGAGATACACCGAACAAACAGGCTGGGCGTTTTTCAATAAGCATTTATTGAACAGTTGTTATTCTGGTGCAAAATAAATGAGCTGCAACAACCGTTAGACAGTATAAGATTTAAATGATTAGTAGTACTATAAAGGTGAATGGATGGTATAGCTCTACCATCTTGCAATAATCATGAATACATTAGAGTATATAAAACACATGATAAAAAAATGCATACTCCTACGATGCCTCCCTAACTAGATATACCTAAGTGTACCTAGCATGTATGTAGGTGTTAAGCCAAGAATCTCTCTAGGATTTAGTCACTCCCATTACCTGAAGTGAGAGACTGTGGGACCCCGTCCTGGTCTTGAGTTGGACACCCTGCGAGGGATGTTAGACCACTGCGAGCTGGAGTGTCTGCATGCAGGAACCTCAGTGTCTCTGGTCAGTGTGTCGGCCGGGAAGTCTCGGTCTCCTCTTCCTTATCTTAGCAAGATGTGATGTATATATACCCATAGGTCTCCCCAGGGGTCCTGCCTTGCTGTGTTACTGTGTCGGCCTGAGGATGATGGGCATGAACTTTGTACATAGATTTTATACAGGAGATGGTAGTCCTGCTGTGCTTCCAAGAATCCTCATGCATAATGTATGAGATTTCGAACCAGGGAAAAACCTGCGTTCTGAATGCAGTGTAGTATCTAGGTAAAAGGTCAGTCCCTGTAAACCATGACAAGTGTAATGTAGGGAAGAATATAGGTGAAGGGTAATGAAGTTACTGAGGCCTATATTATGGTACCTATATGGAATATAACAGGTTATTGTCCATACTTAAGGTAAACTCTGCTCTCCAAATAGACTGTCTGAAATAGTTCACACCCCACACTCATGACAACCCTTCTTTTTCAATAACAGAAAAACACTCCTCTGATCTGAAGTGCAATCTGGAAGCACATGCTATCGTAACCTCCTTGCCATCAGCCTCAACAAGGGAAAATACTGCACTTAATCCTCAGTTACTTGCGTCTGTGGTGATCACTGCCTTATAGCATCTAAATTTTGCTGTAAGGAACTAATGTCGTCCTTACTCTTGAGGATTTGTGAGTTGGCGATCCCCTCCACTAACTTCGGCTTAGGCAATATTCCTTTGTCACAAACCAGATGTTCCAGGTCAGTAATAGACTCTTTTGCATTTGGAAAACTCAACTGTTAAACTTTACCTTCAAGTAACCTCCACACAATGTGTAACCTAAAATCATGCTCCTTCCTAGTTTTACCCATAACTAAGATGTCATCCTGGAAGAAAGCTATTCCATCCAGGCCTTTTAAGATATTGTGCAAGAGGCAATGCAATACCCCCAAAGCAAGACCAAACAGCATGCAGCGAAATTGATAAGAACCAAAGGGAGTTATAAAGAATATTAAGGGTCTACTATCCAGTAACCAATAATAAGCAGACTACCTGTCTAATATAATTAACCCTGGGTGTAGTCCGCGTAGTAGTGCTACGTGTAGCTACGCGAAGTGCACTTCGCACTACGCGAGCTACGCGTAGCACTACGCGAACTGCGTAGTGCGGTAGGAAATGCTGTTCGCAATGATTGCACAGTGCCGGATGCTTGTCCGCACTGTGCAATCATTGCAAACGGCATCTTGCACAGTGCAAGCGGTCGTTTTCTGCCGCTCGAGTAGATTTGTACTCGAGCGGCAGTTTTCTCAACGCGGACTGGTAGTTTCTCATCGCAAGCGGTCGCGAGCATACGCGACCACTCGCAATGAGAAACCTGACCTCCCCGCATTGAGAATCTTGCCGGGAGGTTTATTTTCCACGCTCGCGATCGGCAACTTGATGTTGCTGATCGCGAACGAGGAAAAAGTCTCACCGGGATGTCATTTTGCTCGCTCGCGGTCGCCAACTTGACGTTGAGGACCTCGAGCAAGCAAAAAATGCCCGCTATGCTCCGCATTTTTGCACTGTGCTACGTGCAATTTGCGTAGCGCGTAGTTGCGCAAACTACGTGAGCGTAGCGTAGTTTTCCGCCCAGGCCTAAATATAATGAACTATTTCGCATCTTTGGTCACGCCCAAAAGCTCACTAATTTTTGGTAATGAAAATTTATCAATTTGAATACTGCGGTTAAGTTCACTCAAATCAACGCAAAGTCTATTTTTGCCATTCTGACGTCTAGCTACCACTAAGCTTGTCATCTATTCAGAGGATTCTACTTGCTCAACTATTTTGCCTTTTCCATTTTATTCGATTTTTCTTCTCAGCCTCTTCACTGATAGCAAAATGAATATTCCTCACTTTGTGCAAAATTGGACCCACATTATTTTAAGTACTATTTTGTGAGAAAACCCTTCAAGTTCTCTCACCTCACCAGTGAAAAACTTGGAAAACACATTCACCAATTACAAAAAGATCTTCCTGACTAATGAGTACCACTTGCTCAGGACTTTTGGAGTCAAACGTAATCCACAGGGCACATTGGTCAGTCCATAAGAATACCAATGGACCCTTCTCTGAACATAAAGTTTCCCAGTAGCCTTTCTACCTTTAAATGTGAAGGCTAATAATGTGTCTCCATAAAGGGAATAGGCTTCCCAATAAAACTCTCAGGATGTTAATTAGTGGGAAGTTGCTGCATCCCTAAAGTGTTGATAAACTTCTCCTCCCACAAGACCTTATTGATAACGGTGTAAGGTTTAACATCTAAAACATTGGTTTCAATACTTAATCCAGTGTTACCATTTTTTACATCCACATCAGAAGACTTCGTATCATATTCTTCCTGCACAAATGTGACTTCTTCCTACACACCCTGACACAGTAACCCGTAATCCCACAATGCCAACACTTTTGTTTAATAGTGGGAAAGTTCTTGTCATGAGCAAGAGGATCCCTGCTGCCACAAAGGTAACATTATCTATTTTTAAAATGCAAAACCATGTTATTGTTCCCTTGAGAGTTTTACCAGCATTTATTTTACATTTCTCATCTTTTCAATATGGTTACGTTCTTTTGTTAGTTATTTCACACACTTGTTCATGCTCCATAAGATTAACATTGACAGCTTGGGTACATATTTTCAATGATCCTGTTTTTTTTTTACAAAAGCAATTACATCCTTTAATGGTGAATTGCTCTATACCCACGAGTTCTCTTGAATACATGCATTGCTAGTGTGCATTATAATTTGATCTCTTATCAGATCATCATGAAGATTGCCAAATTTGCATGTTATGGACAATTTCTTTAAGGAGGAAACATAAACCTCTACAGGCTTATGTTTATTTTGCTTCCTCTGGAAAACATTTCATTCATCTATGGCCACACAAACGATAGCAGAAAAATAGCCATCCAAATCTTCCAACGTATTCTTGTCCACATCTGTTTCCTCACTTTACCTGTCTTTTTCTTCCCCTTGGTTGAAAATATGTAAGCCCCCAGGACCCAATGTGTGCAGCAATATCTTTATTTTCCATGACGGTGTAAATCCTTCCGGATCACCTGGTGCTGGTAAAAATGCCTGAGAAAGGTCAATGAAAAGGTTTGTGAAGCACACATGTTGGAGATGTTCTAACAGCATAAATGTTAAATGCCAATATTCCCAGAGAAACTTAAAAACTGCAATGGCAATTGCCCTAGAAAGATGGTAGCGTGATGCAGCAGCACACTGATTCCCAAGTCTGCAAGTAATAATGCCAACAAACCCAGAGACTGTCCAATCCAATATGGTGGAAAGCAGCACAAAGTTTCCCTAACACTGTGATCCAGTGATCAGGGATCGATAATTTTCACCAACACAGGCCCATTTACACTACCCAACTTAGGGGGTCATTAGGATGGCGGGCGGACTTTAGTCCGCCCGCCACCCTAGCGGTAACAGGACTGCCCGCCTGCATGCGGTGGTCCCGCCAAAGCCTAATTATGAGGCGACTGCCACCGCGGCGGTCGCATCTGGCGATTTAACATTGCGGCGGGTGCTGCTGGCTGCAGCACCCGCCGCAATGGTAAAATGCCATGTTTGCACAACGTGACAGGCACCGCGGGGTGCCTGCCACCTTGTGCATGGACATGCAGGGGGGTACCATGGGTTCCCCCCAAGTGCACCCCCCACCCCCGGGGGCCCACAACGGGCCCCCAAAGCAAATCCCGCCAGCCTTTCCATGGCGACAAAAGGCCTTGAAAACCACACATCATAATATGGATGGCGGTGCCTGCTAGGCACCGCCACCATATATGTGCCCCAGCTCCGCCCGGCCGGCAATCGTAACGATTGCCGAGCAGCGGAAAAGCGGCGGACGGACTTTCCGTCCGCCGCGATACCCACCGCCATTGTAATATGGTGGTGGGTAAATCACGTTACAATGGCATGACGGTTGCCACCGCCGGCACGGCGGTGGCAATTGTTACGCCATCGTAATCACCCCCTTAATCCCTTCACGCTGGGGTTCAGTGTGATGCAAGTTTATTCCTAACTCACTAAATACACTTTAGAACCTGCATTTCTCCTTACAAATAAATGTGGCGATGAACCTAAAGTTGAATAGTTGATGTCAATAATATGTACTTGTATATGCATCTATACTAATAAATAATAACAGACTCAGTGTGTAGTTTGTTGTTTATCGTAAAAATAATGTAGGAATAAATGCTCATCAAGTACAGTTACACGAAAATGCAAATCATGGATTATCACAGAGAGAAAACATTGGCAATGTATAATTTCAAACTCATGTCAAATAAACAATGCATTGAAGGAGTGGATAGGCGAAGAGAGAAAAGTTTCAGAGACAAAATACATATGCAAATGAATATGCAAATTAAGAAGATTATCTATACTAACCCAAGTAAGAATCAGGGAAAACTACCCTTCTGGCCAGTCAGGGCAGGAAGGCCACTCAAGTAGAGTCGAGTGACAAAGATTAGGTCAGGAGTCAGGAAACAGGTAGGCCTCTATCTGGAAACAGCAAACCGACGACAGCGACGATCTCCCTCTAGCTAAACACCAGCCAACCCTAAATCACACCCCCGGGGACTTTCAATTATACCCTAAAACCTAAATGTCCAACCCACATTTGTTTCATTTACCAACCAAACTCTGTCTCTCATTGGCTAATATTGGGGGTGTTCTGTCACACCACTCTTAGCGTGATCACTTTTATTCACTAGCTTATTGTTCTAGACTTTCAACATTACAACATGATCCTTCTCAGGAAACAACTTTTAACACAATCATATTACATATTTTTCATGTTGCAAGTCTCTACGCCTCTTTTGTTCACCTCTGCCATTTCATGAGGAAGTTGTACGTTTCCATTTGTTTATCAGTATCCCCCTTCTTCCGCAACCTTGACAGACGGTCAGCACATCGTGAAGGACATTTCTATGCTTTTGTATTCTCTCCTCATTCAAAGTCCATTTATTTCATATTCTTTTTCCTTCAGCAAGAATTAACCCAAAACTGGCATGCAGAAGTGTAGGCCCATGCTTGTATTTCCACGAGAACAGAACACAAACAGTTATTATTTCATGAAATGTTATTTCATTTTATACACCATCCCAACATTGCACTTACCCGTGCACAACCCATGTTATTCCTAGCGAAATATTAACGTGCACAAAAGCAGCATTCGTTTTTTATCAAAGCAGTTTTGTGGCCTAGTTCCATGCATTAATACACGCATTAGTTTTACACTTGCGCAAAAGCATTTCCTCATGTTTAGCATTTATTAATAAAAATCTTAACTGCACACTGTTAATATATGTTAATGAGGGTTCAATCCGAGCAGGTTTTATTTTCTCAAAACCCTGCTCGATCAATCCCCCCTTTGATGGTGTTTTTGAGCCATCATCAAAATACCCATCACAAACAAGTTGCCACTTATTTAAAATACTGTACTTCTTTCTCGTTTTATCATTCTTCCATTTAAGTCTTTCATAATCTCATAGTAATTTCCTCTCATATCCTCTCATTCTATCTCTTCTCTCTTTCTCTTTCTAGCTCTACGCTTAAGATCTGATGTCTCTTTCTTCCTACACTTGCATTTGCAACATAAATCATGGTTATCATTAATATCACTACAACTACTGAAGTAATCAGTATTAATATTTTCCCTAATAGACTACTCCCAAAAGTAGAAAACCAATTTCCCATTGAGGAAAAACTCTTACCAAGTTTCTCCCATGCGCCATCAACTTTCAGTTCAGTCAAATCTTCATGAAGTTCGGTAATATTTTTAATATACCCCTCAAGATTTTTACTTTTGTCAGGAATAAAAGTACAGCACTGTTGTATTTTCAACATGCTACAGACTCCACCCTCTTTTGCCAATATTATATCAAGGGCAAGTCGATTTTGCAAAACCATTAATCTAATTGCAACCATTTCAGTATCAATCATCAAGAACCCACCAGCAGTATCTGTTGATAAACGATCAATCACTGTGAATACTTTTCAAATTAATGTAAATTCAGAAAAACTCCAACTGAAGGTATCAGTGCACCAAAAATATCCCCAATTATTTCAAAATTACTCGCTCCTCTCTTATTATGTGTTAGTCCTTGTTTCATTTCATTATTATTCTTATCTACGTGGTAAACCTTCGGAAATACTATACCTAAATAACAACATCCGTACCAACCTGTAGGTAATCTATAATAAGCATTCTTACCACACACATAATAAATTCCCGGGAAAACAGGATCAGTCCCTCCTTTCAGTCCCCAATTTCCTTTTATCAAGAAAGTATGCTCACATTCACTAGAACCAATTAAGTAACTATTAAGTTCAGTCTTGTCTCTAAACACACAAAGCTTTCCTCTATGTTGAAAATCTAGAGTCATGGCAGCGTAAGTCTCACCCTTTTTGTAATCACCCTCTCTGAAAGCCCATGGTGGTACATGAGACTTTTGCTCAGCAGCTTTCTTTTGAAATCTCGTCTTCTATCTTCTACCAAGTTCATAAACTCAATTTCTTCATGCCGTAGTTTACAGGTCAAGTTATTTCTATGCGCATCTATTGTATCTATCAGTTTGTTACTAATGAAAAAATCTCCCATGTAAGCTGCATAAACAGGACCATAGACAATTTTTAAATCTCTTCTAATAGGAATTTCTGGAAATATTAGATCAAAATTAGAATAATAATACTCTAGTCCTTCCCTCTCGTAGAACAGACTGGTTAAGACACTACAAGACACACCATATGTTAAAGGTAGGTGATGATAAGTCACCCCCTCTGAGACAGACGACGGTAATTGCATGCACACATAACAATCTCTCGCATTCATTGTGTTAACATACTCATAAAACAATTTAGTAAAAACATTCAACGAACAATCATTAATTGTTTATCATGATGATAAATACTATCATCTTCTATCTTTTCTATGTTAGTTTCTAAATCTTCTTTAATATTAGAATCAACTCTCTCACTTCCCACATCATTAGTATTATTTTTGTGATTAGTCACCATTAAGACAGGGACAATAACAATCAGTGTTAACCATACTAATGTTAGTAATAAGACACTACATAAGCAAGCATTAATACATCTACGTTTAAAACTATGATTTTGATATCCAGTCTCTGTTACCTTTGCCATTATAGACACTATATAAAAATATTAAAAATCTAAGAAAAAACCTAAAAAACCTAAAATCTTTAAAAACTTTTGAAAAAACTTATCCAAAAACCATATAGAGTAGTGTATCCTTACACTTTATGCCTCCCTTCTTTACCCCCTCTTTTTCTTTTTTTTCTTTTTTTTTTTATATCTTCTTCTTCGAATCTTTTGGAATTTTCAGAATATTCTTCATTAAAATTGTTGCACCTTGTATTTTCACAGCTCTCTTTTAAGGTAGTTTCAGTTTGCTATGATCACTTTGATCAGTACCAGCTTCTTCTTTTCTCCGATTTGTGTTTTCAATTTCTTTCAACACCACATATGTCAATTCTGGAGCAGTGTATTTCTTACTTTGAATTCTTATTCTTTTTTTTTTCGTACCAACTCTTCTGAATCACTTTGTCCAGTTTGACTTGATATTTCATTTATTTGATCTGGCCTTTTCTTTTCTAGAGTGTATTTCAGTCTTTTCACTCCTTTTGGCCACACATCACCTTTTCTTGCTTTCTTAACTTGAACTGCTTCTTCACCTTCGTTGTCAAGTTCGCAAGTTCTTTTATTCAGTTCTTTTCTTTGTTGTACTTGCTCTTGATATTCATCAGTCACTTTCTCCTTTTCTTTCTCAACAGCAATCTCTTGAGACCCAGTAGCTGGTGCCCACTTTATTCAACTTGTACTTGGTTCTTCCTCTTGCTCAGCTTCTTCAGAATCTGTAACACTAGATTCTATAGCTTCATGATCTTCAGCTTCTGGTTCTTTTCTCTGCTTTACCAGTTGCTGCTATTCTTCTTGTCTTTCAAGTGGACTTGGGACTCTTCTTGTATGACTTGCATGAATCCAGTTTGGCAAGCCACCACACTTCACTGCTGTCGTTGTCACCAAAATGATCTGATATTGTCCATTCCACCTGGGTTCTAAACATGACTTCCTCACGTGTTTCTTGACAAGAACCCACTCTCCTGGACTCAAATCATGTGCTTGATCCGACTGTGTTGTGGTTGCAATTTCTCCAACCTGATGAGACACAGGATGCACCAGATCAGCCAATCCTTTGCAATAATCAAGCACTAGATCATCAGTAATATTCATCAGTTTGTTTGCTGGTACAATTGCTTGTCTCATGGCTCTCCCCATCAAAATCTCATGAGGACTCAATCCAGTCTTTTCATCAGGAATGCTTCTAAGACTCATCAATACCAAGGGTAAAGCGTCTGGCCATTTCAGTATTGTAGACGCACACACCTTTGATAGTCTGGATTTAACAGTGCCGTTAATTTGTTCGACCGCTCCAGATGCTTCTGGCCGATAGGCACAATGCAGCTTTTGCTCAATTTGTAATGCTGCGCAAATCATCCGAATTATCTCATTGTTGAAGTGTGTTCCCCTATCTGTTTCTAAAGAGACTGGAAATCCAAATCTTGGGATTATATCTCTCAAAAGTAGTTTAGCAACTGTTAAGCTGTCATTTCTTCTTGCCGGATAAGCCTCTACCCAGCGAGAAAACAAGCAAACAACAACCAACACATATTTTAGTCCATTACAAGGGGGAAGTTCTATAAAGTCTAGATGTAGTCGGGTAAATGGTCCTGCTGCTTTCCCAATTCGACCCCAACTAACAACTGTCTTTCTACCTGGATTTTGCTGCTGGCACACTATACACCTCTGGCATAGACTCTCTGCAATGACCCTAAACTTTGGGTTGAACCATGACTGCTTGAAGAACCTAATCATAGCATCTCATCCAACATGTGCAATTCCATGGTACATCCTTGCCATCTGAGACAGTAAACTATCTGGCATTACTGGTCTTCCATCAACATACACCCACACTTCATCTTCTGCTCTCTTTTCACAACCTGATTTTATCCAAATTTGTTTTTCTTCCTCATTTGCTTCTTCCTGTAATTGTCTAATTTCTTCCCATGTTTCCAAAGAAGAAAACATCATGTGGCAATTTGTATGTTTTTTCTCCACACCTCTATTGATTGAAATTAAATTTTGTGCACAGAAACGCGCCACTTGGTCTGCGTATCTGTTTCCTTTTGTCACATAGTCATCTCCTGACTTATGTGCTGAACATTTTACCACGGAGCGATACCAAAGGGGATGATGGACGGAGCGTTAGAGCAAATCAAACACTCACCCCCAGTCAACTGATCTGGGTTTAATCCATCATCATTCTTTAACTCACTCCACCACCCCAGTTCAAACATGGCCATATGCAAATCAGTCTGACCCTGTGCCTCATGGGAACAGTCCAGCCCGAACTGCCAAGCCATGTCTTCCCTGGACCAGAAACAAGCATCCTGGGACCGGTTTCGGGTTCAAAACCCTCATCAGCCAGGCTATCTTGAATCCAGTGGCAAAGTGAGCAAGGGACCCACGTCTGGGCATACCCTGCCAACTTAGGGCGAACAAAGCGATACCAAAGGGGATGATGGACGGAGCGTTAGAGCAAATCAAACACTCACCCCCAGTCAACTGATCTGGGTTTAATCCATCATCATTCTTTAGCTCACTCCACCACCCCAGTTCAAACATGGCCATATGCAAATCAGTCTGACCCTGTGCCTCATGGGAACAGTCCAGCCCGAACTGCCAAGCCATGTCTTCCCTGGACCAGAAACAAGCATCCTGGGACCGGTTTCGGGTTCAAAACCCTCATCAGCCAGGCTATCTTGAATCCAGTGGCAAAGTGAGCAAGGGACCCACGTCTGGGCATACCCTGCCAACTTAGGGCAAACAAAGCGATACCAAAGGGGATGATGGACGGAGCATTAGAGCAAATCAAACACTCACCCCCAGTCAACTGATCTGGGTTTAATCCATCATCATTCTTTAGCTCACTCCACCACCCCAGTTCAAACATGGCCATATGCAAATCAGTCTGACCCTGTGCCTCATGGGAACAGTCCAGCCCGAACTGCCAAGCCATGTCTTCCCTGGACCAGAAACAAGCATCCTGGGACCGGTTTCGGGTTCAGAACCATCATCAGCCAGGCTATCTTGAATCCAGTGGCAAAGTGAGCAAGGGACCCACGTCTGGGCATACCCTGCCAACTTAGGGCGAACAAAGCGATACCAAAGGGGATGATGGACGGAGCGTTAGAGCAAATCAAACACTCACCCCCAGTCAACTGATCTGGGTTTAATCCATCATCATTCTTTAGCTCACTCCACCACCCCAGTTCAAACATGGCCATATGCAAATCAGTCTGACCCTGTGCCTCATGGGAACAGTCCAGCCCGAACTGCCAAGCCATGTCTTCCCTGGACCAGAAACAAGCATCCTGGGACCGGTTTCGGGTTCAAACCCTCATCAGCCAGGCTATCTTGAATCCAGTGGCAAAGTGAGCAAGGGACCCACGTCTGGGCATACCCTGCCAACTTAGGGCGAACAAAGCGATACCAAAGGGGATGATGGACGGAGCGTTAGAGCAAATCAAACACTCACCCCCAGTCAACTGATCTGGGTTTAATCCATCATCATTCTTTAGCTCACTCCACCACCCCAGTTCAAACATGGCCATATGCAAATCAGTCTGACCCTGTGCCTCATGGGAACAGTCCAGCCCGAACTGCCAAGCCATGTCTTCCCTGGACCAGAAACAAGCATCCTGGGACCGGTTTCGGGTTCAAAACCCTCAACAGCCAGGCTATCTTGAATCCAGTGGCAAAGTGAGCAAGGGACCCACGTCTGGGCATACCCTGCCAACTTAGGGCGAACAAAGCGATACCAAAGGGGATGATGGACGGAGCGTTAGAGCAAATCAAACACTCACCCGTAGTCAACTGATCTGGGTTTAATCCATCATCATTCTTTAGCTCACTCCACCACCCCAGTTCAAACATGGCCATATGCAAATCAGTCTGACCCTGTGCCTCATGGGAACAGTCCAGCCCGAACTGCCAAGCCATGTCTTCCCTGGACCAGAAACAAGCATCCTGGGACCGGTTTCGGGTTCAAAACCCTCATCAGCCAGGCTATCTTGAATCCAGTGGCAAAGTGAGCAAGGGACCCACGTCTGGGCATACCCTGCCAACTTAGGGCGAACAAAGCGATACCAAAGGGGATGATGGACGGAGCGTTAGAGCAAATCAAACACTCACCCCCAGTCAACTGATCTGGGTTTAATCCATCATCATTCTTTAGCTCACTCCACCACCCCAGTTCAAACATGGCCATATGCAAATCAGTCTGACCCTGTGCCTCATGGGAACAGTCCAGCCCGAACTGCCAAGCCATGTCTTCCCTGGACCAGAAACAAGCATCCTGGGACCGGTTTCGGGTTCAAAACCCTCATCAGCCAGGCTATCTTGAATCCAGTGGCAAAGTGAGCAAGGGACCCACGTCTGGGCATACCCTGCCAACTTAGGGCGAACAAAGCGATACCAAAGGGGATGATGGACGGAGCGTTAGAGCAAATCAAACACTCACCCCCAGTCAACTGATCTGGGTTTAATCCATCATCATTCTTTAGCTCACTCCACCACCCCAGTTCAAACATGGCCATATGCAAATCAGTCTGACCCTGTGCCTCATGGGAACAGTCCAGCCCGAACTGCCAAGCCATGTCTTCCTGGACCAGAAACAAGCATCCTGGGACCGGTTTCGGGTTCAAAACCCTCATCAGCCAGGCTATCTTGAATCCAGTGGCAAAGTGAGCAAGGGACCCACGTCTGGGCATACCCTGCCAACTTAGGGTGAACAAAGCGATACCAAAGGGGATGATGGACGGAGCGTTAGAGCAAATCAAACACTCACCCCCAGTCAACTGATCTGGGTTTAATCCATCATCATTCTTTAGCTCACTCCACCACCCCAGTTCAAACATGGCCATATGCAAATCAGTCTGACCCTGTGCCTCATGGGAACAGTCCAGCCCGAACTGCCAAGCCATGTCTTCCCTGGACCAGAAACAAGCATCCTGGGACCGGTTTCGGGTTCAAAACCCTCATCAGCCAGGCTATCTTGAATCCAGTGGCAAAGTGAGCAAGGGACCCACGTCTGGGCATACCCTGCCAACTTAGGGCGAACAAGCGATACCAAAGTGGATGATGGACGGAGCGTTAGAGCAAATCAAACACTCACCCCCAGTCAACTGATCTGGGTTTAATCCATCATCATTCTTTAGCTCACTCCACCACCCCAGTTCAAACATGGCCATATGCAAATCAGTCTGACCCTGTGCCTCATGGGAACAGTCCAGCCCGAACTGCCAAGCCATGTCTTCCTGGACCAGAAACAAGCATCCTGGGACCGGTTTCGGGTTCAAAACCCTCATCAGCCAGGCTATCTTGAATCCAGTGGCAAAGTGAGCAAGGGACCCACGTCTGGGCATACCCTGCCAACTTAGGGCGAACAAAGCGATACCAAAGGGGATGATGGACGGAGCATTAGAGCAAATCAAACACTCACCCCCAGTCAACTGATCTGGGTTTAATCCATCATCATTCTTTAGCTCACTCCACCACCCCAGTTCAAACATGGCCATATGCAAATCAGTCTGACCCTGTGCCTCATGGGAACAGTCCAGCCCGAACTGCCAAGCCATGTCTTCCCTGGACCAGAAACAAGCATCCTGGGACCGGTTTCGGGTTCAAAACCCTCATCAGCCAGGCTATCTTGAATCCAGTGGCAAAGTGAGCAAGGGACCCACGTCTGGGCATACCCTGCCAACTTAGGGCGAACAAAGCGATACCAAAGGGGATGATGGACGGAGCGTTAGAGCAAATCAAACACTCACCCCCAGTCAACTGATCTGGGTTTAATCCATCATCATTCTTTAGCTCACTCCCACCACCCCAGTTCAAACATGGCCATATGCAAATCAGTCTGACCCTGTGCCTCATGGGAACAGTCCAGCCCGAACTGCCAAGCCATGTCTTCCCTGGACCAGAAACAAGCATCCTGGGACCGGTTTCGGGTTCAAAACCCTCATCAGCCAGGCTATCTTGAATCCAGTGGCAAAGTGAGCAAGGGACCCACGTCTGGGCATACCCTGCCAACTTAGGGCAAACAAAGCGATACCAAAGGGGATGATGGACGGAGCGTTAGAGCAAATCAAACACTCACCCCCAGTCAACTGATCTGGGTTTAATCCATCATCATTCTTTAGCTCACTTCCACCACCCCAGTTCAAACATGGCCATATGCAAATCAGTCTGACCCTGTGCCTCATGGGAACAGTCCAGCCCGAACTGCCAAGCCATGTCTTCCCTGGACCAGAAACAAGCATCCTGGGACCGGTTTCGGTTTCAAAACGCTCATCAGCCAGGCTATCTTGAATCCAGTGGCAAAGTGAGCAAGGGACCCACGTCTGGGCATACCCTGCCAACTTAGGGCGAACAAAGCGATACCAAAGGGGATGATGGACGGAGCGTTAGAGCAAATCAAACACTCACCCCCAGTCAACTGATCTGGGTTTAATCCATCATCATTCTTTAGCTCACTCCACCACCCCAGTTCGAACATTTTACCACAGCAATCTTTTTGGGCATTTGTAATGCATTCAATAGATCCTTCACATTTTTACTGTTCTGGATCGGTGATCCTGAAGAAGTCAGAAATCCTCTTTGCATCCACAACTGACCGAAATCATGCACCACCCCAAAACCATATTGACTATCAGTGAATATGGTTACTCTCAGATTTTTGCCAATTATACATGCTCTAGTTAAAGCAATCAGTTAAGAAATTTGAGCAGAATTTATCCCCTTTAGACAGGATGCTTCAAGAACCATAGACACTGTACTTACTGCATAGGCAGCACTCAATGCACCTTTTTCATCTCTCAGACAAGATCCATCCACAAACATCACACTATCTGACTCTTCTAGTGGAGTATCTTTAATGTCAGGTCTTGGTTTCGTGCACAATTCTGTCACATCCAAACAATCATGATCTGCTTCATCTTTCACTTCTTCACAACTTAAACTTGGCAACAAGGTTGCTGGGTTCAATATTGTACATCTTGTCACTGTCATATTTTCAGCACCCAAAATCACTCTTTCATACTTAGTCAGATGACTATAGGTCATATGCTGAGTCCGAGTCCTTGTTAATAGGATTTCAACAGAATGTGGCACATGTACTTTCACTGGATGTCCCATAACAATTGTTTCGCTCTGCTCAAGACTCACACAAGTAGCAGCTACTGCTTTTAAACAACCTGGTAACGCTGCAGCCACTGAATCCAAAGTAGCAGAAAAATATGCCACTGGACGACGTGCCATTCCATGGTTTTGTGTTAAGACTGAAAGTGCACACCCACCTCTCTCACAACAGAATAATGCAAAATCTTTTGTGTAATCTGGCATTCCCAAGGCAGGTGCTCGACAAATACTATCTTGTAATTCAATAAAAGCTTTCATACACTCTTCATCCAATTCAATTGGATCAACCACATCTTTATGAGTCAACCTCTGTAGAGGTTTTGCAATCAGTGAAAACCCACTGATCCATTGTCTGCAATATCCAACCATTCCCAAAAACATTCAAACTTAACTTTGAGTCTTAGGAGGACCCATTTGCAAAATCACTTTGATTCGTTCTTGCGTTACTTTTCTAACTCCTTTCTCAATTTTGTGTCCCAGATACTGAACTTCTTTTTGACAAAACTGTAATTTTGCTGGTGACACTTTATGCCCACCTTCTGCCAAATGATTCAGTAAGGCAATTGTATCTGTCACACAGGCTTCTCGTGTTTTTGATGCCACCAGTAGGTCATCAATGTACTGCACTAACACTGAATTTTCTGGCATGATCAATGACTCCAAACATTTTTTCAAAATCTGATTAAAAATCGAAGGACTCTCTGTATATCCTTGAGGAAATCGGCACCATGCCAAAACACGGTTTCCAAACCAGAAAGCAAAAATATATTGGCTATCCGGATGCAAAGGTATCGAGAAAAATGCTTGACACAGATCAATTACTGTGTACCATTCTGCATCACAAGGAATTTGATAAAGAATCACTGCTGGATTTGGTACTATTGGACAGCAAGGTACTACGATCTTATTAATCTTTCTCAAATCCTGAACTATTCTATATTTTCCACTTGGTTTCTTAATTCCCATAATAGGTGAAATACAAGGACTACTCAGTATTTCTTTTAGAATACCTTGCTCAATCATCTGATCAATTACAGGAATTACTCCTGCTGTTATCTCAGGACTCATCTTGTGCTGAGGAGTGTTTGGATATATTGCACCTGGTTTAACTGTAACCTGAATTGGATCCACACCCTTCATCAAACCAATGTTTTTACCTGTAAAATCCCATACATCAGGTCTCACTGCATTTCTCAACTCTGCAGGTAAATCTTCTTCTGTAAGCAATGAATGTAAATCATTCACTTCTGTCCCTTGCTTCACTAACATCATTTTAAAAGCAACATCCTCATCTGGTGTTTGAAAAGCAATACCATCTGGCGTACAATAGATAGTGCAGTTCATCTTACAAAGCAAGTCCCTTCCTAAAAGATTCACCTGACTTGTATCACATACCACAAACCCATGCATGTCTCTGAATCTTCCAATATGAACTTCTATTGATCTTGTTATTGGAGTCTTAATATATTTATTTGAAACTCCCACAACTTGGTTACTTTCTCCCGTGAGGGGTAGATTTGGAATTTCTGCTGCTCTCACAGTAGAACGGGTAGCACCAGTGTCCACTAGGAATGTAATATCATTACCTTCCACTTTTCCGTCAACAAAAGGACCTGACTGATCTACCTCTAGAGATGCGCCAAGCACGCACTTTTCCTCCCCCCTCAGGCACCGTCATTGAGATGAGTCTGAATCACTCTCTGAACATTGCAACAAATACTGTGAAACCACTTGCTCATTTTGATTCTTACCAACTTGTTCACCTGTGTGAAATCCAGTATTCACACTGTATCTCTGTACTTGAGCATTCACATTATTTGGCATAGGAGCTTGAGGCACCTGTACTTGTTGTGTCTGTGGTGTAACTACCTGCTGCTGTTGTTGTTGTTGTTGATTCACAACCGCTTCATTCTGCATCTGTGGATTGAAATTTTGATTCATTCCATTATTCTTCAGTAAAGATCTACACTCATTCCTCCAATGTCCAAACTTTCCGCACGCATGACAAGGAAATTTCTTTTTCAGTGCTTCTCTACTCATCTTACCTCTACCTCTACCTCCATTTGATACCTGACCATTTTGATTTTGTCATTTCATCTGAAAATCTGTTTGAGAACCATTGTTTCCATCTTTCTGTTCTGCCACCTTCACCTGTGCCCACATCATTTTCTCTTTCAGCTTTTTATGCCTTGACTCAATATCATCACTACAATATTTAGCATATCTCAGAATCTCATCAACTGTTTTACTCTGCCAACAAATCAAATGTTGCTGAATCATGTTACTAATTTCAGGTTTCAATCCAAAAACAAACCTATATACAAAGTGTCCCATATCTTTATCACCTATACTTTCAAAACCACAATACTGTTTGAACACCTGTAACAACCTTTCATAATAAGCATGTACCGATTCTTTGGGTTCCTGAGTTGTCCTGTCAATTTTAACACAATCTGTTTCTTTTGGAGAAATTTTACTTTTCAGGAAAGTAATTACTTGATTATATTTTTTCATCACTTCTTCTGAAGGTGCTCCTGTTTTCACATCTATAGGATATTCTTCTTTTGGCCAGTCAACTGTAATTTTACACTCAGTCCATAAGTCAGCTGGAACTACAATCTCAAACAAACCATCTAAATCTTTTAACAAAACTTTTGAAACTTTTACAAACCTCTCTACCTGTTTGTATCACTCGACAGGTTTCTTTCTCAACCTAGGAAAATCATTCGTAAAGGATAATATATCCTGTCTTGACCAGGAAACATGAACATATCCACCACCTGGAACTTCTCTCATTGGGCATACCATTTCAGCCTGTCCTGTTTTTCTTAATGGAAAGAAAGACGCATTTTTACTTGCAAGTATTTCTTCCTTCTTTTTTGCCCATCTACCTTTCCATCGTTCTAAATCACCCCATTTCTTCAAGGTATTCATCAATTCTTTTATTTGCAATCGTTTACCAGACATATTCAAACTCTCCAAATCCTTATCAGTAAAATCCAGTCTGTACGTTTTTGCAAAACTTTAGACTTTTCTATGTCTACTCCATATTCTTGTGCAGCTTCTGCCAACCTCGCAAGTAAATTCCTTACTTTCCATGTAATATTCTTACACAAAAATAACAACTCTTCATCTCGGTACTTACTCAATCTTTCTGGACTTATTGTACCAATAATCATTTCTTCCAGATGCACTCTCAATCTAGCTACATCTATACTCGATTGTGACTTATTCTTTTCCATTCCTCTCATCCAGACATCTAACTCCTCTGGCGAAGGACCCACCGAACTCCCTGATACTTGAGTTGTTCCACTATCATTCTGCACTATTTTTTTAGGATCCATCTGTACACTCCTCTTTGGTGTTTCAATTACATTTTCACTCACTGGAAGATCAATCAATGAATTACTCATCTCAACTTGTTCTGATCCACCAACATTCCTGGCATTATTCACGGGAATTGTCAATGCATGTACTCTTGATATATTCTGACTCTCACCATACAATGGAACTATAGGATCAATCGTTACTGGTACCGATAATGCTTCTGCATTCATACTCATCTGACTAATTCTCTGAGTTAACTCCTCTCTCGTCTTATTCAACATGTCAATCTCATTCTCCTGCAACACTCGAGTGTGTGAAGCTACCGGAACTTGTGTAACCTGTGAAACGTGTGGAGTTTGTGGAGCTTGTGGAACCTGAGGAACTTGTATTTCAATTAGTGGTGCATTTGGAACTGTTTCCCCTGAACTTTCCTGATATGGTGGAGGTCTCTTTAATAATATTTCATCCAACAACTCATCATCAATCACATCTGAATCGTTATCTATTTCTGAAGTCTCTAAATTATCTTTTTCTCTTTACTTTTGCCTCCAGTCTGATCCTCAGCAACTATTACTGGATATAATCCATCTGCGATTACATCTCTCCTCCATCTTTTCTTTTGATCATCCCATCTAGCCTCAGAATATCTCGTTATTATATTCCTGTATTTAATTCCATTCCTGTCTCTCTCCCTTTTATATGCCTCATGTTCCCATTCCTCAAGCGCTTCATACTGCGTAAGTCTAGGACTTGGCTTTAATAAATTTATTCGTCCTCTCAAGTTCTCCAAAATCCTTACATGAAATGTACCATGCTCTGGGAAAGCTAAAACTCCATCATTCTTCCGTATAACTCATCCAGTTTTCTAACCATGTACACGTATGATACCCACGTTCTAACATCATAAAAGACGCAGGCGTTCTTGGAGGAGGTATAGGAAGTCCCTCTCTAGTAACTATCAGCTTGTCCTTTTTGAAGAAATCTTTTATTCTTTTTACCATCTTTAAACACTCTTTCTCTCACTAAATGAACCTAAACAAACAAGAGAAAACTTCCGTAAACCCTCTCACTCTATTCGCTAAATCCCAATCGATACCAGCGCGACTCACAGCAACCAACCAATCACGGCTCACTATGTATCCGCTATCTCAACCAATGCTAGCGTGGCTCACAGCAACCAACTGATCACGGCTCACTATACGCCCGCTGCCTGACCAATGCCAGCGAGGCTTTTCGGGACGTCAGTATTACTCCTGCTACCGACCCTCCCTTTACAAAATTATACGGTAATGTATTTTCTACATTTTTCTTAACTATTTCTTGTTAAAAACAACACAAAACAATGCTACTTTGTCTGCTCCACTAATAAAAGAGATAGTTCGATTCACTCGAAGAGTTTTCATTTACTTCTAGTAAAATAACGACCAGTGGTACTCTACTCTCACTCAAGCACTACTCCTCTGGGGATACTATCCAAAGTTTCGGAAGAGGACTTTCCTTTCAGAAAGAGGTCTTGGTACTCCTTTGGGGATGTAAGGCCAGAGTTTCAGAAGCGGACCTTTCACTATTTCATGCAATCTTCTTTCGATCCAATATGTCCCTAAAATAACATTGTCAGCCTTTCGCTGTTCGATATTACAACAACAGACAAAGTACTTCTGCAGTGTGATACCTTTCCACACTATTCTTCTGCCACTTAGGCTAAAATAACATCATCCTAGGATCTTAAGTAACTCCGTACCCGTATTTCCAAACAACATTAAACAAAGACACTAACTTTTCATGTTAATAATCAATAATCAATAATTATTGCCAAACGAATCAATAATTAACCATCCTCTGCTACCAAAACTGATCCAGCGATCAGGGATCGATAATTTTCACAAACACAGGCCCATTTACACTACCCAACTTAATCCCTTCACGCTGGGGTTCAGTGTGATGCAAGTTTATTCCTAACTCACTAAATACACTTTAGAACCTGCATTTCTCCTTACAAATAAATGTGGCGATGAACCTAAAGTTGAATAGTTGATTCAATAATATGTACTTGTCTATGCATCTATACTAATAAATAATAACAGACTCAGTGTGTAGTTTAAGTTGTTTGTCGTAAAAATAATGTAAGAATAAATGCTCATCAAGTACAGTTACACGAAAATGCAAATCATGTATTATCACAGAGAGAACCCATTGGCAATGTATAATTTCAAACTCATGTCAAATAAACAATGCATTGAAGGAGTGGATAGGTGAAGAGAGAAAAGTTTCAGAGACAAAATACATTTGCAAATGAATATGCAAATTAAGAAGATTATCTATACTAACCCAAGTAAGAATCAGGGAAAACTACCCCTCTGGCCAGTCAGGGCAGGAAGGTCACTCAAGTAGAGTCGAGTGACAAAGATTAGGTCAGGAGTCAGGAAACAGGTAGGCCTCTATCTGGAAACAGCAAACCGACGACAGCGACGATCTCCCCCTAGCTAAACACCAGCCAACCCTAAACCACACCCCTGGGGACTTTCAATTATACCCTAAAACCTAAATGTCCAACCCACATTTGTTTCATTTACCAACCAAACTCTGTCTCTCATTGGCTAATATTGGGGGTATCTGTCACACCACTCTCAGCGTGATCACTTTTATTCACTAGCTTATTTTTCTAGACTTTCAACATTACAACATGATCCTTTTCAGGAAACAACTTTGAACACAATCATATTACATATTTTTCATGTTGCAAGTCTCTACGCCTCTTTTGTTTGCCTCTGCCATTTCATGAGGAAGTTGTACTTTTCCACTTGTTTATCAGTATCCTCCTTCTTCCGCAACCTTGACAGACAGTCAGCACATCGTGAAGGACATTTCTATGCTTTTGCATTCTCTCCTCATTCAAAGCCCATTTATTTCATATTCTTTTTCCTTTAGCAAGAATTAACCCAAAGCTGGCATGCAGAAGTGTAGGCCCAAGCTTGTATTTCTATGAGAACCGAACACAAAAATGTATTATTTCATGAAATGTTATTTCATTTTATACAGCATCCCAACATTGCACTAACCGGTGCACAAGCCATGTTATTCCTAGCGAAATATTATTAACGTGCACAAAAGCAGCATTAGTTTTTTATCAAAGCTGTTTTGCGGCCAAGTTCCATGCATTAATACACGCATTAGTTTTACACATGCGCAAAAGCATTTCCCCATGGTTTAGCATTTATTAATAAAAATCTTCAGCGCACACTGTTAATATATGTTACTGAGGGTTCAATCCGAGCAGGTTTTATTTTCTCAAAACCCTGCTCCATCAACTGCATATTGTCTTTACTTCAGCTCTAGGCTGCTTCATTCATAATGGCAGTACGCATCACGGTGATGGTTAAATGCCACGTATTGTATTTCCAGTCTTTGGAGATTACCCAATTCAAAATGGCATCATGCAGTATGATGATGTTTTAAAGCTGCATGCTGTGTGCCCTCCAACTTAGGTGGCAGTAGATGGTGCAGTGACGCTGTGCTGCTGCACATGAAGTTTCTCAAAAATGGGTGTTCGCGACAAGAAGCAGTTCCCACGTCACCACAAAAAAAGGAGAAAATCGCTGATAAGCAAAATCGGAACACAGCTGCTGTCTAGGAATGCGTGAAACAGCACCGGTGCAAACAAGATTGGAGTACACACAATCTGACCTGTCCACTTCTGACATGAAGCGAAAGATGTGTGCAAGGTTTGTGGATGCTGTGGGTTCATTGACTGTGATGCAGGTCATCATCAAATTATAGGAAGGACAACACGATGTAAATTCAAAAGTATGTTTCCTTTATTAGCAGCAGCCCTGGCTCCATCCTTGCTGGCCTACTGCCACCAGCTGTCCACTCAGGAATCCTGAGCCGTCGCATTCTACTCTGTTGTAGCTGTTATAGCTGATGTCACATTCTATAGAATGCTGAAGACACAACACTGCTCTTACCTTGATGCACAAGTAACATGGTTCAAATGTCCTTGTAATATGTGTGCGTACCTCAAAAATGCCAATAAAGTTATTATATAAGTTCCATCTTCGTCATCTCCTGTAACCCAGCTTCCTGGACCTTGGAGGATGGTGTCAGGTTCTTTCTTTGTGCATAGGCCTTGCACAGGTGTAAGATTAGCTAATGGTGTTAGTGATATGTGTGACTGGAGTTTGGGGAGCCCAGGTCACCCCGAACATCATTTCTCACTATGCCATGGGCACGAAGCATGGTACAGGAATATATGATGAGGAATGTTGTGGAGAAGCTGCCTAGCAACCTGAAACATGGTTCTCCTTCTAAGAAAACTCTCTGAATCCACTACACCAATCAAACTGCGTTGGAACATTGAGTTTTTGTCTTCAGAAGTTTTCAGAAAATGAACTTCCTATGTCTTCCAACGGATCCCTGGAGTGATCTGCTACTGCAATTGGAGTAGTGAGTGTAGAAAGGAATATTTAACTTGGGGTTATTAAATTTAGCTAGCATTTCACAATGGAGCACTGAATCTGAGAAAACTCTTTCTTGTTTAAAGAGGAATTCTTGAACTTTATTAGGTGTGTGGTCATTAAGGTTTGTAATTATGGTAGTGCCCAAACATCCTTTCTGAAGAGTTATGAGATCCATGAACATCTTGAGCACATATTCAATATTGGCATTCAGATTACAATGCATACATGTTTACTTTGACCCATTCCATTCCGCTTATCATTTATTTTCCTCTTTTTATAGGCCATTTGATATACCAAATCCAGTACCTGTTTTTTTGGGGGGGGTCCACTCCATTATGATTGTCATCAGTAGACTGTTTAGCATTGGAGGCAGAGTTCCGGAGGATCATGAGTCTAAAACCACAACACTAAAAAACAGATCCACCTCATACCCTCTAGAGTTCTTTGTACAACCTTCTACAAGTTTTCTAGCATACATATCTAATGTATTTCTTTCCTCAATCTTTGAGTTCAGTGTTTGTTTCTTGGTTTTCTAAATTCAACCTGAAGAGAAATCGAATGGCAAATGCAAACAAAACATAGGTGGTTTGATATGTAGCATAACTTTATTGTCAATAATTGATGCTTTTTCAAATATGAGGCATACGGCCTTATACCTGCTGCTGAATAGACATGTCACTTTGTTGATGGTTTATGTGGTGTATACAAAAAAGACATAAAGATCTAATAATCCATGGCAGAATTGTGTGCACAGTCCACCATTTCATTGAACAAGTGCACACATTAGAATCTAGCTTGCATTACTGGTAATTAAAAATGAATAAGTGAATTACTGCATTGTTCTTTGAACATGGGCTATCCTTCCCTCTCCCTCTGCCTAAGACTTAAATAGTACAGATAGGCTCATTTTAATTTAAAATTATACAGCACATATTTCGAAAACGGCAATTTTTTCTACTACATATCAAAAAGTCATCACAATGACATGATTTTATTTTCACATTTTGTCTCCAAAAAGGTAAACAAATACTAGTAGGAAATTTGCACAAAAATGTTCTTAAAAAATCATTAAAGTGTTAAATAAGTCAGATATTAAATTTGCACATTTACAAGCACAACACTTTAGACATTAGTAACACTGAGTAATGGTTTAGACCATGCCTTACCACATATATGTGAATAAAGCTATTTGTGAAAGAGTTCATAGCAGCAGCATAGGGACTTTGCTTTACATGGTGCCCATAGACATATTTGAGAGAGTATATCACTCAGAAATTGATAATAAATTGTTATTTCTGAATAATGTAATCCGAGCAAAAATATGGATAACCTCGAAAATTTCATTTTTAAGAAGTTGACTTAATAGTTAATTTGCAACACGCAGAATTGTCAGATTAGGGCCACAGTAGGCATATGTATTTTGAACAATATATATTCAAGGTATATTACTTTCTAACTTTGAAATATAAAATTGTCATATATGTTATTGCTAAGAATAATGTTCCTTCATGGTACAACAAAATAACCTCTGTGTGCATAACTAGGAGAGTCGAATGAATGTAAAAACATATAAGAAGTGTATAATAAAATTTGTTTGAAATGAGACAAGAGGCTATCACGGTGCCTGCATTCCAACATATTCACAAATACTGTGCACGTATCTTCATTTAATGCATTTAACTCGTCATATTATTATTTCACAATTGTTATTAAATCCCAAATGATATATTATTATTATTTGTGATTTAATTATGCACATGTTTGGAAATTTCGTGAGAGTGGACCATGGATTTTCAGATTGAATTATCCATGTTAGTTGCAGTGTTCCCGTTTACCCTGGGGGGGTGGAGGGTGGGGTGCATTTTTTATACTTAGACGCAGGTGCTCAGTCCTGGCATAAACAGAAGAAGTTGGGCCTTACATACAGTTTTAGACCCAGACCCGGCAAGCCTTCCGACAGCCCTGCACACCAATGACTGTAAGAGAGAGGCCCTTTGTTGTTGCAGATGCTCTAGCTGATATTAGAAAAAACATTTGCCATACACTGATCATGTTCAAATAAACTGAATGATCCTGAAAGTGATTAAACATGCAAAAACGAATTTGGATGCCACCCCTGTAGCTCTGTTTACAAAACTCAAAATACTGTTGAACTGCGATCTACTAGTCACCTGGGCTCATATTACATCACTACAGCGCTTCATCCTGGTCTGCACTGGGTGCACCCTGATCAGGTGTGCCTGTCCCAGACAAGGACATGGTACAAAAAAATATATGTGCTGACCCCACTTCAGGTGCAACCTCACGCCTGTACTTGGGACAGCACAGCTTTGTTAGATGTACAGGTGGTTGCAAACCACAGATCTATCTTTTGAAGCAGGGGGACTTTCATGATTTAACTGTAGGAGCTGGACTCACCAACAGGCAGGCGCAGTGTATGACTATGCCAGGCGGCCGGGTAATTAATCTGGGGTCCCTGATGCCTCGTACACCACCCCAAAAGACAACTTCATAGAGATGCTCTACCTGCACCACTTTCTGGTCCCAAAATGCGCACTAATGTGAATGGTATCACAGGCATCTGCAGCCTCTTGTGTAATATGGAGGTGCCACATTGGCATAAACAAATAGGTGCAAACACTTATTGCACCTCATGCTTACTTCCGTATTACATACAACCTCTGGCAACAGAGCCATCAAACAGAAGGATTGACAAGTCTCTAGATCTATAGAAATGTGCAACTGCTCGAAAATATCTAAGCTTCTCTGCCACAAAAGGCTCTTGCCTTGATTAGCTGACAAACCTGCTTAAAATAGTGACTGCAGCGAAAACAATGCATGCTTATGAGGAAAGCATACAACCACTACTAGATGTAATATAGATATATCAGCCAAATGTTTCTTGCAAATGAAAAAAAGACAACCAAAGAAGAAATATTGAAATATACATATCCATTGCCTGCCTAATAAAGTCCAAGATATAGCAACAGAAATGGTTGCAAATGCTCCAACAACAAATAAAAAAAATGACATTCAAAATAAACATACATATGACTAAAAATATGGGAATATGTGCAAACTGTTCTGATTAATAACTAATGTCAAAGATGTTAAATTGTGCCTGTGCCTAGTCTTTGTCAAAAGATCAAGACAACACTTGCAACAATTCTTCTGCAGTTCTGTTTCTTACATTCAGTGCTGTAGCACTCTATGATTCACCGGTTGTTGACTACATGTGGTACTGCACCACTTTATTTGAAGTTCATGTGATTGGTTTCTTAGTGGCATCTACTGAAAGCATCTGGTCCTGTATCCTCCAGTTTTGCCTCTACATGCCTGATATAATAAGCAAGAGCTAGTGCTGCTAATGCCATCACCACTTTTAAAAGGATCTTCTTTATTAATGAGTGGATGAATGTTGTTGTTCCATTTGCCAAGATAACTCATTGTTTCTTTCTTCTAAGCAAATTTGGAATTGTACGTTATTTATCTAGATGGCTTGGCCATTCCTTTAGATTGGGAACTGTTAATAGTGTAATCGTTCCACATGGATTATATTTCTTTTATATATTTAGATATGGAATGAAGATACTTAGGGATGCCTGGCAGAGGGAACGAAAGCCATAATGTCTGTCTAAGTACTGTATACTAAAACGAAACAAACATTTTATCTAAAAAGTATTGTGTTAAAATACTAGTATGTGCTTCACAGTGATTTATTAACAGTAACTACTTGTGTCTTTTTCATTAACAATTTTTGACAGTCAATTAAATACATTTACTTAAAAGGTATAGACAGAGAAATGTAAGAAAGGCATAAACAATCTTGAATATGCTATGTATTGCCATTGTATAAAAATCGAAAAAAGCCTCTTGACTCATCTTTTACGCTTGTCCTTCTTATTATATATATATATATATATATATATATATATATATATATATATATATATATATATATATATATATATATATATATATATATATATATATATATATATATATATATATATATATATGGTTACTGACAAATTCAGGTTTATACCTAAATTCACTATCTTTCTAGTTGACAGCTCTTAAGTCTATTCGCTAATTCAAAGCAAAACCATATTGGAGTATATGAGCCTTTGTTTATTGTTTGAGGGTAGTTCAACTTTCTAAATTGTCCTCAACCTGTGCTGTGAGTCACATTGAACACAGGAGTTCACATAGGTCTACAGCTTTGTCTTGAATTCCTCTTCACATTGTCAGGTGCCAGTCTTCCCTTACATACACTCTAATGGTGGGCCCGCTGAATATAGAGTAGAAACCATTGTGGGACCTTATCTAATTCCACGTAGCTGTACCTTGACTATATGTATATCTTAAAGGTACATAAATGTGGAGTTAAGAATAGTAAATCTATATTTCCTCTATATGCACTTACATTTTGATATTTTGGTCCTCAATATTTTGTCCACATTATTAGTGTATCACTATATTCCTATTCTCGATATTGTAACTGATGAAAACAAACTTATACAGTTATTAAAAAATACCTACCTCTTATCCACATTCAGTTACAATGCTCATAGGCTTCTTTTAATTTCCTTCATTGTTTAATTTGTTTAAAACGACTGTCTGAGACTGATCAAATATATGAATATAGCGATCTTCTACTGAAGAAATCATTACTGAAAGCTAAGTGTGTTTTCCTCAATTGGACAACATAAAAAGTTGATTTTATAGGTCTTGTCTGTCTCATGCAAATGTGGCTTGCCCTCTGTCATGCAAAGATTAACTGAATGGGCTGAACCTCAGAACAACTACAGAAATATAAAAAACAAAGTACACCTATTTGCACCATTTAACTGCTAATAAATGGAACATAATGATATTAAACTAGTACACATCATAGAAAGATCTTAGAACTAGGATAATAGTTGCCAAG
The DNA here is from genome assembly GCA_963921515.1 of Calotriton arnoldi. NCBI lineage: Eukaryota > Metazoa > Chordata > Amphibia > Caudata > Salamandridae > Calotriton > Calotriton arnoldi. The sequence goes on along the minus strand of CAWUFW010005124.1, from coordinate 728,929 downwards.
ACAGATTATGAAACAATCTGTAAGACATGCATTGCTTATAAGCATATCTAAGTGAGTGATCTAGATTTTGACAAATAAACATTTATCCATAAATAGGTATTATTTAATATGTTGTGAGTGTCTTTCTGTTTCCAAGCAATGCTGTCTACAGATCATGCACTTACTCAGAGAAATTTGGAGTAAGATGTGTGCACTTTCAACAGTATAATTGCTAAAAGTTAACAACTGTGGCTCACGCAAGCCCACATTTTTGATATGCCTTATGATATAAACAGATTTTTCTCTCTTTTTGATCATATGCCTTAAACTTAGACCCTTATTCGGATTTGAAAATTGGAGTAATTTTAAAGCATCTTCTTTCCAATTGCGTAAATATTAAAAAATGTGGTGGAATTATTATGGGTTATCTATTTCCCTACTACAAATAATATGCTTTACTTTGTATTAAACTAGCAGCAAACATATTGGAAATTGCCAAGCTCATTTTAAATAACTATATTCTGATAATAGCTATTTACAGCAGCCTTCCATTATTAACACCATGTTGAATGCAGACTCTAACAGTAGGATGGTTATACTATTCCTTAAGATGGTGAGACATATCCCTTCGCCAAAAGCCAAGTGGGATCAGATTTGATCCCTGAGATTTCGATCAGAAAGACGTCAATTTATGGATAGGGATTCCAGTCAAGGCTCATAATGGCACATTAGCATGAACTTTTACTCCTACATCTTGGCAATCAGCCATTATAGTCCTGCTATATAAAATAGGGAGCTGGGGAATGACCAGCCAATTATAGGCCAATTTCCCTTTTGGACTCAGTGGGCCAGGTGTTGCACAACCATGTACAGGGTTGGGTTAACACAAAGGATATCCTGCCAGATGCCCAAGCTGGTTTTAGAAGAGCGCTAGGTACATTTGACGAAAGCCCACATATTCTTTAAATGATATATGTTGATATAAAAAGTCCCCTTATATCTGACCTCTGTTGATTTAAAGCAACTATCCGTTTGGTCAGTAGGCCTAAACTTTGGAACGCACTACAATCACTGGGGGTCAATCAGTCCCTATTAACAGCTATTTGAGGCCTTCACATGGAAACAATGGTCTGTGTCGCTATGGGCAATCTGCAGAATGCGCTAATAGTTTTGTTATTCATCAGATGTTTGTCAAAGCCGTGCAGTGACTCCTCTGTTATTTTACTTTTTCCTAAATGATGTTGTGGTATTTATGGAGAAATCCAACAGTGATACTCCAAAACTGCTTAGCACAAAAATACCTATTCTCCTCTATGCAGATGCTGCAATTCTACTATCATTGAGCGAGAACTTGGAGCCTAGGTTGCTTGATAAAGTTGTAAGTGCTTGTAGCAGGAAGAAGCTGATTATTAATATTTTAGCAATGAAAGTCATGACAATCAAGTGTGCCCCCTCTATGGAAATCTTCAGTGCGTAGGGGGTATCTTGAGAGAGTAACTTTGATTACTTAGATATTTACTTACACAAGAAACTTGACTGACTCTCCAATGAAGAACAAGCTGTGGTGGCACTTAAACAATACTCCATTGCAGTCTTGAGTTCAAACTGAAGGTTTTTATAGTCAACCATTAAGTGTAACCCTACAAGTGTGTCGGCAAACGTGGTAGCAAAATCTCTATATGGTGCCGAAATGTGGAGCTATAACAGGGTCAAGGAGATGCAAGTAGTGGAAAATACCTTTCTACTCTCCTTGTTGAAGTTAAGACCTACCCTATTTTCAAAGAAAAGATGTGAGAAAAGTGCACAAAAGTAGTGCATCCTATCCTTAAAATGATTCCTTTGCTGCTTTGTTGCAGATGACGTCTTGTGCACGGGATACTGAAATAAAAGTGTTTTACACTGACCGTATGTAAAAAAGTACATAATTACAGTGGTAGAAAATTTGTATAAAAATCCCAGTATGTTTACACAGATGACACAGAATCAGACGTCTGGAAAATGTCCAATACCACAAATGTTCCCATGGATGGAAACTAAACTGTGTGCTTGACAAATAAAGTTTAAAATGGCCTGCGATTTTATAGATTAGATAGGAAAACACTGTTCCTACATGGCCTGTCTCCGGATGAAAATCCATTGCCTTCAACAAAATGTACGCCTCCGCTTGGAGATGATAAAAGGCAGGTGACAGCAACCTAACAACATTTTAGGCCTATCCCCCAAAATAAATCGATTCCACTAAGGTGACACCATCCCCCTCATCTTTAGGCAGACGTTTACAACTTCAACACATAAAGGAAACAGCTCAAGAATCAGCAATGATGCTATTATATTGTCTTTTGAATGTATGGGGATACACTGAGGAACTCATTATGAAGTCCCCCAATACAGGTGTGTTAATTGCGCACCAACAGGATTAACGTTACTGTGTGACGCTAAACTTCAGGTGTGGGGAATTAATGGAGATTTCTGGTTGGGGCATGAAGGCCCACTCATTAATTACGGGTGCAATTGCCTGGTAATTCCTAATTTTTCATCACCCGAAATCTCTCAGGAAAACATGAGAGGAAACATAGAAGGAAACTTCATTAACTTCATTAGCACCTTCCACAGGATGCTGGTATTAGCTTTGCCAATTACTGGGCTTAAAATGTGGGCAACATGTATTGTTGTGTGACCACATTCTAAGCCTGCCTGAGCGAACCTGTGGGGCATTGATGAGGCAGATGGGGAGAGTAGGTGTACATGCAAACATCTAGGGAGGAAATTGAAAGGATGGTTGCTCACAAGTGGCTTAGCATTAACAATTTTTTATGGATTTGGCCTGGGCAATACCACTGAAAGGTAATGACGAGTAGCTCAGATTTGCAGGAAAAACGAGAACAGTGAGTCCTTAGGCCATGATAATGAAATAAGCAAGGAGCACAATTTGCCTTTTTGGACATTTGTGGAGTCCTGCGCCAATTTTTGTTTTATGGAAATAGCCATAACTTTCCACTTATTAAATATCTATTGTATGTGCACAACCATGCAAAAGAGGGAATTATTTTGCCCATGAGCATACTTCATCTTAATGAAATAAGTACATGGGCCAAATGTCCTCCAGACATGCTAAATGTGTGCCAAGACAAAGTGGAAAACATTTATTTAATCTCATCTGGCTTTCCCTAGGCAGAAGGCGTCCCTGTTCCCTTTCAAATGCACATGAGAAAGTCCCTGAATTGATAGTGACAGTGAAGCAGGTGCTATGTTGTCTCTAAATATGCAAAGGCACCATACACCCTAACCCTTGATGAGGGCTCTGAAGATATCTCCCCAGAGGAGTGGGAAGCTCCACAAACAGCATTCCACCACAATATTGAATTTGAAATTATTTTTCTGTTACAATATCATGTCCAGAATACCCACGATCACGGTCAAGGTAAGTATGTATAAGTATAGATTTACTATTCTCTACTCCACATCACATCACATACATTGACAATACTTTTAACTGATACAGGGGACGGTGCTGTTGTTAGGTGTGGCCTGCTTTCTGAGTTACCTATTGCTACTAATACTTTCAAAAATACATAGAGTGTGCTTTGGCTCTGCCCAGAGAAGTATATATCCCTCTCACCTCATGCTATTAGTAGTTTTGTGTATCATTCCGCCTCCTATGGCTTGATTACATCAAAATCCATTACGTACTATTTTATATCTGAAAGTAGACTAAAGCTTCACGCAATGAATTCTTCATCTTAAAAATGCATTATATACTTTAATAGTTTTTTGCTTTGTTTTTTTTTTTCACTACAGCAAGCTTTTTATGTTTAAGTTAGAATTGAAGTCGGAACAACTGGTGTTGCTAATGCTCTTTAGTTATTAGGCTCTATATCACTGGTTTGTGCATAATACACCTTCTGATGGGCTCAGCCACAAATCAGTGTCATGCATCTTTCTAAAACATGGCGCCATAAGTCGTCACATTTGATAGAAATTAGCCTGTAGAGGTTTCAGTGTCCATCATGCTATTACTGTGACCGTTTGCATACGCATATTTTAAAAACTAACGTTTTCCTTTGAAGGAATTTCCTAATGTGTCAGGATATATTGAAACAGTGTTTTGTTCCCTAGGCATGAAAATAGCTGCTGAACCATAAGCCTCTGAGTATAGTGGAAAGGTCAACTGATCTGTATGATAAGACAACATCCAGTGCATGATACAGAAATATATTACAGTCACAGCTTTGTGAATACCACCTTAAGGATATGCAAAGGACATTATAGCTCTCTTTATAAACATACATTAGAAGCTGGAATGGTCTGTAATGTTTACATATTAGAAACAGATCTATACAACACAATGCCTTCCAAAAATCCCAAGTATAAAAGTTTTACAGCACATTATACAAACAGTGTTTTTCTAAAGGTCCTAAAAAACATGTACCAATGTCACAATATTCCAAGAAGTCAACACTTGAAAATACCATACAATAAAGTTCTATAAGCAGTTACTTACATAATAATTAAAAAAACACTTTAAACATGTATACAATGTTCACTTCAAAATTAACGTGTTAATACGTTTGTGCAAAACAAGCGAGCTTCTAAAATTAAGTGGTGTCTCGTTTATATTTTACATAAAAAAAAGAAATGGTGCTTCTTTCAGAAGTGTGTCTCCTTTTCTGTGATGGCAGATATGTTTCCGTCACCTCTCAGTTTAGCCTCGCAGTCATTCACTGTACTGGTACATGTGCCTGTCGCAACTTTTCCTCTCATCTTCAGGTCTGGGCTTGGCAGTATCAGTTTCTTTAATTTCTGTCAATTGTGTAAAAATAGATTTAGAAACATTCTTTACTGATCACATGTAAAGTCAAAATGGTCAGTTATCACCCACCGTAAAGCGTTTCTAATGTACCTAGGTCAAATATTGATAGCATTCTATTAGAACTATTCTGTAGCAGTTTCTGGAAACGTAAATATGTGTAACATATTAGAAAAGTGGTGCCTAACCTCAGGAGAGTGTCAACAACACAAACAACTTTATCTAAAAAGAAAGATGTGAAAAGTGATGAGTTGGATTAGGGAAATTGTAAGCGTTGAGTTATCTAGCTTCTGTTGTTCCCCAAAAGATTATGGAATTAGGAAAGTATTAAAATAGTACAGAGGCTCGAGTGTGTTTGCGAAACTTGGTCTGAGTATTTCACCACCAAGTCCATTGTAAGTTGGCACCGAAAATGCATCACTGGTGCAAACGTTAAATGTCATGCTTGAGCTGCAGTGTAAATGTGCACCATCTACATATATGACAAAAAATATATGGCTTTCAGGATCAACATTGTGCTCTGGCTGGGCTGCAGTTTAGGAGCACTGCACTGATACATGGCAGGGATAAGTGTCTTTGCAACGGAAGAAGATCAATTTTTATATTTTAGGGAAGTGAATGAACCCTTTAAGTGTGTTAATATAGAAAATGATAGTGGTAAAATTGAAAATTATACATTCATTTATGAAAATGAAATCTCATCCCTATTAACAAAATTGCTCGTCGTGAACTCCACATCAACCCCGACTCGCAAATACATAGTCAGGCAAGCTCTGAGACCCAGGCCTGGGGTTACTAATTTAGAGGTCACAGGTGGGATGAAACGTAGCTGGCAGATAACCGCTTGAACAGGAAACCCTAGCTCAATCCTATATATAGGTGCAACAACATTACAATGGTCAAGGGAGAATGGCCCCAATAAAGCACATATGGCCGGAGGTTGTATGCACATTTCTAAAACAACATAAAGTCAAAGGCCACATTAATTAGGAACACATAGCCCATCAGAATACTGCACACGCAGTGGTCACGCGATCCCCATGCCAGACATCTGGACACATTATTCACTGGCTGCAGTGTGTCCACACGAGGTCGAGGCCCACCTGTAGTAAAATTATTAATTATTGACTCGAAGGCAGCAAAAACATTCTGCACCCTATATGGTCCGCTGGAGAACTCTAAAACATGCTGACATTCCAGAAGTCTTGAAAGTAAAAAACATTTTTAAGTCCACCCTATCAGATTTTCTGGAATCATTCCTCCTGGTCACTTCTAAGGCTTCCAGGTCATCAGAGACAGCACTTAGGGGGGCAGAACTCACTCCAGCAGAGGCCGCCAGCAGGTTAGAGCCAAGTTCCAGTTGGTAGGCACTTCAGGAGAAATGCCTCTTGCAGCAACATGTTGTGTCCCTGTAGCCACAAAGGAGCGCAGCCAACTTAACCTTGGAGTTCAATTCTTAGTCCAGGGCACAAATGGAAGAAGGCCTAACTCTTCAGATCTCCACGCAGGTCTCAAACAGCAGATCCAGTCCTCTTCTATTCTTCTGTTTTTCTGTTGGTCCAGAGAATGTTCTGATGAGCTGTGGAAGTGTTGACAACTTTGAAGGTTTCACTAACCAGTGGGTTGCGTTGACACCTTGATATTCCCTAAAAAATGAGAAAAGGTTCCTGGGACAGCCTTTCTCACTTTTGCAGCATATCCTGTTTGCCTTACTGCATACTATCCAAAGTGCAAAATACTGTGGCAAATCCAATGTGGCAGACTCTTTCCACCTCTAGAAGAAGCTTGTGTGCCAGCCAAGGGAGTGTTTAGGGAAATGAGCATTCCCCTCCTCCTCAGCTATGCCTAACTGGTTCTGGTACCTGCTCCCCCACCACTGGACTTGTGCCAAGCTGACTAACGATGGCCAATGGAAAAGACAGCTTTTCTTCACCAGGTCTCCCTTTATACTTATCACTTTGAATGATCAGGGCTCACCCTGGTCCCTTTCGAGTTAATGAAGTTCATGAACTCTCTCTAGTGACCTTTCCTGAGCTGATACCTGTAACATACTTCACACACAGGCATCCCTGTTAAAAGGCATTATGTCTGCTCTGGGGGCACTTTTCACCTTGTTAAGGGGAAGCACTGACAGGGCCATCTACCAGCAGGCTAATGCTATTTAGCCTACTGGAATCTCAGGCAAAACAAAGTGTAACTTACCTTTTAATAGTCACTTTCCCTAAATATTTAATAAAAATCCAACTTTGTCAGTGAATTTGGTTTTTAATCACTATTAAAAATAGTTGATTATTGCCTCTATAGCTTAGCAGAAGATGTGTGATTTTTATTCTAAACTTTAGTTTCTCTCTTTGGACAGCTACTTCCCTTTACCATGAAATTAAATTTTAGGCGCAAGTCCCTGTAGGCACATGCAAACCTTTAAATACTAGATACCCTGCCTTGTGGGCTACAAGACCTACTTAGGGGTGACTTTCCTAATATTTAAAAGTAGGATTCCTTCCTGTAAAAAAGGTTTGTTTTGATCAGTCCATCTCTAGGTTTCAAATTTGCAGCAGTCACCCTGCACATGTAGACGTGAAGCCATGTTTTACTTGTTAGCCTAGTGGATGGGCCTGGACAGCAGCACCTCTGTGTAGAGGTAAAAAAACTGAAATATATATAGGCAAAAAAATTGGGAAACGCACACAAAAAGAGACACTTTCTCACATCTGTGCTGTGTTATATTAATCATGTATTTATTATACAGTGTTAATGGAACTTCATCATTATCAATTCATGTGATGTCTTCAGGGTTAAGATCACATGACATCACTTCCCCAGGACATTCAGGATCAAAAGATTATATGATGTCACTTCCTGCATTGTCATTCAGGTAAAAGGATGTGTGATGTGAGAAAGTTCATTAATAATTGGGGTGGATGGTAGTCCCCCAAACATTGTAATACCACTATCTTGTTAGGTCCAGCTAGGTTTCAGTAATTTAAAATCTGAGCTAAACTCTTACTATATGGCACAGAGCATACAGGCTAAGAAAATGTTTAAAGCTTTTAGAAGTATCAAAATAGTTACAAAGTCAAACACATAACACAATATTAATACCACTACAATTTAGAATGATATAGTAACATTTTGTGTCAAAATCGATATAAAAATGATAAAAATCCAATAGGGGGCATTTGATATATGAATTTCTAACTTTAAGTGAGAATAGCTCCAAAAAGTACAAAGTGCCAGTATCAGTTAATGGTCACAGTAGACAAGGACCTAAGCGTGATTTCCAGTTGACCACAATGGAATGCAGGTTGGACACACCAACCAGGATCAATCCAGTCTGAGGTTCCGTCTAGACATTTTCTGGAAGACAAAATCCTTCAGTGGGGCAAGACAGCAGACTGTACTCATAAAGGTCTCTACAATATCAGATAGGCATCGGTGGGGCAAGGCAGCAGGATATATCCTTGGGTGCTCCACGATATGGAATAGGCATTGGACGAGGTCAAGTGAAGCCTTTGGTTTTGGCGGGTAAATTTCATCCAAGGAAGTCCTCTTGCCAGTTGGTGCCTTCGCCAGGTCAAGTTCTTTACCTTTGCAGTTAGTCTTTTTTTCGAAGCTCTGAATCCTCCAGCTGAGCAAAGCTGTGGACTGTATCGGAAGAGGGCCCCATGATGCAAGATACCTAAGATGTTTCTTCAGTCCAGCAGCAATGTACCTTGGGTGTATCCGCCTAGTAGGTTTGTCTCACTCCTCAGGAGGTCTGGAGGTCCAAATATCTTTTAAATCCCAGGTTTTTAGGGATGTTAGAGAAGTCCAGTTAGACACAGACAAGAGTTTCAGGACCTTAGGAACAGCACAAGGGGGTTATGACTCACACCAGCAGAGGCCCCAAGAGGGTCCAAGTCAGGTCCAGTTGGTACTGCTCAGCTGGGCACTTCAGGGAAAGGCCTCCTGCAGCTTGTGTGGGCTTTAGTGCAAACAGGAAGTCATGTAACTGACCCTCGAAGTCCCATTCTTTGTCCTGGGTATAAGTAGGCATAGGTCTCCTCACAGCCCTAACACTGTAGGTGCAGTCCTTTTTCTGTTCTTCCACACATATACGTAAAATATTCTGAAGAAGATATCCTGGGGTCCCAAATTTATGCCTGGGACTAGCTTGTGGATGAGGGTATCTCCTGAACCCTCCCTAACAAATAGGATGAAAGTTCAAAGGGGTAACCTACCACTTTTGTAGCAGTTCCTGTGTGCCGTTCTGAAAACAAACCCACAGTGCCCCTCACTCGCTAAACACTTCTAACCTTGTGCAGACCCTGTGTGCCCACCCAGAGGTGTGGCTGGGGTAATGATCAGTCCTCTCCTCCCTGGTCACTCTGATGCAGCTCTGGGGCAGCTTCCCCCCACTGAGTTTGATACCTACCTGTTATAAATTGGGTTATAGGTTGACTCCTCGAGGGTTGGGGAAGGAGGGGAAGTCATGGGTAGGAGTTTTTGTTGGGTCTTTGCATAGATTAGTTTCTAGCGCGGTGGGTTATGGTAGCAAGGTTATAGTGTGAGGAATCAGGTTAGCTTTTATATATTTTTTCTGTATGTTAAAGGTTAACGGTGAACAGCTAGCTGAATGTTTTTTATTTATTGTAGCAACCCCTGAAGAAGAACCATTATAGGTTCGAAATGCATTGGGTAAAAAGACGAGCCTACTCGGATGTACGTTTCATTTCTGGATTTCACGAGTTGCTGTAAAAAGCCTGGATTGGCAAACAGTAGTTACTTGAAAAGGTGAAGAATAAAGCCAGAAGTCGAAATGGCGCTGTCTCCCGAGTGATTTCATAAGAGTGTTTGACTGCTAAGATTTTGTATAAACATTGGTTCACATGGATGAATAAGTTTAAAAATGATTCTAATGAGTTAAAGAATGGGGAAAATTTCACCCACGATGCAGTGCGACAGATGGCACACGAGAATAGTGGCCTATGTACACTTTCAGTATGAAAAGCTGTGAAGGGGACGGATCACAGCAATCTGTATCGCACGCATTAAAAATGACGACAGAATTAAGCGTAGTGAATATAAATAAGGGAAGGAGTGCATTCTCTAATTACAGTTTTTAACTTTCTAAAAGTAGCATTTTCAGAATTGAAATTCCGACTTCATCATACTTCTGGATTAAAAAATTGTGATTGCAGAGACCCCAAAGATAGGCCTTGCAGTAGTGAAAAATTATTTTGAGAGTACATTGCTTGCCTTTTAAATACGTTGCACCCTGCCCTATGGGGTGTCCAGGGCCTACCTTAGGGGTGACTTATATGTGTAAAAAGGGAAGGTTTGGGGCTGGCAAGATGTTTATCTTGCCTGGTCGAAATAACAGCGTAAACTGCACACACACGCTCTGCAATGGAAGGCCTGAGACAGGATTAGAGGGCTACTTAATTTGGTGGCACAAGCAGTGTTGCAGGCCCACTAGTACAGGATTTGAACAATGGCCCTCTACTGCAATGGCACTTGTCAGTATTACGCCTTTCTGAATTCAGTTTGACCCCTCTTTCTATACTCTCTTGAGCCACTGAGCTGACCCATGGGAACCCCTCTCCTCACCTGTGGACCCCATCTGTCCAGCACCTAACGTTTATTTGCTCACAAATGCGTGCCAGTAGGCAGACAGTATCACCATGGTGAACAAAGTGATGTGCCCCTTTCCACCCCTTGGATCACACTTCTGTCACTAGCCCAAGGAAATCTCTGACCATGAAGACAGCAACCAACAGAGGCTATTAACAGCTTTCTTTATCTGGAGCCAGTGCCCAGGCAATCCACTTCGAGGTGGAGGTCCTATGTGGAGCCATTGGGTAAACTTCTCTTCCAGCCTTGGCACTGGCAAGGAGTTTCCTATTCACTCCTGAGTTTTTTTTGACTGTTGAGGTGTCTCGGTGGGGGAGTCAGCTGCTCCAGGTGCTTTGCACTCTACTTCTACTGCTCCTCCCACCAGTTATGGTGTGGTATCCTGAGATTGGCCAATGAACCCAGGGTCTGTAGCCTGAGGCTGAATAGGGGTGAGTCCTCCCTCACCCTATCCCTCCATCTGAACTCATGTACCCTTTGCTACGGAGGAGGACCCCCAGAAAACTAAACTCTCAGGGCACCTTTGGCAACCGCCCCTCTCAGTTCTCTTAACACTGGGGGTAAATTATTCCCCAGAAGGCAGTCTATGGGTATCTGGGGACTAACTATGACCATCCTCTGGGTCACCTCCTCACCCCATTCCAGGGATGCCAGGGCCATAGAGCAGAAGAAGTCATACCCATGGGCCTGAGGTACCCTACACACCTGGCTCATGTACTGCTCTGGGGTAACTAGCCTTTCCACTGCCATGGTCTGGCTATCCCAGGTGTCCCTCAGAGCAGTGACTGGGACCCCATTCACTTCTACCTGGTGGAGTGAAAGCACCCAGCCTCTGGGATCACCAACTCACCCTCTGAGTCTATCTCCCAACTAAGGGAGATCATGGCATTGTCTCTGACCTGCCCCTGGGGACTACTTACACCTAAGGCCACATTGGCACCCCTGTGCACGAGGTCAGAAAAAGTGGAGGGGGACATCAAAATGTTTGGGGGGACCCTGTAGAGAGGTCCATGTTTCAAAACTGCCTGAATGGGAATACAAAAGAAGGGCCTGTGCAGGTGTCATCTGACATCTGCTTGTGACAGGGAAAGCCTTTTTTGAAGTAAATTAAGTTACTGCCCAACTGGTCTTGTCGCCAGAAGTAAAAAAAACACCTCCCCACACCCAGAGCATTGTCTCTTCTCTGGAACACTTTGGACATCTCATCAGGGCTATTCACCAGTGGGGTGACTGCTGGAGGCTAATGCAAATTAGTTCTTTTTTCTTAATATTATAAAAATCCACTTCACCATTGAGTTGAGCTTTTAATAAATATTAAAAGCATTCCTTGAATCATTTTCCGAGCTGGTCCCTAGCCTAAGACAGCAGAAATAGTATTCAATATTGCTTTACAGTGTTTCTCTATGGGCTAGCAAGCCTTCCTACAGTGAGAATAGTTTTTGGGGGCTAGTCACTGTAAGGACACGTTGACATTAATTTTCAGTCATGCTTGTGAATTCACACTAGTGCATGGCACATTAGTGCTGTAATCCATACGTGACATTTAACTTTCCCTGCCATTCGTGCACTCTAGCACCATCTACTACGTGCTTACAGGAAAGTAAAATATGCCGATTAGAGTATTAGCCATTTTCAAAATGTTTTTGGGGTCATAACAAATTCACTGGGAACAGGTTAGCAGTGTCCCAGTGCTTAGAGTTAAAACAAATGGCAGCTTAATTACACATAAAAAGGGGATGACCATACAAAAAGAAATACATTCTCACACAAGTTATTCTGCTACCCCTGGCATTTTGGTCAGTTGATGTCCATGAAGCCCACGGGGCTGGATTCTTAATATCTATAAATGTGGTATCCTGCATGCGAGAAAGTGAAATATTAACTGGGGTGTATGGTAGTCCACCCCAAGTAATAAAGTCATTAATTTGTTTGGCCCAGTCAAAGGTTTCAATAATTTAACATGAACGCAACCCCTGGTTGTTGTGGCACAGAGCAGACAGTCTTGACTGTCAAGAAAATGTGTAAAGTATTTAGAAGAACTAAATAAATTAAAAAGTCCAAAACACAGCACCATAAAAAGCCACTTCAATTTGTAAAAATTGAGAACAAATTAATAGTTAAATGACACCAAAACTACAAAAATTCAATAGGGGAACTGAAAATATGAATTCTTAAAGATTTGAGTGGAAAAAAAGGCAAGAAGCTCAAAGTGTCAATGGTAGTAAATGGTCATGGTAGACAGGGACCAGTTTGAAAAGAGTAAGCTCTTCTCCAAGTGAGCCAAACCTGAAATTCAGCCTATTGTTTGCTCCTGGAAAGCATTTCACGCCTTTTTCACAGCTATTCCAGGGCTTGAGCATAGGCTGGGAGTTGCTTATGAGTTAATACAAATTAGCCTCCAGAAACTTCGGGCAGGAAATATGTAACCTTTTAAATGTTACTTTTCCTTAATATTTATTAAAAATCCAACTTTACCATTAAATTGGATTTGTAATAACTATCAAAATTAGAAGTTTGCTTATTTTTCTAGCTAATCCCTTTCCCAAGATAATGTATTAGTAGTATATTCTGTACTCTGGTTTTCTACAAAACAGCTTTAGATCAATTTCACTGTGGGGATATGGCAACAAATTCTCTGCATGTCCCATAATTTAATTACCGCGCAACCTACCTTGTGGGCTACAAGGCTTAGAAAGGGCTGACCTACTAATATTTAAAAGAGAGGTTTCTACCTGTTAAAAATTGTTATTTTAACAGGTCACACTGCAGGTTTTACATTGCAATAGTAAGGCTACAATGCTAGGCCTGAAGCCATAATTTCCTTTGTTACGCCAGTGGATGGCACAATAAGTGCTGCAGTCCATTGGTGACATTTTACTTTTCATGTCATGGACGTATTTCCACGTCATATCGTATGGCCTTACAGAAAATTTAAATAAGGTGTGAGTCTACAAAACAGCAATAAAATTCAGCAAATATATGGGGGTGACCATGCAAAAGAGGGAATTTTCTCACATTGCATTTTGGGAATAGATAACCAGAAACTGTTTTCAAAGTGCGAATCAGTTTATAATTCCATCAACAGGCTTAAGTATGATTCAAATCTGTATTTCAGATCTTCACCTGGGAAAATGCTAGAAAAATAGTTCATATTTATTTCCCATGGCCTGACATGCATTACAAGGCATGTACACATGTCTAACTAATACCTCCCTTTGGACTTCTGGCTACACAGCATCCTTGCTCCCACAATGTAATAATCCTCCATAACAACTCCCACTCTTTAATGTTTGTCACAAATTTGCATCAACAGTTGATTTACCTTTCCATGCAAAAGCTGACATTACTGTTCAATACTGAATTAGGAGTATGTGCTTATTCCCTGATGTTTTACTAACTTATGCACCCCTTCTGATGACGACAACCTTTCTAGGTCCCTTCTAGTTAGCTACACCGATTTAGAGCATTTAATGATTCTGCCCTGTCAAGCCCAGTCTCACTAATCCAACAAGATTTGTTTGTGGGCTCCCTCCTTAGTCTATCTTCTTATTAACAGCTCTCTTCACACCTTGTTGTCCATTTCAGAGCGCACACCTTTAGTGAGCACTAATACTACTAATACGTTCTCTCTTGGATCCTACTTCCTGAAATGTCAATGAACTATTAATAGGTAGAGGAAATTCATGGCTATTATGTCCTTGTGTAATATTTCAAACAAGTGATAAGACTAACAGAAGGTCAATGAAGCAGGTGAGGTAGGATACATTTCAAGGTTTAATTTGTGAAGCCCAACAATATACTGCACCATGAATCAGATATCACAGAAATTCAGAATGGTGAAATGCTTCCAGCTATCCCAATGTCCAGATATTATCAAGACTCATTCCATGGCATACCTCAACCATGCAGTGGAGCACTATGCTTCAAAGCTGAAGGTGTAATGTCCTAATCCTCTTGTGCTGGTAGCATCTTTGAAATTGTCCTGGATTATCCTGACTGCCTTCTGCTTAGAAAGATTGATTTGGGTGCCCTACCAAAACCGGGTCTAGGGCCAAAGGTCTCCAAAGTACTGACCACTCTCATTTCCACCCGAAAATGGCCATTCCACAAGGGGTTTACTTACTGATTGCCTTGCACAACCCCTGTTAGATCAGAGATCAATCTAAACATTATACTGCTGGCAGAGGTAGGAGGCACACCAAGGGGCATGTTCATCAAAATTTTGCATCGCAATTGCAGCATGCAAAGTGACGCAAGGGCACGTAAATCCTAAATGAGATTTTCCAAGCCACCCAAGGCCACCTTGCTGGGTCCTGTGTGGCTTAGCAAATCTGGAATAACGCAATTCAGCACAAGTTGCTGCCTTGTGTTACTCTGCTTTGGGAAGGCATTCCATGGGTGGAGCGTGGGTGTTCCCATGCATCCACCCATAGATTTTGGCGCATTCCTGGATTTACCATGAGTGGTAGACCTAGGGATTTGTCAAAATTCTATGCCTTTCTAGGGGAGGAGTAACAAGGAGATATATGTTTATTTCTCCTCATTTTGTCCTCTCTCTACGTGTGCTGCATTCTGCAGCACACATAGAAAGAGGAAAAAGCCTCAGAATATTGTTTTTTTATGCTGGAAGAGTCCCTTCCTCCACAAAACAATCCTGCCTACAATGCAGGCACCCTTTAACCATGCTGCAAAGGTGCCTGCATTGGTGCTAGGCAGCACGTAGTGCCACAGCACAAGGAGAGGACAGGAATGCACCATATAATGTGAAATATGGTACATTGCTGTCCTCTCCCTGTCATGCAGCGCTGCAAGGTATCTTGCTGTGCTGCGTTGCATGACCTTTTGCTAAATCTGCCCCCCAGTTTGCATAGGGCATATCCATGTGAAAACAATTTGCTTGACACTGTGTTGTGGCTGCAGCAATGCACCAAAGTCATCAAAAACAGCTCTCCTGCTAGCAGACCCTAACTCTTTAATTTGTGGTATGTGGCCTCTTATGATGACATTGCAAACCAACTAGAGTCTCAAACAGTGAGCCCCTTAAACTTCATGGTCGATTTTCTTACAAAACACAAGCAACCCATGACAAATTGTGCTATTATTTATTTGAAAATAGAAGTCAAGATCATTATTTTAGTTGAATAATAATAATTGTAATAATATAAGCAATAATTGATTACCTCCTGGAAGGTTCCTTCCATGTTCCACATCTTGATGAAGATCCACAACGGGATACAAACCATTGATGAGAGGGCCATCATCCACCCTATTCCATAGCCCCAGGCAGGATACGTGTAGACATTATTGTATTTCAATGGTTTATATTTCACAAGAAAAATATGAAGGTTCCCTGGAAAAAACACAGATAGCTTAAGCAAAACTGCATGTCACTAAAGACAAAAGAAGAAGAATAGCATGTAGCATTTCTGCAATTGTGTCTGACGTCCGCAAAACGTGGTGTAAATTACAAACAAATTTTACATACATTTACATATTTTACAAATCCATCGCAAGAGGGTTGTATTTCGTTCGTAAGCTTTTTGAGTGTATGGAAAAATGAAAGTACACATGTTTCCTTAGGCCTAGAGGCGTCCAAGTAAGTACATTACAGATAAAAAATGCACCTGGGGTTAGAAAAATGCAAGGGGTTCGACATAATTAGCATATGATTTCCCTAATCCCTCCCCTGATACACCTCTGGGACAGCCCTGGGTGTAAACCGGTTAACTGCTACCAGTGCTCGGTCTTCATCTCAGTGAATAGTTTAAGCAGTTATATACTGCATTCATTTACCCCATTTAAGTGCTGTGTAAAACATGTGCAAGTTGTTCAACTCAAACCTTGATGATTTTAGAAATCTAATCTAGAATTTCTACTCTCCACTAAGATTAAGAACAAATCTTTTTTCATGAGAACGTGTTTCTGTTTTAATAGGGACAAGACCTGGTATTGTGGGCATGAAACCAATATATCTTATCTGTTAGTAGTAGCTTAGTTAGAAAGCCCTTTAATCCAACCGGCAAATACTATATATAAATAATGCAACTATTCATCAACTCGTTCGAACTAACTAAATCAAATCGAGACGTCTGAACAACTCATTCAACCAAACTGTGGCTCCACATGGTCACTATGGCATTGCACAACGATCTTTGGAGAACAGTCTATTTCACAGAATAGACACAATTGATATCAATTCATGGGCACAATTCAATTTCAAACTTTCCTGCTATACTGACCATAACGAATGATGGAGGATAGGAATACTTTATCATGTCTAGTTAAGTGGTTTTGAGTCAACAAATTGTTTATGGCAGACCATGTTGGCAGAGAAGCCCTCCAGAATTCATCACAGTTGCTTCTTGCATGACCACTTTGTAGCAGCCCTCAAAGGGATCATCAATCACAGAGACTTGTCTTGATAAGAGGCCGACAGCCACTTCAATTATTAATAGTTTCCCATTAAAATTGCCACTTCTCAATATAGGATTCTGATTGTTCTACAATCATCTTGGATTCTAATAGGTATTTGTGTTGACACAGGTTGTACTTCAGAGCATTAATGGTTGCCTTTTCTTCCCCACCCCTTGATGCAGGATGAAGAATGAAGTAGCTGGTAGTCATTGTAAATCTATTCTGCTAGGTTACAGCACTGAAATATGATATTAGGCACTTGTTAAAGTATTGTGCTGACAGAAAATGAAGTCACATAATTGTGTGAACATTTCTGTACCTCTTCTTGCACGTTTTTTTATTTTGTATTGTAAAAAAATGCAGAGTTGCTAGCACTTTTTTCTTGTATAAAGTGGAAACATAGCCTCTATGTTCAGTTACATTTAACTGAACATAGTCGTCTTTTACTAGCAGCACTTTCGGTTCATTGTTATAGAATACATAAGTATAGCAAAGGATAGCAAACAATTGTGACTATTTAGTTAGAAAAATCTTCAAAGACAAGTCTGCATGTGCAATTTTCAGTTTTTAGCTATCCCTAATGCAGTTCAAATGAATTTTTTTAGGGAAGTACAAGGCCTCTTTTCTACATTCATATGGGTAAATAACGCGGCAAGACTGTCATTGGAAACGCTCTTCAGGCCAATATCAGAAGGGGGACTAGCACTCCCTAATTTGAAAGAGTATTATTATGCCAATTTTGCACACACCCTATATAGATCCACAAAGGTTTTAAACATCAATAGGTACGATTATTTCTTTTTAGATCTGATTTACAAGGAATATTTAATCTGAGATTTTGTGAGCCTTATAAAAATCCCCAAAAAAGTAAGATACAAAACTCTCCAATGGAGCATTAAAAGGAAAAAACAGCTGCTTAGGCACTTCGCGATCCCCATTCTAAATGTAGAAACCTATCTCTTGGATATTTATGAAGGCCAAGATTTACTTCTAGATCCAGCAATTACGACGAATTGGAGAAGTCAGGGCTTTAGTAAAAAAGGAGACTTCTTGCAGGGAGAGTGGAAAACCTGGCCCGAAATAGAACGACACTTAAGCATAGTAAAATCATTTTACAATGCTCATTCGCTAGGATTAAAAGCTTTTTGTCGGGACTTAACTTAATCCCATACATATCGGTGATGTAAGTGACGTCGCAGGGCGTTTAGTAAACCACTCTCTCCTTATTTCGGAAACAAGGAGAAAATAAACTATGCCAGAAGGCACGGAGGAAGTGGGAAAATCAGGAAGGGCTACACATCTATAGTACAGATTGGCATCAGGTCAATAAGTTTAATAGATGCTTGTTGAAAGCAGGTAATTTTAAACGGATGCAATTTTATACTAAATGGCTGTTGTACCGTACACCGGATTTTATGCAGAAAATTAACCCCCAGATCTCATCAAATTGCTTTAGGTGCAACTTAGAGGGAGGGGGAACTGGACTCATATTATCTGTGGCTGCCCGAAATTAGATGAATTCTGGGAAAAAATTAATAATTATTGCCAGGACACACTGAAGGTCCCACAGACTTTGGACACCCAGACAATGGTTTTAGGATACTCGACAGACTTAACAGCAACTATACTTAAAAAAACCCAGATATTCATCCTGGTCCTGGCCGCTCGGTCGCTGATTCTGCAGCGATGGAGATCAGCGGATATTCCAACTTTTACACAGTTATCAAGTAAATTGTGCAGGATTAAAGAACACGAAAGAAAATACGCTCTGAGAGCAGGCTCTTATAAAAAGTTTAGGGCTCTGTGGGAGAACTCGGGTTAAAAGTAGCTTGGGGAGGCTGCAAAGTTGGAATCGGATATATGCAGAAAATATTACTAAATCAGATTGCACAATTAAGGATGTGAATTATTGCACTTTAGTATCATCGTGGTTTTTATTGTGGTTGTTTTTAAACATGTATTTTTTATCATCATGTGGGTGTATTGCTTATGGCACAAATGTATTTCTTCCTCTTAATGTCTTTTGTATTCATGATTTATGAACTATCTCTAAATAAAAAATATAAAAAATAAATAAAAAAAAAGACAAGTCTGCATAGACTTTTATTACTCATCCGTAGTCTTCTTTCTCAGTGGTGAAGACAAAAGCCATCACATGTTTCACCACCTAGGACACAGTACTCCTGAGGCTTTCTCAAGGCTGAGTGTGGTGCATATATTGAAAGCTATCCTCATAGATCTTGGCAGTGTTGGAGAGTGGGAACATTTTATTTAATTGTCCTCAGATATACGTGGGGTATACCACCATGTAAGAATTATCCATAATGATCTTTGTAAATAGTTTTTTTCTGCCTATCTCTATAAATATGTGGCCTATACTGAATATTTAAATACCTATAATAAACAACTGTTATTAAGCGCCAAGATGCCCCTTTAGGGGTGAACGTGCGCTTTACAAATACACGTTATGTTATGTTATAAACATCCCTCAATATTTACACAAATCTGGAGTATGATAAATAACAGGTAGCATAGGGCCAGAGAGTAACCTAATCCTAGCTACATGCAACAAAAGGCAGGAGGCTGCTCCATAGGGACACGTAGGTGCTGCCCTCCAGGAGCGAAGGGAAGTGAGATAACAAAAATAGCAGACTGCTCAGCTTCACTCCTGTTGCTGAGTCTAGCAGTGGGAGTCCAGCAAATTAGTGCTAGTTAAAGTTGGGTGCTTTTACATGCTAGTGATCATGTGTGCCACAGCTGTGCTCTCTGTGCCACTGGATTCAAGCTAGCCTGGCTGATGAGGAGTAATACCCCGAAACAGGTCCCAGGATGCTTGTTTCCGGTCCATGGAGAACCTGGCTTGGCAGTTCGGGCTGGACAGTTCCCATGATGAACAGGGTCAAGACTGATTTGCATTTGGCTGGGCCTAAACTGGGGTGGAATAGTGAGCAAATGAACAATGGATTTATTTATTCAGCATTCCATCCATCATTTGTTTGCATAGCACAAATGTGAGGACAAGCACACAATGGCAAAAGCAGCAGTTTTTTGTGTGTCAGAGAACTAAAGTGCAATGTGAACGGAGCCCAGACCCCAGGCTATTGGCTGGGAGGCTACTACAAGTGAGGGACAGTGATCATATGGCAGCCATTGCTACCTGAGCTACCGCGTCAAACTCCCTGCTGTCTCTCTGTATTGCGCTGCCTCTTCCATGGAAGACTTCTGACTATCTCCTATGCCCTGCCTCCATGGGTGCTGGTGCTCACAACTGTTATAGTCTACAAAATAGTTCCGTTGGGTAGCACCTAATTCCTTTAAACATGCAATAGTCATATAGTAATTTAACAAATAGACATAGATTCTTTAGAACAAACACACAACACCGCTTTTTAGATAAGCATGTATATATATTTTATCTTTTTTCCTTTTTTATCAACTTCTTTTTATAGAAAACAGACTGTAAAACAATACGAGAATTAGTGATTCATTAGTGACTGTTGTGACAAGAGGTGATAGAAGTGAAAAAACTGAAAACAAGAAACAAAAAACACAGATACATAAGTAACACAAATTGGTGAACAGTATATTTAAATCTCTGTCCAGATGTATAATTCCAGTAGTAACCTTAGGTGCTATTTTGTAGACTATAACATCAATACGCAGGTTCCGAGGGACACTGGGTTACCCTGTTGACTTTAATTTGGTGCTCATAACTGGGCAGGGCCCATGAGAAAGAGAAATGCATCTTGTATCGCTCTGTCTCCTGAGCATACAATGGTCCTAGAACTGAGCTATGTGAACTGGCACTGGGGGCAAATCAGGTTGCCCATCAATGCTGGAACCAGTGGGCAAGTGGCAGGCTAGCAGCATTTCAAAGCCTAGTGCAAATGACACAAAGTCACTGTATGTTGCTTCAATATTTCATGTACTTTTTTAGGTGGGGTGATGGTTTTGACATTATACGGACTCTGATATATTGAGCTGGAATAATGGTGGCCTTGGTATGGTGTGACCATCCCTAGCATTATGGTGACCCTGTATATTGTGTATTCCTTGGCATAAAGTTAGCAACCACAGGTATATGGTATTAACCGTTGGCTTGTGATAGGTATTTCCTACATTTAGTGGCCATCCCAGGCTTATGGTGAGAGTTCCAGGCATGTGATCATGATGCAGGCATAATCTGTCAGTGTTTCAGAAGTACATATGAGTACTTAATATAACTGGAAAGCTGGGAAGCTCATAAGTTTCAGAAGTACATATGAGTACTTGACAAACTGGAAAGCTGGGCAGCTCATAAGAGAACACACTTAAGTATTCATAGGAAGGCTGGTATTTAGAGCCTTTTCGGACAAATTAAAAAACCCTTATTTGGAGGAATAGAGCCATTGTAATACAAATGTATTGTTGATTTGGGTTTATATGAAAAAGGTTATGAAAATTGATTTATATTCTTAACTATTTTAAATGATTTAATTTAATTTAACATCAATTTCTACGCCCTTATATTTAACATTCTTACCTACAATGTTTTCTATGGCATGTTGTTGCACTACCAAGGGTTGGCTAAGCATGGTGCTAGACTGTTGTGAGTTCCCTTTAGGGCCCACTTAGTTCTTCATTATTTTAGCCTAGCTGCAAGTTGTAGGCTGCTTTGCACACGTTACACTCAGTATGTTTATTTTTGTGCATATTATTTTAGCAAAACACTGCACATGATTTTGTTATTGGTTCTTCTCTCTGGGACTCTGTCTGAAGATCTCATATAAGGTCAAACAACACTGTGCCCTGTCTTTCTGTGCTCGGTTAACAACATAGCTTGGCCTTTAGACACAACATAAATTCACATCTGCTGTTTTAAAATAAGACACCCATATCATATACACGAGACGTGCCATTTGAAAACAGAGAGGAGAATTCTTCCAGAGGAGAGGTTCTGAGACTAACGCGCCAGGCTTGCGCAACCTGAAATGCAGATTACCTATCAATAATACCAGATATGGGGTTTGGTTCTAATCCCAGAGATCTATGATATATCACTGTGCCCACGTAGTGAGGATAGGCTGAGGCAGATATATCTTTAAACGTGGTAGGGCTTCTCATTGTATATAGTTTACTTGTGATGCTACTCACTTTGCTGGCATGCATATGTTTTCTAGTTGCAGCACAGTTGGTTTATAATAGAGCACGATAGTGTCAATAAATATTGTAAGCTGTTCTTGTGTCTTTGTTTTGTTTATTAGGGACTTGCATGAGTGAGAAAACAAAAAGGTGACAATCTGTTTTCACGGTTCCCTGAGGGGACTGGAATGTTGTGTTCTGGGGTGCTCAAACATTGTGATCCTCTGTTTGACCAATTGATATTGGACACATTATTTAAGTGTGAACTGCAACCTCAGTGTCACAAGCCAAGGACAAATAGTAGTCTGCTTTACAAGACACAGAAATATTGAATGTCTTGTTATGCTAAACCAGAACTTTTTGTCTGTAGACATTACTGGATAATGT
This sequence comes from Calotriton arnoldi, assembly GCA_963921515.1. Classification (NCBI taxonomy): domain Eukaryota; kingdom Metazoa; phylum Chordata; class Amphibia; order Caudata; family Salamandridae; genus Calotriton; species Calotriton arnoldi. The sequence continues at coordinate 706,608 of CAWUFW010005124.1, read as the reverse complement.
ATTGTGGTGGCTTGGGTGTATGACACTTGTTTCTGTTTTGTGACATTTTTGGCAGATATGTGCTTATAGTGCCAGGGGGTAGTTAAGAAAAAAGGAAAGCATATAATACCATTATTGAATCACTGCAACGTTCTCTCTGGCACATTTGTTCTATAGTCAGCACACTGTAAACAAAACCATAGTTAAATGACTGAGACCCAAAGGTTTCTAAGGGTAGCAGAGAACTCACAAACCTGCTAGTAGGATGATATTGTCGATGGAAGCCTTAGTTCTTTGAACTGCAGTGTCTTCCCATAAAATCAGTATAAAACTGAGGCTGTGTCTTGTCCCTAGAAGGGACAGGACAAAGGCTGTCTAATGTTTGATCTCGCAAAAGACAGCTTAAGCTGTTTGGGAGACCTCTGTCATAAATACTGTAAAATTTATATTATGAAGAAGTACAGAGTGTGGGTGTTTGTTCAGGCCCAAGCAGCCATTAGCTGTCATGTATCTTTCATGCTTTGCCATTGTATGGAAGGGTTGTTCATCAAGCCCTTGGCATTTTGGAGAAGGTTACGTTGTACCATTACTGTTCCCATTCAGTTTTCTTGATGGACTTAAGAAGTACTTCTCAACATCGCATCTCCCTCACTCCCTGTCTGCCCATCCCTGCTTTTGTCATTGCTTTCTATGGGGCAGATTTACAAGCCCCTTGCGACAACTTTACGCTGCCGTTGCGTCACTTCTGTGACGCAGCAGCGTCGTAAACAATGCGCCACGTTGCGACATATTTACAACATGAAGCATCTAGGGGGATGCGTCACGTTGTAAAGCCCTGCGCTACATTATACCTGCGTCAGGTATAATGTATGCAGGGTGGGCGTTCCGACGTGAGAAAGCCTCATAAAAGTGAGGCAGTGAAATCTACAAGATTTCCCTGAGTCACTTTTACGACGCCACTGCGTCAAAACCTTATGCCTGCTTGAAGCAGGTGTAAGGAGTGTCACAGCATGTTAGGAATAGACATTCCTAACCCTTGCTGGAGTTGCGTCGTGCTTGCGACATGACTCAAGCAATGCGCTGCATGTATACCAAAAGATGCTTCACGCATCTGTCTATCCTTGCGCCACGGTGCGCCGCATTGTAAATGTGACGCATCCATGGTGGCGCAAGGGGTTTTTTACGGGACACAAATGAACTGACGCATCTCTGCTAATATGCAGAGATGCGCCAGTTCTTGTAAATCTGCCCCTAAGTGCCTCAAAATCCCAGTCTCCCTTGCTTTCCATTCTCACTTAGTCAAAGCCTTCCCTGTCCACTCATATTTCCCTCTCCTCAGATCCCATCTCCTACTTTACCTCCCTTCATTACTTGCACTTTGTCTCTCTGTTTAAATACTCCCCTTCACATCAAAGTATTCACTTTCCTTTAATGCTTCTCTATTAATACCATCATGGTTCTTGTCGTTTTCTGCTTCCTTCATCACTTTCTTGCACCCCCTTCTCTTTTCTATCCCCATTTTCTCTTTCCATATTCCAGTCAATGCTTTGACTTGCACTTTTCACATCCACTTTAATAATTGCTTTGGCTGTCCTCACTTTCCTTTTCTGGCCCTATAGAATCATGGTGTTCTGCCTTCAAGTCTTGCACAAAACACCTTCTTAAAATCAGCTAACGATCTTCTCTAAACATTCAACTGAGTTTTTAATCATGCAAATGACTGGTAATATGATTCGATATTAGAGTGACATTTTCCAGAACGCTTGAAGTTGCACTCAGGGCCTTGATAATGACTAACACATTATAATCCAGCAAAGCATATTTATTTAGGGCACAGAACAAAGCAAAAGTGAATATGTAAAATTTATGTTGAAGTGATGCCCTCACTATGATTTGGTCTTTTAGTCATTGTTTGTGCCTGTCTTTATTTCCACCCTCAGCAAAAGGGGACATTGAAGGAAATCTACTCTGCTCATAATTGTTCTGGACTAAATTATCCTGATACTGAGGGAACAGTAGTGGATATCTGTTGGCTATCTCGTAAGACACTACAGCAAGCTTAAAGCAAGGGTTTGTGTCTTACATTGAGGGACCTCTACAGAAAGGACTTACGTCTCCTTCAAGGGAACTGTAGTTCTGCCCTCAGTCCTGGGGCCTACTACAACAAGGACAGGGCCTGACTGAAGGAATTTCATTAACCACCTAAGATCATGCTGCATCACGAAAGGGCTGATTACAGCTTACCAATGCTCTCTGATGGTATGACAATGTTATTTTTGACTGAGGTTTTCTGTGGGCTTTCTGTTTATTTTCATTTGTTTTTGGCCAATGCGAAACTGACAAAGCAAAGTGTGCAGTATGACTAAGCCAGATCTATTGGTCTTATCAGGCACTTGTGTAAAAAAAAAGCATTTCACATTGGCTTCGCCATTGCTTGTTTACGTTGTTGTTTTTTTTTGCTGTAGATGTAAAAATAAAGTAGATCTTGATTTGTAGGAGTGCAGCAGTGGATGCTCTAACTAAGTTGGCCAATTATCCAACTGCACCTTTAGCACCTTAGCCACCTGATGTATTTATCTACATAAGAAGAATGTTCTGCTGGTGAAGACACCCCTGTAGATGGTGATAATCGATCATTTCAAATAGCAGCAGAAACCAAGACCAAGGTCAGACTTGGACAGAAAATAGACCAGAGCACGAAAATAAAAGTGGCCACTTTAGAGAATTATATTGCTAAAAGTGGCCCATATTTAAAAATTAGCTCCGTTTTGAGCTTTTCAAGACACGCTGTATGAGTGTTTTGCAAAATATGAAAGACTGCATGCATTTGTGCTTGCTACAAGCGATGTTTGCTTTATTTTCAGGGAAATCAACAGTAAAAACCAGCTCACCGGACCATAAAAGAGGCCCACAGAGAGCCATGAACTTGGTTCACACACCATCCTGTCAGACCAGCTCTTTGGACACTACATGAATGCATTACAGGCCAGTCCGACCCGGACCAAGACTGAGAAAAGTGCTAACAGGTAATTAAAAAAATAATCTGCTGTATGAAATGCCTGACCTAAAAATGAGAAGGTAAACCATCCTACATTTAGGATTCTTACTTTGTTATTTATTTAATTTAAAGGCATTAGTTTATTTCTCTAGGGCACTCCAGAAAATACATACTTGGTGGTGTTTAGAAATGAAAAAGGCTAAAGCAATCTGGTCTTGACACCTGAAAATACCGCCTGCAAAGTAAATCTGTAAAATGTCAGCAATTTTTTTAATCGAGAAAATGTGAAATTTAGATTTCAACGTGAACATGATGGCTGAATCTTCGACCTTTAATATATTCCACTCATAACAGAAGTGTTGCAATTTGTAAAAATACTTACAGCACAGATGCCGGGCGTAAATAGCATCCAACACCACTTAATTAACACGAATGGCCTGTATCCGATCATGTCCTCTATATTATCATAAAATCGATTGCTTCCTGTAAAACAGAAACCACACATATACTGTCTGAAAGGCATAAAACACTTTACAAACATGCATTTGATTTCTGCTATGAAATTGGTTTCTTGTGCTACCTGGACAAGCTTGTCTACAATATGTGTTTTTTTTAATTTCTTTTTTAATTACTCTTTAAAAACTAACATAATGTGGTGACTTCTTGACGAAGCGGTCTGTGGTAGGCAAGCTGTGTAAGCATTTTGAGACTCAAATAACTGCACAAACTATATTTACATTACTTATGAGCGTGTTGGTTGTCATTGCCAAGAGCATAATTCTTATAGAAGGCCTCTACTCAAGGCCTTTTACTAAGGCCAACTGCAAATGATCATAATTGACTCTTTCCACAAGCCTATTACAGATGGGATGATACAAAGAAGTTTTGACGTGATGTATCCCAGCAGTATCCAAGAAAGCTTGTATTTGGGCGGACAACAGTTGGGTTCTGTTATCTGCTGCAATCTCTACTGGATACCTTTCGCTATCAAATACTATTTGCAAGAATTCGGTAACCACATGTGTATTGACACTGTGAACACATTTTATTTCAGTCACTTTGACATACAGTATTCAGGTTATATTTAGATGTGCTCCCTGAAACAACCCCAAACAGAACTGCAATATCAAAAGCCAGCTTACACCACAGAAGGTGTGCAGACAAAATATCAAGTTTTAAATGTTGACCTAGAGAAATATTGAGTCCTAAATATTGTGAGTGAGAAATATCGCCAGCAAGAATATCGTGGTCAAGAATATCAATTTAAGGTAAGAAATATTGATTTTAAAAATATAGAAGTGATTAATATCGTTTGCAAAAAATAGTTGTTTAAAATATCGATTGTTTAGTGTTGTATATTTTAGTAGATATTTTAAATGTATGTGATGTATTTTTTGTATAAGAATTGTTTATATTTTTTAATATATGTGTTACAATTTTAGTAGTTATTAATTTTATTTTAATTGTAATTTAATTTTTAACATATTTATATATTTATTTATTATGTTTTTTTAAATATTTTTTTTATTTTAAAAAAAATGTTGTTTTCATTTTTGAACTGACTGGAGTGGGAATAGTAAATTTTATCCCTCCGCTATCCAACACTTCCTCTACTGTTGCACTCACTGGAGTGGGAATAGTAATTTTTACCCCTCCGCTATCCAACACTTTCCCTACTGTTGCACTCACTGGAGTGGGAATAGTAATTTTCACCCCTCTGCTATCCAACACTTTGCCTACTTTTGCACTCATTGGAGTGGGAATAGTAATTTTTACCCCTCCGCTATTCAACACTTTCCCAACTGTTACACTCACTGAAGTGAGAATAGTAATTTTTACCCTTCCACTATCCAACACTTTCTCTACTGTTGCACTCATTGTAGTGGGAATAGTAATTTTTACTCCTCTGCTATCCAACACTTCCCCTACTGTTGCACTGACTGGAGCTGGAATAGTAAATTTAATCCCTCCGCTATCCAAATTTCCCTACTGTTGCACTCATTGGAGTTGGAATTGTAAATTGTACACTTTCGCTAACCAACACTTTACCTACTGTTGCACTCATTGGAGTGGGAATAATAATTTTTACCCCTCCGCTATCCAACACTTTACCTACTGCTGCACTGACTGTATTGGGAAATGTAAGTTTAAAAATGTGTAAATAGTTTAATGTTTTAATTTATAATAGAATGTTTTTTTATTATATTTTATGTTATATATATATATAGTTAGAAATTAGCATTTAAAAAAAACATAGAAATTCACTGAAAAAAACCATAGGTTTCAGGGACGTTATAGTTAGTTGGACATTTCACTCATACAAAACCAGAAAAATTCAGCCGTTATAGTTAGTTGAGCTAACTATAACTCGCCCCCCGCAATGCACTGCTGATGACGTCACATATTACACTATTCATGACATGGTCAGTGACATCACTGATGACATCACTGATGACATCTCAAATGACATCACTGATGACATCATTGATGACATCATCCACGTACTAGTCTGATGCACCTCCTCACACCCTAATATAACCTTTGATACACCCGGGGGCGCGAGTTATAGTTAGCTCAACTAACTATAACGGCCCAATTTCTCTGGTTTTGTACGAGTGAAATGTCTAACTACTATAACGTCCCTGAAACCTATGGTTTTTTCAGTGAATTTCAAAGGTTTTTTAAATGCTAATCCCTAACTATAACGTCCCTGAAACCTATGGTTTTTTCAGTGAATATATATATATATATATATATTTGTAATTTTTTATATCATTTTAAAATTATAAAATACAATAAAATTAATAGTATATTAATTGTTTTAAAGTAAATATATATATGTGTATATATATATATATATGAAAAAACACAGTCCCAACTTCACACTTGATGAAGAAACACAGGTACAGACCACAACGTGCTGCTGGTAGATATTTCAGTGCAATTTTATTCCGTGCAAATCGGCATGACGCGTTTCGGCCGTGTTACCACGACCTTGATCCGGGGCCCCCAGTAAAATGGAGCTGCTTTTGGAATACTAATGGAGGGGGCCTGACCCGCTGGAACGACGACACCAGCCAGTGGATTTCCAAGGCTATTTGATGTACAGTCGTGAAGAAAGGGAAATGAGAGAGGTGATCCCTCTCTTTGGCAACCCCGCATCCCAAGCAAGTACCAAGCGTGAGCAGCATCTATACGCACTTTGCACTTTACTTCAGCAGCATGCACCTCATTATTTCGTGACATTTGCTTTTAAAAACGCTATTTAGCAAAATATTGAACTTTGCATTTTGCCACGTTTGGGACAAACACACAAGTGCATTCTGGGGCCTGTAGTTTGAGAGACAGGTCATGTGACCACTTGGAGGCCATAATATCACTCACCTGTGATCAAGACAGCACATGTTGAAACGCGTAAGGATATGGGTCGTTTTTGCTGCAACGCGGATGAATAAATATCCAAGCTTGAGTAGAAGTCGGTGTTGGGCTCAGTTCTTTTCTCTGGGAAAAGCCTCACAATAGGATTCTCCATTCCTGCCTGAGCCCGCCCTGCAGGGTCCGGGGCCCCCAGTAAAATGGAGCTGCTTTTGGAATATATATATATATCATCACTAAACACTTAGCACAGCACTAGTTTGCACATAGTTAATAGGAATATGATAAAGATAATTTATGAATGACATACCACCAAACAAAATGTAATAGGGATTCATCCCAAATTTTGTATTACAAATATAGCGTGGTTTGCATACACAGGCCATTTGGGATTTGTGGGTTGACTATTATCTTCAGGGATTTATCCTATGAATAATGATATTGAGCATTATGAGTTTTAATTTGTCGTAGGCCCTCGATAAGGACATTCCCAGCCACTAATTTTTATCATTCAAAATTGTGGTATTTTAAAAAATGTATTTTACATGAATGCAGTTTTGCACATATCAGCACTATTTGCACTTTATTTAGTAAATATTGAGATATGTAGTACAAGATTGTGAAATTATCTATGTTGAAAGTGTATATATGGCCGCAGTGTTTTTACCATTTCCATTGTAACTATGGTCACGTGGTGGGTTTTGAATAATGCACTGTCACTTTAAAAACTGTGAACTGCCATTATCACATTGTCTTGTGAACAAGGCTCGGACGAGCCGAAACGTTATGGCGGCATATAATTAACAAATAAATACATTTTGCACTTATTTGCTGGTCCGTGTCCGTGCTGGTTGTGGAGGTGACGAGGAGGAGTTACTGCTGCTCAGCTGCGGAGTTAGCAATATATATATATATATATATATATATATATATATATATATGTGTTCCACCAATTGCCCGAAGCATTTCAGGAGGGCACTCGACAGAATTCCCACCATCCGGTTTTCGCGTTGGACTTGCCTTCGTGTCACGCTGCTTAAACCTTTTGCCCAACGCGTTTCAAGGAAGTGATCCTCTTCGTCAGGGGCTTGCTTATTCAAACAAAAGGAACGGCCAATCCTTCTTTTATTTTCATGGCATGAGCATGTGATTTGTTAACAACCAATAGTTGGCCCGCATTCTGTGGAGCGGCACGCTGGGACATGAAGTCCATTATTCCCTAAGTGGGTTCAGTTCCCTTTGTCCTCTTTAAAAGCATCATTATTTTCCTTAGTAGGACTCGTGGCACTCAGGCAGGTCTGTAATATTCTTGGAACTCTGTGCTGTATCCAGCTTGAAAATCGTTTTCAGCAACAGCCTCTCTGTCTTTATGTAGATGGTGCTCCTCCCCAGGACAGGACTGCCCTGCTGTAATTTGTTCCACCAATTGCCCGAAGCATTTCAGGAGGGCACTCGACAGAATTCCCACCATCCGGTTTTCGCGTTGGACTTGCCTTCGTGTCACGCTGCTTAAACCTTTTGCCCAACGCGTTTCAAGGAAGTGATCCTCTTCGTCAGGGGCTTGCTTATTCAAACAAAAGGAACGGCCAATCCTTCTTTTATTTTCATGGCATGAGCATGTGATTTGTTAACAACCAATAGTTGGCCCGCATTCTGTGGAGCGGCACGCTGGGACATGAAGTCCATTATTCCCTAAGTGGGTTCAGTTCCCTTTGTCCTCTTTAAAAGCATCATTATTTTCCTTAGTAGGACTCGTGGCACTCAGGCAGGTCTGTAATATTCTTGGAACTCTGTGCTGTATCCAGCTTGAAAATCGTTTTCAGCAACAGCCTCTCTGTCTTTATGTAGATGGTGCTCCTCCCCAGGACAGGACTGCCCTGCTGTAATTTGTTCCACCAATTGCCCGAAGCATTTCAGGAGGGCACTCGACAGAATTCCCACCATCCGGTTTTCGCGTTGGACTTGCCTTCGTGTCACGCTGCTTAAACCTTTTGCCCAACGCGTTTCAAGGAAGTGATCCTCTTCGTCAGGGGCTTGCTTATTCAAACAAAAGGAACGGCCAATCCTTCTTTTATTTTCATGGCATGAGCATGTGATTTGTTAACAACCAATAGTTGGCCCGCATTCTGTGGAGCGGCACGCTGGGACATGAAGTCCATTATTCCCTAAGTGGGTTCAGTTCCCTTTGTCCTCTTTAAAAGCATCATTATTTTCCTTAGTAGGACTCGTGGCACTCAGGCAGGTCTGTAATATTCTTGGAACTCTGTGCTGTATCCAGCTTGAAAATCGTTTTCAGCAACAGCCTCTCTGTCTTTATGTAGATGGTGCTCCTCCCCAGGACAGGACTGCCCTGCTGTAATTTGTTCCACCAATTGCCCGAAGCATTTCAGGAGGGCACTCGACAGAATTCCCACCATCCGGTTTTCGCGTTGGACTTGCCTTCGTGTCACGCTGCTTAAACCTTTTGCCCAACGCGTTTCAAGGAAGTGATCCTCTTCGTCAGGGGCTTGCTTATTCAAACAAAAGGAACGGCCAATCCTTCTTTTATTTTCATGGCATGAGCATGTGATTTGTTAACAACCAATAGTTGGCCCGCATTCTGTGGAGCGGCACGCTGGGACATGAAGTCCATTATTCCCTAAGTGGGTTCAGTTCCCTTTGTCCTCTTTAAAAGCATCATTATTTTCCTTAGTAGGACTCGTGGCACTCAGGCAGGTCTGTAATATTCTTGGAACTCTGTGCTGTATCCAGCTTGAAAATCGTTTTCAGCAACAGCCTCTCTGTCTTTATGTAGATGGTGCTCCTCCCCAGGACAGGACTGCCCTGCTGTAATTTGTTCCACCAATTGCCCGAAGCATTTCAGGAGGGCACTCGACAGAATTCCCACCATCCGGTTTTCGCGTTGGACTTGCCTTCGTGTCACGCTGCTTAAACCTTTTGCCCAACGCGTTTCAAGGAAGTGATCCTCTTCGTCAGGGGCTTGCTTATTCAAACAAAAGGAACGGCCAATCCTTCTTTTATTTTCATGGCATGAGCATGTGATTTGTTAACAACCAATAGTTGGCCCGCATTCTGTGGAGCGGCACGCTGGGACATGAAGTCCATTATTCCCTAAGTGGGTTCAGTTCCCTTTGTCCTCTTTAAAAGCATCATTATTTTCCTTAGTAGGACTCGTGGCACTCAGGCAGGTCTGTAATATTCTTGGAACTCTGTGCTGTATCCAGCTTGAAAATCGTTTTCAGCAACAGCCTCTCTGTCTTTATGTAGATGGTGCTCCTCCCCAGGACAGGACTGCCCTGCTGTAATTTGTTCCACCAATTGCCCGAAGCATTTCAGGAGGGCACTCGACAGAATTCCCACCATCCGGTTTTCGCGTTGGACTTGCCTTCGTGTCACGCTGCTTAAACCTTTTGCCCAACGCGTTTCAAGGAAGTGATCCTCTTCGTCAGGGGCTTGCTTATTCAAACAAAAGGAACGGCCAATCCTTCTTTTATTTTCATGGCATGAGCATGTGATTTGTTAACAACCAATAGTTGGCCCGCATTCTGTGGAGCGGCATGCAGTTAATTAGCCTTGCTAATTGGAGTCTTCTGCCATCGTTCACGCTACAAGCTGCCTATGAGTAAGAGGCAGAGCGCCTCGAAACGCGTCAGGCATGATGAACTTTAAAAACTGGAATGAGGAAGCTGGGTTTCCCTTTTTACAATAAACCGGATGGTTCTTGCAGTGGTTGTCGAGTGCGTCCTTAAAATGCTCTTGGGCCTTTGGTGAAACAAATATCAACACGGCAGCCCTGCCGTGAAGGACTGCACCATCTTCAATTTGACAGAGAGGCTGCGTGGTGGGAACTATTCCACGCCAGTTTTGCAGCACAGCTACTGTGGAAAACAACACCCAGCACCCCATCTGGAGCCCTACTGTAGGGTAAATATATTGCTGCAAAGAGTGAATGACGATCGGAACCCACTGAGGGTAATATGTACTCCTAATGGACTACAAATGCCAGCATGCACGATTAAAATGGAATGAAAACAAACGCACTTAGCGAGGCCCACTAGGGGGCCAGTATAAAAGCATGCAGTTAATTAGCCTTGCTAATTGGAGTCTTCTGCCATCGTTCACGCTACAAGCTGCCTATGAGTAAGAGGCAGAGCGCCTCGAAACGCGTCAGGCATGATGAACTTTAAAAACTGGAATGAGGAAGCTGGGTTTCCCTTTTACAATAAACCGGATGGTTCTTGCAGTGGTTGTCGAGTGCGTCCTTAAAATGCTCTTGGGCCTTTGGTGAAACAAATATCAACACGGCAGCCCTGCCGTGAAGGACTGCACCATCTTCAATTTGACAGAGAGGCTGCGTGGTGGGAACTATTCCACGCCAGTTTTGCAGCACAGCTACTGTGGAAAACAACACCCAGCACCCCATCTGGAGCCCTACTGTAGGGTAAATATATTGCTGCAAAGAGTGAATGACGATCGGAACCCACTGAGGGTAATATGTACTCCTAATGGACTACAAATGCCAGCATGCACGATTAAAATGGAATGAAAACAAACGCACTTAGCGAGGCCCACTAGGGGGCCAGTATAAAAGCATGCAGTTAATTAGCCTTGCTAATTGGAGTCTTCTGCCATCGTTCACGCTACAAGCTGCCTATGAGTAAGAGGCAGAGCGCCTCGAAACGCGTCAGGCATGATGAACTTTAAAAACTGGAATGAGGAAGCTGGGTTTCCCTTTTTACAATAAACCGAATGGTTCTTGCAGTGGTTGTCGAGTGCGTCCTTAAAATGCTCTTGGGCCTTTGGTGAAACAAATATCAACACGGCAGCCCTGCCGTGAAGGACTGCACCATCTTCAATTTGACAGAGAGGCTGCGTGGTGGGAACTATTCCACGCCAGTTTTGCAGCACAGCTACTGTGGAAAACAACACCCAGCACCCCATCTGGAGCCCTACTGTAGGGTAAATATATTGCTGCAAAGAGTGAATGACGATCGGAACCCACTGAGGGTAATATGTACTCCTAATGGACTACAAATGCCAGCATGCACGATTAAAATGGAATGAAAACAAACGCACTTAGCGAGGCCCACTAGGGGGCCAGTATAAAAGCATGCAGTTAATTAGCCTTGCTAATTGGAGTCTTCTGCCATCGTTCACGCTACAAGCTGCCTATGAGTAAGAGGCAGAGCGCCTCGAAACGCGTCAGGCATGATGAACTTTAAAAACTGGAATGAGGAAGCTGGGTTTCCCTTTTTACAATAAACCGGATGGTTCTTGCAGTGGTTGTCGAGTGCGTCCTTAAAATGCTCTTGGGCCTTTGGTGAAACAAATATCAACACGGCAGCCCTGCCGTGAAGGACTGCACCATCTTCAATTTGACAGAGAGGCTGCGTGGTGGGAACTATTCCACGCCAGTTTTGCAGCACAGCTACTGTGGAAAACAACACCCAGCACCCCATCTGGAGCCCTACTGTAGGGTAAATATATTGCTGCAAAGAGTGAATGACGATCGGAACCCACTGAGGGTAATATGTACTCCTAATGGACTACAAATGCCAGCATGCACGATTAAAATGGAATGAAAACAAACGCACTTAGCGAGGCCCACTAGGGGGCCAGTATAAAAGCATGCAGTTAATTAGCCTTGCTAATTGGAGTCTTCTGCCATCGTTCACGCTACAAGCTGCCTATGAGTAAGAGGCAGAGCGCCTCGAAACGCGTCAGGCATGATGAACTTTAAAAACTGGAATGAGGAAGCTGGGTTTCCTTTTTACAATAAACCGGATGGTTCTTGCAGTGGTTGTCGAGTGCGTCCTTAAAATGCTCTTGGGCCTTTGGTGAAACATATATATATATATATATATATATATATATATATTTATATTAATTATAATGTTTGTGTGTTTAACTTTTTTTAATTAAGTTTATTTGTTATATTTTTTTAAATGTATATTAAATGTAATTTATTTTGTTAAAAATAATTTTATTTAATATTTATTTTTTCATTTTTTATATATATAAAAATTGATATTTTGTACAACTATGGGCCCGATTCACAGAACTAACTTAAGACAAAATCCTAAACTTACTACCATTTTGGTATTCACAGAAGGCACTTACTCATTTTGGTATTCACAGAAGGCACTTACTCATTTTGAGTAACTTACTCATTTTGAGTAACTTACTCTTTTTGTGTAACTCATTGATGAGTAAGTGCCTTCTGTGAATACCAAAATGAGTAACTTACTCATTTTGAGTAACTTACTCATTTTGTGTAACTCAAAATGAGTAAGTAAGTGCCTTCTGTGAATACCAAAATGGTAGTAAGTTTAGGATTTTGTCTTAAGTTAGTTCTGTGAATCGGGCCCTTTATTTTTTACATCTATATTTTTTTTCCGATATTTTTGTACTTAGATGTTTAAGTATAGGGAATCAATATTTTTGTAGTCTATATTTTTTCATCGATATTTTTTACATCGATGACTGCTGTAATTCGTATACTAGAGAGAAAATGACAATAGATAACAGCCAATGTAAATACGTTTAAACAGGGGTTAACAGTCTAGTCTATTTTTAATGAAAATAAACAAGGGATTCATGCACAATGTCACTTTAAGTAGACAGTTTAGACGGCAGGACTCTATGGTCCAGTTGAAGGCATTCGCCGAAACGCGTTGACCGTCCTTTTGCACGTTTGCACGAATGGTGTGGATAAGAAAATAAATAAAATACCTTTAAAAACCTGATTGTGGATTCCCTCTGTGCCGTGGAGACCTTGGTTCGTATATTCGGGACCGTGTTGGGGTTTTGTCGTCAATATTGGTGCAGCGGCTGATCTGCACACCACGAGCACTCCACCACTGAAGCGAAGCGGATCCGTGCCGTTGACTCAGCCCCAGTTTGAGTGACAGAGCATTTGGACCGACGCCTCTGCCACAGTAACCTAGGAAGACTGTTACAACGCGGAACGAAGCGAAAACTGCAAGCTGCTGCGGCGAGAGCTGGGCGGTGAGTACGGGGGAGTGGGGGAGGTATTGTGGGCTCGCCTACCAAGCTGCTGGTGCGGCAGGGTGGGTGTATCCCATAGCTGATTCCGTCTCTGGAAAGCCGCTCCAGCCAGCCAGTAGCCGCTCCGGGAGATTGTAGCGGTTTGAATCCAAAACCAATGCAAGAAACATAGAGGTGATTTTAAACAGTGACATATTGTGGTGGACCGGCATACTTTTAATTAAACAAGTATACTAAGGAGAGGATAATCGCTCAAAAAGTTGACATTTAATTTCGGGAAAGAAAGAAAATAAGTGAAAATTAAACACACCGTGTGCAAACTGCTTATAGAAGTATTTAACCCCAGTGACTGAATAACACGTTAAAAGATGGCTGAAAGAAGTTCTAACCGAGCACAGAGAGCCAATGAATTGCTTGATGATAATACGATGACTAAGGACTCACAGGTTTCCGGGAGCATGCATTCAGAAGGAAGGAGAAAAACGATTCAGAACCTTATTAAAGAACTACAACAAGCTAGAATTGTAGAGATCAATAAATGGTGGGAAAAGACGACGTTAGAAAAATATATTGAATTCAAGAGGGTGCCACGGGGCTTGCGAATTTTAATTATGCCCACATTGAATGATTTGGATATGGATCTGATCAGGCAGTGGCAAATGGATACTAATGAATGCTCACTAAAACTTATGAGAACATTAATCATACATGCTGAACGGAAACTTGAAGGCATACTGGAAAGAATCAAAGACCTGGAGGGGGAACTGGAGAAACTCCCAAATAATGATGAGAAAAAGATCTTTTGGAAATGATGGAGAAAAAGATCCTTAAACATGAGATTGATGTGGAGAAAAGGAAGGCCAGTAAATGTAATCGCGATCGTATTGACTATGCCAATGGTCGGATATATACATTCGCGAGGAAATATGACTCCCTGAGGAATAGAGCGGCAATGGACAGATGCATCAGTTATGATACACAGGGCACGAATGACAGCTCTGATTTAAGCTCTGCAGACGAAGAGACCAACACATCGAAATTGGATTTTTGTGGGGAAATGAGACTGGCCCAAATGGAAACGCGACAGCGAGGACGAGCCAGAGGAACAACATGGGGGAGGGGAAGGGGGCAAAACCCACACCAACCAGACGAAGTAAGAGAAGGAGCAAGATCCAAAAGAGGAGGAGACAAGAAAAAGCAAAAATAAAAAAGATGGCACACCAAAAAAATCTGGTGATAAACATCTCTGGGATGATCTTAAATGCTGACCACATAAGCCTCCTAAATAAAGGACTCACCTTCTGTCCTAATGCCAGTATGGACATTCCAAACTTTCGTATTGATCTATATAAATTCTGTCGCAAAGCCAAATTAAAGAAATATTTCGAAGAAAGACCAGCCAGAATAGGAGGAATTAATTTAACATCGATGGAAATTTCCCCACTGAACCAATATGATTTACCAACTTTAAGAACTTTGTCAAAATTAGGGACAAATATTCCAGAAGCAGATTTATCCTCTACTCCAACAATGGAAAATGATATAGCGTTTTGTCAGAGAGAAGGTATTATTACTCACAAAAGTGGAGAAAGTGGACTAAGATCCCAGTCGAAATTTTGCCCACAGTTACCGCCAGGCAATAAAATTGATCTGTTTCAAGAAATTGTCATAGAAGAGATAAATCAATTATCCATGAGAAAAAGAAACAATAAAAGGTCGTGGAATCTGACACAGAATGAACAAAAAGCATTGAAAGATCTAAGGGAAAATCAGACAATTGTTATCAAAGCCGCAGATAAAGGCGGAAATATTGTCATCCAAGATCGTGAAAAATATATCTCTGAGGCATATAGGCAATTGAGGAAACAAGATCATTATCAAAGACTGGAGAAAAATCCAATGGAGCAATGGACCAAAGAATATCATGCACAATTGCTAACTTGGAAAGAAAGGGGATTAATAGACTTTGAAGAGTATATGTATCTCAAGGTGGAGAATCCAGTAACATCAACTATATACTTTCTGCCTAAAGTGCACAAGTCACTTATTAATCCCCCGGGGAGGCCCATAGTGAGTTCTATGGGCTCACTACTGGAGAAGACTTCCCACTATATAGATGTGTTTCTAATGGAATTTGTGATATCTCTTCCCTCGTATTTGAAGGACACAACAGCTTTTTTAAATAGAATACGAGACATCAATTGGAATAATTCTCAGATCATGATTACAATAGATGTAAATTCATTATACACATCAATTCTCCATGAAAATGGCTTAAAAGCGGTCAGAAGATTCTTAAAGACAAGATCATTGAGTTTTTTAGAACACTCCGAGATGATTATGGAAATGTTGAACTATTGCTTAACACATAATGTTTTTCTTTTTAATGGTGAGATATTTCTACAGAGACAAGGCACAGCAATGGGGACAGCATTTGCCCCAACTTACGCAAATTTATTTATGGCGGTTTGGGAGGAAGGTATCCTACAGAGCAGGTACAAGTTGAATATCAAGGCCTGGATGAGATACATCGACGACTTGTTCGTGATATGGGAAGGCGACTCGTCGGCTCTTGATGAATTCATTCAAAGTTTGGATCAAAATGATTATAATTTATCTTTTACATCAATGTGCAGTGAAACACAGGTGACATATTTAGATGTGGAAGTATTTGTACAAAAACAGAAGCTCTGCACTAAAATTCATAGGAAACCAACCGCCACAAACAGCATCCTCCATGCGAATAGTGGACATCCTCAACACTTAAAGTGGAGTATTCCATATGGAGAGATGTTGCGCGTAAAGAGGAATTGCTCTGAAGCTATCGATATCGAGCAACACCTAGATGAAACCAGCTCTAGATTCCTGGCGAGGAATTATCCACCAGGTGTTATTGAAAGTGCCAAGATCAAAGTAACAGGAAAAATGAGATCTGAATTATTGGCAAACCATGATCAACTAGAAGAAGAAGATGTGACCCGCCTAATTCTAGACTTCAATGTGGAAAACAAGAGTTTGAGAAATATTATTAAAAAACATTGGAGTATTTTAATGCTTGATGAATCATTAAAAAAGACACTACCAACAGCTCCAAAGATCACGTTCAGAAAGACAGCTTCATTGGGCGATCTTTTGACACATAGCCACCTGCAAACATCCAACAATGAAAAAGGAAGAAGAACCTGGCTAACAACACCTGGCTTTTGGAAATGTTCCAAATGTAAGGCCTGTGAACATGGATACAACACACAAACGTATCAATTGCAAAATGGAAAGAGGGAGAGGATCATTGAACATATCACATGCGAATCTAAATATGTGGTATATGTGTTAGAATGTCCATGCAAAAACTCTATGTTGGGAGTACCATCAATAAACTTAAACTGCGTATATTACAACATCTAAGGGCTATAAAAAATAAAGATCTTTCATACCCAATGGCAAAGCATTTTTCAGAAAGACACTTGGGTAACAATCTAGAACTAAAATATTTCGGTGCTAAAATGATAAAACAAAATGAAAGAGGAGGAGACAGAACCCTGGACCTAAGAAGAGCAGAATCGAGGCTCATTTTAGCACTTGGAACAGAAAATCCATTTGGACACAATTTGGATGCTGAGTTACATGTTCATCTGTAATAATATGAGATTAATCGATAGCATAATTTCTGGATTATGTAAATGAAGAAGTAAGACCATTTAGTTTATGGACCATCGGAGAATCATGGGACAGTGTATTAAGTTAAGAATACGAACAAAAGAGCAACAACTGTGAGATGGCATTATTGGGAAAAAGATGGAACTGGGGATCTCAGAAATAAGTAATGAAAGAGATGAGAAAAGTAGTGGGACACATATAGTACATGTAGAAGCATGGAATTGTTATGACTATAATGAGAGGAACAGAAGCACTTATTGATTAGACCCCTCATGAGATATGAAATCTGTAGTGATATTATTGATACAATCTACTTTAGAGATATTCAGGTTCATGAAATAAGATGTTAGGAAAATGACTCCCCCCTCCTTTTTAAAAAAAAAAAAAAAAAAAACATACTAGTACAAATGCATTTGTCACTTTATTTCCTCAGTCTGAGATTCGTCTTAGAAGAATTAAGATTCTTGGAGGAATAGGGTTTTTTTAAATTCAAATTTGCACTATGAATTTTTGCACATTGCGATTTTGCACGTTGTACTTTGCACAATGTACATGTCACTTTCCTTTCTCTATCAGAATCATGACCTGTAGGGGTTTTTTAAATATATAAAAAATATATACATTTTTATATTTTTATATTTTTCTATACCTATAAGATATTTTGAGCCTCTATACTATGACTCTTTAATTATCTTAATGTGCTCTCTTTATCTTAAATCTCCTCCATTTCTCCTTGCTTTTAAACATATTGAATTTGTTCATTCTTAAATAATGTACTTTACAGAAATAGAATGTTCATTTTTCATCTGATATGTTTTTAATATGTACTTAATGATGTCCCTATATGTTCTTATCTCTTTATCAGATGAATTTCCCCGCCCGTCTTAGTATTCCCCTTGTTATACTCTCTGTCTGCTCCTTCATTACCTCTTTTCCTGATGCAGTTGTTTATATTGGGTCTTTTTTGGTTAGAATTTTTATTTAATAGCTAAGGTACTTTACCATGACTGCTGTAATTCGTATACTAGAGAGAAAATGACAATAGATAACAGCCAATGTAAATACGTTTAAACAGGGGTTAACAGTCTAGTCTATTTTTAATGAAAATAAACAAGGGATTCATGCACAATGTCACTTTAAGTAGACAGTTTAGACGGCAGGACTCTATGGTCCAGTTGAAGGCATTCGCCGAAACGCGTTGACCGTCTTGTGCACGTTTGCACGAATGGTGTGGATAAGAAAATAAATAAAATACCTTTAAAAACCTGATTGTGGATTCCCTCTGTGCCGTGGAGACCTTGGTTCGTATATTCGGGACCGTGTTGGGGTTTTGTCGTCATATATATATATATATATATATATATATATATATATATATATATATATATTTTTATATTAATTATCATGTTTGTGTGTTTAACTTTTTTAATTAAGTTTATTTGTTATATTTTTTTAAATGTATATTAAATGTAATTTATTTTGTTAAAAATAATTTTATTTAATATTTATTTTTTCATTTTTTATATATATAAAAATTGATATTTTGTACAACTATGGGCCTGATTCACAGAACTAACTTAAGACAAAATCCTAAACTTACTACCATTTTGGTATTCACAGAAGGCACTTACTCATTTTGGTATTCACAGAAGGCACTTACTCATTTTGAGTAACTTACTCATTTTGAGTAACTTACTCTTTTTGTGTAACTCATTGATGAGTAAGTGCCTTCTGTGAATACCAAAATGAGTAACTTACTCATTTTGAGTAACTTACTCATTTTGTGTAACTCAAAATGAGTAAGTAAGTGCCTTCTGTGAATACCAAAATGGTAGTAAGTTTAGGATTTTGTCTTAAGTTAGTTCTGTGAATCGGGCCCTTTATTTTTTACATCTATATTTTTTTCCGATATTTTTGTACTTAGATGTTTAAGTATAGGGAATCAATATTTTTGTAGTCTATATTTTTTCATCGATATTTTTTACATCGATGTTGTGTCAGTGAACCACCACAGAACTATTGAACTAACCAATTGGGTGACCAGGAAGGGTATAGTTACTTGTGCCTTGTCTCTCAACACACACACACACACATGCAGACACACACCCACACACCTAATATTATGAGAACCGGCCTTTGACCGCAATGAAGAGTGTATTTACTATTCTAAACACACATTCACTTTGATAGTAGGGTAGGTTATAAAGTGGACCCAGGCAATATAATTGCACTGTTGTTTGTTTATACATTCACTCGAAAGTACCTAAAAAAACTACTGGAACCGGTCCTTCTAACGCACTGGTCCTCACAAAGATAGCGTTTGTCTGGTTCTGTCTGGGTTTATGCACGCTATGAGGACAGATCCGGTCCTCACCGCGCAGGTCAACAAAAATCTTCTTTAACTCATCGCTCTATTGCCCAGATCCCAATATGGCCTCCTTCATGGGCAAAGTTCAAGACTATCACGGAGACCCATCAGAACAACCAACAGCCCACCACATCTTAAGAACCTAATTATAATGGAGAACTCCTCAGACATATGCCTAAATGGAACCAAATCACTTTGTATTCTCTTGAAATGTGTCCAGTCACTTGACAGAAACCCATTACCTCTTGCATCTCATCATCTATCTCCAACTGTTCTCTCCACAACTTTTCCAACAAAGCGCCATCCATTACATAATCTATGAAATTCAAAGCACAAACCATTTCAATGTCACCAGCCTAACTTTTGCTATCAATTACATCCTCCTTTAGCTGTAACCTAGAAAGGAAATCAGGAGCAAAATTGCTAGCTTCCTCCACATATTCCAGCTTACATTGAAACTCCTACAATCCATATTGCCATTTGGCTATGCGAGATGTAGCTCATCTGGCACTACTAGTGCTGAATAAATCCATAAGGGGTTTAGGATAAGTTTGTACACACATTCATTACACCGCACAAAGTTCTTGAAAGGCTCAACTCTTGACCCCAGAGCTTCCTCTGCAATGGTGAAATGGGTAGGCTCAGGACCATGTAAAGCTCTTGATGCAAAATAAATTATTTCCTCAATACCTTTAGCTCTTCTTTGCAACAGCACCACACCCAAACCTAGATTGCTGGTATCAGTCATAATGATGTACACATCTTTGGTGTGAAAAGGTTTAAGTGAGCAGAGCAGAAACAGCTAGGGGTGGGCGGAACTTGCAGAGTTTCACTCTGTGGAATTCCCCAGAGTTGCACAAAAACTCTACGAGATTCCATGGACTACCGCATACTGGTAAAAAATATGCATCTTGCTCTGCTCGCGCTGCAATTTAGTGCCAGTAGCCAGAGCAGCGCTGAAAATCAGCACAAACTGCACCATGCATTGCTCAAGAGCGCGTGGCCATTCTTGTAGATTTTGCTGATGCTCAAGTAGAAAATCTACTAGAGTGGCAGTAAATCTACTCGAATGGCAGCCCTCTGACCGCGATGGCTCCCAAATTCCGGCGACTGCTCGCATTAGAATATCACGCTAGGGGATGCCAACTCTCACTCGCCAGCTCGCATATTCTTGAGCCTTGCGGGAGAAAAATTCCACTGTGTGGCTATTGGTGGAATTTGTACAGAACTCCGTGTTAAAGAGTAACGCAGAGTGGCAAAAATTCCACTAATCCGGCTGGTGCAACAGAACATTCTGCCTACCCATAGAGCCAAGATTCCCTTTGATTAAAAACGTCTTCACACTGTCTACTTCACACATATAATTTATTCTTTTTCAATAGGGTATGCAAAATGTCTGAATTGCTAGCAAATATTTTTATACATTTTGCAAAGTACTCCACGATGCCCAATGAGGACCTAAGCTTATCCTTATCACTGGGCGTAGGTGCACTCTCGATCACTTGTAAAATCTTCCTCTTAGACAACCTGTTATTTCCCCCCCCCAAAAAAAAGAGACATAGATACAGCAACACCCACTTTTCTCAATTTAGATTGATTAATTCTGCTATTTTGCTAATACATGAAGGAGTAAAGGACACCATGGTTATCACGGCTAACATGACAGATCACCAGCTGATCTTGCTAGGCCTACTGTAGAATGCTGAGGATATAAGGAATTGTAAGAAAGACATATAGAAGTCAACATTTCCACTTCAGAAGAATAGCATGTATCCTTCAAGCTGTTGGACAAGGAACCAGTATGCACAAACTGGATGGAAGGATATTCTTTTGATTCATGAAAAGGTCCAACCATGAACTCCAGAATCTCTCCACAATCAGCTGAATCACAAAGGGACTGAGTCATAGAGCATTTAAAGACTGAAAACACAGACACAGATGGTACAGAGACCAATTCTACATCCCCGTAAGATAGACTGTGTAAAAGCCTGGACATTTTTCTCTTCCCAGAGACATATCACCTGAGACAAAAGAGATAAACTGGGTTCTTGAACCAGGCCTGATGAGTTATATAAGTAGTTCTCTTGGGACACCTGGTGGGCAGGCAGAAGGTGCAGCCCCTACAGGCCAAGATAGAGGCTAACATGGCCTGTGAGCCCCCCAAAACCCAGACCGCGATCAGAGCATTCTTGGGCCTCACTGGGAACTACAGGAGGTTTGTCAAGGGATATGACACCATTGTTTCACCCTTGACAGAGTTGACTTATAAGAAGCAGCCCAGAAATGTGATTTGAATAGATGCATGCCAAAATGCATTTGACTCCACGAAGCCTGCCATGTGCACAGCCCCTATGCTCAAGGCCCCTGACTACTCCAAGGAGTTTATAATTCAACCAAATGCCTCAGAAATGGCATAGGGGCAGTGTTATCACAGCTAAATGAAGAGGACCTGGACCAACCTGTAGCCTGCATCACCAGGAGGTTACTCCCCAGGGAACATAGTTGCAGTGCTATAGAAAGAAAAGCTTTTGCTGTGGTCTGGGCACTGAAGAAGTTGAAGCCATACCTGTTTGGCACTCACTTCCTGATTCAGACTGGCCACAGGCCCTTCAGGTGGCTCATGCAAAGGAGCGGTGGGAGTACAAAATTGTTGAGTTTATCCATTTCCCTACAAGGTAATGACTTCAGGGTGGAACACAGACCAGGGGTAGACCACGCCAATGCTGATGGTCTATCCAGGTTTTTCCACCTTAGTGGTGAGAACTCCCTAGAGGTTGGTAAGATCTCCCCACTTTCAGCTGGGGGGGGCACTAATTAGACCTGTCATCCTTAGGGTGGTCTTCCCCAACTTTTTGCCTGCTTACCTCCAATTTTTTGCTGTACCTTTTTGTTTGCAATAGGACTCTGAGCACTTTACCACTGCTAATCAGTGTTAAAGTGCATGTGCTTCTCCCCTAAACATGGTGACATTGGTGTATACCTGATTGGCATATTTAGTTTAACTATAAGTTCCTTGTAAAGTGGTATGCCATATACCAAAAGGCCTGTAATCTAAATGCTACTAGTGGGCCTGCAGCCCTGATTGTGCCACCCACACAAGTAGCCTTTCAAACCTGCCTCAGCCTGCCATTGCAAGGCCCCTGTGTGCAGTTTACTGTCACTTTGACTTGGCATTTAAAAATACTTGCCAAGCCTTACACTCCCCTTTTATTACATATAGGTCACCCTAAGGTAAGCCCTAAGTAGCCCTAAGGGCAGGCAGGGTGCTGTGTAAGTAAAAAGTAGGACATGTACTTTTAAGTTTTACATGTCCTGGTATTGAAAAACAGCACAATTCGTTTTTCACTGCTGTGAGGACTACTCCTATCATAGACTAACATTGGGAATTCCTTAAAAAGCTTTTAAGCTGCAATTCCTTCTTAAAAGGAGTAGCTAAATCATGTTTCATATCTTTGGAATGGTAGTGATAAATCCTCTTTAGTGGTAACGTTGGATTTTACATTACTATTTTAAAAATGCCACTTTTAGAAGTGGACATTTCTCTGCTCTTAACTTTGCTCTGTGTGCCTGCAGCCTGGCTCCAATAAATGTCTTGGCTGGGTGGCAGCTACACTGTGTGTGTTCCCTCTAGACAGCCACAAATACAGGAAGGGTGGGTGTGATGCAGGACTCATCTGCATTCATCTGCATTCTGATAGACTTCCTGGGCAGGAAGGGGCAGTGGGAGCTAACACTTACATCTGAATAGGCAGTGACCTGTATCCCACACATGGGCCTGATTACTCTTCACTCTCCCCCGGATTCCCTGTCGAAGCGAACGAAGGATACACAGATTATCCTAGACAGATATGCCATTTATCAAGCACCGGGGACCATTAATACCATTCTTCTTCACCAATATTGAATACTGCAACGTCAGATAAGAAGAAAAGATGCAAGCATACTAACATATTGCACAAATAGGCTGCTCACAGTGATCCGCGCTGCTTTTAAAACATCCCTATGAATTCAAACTAGATAAAAGTAACTATTGAATAGCAATATATATATGAGACAAAGTCTTGGATAGACACTGATGAAGCAGAATATCTCATATAGACATTACAAATACTTCTTGACGTACTAGGTATAAAGTTAACACTCAGTCGACGCAGGAGCATTCATCATTAAATAGAGAGCATCCTCTCACATCGAAAAACAGAGAAAGTTGAGACGGTTTCCTGATGAAGGCAATACTGCCGAACCGCGCGTAGTTATCTACCGCCTGCCTTGGAAATTTTTCTGACAATTTACCTTCTCCATCTCTTATGTTGTTTTACTATACAGAATGCTGTATTTTTAAATGTTACATGTAATTGTTTGTATTTAAATTGTACGTTAGTCTATGTATGTTCCATGATTGTGCATTACTATTTTGTATAAATAAACCAACAGTCATATATATATATAAAATAGATTTATATGAATCAAGTTATCAAATGAACTATTTAGATGAAGAACACAAAAAAAATATAGATAACAAAATAACTAATAAAATAATAAAAAAAGACCATTAAAAAAGAGTAAGAATTGTGGTTTTGTCTGCGTATTTGTGGCTTTGCACTTTCATAAATATTTCTGTTGTTGAACTTATAGCCTGTATTGAACCACCTAGAATGAATGAATAACTTGTATTTAGCAATTTTCTTACCCTTTATGTACTCTTCACAGATAGCCTGGCAGGCAGGGCTGTGATAAAAGAGGACCCGTGTACTTCAAGGAGCTGCTTTGAAGTCACCCACAACTTCAAAGGCACATTTGGGTGTAAGTACTGGGGTTCTGACCCTACCAAGACAGTACACTACTGGACCTGGGAAGAACTCAGCTGGATTAAAAACTGCTGTGCTGTAGGGATTGCCACTTTGCCTGGACTGGCTATTGTGAGGAACTGCTTCTCTGCTTTGCTGAGCTGCCCAGCTGAGGACAAGGACTGGACCCATCTCACTTGAACCCAGAGTGACTCCAAGAGCCTGTTGGTATGCCTCCTGTTTTCTGAAGTTTCAGAGACACAAAAGATTTCCTGCAATCCTGCAGGTGCTGCTGGTCTCTACCATCTGTGAGTCCTACCCTTGCCTGAGGTGCCCCTTCCAGTCCTGGGCCTCAGAAGTGGGTTTTGCAGCTTTTTTGCTACAAAACCGACGTATCGTCACCACTGCGCCGGTCAGAACTGTCACATTACCCTTCGACGCAGAGGCTGTTCGATGACAGCTGTTCTACAGCTTGCGTGGGCCGATGACAACACTCTGTGCAGCTCAACAACGATGCAGCGACCCGATTGCGTGGAAAATATCGACGTATCACGCCCTCAGCATCGACACTTTGCTCCATCCAAGGTCCTTTTTCAGTGTGACCTGGGTGAGTCTCGTAGCTGGCCTGCCCTCCATTGCAGTCGGCCTGAACTTTGGATTTACCCCGGTCCCTCATTAACTCAAGTTACCTTTTAGCTCTATTGACTTCAAAGCATTGTTTTTGCATTTATTCTTTAAAAACTAATAACTCCGGTTCTACTTATTGTATTTTTGTCGTTTTGGTCTTGTTTACTCAGAGATAGATATTCTCTATTTTTCTGAACCTGTGTGGAGTCTTTTTGTGGTGTATTCATTGTGTTACTGTATGTGTGTGTTGCACAAATACTTTGCACATTGCTTCTTAAGTTAAACCTACCTGCTCTGTGCCAAGCTACCAGAGGGTGAGCACAGGTTAATTTAAAGTGTGTGTCTAGCTTTCCCTGACTAGGATTGTGGCCCCTACTTGGACAGGGTGCTAACCTCTGCCAACTAGAAACCCAATGTCTAACAGTGAGAAAAAAGAAAGGCCAGATATACTGCTTTCAGTTTTCTCCAGTTGAATGAGTTAGATTTTTCCAGGCAACCTCCTGCACCTTAGGTTGCTCTTCCTCCTAAGGTAGCACCGAACTCACAGTGCTCGCATTTGTGGTTGGTTATTAGCTGCAGAGGTAAGCTCAAAGACAGGGACTTGATCAGATTAGCTGACTTCTGCTACCATTGAAGATACTGTCTTATCTGGTCTATTACTGGAATCAAGGTTTCAGTAATAGACTGAAACCTATTACTTTCAGTCTATTACTGAAAGTAATAGGTTACTTTCAGTAATAGACTGAGTAATTTCTACATGTAGAAATTGGGCATGTAGAAATTGTACCAGTGGTTGCAAATCTAATTCTGCCCAAATGAAACAGTTAAAGTCGATGACATCAGACACTGAATACTCTGTCATTCTTGTGCTATTGCCATTGGGACTAATAAAAGGGCCTTATGGGTGTGATGTTAACTTCTGTTTTCTTGCGGAAGGTTAAACCACATTTGTTCAAAACAGGGCCCGGTGTCCTGCAGCTTCTGAACTGGATCTAGATGTGATTTTTCCAGATTTAGGAGGCTGCTGTGTACTAGAAGAATGCAGCAGACAATATGAATTTCTTCCTAACTCTTTGAAAAAGGAGAGGAAGAAATTTACCAGTAGTCCTAATGCTTGAATACCCTGTTAATAATCATACTCACGAAAAGAGCTTTGTGAAGACCCTTGGAGCTGATCTCAGACCAAACTGTAAGCATTGGTATTGATAATAAAACCTTGAGCACAAAATCATATTTTCTTCAGAGAGCTTGGATGGATTGAGATATGAAGATAGGCATTCCAAATATACAACGAGGTCTGGTAAACTCCTCATGTTTTCAAGTGAAAACTTGTCCAATGAGAGATTAGTGAATTCACCCTTTTCAGGTCAAACAATGGTCTGCTTTCTCACTAGAAACAGGTTTGAAAACCCTCCTACTGCTTTTTCTCCTGGAGAATTGGAGCACTTACTGATTTCTTCAGAAGATCTTGAATTCCTCCTGTGAGCAATTTGTTCATTAGTTGGCTGAGATGGTTGTCTACCACAGGTAATAATGACATGATTCTTGTTAGATCCAGTAAAGGTTTCAGTAATTTAAACCTGAACTCAACCCTTGGTAGCAATTGCACTGAGCAGACTGGTTTAATTTGAGAAAATGTGCAAAACATTTTGAAGTTCTAAAACAGTTTGAAAGTTAATAACACAACCCCTAAAAATATCCAGAACAAACAAAATGACACCAAAAATGACAAAAATCCAATAAGGGGAACAGGAGATATGATTTTTTTTTATATAAAAATACCTCCAAAAAGTACAAAGTGCCAACTGCAGGCAATTGGCTGTGCTAGACCGGGACAAGGGTAGGGTTTACAGCTGACCAAAATAAAAAATAGTCGGATATGAGGACCAGGTTGGTCCCAGTCAAAAAGTTACCTTCGGACTTGGAAAATCTTGAGATAATGTTGAATCTTCGGCAGGGCAAGGCTGCAGGATCTACCCGAAGACTGGCTCATTGATGTAAGTTGAATTTGCAATTTAAACCTGCACAATCAGGTTACCAGTAGCAGGACTGCAGTCATGTTATCCACTGCTACATTAGTGGTGACACAATATTTGCTGCAGTCCACAAGTGCCATTCAACTTACATGCCCTGGGTACATTTTGCATTATATACTAGGGACCTGTAGGTAAGTTAAATGTTCCAAGTAGGAACATAGCCAATTTTGACATGTTTTAGGGGTCAGAGCACATGCAATGGAGTCAGGTTAGCAGAGTCTCAGTGCACAGAGTCAAAAAGCCAGCAGCATCTGTCTAACAATATGGGGGTGATCATGCAAAAAGAGGCATTGTCTTGCACCTCCTAATAATCCTTGCCGGCTTAGATGACCCTTTGATGTAGGAATCTGTGAAAATATTTGGATTTGGAAACAGCTGGAATTGATAACTCACCTTCAAGATTTCCAGGGCCTAATTGTATGGGTTGATTGCTTTGCTAAACATTACGGTAAAGTCTTTCTCATGCAGAAATGTTGTGGTGTTTCTGAGCATAGTGATGCTTTGGAAGGGTTGTTTGCTTGTGCTGCTGACTGGGCTTAAGACTTTCTTTGAGAAAGTCCCCTCCCCAGCCACTACCCATACCTCGAAACGGATGTGTAGTACCCATTGTAACTGATAGCAGCATGAAAGCTTGTCAGAACCAAATCCTCAGCCTCTGGGTGGAATATGGCCTGGAATTTTCAATTTCTTGTCCTTTGCTGATTGTTGTTATTAGATGCTCCAGCTGTGTCACCAGAGAACTTTGCCATAGAAAAAGGCAAACGTGTAAGCATGGATTTCTGAGATGAATCCGCTTTTCAAGCTCGCATCCATAAATGTCTTCTTGCTACTACTGAAAAGCCAGCAGCTACTGCTTCAGCTGAACACGAGTCAAAAAAAGGTCTGACAGAATTCGAATCTGTTACTCGATTATAGACATTGTAGAAGACATATACATGCCTTGTTATGTTTGCTCTGCCAAAAGCTGAAAATCTTTGAGGAGTGATTGAACAGTATAGTTAGCATATATACTAGCTCCTGTAGGAAGTTAGATGCAATGTAGATTATTTTTTACTGCAGCCTCTACCTTTCTGTCAAACGGGCCAGCAGGTGAAGAATCATTTGAGATAACCATTTCTTGAGATGATAAACTCACCATCAAGGAATCCAGTTTTTCGATTGAAAGGAATTCTAAAAAATCCTGTAGAGGATTGCAGCTGGCTGGAGATCAAGTAAACACATGCTTGTCAACATTTTTCATGTGCCAGGACTTGGCACACACACTCACGAGAGGTAGCAACTCTGGCACCCACCTCTGAAACTAGCCTAAAAAATCATCTTCCATGAACGTAAGCATTTCCCCTTAAAAAGGCTAAGACTTCTGATAATTTTGAGCCGTGAATAAAATACTCTCTTACTTCCTCTTCTTCTGGTTCATCCTCACCGTTCTGCATAGGAACCATTCTGTGCATTTTATTAGCGATTGGGGCATTTTCTGTAGCCTGACATGCTGCTGTCACCACTAGTTCCACCATTTTATGAATGCTAATCACTATTAGTGCACAGTGGCGGCTCCTTCGCTAAGACAGAGGAGCGTCGCTCCACTGACTCGGAGCAGCAAAGAAATGAAAAAATAAAATGATAATAACTAATGTTATTATCATTTTATTTTGTCCTCCTGTTGTGGCAGCTTGCATGAGGGGGCGGGCGGGGCTGAAGAGCAGGGAAGGAGGGTACAACCCTCCTAAGTGCGCAATGACTGTTTGGTCAGCCCTCTCGGGCCGCCCAAACCAGTCATGCGCACTTTCCCCCTTCTCCATGCAGGCTGCATTACAGCCTGTGTGTAGAACATGCCCACCCCTACATCCCCTGGGCGCTCAGATAAATCACAATGCTGCATTGCAGCGTTGTGATTGGCTGTGGGAAGTGTGGGAGGCCTGGTGCTTCCTGTTTCTTACAAGAAGCCAGGAAGAGGACGCAGGAGAGGCGGCAGCGAGGTAAGTGTTTTTTTATTGTGATCCCTTCACCCCCCCACTCCTTCACCCCCCCACCCCTTCTCCCCCACCTGCCCCACTGCTGCTTCCATGCAGCAGCAGCGACTGCTAGTGCAAGCTGATAAATTCTCTGTTGGGTTGTCTCTTCATCCGCAAAGGAAGAAGCAGAATGCTCCATTGTGTGCTTTCATTTCCTGGCTGTTTTTTTAGGTTGCTCCATCTTCATAGAGCCACGGAAAACACAACGACGAATACTCTCACTTAGCTGGCAAAGCACTTCCCGAATTAATATGTTGCCCATGAGACAAAGGGCTAATTTAGACTTTGGAGAACAGAGTAATGTCAGTCAGGACCATTCCATCACCTTGATGGACATCCTATTTCCCAAGTTAAGAGATGTTGTTGGCCCTGATGACATCACTTAACATTGGCAGGAATCACTGTCACAGCTGTTTCTGTCAATTTTGTAAAACTTTCACAGATGGCTCAATCAAACATGACGTCCGTTTATCAAACTTTTACAAAGGTTTAACACTGATGACCCTCACAGTATAGGAGTTTTCCCCTAGGGTGTGGGTCATTTTTAGGTTTCGCCTGCACAGCGCTTGTGCTGTGCTTGTGAAATCTCTTGTATTTAATATTGCATATAAAGGGGCTCATATCAGTTCCCCATGACCGGATTACTGTGTTCATTCTCTGTTGTGTGAAAGTTTTTTTTTTGTTTACTTTCCCTGGCTGCAAGCATTGAAACAGCTGTGTTACATTCCTGGTCTTTTCATCGTGGCTGCCACCAAGAAGTATTCATTTGATCTCACTCTACATTTTATGTGGACTTAAGTTCTTGAACTCCAATTTATGACATTGTTTTGGTAAGTTATATTAGTGTGCCTGCACGAGCCCGTGTGAAGATCTCACGTCATTCTCTCCCCATATTGGAAGAACTGGGCAACACTGCCATCTACTGGTTATTTTTTT
Organism: Calotriton arnoldi; assembly: GCA_963921515.1. Lineage (NCBI taxonomy): Eukaryota > Metazoa > Chordata > Amphibia > Caudata > Salamandridae > Calotriton > Calotriton arnoldi. Next base: position 676,825 of record CAWUFW010005124.1, on the reverse strand, counting down.
AATTGAGTATAAAAATTGCTCTTGCATACATTTTCTCTTAAGTTTTTATGGTGCTCGGGTACTGGACCGAGTACCGGCAGTCAACTAGAATATTAAGTCCGATATCTGTGTTTTTAGGCGAAACCTAATGCATTTACCAATGCTTGTTTAGTTTTACTTTACCTCACTGCCAGGTTTTGCCTGGCAGTAACAGGCAGCAAAAATTGCCATCCCATCATGGGGCTTGAGTTAGCATAACATGAGTAATACATTTAAACGTTGTTCGTACAGGAGGCCACAAAGTATTTCTTGCCGGGTCCCTTTAAGACAACACAGATACTGTCTAAACTGTTTGTTTCCATTGCTTCCATCAGACCAATATAAACAAGTGAAGTTTTAGTGATGTAAGATCTTACATTTTCACCGCATGCAAAATACATTTCTTTAAAATGTTACAGCAGGGAATATAAAATAATGTTTGATCAGGGGGGAAAAAACCATCAACATCGTGACTTACCATAAACCCAGCCAATGCAAATGCATTCAAATATAGCCACAAACAGAAGGCACATTCCACTAGCTGCATAGGAGTCGAAAAGCTGGAAAACATACATTCCACCCTATGGAAAAAAAGTAAGGAAGAATATTTTGTTCAAACAGTTCGTGAGAAGTATTCGTAGACGAACTGATTTTAATCACTGAATCTGCTTGTAATCATATTTTTCTCAGACATTCACACTCATCAGATCCTCATTCTTGAAATAAATGCAACAATTTGCCAGTGATATCTTATTGTTGAAGCACATGTTATTTGGTATTCACTGTTCCCCGCACTTCTCATGTACTGCACATTTGCATTAGCGCAGTAGTCAACAACTGGGAAAAATAAGACACTTCAGTGAAACTGCTGTGCTTGAAATGCAAATGCAAAAGGCCCGTTTTCTCTAAAGTTGCTTCTCGTTCTTTTTTTAATTACTTCCCCGTTACAGCACAAAGAATACAGACAAGACTCCTCATCTGGGAATGCTCTTACTCATCTCATAAATATGCAGATGTCATCGGAAAAGACGACTGGTACTCAGTACATGCGTTTGTAAACAAGCCTTATCGACTCTCAGGCCCACAGTGACAAATCAGCAAATGAAATTGCACCTCATGGAATCATAAACATGATTTCACTTTCTCAGCGAAATACACATTCACTCCTTTAATTGGGTTGGCCTGTAGCCTCCTTCCAAAGATCGAGCGGTTATGTGTCTTGTGGAACAATTATTTTAAATTGTAAAACGCCTACACTCAAACCTTGTTTTCAAATTGAGGAAGAGCAAATGCTAACTAACCATTAACCCCTTCGCTGCTAGGCCTTTCCCCCCCCTGTGCTAAGCCTTTTTTTGGCTATTTGGGGTAGTGCGCGCTTAGGCCCCTGTAACTTTTTGACCACATAAGGTATCCACGCCAAATTTGCGTCCTTTTTTTCCAACATCATGGGGATTGTAAAGGTTCCCAGGGTTTGTGGATTCCCCTGGAGGGGTCCCAGAAATTAGCCAAAATACAGCTAAATTTTGGGGTTTTTGGGAAAAATGCGAAAAAGGGCTGCAAATGAAAGCGTCTGGGTTTTTCCCTGCAAATGGTATCAAAAAAGGGTTTGTGGGGCTGAAATCACCATTTTCCCAGCTTTTAGGGAATGACAGACTTCTGTCAGAAAACCAACATTTTTTACACAGTTTTGGCATTTTTCTGGGACATAGCCTATTTTTGCTATTTTTTGTGTTTTCAACCTCCTTCCAGTTAATGGTAGAAATGGGTATGAAAGCAATAATGGATCCTAGACAGCTATACATTTTAGAAAAATTAGACAAAATTCGGAATTCAGCAAGGGGTCATTTGTGTAGATCCATCAAGGTTTCTTTATAGAAACTAACAGTTAAATATAGGAAAAATTGAAAATTAGTTGAAAAAAACAGTCTTTTGTGTCAATGTTTTCACCTGTAACTTCTTCTAATTATGACAGCTCTTTGAAAGCAATATACCGTTACATCCGCTGGACCTTACTGGTTGTGGGGATATATAGGACTTGTAAGTTCACCAAGAACCCGACGAACCCAGAGCCAACAACTGAGCAGCGTCTTGCAATGGTTTTTTATTATGTACCGGGTATATAGCAATTATTGTGGGAAAATGTATACATGGAAAAATCGGTATGAAAGACACCTATGTATTTCTGAAATGGGAACAAAATATAGAGTTTAGAAACAGTAGATATTTGCACATTTCCGAAATTGGGAATACTCATACTAGCATGAGAATTATCGGTCATTTTTTAAAATTACTTCTTTTTACACAATGTCTTTCATTTTGAAGGCAGAATGCATCGAAAGTCAATAGGTAATAACAGTTGCTTTACAAATCTGAATTACCCTAAGTCTCCCGATAAAAATGGTACCTCACTTGTGTGGGTAGGCATACTGCCCACGACAGGAAATGGCTCAAAACCCAACGTGAACACACTACATTTTCACAATGAAAAATTACCCTTTTTTTGCAAAGGGCCCAGCTGTAGTTTTTGAACCCTAGCTCTGCCGGCACCTAGGGAAACCTAGCAAACCTATACATTTTTGAAAACTAGACACGCAGGGGAATCCAGGATGGGGTGACTTGACTGGCTCCCACCAGGTTCTGTTACCCAGAATCCCTTGCAAACCTAAAAGATTGATAAAAAAAACACATTTTCCTCACATTTCTGTGGTGGAAAGTTCTGGAATCTGTGTGGATCCACAAAATTCCACCCACCCCACGTTCCCCAAAGTCTTCCGAGAAAAATGGTACCTCACTTGTGTGGGTAGGCGTAGTGCCCGCGACAGGAAACGGCGCAAAACGCAACGTGGACACACCCCAATTTCACAGTGAAAAATAACCCTTTTTTGACAAAGTGCCTAGCTGTAGTTTTTGAACCCTAGCTCTGCCAGCACCTAGGGAAACCTAGCAAACCTATACATTTTTGAAAATTAGACACCCAGGGGAATCCAGGATGGGGTGACTTGACTGGCTCCCACCAGGTTCTGTTACCCAGAATCCCTTGCAAACCTAACAAATTGTCAAAAAAAAAACATTTTCCTCACATTTCTGTGGTGGAAAGTTCTGGAATCTGCGTGGATCCACAAATTTCCACACACCCCGCGTTCCCCAAAGTCTTCCGAGAAAAATGATACCTCACTTGTGTGGGTCGGCCTAGTGTCCGCGACAGGAAATGGCGCAAAACGCAACGTGGACACACCTCAATTTCGCAGTGAAAAATGACCCTTTTTTGGCAAAGTGCCTAGTTGTAGTTTTTGAACCATAGCTCTGCCGGCACCTAGGGAAACCTAGCAAACCTATACATTTTTGAAAACTAGACACTCAGGGGAATCCAGGATGGGGTGACTTGACTGCCTCCCACCAGGTTCTGTTACCCAGAATCCCTTGCAAACCTAAAAGATTGATAAAAAAAACACATTTTCCTCACATTTCTGTGGTGGAAAGTTCTGGAATCTGCGTGGATCCACAAATTTCCACCCACCCCACGTTCCCCAAAGTCTTCCGAGAAAAATGGTACCTCACTTGTGTGGGTAGGCCTAGTGCCCGCGATAGGAAACGGCGCAAAACGCAACATGGACACACCCCAATTTCACAGTGAAAAATGACCCTTTTTTGACAAAGTGCCTAGCTGTAGTTTATGAACCCTAGCTCTGCCAGCACCTATGGAAACCTAGCAAACCTATACATTTTTGAAGACTAGACACCCAGGGGAATCCAGGATGGGGTGACTTGACTGGCTCCCACCAGGTTATGTTACCCAGAATCCCTTGCAAACCTAACAAATTGTCAAAAAATACACATTTTCCTCACATTTCTGTGGTGGAAAGTTCTGGAATCTGTGTGGATCCACAAATTTCCACCCACCCCGCGTTCCGCAAAGTCTTCTGAGAAAAATGATACCTCACTTGTGTGGGTCGGCCTAGTGCCCGCGACAGGAAACGGCGCAAACCGCAACGTGGACACACCTCAATTTCGCAGTGAAAAATGACCCTTTTTTGACAAAGTGCCTAGCTGTAGTTTTTGAACCCTAGCTCTGCCAGCACCTATGGAAACCTAGCAAACCTATACATTTTTGAAAACTTGACACCCAGGGGATCCCAGGATGGGGTGACTTGACTGGCTCCCACCAGGTTCTGTTACCCAGAATCCCTTGCAAACCTAACAAATTGTCAAAAAATACACATTTTCCTCACATTTCTGTGGTGGAAAGATCTGGAATCTGCGTGGATCCACAAATTTACACCCACCCTGCGTTCCCCAAAGTCTTCCGAGAAAAATGATACCTCACTTGTGTGGGATGGCCTAGTGCCCGCGACAGGAAACGGCGCAAAACACAACGTGGACACACCTCAATTTCGCAGTGAAAAATGACCCTTTTTTGGCAAAGTGCCTAGTTGTAGTTTTTGAACCATAGCTCTGCCGGCACTTAGGGAAACCTAGCAAACCTATACATTTTTGAAAACTAGACACTCAGGGGAATCCAGGATGGGGTGACTTGACTGCCTCCCACCAGGTTCTGTTACCCAGAATCCCTTGCAAACCTAAACAATTGTCAAAAAAACCACATTTTCCCCACATTTCTGTGGTGGAAAGTTCTGGAATCTGCGTGGATCCACAAATTTCCACCCACCCCACGTTCCCCAAAGTCTTTCGAGAAAAATGGTACCTCACTTGTGTGGGTCGGCCTAGTGCCCGCAACAGGAAACGGCGCAAAACACAACATGGATACACCTCAATTTCGCAGTGAAAAATGACCCTTTTTTGGCAAAGTGCCTAGCTGTAGTTTTTGAACCATAGCTCTGCCGGCACCTAGGGAAACCTTGCAAACCTATACATTTTTGAAAACTAGACACCCAGGGGAATCCAGGATGGGGTGACTTGACTGCCTCCCACCAGGTTCTGTTACCCAGAATCCCTTGCAAACCTAAACAATTGTCAAAAAAACCACATTTTCCCCACATTTCTGTGGTGGAAAGTTCTGGAATCTGCGTGGATCCACAAATTTCCACCCACCCCGCGTTCCCCAAAGTCTTCCAAGAAAAATGGTACCTCACTTGTGTGGGTCGGCCTAGTGCCCGCGACAGGAAACGGCGCAAAACGCAACGTGGACACTCCTCAATTTTGCAGTGAAAAATGACCTTTTTTTGGCAAAGTGCCTAGCTGTAGTTTTTGAACCATAGCTCTGCCGGCATCTAGGGAAACCTAGCAAACCTATACATTTTTGAAAACTAGACACCCAGGGGAAACCAGAAAGGGGTGACTTGACTGCCTCCCACCAGGTTCTGTTACCCAGAGTCCTTTGCAAACCTAAAAATTGTCAAAAAAACACATTTTCCCCACATTTCTGTGGTGGAAAGTTCTGGAATCTGCGTGGATCCACAAATTTCCACCCACCCCGCGTTCCCCAAAGTCTTCCAAGAAAAATGGTACCTCACTTGTGTGGGTCGGCCTAGTGCCCGCGACAGGAAATGGCGCAAAACGCAACGTGGACACTCCTCAATTTCGCAGTGAAAAATTACCCTTTTTTGGCATAGTGCCTAGCTGTAGTTTTTGAACCATAGCTCTGCCGGCACCTAGGGAAACCTAGCAAACCTATACATTTTTGAAAACTAGACACTCAGGGGAATCCAGGATGGGGTGACTTGACTGCCTCCCACCAGGTTCTGTTACCCAGAATCCCTTGCAAAGCTAAAAAATTGTCCAAAAAAACCACATTTTCCCCACATTTCTGTCGTGGAAAGTTCTGGAATCTGCGTGGATCCACAAATTTCCACTCACCCCACGTTCCACAAAGTCTTTCGAGAAAAATGGTACCTCACTTGTGTGGGTCGGCCTAGTGCCCGCAACAGGAAACAGCGCAAAACACAACATGGACACACCACAATTTCGCAGTGAAAAATGACCCTTTTTTGGCAAAGTGCCTAGCTGTAGTTTTTGAACCATAGCTCTGCCGGCACCTAGGGAAACCTAGCAAACCTATACATTTTTGAAAACTAGACACCCAGGGAAATCCAGGATGGGGTGACTTGACTGCCTCCCACCAGGTTCTGTTACCCAGAATCCCTTGCAAACCTAAACAATTGTAAAAAAAACCACATTTTCCCCACATTTCTGTGGTGGAAAGTTCTGGAATCTGCGTGGATCCACAAATTTCCACCCACCCCGCGTTCCCCAAAGTCTTCCGAGAAAAATGGTACCTCACTTGTGTGGGTCGGCCTAGTGCCCGCGACAGGAAATGGCGCAAAACGCAACGTGGACACACCTCAATTTCGCAGTGAAAAATTACCCTTTTTTGGCATAGTGCCTAGCTGTAGTTTTTGAACCATAGCTCTGCCGGCACCTAGGGAAACCTAGCAAACCTATACTTTTTTGAAAACTAGACACGCAGGGGAATCCAGGATGGGCTGACTTGACTGCCTCCCACCAGGTTCTGTTACCCAGAATCCCTTGCAAACCTAAAAAATTGTCAAAAAAAACACATTTACCCCACATTTCCGTGGTGGACAGTTCTACAATCTGCGTGGATCCACAAATTTCCTCCCACCCAGCATTCAACCAGGTCTCCCGATAAAAATGGTACCTCACTTGCGTGGGTGGGTCAAGGATCCGCGACAGGCAGGGGCCCAAAAGCTATTGAGCCAACATCAAAATTACCTATCACAAACCAACCTGGTTTTGCATGGGGGGTCCCATGAGTTTTGGCCCGGGCTCGGCAGCCATCTAGGGAAACCTACCAAACCCACACATTTCTGGAAACTAGACACCCGGGGAGTCCAGCGAGGTATGGCTTGCGTGGGTCCCCCATCATTCTCCTACGCAAAATCCCCTGCAAACCTCAAATTTCGCCGAACAATTCACTTTTTCTCACATTTCTGTGGTGGAAAGTTCTGGAATCTGCGTGGATCGACAAATTTCCTCCCACCCAGCGTTCCCTCAGGTCTCCCGATAACAATGGTTCCTCACTTGCATGGGTGGGTCAAGGACCCGCGACAGGCAAGGGCCCAAAAGCTATTGAGGCGACATCAAAATTACCTATCACAAACCAACCTGGTTTTGCATGGGAGTCCCATGAGTTTTGGCCCGGGCTCGGCAGCCATCTAGGGAAACCTACCTAACCCACACATTTCTGGAAACTAGACAGCCGGGGGAGTCCAGCAAGGTATGGCTTGCGTGGGTCCCCCATCATTCTCCTACCCAGAATCCCCTGCAAACCTCGAATTTTGCTGAAAAATGCACTTTTTTCTCACATTTCTGTGATGGAAAGTTCTGAAATCTGCGTGGATCCACAAATTTCCTCCCACTCAGCGTTCCCCCAGGTCTCCCGATAAAAATGGTACCTCACATGTGTGGGTAGGCACAGTGGCTGCAACAGGAAATGGCCCAAATCATACTCTGGAGACTTCAAAATTACCTATAGCAAAACTACCTGGTTTTGGGGGCACCTGAGATTTTGGCCCCGGGCTCGGTGGCCATCTTGGGAAAGTACCAAACCCAAACATTTCTGAAAACTAGACACCCGGGGGAGTCCAATGAGGTATGGCTTGCCTGGATCCCCCAACGTTTTCCTATCCAGAATGCAATGCAAACCTTAAATTTAGCTGAAAAAAACCACCTTTTCCACATATTTTTGCGTGGAATCACTGTGCCGGCACAAATGTCCTACCACCCAGCGTTCCCCTTGTTCTCCCGAGTAAAATGATACCTCACTTGTGTGGGTGTCCAAAGCAGAATTGGCTAAAAACGTATTTTTAAAAAAATGTAGCGCTTAGAATTCTCGGTGCTATACTATAAATTCCTATGTTTTGGGCTCTTCCTAGCCACAGGCCTTTGGCCCACCCACACAAGTGAGGTATCATTTTACTCAGGAGAACAAGGGGAACGCTGGGTGGTAGGACATTTGTGCCGGCTCGGTGATTCCACACAAAAATATGTGGAAAATGTGGTTTTTTCAGCTAAATTTGAGGTTTGCATGGCATTCTGGGTAGGAAAACGTTGGGGGATCCACGCAAGCCATACCTCATTGGACTCCCCCGGGTGTCTAGTTTTCAGAAATGTTTGGGTTTGGTACTTTCCCAAGATGGCCGTCGAGCCCGGGGCCAAAATCTCTGGTGCCCCCCCCCAAAACCAGGACGTTTTGCTATAGGTAATTTTGAAGTCTCCAGAGTAAGATTTGGGCCATTTCCTGTTGCAGCCACTGTGCCTACCCACACAAGCGAGGTACCATTTTTATCGGGAGACCTGGGGGAACGCTGGGTGGGAGGAAATTTGTGGATCCACGCAGATTCCAGAACTTTCCACCACAGAAATGTGAGAAAAAAGTGAATTTTTCAGCGAAATTTGAGGTTTGCAGGGGATTCTGGGTAGGATAATGATGGGGGACCCACGCAAGCCATACCTCGCTGGACTCCCCGGGTGTCTAGTTTCCAGAAATGTGTGGGTTAGGTAGGCTTCCCTAGATGGCTTCCGAGCCCCGGGCCAAAACTCATGGGACTCCCCATGCAAAACCAGGTTGGTTTGTGATAGGTAATTTTGATGTCGCCTCAATAGCTTTTGGGCCCTTGCCTGTCGCTGGTCCTTGACCCACCCACACAAGTGAGGTACCATTTTTATCGGGAGATCTGGGGGAACGCTGGGTGGGAGGAAATTTGTGGATCCACGCAGATTCCAGAACTTTCCACCACAGAAATGAGAGAAAAAAGTACATTTTTCGGCAAAATTTGAGGTTTGCAGGGGATTCTGGGTAAGAAAACGTTGGGGGATCCACGCAAGTCATACCTCCCTGGAATCCCCCGGGTGTCTAGTTTTCAGAAATGTGTAGGTTTGGTAGGTTTCTCTAGGTGGCCGCCGAGCCCCGGGCCAAAAAGTCATGGGACCCCCCTTGCAAAACAAGGTGGTTTTGTGATAGGCAATTTTGATGTCGCCTCAATACGTTTTGGGCCCTTGCCTGTTGCGGGTACTTGGGCCTCCCACCCGAGTGAGGCACCATTTTTATCGGGAGACCAGGGGGAACGCTGGCTGGTAGGAAATTTGTGTCAGCCCGGTGATGCCACAACTTTCCCACACACAAATGTGTGAAAAAATTGATTTTTTTCAGCTAAATTTGAGGTTTGCAGGGGATTCTGGGTAAGAAAACATTGGGGGATCCACACAAGCCATACCTCCCTGGAATCCCCGGGTGTCTAGTTTTCAGAAATGTGTGGGTTTTGTAGGTTTCCCTAGGTGGCCGCCGACCCCGGGGCCAAAAACCCAGGTAACCCCCCCGTACAAAACCAGGTTGGTTTGTGATAGGTAATTTTGATGTCGCCTCACTAGGTTTTGGGCCCTTGCCTGTCGCGGGTACTTGACCCACCCACACAAGTGAGGTACCATTGTTCTCGGAAGACTTTGGGGAATGCGGGGTGAGTGGAATTTTGTGGATCCACACAGATTCCAGAACTTTCCACCACAGAAATGTGAGGAAAATGTGTTTTTTTATACACATTTTGAGGTTTGCAAGGAATTCTGGGTAACAGAACCTGGTGAGAGCCAGTCAAGTCACCCCATCCTGGATTTCCCTGGGTGTCTAATTTTCAAAAATGTACAGGTTTGCTAGGTTTCCCTATGTGCCGGCTGCGCTAGTGCCCAAAATCCACAGGTAGGCATATTGCTAAAAACAAATCTGTTCCTAGTCGGCTTTCTGCCGCCCTGGGGGATATCGGGGTGGGGTTGCTCTGATATGCCCCTCAAGGGGGCAGAAACTCTGTGGCTATTTTTTGGGGGGTAGGGGCATTGGTATGCCCATTCTGAGCAGCCCCCACACATAAAAAAGCCAGTGTAATCGTTGGCGTCTAGTGGGCTTTTTGCCCCCCTGGGGGGGGGCAGAAAGGCTGTAATTGTTGCGGGTGGGGGGTGGGGGCATTGACATGCCTGTTTTGGGCAGCCCCCACCCTAATAAAAGTTTGCCCCAAAAAATCCCTGGTGTCTAGTGGGCTTTTTGCCCCCCCCGGAGGGGCAGATTGAGGGCTTCTGCCCCACCTGCCCCCCAGGGGGGCAGGAAGGCTGTAATTTTTGCGGGGAGGGGGTGGGGGCATGGACATGCCTATTTTGGGCAGCCCCCAGCCTAATTCAAATTTGCCCCAAAAAACTCACTGGCATCTAGTGGGCTTTTTGCCCCCACCCGGCGGGGCAGATGGGAGCTAATGCCCCCATCTGCCCCCCGGGGGCAGAAAGCCCACTAGGTGCCAGGAGATTTTGGGCAAATTTAACTAGAGTGGGGCTGACCAAAACGGGCATGCCAATGCCCCCACCCTAATTAAAATTTGCCCAAAAAAATCCCTGGCGTCTAGTGGGCTTTTGCTCCCCGGGGGGCAGATTGGGGGCTACTGCCCCATCTGACCCCAGGGGGAGCAGGAAGGCTGTTATTTTTGCAGGGGAGGGGTGGGGGCATGGGCATGCCCTTTTTGGGAGCCCCCACCCTAATTCAAATTTGCCCAAAAAAACTCCCTGGCATCCCTGGCATCTACTGGGCATTAGCCCCCAATCTGCCCCGCCGGGGGGGGGCAAAAAGCCCACTAGACGCCAGGGAGTTTTTTGGGGCAAATTTGAATTAGGGTGGGGGCTCAAAACGGGCATGCCCATGCCCCCACCACCTCCCCCACAAAAATAACAGCCTTCCTGCCCCCTGGGGGCAGATGGGGCAGTAGCCCCAATATGCCCCCCAGGGGCCAAAAGCCCACTAGACGCCAGGGAGTTTTGGGCAAATTTTAATTAGGTGGGGCTGCCCAAAACGGGCATGCCAATGCCCCCACCCTAATTAAAATTTGCCCAAAAACTCCCTGGCGTCTAGTGGGCTTTTTGCCCCCTCCGGCGGGGCAGATTGGAGGCTAATGCCCCCATCCGACCCCCAGGGGGGCAAAAGCCCACTAGATGCCAGGGAGTTTATGGGCAAATTCTAATTAGGGTGGGGCTGCCCAAAACGGGCATGCCAATGCCCCCACCCTAATTAAAATTTGCCCAAGAAAATCCCTGGCGTCTAGTGGGCTTTTGCCCCCGGGGGGCAGATTGGGGGCTACTGCCCCATCTGCCCCCAGGGGGGCAGGAAGGCTGTAATTTTTGCAGGGAGGGGGTGGGGGCATGGGCATGCCCACTTTGGGCAGCCCCCACCCTAATACAAATTTGCCCAAAAAAATCCCTGGTGACTAGGGGCTTTTGCCCCCCTGGCGGGGCAGATTGGGGCTAATGCACCCAATCTGCCCCCCAGGGGGCAAAAGCCCACTAGACGCCAGGGAGTTTTGGGCAAATTTTAATTAGGTGGGGCTGCCCAAAACGGGCATGCCAATGCCCCCACCTTAATTAAAATGTGCCCAAGAAAATCCCTGGCGTCCGTCTAGTGGGCTTTGCGCCCTCGGGGGCAGATTGGAGGCTACTGCCCCATCCGCCCCCAGGGGGCAGGAAGGCTGTAATTTTTGCAGGGAGGGGGTGGGGGCATGGGCATGCCCACTTTGGGCAGCCCCCACCCTAATACAAATTTGCCCAAAAAAATCCCTGGCGACTAGGGTTTTTGCCCCCCTGGCGGGGCAGATTGGGGGCTAATGCACCCAATCTGCCCCCAGGGGGCAAAGCCCACTAGACGCCAGGGAGTTTTGGGCAAATTTTAATTAGGGTGGGGCTGCCCAAAACGGGCATGCCAATGCCCCCACCCTAATTAAAATTTGCCCAAGAAAATCCCTGGCGTCTAGTGGGCTTTTGCCCCCGGGGGGCAGATTGGGGCTACTGCCCCATCTGCCCCCGGGGGGCAGGAAGGCTGTAATTTTTGCAGGGAGGGGTGGGGGCATGGGCATGCCCACTTTGGGCAGCCCCCACCCTAATACAAATTTGCCCCAAAAAAATCCCTGGCGACTAGGGGGCTTTTTGCCCCCCCTGGCAGGGCAGATTGGGGGCTAATGCACCTAATCTGCCCCCCAGGGGGGGCAAAAGCCCACTAGATGCCAGGGAGTTTTTTGGGCAAATTTTAATTAGGGTGGGGGATGCCCAAAACGGGCAGGCCAATGCCCCCACCCTAATTAAAATTTGCCCCAAAAAATCCCTGGTGCCTAGTGGGCTTTTTGCCCCTCCGGGGGGGCAGATTGGGGGCTACTGCCCCATATGCCCCCCAGGGGGGGCAGGAAGGCTGTTATTTTTGCGGGGGAGGGGGTGGGGGCATGGGCATGCCCGTTTTGGGAGCCCCCACCCTAATTCAAATTTGCCCCCAAAAAATCCCTGGCGTCTAGTGGGCTTTTTGCCCCCCCGGCGGGGCAGATTGGGGGCTAATGCCCCCATCTGCCCACCAGGGGGGCAGAAAGTCCACTAGACGCCAAGGAGCTTTGGGCAAATTTTAATTAGGGTGGGGCTGCCCAAAATGGGCATGTCAATGCCCCCAACCTAATTAAAATTTGCCCATAAAATCCCTGGTGTCTACTGGGCTTTTTGCCTCCGGGGGCAGATTTGGGGCTAATGCCCTCAGCCGCCCCCAGGGGGGCAGAAAGGCTGTCATTTTTGCAGGGGTGGGTGGGGGCATGGTCATGCCCATATTGGGCAGCCCCCACCACAAATTATAATTTTTAAAAAAATCCCTGGCTTATAGTGGGCTTTTGCCCCCGGGGGCAGAAAGGCTGTAAATTTTATGAAGTGGGGGCATGGACATGCCCTTTATGGGCAGCCCCCACCCTAATAAATTAATTGGGCAAAGAAAAATATCCCTGGGGTCTAGTGGGCTTTTGCCCCCCGGTGGGGCAGATTGGGGGCTACTGCCCCCATCTGCCTCCCAGGGGGGCAAAAAGTCTAAATCGCACCAAAAACAAATTGGGGGAGCAAAAGCCCTTGCCCAAGGGGCCGCTCCCCCTCCCTGGTGTCTAGTGGGTGGATCTCTGCTTGGGGATCGCCCTCCTGGGGCGATCCCCAAGCAGGGATCCACTGGGAGGGGTACCATTGGAAAGGGGAGATTCTCCCTTTCCAATGATACCTCTCCCGTCTTTCTATGTGCCCGGGGGCTGAGATAGCCCCTGAGCACATAGAAAGTGAAACTGAAATGAGCCTAAAGGGTCATTTCAGTTTCGTTTTCTGTGCAATGAGGACAGCGCGACGTGCACGCTGATCCTCATGGCACAGAAACCAGGGAGGGGGCCTCAGGAGCTGGGGAAGCAATTCCCCAGCTGCCAAGGTCACAGGGGTGAAAGAGAAATCCCTCTGCTGTCTGCAGCAGAGGGATTTCGTGCCCCTGGCCTCATGACGGAATGGTTCCGTCATGAGCACAGGGGCACCGATGCTCATGACGGAACCATTCCGTCATGAGCATCGAAGGGGTTAACATATTTCTGAGTGATTCTTTTTAGTCATCACCGAGGACAGTTTTCTTTGTTGCTGTTTGCCAGATCCTAAACCACAAATTCCCAATAAATAAATACAGACAAGGGCAATAGGTCCCCCCCCCCGAAGCATGATGTATTGCTTTTGTGGTGCCCTGCACCCATATCCCTCCTTTTCTTAAAACAAAAACACAGCTGCAATGCATTGACTGTTTAACCACCTCTGAGCTCCAGCCACTGCACACTTACAGAATTTCTCATTCACTCTGAGAGCATTCCACAGACCCAATCAATGACTACTTTCCTCATATTTAGAGCACCACATGACTAATACAAGACTGTACATTTTACAGTATAGAGCCAGGCAGGCCCCATGGAAATGCTCCCAAGCTGTACATTCTGCTTCTTTGACCCTCATTACAAGAGGGCCACAATGGCGGCTCCTCCGCAATGGCGGAGGAGCATCGCTTCACCGCCTCAGAGCTAGCAAGTGAAAAATAAAACGATATCTTAGTATCATTATATTTTCCATTTGCCAGCTCTGAGCCAGCTTGTGCAGGGAGGGGTGCGGCTGGGGCATGTGAGAAGAGAGGAGGAGTGCTACGTGCACTTTTAAGTGTGCATGTTTGTTTGGCCAGCCGTCTCAGGCTGGCCAATCACACATGCCCACTTAGGTTTCTGTATTGAACAGCCAGCATGGAGAAACCCCACACACTCCCTGTCCTGAGCGGAGTGTCTTTTCAGCCCGCTCAGGCCAATCCCTGCGCTGCTCTCATATGAGAGCACCATGGGGATTGGATGGGAGTCTGATGCTTTCCCAGGAACTGCAGGAACTGCAGCAGAGGAGCGCGAGGCGTACAGCATCACCAGGAGAGTGTTTAATTTTACATTAACTCCGTTTCCTCCCCCCCTCCCGTCGTCCGCTCCCCCGCGTGCTTCCTGCTGGCCCCCTCTCCCCTCCGTGCTTCCCGCTGGACCCATTCCCCCAGTGCCCCCTCCACCAGGCTCGCCGGTATTTATTGTGGCACTACCACTGGAGGCCCATGGAATTCCAGGACGTGTGGCACCGGTACCTCCTGTTGCTGCATATACTGGAATTCTGAGTTTTTACTACTAATCCTTCATCCCATCAGTATTCCAAGGAAACTTTCGCCACTTAAAACTAGCTGAAAGTTCTTAAGCGAAAAACGCCCGGAAAATACTTAGACATGCGGATTTTGTTAAGAAAGGCACCAACATTCGATAATTATGCCCCATTTCACAGATGTGAACTCAAAATAGGTGATAATTATTGAAGCTGTTACATTCTGATATCTGGAGTATTGGATTTAGCAGGTGCAATAATGATCACAATTTGGGTATGATGAGGCCCTAAGAGTGATTAGTAGAAACTACCCACTGCCAGTGTACTACTCATCTGATATTCAAGTGACCAGAAGTCCCCATGCCAATACCAATGCACAAAATGTGACAAAAGAGGAAGCAAACTGTGAAAAGCCTTCAACGGTGTATTACTAGGATGTAAACTCAAAGATGACAATGAAGATTTACAAGCCTAAATCCAGACCGAGCTGAATCCAGCCAAATACAGTACCTGGTTTTTGATTGCCTTTCATAATTATTATACCAGCTGCGCCACGGTAGACACTACCACTTTTGCTTACATTCTGTAAAAACGATAGAGCCTGATTCACAAAAGCAATTTATACTTTTGAGTAAATTTACACTTTTCGGTATTCACAAACTGGAAGGGACACAGTCTAAGGGATATGCTGGTCTACAGTCACATTACCATCAAGAACCAGGTCAGTGAACATAAGCTCCAAGGTTTCTTTCTATGTGGTCACTGTAAAGCCTGCACAAAGAGTACCATATGCAAGGAATACTCCACACCCATGCCAGGACAAACCAGAAAGATCCTACAGTTTCTCACCTGTAGTTCCCCCTTTGTGATATACATACTAGAGTGCCCCTGACACCTTAGATATGTAGGCAGAATCACACATATGGTCAAGAAGAGAGTTATGGAACATATGAGGGTCATCAACAACAAGGACCCCAACTACCCCGTGGTAAGGCACTACCAGGAGGCACACTACTCAGATAGCTCTCTTCTCACCTTCTTTGCAATTGAACAAATTTCACAACTTCAGGGGCAGGGATAGAACACTCAGGTTGAAAATAAAAGAATCCAAGCTTATCCTTGATCTCGAGAGTGAGAGTCCTTTTGGGCTTAGTCTCGATGAGGAACTTGGGGTACATCTCTATGATGATTAATCTGCCTGGCTAGACACTTCTGTTTTCTCCTCTCTCCACTTTTATTCTCCTTGACTCATTTGTAACCCTGGGCATAATACTTTGCTACGCTCACGAAGCATGCAAAGTTTGTGCTACTACGCACTACGCAAATTGCACGTAGCAGAGTGAATAACTGTACTAATAAACGTAGCGTAGCAGGAGTATAATAAACTCCTTCAAATGCTTTGATAAAGCAATTTTTTATGCTAAAAAGCATATAACCAATTCACAAAAATGAATGTTGACAATAAAATATCAAGCAATGAGAGAGGTGATGATTTTGGAGTCCCCCTAACCTAGGGGAGGACCAAGCAGATGCCTTGAACACAAAAAGCATATCATGTGAACGATTCAATGGTGGTCCCTTCCTCCTAGGACCACCCCAAGCACAGTTATGGGCAAAAATACAATCCCAACCAAAGGCCCTGCAAAGCATTATGGGACGAGATTAGCAGTGGGCAGTGAATATTATAGTGTCCAATATCAAAATAATTCTACAAAGAGCTGCAGTTCAACTAGTCGTCACTGGGTGTCGTCCCTCAAGAGTGAAATGCAAAAGTATTGAAAACCTTTCATGAAGCTTTTGCATTTGACTCGTGAGGGACGACACCCAGTGACGACTAGTTGAACTGCAGCTCTTTGTAGAATTATTTTGATATTGGACACTATAATATTCACTGCCCACTGCTAATCTCGTCCCATAATGCTTTGCAGGGCCTTTGGTTGGGATTGTATTTTTGCCCATAACTGTGCTTGGGGTGGTCCTAAGAGGATGGGACCACCACCTAATCATTCAATAAGATGTGCTTTTTGTTTTCAAGACATCTGCTTGGTTCTCTCCCTAAGTTAGCGAGGATACCAAAATCATCACCTCTCTCACTGCTTTTTGTTTTCACTTTAGTGAAATGACTATATGCAATTTTAGCATATAAAGACAGAGATATTTATTTTATCTTAACTTGCACTGTACAAGTTTGCTTTTGGTAATTATTGTACAGTGCAGTGAGTCAAGCACACAGCTAGCACTACGCCCAGGCTTAATAATAATAACAAACTCCTTCAAATGCTTTGATAAAGCAATTTTTTATGCTAAAAAGCATATAACCAATTCACAAAAATGAATTTTGACATATCAAGCAATGAGAGAGGTGATGATTTTGGAGTCCCCCTAACCTAGGGGGAGGACCAAGCAGATGCCTTGAACACAAAAAGCATATCATGTGAACGATTCAATGGTGGTCCCTTCTCCTAGGACCACCCCAAGCACAGTTATGGGCAAAAATACAATCCCAACCAAAGGCCCTGCAAAGCATTATGGACGAGATTAGCAGTGGGCAGTGAATATTATAGTGTCCAATATCAAAATAATTCTACAAAGAGTTGCAGTTCAACTAGTCGTCACTGGGTGTCGTCCCTCACGAGTCAAATGCAAAAGCTTCATGAAAGGTTTTCAATACTTTTGCATTTCACTCTTGAGGGACGACACCCAGTGACGACTAGTTGAACTGCAGCTCTTTGTAGAATTATTTTGATATTGGACACTATAATATTCACTGCCCACTGCTAATCTCGTCCCATAATGCTTTGCAGGGCCTTTGGTTGGGATTGTATTTTTGCCCATAACTGTGCTTGGGGTGGTCCTAGGAGGAATCGTTCAATAAGATGTGCTTTTTGTTTTCAAGACATCTGCTTGGTTGTTGGTTCTCTCCCTAAGTTAGTGAGGATACCAAAATCATCACCTCTCTCACTGCTTGTTAACTTTTTGTTTTCACTTTAGTGAAATGACTATATGCATTTTTAGCATATAAAGACAGAGATATTTATTTTATCTTAACTTGCACTGTACAAGTTTGCTTTTGGTAATTATTGTACAGTGCAGTCAAGCACACAGCTACGCACTACGCAATTTGCATAGCTACGTGTAGTTGAAGCTGTACTTCACGTAGCTACGTGAAGTGCTACTACGCAAACTACGCCCGGGCTTACTCATTTGGAGATGTTGTGTCATGTCACCCTTTGTTTCTTCCCTAAAGTATATACTTTTTAATTGTCTTTCCCCTCTTTTGACCTTCCACCTCTGCCTTACCATCTCATTAAACCTCCATCTAGGTTTAGATATAGATGATTGGATTTTGTCCATTTTATTGTTTTTAACCCTTGTGTGTTTTTTGCTCTATTACAGCAGGAAAGGAAAGGGTCCTCGTACGTGACACTCAAAGGCACCTGGATGGGTTCCCCTACCCTTTTCTTTGTCGACACTGGTTGGTTGATACACACTTCACAGATAAGGATACGAGCACTTTTTATCTTAGACTCTTCACACGTTTTCTTTTGGCTGATTATCTCACCATGTTTCTTTTTTGGACATTGCATTGGACTGTCCTGCTCTCTTGCAGCTTATCTGATTTATGTGGTTAGTTCACCCAATTGGGCTTGACTGGATCTGGAAAATATGGGATGAGCTTGATATAAATTTTTCCAGTCCACTAGGGCACTATGTTGTGGTCTGCATGCTGTTTTGACAATCACGAGGCTCCCTGCTGAGTTGTCAGTTGTGGAGCAGGGTCATGCTTACTTATATTCTCAGGGAACCCCTCCGCCTTTTAATAAATTTCTTCAGCACTTCCAGCCCTAGCATTACCGGTATCTCTGGCGATACCATCCACTCTTGGATTACCTGGG
The DNA here is from genome assembly GCA_963921515.1 of Calotriton arnoldi. Classification (NCBI taxonomy): domain Eukaryota; kingdom Metazoa; phylum Chordata; class Amphibia; order Caudata; family Salamandridae; genus Calotriton; species Calotriton arnoldi. The sequence goes on along the minus strand of CAWUFW010005124.1, from coordinate 658,469 downwards.
TCATAGTCACTGGCATCACTTTACATGATTGGGGATTTCTCATCTCTGTGCGATCCCTTAGGGGAGTCACAATGCTCTTCTGATTTTCTTATCGTATTGCCCAGTGACCCATTTGTGTTAATCTCACCACCTCTTCCCCCTCGGTTGCAACCAAACACTTTTTTTACAGTTTGCCTGCTGGCAATGGTACTATCCATTCCTAACCTTGTCCAAGGCGGCAGCTGTCACATGGGCACTTGCCAGGGGAGATATGTAATTTTAACTTGTCAGGCCAGGTTCTCACTGTTTGCCCACTGTGAGGCGCACTACGATACTGTAGCTGGGTGAAACTTTTTACTGTTGCCATGACCCGTGTTGGGTTGAAATTATTGTTGATGTTATGCATTTGAAAATGTCTGTTTTTGCTTTAACACGTACTTTATTTCATTTCCTGAAACCACTGTGGCTATATCTATCTATCTATCTTCAGTACATTGTGAAAGTTTGAGGTCTCGACAGTCTATCATGGCTGCTGCACTATTTGCCAATTGCCAGACAACACAACCCATTCCTCTCTCAGTTCAGAATGGCAGTTGATATATGAGGCACTTGCCGTGACATTGTATGAGTAACCTAACTTGGCCCTCAGTGTTTGCCCACCGTGGAGCTCATTACAGCATATTGTTTGTAAGAACCTTTCCCATTGGTGTCATGACTGTCACCTGTGTTGGGCAGAACTTAATTTGTGTTGTGCAGTTGCACAAGTTCATTTTTGCTTTAATGTAAGTACTGCATTTTCATTTACTCGAGACAACTGTGTGCACATTGCATAATTTATCTACCATCAGTACATCATGTAAATTTAATTTATTTTGACAGCCCTTCATGGCCGCCAAATTACCTGCCAAATGTCCTTTGTTTGTGTCCATGAATGTGTGTACATATTTTACAACACTTCCGGACGTATATCATGTGATCAAGACTGCATGACAGACATCGTTCACTTGTTACATCCTCAAACACCCACTCACCCGCTCTACAAATAAAGAACAGGCACCGAACCAGCACAGGATTCCAATTCCTGCATCCTGTTTTATTTCAAATGATGCTTGTCATGTAACGCGTTTCGGCCAGGAACTGGCCTTGCTCACACACAGAGCACCATACACCATTGGATTTTTATGCTGTGACATGTAGTGCAAAACATAGAAGAAACACTACTTGTGTCATTTCATGCTGCAAGATCTATACATATAACTCTGTTGTTAATTAATATACATCGCATAAGTACAATTGTAGGTCGATATCCAAAATATTCAAAGTATTCAAGACCTATTAGTAAAATACCGAACAACTAGTGTTCAGTCTCCAAACCTGAATCTTAAATTTCAACCTTGCAACATGGCTGAGCAATGTTCATATATAGTACTTAATCACAGAATCATAACAAATATAATGGCATATAATAGACTCTTTCTGTATATAATTCATTGTCCCGTGGGGTTCATAAAATGTCAAGCAACAAGGTCTATTGAATTCATGATTAGAGTGTTAAATACACTCAGTGAATAGATCATGTTATCTCAAGTCCAAAAATGGATAATGGCACACACCCACCATAAAATCTCATGATGACATTCGACGATTCATTGCATTTTAAGTACTGTTATCCAATATGTAACGCCTTGCCCATTATGCAATTTAATGTAAAACATCCTTAATTCAACATTGCATTACACATAAATGCAATTAATTGATCAGTGATAACACCATCAGCCTCTTTGGTGCCGCAAATCCACACCTAACTCGACAGTTGGATGAACAGGGAAGGTAAATTTAAACGCTACTGCGATTCTCATGACAGGGTTCAAATCTTCTCAGTCACTATTGTCAATTGTCACCTGATGCTGCTAAACAAAACTCAGTCATGCAATGGCTCAATCCATTTCATTGCTTAAAAGTACACCATCCTTTCGATGTGCAGGCCACTATCAATTTGTATGCACATCCTTCGAGTGATTCAAGACTCGCAATGTACTTAAAGTGTTGTCAGGCATGTCTCCCTCATCGTAAACTCAATTGTGGCGGCGTTCTCAATTCCTCACAACCATTTGGCAGCCTTGCTGCTTGAAAACAATTAAAATGTTTGGAATTCCTCCCATACTGCTGAATGCTGCAAGCCCCTCTTCCAAATGCCAATAATTGCAATGCACATAACGGCTTGGAGGCTCAATGGCGTGTAGCTCCATACATACCCCTCTTTCCACTGGCAGCCATGGTGCTCCAGAATGAGGGGGAGCCAGCAGGGCTCGAAAACAAATTTCCTCAAACGCCATCTCTACAAATAAAGAACAGGCACAGACACAGCACATTCTGTTTTATTTCAAACGATGCTTGTCATGTAACACGATTCAGCCAGGAACCAGCCTTGTTCACACACAGAGTGCCATACACCATTCGCTTTTTATGCTGTGACGTGTAGTGCATAACATCCACACCTAACTCGACAGTTGGAGGAACAGGAAAGGAAAATTCAAAACGCCACTGTGATTCTCATGATGAGGCTCAAACCTTCTCACTCACTATTGTCAATTGCAGAGTGAGTGGGTGTGTGAGTGGCTGTATGGGTGAGTGAGTGGGTGCATGAGTGGCTGTATGGGTGAGTAAGTGAGTGTGAGAGAGGCTCTAGGGTAACTATGTGCTTGTCTCAGGGACTGTTTAGGTTATAGAGTTTATGAGTTTATGAGTTAGTATCTGTATGAGTAAGTAGTGGGTGTGTGTGTGTACTTATATAGGTGAGTGGGTGTGTGAGTGTCTCTACGCTTGAATGAGTGGGCATGTAAGTACTTGTATGAGTATGCAAATGGGTATGTGAGAGGTTGTATAAGTAGATGTGTGAGAGGTTGTTGGGGCTGTGAGTGGTTGTGTGAGTGGTTCTGTGGATGATGTCATCAGTGATGTCATTTGAGATGTCATCAGTGATGTCATTTGATACGTCATCAGTGATGTTATCTGTGATGTCACTGACCATGTCATGAGTGATGTAGTACGTGAGATCATAATCAGTGCATTGCTGGGGCATAAGGTATAGTTAGCATAGGTAACTATACTTGCTGAATTTCAACGGTTTTGAACAAGTGAAATCTCAGCCTAACCATAACGTCCTGTAAACTTTGTTTTTTTCAGTGCATTTCTAAGGTTTTGTTGATGCTATTTCCCAACTATAATGTCCCTGTGACCTTTGTTTTTTTCAGTAAATTTCTAAGTGTTTATTTATTTTTTATTTAAATCTATTTCCTAACTATAACGTCCCTGTAACCTTTGGTTTTTTCAGTACATTTCTAAGGTTTTTTAATTTCTTATCTTTACTGTAACCTATCATTTTTGAGAGTGGGTGTGTCAGTATCTGTGTAGGTTGCTGTTTTGCTGTGTGAGTGACTGTATGGGTCTCTGAGTGGGTGTCTGAGTGATTATATGGGTATATGAGTGTGCGTGAGTAGCTGTACAGGTCTGTGGGAGGGTACATCAGTGGTTGTATGAGTGGATGAATGAGTGGATGAATGAGTGTGTGAGTGGGTGTGTGTGTTTGTGAGTGAATATCAGAGTAGTTTAATACCTGTGTTAGTGGGTGTCTGAGTGTTGTGTCGCTGTGGATTTAAAATACGGTTGAAAACTTGAAAATATAATCTAGAAAGAGGGGAAAGGAAAGCATCAACAGTGAAGATATATATGACAGGCAAATGAAAGCACTTTATGAACTACTGATATAAAGGTTAAGTATCAGGAGAAATGGAAATAAATAAATGAAAATGTACTTAAAAATGAGGGAAAGAGCAACATTAAATAGTATAAAAGAGAGAAGTTGAAGTAGTAGTTAGTGGAAGTTGATTTAAAAAGAAAGTGAAGTTAGGGGAAATGTATTATATTTATAAAATTTTTATAAAGTATTTTTGAGTTCCGTGGTTCCTCTACGGTACCGCAAACACAGAAGGGCCATACTCTAGGGTTTTTGTTCCGAACACGTCATCGGAATGAATCTGCGTTTCTGACCCATGCATTCGTCAAATAAAAAAATAAATGCTTTAATGATATAGGAGACTCTATTGCATCTACCATAAGGCAACACATATTTGGAAGTACAAAGTATCAACAGTATTTTTTTTTTTTAAATACCTGTTTTTACTATTTCGGTGAACCCGCAAATCTGCAACTTGCAACCGCGGGTTCACTCAATATAAGAAGGATATTCTCCCATTCTATTGGTCCATATACAAATACACCTAGTTTTGATTAGGACCACTCCGTAAAGCAGGTATTGTTCTCCAAACTGTTGTGGGAGAAGCATTGCTTCAAATATCTTGCAGTTGACTTAGTTTAACAATGCCTGAAGGGAGTGCTCCATCTGAAAACTGTGAAGTTAGTATGTATGAAGAAGAACTGCCCTCTTCTTCTAGGAAGGAGAGTGAGGTGAGGCAGTTGTTTAGTATACCGTCTGTAGAGAAGAAGGTATCTGCAAGGATCGTGAAGTGTAATCTTTGTGGGAAGGAATTATCTTGTGACACTCCCAAAAAGTACAGCCATGGAACATCATGTATGTGGAAGCACATGAAGACCATACATTAATGGTCTTTTCTGTGGATGGTGAGGGAGAGGGCGTTAAGTTCTGCAGATGGTTCTGGTAGTGCGACCTCTTCTGGAAATAGCAGTGCTTCAGAAATTACTGTGCCAGCTGCCTTGGGAGGCATGGTAACAAACTGTGCCACCTGCCACAAGCTTGTGGCATTGAAAGTGCAGAATGTTTCAGATTTTTTGTTCACGTTATTAACCACGGAGTATGTCTGAGTGTATTGCAGGCTGCCTGAGTGTATATATGAGTGAGTTTCTGAGTGAGCCAGTAAATGTGTCTGTGTATTTGCTTGCCTCTGTCAGTATATATATGAGTGTGTCTGAGTGTATGTATGAGTGAGTGTCTGAGTGAGTCACTCATTGCATCAACGTGTGCTTGGGTGTCTCAGTATGTGTATAAGTGTGCCCCGGGGTGTCTGAGTGTATGTATGAGTGAGTGTCTGAGTATGAGAGTGAATGTATCAGTGTGTGTTTTGGTGTATTAGTATATGTATGAGTATGTCTAAGGGTGCTTTAGTGTATGTATGAGTGAGTGCCTGAGTTAGTTAGAGAATGCATCAGTGTATTTGCTTGGCTGTGTCAGTATATGTATGAGTGTGTCCTGGGGTGTTTGAATGTATCTATCATTGAGTGTCTGAGTGAGTCAGTGAATGCATCAGCGTGTGCTTGGGTGTGTCAACATATGTATGAGTGAGTCCTGGTGTATGTATCACTGAGTGTGTTCATGACTCAGTGAGTGCATCAGTGTGTGTGTGTGTGGGTATATGGGTGTGTCAGTATATGTATGAATGTGTCCTGGGGTGTCTGAGTGTATGTATGACTGTGTTTGTGAGCATGTCAATGATGTATGAGTGTGTACATGGGTTTCTCAGTATATGTATCAGCTGTGTTACTGACTGTATGAGTGTATTCTGGAATTTCTGGGGTGTATAAGTGTATGTATGAGTGAATGCTTGAGTGAGTCAGTGAATGCATGAGTATGTGCTTGGGTGTATCAGTATATGTATGAGTGAGTCCCAGGGTGTCTGAGTGTATATATCAGTAAGTGTGTGAGTGACTCATTGTGTGTATGTGTGTCAGTGTATGTATGACTGCGCCCCAGGGTGTATGAGTGTATGCCTCGATGTTTCAGTGCATGCAACAGTGTCTGCTTCAGTGTGTGCTTGGGTATATTACTGTTTGCATCAGTGTGTGCCTGGGTGTGTTAGTATATGAAGTAGTGTGTACCTGGGTATGACAGTATATGCATGAAGGTGTGCCTGGGTGTGCAAATGCATGTATAAAAGTGTGTCTGGGTGTGTCAGTATATGCAAAAGTGTGAGCTTGGGTATGCCAATGTATGCATAAGTGTGTGGCTGTATGTGTCAGTGTATGCATGAGTGTGTGCCTGCATCTGTTAGTGTATATATGAACATGTATCTGGGTGTATCAGTGTAACCATCAGTGTGTGCATGGATGTGTCAGAATCTGTATTAGTGTGTGCTTGGGTTTGTCACTGTATGCAGAAAGGACTGACTTTATGTCTTATTGGATGTATTATGAAGAGTAAAGATAGAAATAGTCACATTACTGCAATAATTGGTTCCATTGATCTGTGGTAAAAGAGAGAAAACATAAAAATAAGTATTGTTACAGCTTATAAATTTGCATAGTAAAGTTTACGTTTCTGCAATAGAAATGTTCATGTTAATACAGCTGCATCATTGTAAAGCAGTTATACATTTAATTTAAACATTTACTTTTCCATTTTTTGTTGTTCACAGCTTTCATACTTGTACACTATAAACAATGTACTGTATGGGGCCTCATCCTTGAACAGTGGGAAAAAACATTCATGTAGATTGTAGAAAACAAAGAACTGCACAGTATGGCACTATAAATAATTGACACTAAGCATTACACCCACTACAAATAATTAATACATTATTTTATCTATAGGTACTGAACTAATTTAAAGAAACATATCAAAAAAGAATAAAATGTTATGATATTGCAAGTAGGCCATTGCTCAAGATAGATGTAAAGCACATTGGAATGTTGGACTCCGTGTTGAAGACATCACTCCTGGTAGGCCGATTGATGTCTTAAACACTGATGATCCATGAAGAACAAGCACTGTATACTACTTCAACAGAAATACTCCTTAGAACCTTGGTTGAGAAGAGAAGAGGTATGAATTTGGAAGTTTGAAAAGCAGTTTTTGTTTCAATGTAAGCTTGCTGTCATTGCATTCCGTCCATTCACTTACACTTCCTAAGTACACATTGTAGTGTCCTGAAGTTATACAAAGTTATTCATGAAAGATGATAGACACTGTAGTGTACGTTTTTCCAGAAATTGAAATGTGTCTTGCTTTGAAGTTTGTACTTTCAGTTTCCATTTTAGATTCATCTATCTGCATTATTGTAGCATTAATATAACATATTTCTCACTTCTCTGTAACTCTAATGTAGGCATACAATCTGATCTACCATTCAGGCAGGTCATATTTTGGTTGGCCTTTTAGATCACTCTGTCAAAAGGCACAGTTTTGGAATCCAGTAATGTTAAGTAGAGAAATTGTCCAGAATTGATTTGAGTGGTAGATGTAAAAGAGCAATCTTCACACTCATGATTCAATGTATAACTCAGTCCAAATAAGTCATCAATATTTACTTCTTTTTGTTCCATAACTCCAAGCATGACCATTATAAATTCCTGTGCATCTTGTTGAGTGTTGACAGTAAACAATACAGATCCAGAATATATGTTTACTAGATCTTGAATGCTTGAAGCAGAATGTACTACAGTCCTATCACTACGTAAATGATGCAGCAATTTATACAGTTGAGAGCAGAATCTGTTGTCTGCTTTATGTTGAATTGCTTTTATAAGATGCAGTAAATTGAAGAGTACACTGAGAACAACATTACTATAGAAGTTGACACTATTACTATTTTCCAACTGGAAAACCATAATATCTCCCTCATTTTCCAGATTTTTCTTGTTAACACCTTCTTCCTTCTCGTTCTTTTGATTCTTTTGAGTTACCTCCATCAATTCTTTTGTAAGCTTCTGCTTAGGTCAGATTATCTGTTTCTCATAAATAGGATACTGTCCTAAGTGATGAGCATATACACTAATCCGATTGTACTCTCTGGCACAACTTGCATTAGCACTAACTTTCTTTTCATCAAAATAAACCAAAAACAAACTGGGCAATGTTCTAACTCAAGACAATGCTACATATGACATACCTTCTTTGAATACAGTACTTCCAATATTAATAAAAGCTGCATCTATACTTAAACTTTGCAATTTATGGATAGTTACAGCATACGCTAGAGAAAGTGGGAACTGCTGTCTTCTGACAGTTAAGTCTTATACAAGCAAACAATGTACAATACATCGGCTAATCTGTTTCACGCCATTCATTTGATCACATTTTATGAATAAGTATTCAACATCATCCCTATTAGAAAAATTTATGAAATCAATCACTTTACCCATAGTACCTTTTACTAATTCTTCCTCAACATTTGAATGACGCCGCAAAATTACTCTAGAGTTTTTGCACAAGCAGGAACACTTTTCTAATCCTGCATTCCTAGATTCAGATTTCTCCAACGAATCCAATTTTGCTTGCAGTTTTCCACATAGTAGTATTGTCACTCCCTGGTGGTCAATCTTGCCAATAGCTTTGAGTTCCAAAATGTCTTGTTTTAGTTATTGTTCATTAAAATTGGAGCACTCTTTAAGCGTAGGCATTAAACATAGATTTTCCTTCTTCAATGAAATTGAACATTAGCTTTACTGCTGTGTCCTTAGAGGAGAAACGTTTTTTGATAAGTTGACCTTTTAAGGTACATTTCCCCTCCTTTGTCAGAACTCCTACTCTAATTACCTTTAGAATATTCCCATCTTCCATGTTGGATGCTTGATGCATGTTCCTCACTAGTTCCTTGTATTCAAAGTTTAGCCAAATACTTACATTTCCAATACTCCCTAAAGAATTACACATTTCATCATGCAGAAGTGTCTTGAAAACAGGCTGTCCTTTCACTGGGGTTAGTTGTAGGCCTGGGCGGTAAATTCCGTTCCGCTCACGGAATTTGGGTAATTTAGCGTTCCGTGGAGAACGCAAAATTACCAAAAATTCCGCGATCCGCGGCTTCGCGGAATTTTTTGCTTGTTCGCGCTTTCAAAATGCGTGTTCGCGAGATATTTCTCCCCGAGCACGCAAACAGCGTTCGCGAACAGGAAAAAAGCATCGCGAACGGGCGGAACAAGCAATTCCGCGTGTTTGCGGAACTTTTGCGTGCTCGCGGAGATTTTTTACCGTTTCGCTGAGCTTTGCGTAGCGCGACTACGCAAATTCCGCCCACCCCTAGTTAGTTGCAATAGGTCACCAAACACAATTAAGGGCCTGATTACAATGTAAGTTGGAAAGCCTTCGACCGCTGGTCGGAGGCTTTCCGACTTACATCATTGGTTTAAAATCTGACAGCCTTTTACAATGAAGGCTGATGGATTTGAAACCGGCCGGTCGGACCGACTAGCTTCTGATGGGCTCAAGGAGCCCGTCGGCCAGTCGGAGGCTGCTCAAAATCCCCTATGTATGGCATTTACGTCGTGGTGATTATAATGTCGGTTTCCGACAGTCTTTTCATGTCGGGCTTTCAGACATGAAAAGCCCATCTGAAAGCAACTTTGGGGGCCCTGGGGCCCCCTTGCCACAGTGGCTTCCAGTTGGAGGGCTGGGGGGCACCTATTATGCCCCGTGTTAATCCTGGGTTAATCCCTAATGGTGCCTGCCACTCAGTGCAGGGATTAACAAAAACACCCATTTCTCTATGGGAGCTTGTGCTACGGCCGCAGCACAAGTTCCCACAGAGAAATGGGAGTAGGCAACCGCACCATGTGCGTTCGCATTGTAACGGCAGTGTCAGGACTGCCGACCGAAGGTCGGTCAGTTCGGTCGGCAATCCCGAGACCGCAGCGATGTCACGTCCGCCGGGCATCATAATCAGGCCCTAAGTGTTTTTCTCCAAACACCTCATCTTACTCTGTTCTTAAAATCTGTTGCATTCTCAAATGAGCGAAGGCAAGCATTAAGTTTGAGACCATGCTGATTAAAAGCTTGAGTTTCCTCAATACTCTAGACACCTCATGACAAGCTTCACCGGATAACTTCTGGTATGCTAGTTTATTGTCAGGTTCAGCAGGTAGCATTAGCAATTGATGCAGAGTAATTCCTTTAATAATGTGTGCAGCTAATCCAGTTGGTGCCGTCACTACACACAATAAATTTGATTATGTTGTCCTCTGTAGGTTAGCAGTAAGAACTTTAATAAAAAAGCTTTTCCCGGTTACCAATGATGTATAATAGTATCTGCTTAAACGAAAAGCATTCACATTCTTTCTTGTCGTGCAGAAGTCCATGCTCTATTTTATATATTACTTGTTTAGCTGTGCTACCAAAGGTTCAAAATCAACACCTTCCTCTCTTGCTTGTTGCATTGCAGTCTCCACCTCATTGGTGGCTATGGCTGCTTCATTTTGAATAACTGGTTGTCCAAGAGGATCTTGAGTCAGTGGTCTAGAACTTTGGCTGCTTTGTGAACTCTCCTTAGCTATCTCAGCAGCAATGGTTTCTTCCCATTCAATCTAATCTTTCAACATTTGTAAGTAGTTTTGCAGACTGAACAATGAATGCTGTCTTTTACAGCGTTGAATGAATCTTCGTAGCAGTCATAATCTCCAAGTAGTTCTGATTCAACACGCCAAGGCTTGAAGCGTTGTAGAAGTGCCAAATAGAAAAACTCTCTTCTGTCTGGAGTTTGACAACTTAGTTTTCCCTGGTTAATTAGATTTCCTTTTGCATGCTTCACCAAACAACCATCATATTCAGCTACTGCATATTTTCCTTCTTCTGTGTTTTCTGTTACGTTGCTTCCGTATGCGTAGTGTTGAAGTACTTCATAAAGGGACATGTTTTCCAGATGTGGACTCCTTCTTGGATAGTACGTATCCAACATATTTGATTTCAAAATGTCTGTACTTTCCAGGTCGAATTCTGCTAGATGCTGAATTTCCGGGTATTACTTCACGGCTCTATTTCATGTGCTTGCAAGTCCTAGACTTACCCAAACAATTCCCCTTGACTTTGAGAACAAACTGGCCGAGTTCAACCAGTCGCAGCACTCATAGGAACCCATCTCCTTATGGGAAAGCATTACCTTTCTTGGTTAGAGTCTTTCCTGCAGAAATCTCCCCCCACATCTCCTTCATCTCTATCATCTCTGACTTTGTAACATATGAAGTAACATACCGAGCAACAGCGATGGAGTTGTCTGCAACAAATTGTAGAGCCATTTTTGCATTCCATATCTTCAGAAAAACAGGGTTGTAGTCATTAACATACTTGGAAGCCTCTGTTCTTCTGAGATTGTATGAGTTTTTCTGTGATTACATTGTCAGTGTATGTCCGACTGCAGACAATAAGCTGTTCACTCTCCCCTGAGAAATGATAGGTTATGGGAATCCAAATCAACATCTCGTGTAAGATTTTCCTTTGCATGTGTATTTTCAATAACAGTAATCCCCACATCTATTTGTTTGGAAGCATATAACTTGCTGTCTCAAGCACTTTTCATCACTGTCTTTTGGGATGGTGCATGTCAAATACTTTTCTATGAAGGACAAGACGGACTTATCACTGTCTGTTCCAAATGTCAGTGCATCTTCTATCCATAACAGCATGTGAATATGAGGAGCACCTCTTGCTTGGTACTCTTTTTGCCAAAAGAAATCAGTTATTTTGCCAAAAGGAAGATTTCTTTTGTTGCAGATGAAAGACAGCATGTCTACAAACATTTGCAGGATCCAAGGAGCAAAGCTCGCCTGCTGTCTTGATATTGACATCCTTAATGTTTGAGTTCGCTTCTCTCAAAAATTCAAGCAGGTCATCTCATGCGTACTCAGCACAAATGAGTGTCAGAAACCAAATAGGTGCAACTAGGTTTTTCAACATACATTTGAATTCTCCATGACAATGGTACCAATATGTGTTGGTGCCACACTGGCACGCCATCAAGTTAATCAAGTAATACTCCAGGTTTTCATCATTTTCATAAACTTTCTCCACAAAATCCTTTGCAGAAAGATGAACTCCTTTTTTTAGTATGTGGTTTTCAGCATATGAAAGTCCAGACAAGTCACTCTCAAACAGTAGATGGAAAATCCATGGAGTGCACTGGCGAAATCATGAATCTTCTGACTATAATCGTGTTGACTGGTATGCAGCTGCTGGTGTCTGTATCGGGTGGTCCTTATAGCAGCCACCTGCTCCAGTAGGAAATAGTTGTGGAAAACAGCGAGCCTCTAAAGTTTTTTCCCTGACATTCATGGGAGCTCCTTTTGCTTGTTTAATCTGAAAGAGATCAATAGCATCCCCGACGATTTGTTTAGAATGCAGAGGATGGATGCTATTGTGTTCATAAATTTCTTTTGATCTCAATTGGTCCACCTTTTCAATCTGACCACTTAATAGTAATGTTTCTTCCTCCATATGTGTAATATTTTCTACCAGGTATAATATTACTTTTTACTTTACTAACATCCACCAACTCTTGCCATATTGTTTTGCTCTTAGTAGGGACACCATTTACTTGAAAAATAAGTTGCCCGTCTAAATCTATCTGTACCCCTATAGTTTCAATATTCTTTTTGAAATCTAATGGCAAGTATACAACTCTACCTTTAAGACCCTTCTGAAGCTGTGTCAGAGGTTATCTCCTAGTTTTTGGTTCTATACAAACAATAGCTTGGAAAGGATAAATGCATTGTATAAGAATTGATTCTTAAACATTCAAATCTCAAAGTTATTGTGGAATTAAAACTCATTCTAACTTGTTATGTACTGCTCTAGCTGGCTTTTTATTTTTCTCTAACTTATTATAGCAATAAATAACAAATAACTATATAGCAATCTCTTGCCATTTATCTCTGCTCTCCCGTTCAGTTTGTGAGTACATAACTACATTACAAGTTTGACTTTTGTAGTGAGTGCATCAACAACAAATACAAACACAGTTTGGTTTCTCTAAACAAACTGTGTTAAACTTTGCAATCTCTTGTGCAAAGTTTTCAATAATAATTCCTGTATCCTGTTCTTCTACACCTCCAATAATCAACTGGTCATTTTCTCTAGACTCCTCTTGAGAACCAAAGAAACAAAACTGAATCTCTTCACAAACTTTTTCTACTTCTTCTACTGTACAATGCAATACAAATCTATTCATTTCTCCTACACATAAGGCAGGGGTTTTTACATAGTAAAGTCTCCTAACCAAATTTCAAATTTTAGAGTGGTGAACAGCTAACATCTTAAAATGATGAAAGGTGCTTCTACAAACGTTCCTCAAAAGACATGCCAGTGAATGTCCCTGTAAAATAGTATACTGCCTCAGTTTGCATGGATCTAATCCTTGCAAAATTGCAATTTTCTGTTTCACACTTCTGCATGGAAAGTCATGTAGGAAAGTTCTTAATAAATCAATTGATTCCCGATGAACACTACAAATACTATTGCAGTTCCATTTGTATACTAGGGCCTGTCTAAACCTTCCTTGCACCTCTTCAGCTATCACTTCCTCTACATTTCTAGCAACCATCTCCTCTTTTGTAACAGGAGTACCATCTTTTGCCTCGTAACAACGACAAGTTATATCAACTGCATGCACTAGTATGCTCCCTTGCAAATAGCTTTCCTCATTAAAATAAGGTTCTGCTTCCAGTCACCTTTACACATTTTGCAAAAATGAGTTCTATTGATAAGCATTTTTGTTTGGGTGTTTTCTTCATACACAATACAGTTTTGTCTAGTGTCCTCATTCGATTCAAATTAAGATAAACAGTTTCCTCTTCAGAGCAAACACTTTGTCAATGATGCTCTTAATATGTTGCTTTTGTTTAAATGCAGCACTTCTCCTCTTATGTTTCTTCCTTCTTTCTATCAAAATCTGTATTACTCTAGTCCAAACCATTTTAGCTCATAACTCCTTTAACTGTTTCTGTCTCCTTGACAAACTCCCTCTTTTCTTAGAACATTTCCTACTGTCAGAAACATGTACTCCGTGCTTTTTTCAGTTGAAGTGAAAACTCCATTTTTAGTTAAGACTTTACCCTCATTCTGCATTTTATGACATGTTTTTTTCAGAAACTGCTTAGTACTCTTACCAACTTCTCTTTCTTTCCTCAGGATATTCTCCACCTTATTTTCTTTTTCTTTCTCAGTTTGAATATGGCAATACTGTTTCCTCTGCTTCTTTCTTCTTTGTCTCTTGTCAGGCATGGTCATTCTTCTACTTTATTTAAAAGTGTATATCTGGAAAAAAATAAACAACAAATTAACAACTACCTTAATTCACTTTATTACTAATTCACTGAGTGACAGGTCCATTCTATACTCTATGGTTTGTAAATAGTTATAGAACAGATAGTTTCCTTTTCTTCTCTGCTCTCTTTTCTATAGTAGGCAGATGTAGGCAGATGTAACTGTACATCCATCTACCTCTCTTGGGTATAGGCATCAGTGATACACTGATTATATTGCTGTATATATTAATGTGTGTTTCCCCTTATACATGACTGTTTCACTCAGTCTATTATGGTGTGCCTCACGCTATATCTGAGCCTCTAAATTCTAGTACTATTCTTTAACTGTCTATGTTTATAGATCTTTTACTCTCTACCATGGTGTGTTTCTCCCTGCATTACTGTGTCTGGTGTGGTTTTCTGAGTATCTACCGCTATGTTCATACCATGCACTATTACCCCATTACTATGCACCTGTCTGTATAAGTGTGTTACTCTGTGCACAATGTTATACTTTAATGTCTCAGTCTATGTTTCACTATCTTTGAATATCTTAGTATATGCATCATATTCTCTCTAGCTTTGTCAGGATACACTTCACTATGTACCTACTTATATATCACTGTATACATCAGAATCTGTCTAGATGTGTTACTCTACACTTCAAGTTCTACCTCACTGTTAGTGTATGTTTGGCCCTCTTAGTGGATCCATAAGTGGATCTTTATGTATGAAAGAGTATAAATCACACTATACCTGTCAACATTACTGTAAGCAACAGTGTGTGCCAGGTTGTCTTAATCTATATATTAGGGCATACCTGTGTGTATTAGTATATTAATGACAGAATGCCTGGGTATCTCACTACTTACATTACTATTTCACTGCTTGTGTCTGCATCTACATTGGTGTATATCTGCGTTCTGTTCCTCTTCACAATTTTTTTTCTTTTTCGCTGATCACTCTACTTTTCCTTATTTTAATGATATACTCTCTTTTACTTTTTCGAAACATCCTACTCACATTTATCCACTTTATATACAGTTATTCTTTCTCAATCAAATATTTTTTCATGCTGCACCTTAATTCACATACCTATTAAATGTGATTCTTGCTCTGCATCTTTGTTCCTCAGTATCAGTTGGAGTATCTCCTTTTAGAAAGTACACATAAACAAACCACAAGAATGGTACCCCATTTCATACAAGGGATCCATTAATGGCAACCTTTTCAACTTTGCTTTCAAGGTTACAGCAGCTTTTAACAAATAGAAACACTTCTTTGATATTTTACTAATAATACAACTCTTCTGAATGGTCAGAATTCTTAACCCTTTCTTACACTCCTCTAAAGAAAACCCAATTTGAGAGGTGTTTTGGGCAAGTCTGCGAATCCACCACAGCGCTCAGCGCGGCCCTCCGTGTAACCTCACGGTGGATCGATAGATCCACGCGGCAAACCGAAATCTTTTTTTAAACCTTTTCCTAAACACTATCACTCACACACCACTTGCTATTAATGCCTAAATTTAGAGTTAAACACTCCATATTCACCAATACTTCTAATACCACTCGCCCTTCACAAATATATTCTAGGCTTTCTCTTTCCTCCCCCCCCCATGTTCCTGTACCTCTGATACCATGGTGACCAATACTGTAACAGTCTCTGCTAGCAGTAGGTCACAAGTTCAGAACAGTTTCTAGAGCAGCTTGCTAACTTTTAAACGAAATACAGCAGGTGTGGTTGACTGTATGAAATTAGAAACATATCCCAAACACCATTACTTCTTTGTAATATCTGCACAGCCAATCACACATGTACATATTTTAACTGAATATCAGAACCTACATTTAACCATTAGCATATTTACACCATCCAATCAAATGTTATGTTTTCAATTTTCCTTGCTAGGGTCTTTTTAACTGCCTTCATTTTGAAAACGACCTTATTCAGCTACTGCCTTCTCCTGTGTGCTACTGCTCCATCCTTTGAAATGGTTACAGTGTGGATTGTGGATCATAGCTTTGTGCATTGGGCCAGAGAGTGTGCCAGAAAGAGTGGCATTGACAGGGACCTGGGATTGCCTAATGTGGATATTACATAGGTTGGCCAGAGAGGGTTAAAGTGGCATCAATTGTTTCCATTGGTTGAAAGGATTATGGATTGCCAACATCCAGACCTCCTGATTATGCACTGTGCTGGCATTGTCCTTGGCACACTGAGTGGGGCAGTATTGGAAATCCTAATGAAGAATACCTTTGGTCAATTGATGAAACTTTCCGCACACTGCCTTGTTGTTCTACATCATTTACCAGAGGCATAAATGGAAGTGGTCAACTAAACTTTGTCCACAGATAGACAAAGCTGCGCTTTGACATGGATGGGATTTACAGACCTGATGGAGGGCATTTTACAGAGAAAGGCAACAGGGTGTTCCTGAACAACTTGAAATACTGCATCCTGTTTTATGTGTAGTGATCACATACACACAATAGACACAAAGGCTCTTATCAGAGCCACCCTATTTCCCAAAAACGTGTTCTTTGTAAATCCTTTTTTATTAATTTTTTCTCTACTCCGCGGATTTATCGCAGATCCGCAAACCAAAAGCACACATTCAATAGCTAACAGCTCATTTAGGATTATGTGTGTAACAGTGTCTGTATGGACATCTCAGTGTGTGGGTAAGTCTCTATATGGGTATGTGAGTGGGTGTGAGAGTATCTGTATGGGTATGTGACTTGGTGTGAGAGTGCCTGTATGGGTTTTTGAGTAGCTGTGAGAGTGTATATATGAGTATGTCAATTGGTGTGAGAGTATATGAATGGGTATAAGTGTGCTTATGAGTGTCTCTATGCATATGTGAATGGATGTGGGAGTGTCTTTATAGGTGCAAGTGTGGGTGTGACAGTGCCTGTATAGGTATGTGTGTGACTGTGACAGTGTCCATATAGGTGTATGTGTGGGTGTACAGTGTCTTTATGGATATGTGAGTGTGTGGGTAAGTGAGTAAGTGCTTGTATGGGTATGTATGTAGGTGTGAGATGTGTGTATGAGTGTAGGTATGGGAGTAACAGTATCTATATGGGTAAGTTGGTGTATGGGTAAATCTCTGTATGGGTATGTGAGTGGGTATGAGAGTGTCTGTATGGGTATGTGAGTGGATGTGAGACTACCTGTATGGGTTTGTGACTAGGTGTGAGAGTGCCTGTATGGGTATGTGACTGGGTGTGAGAGTGTCTGAATAGGTATGTGAGTGGCTTTGAGAGTGCCTGTATGGGTATGTGAGTGGGTGTGAGAGTATCTGTATAGGTATGTGAGTGGCTGTGACAGTGTCGGTGTAGGTGTGGGAGTAACAGTGTCTATATGGGTAAGTTAGTGTGTGGGTACATCTCTGTATGGGTATGTGAATGGCTGTGAGAGTGTCTGTATGGGTATGTGAGTGGATGTGAGAGTGCCCATATTGGTTTGTGACTGGGTGTGAGAGTGTCTGTATAGGTATGGGAGTGGCTGTGAGAATGTCTGTATAGGTATGTGAGCGGGTGTGGGAGTGTCTGTATAGGTATGTGAGTGGCTGTGACAGTGTCTGTTTAGGTGTAAGTGTGGGTGTAACAGTGTCTGTATGGGCATGTGAGTGGGTGTGACAGTGTTTGTATAAGTGTAAGTGTGCGTGTAACACTGTCTGTATGGATATATGAGTGTGTGGGTGAGTGTTTTATGGGTATGTAAGTGGGTGTTAGAGTATCTGTATTTTTTTGAGTTACATGAGATCCAAGGATCCGTCTTGGAATTACATAGGGGGGCGCACTGAGCCCCATGATGGGTCTGCAGTTCTCGCGAGTGGCATAAACATTTTTCAACACATGCTTGCCCTTCATTTCTAACATACACAAGGGGTCAGGAAAGCTCTCACCTGACCCCTTCACTTAATATTCAACCATGTTTTCAGCCCCGGGGACCATTTCCAGAGATATCAAATTGCAGCCGCAACTTTTCTGTGAAGGTGCGGCCAGCCAATCGCAACCCTACTGTGGTGCGTGGACCTGCAGATTCTCCATTGGTAGATCTGCACCCCTAAATATACAAATTTTGATTTTGGTTAATATCTCTATAACTACTGAATGAATCTATACCAAATCACAAAAAGCACTCATTCTGGACCAACAGCTATTTTGGGGGAAAATCACTTGTAGATTCGTCAAACAGCAGCAAAGATATAGGCAAGTCAAAAAAAGTATTTTCCTATGGAAACTAGGTCTTAACTATAACTTCCTACTGTTGACCGTCAGTAGGTTATTTATTTATATATATATGTATATATATATATATATATATATATATATATATATATATATATATTCACTGAAAAAACCGTAGGTTTCAGACATGTTATAGTTACAAATTAGCATTTAAAAAACCTTTGAAATTCACTGAAAAAACCATAGGTTTTAGGGACGTTATAGTTACAAATTAGCATTTAAAAACCTTTGAAATTCACTGAAAAAACCATAGGTTTTAGGGACAGTTATAGTTAGTTGGACATTGCACTCGTACAAAACCCGTGAAATTCCCCCGTTATAGTTAGTTCAGCTAACTATAACTCGCACCTCGCAATGCACTGCTGATGACGTCACATATTACATCACTCCTGACATGGTCAGTGACATCACTGATGACATCACTGATGACATCTCAAATGACATCACTGATGACATCATCCAGTGACTGTGTGTTTCTGTAAAGTTTAAATATTTTTTATATATATAGGGAAAGGCGTATTGAAGAATGAGTGGGTGTGTAAGTGTCTGTATGGATGATTTAGTAGGTGCGTGACTAATTCTATAAGTGAGTGATTAAACGTATCTTACTGAATGCATGGGTTAGTGACTAAACTGGGTGAATGTCTGTATCTGTCTGTTGCTGTGTAAGTGGCTGCATGGGTTTGTGAATAGCTACATGAGTGTCTATAAGAGTTATTGATTTGTTGTCTGAGTATCTGTATGGGTGCCTGAGTGTTTGTGTGGATGGGGTGTGTGCGACTGTGCATAGATGTGTGAGTGGGTGATTCACTGGGTGGATGGTTTCAAGAGTGCATCTGTGATAGACTGTATGGGTGGGTAAGTGTGTGTAAGAGTGTGTTAGTGAGTGAATGTATGTCCCAGTGGTACATGTGTGAGTAACTACATATGTGAAAGGCAGTATATATGTGTGTTGGAGTATATAAATAGCTATAAGCGAGAGTGAGTGATTGTGATAGTGGCTGTATGGATGAGTGTGTGCTTGTATCAGTGATTGTATAAGAGCGTAACAATGTGCTAGTATTTGTATGATTAAGTGAGCTGGTGTGTGTATAACTGTATAGGTGAGTAAATGGCAGTGTGTTTAATTATTTGCATGACTGACTAGGTGTGTGAGTACCTCTATGGATGAGTGGCGGTGTTTGAGTGTCTATATAGGAGTAAGAGTGCATATGATAGTCCTGTATTGAGTGACCATAAGTATGAGTGACTGTACGGGTGAGTGAGTGGATGTGTGTGTGTAGACCTAAGAATCAGTGAGTGGGTATGTAGTTATTGGTGTTGGAGTGTCTATGGTTTTGCGAATGGCAGTCTGTAATTTAGATTGGGTGTATCAAAGGTTATATTAGGGTGTGAAGAGCTGCATCAGATTATCACGTGGATGATGTCATCAGTGATGTCATTTGAGATGTCATCAGTGATGTCATCAGTGATGTCACTGACCATGTCATGAGTGATGTAATATGTGACGTCATCAGCAGTGCATTGCGGGGCGCGAGTTATAGTTAGCTGAACTAACTATAACGGGGGAATTTCACGGGTTTTGTACGAGTGCAATGTCCAACTAACTATAACTGTCCCTAAAACCTATGGTTTTTTCAGTGAATTTCAAAGGTTTTTTAAATGCTAATTTGTAACTATAACGTCCCTAAAACCTATGGTTTTTTCAGTGAATTTCAAAGGTTTTTTAAATGCTAATTTGTAACTATAACATGTCTGAAACCTACGGTTTTTTCAGTGAATTTCAAAGGTTTTGTAAATGACAATTTTTAAATGTATTAATTGTTATATACATTTTTTTCATACTGATTTCGAAATTTTTTAGAAAACATTTTTTTTACATATTTTATTTTTTAAATTACATTGTAATTATATTATACATTACAAAAATACTTTCTCAGAATGAATTACTTTAGTTTAAATACTTTGCACATAGGCAATAGACTTTTAAGTACAGTAGTTACAGTTGTTGCAATGGGCAACACATTTTCAAACACAATGCAACATTCAGCTCAATGTGAATTTCTAGTTAAATGCAATTAGTTACTTTATGGATTACTTTTCTAACCACAGGACTGGATCCTAGATTCAGTCCTGGGACATCTCCTGTAAACAGTTGAGTAAAAGCGTTTTGGTTACAGTCGTGATTTTTAAGGAATATTATTGTACTTTAAAAGTTGACACTTAGAAACTTTTTCTCATAGAATGACCAATGTTATCCTATGGAAGGAAATTCACTTAGGAGGTAAAAACTGTTATCGTTACTTTTTGTTACTCAGTGTTGGATCCTGGATCCAGCACTGGTGCATCTCCTGTAAACAGTTGAAAGAATGCGTTTAAGTCATACAGGCGATTTTTAAGGAATATTTGTAGTTTGTGAAAATCGACACTTTGAAACTTTTCTGCTGAAAACCAGACAAAGGATTCCTATGGAGAAAATATAAGTTACTGGTAAGTACGGTTAAAATTACTTTTCAGGGTCAGTGCTGGGCTAAAAGATGCAGCACTGGGTTCTCTCCTGATAACAGGTGAGTAAATTGGAATTCGTACTTTGGTTGATTTTAGAGGAATATTATAAAGTTCCAAAACTCCACACTTAGAAGAATTTCCAAGTGAAACCAGTCAATGTTAGCCTATGAAGGAAATTCAAGTTACCGGTAAGTACGGTTAAAATTAATTTTGAGGATCAGTACTGGGCTGAAACATGCAGCACTGAGGTCTCTCCTGATAACAGGTGAGTAAATCAGAATTTGGATTTCGGCTGATTTTAGAGGAATATTTGAAAGTTCCAAAACTCCCCACTTAGAAGAATTTCCAAGTGAAACCAGTCAATGTTAGCCTATGGAAGGAAATTCAAGTTACTGGTAAGTACGGTTAAAATTACTTTTCAGGACCAGTACTGGGCTGAAAGATGCAGCACTGAGGTCTCTCCTGATAACAGGTGAGTAAATCAGAATTTGGATTTCGGCTGATTTTAGAGGAATATTTGTATGTTTCAAAAATCAAAACTTAGAAGAATTTCCAAGTGAAACCAGTCAATGTTAGCCTATGAAGGAAATTCAAGTTACCGGTAAGTACGGTTAAAATTACTTTTCAGGACCAGTACTGGGCTGAAAGATGCATCACTGAGGTCTCTCCTGATAACAGGTGAGTAAATCGGAATTCGTATTTCGGCTGATTTTACAGGAATATTTTAAAGTTCCAAAACTCCACACTTAGAAGAATTTCCAATTGAAACCAGTCAATGTTAGCCTATGGAAGGAAATTCAAGTTACTGGTAAGTACGGTTAAAATTACTTTTCAGGACCAGTACTGGGCTGAAAGATACAGCACTGAGGTCTCTCCTTATAACAGGTGAGTAAATCGGAATTCGTATTTCGGCTGATTTTAGAGGAATATTTGCACAATGGTGAAGGGAGGGCGGGGCCTGAGGTGACATCTGTGCAAACGCGCCCCGTGGCGCGTTTTAAGTTGGGGGATTAAGTCCCCTTGAATCCTGAGGGTCCCTAGGGGCCAACTAGCCCACCAGGAACCTCCAATATGCGCCAGGGGCTGCGTTGCTGAGACGTGTAGAGAGGCCACACCCCTTTTACACCTCTCTGCAACGCAGCTCTGTGGCGCTTTCTGGATGTACCTGTTGGGCTAGTTGGCCCCAGGGACCCTCAGGATTGAAGGGATTTAATTCCCCATCTTAAACGCGCCACGGGGCCTGTTTGCACACATGTCACCTGAAGCCCCGCCCCTCCCTTCACCACTGTGCAAATGAGCCCCGTGGCGCGTTTTTAAGTTGGGGGATTAAGTCCCCTTGAATCCTGAGGGTCCCCGGAGTCCAACTAGCCCACCATATACCTCCAAAGCGCCACAGAGCTGCGTTGCAGAGAGGTGTAAAAGGGGTGTGGCCTCTCTACACGTCTCTGCAAGGCAGCCCCCTGGCGCATACTGGAGGTTCCTGGTGGGCTAGTTGGCCCCAGGGACCCCCAATATTCAAGGGAATTTGTTCCCCTCTGCAAACGCGCCAGGGGCGCGTTTGCAGAGTGGTGAAGGAAGGGGCGGGGCCTGCGGGCCCGATCGTTTTTTTTTTGTCCCTGAAGGGGGCTGTGTGGCCCCCCTTCCTTTTTTCTCTTTTGGGCCCTGGGGACCCCATCCCCCAGGGCCTTACCCCTTTTTAATTTTTCAAAAAAAAAAAACGGGAAGGGGGCCGCGTGGCCCCCTTCCCTGGGCCTGTATTGGCCCCGGGGACCCCATCCCCCGGGGCATGGCCTCTATATTTATTATTTTGAGGGGGCATCGTGGCCCCCCTCCTCTGGCCATTTTAAGGCCCCGGGGACCCCATCCCCGGGGCCGACCTTTCCATTTAAAAAAAAAAAAAAAGAATTCTCTTTTTTGAGGAGGGGGCCGCGTGGCCCCCCTCCCGAGCCACTACTTGCCCCGGGGACCCCATCCCCCGGGGCTGGCCCTCTCCGTTGGGGACTGTGGGGGGTCCCCAATCCCCCACAGTCCCGCCGGCTCCCCACGTCCCTTGGGAGCCGGCATTGCTGTTCCACATGGGGAGCAGCTGACATGCTGCTCCCCATGTGGAAAAGCAATCGCTTTGGATATTGGAAGAGAGAGCAGGTTTTCCTGCCTCTCTTCCAATATCCAAAGCAGTTTGCTATGGCAGGACGGGAGCCGCGAGGCTCCCGTCCTGCCATAGCAAACTGCAGTGTCCCGGGGTAGGCACCCGGGACACTGCAGGAGCCGGCCCTGGGGGTGGTGGTCCCCAGGGCCATCAAGGGCTCCAGGAGGGGGCCGCGCGGCCCTCCTCCCATTCAGTACACAGCCCCGGGGAGGTGGTGGTCCCGGGGCTCTGGGGGTCCGTAACGGACCCCCATATTAAAATGTTTAGTGCCCCGGGAGGTGGCGGTCCCCGGGCGTGTGGGGGCTGGAGCCCCCCACACTGGTTTTATTTTTAATTTAAAAAAGCCCCGGGAGGTGGTGGTCCCCGGGGCTGCGGAGGGCTCAGAGCCCTCCCGCACCATTTTTCAAAAAGCCCCGGGGGTGGCGGTCCCCGGGGCTTGGGGGCCCTTGAGGCCCCCACACATTAAATTATCCCCCCACCCACCATGCCCCCGGGACTTGGGCCACCCGAGGGCCAATAACATCGAGCGCGGGAGACCGCGCTTCGATTTTTTCGGCAGGATTCGCGCACCCTGAGCGCATCCTGCCGATTTTTTAAAAAATGTTTTGTTTTTTGCCCAGGGGGTCCTTGTGGGACCCCTGAGCAAACCCTAGGGGGTCAGGGTGTTTCTACCCTGCCCCCTTTGTGCGCTTTGCGCACTTGTTTCTGTCCCTCAGTTCTACCGAGGGACAAAATGGCTGCCAACATTTCCTGAATCGGAATGTTGACAGCCAGCTGACAGCCAATTAACATGCAGCTCGTGATCGGGACGGTGCGCGCAGGGTGCGCTGAGGGTACGCGGACCCTACTCGGCCATAGATATCACTAACTTTTTACTTTTCATTTTCTAGCAACTACTGAACGGATTTACACCATTTAACAAAAGGGTTCTTTCTGAACCAAGAACTACCTCTTTGCCAAATTTGGTGTAATTCCGTTCAGCAGTTCAGGCTGTAGCCGTGTCTAAAGTTTCCTATGGAAAAGTGCATGGGAAAACGTGTTTTGGGACCCCCTTTTCTCGGCCCCCGCTTGACGAATCCCCGAGACTTTCAGGGTAGGAGCGGACCGGAGCGGGCCACAAAGTTTGAAAATTTCGCGAAGATACGTCAACCGGCAAGAGAGTTATTTCAAATAGAATGTCGCAGATTTCCTATGGATAATAGGTTGTAACTATAACTATCTACTGGCGACTGCCAGTAGATAATATATATATATATATATATGTGTGTGTAACTGAGGTGAGAGAAGGACTTAAATGTAAATATGGGGGTTGCTACTGCTTGTACGATAGACCCAGTGGAAAACATTATGCCGAGACTGGCGCCTAGGATAACATGCCACTGGTCCGGTGAAAGCTTGTTTTCCACAAGATTGTGCATAGGGGATAAAAAAAATGTCACCTATGTTTTGCTAATATTTTGGTACACTCTTATTTACTTACACTATTGGCAATCACATGGTTGGCAATTACGATAACACATTGTCTCATGTTATGTATGGTGATAAGTCAAGTCAAAAGTAACCCTGGGCGGTGAAGTACGCTCCGCTCGCAGAGTTTGCGGAGTTTTCTGCACTCCGCGTTACGCGGATCTCGCGGAGTGCAGAGAAAATCCGCTTTTTTGCTCACTCGCGTTCCTCAACATCAAGTTGGCGACTGCGAGCGAGCAAAATAAATATCCTGGCGAGATTTTTCCTCGTTCGCGATCGGCAACATCAAGTTGGCGAGCGCGAGCGTGGAAAATAAACCTCCCGGCGAGATTTCTCAACGCGGGGGGTCAGGTTTCTCATTGCGAGTGGTCACGTATGCTCGCGACCGCTCGCGATGAGAAACTGCCCGTTCGCGTTGAGAAAGCTGCTGCTCGAGTAAAAATCTACTCGAGCGGCAGAAAACAACCGCTTGTACTGTGCATGATGCCATTTGCAATGATTGTACAGTGCGGACAAGCATCCGGCACTGTGCAATCACCGTGAACAGCATTTTCCTATCGCACTACGCTGCTCGCGTAGCTCCGCGTAGCACAGCAGAGTTGTTTTACCGCTTCACGTAGCGCAACTCCGTGAACTATGCCCACCCTTAGTCAAAGATCTTTATTTCAGCCAGAAAAGCACAAAAAACACATAAATAGTAAAAACATGAAATAAAATGTTAAGAAGATATAAAACAACATGCACAAAGATCATCGCTCTATGGCACTTGCAATCAATAATAATGGACGACGCCATTCATATGTTGGTAACACTGGAAAATAAATAAGGTGCAGGCTATGAGCATAAGAATTTCTAAGATCATGGCAGGAGAACTCATTTCATATGGCTTACAATATTTGAAACAGTTGTGTACATCAATTATAGTAAAAAAAAACAATTGCATCAGTCGCCAGGCTCGCTAATGGGTGCAACATACATTTTTTGCCTCATCCTTCATATTCCCATTAAATACCAAGTGAGTGCAAAAACAGTTTACCAGTGTCAAATCTCAGCATCGTAAGAGCCTCGTTATATTCCCTTACTCCCAGGTTCTGACACAGTGGAATTTTCCAATGCCTCCTGCAATTCTTATAAACTAGGCAGAAAAACAAAATGTGCTCAATGGTTTTGTTGACAGAGCCAATACACAGGCACTGCCTGTCTAATCCCATCGGAGGACATGCCCCTTTGGCAGTGAAAGCATTAAGGGGCAGTGTTCCACAGCAAACTGCAGGTAAAGTTGCCTAGCCAAGGGAGGCTCAATATCATCCAGGAAATCATCCCTCATGTAGGTATCCTTAAGCGCAAAAAACAGCATTGATCAAGGTACCATGACTCTCCTGTCAATGAAGGAGGGACACCCTATAGGCTGTTTTAATGAGGGCCTTAGAAACATCCCCAGCCACCCGCAGGGTGGTCTTCACAAACTTTATCCATGGCATACTACTGAAGCCAGCATGGGAGAAAATGTCCTCCAGTCCTTTCCGGTATGACTCAAGCTCCAGGATCACCCATATCCTCCTCCGACAGAGCAGAGGGCGCATTCCCGCCATATCAGAGAGAGATCTTAGCTCAAGGTTCAACCTGAGGGTGAGCAAAGGAGTACTTATGGGTAGGGGTGGGCAGAACTTGCGGAGTGTCACTCCACGGAATTCCATGGAGTTAAATGAAAACTCTGTGAGATTCCACAGAGTGGGAGGAATTGGCATTCATGCAGGACCAAAACTATCATGGCCTCCCCCTCGGCCTCTACAGTCCATGTGGTAAGGAAAGATTTGTGTCTCGGCCCAGTTGTCTCTCATCAGCCACGCAAGACTGTAAACGGGTTGGATGATGGCACTGGCACTGCTCAGCATTTGCTTGGATGATGGCAAACGCAGACAAGGGTGCCATCAGCCGCTCCCTCCTTCTCACCTCAATTGAGAATATGGTACTCACTCACCCTCTCTTCTGCTCCAGCATGGCTGCAGCAGGTGAGGAACAGCGGCTGCTTCGGGGAGGTCTATGGTTCCTGCATGCATGCAGCAGTGGTTGCAGTTCTGTGGAGTGGGCAGCGTCAGTGCCGGCTCTACCGGGCTGTGGGAAGGAGAAGGTGGATGGGTTCAGTCTAGACAGGATGGAAACAGTGGGGCCGCTCTGCCCACACCTTTGTTCTTCTAGCCTGCATGGGATCCAAAGGGGAATGGTGTGGAGCAGCACCGGTGTGCCCCCGCCACTCTGTGCCACACACATGGGCTGCCAAAGATGCCATCCAGCATCCAGGAGAGGTGAGCGGGCTGCAGGGTCCCTCAGCACTGACCTGTGCCGGCTGCAAAGTAACGGCATGGTTCATCTCATCAGAGCAAGCCATATCTGCTATTGAAAAGTGACTAAAAACGTACCCAGTTCACCAAGTATATGACTACACAAAAAACTCTTACAGCCCCTACGCAAACAGTGGTGTCTCAATTCGAACTTCTCTCTCTATTCGGCTATGCTGCTGTACGGTAACGGAGTTCCTTTTGACAAAATTGCAGATAGTTTTCTGATGCTGCCAATGCGTTTCAAACCAAACAACTTACCTAGGAGTTGCTTATGTTACCCTGCCACACAGCAGGATCCAGCCTGCGTGGGGAGTATAGAGTAGACTTGTCCCATGTTACCTCAGTGCGCAGCAGCTGACACAATTACTATAGTATCCTCGTGCAGGTGCAATGGGTAATTAGGTTGTCAAGGCAATGAAGGGCTGGGCCGACAGTGACAGCCTGCAAAGCCTGAATTATATTTGCTCTTACATGCAGCACACCTGTAAGTGATTATTTATGTTGTGTTCTGCGGCAGTTCAACTCCGCCCTTTTAATCATCACAGGTTCCTGAAGAGATGTGAGCCGAGTGCTGCTCAATGGCTTTTACTGACTATGCAGCAGGCTGTGGTTCAGCGTCAGACTGATAACAAAGCGTTACACAAGAATCTATGCTCACTTTTAATTGTTATACAGCCTTATTATAACCTGCTCTGCATCATGTTAGCTTTCCATTCCATGTGCTCTGCTAATGTCATACCTAGATACACAAAAGTATATACCCCCTCCAGTGGACCCCTGATAACAATGGGTAGCCCCAAATAGAGTGCCCTGGGTTCAGGACCATGCACTTGGTCTTAGTCACATTGAACTCTAGCCCCATCATCTTACAGAAGCACTCAAATTGGTCCAACAGTTTTTGGAGTCCCATGGGGGATTTTGAAAGAAGGGGGTTGTCGTCAGCAAACATGAGAGCAGAAACCGTCATGTTTGCTAATCAAGTTGCATCATTGTCACATTGGTTCTAGAAAAAGACAAGCGCATTAATGTAAAGAGTGTGAGAGCAAGTACGCAACTCTGCAAACTCCTCTGGTGACAGGGAAGGGTTATGTAAGCTCACCAGCATTGCCACACCTTACCTGTGCATAATTCCTGTTATGCAGCCTCATTATAATGTCAAGCAAGTAGCTAGGCAACCCCATCTTGGCAAGCACCCGCCAAAATGTTATTTTGGGTACTAGATCAAAGGCTGACCACAGGTCTACAAAAATGGCATAAAGTCGACCCCCAGTCAAAGTGACGGTCTTCCAGTAGACCATCTGTAAGCGGAACACTTGGTCAATGGTCCTGGTGCATTCTCTGAATCCCTCCTTGAGAGGGGTCAGTACTGCCTCAGCTGAGACCCAATCTGTGATCACACTTTTGCATGTACAGGTTGGTAAAATGATGTACCAAGTCACTGGCTGCAATGTTTTTCTCAATCAAGCAGAATCCTGCCCTATTACATGATGACGCTTGTCCACGAAGTCAAAGAGCAACCTGCATACCACATGTGGACTTCTAAAATTAATAATAACATAGTCCCCTTGGTGATCTACTGTACCTGGCCTGATCCAACCCACCCTATGGGTTAATAAAATATTATTTGCATTGGACAAAGGGAAATGCCTGTTCCTCACAAGTCAGTCCAAGATCTTGTTAGCAAGTTTGTTGTGTGCATCTGTCTGGTCCTCACGCACCTGTGGTACTCCAGTTAGAATCACCACATATGGGCACGAAGTAGGGGTACATTTCCTATGGGGAATTTCTATTTTTGCATTACACTAAGGGACCTGTTGTGCCCATGGCTGTTCTCATTGTGTTGCATCAGTCTTCTCTCTCGATTCTTATAAGAAGGTTGCCATTTTAGCGTGGAGGCACCAATGTGTGGAAAATGAGAGCTAGTAGGTCCTGCGTTGTCACATTGAGTGGTGTTGGCGGTGGGTAATTCATGCCTAGTAGCAGTTGAAATGGTGGCTATGTTAGTAATGCCCCCCCACTCCACACGTAACAACAGGTTGTGCAGCCTGCCTACTGGAATATGGCAATTCGTGGGTATCCTCAAGTCTTTTCTCCAATGCTGAAAGGCGCGCGACAATGGGGCGAGTTCGGTGCACAAGATATCTTTAACATTAGCCAAAAGTTCTGCCACGTCCATGTCATCCAAGAGGGCTGTGGATCAGGACTCAGTACCAGTTGTGAGGGCTGGTCATAGGGAAGGGGAATCAAGGACAAATCAACTTGAGTGCTGACCTCATTCATTTTATTACGAACCACTTTTTTAGTCCTGTTGACGATTGCCAGTGTCTTGCAGCACACCATGAGGTAAACCTTGTGATATCAAATGACCATTGACTGAATCAGATGGGGCTGCGTTAGATGTGATGGTGAGAAGGTCTGTATCATTTTAATTGGCTGATGATGGTGAGTGCAGGCCAGGGCTGTAGCCTATGGACAGTCTCCTCCCTGATAGTTCAATTTTTGGGGAGATTACCCCGATTGCCCTCTGCAGCATCCTATCAATTGAGGTGGTTTTATGGGGGTAGAGGCAACTGAATAACCCCTGCCCCTTTCCTTTTGCCCATGACTCGCTAACCAGGAGAGGAAAGTCTCTATAGCCTTTAATGATATACTGCTAGAGGAGTTGACTACCTTCGGGCCAATAGCGTAATATCTCACTGGTTGGTTGCAGTGAGCACCACAGATAGATGGTCCCAGACACTGCCACAATACAGCTCATACAGTCACAATGTGGGGCATGAAGGTGAAGGAATGGAAGTGCCTAATGGTTGGTCACCCAAATGTTGGAAAAGAGAGTTGATGGTAATCACTCACCCCAGTTCAAGGGCAGATGTTGGGGAGATGGCCTAGCCTCGTCCAGCCGGGGATGGGCGCAGATGGGCCCGGGCTTGGCCCGAGCATGGCCCGAGCATGGCCCGAGCATGGCCCGAGCATGGCCCGCACTGTGGGACTGTATACTTTGCTATGTAGCACCAAACAATGAGAGGCAGGTGCGGATTGTTGCAGGGACCGCCTCCTGGGGTCCCTGTGCAGTCTGGTTAACAGAGTCCCCCTTCCGTTGGAATGCCAGTGATAAGTTCTTCTGCCTTTATAAATCTCCTTTACTTTCTCAATCATTGATTCTGTGCTGGCTGATAATCCTCTGGGAAAAGGTGATTACTCTATCCCTTTTAACAAAGAGCACACAAATTGTCTAGTCCCCTATTTGGTGATGGAGTTTAATGTATTATCTTTGGAGAACTGGTTGCCAGGTCACAATTGTAACATCAGACGCACATACAGAAGGATAAGATATGTTCCTATGCTTTTCATGTAGGTCTATTTTTCTCCATAAAATATGTCCAAACATTTTGTAAACACTATAGATAACAGATTCAACAAGTGACTAGCCGAACATATGCACAGAAAATAAATTGGCTTTCTGTGTGTATGTCAGTGATACAATAATATGAAGCAGACCTTAGATTCCATTCATGTTTAACACGCAAGAAAGAAAAAATGTGTCTTAATAACATCATCTTGAGTGATCATTCCTTCAGGAGACACTTAAAATGTTCACATTTTTCCCTCCATTCTCGTCTTGGATAAAGTGTTTTATGCTAGCTGGAAAGCAATAGTAACTGTCAGCAGGGTATGTTCTTGCAAGAATTTCTTTTGGGATCTGAGCAAGACAGAGGATCCCTGTCATCATTGCACTTCTTGTCATGCAACCCATTGCTTCCAAAGTTAGGGCTAAAGGGTGAATAAGATTTAGAAATAGCACACCTAATAGTGCAATGTTCATGGACAGTATATTGCTGTACTGGTCCCCTCCTTAGCTTGCACTGGAGAACCTCCTGATCAAAATCAGGAGCCATAAGGATTGGTCTGGAATTCGGGTCAATCTTACAAAATTGCTAGCTATCCCAGTGACAATCTTCTAGGCTGGAGTTAGACACATATCAAGATGACAAGGTCTGCTGGATACATTTCTCTTTCCAATGACTGAGTTCCTAATTCACTCTGTACTATCCAATGTACTGTGAATGAATGAATGAACCATTTATATAGCGAACAACTGCCTCAAAAGCGGTGCCCCAGTGCTGCAGTGAGATACAAGGCTATGTTAAGAGCTAACCACTACATATAAAGCATTAAAATAAATATAACAGTTTTTAGTCTTTTTTTTTCAATAGTGCTCTGATGAGATTTTTCTTAGCTCAGGAGGGAGTCCGTTCAAACTTTTTGCAACTATAAAAGCCACTATAAAAGGAAACGTCCTCTTTTGGCTCTGCACACTTTGGCACATGCAACAGGTAGAGATTGGCAAATCTAAATGATTTTGCCAGCTGATAAGGTGTAAGCCTTTTTCTGACATTTGATAGAAAAACTTGTGGGTGAGAGCTACAGCTTTGAGTTGAATAAGCGTTTGCACAGGCAGCCAGTGTAGTTTTTTCAAGGCACCACCGGACCGATGTTGGTTTGAGATTTTAAGAATCAGTCTGGCCGATTCATTCTAGACCAGTAGCAGCTTCCGTAACAAATATGCTCGAAGGCCCAAGTACAGTGCGTTATCATAGTCCAGTCTAGATGTCACCGATAAGTGGACAACCGTTTACCTCATTTGATTCAGGACCAGATGAGGCATTTTTTTTCAGTGACCTAAATGTGGCAAAACAGATGGAGGTCACCATCAGAATTTGCAGGCTGAAAGTAAGATCTTTATCAAACTTAAAGCCCAAGTTCTTTGCAATAGGAGTAGGAGTCGTGGACATACCCAGCTCAGCCAGAGTAACATTTTGCCACCAAAAAAGACTTTCAGACTTATCTGTGTTAAGTTTAAGGTACTTCTTTTCATGCAGTCTGACACTGCTACCAGAATACCTTTAAAGGTGTTCAGCAACTCTCCACTAATCTTTTGAAAGAACAGCATTAGCTGGGTATGAAATGCATAATATGGCACCTTCTGTCCATTTTAGACGTGAGGGTGCATTTTGCACTAAGAAAATAGCCCTAAATACTGAGTTACGCTCCTCTCATAATTCTGCATAATCTCATGAAATTGTACTGCAATTTCACATAATTATGTGACAACAAATTACACAAGTTAAGCCCATCCCTACTTCATACCCCAGGACTCTATAAACCCTGGATTCATATAGATGTTAAATGGCGTGGGGCTCAAAGTTGACCATAATAATATAGCTGCCTGCTAGCCAGGGGAAAAAACTTGGATAGGGTGAAAAATGTCCCTATTTCTTTGGAAGCATGACCTTCATCAGTCGAGTCTGCTATGTTTGTGTCATTTTGCCTCAATGTGCACCAAGAATAAAAGACAAAACAGTGACCTTTGATGTAAAACAGGTGAGAGAAAGAGACAGATATTCATCTGGTGGCTGAATTTCAAAATGTTAAACCAGATTACCTGAAATCCATACCAGCTTCCCTGCTTGTCCAAATTGTGTGATGAGACATACATTTTATTTCACAGAGCCTACTTTTTCATTTTTATCAGATGTGAGAGTTTTTAAATACTTGAGTTCAAAATGTGTGCTGTAAAAGCACCTATGCTAATTTAATAGATTAAAATGTTGCTCCATCTAGATCAAAACTCTATGCTACGTTTAGGGTTAACATGACTGCTGACTTGCCTCTTAGTTCACTAATGGCATTGCCATTGATGGAGAGTGAGCCATTATTGTTTTTGAGTTCATGGTTAAAAAGTACCACTTTTAATAAATTTCTGTCTATACAGTGAATAATCTGATGTATTAAGGTGAAATGCTTCCACATGTTAAAGAAATAATTTTTTTAAATTTTGAAGAGGTTGTACCACATCTTTACATTATGTTTATTGCACAATACACATGTCAAATGTTTTGATGGGATGACTCATTCATGGACTCTTAAATACAAGCCAGACTGTTGGACCGGCTAGCCCTATTAATTTGCTGCCTTGCCCAACTCTATTTGCAACTTGGACGTACTTGGTGAGGTCGTCAGTCACTTAATAAAATGATTTGAAAAAGGTGAAGACTTGAAACATGGCCTACATATACCGATTACTGATTTGACAACTCTACCATCAACGATTCTCGTGGAGAGACCAAGAGTGTGTGCAGTGAAAATACATTTTAAAAAAGTGATCTCGGTGCAGGGTCTCCAGGCCGTTGTGTTGTTATGTTATGTTATGTTAGGATGTCTTGTAGAGCGCGCAGCTGTCCCAGCAAAGGGGCGTCCCAGCACTAATAGCAATAAAGGCAGCTGACAGCAAAGGGAACCTGTCATGACAACAGAAAAAAAGACCAATGGGCTATTACAAGCCACAGAGGCAGACAGAAAGGCGTGGACTGCAAAAAAGGCCTAAAGTGAAGGAAAAAGATGTGTCTTCAGTGCTTTACGAAATGCCAGATAATTATCCATACTCTGGATATGTACAGGGAGGGCATTCCAAAGTTTAGCTGCCAGTGAGCGAAAGGAGCGCCCCCCGGCGCGAGCCCTCCTGACCCGGGGGACAACTACCAGGTGTTGACCCACCGAACGAAGATGGCGAGTGGGAGTGTAGGAGGAAAGCAGGCCCACTAGAATGCCAGGGGCAGGGGAATTCGGGATCCTAAAAGCAAAACAGAGGGACTTGAACTCCACACGTCTCGCCACCGGTAGCCAATGTAGCTGGTGAATGGCACTGGAGGTGGAGCAGCATCTAGGCATGCCGAGAAGAGTTCTGGCGGCTACATTTTGGACTCTGCAGTCTCAAAATCTCTGTCTTGTTGGCCCCCAAGTAAAGTGAGCTGGCATAATCCAGTCTCGACAGCACAGATGCTTGGACGATCATCTGTCGGATGGAAGGGTCAAAAAAGCACAGCAAAGGTTTGAGCCCGCGAAGAATACCAAAGCATGTTGCTGCCACCTTCTTAGTTTGGGTTTGGAAACTAAGAGCCGAATCGACCCAAACACCAAGGTTTTTCACCACCTGTTTGGTGGCTGGTGCACAGCCCAAGGTGGCAGGCCACCACTGTTCGCTCCATAGCTCAAGATCTTTCCCTACCAGCAAGACCTCAGACTTGCTGGCATTAAGCTGGAGACAGTTGGCAGTCATCCACCCTGCAACGTCAGCAAGACCGCCCCGAAACTTAGCAGCATCATTCAGACAGTCATCGGAGAGGGCGACTACCAGTTGTGTATCATCAGCATATGATACAATAGTCAGCCCTCTGCTCTTGGCTACCGCAGCTAGAGGCTGAACATACAAGTTGAAAAGCGTTGGACTTAACGCTGAGCCCTGCGGCACTCCCTGTTTGATGGAATGGACCCTGGAGGTGAAAGGGGGGGCCGACACCTGGAAGGACCTATCCGAAAGAAAGGAGGTGAACCAGTCCAGGGCGAGGCCCACGATGCCAGCCTCCTTCAACCTCCGTATCAAGATCTGGTGAGAGACCGTATCAAATGCGGCACTGAGATCCAATAGGATCAGTGTCGAGGTGCGTCCCTCATCCAGTGCTG
Source organism: Calotriton arnoldi (assembly GCA_963921515.1). Taxonomy (NCBI): domain Eukaryota; kingdom Metazoa; phylum Chordata; class Amphibia; order Caudata; family Salamandridae; genus Calotriton; species Calotriton arnoldi. The sequence goes on along the minus strand of CAWUFW010005124.1, from coordinate 624,261 downwards.
CTCTCAGATGTTCAGTCACAGCTAGGAGGGCAGACTCCGTGCTAAGGCCCGGGTGGAAGCCGCTCTGGGAGGAGTCAAGTATATTATTCTCCTCCAGAAAGCCTGACAAGATGGAATTAATACAGGCTTCGGAGATCTTAGATGCCCAAGGCAGCAGGGAGATAGGGCGAAAGTTCTCCGGTTTAGCTGGATCGAGGGTGGGTTTCTTTAATAAAGGCATTACCCTAGCCTGCTTCCATGTCCTGGGAACCGTAGCCATAGACAAGGACATGTTAATAACCTGGCCCAAAGGTGTAAGAAGCACAGGTAGCAGTCTCATAAGAAGGTCAGGCTTCATGGGGTCAGCAGGGGAGCCAGATTTGACCTTCCTGCATAGTACACGTAGTGCATTCTCAGTAATTGACGGGAAGGCGGCCAGAATATGGGCAGAGGGGGGTGGACCCCCAAGGTCAGAGCCCATAGCCACCTGAGGGAAGGTCTTGTAGATGTTATCCACCTTATTATAAAGAAGGTGGCAAGATCCTCACATTGTTCATCTGACTTGATGGAGGACGAACAGGTGCCCCAGCATTTTTGAGATTTTTAAGAATGGAAAAAATCCTCTTGGAGGGATTATTGCTGTTTCTGATCTCATCAGCAAAATATGCTGCCCGTGCTTTCTGAACAGCCCTATGATATTTCTTAATGGCTGACTGATAGCATCCCTTCAAGATAGAATCGAAGTCTTGCCTCCACGCCCGCTCCATCCGCTTACAAGCTGTACGCATGTTGTATGTGACCGTAGTGTTCCCAGAGAGAACTACCAGGCCTAGGTGTGATGGGTGGTGTTTGAGGTGTGCCATCCCGCAAATTAATTCTTGTCTTGGTTGTTGCGATTCGGTCCCTGAGTTGTGCTTGTTGCCTGATATACATGTCAAATGTTTTCATGGGATGACTCATTCATGGACTCTTAAATACAAGCCAGACTCTTGGCCCGGCTAGCCCTATTAATTTTCTGGCATGCCCATCTCTATTTGCAACTTGGACGTAGTTGGTGAGGTCGTCAGTCACTTAATAAAATGATTTGAAAAAGGTGAAGACTGGAAATGTGGCCTGCATATACTGATTACTGATTTGACAACTCTACCATCAACAATTCTTGGAGAGACGAAGAGTGTGTACAGTGAAAATACATTTAAAATAAGTGATCTCAGTGCAGTGACTTTAGGCTGTTGTGTTGTATATGACCGTAGTGTTCCCAGCGAGAACTGACAGGCCTAGGTGGGATGGGGGGTGTTTGAAGTGTGCCATCCCACAAATGCTTTCTTGTCTTAGGAGTTGACTCTAGGGCCCTGAGTTGTGTTTCGTCTGTCTGTGTCAGTTTTTCTTGTTCTCATTTTTCTAAGAGCTTTTAACTTGTTCATTTTTTGGAGCAGAAACCTAAATGTATGTAGTGTTTGCCTTAACAAACAAATTGTAGTTCTTTACCCTTATAAGTACTCCTTGAATGAGTGAAATTGTGATACTTTTGGAATTCACAAACAGTGTCAGTGTAGGCTTGAAATGCTGCACCAGTCTCAGGGTTCCCAAAATACTACTTTCAATCAAACACCCAAAAGATGATTGGAGGAATACTAGCACATAGTCGAACCAATGGTAATCGCTCGAGGTAACCGTAGTTTTTTGCCCACTGTGCCACTTTAGACACAGACTCATCTAATGTAAATCAATATTTACCCTGTTCCTCATAGACACAGTCCTTCCCAGGCCTTGGTCATCTCACCCCTCCACCCTGCAACCACCTTCTGTCTTAGCTGGGAAATTTGAGATTCACCCCCTCGAATCTCACTGACTGAGCTTTGCCCCTGGCAGTTGACTCCCCAAACTGAATTTCAGGTGATTCATTTTCCCTTTTAACAAGAGTCTACCAGAAAATCTGTCTGCATCTGTTTTAAGGCCCACTTTTTTCACTCCTTCATAAGCACATATTCAAGAAAGTGAGTTTGTCCAGTACGCCCTTTGTTCATCATTGTGCTTCCCCTGCTACCATTCATTATGAGAGAAGTTTGAAGATCTATCACATGAGAGTTGGCAGGAGTATAAATAACAGTGCATCTATGTAGAATATGGCATGTGTCTTATTATGAATCCCTGCAGTTTAAAAATATTGATGCTTTTCATCTGGGACTAATGTAAATAAAGTGGAGCTCACATATTTTACATGGAAAATAATCTTAGTAGGAAGGAATTCATTCATACGCAATTTATACTTCTTTTGGAGAATTGTTGAACCCTCTTCTTGCACATGGATGATGCAAGATATAACAAAGTGATGGAAGAAATTATTGAATTAATCTCTGCCACATTTGATTCCTCTGGGTTGCATTCAACACCTTAATTTGTTGTTTACTATGTAACTCTAGACAGAGACCAGCCATATGGAAATCAGTCTTTCCCCTGTTCCACTCAGAGCAGTTCAGTCAAAACTACCAGTCTAGGCCTTCTCCAGAAGGGATCGCATACAACCCCAGATGAGCGTTGGCTAACTTAGTCCTCCGTAGTGGAGAACAGCTTGAGTCCTCTGGCATAGTGAGCACAGGACCCCACCTGGGCATACCTGTCACCCTAAGAGTGTTTACTGCAACAAATAAAGTGATAGATGAAATGTTTAAATGTATCTCACCCATTGATGGTCATCTGGGCCTAATTCCAGGCCACTGTTTTTCACCCGCTATGCCATTCTAGACAGAAACCAGACACATGCAGATCAATCTTGGTCCTTCTCCAATGAGTACAGTCTTAACATAACTGCCATGCTTGGTCACCTCCAAATGGGAACACATGCAACCCCTGACCAGTTTCTCCAAAGTATCATTCCTCAGTGAGTTACAGCTTGAGACCTGTGACACAGTGAGTATGGGACCCATGTATAGGAACACCCATTGAACTTAGGGCTTTTACTGCAACAAATAACATAGAGAAGGATGAAATGTTTAAATAAATATCAGGCCCTTGCATTTGACCAGTCACATTCCAGACCACTTTTCCCCCCACTATGCCATTCTAGAAAAAGACCAGTCACATGTACATCAGTCTGGCTCCTGTTCAAATCAGAACAGTTCAGCCCAAATTCTTATGCATATCGCTGTTCTCTTTCTAGAGTGGCATAGTGGGCAAAAGAATGATGGACCGGAATGAGACTTATTCAAGCTTTTCAAGCTTTCTACTAATCACCTTTTTATTTTCCTTGGAAAGTGTAAAATGGAATGGGATGACTTTCTATACAACCACTGCATGACAAAGTCTGAATTTTACACTTTGGAAGGAGCAATGTATCACCTACTGCTATCTATGCAGCTAAATTGTTTATCACATCTTCAATGGTAGCATCCAACAGTGAACTGATCCTAAGAGGAATGCAAAAAAATAAAGACCAATGTTGGAGATTGTTTGAGAGTAGGGGAACATGTTTCCACTTATATCGAGTGTGCTCTGGGGTGGTTCACTGGAAGTATGTGTTACAAAGGAATAGTTTCCTCACTGCAAACTAGTTTCCCATGGATTCCAAAATCTTTCCCCATAGCGTTCTGTCTAGGGAGGAGAGTTTTTTTGTTTCCCTGGTGGCGATATCTATTCTATTGTAAGCCACGCTGGTTGTAGCTTCTAGATGGGAAACATCCATTACAATGCAGTCATTACATCGCACTGCTATTACAATGCTACTGTTACAACGCAACTGCCTTTACACCACATGCCATTACAATGCATGCCATTAAAACACATGTCACTACAACGCATGCCATTACAACGCATACCATTACAACGCATGCCATTACAACGCATTATAAGGTAATTAATGGAGATTTTTTTGTTTTAGGGTGGGTATGGGTTTTGGGGTAGATGGGAATAGTAATTTTTACCCCTACACTATCCAACACTTTCCCTACTCTTGCACTCACTGGAGTGGGAATAGTAATTTTTACCCCTACACTATCCAACACTTACCCTACTGTTGCACTCACTGGAGTGGGAATAGTAATTTTTACCCCTACACTATCCAACACTTACCCTACTGTTGCCCTAAAGGTACTATGCGTTGTAATGGTATGCATTGTAAAATCATGCGATGTAATGGTAGTTGCGATGTAAAAACCGTGTTGTAAAAGCATGCGTTGTAATTGTTTGCATTGTAACTTCATATATTCCTTCTAGATGGGTGTTTCACTCCTATAAGAAAATGGTTGACCAGATTTGCTTAAATATATGTTTATGTACTATATAACAGATTACTTATATCAGAAGAAATGGAACTCAATCATTTTGAGAATATAAGGTGGGATTATAGAGCATTAATTAATCATTACTTCCTCAACCATTGACCAACTAATATCCTTAATTGTGACATAGATTGTTTTTCCAAACAGCCATCCTTGAGATGCAGATTCCGCGAACTATGAGCCATTGGCTGTGTTTCACCAAGAAATAGGTATGAGAGAATTCTGCTGACCAGTCCCCAGAGTATGTGCTGTGGCCCCTAAAGCAAGGTAAAATTGACTAATCACCAAATGAAATATTTAAGTTTCCAGTAGCCCCATAATATATGGTGCTGGAAATACACACACTGCTCACTGTACCACTGGATTTAAGCTAGCCTGGCTGATGAAGGGTGACATACCCTGAAACCGGTCCCAGGATGCTTGTTTCTGGTCCAGTGAGGACCTGGCTTTGCAGTTCGCTCTGGACTGTTCCCATGAGGCACAGGGTCAAGACTGATTTGTATATGGCTGGGTCCAAACTGGGGTGGCATAGCGGGCAAAAGAACGATGGATTTAACCCAGATCTCTTGACTGGGGGAGAGTGCTTGGATTATTCAGTATTCCATCCATCATTTGTTGCAGTTACACTTTTCGCCCTAAGTGGGATGGGTATGCCCAGACGTGGGTCCCTTGCTCACTGTACCACTGGAGTTAAGCTAGCCTGGCTGATGAAGGGTGACATACCCTGAAACCGGTCCCAGGATGCTTGTTTCTGGTCCAGGGAGGACCTGGCTTGGCAGTTCGGTCTGGACTGTTCCCATGAGGCACAGGGTCAAGACTGATTTGCATATGGCTGGGTCCAAACTGGGGTGGCATAGTGGGCAAAAGAACGATGGATTTAACCCAGATCTCTTGACCGGGGGAGAATGCTTGAATCATTCAGTATTCCATCCATCATTTGTTGCAGTTACACTTTTCGCCCTAAGTGGGACGGGTATGCCCAGACGTGGGTTCCTTGCTCACTGTACCACTGGATTTAGGCTAGCCTGGCTGATAAAGGGTGACATACCCTGAAACCGGTCCCAGGATGCTTGTTTCCGGTCCAGGGAGGACCTGGCTTGGCAGTTCGGTCTGGACTGTTCCCATGAGGCACAGGGTCAAGACTGATTTGCAAATGGCTGGGTCCAAACTGGGGTGGCATAGTGGGCAAAAGAATGATGGATTTAACCCAGATCTCTTGACTGGGAGAGAATGCTTGAATCATTCAGTATTCCATCAATCATTTGTTGCAGTTACACTTTTCGCCCTAAGTGGGACAGGTATGCCCAGACGTTGGTCCCTTGCTCACTGTACCACTGGATTTAAGCTAGCCTGGCTGATGAAGGGTGACATACCCTGAAACCGGTCCCAGGATGCTAGTTTCTGGTCCAGGGAGGACCTGGCTTGGCAGTTCGGTCTGGACTGTTCCCATGAGGCACAGGGTCAAGACTGATATGTATATGGCTGGGTCCAAACTGGGGTGGCATAGTGGGCAAAGGAACAATGGATTTAGTTAAGATCTCTTGACTGGGGGAGAATGCTTGAATCATTCCGTATTCCATCCATCATTTGTTGTAGTTACACATTTCGCCCTAAGTTGGACGGGTATGCCCAGAGGTGGGTTCCTTGCTCACTGTAGCACTGGATTTAAGCTAGCCTGGCTGATGAAGGGTGACATACCCTGAAACCGGTCCCAGGATGCTTGTTTCCAGTCCAGGGAGGACCTGGCTTGGCAGTTCGCTCTGGACTGTTACCATGAGGCACAGGGTCAAGACTGATTTGCATATGGCTGGGTCCAAACTGGGGTGGCATAGTGGGCAAAAGAACAATGGATTTAACCCTGATCTCTTGACTGGGGGAGAATGCTTGAATCATTCAGTATTCCATCCATCATTTGTTACAGTTACACTTTTTGCCCTAAGTGGGACGGGTATGCGCAGACGTGGGTCCCTTGCTCACTGTACCACTAGATTTAAGATAGCCTGGCTGATGAAGGGTGACATACCCTGAAACCGGTGCCAGGATGCTTGTTTCCGGTCCAGGGAGGACCTGGCTTGGCAGTTCGGTCTGGACTGTTCCCATGAGGCACAGGGTCAATACTGATTAGCATATGGCTGGGTCCAAACTGGGGTGGCATAGTGGGCAAAAGAACGATGGATTTAACCCAGATCTCTTGACTGGGGGAGAATGCTTGAATCATTCAGTATTCCATCCATCATTTGTTGCAGTTACACTTTTCGCCCTAAGTGGGACGGGTATGCCCAGACGTGGGTTCCTTGCTCACTGTACCACTGGATTTAGGCTAGCCTGGCTGATAAAGGGTGACATACCCTGAAACCGGTCCCAGGATGCTTGTTTCCGGTCCAGGGAGGACCTGGCTTGGCAGTTCGGTCTGGACTGTTCCCATGAGGCACAGGGTCAAGACTGATTTGCATATGGCTGGGTCCAAACTGGGGTGGCATAGTGGGCAAAAGAATGATGGATTTAACCCAGATCTCTTGACTGGGAGAGAATGCTTGAATCATTCAGTATTCCATCAATCATTTGTTGCAGTTACACTTTTCGCCCTAAGTGGGACAGGTATGCCCAGACGTGGGTCCCTTGCTCACTGTACCACTGGATTTAAGCTAGCCTGGCTGATGAAGGGTGACATACCCTGAAACCGGTCCCAGGATGCTAGTTTCTGGTCCAGTGAGGACCTGGCTTGGCAGTTCGGTCTGGACTGTTCCCATGAGGCACAGGGTCAAGACTGATATGTATATGGCTGGGTCCAAACTGGGGTGGCATAGTGGGCAAAGGAACGATGGATTTAGTTAAGATCTCTTGACTGGGGGAGAATGCTTGAATCATTCAGTATTCCATCCATCATTTGTTGTAGTTACACATTTCGCCCTAAGTTGGACGGGTATGCCCAGAGGTGGGTCCCTTGCTCACTGTAGCACTGGATTTAAGCTAGCCTGGCTGATGAAGGGTGACATACCCTGAAACCGGTCCCAGGAGGCTTGTTTCCAGTCCAGGGAGGACCTGGCTTGGCAGTTCGGTCTGGACTGTTACCATGAGGCACAGGGTCAAGATTGATTTGCATATGGCTGGGTCCAAACTGGGGTGGCATAGTGGGCAAAAGAACAATGGATTTAACCCAGATCTCTTGACTGGGGGAGAATGCTTGAATCATTCAGTATTCCATCCATCATTTGTTGCAGTTACACGGAAATACACACATGGCATGGCAATTAAATGTCACACATAGGCTGAAGCACAAGTTTTACCATCTACTAAGCTGACAGGGAAAACCTGGCTTCAGACCTACGTGTGTAGCTTGACTGCTGCGACTTTTAGACTTGCAAGGGGCCGGTCCGAAAAACCCTTTTGGAAGGATGGAACTCTGCTTTTAAACGTTAGGTTGATCACCCTAAGAAGGCCTTGTAGCCCACAAGGTCAGGTGTCTAGTATTTAGAAGTGAAACATGTAAAAAGGTTGGCATGTTTCAACAGTGACTGGCCACCGAGAAAATGTTTCATTTTATAGAGCTAAATGGTTCTGTGGCTTCTACGAGAAGTTTTAAGGTACAATTGAAATTCTATTTTTTGTAAGTCTCATTTGGAATATGCAAAATAGCCTAATTAACCACTGTTTTAAATATTTCTTAAAAAATGAATTCAATAGCGAAGTTGGATTTTTGATAACTATATAGGAAACGTAGCTTTCAGAAAGCTTTGCTGCCTGAAGCTCCAATAGCATTACCCTGTCTGCAGTCAACTTCCATGCCAGTGCTTTCCTGTTGATGATGTGTAAAAACTGCTCACCAAACAGAGACATTGACTTAGGCCTTTAGGCAGTAAGACCTGGTTGTGAGCTAAATTCCTCTGCTCAAATCAGGAAGGGAAAGAAATTTGGGGTTCTTGAACTTCTTTGCCTTTCAAGGGACCAGGGTGATGTCAATTCATAGTTAAGTGTAAAGGGAGACTTATAAAAGAAACACCTTTGCCCCCACAGACAACTGCAGCCAGCTTTGCACCATCCCAAAGGGAAGGGGATGTGGTCCCATTTCCAGTTTGGTGGGGTTGAGAGCAAGAGGACTGCTCATTTCCCTCAACAGGCCCCTTGCTGGGACACCAGAAACCTCCAAGGGCAAAATGGTGCTGCCATGTTGGATTTCACTTAGAATAGTGCATTGGGGGATAGTTTGAAGAAAGGCAAATGGGATGTACTGCAAAAATGGGAAGGGTTGCCCTGGGAACTTTTCTATAATGGGTTATGGAGCATTTAGGAGTCATCCCACCAACTTGCTAGTGAAGTCTATAAAATTGGCACATCACCACAGCTCATCAAAACATATTGGGACTTGAGGAAGAACAGAAGAAGACTGGATCTGTTGGCTGAGATCTGTGTAGAGACCTGAAGGGTTGGGTCTGCTCCCACTTGTATCTAGGACTAAAAAGTGGACTTGAAGGCTCAGTTGAATGAACTCCTGTTTGGATATAAAGACATCAAAAGCTGCAAGAGGCCCTTTTTCCTGGAGTGACCAGCTGATCGGTTACAGCTTGACCTGGATCATACCCTACTACTTGTCTCTCCTGCATAAAGTCCTGGCCCCTAAGTGCAGCTCCTGAGGTCCTGGCAACCTTTAGAAATGATCAATAGGAGGTATTCTGGAAGAGTTGGAAAAAAGTAGGACTTAGAACATTTTTTGACTTTCAAGACCTCTGCAGCTTGAGCAGGACATTCCAGCAAAAGCATTTGACTTCAGCATGACCGCCTGGCTTCCGCTTCTAAGCAGTAATATTGGGAGATATTGAGCTCTAAAAAGAGACTAAGGGCCTAATTTAGAGGGTATTGGGTAGCCCGCACATCTGCCACCTTTAGTGATCTCACCAGGCCTGGTGGTGATCTCTGGCCCTTCAAAAGTGCTGTTGCCACAACAGCTTCTCTGAATGCACTTAACTTAAAGTGTTGTCAGCAGCCTCAATGGTTCACGCAACCACTCTTTTTTCATTTAGAGAAAACAACTCCAAAAGCCTTGTGGGAGATGATAAATATAAAGGCAAAACTGGCATTTCTGCAAAGGGTGGCACCCTGTGAGTTTTTAATTCAAGTCAGAGTACATGAAGCATTGAGTGAGGGATACGTACAGATCTGCTGGTGCACACTACAGATGCAGTGGGAATAGGCTGCACTGGGATATGGAGGAGAATCTCTATGAGCCCTGAGCCACATAAACTGAGAAGACCCAACAAGTTCCAGCTGGAGCAAGTGTATGGGTGGTGAGCAATTAGGGGATCATCATTAAAGCACATGGCCTTTGTGAGTCATGGGAGATGGCATCACATGTCAAGATCAACTTTCTCCCTGCTTAATCCAGTCAACATTATGTGAAAATATTTTGGTGAGGGCAAAGCTCATCTGAGAGAAATCACCGCTCATTTTCATCAATTCATCTGTGAAAACAACGTAGTTGTTGGGGTCCTTGGCCTACTTTTTTATACAATTATAATTATGCAATATATATTTGCACAAAAGACTCACATGGTTTTCTTCCCCCACTGGCCCAGCTGACACAAGGGCATCCCACTGAGGAAGAAGCAAAGAGTACTGCTGGTGAAAGTATTTGAATTAGCATCTTTTTTAGCCATGCTGCCCAGATGTTTCCATTGTTCACAACTCATACAAATAGAGAACCTTCAAGCTTCAGTCTGTCTATCATATGAGTAACACAAGTTTGGGTACGTAGAGAATACTTGACCACTTTAAATTTTTCATAGGCTTGAAGTGTATTTTTTCAGAGAGCTGCCTGCATATATTTCTTCTTAGTATCAAGAAGCACACCAGTTTCAGAGGGACTTCAATTACCTACTGTTTTCCCCACAACTATTGAAATGTGACACTTCTTTATGTGTATGTCAGTTCCTCATCACAACACTTATGGAATATTCCATTGCCCATTGGTAACATGCCTGTTAATTAGGGGTGGGCGCAACTGGCGTAATTCTCTCTAGCATAATTATAACAAGATTACTTGTAAACTTGTAATTAAGCGAAAGTATATGAGAAGCATAATCCAGCATTTAGCTATTTTGTGCACAATCCACCCCCACATTCAAAATGGGCCAGAAGATGAATTTTGTGCTAAGAAAATAACAATAAATGCTAAAGGACATGAATAACAGTAGCCAGCAGCAACTCACTCTCTCTTAGTATGTTGTTCCTGTGCTCCTGTGGTAGGATTGTTGCCCTAAATTACTGAAGCTGGTGTAATTGCGCAATTCTGGTAATTTTGCATCAGAAGAGTAATGCATAATTATTGTAGTTACTCCGATTACTCTGGCGTAATTAAGATTTCGCCCAGGCCTACTGTGGTGATTTGTCCCCATGTCACAATATTACCATCCAATTGCGAAAGTATTACAGTTTCCTGTCTCACCCCAGGTTGTTGCCTGATTCAGTTTCTCTTCTCCTGATGAAATCTATGGATGTGTCTGCCATAGATGTTGAAACATTGAAACATCAATATTTTAGTATCGCATTTAGGTTTTATATCCTAAAAGCCCATTTTGAACATAACACTGTCAGTCCCTCTATTAAACCAGATTCAATTTGGACACTCAATTGCACTGCAATAATAACTCACTTACGCACATGTGTATTTCTGTGCTGTGGTGTCAGACTCAGCTGTCCAACTTAGAGAAAATATCTTTGTATATGGACGATGAATGTTGTAACAAACTAGTTTTTTTTGTGGTGCTCCCCCCTTTTTTTGCTGTTCGATTTGGTTCCCATTAGGTTTATTTGTGATTCCCCACTAAAGCATGTACTATACGTTCGCATCACTTTTTGGCCTATTTAATTTCCCTATAGGTCAGGCTGGGCTGCATAATAAAACCACTACAGCAACAAACTGCAAGGAAAAGTGCCTTTGCAATGCAGGAAAATCCTACTTTATATATTCATAGGTCACCCCTAAAGTGTGCCTAGCAAGCCTTCAGGGTAATATGATAATATATGAAATAGGGCACACCACATATTGGGTCTATGTGATCTCGCAGTGAAATAAAACTCAAAAGTTATTTTACTGTGTGGTCCTTCTTAGGATTTCCCTGAATAGGTCTAGATGGAATTAAAATATTTATTTCCTATCTCCAATTATGGACATTTTGGAAAAATACTTCAAACCTGTTTGCTCCTTAATGTTCAATCCCTGATTGATGGAAAGTGGGTTCTACTCATTTTCTCCCACTAATTTTGACTTTTACTATGAGTGAGTCTCCCCACTGAGTTTCACTCACAGTAGATTCTGTGGAAATAGACTGAGAGTGCTAACTGTAAATGCCGGCCTTTTAAAATACAGCTGTTGCTCCGCAGCCAGGGTAAGAGGCTCTGGGCTGGTTAAACACGAACATGTGAGCACACACATGTACAGGGTGAGCATGTAGGAATCCTTTCTAGCTCAGCCCGGTATCTGCATGCAGGTAGCCTATCACAGAAGGGACACTTCAGAGATTGGTGCTGACCTGCTGTAGGCCTTATAATGTGAGTGGGTGCTCATAGTGTAGGTCTGTAGTTCTTACTGAAAAGGCTGTGTGCTTACTGTATTACACCTTATGGGCAACATCTGCACCACAGCAGTTTCACCATATTTAGGCCTAGAGATAACAATCAGGTATCAATTTTAGGGTAAACATGTACACTGAGTGCAGATTCACTGTCAGCTGTGTAATACCTCTACTCCTTATGGCACTTTAGGAATTGTCATATTTGCCTGGCTTAGCCATAATCAGATTCCATGCCTTTATCCCCCCTACTGGGCTAAATTAATTACTCTGCTGGCCATCAGGAGGATAAAGGCCTCGGCATACAATAGAACCATTAACAGAGCTTGGCCCAATTCCTCGGAAAGGGTGGGGTGGAGATAAAATCTGCACCTGCTAATTAAATCTTCACACTGCACCTGGACCGCACAAGTACAAGCCCACTAAAACAAAGGAGTAAGGCCAGATCTCTGGATCTAAACTGCTTTAAAGTTTTGGCGAGAAGGTATCAGGCAGCTGTGTCAGTTGGTGGCAGGGCTGATGGTCACAGGGACAGGCTTTCCATATATCACTTGAATTCGCCACATTTAAACCCTCGGATTGGGTAGAGTTGCCTACCTTCCAGACATTTCTACTTCCACTAAAAACCCCTCCACAAGGGAGAGACACTGAAGAAGGCATTTGACCTGGGAACAACGAAGGCGATAGAAGGCCCAGCTGGAAGGAGAAACCAGCTGGTGCTACTGAAAGGAGTAGTGAAGGCCTTAATTTCTAGCTAGTCTCCAGGACTAGGATGGTTCTTCTCTCCAGGACCAGTGGAGCTGGGCTCTTTATAGCCCCTGAGGAACAGTTGGGGAATTGCTCCGGCTGGGGGACACCTGTGGACTAGCTCTTGACTCCGCTGACACAAGGTGCCTTTCAGGTAGTCAGGAGTCTATGGGAATTGGGGAGTACAGCACAGATGGTGTTCTGGTTGTTTGCTGTTGAGGGCTGTGGAAGTATTCTCCCCCAAGCATGGAAAACATCAGGAGGACAGGCCTGGAGAAGGGAGTCTTCCAAATCAAGCTCCCCAACAAGAAATACATTTAGATGCCAGGAGGTATGAATAAAATGTTCCTGCTGGCTAAAGCTTGCCACCAGGAGCCAAATGACTCTTCCCCTGTCCAAATCGGCCCTAGAGGGTCGAAGAAATTGAGGAATGAAGCCTGGTGCCATGTGAGGGTCTGGGCAGAGAACAAAGTGTGCAGCACTTCGTGTAATTTATTTATATTCCCTGGGGGAGGACCAAGCCCTTCAGATTGGCACAACCTCCTTTTTTTATACAAGTTGGGGAGGGGGCGTGCCTTGTGCTCACCTACCCAGAACCACTTTTGGCCCAGGGCCTGACACATAGAGAACTTTCCAAGCAGAACACAAACCCCAGAAAAGAGAAGCATGGCAGATGATCTCATGCCTGTGTTTCAGGTTGGGGGCAGGGGTAGCCTGTAGCCAATAGCCAATCATGCCTGTGCTTCACACGGGGAGGAAAACAGAAACACACGAGCTGTCGTACCAAATGGGGCACTCCTAAAACGTACATATGGCTTTTCTGTGGTGCCCAGAAAAGGTACCACTAATGATTTGAAAAGTATTTTGTGGGCTGTCAGGAGCACAGTAGCTCCCAAATGAGGACCCACAGTGTTTTCTACAAAATTGCCCTAAGTCTCCCAGGAGAGAGGTTTTCTCTGCTTTAAAGCTCTCCCTGAGTATGTTTTTTTATATATGGGCTCTAGAGGAGAGAGACACCTGTTGGTTGGTCCTACAACTGCAGTAGCAGCATACTAAAAATAGAAATAAGACTCTGGAATACTTGTTTTTCAATATAATGCTTTATTGATAATGCTGATGTTTGAAAATGCATTGTTTTATATTACCATGAACTGAATGTTGGTACTATCCCCATTGATTAAAAACGGTGTTGAAAAAGTGGATTATGCAACATGTTTCTACTTTTACTTATGTGATGACACTCCATCAAAGCTGGTATGCCTGATTTACTGATAATGACACCACCCTGTATTGTGTCAAGTATAGGTGGGGGTATTGTGGTCATATGGTTCAAGAACCACTAGGGATGTTACATGTTATCAGGGTGTCACCAGAGGTATATCCACCTACCTGAATGTACATATTTGTGAATTAAAGTGTAGCAAATAATAATTTGTATGTGATAATATGTTACTTTTTTTTAAAGAAAAAACACTGACTGTACAATGATTTATTGAGTGTTGTTGTTGCATACCAGTAAGCCGGGGTACTACCCCACACTACCTTCCCTCCGTAGGCCTTGCACAGCTCTGTTTCACAACCCTGTGAGAGCCAAGTGGTACAATGGGGTACTTGGTTCCCAGTAAATTGGAAGTTCTTGAATTATTACTTGTGAAACACATATATCCTTCACAACTAATACCCTGAAGCTCCTACACTGATTTAATGATAACATAAGATATTTGTCAGTTTAAATGGAAAGATATCTTTAAACAATTTCTGATCCAGAACTGGCTTAAAAATATTTCTACCTCTCATCACACCTCCAGAACTGGAAAACACTTGCATTTCGGGGAGATTAAAGGCTCTGGCTCAGAGAACTATAACCTGAGCCAAGAAGGAGTAAACAGAGATTAACTGCTGACCACGAAGCTGGGATTACCTATCTAGGAGTGGAGAGGAACGAATTGTAGAACATGGGACAGCTTTAGCACTACATCTTTTGATTTGGTGATGCCAAGCAGGGCTCCTCCCATTTGACCCCAGAAGCCTCCTAGAAAGCCAGGATCCAGTCACAGTAGGGGAGACAACTAATGTTTATATTGTGAGATTAGATGAGATTCATCTATATAAGGTATTGGCTAATGAATTGAGGACAGGCCTGTCCGCTGGCAGCTGAGTTTGGCCATCTTGAAACAGTGGTTTGTGGGTAATTTTACAATAAGTCAAGAGGAAGTGCTAAAAGAGGAGGTTAAGGGACTGTGAAACAATAGGTAGGTTGGGTGGAAGAATTTCTACAGTCATTAGTTAATGCACAGGATAAAGCTGGCACCACCTTCTCAGATCAATCCAGGACCTAGGAAGATGCCATCTGAAGAAGAAGACACCTGTCTCCTGACTCCTGGTAGAAAAGGAGAGCTCACACACAGACACAAGGACTCATGCTGGTACCAAGGGACTATACCTGCTCTGCAAGAGTCAAGTGATTGGCCACCAGTTTGCCTGCATCACCTACATAAAAAACAAAATGATTCTTGACTTCAAACGGCCATCTGAACAGAGAGCACTGGACCTTGCAGGAGACCTGGGCAGAGAGAGTCCTGGTGCTTAGAAACCTACCCTGAGCAGCAGGGGCTGCCGAATTAACCATGAGGAAATTTAACAGCAGCTTGAAAACATTGAGACTTGGTATTTTTTTCTTGTTCTGGAAGACAGGGACAAGGTCCCAAGGCTTATCGAGAGAGGTCACATCCAAGGCAGGCAAGAAAAAAATGCTCAGAGCATTTTTCTATACTGAAAATCTCGGGGTGAAAGTATCTGTTCTTCTTGAGTGCTGCCTTGCAGGCAGCCTCCATCCTGGAGGAATTCAACTTCAAGCATGGTGACTAAGTATGAAAATAAACCTTGATCCGGGTTGAGGCAGAAAATCTATCAGACTCATAAAGCAACCACTGTGGCTACAAAATCCATGTTTGTCCTGCTCTGAGCCTTTGGCACCAAAACTAACAGCTTCCACGGAGCTCAACAATGACTTATTTGACTTCTAGTTACCCTCACAGTCTTAGACCTTGCTCTGCTGTAAGAATTTGAATTCCATTTTAAGAGACAGAGGGACAGATTTATGAAGCCTTTTTTTGGTTGTGAAGGGTCTGATTTACAGGACCAGTGCCTAATCTCAAAAAAATATATACTTACACTTTTCATACACTTTTCTTTTTTTTTCAATTGCATCCTGTTTTCCTTTATGGAAAACAGGTTGAATTTCTAAAAAGAAAATGCTTTACTTAAAAGCAATCACAGACATGGTGGTCTGCTGACCTCAGCAAAGCACCATCCCTGTGATGGGTGCAATTCCTAGTTGGTCGCAATTTGTGACTTACCTCATTAATATTTATGAGGTAGGTGAAATTGCAACCCACTAGGAATCAGTAATTTTCAAAATGACCTATTAGTACATAGGTTGGTTTACAACTTACCAGACTGGTCACTAAACTGCTGGTCACAAATTGTGACTAGTATTTTGCGACCATGGTGATCACGCTGCAATCATTGAAATGTTGTTTTTGATTTGGCGCTTTGCTATTCTTTGGTGTTTTTACCCTAAAGCTTTTAAAACTCTAATCTCTATTTCCCCTTAACCTATTTAAATGATTTCAGTTTTTATTCATTAAGAATTTCTCTGAATTTTACTAAATTGGTTTGGGAATTTTATTACACTGTGTTATTTACTTTAAATGTTTTTTGCTCCTTGAGCTTGACACACAATTCTCTAGAAATCATCCGCTGCTCTGCCAAAGCTACCAGGGGTTCTGCCGAAATTCTCACAGAACTGTGTTTTGACCTAACCAAAGGTGTTTGTCGAGTTGTTGGGGATCCCCCACTCCAAAAATAATAGCTCCGTTCCTGACAAATGTGTATATGTAATTGTAATCTTTTTTCACAAAATATGTTGGCTGCACCTTAATGGTAATATAGCCCTAATGCAAAAAAGTGTTGCTTGTCTCTACATGCATTTTGTCTGAAATTAATGATTAGCTCTCAGTACCTTCAAGGTAAATCAGTACTAAACTGATGAACAATATGTGTTGCATTTGAAAGTAACACATGAGAGGGTATATGTGATTGAATAATTCCCTTAGAACTACTGTTACTTTCACTTGAATACAAATATACAGCAATATACACTGAGTCGGCGATGCGGCGAGCACAAGGTAAGTGGTTTTATTTATTTTTTATTTTACTTTCCCATACTGTCGTCTGTCCACTTCCCCCCACACCCGCCCCACCCCACTGCCCTACCGCTGTTACCTGTGCCGGCCGCGCCTGGCATAAAGTGTGCGGAAAGAAGAAGAAATAGAGCTCCCGATCGTAAGGCTCTGCAAGGAATTTGCTGTTGGATAATGATTTACAGAAATAGGGGCCTCGTTTTACTACAATATTTGAATTACTTATACAAAACTATTTCATTTGAAACCACTGTATCTAGATTGAATAAAGAGGAAGCAGTTATTGACAATGGTGCTTGTCTTTCTGCATAATATTTAGAGTACCAGGTTCACATTCTCGAAGATGGGCACTGGAAGAAATCTGCTTTTTCTGCATGGTTTTAACACATTTTATGGTGCCTATTTCTGCTGGTGTTATGATGCTATTCAATTTGATGCGATCATTCAATATGCAGTGTGTACTGTACAATTGTTTTCACTCAACTTGGTTGTTCAATTTTCAGATAAGGACATTGTAAGTTGTTGCAGAAAATGTACCATTGGCATGGTAGTTAAATTACATATATGGGCGGTGGTGTTGTTTTACATTACCCAAATATTTGTCAAAATGGTTCCAGAAAGTAACCATTGTGCTATGTTTTGGCTGCAGTTCTAAAGACTACATTGTCACAGAGCGAGCTTAAGTGCCTTAGACATAAAGAAAAACCAAGGTGTATTTAGTACCTGAGTTACCTCTAAAAAAGTGCCTTGAAGTCCACATTGCTGGTGCTTGATAGATTGAGAAAAGTATGTCTCCACAGTCAGCAGTTCTAAAATCTGTATGGCACAGTGTAAGTAAAATTTAATTTTTCATTAGCAGCCATAGGGCCTGATTTATAGTGTGGTGGAAAGGGAACTGCACCACAAAGGCAACAGAGTACACCAAACTGAGGATCCACCTGCCTCATTTAGAGTCAGACAGACCCTCAGTATGTCGACGGCAGAAACTACTCCATATGTGCCACCAACATATACCTCCAACGGCCCGAAAGAGTAAGGGCAGTCAGAAGTTTGGCCATTTGTCCACCCTCCCTATTTAGAGTGGGAAGACATATAGCCAATTTTCACTGTCCAGCACCACCATTGGTAAAACCTGCCTGTAAGGGGCACTAAAAACTGTTCCCTGACCCCCAACACACAAGGTGAGTGGGTCATTGTTTTGGGTTTTTGTTTTTGAAATACAAAAAACATTGAAAGTTTCCACACAGCACCATCATGTTGACCAAGCCGTCTTTCAAATTTTCAATACATTTACAGGAACTGTCAAACAGCTCAAAATTTGGTGGGTGGGTTCTCCTTCAGAGTGACAGAGTACTTTATTCCATCACCCAGAAGGAGTACATACTAGTCTGGGAAACTCTAAATGAGGTCCATTACTTTTAATGGGATTACTTTTTCCTATCTTGACTTGATATAATGATAGCGCAGTCAATAAAAGTTATTTTCTACGACGGTTTCAAAATCTAATTCAATGACAAAAGCACATTTTTGACAATTTTAATGGGAATGTAACTTTATGAAATAGTACTTTGTGTAGCCTGATAGTAAACTGGCTTAGAACTGGTATGCCTCACAGTCCTGTCAAGAAACTGAATACAAAATCCTGTGTGGGTGTTTAGTATTTTTCTTTTGGATGACCATGGCTCAGCCTCTGCAGCAAGAAGTCAGGATTGGTGTTGACAGTGGCCATATAGCAGGGATTTTCCATCTGGGAAGAGGAGAGTAAGAGTTGGCAACATAAAAGGCAACTTTCATTGCTCTTCCTTTGAAGTAGAGATCCCAAATGGAACTGTCTCTCTATTTCCCCATCAGGATGGAATGTGAGAAATAGTCCAGGCATAGGGGAAGACATGAAAAATAATAGGGGAGTACCTCCCTACTTACAACCCACATTTCTAATCTCAACTGATTGTGATAGTATGAGGGTTTTTAAATAAAAATACAAATAAATGCTAGGATTTTAAATAAAAACAAATGTTAAAAAAACACACAAATGTGTCAAGCTGTGTGCTCAGACACTGAGTCCTGACTTCACTTTTCACTGGAAAAGGCTAGAGGTTTGTAGGTTTGATCTCACATCATCTCTACACACTTGTTTGACTGCTCCACTTAAACATAGGGATATGTCATAGGAGCAATAGTTTCAGTTTGTCTGCTTAATTTGTCTGGGCCACCTCTAAAGTGAGAGTTAGTCTTTAGCTCCAGCACTTTGGAACATAGGTTTTAGGGATTGTGATTTCCCTATGCGATTCTTTGCGAATCGCGATTAGGAAATAGAAATTCCAAATGTATGAAACCGATAGAGTTTAATTTAGCAATTCTGAATGGGGTTGCAATCAACCTACCTCATGAATATTAATGAGATAGGTCGCAATTTGCGACTCATTAAGAATCGCAGCCATCACACGGATGGTGGTCAGCTGGGGTCAACAAACCCCCATACTCTGATTGCTTTTTAATAGAGCTAACCATTTTTTTTAATGCAGTTCGTTTTCCTTAAAAGGAAATAGAATGCGTTTAAAAAGATAAATGAAACTTTGAAGTTTAATTTTTTAAGCACAGGCAGTTGTCCCTTGGACCACCGCCTGCGCTTAAAAAAGTTTTGTTTCAACATTCACAAAGGGGAAGGGGTCTTGTGGTGACCTTTCTCATTTGCAAATGATTACCACCACCCTTGAGGTGTTGGTGAAAAATGAATGTTTTATGGCCATTATTTGGTCGCAAAACAATCATACATACCACTGCAATTCGGGATTAGGAAGGGATGCCTTAAACTTGCCCTTTCCAAATACCGAATCGCTAAACACAAATTGCGATCCAGTAACAAGTTACTGAATCGCAATTTGTGCTCTGTACATGTGGAAAAGCATTTGAACGACTGTAACGGTTCCAACCGCAAAAATGCTTTTGTAGATATGGCCCTTTGTTCTGACAGTGAGAAAATTGTACCATCCCAAGCTTGCCTTCTGGCAATTGAATGTGACCTAATCCATTACCTCACCATCAAGTACCCTTTAATGGGTGGAGGACATCATCTTGTCAGATTATCTTGTGACTGGCAATATGTGAAAGTGTCAAAATAGGATTTAAGTATGGACATCTCCAGAAAATGAGTCCTTACACAGAATTAATCATGAAAAAATGTCACTTCTTATCCCACTGTAAAAAGATACATCACCAAATTAGTGCTTAGTCTTCGATGAAAAGAAATTTTAAAATGTGTCACACTGTATGTTCAGACACAATTTACCCCTGTTTCTGTTCAAATAAACGTCTCTACCTTCAATCAACATGATCAGAAAATCCAATTCAATTATACTCTGGTCCAGATTAAATTATAGAAAGCATATTATGCAAATTATTTTCTTGGGGTTCAGAGCCGGCTTTATCAAGGGTTTGCACCAGCACAGTGCTAAGGGTTGAATTGAGATCTGCTTTCTATTGCGGATCTTGATTTGGGCTCAAAAGTAGACCTAAAGTAATGCAAAGTACCGCTTTGAGCTACTTTATGCTGCTTTGCATCAGGGAGAGTCCCATGGGTGGTAAATGTGCATTCCTATGCAACCAAACGATTTTTATTAATGTAAAGCATTATCTATTAAACAAAGGTTGACATTGCTTTGTGCCAAGAGCATATGCCTCCTTGAGTTAGGTATAATGTTTGGGAAAGTTTCGTTTTCTCCAACCTTTTCCAACTGTACACATGTGCGTAAAGTACTGCATGCATGCAAAATGAGAAGTTTTAAAGTAGGTCCAAGCATAATATTTTTTCTACAGGTAGCCTACCCTTCCAGTACAAAACCCATGCTAGACATCACAGACTCCAGCTTGCACTATGGTGCAAAGGTCTTTGCGTGACACAAGGCAGTATGAAGTGCACCAGTGCTGAAGATGACAGCAACAGCGTCATATCTTTGCAGATATGCCACTGTTCGGTTATCACCATTTCACGCAACATAGCGCAGCAGCTTTGGTTGCTGATCTGCGTTGTGTGACTTCTTAGTAAAGTTGCCAGTTTATGTCTTCAGCTTTCATAATTAGTATACAGGAAAAGTCAAAAGTCCATCTTTATGTTAAGTGAATGTAGTCTACCTTTCATTAGCATATATTTGCAATTTTTCTCTCAGCCACCGGCATTACATTTTCACAGGTTAAATAAGAATTTAGGTAAATATCGTCATATTTACAATGATAAGGATAGAGACCCATATGAAGAAAAGAGAACAGGATATGATTCTTTCTCACTGATATCAATTCCTATTGCATAATTTCAGGGAGAGATCGACATAAAAAAACCACACAAGATGGTTATTTAGAAACTAAACATTCAAACTTCTACTGATAAACTACTGAAAATTCACTGTCACCCAAGGATTTCCAATTAAATATCAGTTTTTATTGCCTATATAGTTTTCCGTAGCTGGCAAAATACTTCAATGGCATAATTCTTTTCCTCTAAGAAAGTTGTTCAATCACTGACAGATAGTGTCCTCGTCAGAATCTATTTTACATTCAATAATTCATAGCTCCTAAATCTTAGGTTCTTCACTTATGGGATCAAATAGCTTTTACCCTTTTCCTGCACAGAAGACAAAGAAATAGAATAAGCTCAGGATCTTGCTAGAAAAAAAAACAATAACCACTTACTTCGGTCTTGCCTCACCTCGATTGATATACAATACAGAATCGTAAATATAGGGCCTCATTACGATGTTGGGCGGAAACTTTCCGCCAGACTCCGTATTGGAATTGAAACCGGCCGACTTGCGGTCGGCGGATCCGCCCGACCGATTACAATGTGACTGAACACTGTTCGGTCGGATTCCCATTGACTTCTATTGGAGCCCATGTTCTGCCCAACAATACAGGCTCCTATGGGGAAATGGGGGTGTGCGTAAAACCATGCACCCTGTTGCGGGTGCTCCATGGTGCCTGCCACACATTGCAGGGTTTTACAGGAGGGTCCCTTAGGTACCCCCTCGGCCCCCAACCGGAGACCTCAGGATGCAGGGGGCCCTGCCAGGGGCCCCAAAAGTCAGTTTCCAACAGCTTTATCGTGTCGGACAGGCCATCTCGGAAAGGCTGTTGGAAACCGGCATCAGCAACCTAATCGCTCAGTTGGAAACGCTGTCCATAAAGCTGTACGATGCGGTCTGACCGACACAAATTCTCTGAGAGCCGGTTGGAACCTATTCTGAAAGACCGTGCGGTTTACAATCCGACCGCTAACATCGTAATCGGTCGGGCGGATTGTAAACCAACTGAGTCGGTCGGAAGGGTTCCGACATGGTCTAGGGGAATCCAACTGTCGGAAGGAGGCTTTCTGCCCGACATCGTAATGAGGCCCTTAGTGTTTGTACTTACTGGGGCTCCACAAAGTTCAGACAAGCTTTACACATGGGCTCATCCTTAAGTATAAGATAATTCTCTGTCATTCGACCCAAGCTTGCCAATGTCACATGAACTGGCTTCCTCCATGCCAAATAGGAAGTAAGCAACAGCTGGGCATCGTTAGGCTTGATTTCCTTTGATTTAAGCAATATCCACTCAAGACCAGAAGCTTGTAGCTGATTGTGGGCAAACATAAGGCATCCTAACTCACCAAAACATTTAAAAGGACATCACGTATTGATTCCATATAAGCAACTGCATGAACATGCCTAAATAAAACTGCCAATATATATTTCCGTAGCTGGCAATACACTTTAGTAGCATTTTTATTTTCCTCTGAAATGCTAAGTTTCTCAAACACTGGCAGATAATGCCCTACTTTGTCTCCATGATGTTGTACAATTAACTTACACCATTTTGTTTAACATGCATAAAAACTTTCCATAGCTTCCATGTCCTTATCTAGTTATCCTTGAGGTACTCTTGACTTCTGGGACATCACATTGTACAACCGTTCCACTTCTCCTAATTAACATTGCTTTTTGTATTTAAGTTTCTATTCTTTTTCTAAAGAAAGTGTTTAGGATGTATTATGGTTGAAATTGTTCTATCTTTCGAATACCAGGTGGGCATCTTTATCTGCAATCTATTATGATCCCTGCATCTTTCTTTCATAACACGTTCTCTAAACGTATTCTCCTTAAGAAAACAGTTGATCTGTTGAATGGCTAAATTCTCCTTGGAGCACTATCCTCCTCACCCAGTGCTCAGAAGCAGAGATTTTGTAGCACGATCACTATTTAAATAGCAACACATATAATGCAGATAAAATAGACCTTGGTGTTAAATGTCTGAAAATTTGAAATGAAAAACTATATTATATTTAGAAAATTAAAACATGAACAGGCTCCTTAATATGCTTTCTTCTTCCATGTAACTATTTACTAACAAAACTAGCGCATTTGTATATAATTTCATCTTTCTTTTCTGAAAATTGCCTTCACACTCAGTGGAAATAAGGAAGTTAAGTTCATGACTTTTGTTTGGACACAAACAGGTCATGAGTTGGATTCAAAATAAGCCAAAATGTCCTTTTCTAGATTTGCCCAGTGCCCCAACTTCTATGCTAACTCCATCCTCACCTGCCCTCTCTCTGATCTCCATTAGCTGCTCCCATTGGAGACATACCCTGCCATTATTTTCAAGTGGTCGCAAACTGGTAAATGGACGCCCCAATCTAAACAGGAAACCAACCAACCTGGTGCTGAGTGTGTGATGCACTATATTACCAACCGCATGTGCCAAGCCAAACATCCTAACCGCATAAAAAATGCCTGAACAATTACAGAGTACCCATACACACTCATCATATAGAAATTACCTATTGGCCATCATACTACAGCAAAACATATGTACATTTTTAAAAATTAAATAGTACGTTCAAATAGCAACAGAAATAGCTTGGTAAGTGAAGACTTTTTGATTAATAATGAAGAACAGGAAATGTCTGATGCATTCCCCTGCTGTAGAAAATGAAACCACTAAACCAATAATTAGTATAACAGCAGCATTTAGCTCTGTCAATTCAGCAATCCTGAGTTAAGCATTAACATCTTCTGGCCAAGCTCAGCCATTCCAAGCTGCTCATTAGGTGCAGAAAACGACCAGCTTGAGAACAACCCTGCCTAATTAAGCTTGCAGAGATTCCCATTCTCTGAAATATAGTGATTAATGACCTAATTTTGAGGCTCTGCAAGCACGCTTAAATCCTGAACATAGAGGATGCATCAGCTAACATACATGGTACATCTAATTAAAATGATGCTTTTAAGAGTTCTGACTGCACAAATTAGGTACGAGTAAAACTCGTTAACGTTTAATGCATTTCTAGACCTTTTAGTGAAATCGTCTTACATTTATAAGTAGAATACGCGAACAGCTGATGCGAGAAGGCTTGTCTGTAAGCACCTTTTAAAGACAAATATCATGTACATTGAATCGACGCCACTAATAGCAAAGAACAAGTACGGGTGCAGACTAGGTGCTGCATTATACTGAGTGCAAATGTTTGTGCATAGCCGTAAGTGCAGCATTACTTTCTTTTTGACTCACATTGCATGTGGTGAACAATACTTTGCACAACCTCTTAGACGCTGTTTTGTATCTGAACCCCAATCATTTCACTTTGAGACGTGTAAAACAATAGTGCTTTAGCATGAAATTTATTATCCTGCTCCAGTTCTTAATTACTAGTCATTTTCATCCATGCATGAGCCCAAGGGAAGTCATACTGAATAATCTGGACTTAAGCATCCACCAGTAGGCAGATAGTATCCCGCACTAACCAGCGCATTTTTTTTTTTTTTTGCTATTTACTTTTCAGCGCAAAACTTGTTTTGTGCTGGAAAGCACCCTCAAAGTAGAGCAAAGCAGCATGAAGCCCTGCTTTGCATTACTTAGCACCGAGGGGGCATTACATGGGGGGAAATGGGCGTTCCCATGCAACTACCCATACCTTTTGACGCAAAACCATATTTACAAAGATTTGTAGGCATGGTTTTGTGCCAAAAGTTAACGCCCCTTCATACGAGGCCTTAACAGGACATATGCCTTAATTTCTCCGTGCTTTTCCGAATTTGCATGTGTCCTGCACTGTGCAGCATGCATAAAAAGTAGGAAAAGTTTTCCATCGTGTCTAGGCATAGTATTTTCTACAAGAAGGGTACCCTTCCTGTACAAAACCTATGCTAGACTCATGAACACACCCTGGCGTTATGGCGCTAAGGTGTGTGCATGGCGCATGGCAGCTGAAATCAGTGCTGGCGCAAGGGAAAGGGGAGGAGAGAGCCATATCTCTGAAGATATGGCACTTTCCTACTCCCTCCCTGTCGCACAACGCAGCGCAGCCTCGCGGGAGGCTGCGCTGCGTGACTTTTTTGTAAATCTCCCCCAAAGTCTGTTAATGCAGATCGCAACCAAGGAGGAGTCTCATCTTATCATTATTGCCAATTAAACCACTGGGGCGAAAGATGGTTGAATAAGCTGACCAGGGAAAGATATAATGAAGACACTTTTATTTGTAACTAAACCATTTCATGTAAAATGTAACTTTACCTACACAGCGACCAAGTGATTTTTGTAATTGTGGACTGTTGGACATACTTTTCCTTAAAAGAATTGATAAAACTAGGAAACAGAGATTCACATCTCATCATTGTCCCGCACCCATCAGAGCACTCTACCACAGTTCTGCCAGGGAATTTTAGTAAATTATCTGCAGTTTCAATGGTAAAAAGGTTACTGGATTCACAGACCTGATTCTACAAGGTGCCAAAATGTGTAGTTCTCTGCCGATTCAACCACAATGTTTTTTTATTTTTGTACAGTTGACATTGTAATACATCGGATTAATTTTACCACACTGATATGTCTGAACATGTTCTATAGCTCTTTCTCTCGAGTGCTTCAATATTCTTGCTGGCCAAGACCAATAGCGGTTCTGTGATGTTTTTGGGGAAACATTGGGGTATTGAGAGAATGTCTTGAACTTTCCCTTACAACACATCAAAACTATTATCTCTCTTGCAGCCCTAGTCTCAACTGCTGGACTCTGACAGACATATTTCAAAATACTTTTGTCATTTCCCCCTTCAGTTAATGATTCCTAAATATCATCTTCTACCCAATATGGCCTTCCAGGCCACTCAGCTAACTCTTTATATGCAGAAAGAAGGAAGAAAGCAGAGTATGAAATACACTCTATTGCAGCTTGTTTGCATACACAAAAATCAAAAGCATCACGGATTTGCCTTAACAGAACTCTACTGAGAACTTGGCATAGTGCTTGAACATTCCTTCTGAAACATCTTCCTTCTCAGACCACTGGTTATAACCAGACTTTTATCTAAGTATAACATTTCCTCCCAGAAGAATGCACACACTATCATATTCGATTCCACTTTCAGTTTCTGAACTGAGAGCATTGACCTCCTCCTCACAATTAACTCCAACTGACTGACTGCGGCGGATGCCACCTTTGGCCCGCAAAGTGTGAAGCCACACTATGGCTGAAGCCTGCGGACCACACTGCATGCCTGCGCTGCACCGAGGGCCCTGCTGGAGTTCGAGGGGGTGGCCAAGTTGGCTGGGGGTCAGTGTGGGGAGCCCCGGTCCCCAAGCACAGACAATGCCTGGTTGTGCTGGGACCTGCGGAAGCGAGCACACTACATTGCTCATGAGATCGTTCCTGGCCACAGCAGGGATATGCGGGACTCGTCCTGCTGCTTAATGGGGATTGACACCCATTTGAATTACAGAACCACAGACCCCTGCCATGTTGAACTGTTGCATAACTCCTTTCCAGTAAAGTGGGCCCCCCTGGAGGTGGTATTGATGAGCGGGGGTCCTGACAGCCTCATCAGGTGATTGCCACGAACCATGCGTGCTTTGGCACTTGACTGTGATCTCAGTGCATCTGCCCCCACGTGGCAACCCCTCCGGATGAGGCCCTGAAATGTGAAAGGCTGCTAGAATCACCTAACTGCTGCCGCTCCCCTGTGGTGGGCGCGAAAGGCCACGTGGGTGGCACAGTACCTTGACCATGTCCTAATTTGCCAGATTGGCATTGGTGACCCCCACCATCATGGTTAAGGACAAGGAAACCAATCAAATTGTCAGCTACACTCACAGCTTACAACCTGCCAAATTATTTGAGGAGAGAGAAGCACAGGGTCCGGAAGAGCATGCTGGAGGATCGACAGACTCGGTCCAGTTTCTCATGGATTTGCTCGTGGCAATCCAAGGCTCACGAGCCGAGTTGGTCAACAAGATCGACGCAGTCGCCATAAACGTGAACTTGCTTTGAACGGACCTGCAGAATGTGACAAACTGAGCAACCACTGCGGAACAGACTGTCGACACCTTACAACAGGGGATACACAATCTACGCACTACGGTATCTGACCTCCAGCGGCTAACAGCTCGTCTAGATAAATGCATAGAGGACTCCGAGGGAAGAGCCCGGAAAAATAACCTCTGCTTCATGGGCTTTCCAGAAAGGGTGGAAGTGCAATCTGCCAGAGCTGTTCCTCAAGGAATGAATTACTACAGCCCTTCTTCCAAAAAGACTCTTTAAGTTCTTCACGGTCGAAAGGGCACACAGAGCACTTGCTCCCCCTCCAAAACCTGGTACCCTCCCCAAGAGCTATAATTACCCACTTGTTTAACTTTTGTGACCATGACACCATCCTTCAATGGCTCTGAGTGCACTGTTTCAGGGGTTGCCCACTTCTATATCCCCGATTACACACAGAGGGTACAGGAACAGAGAAAAACCTTTATTGCCGTTAAGAAGCGAATGAGAGACATGAACTTGAAACACAGCCTGCTCTTCCCAGCCACGCTCCACATCCTGCATGAAGGGACAGTGCTGTTCTTTTTTAGTTCTGGGGAAGCCACTGATTGGTTGGACACCCTGGTACAGACCTCTGGTCAGAGCACGCAACGGTAGGATCGACACCTCACAAGACAATTTGACTGCCTACGGAAGTGGAAGGGACGGCAGAGGAGTCTTGGTGACGGTCGACAAGAGGAGAACATCATGGCCTGTCCTGATGGCAACCTTCAGGCCACCGATGTGGTCCCAGACTCAAGGCACTCTTTTCAGAGATGCACAGTGACCCCAGCACAGCTAGTGACAGTACTGGCATGGGATGATTCCAATGTTTTTTATAACTAACTGTAAGTACTGGGAGGGCCTGTGTGGGGACTCCAGGTGGTGTGATTTCTGTGCTCCCTGATGCAAATTCAGCTGGATCTGACTCAGCCTCTATGGTATACCTACTTGTGGACAGAGATTACTATTGCAATGTTAATGAGTTGGAGGGTGGATAGATGATTATGATACATTATGGTTGATCATTTTAAAGATATATTATTCCAACGGGTAGTCTTAGGAGAGAGGGGAGTAGACACAGAGTGGGAGCTTGAGCATGTTTGGGCCCGCACCCTCTCCTGTGCCCTCACCTCTAGCAAGGCATAGAGTTTCACAGCATTTAACTGCTCCTTGGTTTTCTTTTGCTTTCTGATTTGGGGAAATGGGGCAGCCTATGCAGGTCCTCGACTGGAAACTTGCTGGGCAGGAGGATTTAGGACAGCTGCCCAAGGGGAGGGGGTGTTGGGTAACTGTTCTGTTTTAGGGCTTTGTAAGGTAGGGGAATTGCAGGTTGCTCTTGTGCACTATGGACCGAGTTGCCACTCCCAGCCCACCTCTTTCTAGGTGTGCCGGAAGCGAGGCTGTTCCACTCAAAGGGTGGAGAGGGATTACTACTATTCACAGATGGCGGAACATGTCACTAAGCTTATGTCATGGAATGTCCCAGTGATAGCCCAATTAAAAAAGTGTAGAAGGGTGCATGCATATCTGAAATGCTACAAGGTAGCAATTGCATTTTTACAAGAAACTCAGGTATGGGGAGATTGCATACCCTGCCTCAAGAAACATTGGAGAGGGCAGCTATATGCTACTTCATACTCCGGATATGCCCGAGGGTGATGATATAGGTGGCTTCTGGGGTGCCCTTTCTACATACGGATCACATCCTGGATTTGGAGGGCTGATACAAAATATTACATAGAACCCTGGACAGCAGAGAAATCTGCCTGGTAAATGTTTATGCACCCAATAATGATTGCCCCAACTTCTACATAATGGTCATGACAGCGGCCTCATCCTATCTTGCTGCTGACATCATCATGTCAGGTGACTGAATTGTGTTCTAAACGGTACCCTAGACCAAGACCCACCCAGACTGCCTACTAAACCCCACCTGACTGGGCATTATGCAACATGATATGAGAACTGCACCTTCTCGATATTTGGAGGGACAAACATCTACAGGTCAAACAGTTCTCCTGTTAAACCACTGCAGCAGGACCCCACAGCCGGCTGGACTACTGTCTGGTCTAGATAGCACAAATGGTGTTGGGAATTTCTTACCTGACCTGACATCTGTCAGACCATTCCACTGACCTTTTAATTTTTTAATGTATGCGACTGGCTAACCACTCTTGCACCTTCGGGCAGAGGCATTGACGGATCCTCCATTCAAGCTCACGGTCTCCGATACACTAACACATTACTTTCATCAGAACTGTGGTACCTCGGGAAGTCCGACCATGGACTGGGAAATGATGAAGACGGTTCTCCATGGGATATGTCTCAAGATGGCCTATGGGGTCAAACAACAATTAGAGGCATTCAGGTGCGTGACCAAGATTTGGATGACAAAGAGGCAGTGCTTCCCACACAACCCAAAAGGATAGAGGACTGGCGAGAGGATTGTAAGCCTCTTCTAGACGACTGACATAGACTCGAAAAGCATGTGTATACAGCACATCGCCAAGGACTCCAAGCAGAGGGACACAAAACTGGGGTGATGCTGACCCACTTGGTCAAACAGGAGAATTCCCAGACCCCAATCTTGACTATGCACGATCATGCAGGTCTAGTCTGCATGCAATGTGCCATTAATGAAGTCTTTAAGTCTCATTTGAGTAGAACCTATGCTAGACAGGGGACATGTCAGTTGAGTAACGCAGAGGACTACCTGGTGAAACTCCTGCTACCATGCCTCACCTCTGATGACTGTGATGCTCTAGATAGCTCCATCGTAAGGGAGGAGATTCTTGCAGCGATCCACACTTTAAAAACGGCAAAAACACCCGAAAGCCATGGTCTTCCCACCAAGTTCTACCGCAGATGCGTGGATACACTAGCTGTCAAACTCCTGAAGGTGTATGAAGAGGCTTTGAAGAGGCTCTTCAGAGGGGCAGCCTCTCACCCACACTGCACGAGGCCCTGGTAGTGATGGTTGACAAGCCTGGAAAGGACCTAACTGAAGCCTCTGCATACAGACCTATCTCTCTCTCTTAAAAGTTGATGTCAAACTCCTCAGTATTATATTGGCGGCTCGCTCTTCCCGTGTCTCCTGTTTCTCATTCACACATGTCAATTGGGATTCATCTCAAAGAGAAGCATGCTACACAATTTGAGATGGCTGTCCTATGTCTATCACGCCTTGCAGCAGCTTGATGACGCATTTGCCTTAGCATTGTTAGACATCGAACAAGCGTTCGACTCCTTAAGCTGGACATACCTCTGGCACGTGTTGAAGAAAGCAGGTATAAGTCCGAAATTTATAAAATGGGTCCAGCTGTTATTTACTGATCCTTGTGCACAGATGCGCTCGGAAGGGGAGGTCTCAGACTGGTTCAGCCTATATGGAGAAACCAGACAGGGTTGCCCTCTGTCACTGCTCCTGTCCGTTCTCGCAATGGAGCTGCTGGCTGAAAGACTGCACAGGACGATGGACCACTGGGGGATTCAAATCGAGGAGACCACTCATGTGGATGATGCCTTGATATACCTCAGACAACCAATGTACTCGGTACCCATGCTTCTGCAAGTGATGCAGGAGTTCGGAGAAATCTCTGAGCTCCGGTGTGAACCTGACAAAATCCAAATTGTACCCACTGGGTTCTTTGGCTTGGGTGCCGATTGTGGGGCTCCCGATAACAGGGCTTCCTTGGGACCTGAGCCACATCTGATATCTGGGGATCCGACTGGCGAGCACTGCAGGGTCATTCTTGGAACTGAATATTAGAAGGGTAGTGATGGGACTACGTGCATCCGTGACATTCTGGAGAGACTTGCCTCTCTCCCTCATGGGTAGATTTGTACTCTTGAAAATAATCAAGGATGTGATGTCTCTACGTGCTCTAAGGTGCACTGTACACCATCCCTAGGAAGTACTTTAAGACAATCGATAGCCTTATTGTCGATCTGCTATAGGAAAATAAATGGAAACAAGTGTGGTTTTCCACTTTGAAAAGGACATGGCTCCTGGGGAGCGTGGAGGTTCCCTAACTAGAGCTCCACTATATGGCAGTGCATCTACAACATGCAATTCACTGGCTTGACCCTGAGGACTCATGGGAGAAAACCCTTCTGAGGATCTCTCATGCGGACAATGCACTTCATGTCTTGTTGATGTGTGGGTCTTGGGTTCGCCCTGACACGCCTTATCTGATATGACAATTGTCAGAGATATGGGGGGGAGCGATTAGGAAAGTGATCCAGCATGCACCTTATGCCCAGGACCTGCTGCTATGGATTCTGTAGCTGTTTCCATGTCGGTACAGAGATGGAAAGATGGGGGGTGTAATACTTTAGGGGACCTGTACTCTGAAGGGCGATTCATCACACGAGATGATGCTGTGGTGTCCTTTACCCTCGGTACAGGACAATATTCATAATGTGCCAAAATTTCTGCTACAGCATGGGAGATTGGGCCCACCTTCCCGGACACCCACAGAGCTCCACCATCCTAGTAACATTGTTGTAAATGGCAGGAGGCCGCTGCCTGATTTCGCCTCTCTATATGGTGCTGAGCAGCAATCTTCTGGAGGTGCCCCTCATCCAGACTAAATGGGCTGGGATACTAAATGAACCAGTGAAAGCAAGGAATGGACACGTATACATGAAGTGGTCTGCAATGTTAGCTTCAATGTTAGATTTAAATTAATCCATTATAACTTTATTCACCAGACATATTGCTCCCCAAAAAACGTGCATGCTATCTACCCCACCTGATCTGATACCTGTCAGCGATGTAGGAGTCTGGTGGTAGATTCTAAGCACATGGTGTAGTATTGTGAGGTCCTGACACCCTATTGGCAGGCGGTATTAGACAATCTGAATAGGGCTACTGGTTGGCAAATACAGCTAGAATTTTGACAGGTATTATTGGTAAGGGTGGGTGGCAAATTCCGTTCCGCTCGCGGAACTTGCGAAATTTCGGCATTTCTGCGTTCCGCGCGGAACGCGGAAATGTCGAAACTTCTGCGATCCGCGGCGGAACGGAATTCGGGTGCAAGAGCACTGAAGCAGGTGCCCGAGTTGATAAATATGCAGGGCAGGTGTGCAGAATTCGTGAGCGTGGTTAAGCAGATGTGCCTTCTCTCCATTTCCAACGTGAAAAGTTAGCTGTAATCCCCGATGGAGGTCTTTGCATCCTTGCTTTCTCGAGCGCAATCCTCATGTAGAATTCGTGAGCGTTGTTAAGCAGATGTGCCTTCTCTCCATTTCCAACGTGAAAAGTTAGCTGTAATCCCCGATGGAGGTCTTTGCATCCTTGATTTTCCCGAGCGCAATCCTCGTGCAGAATTCGTGAGCGTGGTTAAGCAGATGTGCCTTCTCTCCATTTCCAACGTGAAAAGTTAGCTGTTATCCTCGAAGGAGGTCTTTGCATCCTTGATTTTCCCGAGCGCAATCCTCGTGCAGAATTCGTGAGCGTGGTTAAGCAGGTGTGCCTTCTCTCCATTTCCAACGTGAAAAGTTAGCTGTAATCCTTGATAGAGATCTTTGCATCCTTGATTTTCCGAGCTCAATCCTCGTGTAGAATTCGTGAGCGTGGTTAAGCAGGTGTGCCTTCTCTCCATTTCCAACGTGAAAAGTTAGCTGTAATCCCCGATGGAGGTCTTTGCATCCTTGATTTTCTCGAGCGCAATCCCCGTGTAGAATGATGGACAGCTTAATCAAAGGACCCCAGCGCTTTCGGCGCAGTGGCAAAGTTACAGACACACAGATCACTGGGGTCAATTCTTCTGGACCTTTACGCAGCTGTAGTGTAGGAAAGGCACTATACATTTACCCAACGAGGTAGCACTTACTGATTAGCCAGTAGAAAGTACTCCAGTTGAGTAGAGGTATTGCACAAAACGGTTACATCTTCGTGGATAAATATGCAGGGCAGGTGTGCAGAATTCGTGAGCGTGATTAAGCAGATGTGCCTTCTCTCCATTTCCAACGTGAAAAGTTAGCTGTAATCCCCGATGGAGGTCTTTGCATCCTTGCTTTTCTCGAGCGCAATCCTCGTGTAGAATTCGTGAGCGTGGTTAAGCAGATGTGCCTTCTCTCCATTTCCAACGCGAAAAGTTAGCTGTTATACTCGAAGGAGGTCTTTGCATCCTTGATTTTCCCGAGCGCAATCCTCGTGCAGAATTCGTGAGCGTGGTTAAGCAGGTGTGCCTTCTCTCCATTTCCAACGTGAAAAGTTAGCTGTAATCCTTGATAGAGGTCTTTGCATCCTTGATTTTCCGAGCTCAATCCTCGTGTAGAATTCGTGAGCGTGGTTAAGCAGGTGTGCCTTCTCTCCATTTCCAACGTGAAAAGTTAGCTGTAATCCCCGATGGAGGTCTTTGCATCCTTGATTTTCTCGAGCGCAATCCCCGTGTAGAATGATGGACAGCTTAATCAAAGGACCCCGGTGCTTTCGGCGTGGTGGCAAAGTTACAGACCCACAGGTCACTGGGGACAATTCTTCTGGTCCTTTACGCAGCTGTAGTGTAGGGAAGGCACTATACATTTACCCAACGAGGTAGCACTTACTGATTAGCCAGTAGAAAGTACTCCAGTTGAGTAGAGGTATTGCACAAAACGGTGGCATCTTCGTGGATAAATATGCAGGGCAGGATTCAACGGGCGCAGCAAAATCTCCGCGAGCACGTGAAATTCCGCGTGCTCGCGGAGATTTCTTGCCGTTTCGCGAAATTTCGCGGAACGCAACTCCGCAAATTCCGCCCACCCTTAATTATTGGGTCTCATCCCCCCCACCACCCAAAAAATATTTTGGGCCTGATTATGAGTTTGACGGTCCGTGGACCGCCAATCTCATGGTGGTGCGGCGGTGACGGTCTGGCCACCACCGCACTGGTGGTCTGACCACCTTATTTACAACTTAGGTGGTCAGACCACCATTGGACCACAGCAACTGCTAGGGAACTGCGTTCCTTGTCGATGGTGCGATGGTCAGGGGCTTGCAATAGGCTGGTGGTGCCATGCATATTATGAGTTTCCTGACCACCAGAAGGCACATGGAGGTTCTTCCTCCATGAAACTGCTGGCAGTCAGGAAGCAAAGGGGACCCTCTTGCCCCACGCATGTTGGTGCATGCAGGGGGCACATGTTATGCCCCCCCATTTGCATGCACCCCCAGTTCCAGCACGGCATGGACTCCACAGTCCATGCTGTGCTGGGATGTGCTGTGGCAGTCCCGCAGCGGTGCAGCATTAAGGCTCACATTTGAGCCTTTTTACTGCACCACCGCAGGGCCGCCACGCTGCCTTCCTGCCAGACCACTATTTTACTTGTAATCTGGCTGGCGGGCGGCATTGAGGTTTGGCGGTGCAGGAGTGGACTGGTGGCGTGCCGCCTGCTCCGGCACTGCCAAAACCTGTAATTAGGCCCTTAGTAGGAAGCTTGTTCTACTAGGCTTAGAACTGGCAAAACGCCTAATAGCTATAAAATGGATGAGTGTAGAGCCCCTAGATATATGGATTGGTGCAGAGACATCTCTGAATGGGGGACAGCAGAAGAAATCTGGATGAAACATGTCCGCAGAGATGAAAAACTAGAAGATGACTTAAAGGCATAGGCTGCCATGCTAGCTGACTTGAGGGAGTGTTCTATGGAAGCTTCCCCTAGGGAACTGCATGGGTGTGAACAAGTTTGAATATTGGAATGACATTTTTTATTGCCACTGTCTGAATAGTCTTTCTGTAAAGATGTACAATTTACTATCTGAGAAGGTATGCACAGCTGCTGGGTGCTGTGGTGGGCTGTTGGGTATGGTTAATTAGTCTTAATGCTGGTGCATTCACATTGCTTGTAAAATCAATTGGACACCATCATCACTTGCATCTTTTGAAACTGCAATAAGGATCATTCAAAAGAAAAGCTAGTTTATAATTTTCTATGGTCACCTGGTGCCACATCATCACATCAACTGATGTCAAATCAGATATCAGGTTCCTGGTGCGCATTGTTGAAGAGAAGTAACATATGATTTTGTCATCTAATTGTGTGCTTCCAATTGTTGACTGTAGGACATTTATGACTGTGCTTTATTGATTTACTGTCCTCTTTGCCTTTTGTAGTAATTGTGGTAATTAGATAAGATTTGTAATTTCCCTATTTCTGAATTGAAACCTATATATTTATTAGTACAGTGGGTGTGAGTTTTTGCGTTCATGTATAGCATATAATAATTGCACCATACTAACAATTATCATACATTTCAGCTTGTTGGACTTGCTAGTTTCAGTCCAAACTAATAAATGTAAGAAACACCTATGAGGGGTGTGGCTTACATGAAGCTTCACTTAATGATTCAGTCTTTACAATAATGTTAATGTATGAGGCCGGGTTGTCTATTTTTGGGACCTAGGTTTCCTGATGTCCAGCATATTTCAGATCAAGCTTTGTGTCCCTCTCGTAGCATCCCAGGCACCATGCATCTGCCTTCTGAGTAGCCACTAATTAAGCTTTTCTCCTTTATAAACCATTACTCCAAAATCTGCGGCACACGGAATTAGGCAGTTGTCAAAAAAGATTATTCTGCCAAACTAGATACAACACAATTACTAATCATATAACATTAAAGCAACAACATATATTGACAGATGGAACACTTTAGGGGTTTGGACAAAATATTGAGTTTTTAATATTGTGATACATTACTATTGTGTGAAAAATATTGTAAGTACAGAAATATTGTGTAACAGAATGTTGCAGTCTAAATTATTAATTTTTTTGGGCATATAATACGTTTTTAGATAATATTTTTTTATTTATTATCATCTCCTTAAATAAAGTTGTAAAAATACAATAAAAAAAATGTTATATGAGTTAGTTAAAATATTTATTTTAGGTATTATTATTGTCAGTATGAATGGTATTGATTATTTGTACAATTGTTTGTACTTTAAAGTGTTTTAACATTTTGAGCTAGTAATATTTATTTGCAGTAGTGGGTTGTTGGGTTTGTAGGGGAACATGGCTAGTTGAAATTTAAATTATAATTCAATTTATGTTATTGTTAATGAATGTATTGTAATTTAAATATATAATTAATCAACATGTATTTAAATTGTTTAATAGTCATTTTATGTATTCAAGTTTCATTTGACATTTTTAATATACATATACATTTTTAAATTTTGATTAAGTATTTTTATTGTAGTTGCGGATTGTTGGTTTTTGTTAGGTAATAAGGTGGAAAGTTTTAAATTACTGATAATTGTAGACTAAACCTAAATAACTTTTAGTAGTTTAATAATTAGGCACTTGACTATTAATTATTTAAATTGTTTTATTTTTGTATTTGTTAGACTCATTTGTATCTTGTTTTTAATTTTACATTGTATGTAAATGTTTATAAGATTAATTTTCTTAAATTTGATGGTGTATGTAAATGGTTTTTTTTGTTAGTAATTTATGCTCTCGGAGCGGGTCGTTGATTTTGTAGTGGAACATGGTGGGAAGTCAATTCAAGACCAAATAATAGTATTTTTTGGGGTAAATTATTTGTAAATAATTAATTATGTAATTGCTGGTTAATTATGTAAATTGTTTTATTTTGTAATTCCTCTATTTTTTTTTACTTTACCGCTTTTTTAAATATTTAAAGTTATGTTGCTACTTTGGTCACAGGTTGTTTGTTTTATAGTGGAATAGAGTGGGAAGGTATTGAAATTATATTATTTTTCAAAATAAATCTTAATAATATTTGATTGATTATTTGATAAATATTTAGGAAGTTTTGTAATGTTGGAAATATTGCGTACATTATTTGTTTTATTTAATGATTTGGTGTTATTTGCTTGTATCAATAATATTTTTAAAATGTCTTTTTTTAAGTAACGTTTTTGTTAAAGTAATATTTTTTTTAAATGTTGCTTTCATTATGTAAGTAATAGTTCATTGTTTTGTCATCTTGCTTGTACTAGGTAAGCATATATATTTTTTAAAACATTTTTTTCTTCACTATGTATTTTTGTTTTTTTAGTAGCATATTATATATATTTATTTATAATATGATTTTTATTTTGGGTATTTTCATATTTTAAACAAAATGACTGGGGGTAGACTGTTATTTGTAGTCCCTCCAAAGTCTGACATTTTCTGTACTGTTTGTTACACTGGAGTGTGAATAGTAAATCAAATCTGTCCACAGTCCAACACTTTCCATACTGTTGTGTTGATTGGAGTGGGAAAGGCATATATCCAACCCCACCATAGCCCAACATTTTCCTTACTGCTGCTTAGATTGGAGTGAGAATAGTAAATGTAACCACTCTGGAATTCAGCACCCTTCTGCTGGTAGCCTGGAGTGGGAATAGTAAATCTAACCCCTCCGTAGTCCATCACTTTTCCACCTGTTGCCTAGATTGCTGTGGGAATAGTAATAGTAATAGTGGTAATAGTAAATGTAACCACACCTGAATCCAACACTTTCCTTACTGTTGCATAGACTGGAGTGGGAATAGTAAATATACCCACTCCAGAGTCCAGCGCTTTCCCTACTGTTGCTTAGACTGAAGTGTGAAAAGTAAATATAACCCCTACAAAGTCCAACACTTACCCTACTGTTTTATAGGAAGAAATGGGAATAGTAAACTAATCTTTGTAAGCTACATCACAAGCTTCACAGGGGCATCTCTTGTCACAGGCAGATATAACTCACACCTAGGCCTGCCCCTGCTATTGGCTAAGTAGCCAGAGTTCTAACAATCTCAATGGGGGGAAACCTGTTTCAGAACTTGTTTGCAGGGGGAGTTTCTCATTTCCCTAGACACACCTTAGGAGGTGTGATCGGAGCATGACCAGGGGAAGAAAGGTTCTGCCATGTTGGATTTTAGCAGAAGAGTGTGTTGTGGGATTGTAGGGCCTAACCCGCAGTAAGTGGTATCAAATTTGGTAGGATAGCTCCTGGGAACTTTTTCCCTATTGATCATGGAGTCTCCACCATGCACAAGCTCGCACCCTTGAGTACCTTGTTGAAAAACATATTTCCCGTATTTTGCCATTTTCCCCCAAATTGTCTGGGGGAGAACCCCCCAACTGCTCTTGTAGTGGTCACACCCGCTCGCTGCGCTCACTCACTATGCATCGTACCTGGGCTGGTCTGACAAAATTTGCCAGGACTGCATTGGATTCCCAGTGTACCACAAAAACTCTTGTGCTCAAAGTGCAAACTGTGTTTGATACATTTTAACAAAAAATCACCGACCAGAGTCCAAAGTATCAACATATTTGTAAAGCTTCATGTGTGAATGCTCATTTTGGGAGGTTTAACTCTTATACAAATAGCTTAAATCTGATCTTTCTCTGGGTGGTGAACCGCATTATACTCCGGCATTATAACTTGATGTAAAGGGGATTGCCAGCAGGATGCCATTGCTGCTGGTGGTAATGCATTTACCAGGGCAGTAACTGTACCCTTGGTGAAAGGTTTAACCATAAAGATTTTTTTCTTTTGTAATAGGCAGTATTCACCATCAGAATAATTAGCAATTTCCAGATTCTCTGTTTCCCTGTGTAACAACTCATTCATCATCGGACAGTGTGGTGCTGGTTGTATCTTAACACATAGAGGTAAGATAATTTCAAATAAAGAAGGTAAGTGTTTCATTACTTTTTCCCTTCTCTAAATTGTAAATATTCAATTCAGCTAGACAGATGAAGGCACCATCTACTTATTTATCAGTTTTGGCTTGTAGATCTTTAATGCCCCCTTAGCATTTGAAATCTCATACATCTGCAACCATCCACGAATTTAGGTAAATAACTTATTTCTTCTACCCTTTTCATCATGTTGGTGCAGGAGAGGAACACTGAACAATACTTTAATGCACTCATTCTAAATGATCAATAATTGCCAAGCTGGCTGTTTCTGGTGAATTCGGGAACCACAAGTCCCGTCATGCCACATTTCCACTTTTCCTTCTTCCTAGACATTATCTCTACTGTCCGGTGGCTAAAACTATGGGTTAGAAGCAATTGTAAAATGGAGAATTACTGTAGAAATTGGTTGCAGTAATTGCAATTGCTGTAGTACTTACCCATATGTCAGGTGAAATTTGAAATACCAAGGTATTACTGGTTCCCAAAATTATTGAAACAATCAGTAAACTGCATCTGCATTCCAGACGCCTTGAGAAAGAGGGACTAAGTGGGATGGAAATAGTGGGGTTTGCTAAATAAAGTGTAGTGTATGAAGCATAACTAAGAATCCTTTATACTGGGCTAAACCTATGTGATTAAGGGCATGATCTAATACATGTGAATGAATCCTTCTAGTTTTATACTCTTCCTTAGTAATTGGGTCTTGTACTTCTCTGCGCAGAGATTTCACCATGCCGTACTCCCTTTTCTTTACTTGGAGTGTTTGCCGATATATTTCATTTATGTCCAGGGGAGTGACCATGACCAACTACAATCTGCAGCTTGTTGTTAATACAGGTTATTATGTTGTACCCTCTTCAAAATTCAGAGATGCTAATGATCCAACACAAAAGGGTCAGCACAGCCTCCTATGAAGTTCATCAATACGTGTTAGAACTGACTGCCTCTGATGTGTAAGGAAAGGTGCAATAAATGGAAGGATACTGTGAGTGAAAACCTTCACTATTTAAGTATGAAAGCTCTCATCCAGCCACTGGGTGTCATGCTTCATCATCGGGCCCCTCCTGGCACCTTTCCAATGGGGTAAGGTGAAAGCTACTACCCATAAAGTCATTGGGGAGCTTAGGGGGAATCAGTGATGGATACTCTGCTATACATATCATCTATCTAGATATGAAGGTAGTGCGCAGAGGAGATAGAATGTGAATTAAAACTATCTACTGGGTTGAATGTCTTTCACCTAGATCTTCGGCCTCAATACTCCATGGGAGTTACACAAATTCACCAATTGAAAGAGTGAAGGGATTATTCATGTTATGTTATGTTATGTTAAAAGTGATTTGTAGAGCGCACGTTCACCAGGCGGTTTCTTGGCGCTGAGAGAGGACGGCAGTTGTATAAGAGTGAATGAGTCTTAGTTGTATGCCTGGGTAAATAGCCAGGTCTTAAGTAATTTTCTGAACTCGGTGTAGGAAACGGCGGTGCGCAGATTAGAAGGGAGGGCATTCCAGAACTGGGGGGCCAAGATCGTATATCTAAGACCTCCATGCTTCTTTCGTTTGAAGCTGTGGGGAACCAACAGATTTTTATTTGAAGAACGTAGGTCACAAGCTGGAATGTACCTCTGAGTTTTGGAAGCGATGAAGGCGGGCCCGCATCCTGAGAGGGCTTTATGGATGGTACAGCCCAATTTAAACAGGCAGCGTTGAGGTAAAGGAAGCCAGTGAAGGCTTTTCAACAGTGGACTCACATGTCGGTGTTTGGGCTGACCGAAGATAATCCTAGCTGCCTGATTTTGGGCCAGTTGCAACCGATGTAACTGGTAAGCCGGTATGCCAGTATACAGGGAGTTTGCGTAGTCAATACGCGAGATGACCAGGGCAAGAACCACTTGGGTCAGAGCTGCGGTGGAAAGGGATCTGCTGATTTTCCGAATTCTTCGGAGATGGAAAAAGCACGCAGAGACCACTGAGCTGATCTGGGCCTTCATGGTTAGGTCGTTACTGATGACGATTCCCAGACTTTTTTACTGAGCTGACAGGGAGAGGGGGACTCCCTAATGGTGGAGGCCAGAAGTTGGAATTCCAGGGGTTGGCCAGACCACCAGTAAGGATCAACTCCGTTTTGTCTGGATTTAACTTGAGTTGATTAGTATTCATCCAATCACTAATGAAATTCATAGTAGATTGGAAACTGGACACAGATGATGCAGAGGTGTCAATGTTAAATACCAACTGAAGGTCGTCAGCGTAATTAAAGACCACGACTTCTCTTTTACGCAGGGCCAGAACCAGGGGGAGAACATACAAATTGAAAAGTAAGGGTGAGAGGGAGGAGCCCTGCGGGACCCCACAGGTCAATTTTTTTTGCTCTGCCCTGAAGCTAGCAAGACGCACCGATTGAGAGAGGTTGCTAAGAAAGGAAGTGGTCCATTTCATAGACAAGCCCTGAATTCCAGCGCGGCCGACACAGTCGATCAGAAGATGGTGATCGACCGTGTCGAATGCAGCCGACAAGTCGAAAAGTACCAGGGCCTGGGTGGTGCCCTGATCGGCCCC
Organism: Calotriton arnoldi; assembly: GCA_963921515.1. Taxonomy (NCBI): domain Eukaryota; kingdom Metazoa; phylum Chordata; class Amphibia; order Caudata; family Salamandridae; genus Calotriton; species Calotriton arnoldi. The sequence continues at coordinate 582,975 of CAWUFW010005124.1, read as the reverse complement.
CCTTCTCAGCTCATCCATAACTGCCAGAATTACGGATTCAGTGGAGTGTTCAGGTCTAAAACCTGCCTGTTGAGAGTCTAAATAATGGGTTTGCTCTACAAAGGAGCTAAAACAGGTGGCAACATGGGTTTCTAAAACCTTGCTCAAATAAGGCAGCAGGGAAATAGGGCGGTAGCTGCCAGGTGCTAGTGGGTCCAGACTGGGTTTTTTAAGAATGGGGAAAACTTCCGCCATCTTGAATAAATTGGGGACAATCCCTTGGGCAAGGGAATTGTTAAGAAGGAGTAAAGGAGGGTCCGGACAACACGAAAAGATTTGATTGTGATTCCTTGAGCATGTTCATTTTATTAAATAGACATGACCACCAGGAAAGTGCAAATCTGTGTAAGTGAACACAGAAGCAACATACAGTGTAAACGGCTTACTACCAAACTGACTAACCATTTGCTCACCATGAACCATACAAATAATGAATTAACTTAGGTAGTAATAGACAAGCTGGAATTGAAAGGTGATCACAGCAATCAAGCAGAATCATTCTTACTGAGAGAACAGAGGTAGGTTATACATGATATGGCATACCTTGGATAGCCCTATCTCAGATTATACAATACAGCACCCACCCCAACTTGTAGATCACATATGATAGTTGAGTCAATGACAGGGATACAACTACTATAGGTGTACAGATAATTACCAACGATTCAGTCTTTACCAGCACTGATTTTACAACACTTCTAACCAATGTTAGTGTACACTCTATCGACCAGTCAATTATTAATAGTGATATTACAGTGAACTGATACACTAACTCTTCTTAGTATGCCCAATAACACACACTCACTCCTTTGGACATTGTCCACCAAAATGCGAATTGTTGATAGTGGTAGCTAGAACTAATTTAATTGTGATATTTTTACCTGGCACTACAACTCCCAGATGACTGAAGTGGATACCTGAATTCATTTGCGGTTTATACTTTGAGCTCACTTTTCAAGCAGATAGGGCAACTTGAGTCCTGATGAAGACACAGACACCTCATTAAAGGGTTGAATAGACAGAAATATGTCAACCGCCGCTAGTGGGGTAACTATCCCCGCATTCATTTTATTCTACCACTGGGGGACTTAATAATATGTGAACATTCCACCCAGTAGGTAGTTTTCATTCCTTTACCTCTTCACATTACTTTCACACCTAGATAAACCAGACTAGCGGCACAGCAGAGTATCCATCACTAATTCCCCATTAGCTCCCCAATGGGTTGATGGGTAATAACTTGCTCTTTGCCCCATTGAAGAGGTGCCAGGAAGGGCCCGTTGATGAACCATGCCACCCACTTGGTGGCTGAAGAGTTTCCTCCTTAAACAATGAAGGTTTTCACTCACGGTATTCTTCCATTTATTGAGCCCTTCCCTACACATCAGAGGCAGTCACTTCTAAAGTGTATTGATGAGCTGCTAATGATGCCACAGTTCATAAGGTAGGACCAACCAACCAGCTTTAAATCGAAAAATTTGCGAGGCATTCGTCATGCAATATATTTTCAAATAGCGTCTTGACTGTTGTGCTGGTTGGTAATGCTGCACTCATCTATCATGTGACGTAGTAGTGTGAAAGATAATCTTACCTCAGTTAACATAATTAATCCAAGGAAAAACGATACCACCGAAAGCGCGAGAATCAGCAGTTCTCTTCTGTATCCCCTTCGGAATGTCTTGGGGTACATATCCACCACAGCTGTCACGAGGCTTTCTACACACACAAACTGCAACACAATCAAAGAAAGGCTTTAAGTACACTATTATTATGTAAAGTGCCTCAACATTAGTGGTAATTTTTGGAAGAATGAAAAGCAGTTTAAGAGATTCCCTAAAAAAGTTATGGACAATGCACAAAAAAATATATATATTGAGCGTTCTTGTGTACAAGGGTGTTAATATTTGTACATAGGATGGTTTTCAGCAGCCAGAAAGCTCCACAACCAAGAGCATTACTCATTTCAGTGAGCATTATTCATGCAGCCAAACAAAACACCAAAATAATGTTTCTGTTTAACTTGTAAATTGAGACAGATTACTGGAATAGTAGAACACGCTATCCCATTTAAAGTAATGAGCAACAGCATTTACTGCAATGGGTGAACAAGCAACTGAAAATCTCTAGACAAATGATACATAATGGAGAAGATATTAGTTTTTTTTATTTTTCTGACGGCAAAATTGTCGTGAAACATTACTGTGTCTGAAACAGCGTGGAAATGTTACAATAAACTGTACGCTTGATCTCAGAAAAGCATTATACCTAGTAAGACAAATTCGAAGTAAAATAATATCGCACTTAAAAGCAAACTATCGTCTGCTCTCTGGATTTTGACGTTATCCCTTCAATAACTTAAAAGTGTGAATTTGCTCCCCTCAAAAATAGTACCTGCCCATGTATGATCTTGAACTGTATACTATAGAGTGAATCCATACTTTCTGAAATGCTTTACTGCAACCCGATCCCTCCCTATATGTGAGACAGAGGGCCACATCACAAACGTTTTTGACTTGCGCTATTACATCTCCATCAGGGTAAGTAAAGTAATGCTTAATGCAAGCACCTTTTACCACTGTACTATGAAAGCAGACTTGCGAAGATGGTAATGTACGGCAAGAATAGTTGTGCAGATCTATTGTGTTGTCTTTTGTTGTGGTAGTGATACGATGTGTTGTTTTTTGCGCTGTTGTGTTTTTGTGCTGCCTTATGTCCTAGCTGTGCTGCACTAGGTATTTTATGTAGCATTCTATTTTGATTGTTGATATGTTTTCCTATGCCATATTACTTTTTGGTGGTGTTGTTATTTTACTTTCTATCCTGGTATTATGTTATACTGTGTTCTGCATTGAAGTTATAGATGTGAACACATGCTGCTAAACTTCCAACCAAAAGATTCACATTCCATTAAGATTCCAGTGACAGACAGGTACCACTTTAGTAGCATTGCTCCAGCTCTTCAATCATTTAAAACACAAGTCAGCCCACAACTGTGGTAGAAATTGTGTCTAAATCAGCCCTTCACGTGCTCACTTTATAAGACAGGGCCCAGAGACTTTTAGCTCCAAAAATCTTATCTTGATTGACTGAGCCATATAATCATTACATTTGCAATGTTTCATATTAAACAGAGATGTGTGACACTTTCTAGGATAGCAAAATGTCTACCCTGATATATTATGTGTGCATAGCACCTTTATTTATTTAACTAATATATATTTCAGCAACAGTCAAGATACAATGAAGTAATGCAGAACCATGTGGTGGGCCCAACTATGAAGGGCAAATACAGATTATAGAAGTTTAGATATAGTTTATAGTCTGAAGCAGAAAGTGCTAATAATTGAAAAAGTCATATAATTTTGCGTGCAAAGAATGCTAAACAATTATGAACTGAGCCATTCAATTACCCACCTAGACTTTTCGATAGTTCACACTACGAGAAAATCCGCAATGCTGCAGATATTTGACATCATCATTGTCAATTAGCATTTATAATACTTTATCCTCGTTTATGAAAATGTAGAAAATATCTAAAACTTACAAATGTGCTGTATGAAAAAAGGAAACATGCAGATCAAATGAGATATGTTTTAAGCAATGTAATTTAGCTTGCATCTATTTATCTGGTGTAAGCTGTTTTCTCAACAGTAACAATCCAGAATAATGCAAAACATTTGATCAACAAAATTTGTAATTCTCGAAGATATTTAATGTGCAGCTCTTCCAAATGGCTTATTGTCATGGCCAGCGAACTTTATGCAAACATTTCTTTGCATGATCCTGCTGCTAAAATTTTCAGCTCTACCAGGTGAAGTACTAAGGCCACAAAGATAAAAATACTGCGGGAAATTTTAATATTAGTTTCTTTTCCTTTCCTTTCCTTATGTTTCCTTCACTTTTCTTTCCCTCCCTCTTACCTTACCCTACATTACACTTTCTGCCCCCTAATCATTGCAAAGTGGAAGAATAAACTTTAACATTCAGATATAAAGTGAGGTCCCAGCTATGATGTTTAGCCTATGAGCAGCTTCCTCCATCAGCACAATAACACTTGACCAATCACATTATGATACATCTTATACTTTCGTCCTGCCGCATCCCTCTAATTTAATGGGGAAACAATGGCTCCTGTGGAATAATAATACAGTATTTCTGATGCAATTCTGCACAATGGCAATATACAGGGTTAGTAGGATGTCAAAAAGAAAGCTGGCCACTGACACTGAGGGAATAGTCAATGTGAAAAAAAAATTCGTTTATATAATAAATAAATGAAATAAACAATATATACATAGGGCTTGAGAATCACAATATGATTATACAACAAACAATGATTACAAATAGTGAACGGTGTCCCAGTGAAAAAAACATTGGAACCTAAACTAATAGTGACATAATACGTGACATATGTACAAGGTTTCACTTGAAAACATTTTGGCGACCATTAAATAATTCAAAATCAATTGGACAACACTTTATACAATCATAAGTGTTTGATAATAGTTCGCCTTTGTTAATTGTCGACGACGTTTCGACCCTATCTGAAGTACAGGGTCTCTTCAGGACCTAAAGGATGTAGGGACACCTAAAAGAAATGGGAGGATACTGTCAGTGTGTGGCCAAGGCAGTGGCTTGCAAAATTGGAGGTAAAGGCTTCTGAAAAGGGAGGGAGCGTACCTGAGGGGAGGCCTGCACTGCCTAATGTGAAAAGCAGTGTCACCGTGAAATAAGTGAAGAAAAAACTCACAGGGACCCGGCCGGGCACTGTGAAAGGTAATAAATGCATAATAGTTAGATCAGTGTACAATGGCATGGCTAATGTTTAATAGTAGATTCAAGATGTGGTAGCATGGATAATGCTTATAACAAGAACAAGCCACAAGAACTTACCCCTTGTGAGGGTAGTGTTAGGCAGAAAGGATGGCAGGGCCTGGATATCTCAGCGTTACTCGTGGCACTTGATATTCACAAGGTACAAGAACTGTATGTGAAAAACGAAAATGTCAAAAGCAGAAAATGTAATTCCTAGCAAATGATTGTGGGGTATTGGCGGGTAGCTGCAATGTTGCATTTAAGAAAAAGCTTACCCATGTGGGTTTCTCTGGCTGATCAGCAGAATGGCCGATCTAAGCTGCAGGCGATTGCTTCGTATATGGGCAATGAACGCCAAGGAAATAACAACTAAAATAAGAAAATAGTAATAATGAGGACGGGCGCTAGATAAATAACCAAGGTCTTAAATGTAGAACCAAGGGCATTGAGGTCAGGGCTGTTAGTACCTTGGATAAGCTGAAATAGCCGGTGTTTGTCCCCCGAGTGCTACTGGAACAGTGGAGCGTCCGTCTCCCTGTTTGGTGCGATAACAACAGGATAGTAGTTGTCTAGCAATGGATAAGCAAAAGTTCTCGCCAAAAAATGGTGAGTCAGGCATGGCTACATGATCCAGAATACCTATCTGCTCTATGGATCTGTGTGCCAAAATAGAAATAAACAAAAGACTGGTGGATGTGGTGGGTCGAATTTAAAAATCAGAAAGTATGGAGGGAGGAGGAAAATAGAAATAAAGAATAATAGTAAATAATAAATAATAAATAATAAATAATAAATAATAAAAAATAAATAAAAAGAAATAAATTGTGTGTTTGTTTGTGTGGACCCCTAAGAAATGCTGTGGCATTCTCTACGTGCAATAGGATAACAAGCCTAATAGCGGGGTTGCACAGAATGTGGTGGAAGTTACCAGTAACGGAAAATATAAAGGAGCATACAAGTGGTGATACAGTCAGTGAAGTGAAGGGCCGGGTATGGCTGATGACTCAGGGTGGAGTGGAATGGGTTTTGAGAAGAGAAAGAGTAGAAGTAAAAATTGAGAAATTGTTGGCCGGATAAACCATACATGTAGTAGTGTAGATAATGGAGGGAAGGGCAGGGGATGGCAAATAGCTACAAATGAAGTGAAACATTAGATAGAAAAACTAAATGCTGTGTTTACAGATCCCATCAATAAGGACCGAGACGTGTGCTGTTTCAGTAAGGGGTGTCAAGCGCGCTGCTGCACATGATGGAGGTAAGGCACTAAGTGTGGTGATAAAACCACACCATTCTTCAGCAGAGTTTAACCCCTGAATGACAGAATTGGTGCGTTCAATCCAGCGACATTCTACTCGTTGAAGGATTTGAGCCAGGTCTCCTCCTCTGGGTGGGATGGATACTTTGTCTATTACTTGCCATGTAATATCATCTGCCGTATGATTTTTGTTAGAAAAATGGCTGACCAAGGGGGCATTAGGCACTGAATTTCTAATTCTGCTACGATGTTGTCCTATTCGAGCCTTCACTGGTTGCTGTGTTTGCCCAATATAGGGCAAACCGCAAGGACATTTTATGCAGTACACAACATTTTTCGTGTTACAATTGGCAAAAAATTCCAGCGTGTGTTTCACGTTTCCATGTTCAAAAGTCTTAGTGTTCAATGTGAATGCGCATGCTACACAGTTCCCGCATTTGAAATGTCCTTTAACCTCGGGTAAGCCCCAGGTTGATTGCAATGATCGCGTGGTTTGTAGTGGGGTTTCTAAGGATGATCTAATCAGATGGTCTTTCAAAATGTTGCCCCGTTTGAATGCAAACATTGGAATTCCAATGTTGGGGTTTATGCTTTTGATAATATGCCAATTTTGAGTTACCAATTTGCGGATTCTGTTGGTATGTATTCCAAACGTGGTAACACAGATAAGTTCGTTTGTTTTGGACTTTTCTTTGGGGGTGAGTAGCGTATCTCTGTGACAAAACCAGGCTCTTTTCAATGAATTTTTGATTAGCCTATTTGGATACTCTTGTGCTATAAGTTTTTCTCTCAGTATGTCAGCTTCTTTCATATAATCTTCTTTTTTGGCGCAATTACGGCGCAACCGAAGGAATTGCCCGTAAGGTAGTCCATCCCTTAGCGCGCGTGGATGGTGACTGTTATAGGCTAACAATGTATTGCGTTCAGTGGGTTTTCTATGTAGAGAGGTGAAAAGTCCTCCATCTTCATATTGTATGTTTAGATCCAGAAAGGTAATGCTGGATTTGTGTATGGTCGATGTAAAAGTCAAGTGTGGTTGTATAGAATTCAAATATAGAACAAAGTCATCGAAATCAGAATTATTACCTGACCAAATAAGAAAAATGTCATCTATATAGCGCTTCCAGCATCCAATCTTGGAGCGGTACATGTTAGTATTGTTGAGGACAAATTTATGTTCCACATGGTCCATGTATATATTCGCCAGATTTGGAGCAAAAATCGCTCCCATACTAGTACCAGAACATTGTTGGTAATGGGTACCTTCTGACACAAAATAATTGTGTGTGAGGGCAATCTGTAAGAGTGAGATAATAAAATTGGTAGGGACCTGAACGGGTCTTGGTCTGGTATTTAATAAATCTTTGATTACCTCTATACTCTCCGCTTGGGGTATATTCGTATAGAGAGAAACAATGTCAAGGGTGGCAAGCCAATCTACCTCGATATTGTAGGGTCTTACTTCTAACAGATTGATCATGTGCATAGAATCTCTTACATATGTTTCCTGTTCAGGAACATAATCTTTAATGAAGAAATCTATGTATTTGCCAATAGGTTCAAGAATTGAACCGCATCCAGAAAGTATGGGTCGGCCTGGGGGATTGGTGATGTTTTTATGTATCTTGGGCAGAGTATAAAGGACCGGAGTTCTTGGGTTATCTGCATTGAGAAACGCGAATTCTTTTTTATTGAGAAAGCCTAGGTCTAAGCCCTCTGTGGTTATTCTCAAGATCTCTTTTTTAATTTCTATTAGTGGATTACTGTCTAGTTTTTTGTAATGTCTTACCTCTCCTATTTGTTTCCTGATTTCTAAGTCATAGTCATGTCTGTTTTGTACCACAATTCCGCCTCATGCAGATCAAATGAGATATGTTTTAAGCAATGTAATTTAGCTTGCATCTATTTATCTGGTGTAAGCTGTTTTCTCAACAGTAACAATCCAGAATAATGCAAAACATTTGATCAACAAAATTTGTAATTCTCGAAGATATTTAATGTGCAGCTCTTCCAAATGGCTTATTGTCATGGCCAGCAAACTTTATGCAAACATTTCTTTGCATGATCCTGCTGCTAAAATATTTCAGCTCTACCAGGTGAAGTACTAAGGCCACAAAGATAAAAATACTGCGGGAAATTTTAATATTAGTTTCCTTTCCTTTCCTTATGTTTCCTTCACTTTTCTTTCCCTCCCTCTTACCTTACCCTACCCTACACTTCCTGCCCCCTAATCATTGCATAGTGGAAGAATAAACTTTAACATTCAGATATAAAGTGAGGTCCCAGCTATGATGTTTAGCCTATGAGCAGCTTCCTCCATCAGCACAATAACACTTGACCAATCACATTATGATACATCTTATACTTTCGTCCTGCCGCATCCCTCTAATTAGCATTGAAAGTGATGTATGATGTATTAAGTTCATTCAATGAACTACAAAGATACACTAAGTATATAAAGCAAACATTCAAAGCTAAGTACACAAGTCCTGCAGCAGCATTACATAGGAAAGATTTCTGACTCATGGAGATGAAGTGGAAGAGAGATTCTCACATGAACCAATGTCTCTCTGGACTAATGAACCTGCTTGACACATCTCGGGAGGCAGATACCTGAATCATTCACTGACACAGTGGAATACTGTGTTTGCTGTGTACTCCTTGCCTAACTGCTGTTACGAATCCATGTGGGAATAGTGCTGACTTGTATTTATTATTGAATTGGATTCTGGCTCTAACCACGTTTTAATTTCTCTAATCAATAGTTTGACATTTAAATAAACCAATGAACTGAGAACTGGAAAAAGCCTAGTTGTGCACATTTTCAGGAATGGTCTTGGCTTATTAATTGAACATAGGATTCTCCCTTTCCTGCAAATCGACTCTACCTAATGTTAATTGAGCTGGAGTGCCAACACTCTTATTTTCTCTAGTAATTGGTTGTCTTTTTTATGTGGTATATATTATTTATTTCATAAATGTATACTGTGGTATAATTTTACATGTATTTTTGATAAACCCAACAATAGTGGGATATGGAGGTACTGCATTAAAAGTGAATCATCCCATTAATTTGATGCATATTGTTGGACATGTTAAGATGTCTGACTAATATGTTAAGGGTAAATTTGGGTTTATTATCAATTTGCCCTTTCTCCTTTTCTCTGACACTGAAGTCAAGACACCATCTTATGGGCTCATATAACAATCCAATTTGCTTGCAAGGTATAGGTGGGTTTGTCAATCACTGGCAAGGATGGGGAACAAGAATCCCTTGAATTGAACTTTATTGCTTGGGGCCCAAAGCCAACGCAAAATGGCCATTGTTCTGCTGTAGCTGTCTGAGACCACTGCTTGGTTCACTTATATGTCTGATGTGGAGGTCATCGTGAGGGAGTTAGAGGTGAAGGGTCATAGTGTATGGGTAGTGACCCAACAACATCCACTAGTTCACATAACTATCTTTCTAGTGGAGAAAGATTCATTGGTTGATTCTCTTTTTCCGTTCTCATGTTGATGCTAAGCATCCATTAAAGCTCTTTGACACCACGTCAGATGTAAAAAGCGCTATATAAATTTAATGATAACTGCAATTATCTCGGAAAGGCTTAGGTGTTGTAAAATATGTATGTTTAGAAAATGTATTTTAAATTCCTTTTTTGCATAGGCTTTCATGAAAAATATTTCCTTTCCTTCAATCCCCCAGTGAAACTGTGGTATAAAGGTGCCATTTCCCACACTTTCTACACTATGTATGTCTTGTTTTTTTCAGGTGTAACATTAGATATGCAAGTAAAAGTATTAAATGCTTTCCAAATGTTTGTGAATACACCCATATAACTATATGTATAATTATAACTGCGTGGGCATTCAGTATACTCTATTGTCCTAGCTGCTCACCTGTCACCCCGGTAAAGTCATCTGTTTTTTCCCTCATGGTCATTATTTACAAATGCAGATGTCCCGTAAACATTAGGTAAATTGCACAAAGAACATGCGGGCCCCGTGGGGTGGTGCCCTTATGGACGTCCACCCCCTGAGTTCTTCCGGCAGGTGGCGCAGTCCAGACCAGGTGGGCTTTGGATTGGTGGACTTGAATGGAGGGGAGGGGCTAATTGGGCAGTGGGTCATGTGACAGGTCTGTTGGGGACACAAAGGGGTCGATTCCGATCTCGGCCGGAAGCGCACCTAACACCATTCGTCCGGAAAAAAACCAAGCCGAACGCGTGTTTCCCGACCAATTCGAACATGCGTTCGAACGAGCAAGTACGATGCGCATAACTGCCCAGATCCCGACCCAGCCGTACGCACCGATTCCAGCTCCTGTTCCCCGCCCGAGCCGGATCCGTAAATGCCGATTCGAGTCGCACGGAAGTAAATACACAGCACCTTCCGGCCGGACTAGTACGATGCGCACTCCGTACGCGCCGAACCCGTCGCTACGTCCAGCACGTCAGAGCATCCGGGAGAGCCGCACATAAGCTCCGATTCGCGCCACAAAACGATCCACGGCTACGAGACGAACAAGCCAGCGACGAGTATGAGTCGAAGCAACGAGAAACCCGAACGAGACGAACCAACCATGAATCCCATCGCGCAGGTCCTACCAATACTCTACATCTATTACCGGAACAGGTACGGACGCGTACGGCGCAGACGGTAAGTCAAACACCCACTACACAAACAAACGACACATACCCGACATATGTCACACACACATAGGGATGCAGAAATGACGTACACTAGCAACAGCAGAACCATAGGGGCGGGATGGCTATCACCAATGCCATACACACCCATAGGGGCCTGGATGCCTACCACCAACACCACCCCTACTCAGGGGGGCTGGATGCCTACCACTACCACCACCTCTACTCAGGGGGTGCTGGATGCCTGTCACTACCAGCACCCCTACTCAGGGGGGGCTGGATGCCTACCACTAACACCACCCCTACTCAGGGGAGGCTGGATGCCTGTCACTACCACCACCCCTACTCAGGGGGGGCTGGATGCCTATCACTACCACCACCCCTACTCAGGGGGGGCTGGATGCCTACCACTACCACCACCCCTACTCAGGGGGGGCTGGATGCCTACCACTAACACCACCCCTACTCAGGGGGGGCTGGATGCCTACCACTAACACCACCCCTACCCATGGGTGCTGGATGCCTACCACTACTAACACCACCCCTACCCATGGGTGCTGGATGCCTACCACTACCACCACCCCTACTCAGGGGGGGCTGGATGCCTACCACTACCACCACCCCTACTCAGGGGGGGATGGATGCCTACCACTACCACCACCCCTACTCAGGGGGGGGCTGGATGCCTACCACTAACACCACCCCTACCCATGGGTGCTGGATGCCTACCACTACCACCACCCCCACCCAGGGGGGGCTGGATGCCTATCACTACCACCACCCCTACTCAGGGGGGGCTGGATGCCTACCACTACCACCACCCCTACTCAGGGGGTCCTGGATGCCTACCACTACCACCACCCCTACTCAGGGGGGCTGGATGCCTACCACTACCACCACCCCTACTCAGGGGGGGCTGGATGCCTATCACTACCAGCACCCCTACTCAGGGGGGGCTGAATGCCTACCACTACCACCACCCCTACTCAGGGGGGGCTGGATGCCTACCACTAACACCACCCCTACCCATGGGTGCTGGATGCCTACCACTACCACCACCCCCACCCAGGGGGGGCTGGATGCCTATCACTACCAGCACCCCTACTCCGGGGGGGCTGGATGCCTACCACTAACACCACCCCTACCCATGGGTGCTGGATGCCTACCACTACCACCACCCCTACTCAGGGGGGGCTGGATGCCTACCACTACCACCACCCCTACTCATGGGTGCTGGATGCCTACCACTACCACCACCCCTACTCAGGGGGGCCTGGATGCCTGTCACTACTACCATCCCCACTCATAGCGGGATGGATGCCTACCACCAACACCACCCCTACTCATAGGACGGGTAATGCATGACACAACCAGCATACTCCAACATAAGGAATGTCAGAAAAAGACATCCCCCAACACCATGACAAGCGTGTGTAGTCTGTGTCAAATGCCTACAACACTGAACATGACATTGAACATACAATGTGACCCCCTATCACATGTGTCACACATAAATGTGTGTGGCCTCCACAATGCAAGCAGACCATGACCACTGTGGCAATGGGGACTAAACCCCCATCATCACAGTGACCAAAAGGTAAGTGTGGGTCCATAGCTGAAGCACATTTTGAACATTGTGGCAATGGGGTCTAAACCCCCATCATCACAGTGACCAAAATGTAAGTGTGGGGTCCATAGCTGAAGCACATTTTGAACATTGTGGCAATGAGGTCTAAACCCCCATCATCACAGTGACCAAAAGGTAAGTGTGGGGTCCATAGCTGAAGCACATTTTGAACATAGTGGCAATGGGGTCTAAACCCCCATCATCACAGTGACCAAAATGTAAGTGTGGGGTCCATAGCTGAAGCACATTTTGAACATTGTGGCAATGGGGTCTAAACCCCCATCATCACAGTGACCAAAATGTAAGTGTTGTCATGGAAAAAGCTGCAAATGCCAAACAGCATGGATGATTCCTGGTCACAGAACAACAAACACATCAGTGGCAAAGTAGTGGTTGTGTCCCATAGCAACATAGATTGGGTGAGCCAAACAGTGCAGTGCAAATAAGACATACCTTTGGCCATGTGCAGACAAACATCACCCATGGGGGCTGACATTGTCAACATTCATCAATTACACAACGACAGAAGTGACCATCATAATGCAGACCCACATATCTGCACCAATGGACACACAAATGTAGATATCCTGTGGAGACTGTAGATGTGAGGTGAACAAATACCATACCATGGCAGCAATGGGACATACAAACCATGATCATTATGCTGACTGATGAACTAGGAGTCCCAGGGACAGCAGGGGAAATCCACCAAACAACATACAGCCAATGGCACACTAAAGATATGCCAATGCAGTGGTGCAGATGCACAAACACAAACAGGCAGCATCACACTGCATATCAAACACAACAGGTGATGGGGGGGTGTGCCAGTGTCCCCAGGCAACCACACAACACATGAGGAGGCCTGAATCCCAATTACACAGATGTGTATACAGTGCCACACAAAAGTAACTCATGGATCGGATTCCCCTATGTGGGCAATCAGGCATTGTTAGATGAGAGGGAGCCCAAATTACACATGTCACACAAGCTTGTAGGAACAGCAACTAACACAGCAAGAGACAAACCCACCACAGCACTACCCCCAGGGACCCCACATTGTGGTGACACTGGCCTGCATGATAATCCCACTGTGATGACAAAGCTAGATGTCGTTCACACTGTGAACCACAGTCATGTGTCCTGAGCAACAAACTACCATCACACCTACACAAGCACAAATCAATCAGCACGGCCTGTCAGCCAAGGCCAATATGGAGGTAGGGGTCTAGCCGTGCAACAACTCTCATTTGCACACACTCAACACCACACACCTTGATCTCCACCAATGTGCAGCAGTGAAGCTCACATGGACTGGTGACATTGCACATGCACCCATGACAATCCCAGGGGTGGTGGTGGGAACTATGGTGCAGAAACCCATCACACATGGCCAGTCAACAAGACTCGTGAATGTCTGACACACTGCACAGTACGCCGTACATGGGCATGACGTCAAATCCACCCCAATCAATGGGATCCCGGCCACAGTCACACACCAATGAAGAAGCCAAGGTCACCCACAAAGAACACACATAGACAACTTCCAACATTGCAGCTCTGACCCTGAGGAGTGGCAGCAGTCACACACACAACGTGTCACAATCACTGAAAGCTACCACAAACTGTAAATTACATGACTTGTGTAACCAACAAGTGCCAAGGGGAATCCTAACTGTGTCTCATCTGCGTTTGCCCACAAACTCAGCCCTGACAGCAAACACACCTATGGATGACACCCTGATGACCAGTAATGTGCCATGCACCCACATCCCAGAGAACCCAGGGCGAAGATTTTGGGGGAACATAGGTCAACTCATCAAGCATCACAAACAGGAACATCACTAGGGATCCCAGCCTGTGTAGCAAAATGGAAGTGGACACACTCAGACATGCTCACACAACACACACCTTGGGCTCAGGCAATGTCACGGAATTACACCCTCATGAGGGGACTCCACTCCTGTGTAAGGAAAGCTGTGCCATACGTTGTCTCTGCAGGGCTCTATCATGTCAGCAGAACACTTGGTCACTCAGTCAACAATTAGCACAAAATGAAGGCTCTCGTCACATCAGCCTGGTCATGGGGGTGTCACCGAAATCATCTGCACAGATCCAACACACATGTATAGCAAGTTGCACTGATAACACAGATGAGTCCTTCCCCATTGATGCCCAAACTTGCATGTCCAGTGGAGATGGTCACACGGTCAGGGAAATAGACAAATTGAACAATGGCAAGCACAACAGATGTGCAGGGGTGTAAGCCACAGATGTGATTTTGCAAATAAAAGTAGGAAATCCCATTGCCAAATATTGAAAACATGACACCCTCATATTGCTGCAAAGGATGACATGGATACACACCAGGATAGGACACATTCCCCATGGACCACATGGGGTCCTGCACAGTAACACTTCATTTTCCTGATATCAAAAATCACCATCACTGCAGCAAGGGCATGGTTAGCATCATCAACATCATGTACATCTGAAGCTAAACCACTAGAGAACAGAAAGTAGCTTTATTCAGCATATGTGGGTGTAAAATAGAAAGTCCAGAAAAAACACAAAGGCCAATGGCCAGTCCATTAGTAAAGTCCGAACAGGGTGACAGTGGCAGATGTCACCCTTTGCTTGCCTGCACTGCTACGGACCAGGGACATTCCCCTCGGAGGGGCATACGGGGGCAGGCCAGGCACTGCAGGGACAGGATCAGGGCTCACCAGAAGGAGGCAAGGAAGGGGTGGTGGGTGCTGGAGAGTTACTGACAACTGCAGTGGAGGTGTCTGACATGGTGTGTGCCGGCACAACTGGGGGGCATGAGTCAGATGGTGTGGGTGCCGGCACGACTGCAGTGGGCTGGGCAGATGGAGTGGACAGGTTCCCCACTGCAGTGCCCAAGTCAGACAGGGTGGTAGTGGACTCCACTGCAGTGCCTATCTCCAGGGCAGTAGAATGGGGTTCAGGTAAGGTGGGCAGGACAGAGGGGGAGGACACGGTCTCCACACCAGTGGCACAAACATGCGCAGCGGGGGGTGTGGGGCTGGAAGAGCAAGTGGTAGGGGGAGAAGGCCGGATCATTTTGGAGATGGTGTATCTGTGGGTGGGGGAACCTGGGGCAGGGTGTGGTGGGGGAACTTGTGTAGTGGGGGCCTGATGGATGGAGGAAGGAGACTGTGTGGTTGAGCTGCAGGGCGGTGGCGGGGTCTTGCTCTTCTGGGTCCGGGGGGACTTGCGGGTGGGGGCATCAGTTTGTCTGTGTCTGGGGAGGGTGTCTGGGGGCGAGGGGCACTCCCCTCTGTGTGGGTGGACTTCCTCTTCCCCCTGTATGCTGGATCAGCTGGATCGGAGGGGAAGAGGCCGAGGTCACAGAGGAAGAGCTGCTTTGTAGGTGGGGTTGCAGGTGAGGCAAGGGAAGGGGTCTTGGAGGGAGAGGTATCGGAGGACTGCGGAGTGACTGTGGATGCCTGTGTGTGTGTCTGTTCCCCATCCCCTGTGGGTGTGGTATCAGTCCCCTGAGGATGCTTGCGTGCACGTCTTGACTTTGTTTTGGGTGTTTCTGTGCTGCTCGTGTCTGTGTGTTTGCGTGATTGTGCAGGTGTGCATGTGCTTGGGACAGGTAGGGTGCTAGGAAGTGTGGATGGGGCAGAGGTAGGAGGGGTGAGGGACTGTTGGAGGAGGGACACTGCTGCCGTCAGGGAGGAGGCCATGGACTGATTGCTCCTCTGTAGGGCAGACATGCCCGATGAGATGCCCTCCATGAACGACACCAGCTGTGTCAACAGAGTGGTGTGTGCATGGAGGACACTCAGCATTGATGTCTGCCCTACATGGAGCTGGCGAAGTAAGTACACAGACTCCTCACTCAGGGCAGCAGGGGACACAGGGGCAGGGGGTGCGGTGCCTGGCACGAAGGAGACACGCTCCCGAACACGGGAGCCTCCACGGACCTCTGGAATGGGAGCCGATGGGAGGGCGGTGGTGGTGGTGGTGGCGGGCCAGCCATACTAGCTGGGGTGTGGTGGCTGCTGACACCCGCCTCCACAAGGGAGTCATCCTCCGAGCTGCTGTGGTCCTCAGCTGAGGTGGATGGTGCTGAGGACTCCTCGGTGTGGCTCCCCTCGCCCTCCGTGCCACTGGGTCCCTCCGACCACTCATCGGCTGCTGACCCAGTCTGGCTCTGCAGCTCCTCCTGGTCCGTGGAGCTGTCCCCTCCTGTGGCCGTGGATGTATCTGCAAACAATTAGGGAAACAGACAAACATCAGTCACCTGCACTGACCGCACACACCACAGTAAGTACAGCACATTACAGAGCAAGCCCTGGCATCCTTAGTTGAACATTGCCAAAAGTGCTCACACAGATTAGGAGAAGCCAATTGTCAGTCTGATGGTCAACCATGGCACTCACATCCCTCCTGGCCTTGCACCCATCTGTCTGGTGCCTGTCGGATGGTAATACCCCAGTGTGGACACATGCACCACCTACACAGTTGTTGGACATTGCAGAGAACACAGTGAAGTATGTGAACATGCACACATCACATCTCTTGCCACTGAGTCAGTACAGGTGTCCGGATAAAGGGATGGCCAGAGTCTAATTTGAAATGCATGTGATGCATACCAGCACCAGACACCATGATGCACCCATGTCCTGATAGTCAATGCCACAATGGGGTGCATGTAGCACATGTCACTCCCCTGCAGGATCACTCTTAGGAAGTTTAATGCCATGGCACAGGCATGCCTGCAAAGTCATACATCACTGTCTCCAGTCACATGGGCAGGGCAGCCAGCCAACAACAGTCTGACTGTGTCACAATCCTAGGTCATGGGAAATGCAGGTTCTGTAGCTGACAAGTGCACATGTCCATCCCCCACAAACCACATCATCTGAACTCTTATTTGTCCACGTCATACCAATTGGACATATGGGAGACATGAAACACAACTCTCTGAACCTGAGCACATCACAGTCTCCTGTGAATGAAAAACAGCTGCCTGAACTTCACAGTCGCATACACCAGTCTGCACAGTCAAGTGATCAAACACCTATATGTCACACAAGTATCATCTCCTATGGTCACATCTCAGATGGCATGCTGAGCCCTAACCGATAAACACCCCAGTAGTCCTGACAACGAAGCCACAGCACAATGACACAGAGGCAGACACCTGAGGGAACATTTCACTGAGCACAACGTGTCAGCTGATACACGGGAGTGGGAGTACAGAGTGTATTGTATGCCCTGGAGTAGGCATGACTGTCCTGCTCCACGTGAAAGAGGGATGAGCCCTGGACAGTAGGCAGGTGGCTAAGCATGTGTGACACACTTGATATACATACTCCTGAGGCCCAAACATTGTTCCCACCCGCAGCATGGGTGTGTGCCAAATACCCCAGGCACATGTGGTGAGTCAGATCAGCAATTGGACCACATATCAAAGTTACACGCAGATTACATGTCAGAACTCAGGCATTGTGTAAGCAATTGACCCACCCATGAAGCCCACCACAAAGTTACGGGAACAAATGCTGTCCCCCACCTTGAGCTAAGCAAAATGCAAGGACACAGTACCCAAGTGACACAATTTCCTGACTGTAAGGGCCACACCTGGGTATCAGATGAGGAGTGGGCATGTCACAATTGAGGGACATGGGTCCTGGACCACAAGACTGATGTACTGTGGAAGTTTAACCAGGCCAGAGGAGGGCACATAGCATGTCAGACAAAGTTCACAGTGCAGTCATGGACTCACCCCCTCCTTGCTGCTGTCTGGCCTTCAGCTGCCCATCCAGGTCCGGGAAGACCACCGCCAGAATCCTGAGCATGTGGGGGGTCAGGGTCCGGTGTCTGCCCCTCCTACGAGGAGGCGACAGCTTCAGCTGGACCCGTGCGATCCTCCGGGTCCAGCCCCGAAGGTCCTGCCACCTCTTCTGGCAGTTGCGGATCCGGCGCTTGTAGACCCCCACGGATCTTACTGCCCGGGCGATGGTCAGCCAGATTTCCTGCTTCTGGTGGGCATCAACCTGTGAGGATGACAAAGTGAAAGGCCATTACTACACATGCAACATTTCCGTGCATCACACAGTTGGATATACATGTCTCAATCACAGGGGCATATGATGTACACAGGCAGTGCAACTATGGCTATGAACAGTTTGCCAGCAGTTACCAAATGGTATCATTGCCTGGGAAGTAAAACCTTGTTGGAATGCACTGTTACTGCACTATACCTGTTCAGTGCATGTAACTACACACTTTGGGGGGTGACAACTACTCAGTGAGCATGCTAGCCAGTGGTGTGCACACTGTAAGTCTTGCTAGTCAGACAACATGCACATTTAGTAAGGCAGTGGACAGCACACTCACCTGCTCCCCTGGTTTCCCATACAGCTTGCTGTACTGTGGAAGGAGGCTGTCCAGCAGGGCCTGGTTCTCCTCAGTGGTGAAGGCTGGGGCTCTCTCCACAGTACGTGCCATTGCAGTAGCCAGAGGATGCAGATACAGCAGCAGTGGTGGTGGCAGATGTCGTCCTGGAGCATGTAGTGCAGGCAAGTGAGCTCTCAGGGGAACAGACCGCATTATATGTGTGCTACAGAGGCAGATACTGTCCCATGTGTTTAAAGTGATAGGTCCAAGTCGTTTGCATCTTCTGAATCTTGCCAATCCATGGAATTGCACCACTTATACACGCCCACAGCATCCTTCAAAAGTTCAACTTCACGACACCCATGAATTTGCAACATTGTTGTGGGTGGCCAACTGAATTCACTGCATCAGACTCGTTAAAGCTTCGAAAACGCGTCCGTTGCCATGTCAGGCCATAGCCAATGCGTGCGCACCGATCGGACCATTGCTGTACGACGCGTATTTCGAAAAATAACACGCATCCGTCCACATCAAATGCAATGGCCAATGCGTGCGCACCGATCGGTCCATTGCTGTACGACGCGTATTTCGAAAAACAACCCGCATCCGTCCAAATCATATGCAATGGCCAATGCATGCGCACCGATCGGTCCATTGCTGTACAACGCGTATATTGGATGACAACACGCATCCGTCCATATCATATGCAATGGCCAATGCGTGCGCACCGATCGGTCCATTGCTGTACAACGCGTATATCGGATGACAATACGCATCCGTCCACATCATATGTAATGGCCAATGCGTGCGCACCGATCGGTCCATTGCTGTAGAACGTGTATATCGGATGACAACACGCATCCGTCCACATCACATGCAATGGCCAATGCGTGCGCACCGATCGGTCCATTGCTGTACAACGCGTATATCGGATGACAACACGCATCCGTCCACATCATATGCAATGGCCAATGCGTGCGCACCGATCGGTCCATTGCTGTACAACGCGTATATCGGATGACAACACGTATCCGTGCACATCATATGCAATGGCCAATGCGTGCGCACCGATCGGTCCATTGCTGTACCACGCGTATATCGGATGACAACACGCATCCGTCCACATCATATGCAATGGCCAATGCGTGCGCACCGATCGGTCCATTGCTGTACGACGCGTCCCTGCACAAGTCACTCGCATATGTCACCATGGTTGTCAATGGTGAACGTATGCTAGCCACAATTACTTGACAGGGACTCAGGGGCACACCTACAACACCACAGCCTGTCCACACTGTATCCCAAGGCATGTAAGGCTGCATTACCTGTGTGTGTATGGGGGTCAACATGTGGTTTGTTGTATGGCACTTGGGAGCAGCCACTCCCAGGCTGTGCACGTGTTCATGGGGACAGAATCCTTTGTGTGTTGTGCACATGAGCACTGTGATGTGCAACTGTTCATCTCAGAGCATGTGGCATGGTCACATCTCCAGGTTGTGTATGTGTGTGTAATGTCACATACACCCTGAGTCCCATGTGGGATGGTATGTACGTCACAGGGTGACCCATTGCCTCAATTGTGATGGCCCTCCACAGTCTGTGTGCATGTTGTGTTTCAGATGTCTTGGATTCCATGTGCACAATGGGAGACAGTCTCCACATCCACGTTGTTTGTGCATCGACTTTGATGTTGTGCGTGTGTGTGTCACAGACGTCAATGTCTGTCCTGCAGAGGCAACAGGGGCCACTACCTGTGTGAGTCATGGTTGTGTAGCTGACGTGTACATGATACGCCATGTCATGCCAGTGTCCATGTGGCAATACAGGGTCCCTGGGAATCTACCTGTCAAAGAGCTGTGATGCCTGGGGCACATCTGTCCTCACTTGTCACTGTGGTGTGTGTTTGGAACGTGACAGCAGTACATGGGTACTGTGACACAGCCGAATGATTTCCCATAGCACAACCTGGAACTTGTTGTCAACACATGTTGAACTGAGCTGTTAGATGTTGGCCATGTAGGTGCCATATATGCCCATATAGAACGGCACACACATCAAGTACTTGTGTCTTGTAATGATGTATCATGTGATGATGAGTATGGTCAATGCCACATATGTGGGGTGACTGACAATCTTTCTTTGTTCACCTATGCACTGCAGGGCACCAGCTGTCCATAGACCATTCCCTGACCTTGCAACCATGGTGGAACGTGACTGCATCCGATGGTACCGCTTCAACAGGCCGCTTATCGAGGAATTGGCGGTGCGCTTGGCCCCACATTTGCAACCTGGCCGGCCATACCCTGCAGCGCTGACCCCCAAGGTGAAGGTGATGGCAGCCCTACACTTCTTTGCCACCGGTACCTTTCAACACACTGTGGCGTCTGCAGGTGGGATGTCACAGACCATGTTCAGCTGTGTGCTACGCGATGTTTTGGAGGCGATGTTGAGATACTTGAACTACTACATCTATTTCCCTAAACGTCAACAACTCACTGACGTGAAGAGTGACTTCTATGCCCTGGGGAGGATGCCACATGTCATCGGATCCATTGATGGGACACATGTGGCTTTGGTACCACCACAGGCACATGAGCAAGCATACAGGAACAGGAAACATTACCATTCTATCAATGCCCTGGTGGTATGTCTTGCAGATATGAGCCTCTCACATGTGTGTGCATGTTTCCCCGGTTCTGCACACGATGCCTACGTCATGAGGAGTAGTCGCATCCCGAGGATGATGTCACAGATGCCGAACCAGCGTGCCTGGCTTGTCGGTGGGTGCTGACTTTGTACCATTGTGTGTGTTCTGCAATGTTGTATTCCACCCTCTTTTCCAACTCAGCTAATGTGCAATTGTCTGTATGTAGGTGACTCTGGATACCCCAACATGCCATGGTTGCTGACACCCCTCAGGAACCCTGCAACACCAGCCCAGATGCGCTACAATGAGGCACATGGTCGGACAAGGAGAGTGATCGAGCGGACATTTGGTCTCCTGAAGAGCCGCTTCCGCTGCCTGGACAAGACAGGAGGGGCCCTCCCATATGCCCCTGCAAAGGTGTGCAAGATTGTCATCGTCTGCTGCATGCTACACAACCTGGCAGTGCGGAAGGAGTTGCCTCTCATCCTGGATGACGATGACCAACATCCGCCACCTGTGGAGGATCCTGGCCTGGGCCACGATGCCAGTGATGATGATGATGATGAGGGTGATGTCCGCACACAGCTCATCGCCAACTTCTTCAGCTGAATGTGAGTATACAGAGTTGGTATGTCAATGATTTGAGTTTGCATGATATGTGTTGGTGGTGCTCTGTTGCTGTTTGAGTGTGGCCATGTGCTACTTGACTGTATGCGTGCAGCGATGTGTCCTTACAGGTAGTCTGTACTCCCCAACAGTGTTGACATGCTGACTTGTTCTTGTGTAGGTATCTTGTGACATGTATTGGGCATGAGTATTGCAGTTCTGTCCTGTTCTTCAGTGCTTTTGACTGTGTGTCATGTCTGTCCTTCACAGGGTATTTCAGAGTTGTTTGGTGATCCCCCGACACCATGATTCAACTTCCAGGGTGGAAGCAGTCGTTTGCCTGCAGGTGATGTGCCACACACCCCTGGACTTTATTTCCTCTACACTTGGTGACTGTGTGGCCACTGCCACGTGGGATTACCTTGCATCTGTAGTGGAAACAACATGTTGCAAATGTGTAATAAACCTGTGCTTCACTTTGGGATGTGCGTTGTCTGTGGTCACACATCTGTCTGACATTTGCTTACTTCACCTGTGGGCTAGTTAACACAGACTCTGAAGAGGTGTGGTGTCTGTGCATTCCACTGTATTTCCTGGCAACATCAGTGTAGGCGATGAGTCAGATGGCCCTGGTGTGTATGTGTTGTGTAGCCCTAGTGGTGTGTCTCCCTCATATGTGTCATGTCGCCATGACTCACATGACGGTGTTGAACTTGCTGTAGCAGTTAGCATGCACAGTGTCATTTAGCAGATCATCATCTCCATGACAAAATACCACGTTGGAATCACAACAGAGGCAAGTATGGTGTATTAGTGAGTTTATTTACATACATGTGTGAGGATAGTGCACAGGATGGTGGGTGCTGTACATTGGGATTGGAATCCAAAGTTCCCAGATGAGTTGGAAGTGTTGGTAGCAGAAATGTCCTGAGTAAAGTCCACAGTCATCTGATACATTGGTCCAACTTAAACTCCCCATGTCATGTGGGAGAGTTGGGTTGCATTCGACAGGGTGAACAGTTTGCACACAAAGGAGAATTTCCAGAACAGGTGTTGGGTTCCTGGGGGATGTACATGGCCATCGGGCTCTCAGTTTTCCTTCCTCGGACGACCCCTCTTCTTTCTGGGGGGACCCTCACGTGCAGGCCGCTGCGGTGCAGAGGACTCTCCGCCAGAGTCATCCTCCCTCCCTGTGGCAGTTGCAGTTGTTGCGGCACCAGATGTTGTGGGCACACAGGGAGGTGTGGCCATGTTGGTGCTAATCTGGCGGAGGCATGTCAATATGTCCCTCTGCACCGCTGTCAGTTGTTCCAA
This sequence comes from Calotriton arnoldi, assembly GCA_963921515.1. NCBI lineage: Eukaryota > Metazoa > Chordata > Amphibia > Caudata > Salamandridae > Calotriton > Calotriton arnoldi. Next base: position 559,648 of record CAWUFW010005124.1, on the reverse strand, counting down.
TGTGTCCCACTTGGACTCCATGCCAGACATGTGTGTCTCCACACGGGACATGTGGGAGTCCAAGCGGGCATGATGGGCAGCCTGCTGCTGTTGAATGTCCTTGAGGATCCCCACTACCTGGCTGACCTCTCCGGTGCTATTCTGGTACGCATCAGCAATGCGTGCCAGTTGTGGGTCATCATGCAGTCCAGACCCCTCTGCAAACAGCGACCTCTGCCTACCACCCCTCCCACCACCCCTGGCCACACGTGCGGGACCTGCGGTGGCACGCACAGGTGACCCTAGGCCCCCTTGGGGGTTGGTACTGGGGTTGTTGTCCGTTGCTTCACGGTGGGCCAGGGTCCCTGTGCTGTTGTCATTGGTGGTCCTTGGTCTGTCCATGTCGGCGGGGGTGGTCTGTGTGTTGGCAGATGTTGGAGGAGTGGGTGCAGGGGTGCAGATGGTGGTCCTGCTGGTGCTGCATGATGACTCACACCGGAGGGGCCAGGTAGGTCTTCGCCATCCGAGGAGGGCAGAGGCTGTTCCACACCAGAGAGCTCAGGGTCCCCCGGAGCCTGGGACAGGGACTCCTCATCATCTGCTGCTGTGTCCCCATCATCACCTGTTTTTGGAAGAGACACACAATGTATGTTATGTTTCTACAGGCATCAATGGTTCAAACACCTGACAGTTGTGACTGTACCTCTGGATGCGGGCCTGTACATTGCATTGTTCTAAGTTGTCACAGTCAGAGGTTGATATTGGTGTAGCACATTGTCCTGCCAACCTGAAGCATTTCAATGTGAATGTTGAGGTGTGTGCATGGCCAGCATTGGTGGTATTTGGTTGACATCCGGCCCTCCTTCTCCCCCAGCCCAGTTATCCCACCATGAAGCATGCCACCCTTGCAGTGGGTGCAGGTTGACTATCAGGATGTCAGTCAGTGGTGTCCTGCTGTTGGTTGGTGCCCAGTTCCCAGCAGGGCCTTGTGCTCCCCACAACAGAGCACCATTGTCAGACAGCTTTGAAGTGGCTTTTCACTCCCTGTGTAGGTGTGCATGCTTCAGTGTGATGCTTGCTGGGCCATGTGGGTGGGGGATGTTGAGCTGTGACTACCACTCCCATCATGCTATTGCCTACACCCCCTTCCCAGCATGTCACATACTTTCTTCCTTTTGACTCTGCTTCACTGTGGGGTGAGTGTGCCTGTGCTGCCAGGATGGCTGACAGTGTTGTCCTTGCATTAGTTTGGCTACAAGTCCCAAAAGTGTCCCTGTGCTTCACACAGCATAAACCAGGGTGTTGGTTCTTTGTGGGATATTTAATTAGAGTGTGAGGCAATGCATTCTCCCAGGTGAGTTGTGTGGAGTTTGTGTTAGGGTGTGTGTGAGAAAAGCTGCTGGTAACTATGGTCAGTACTGTCAGTCCTCCTTCCCACCCAGCCAGATATCCCACCTATGGAGCGTGACTTCCATTGCAGGTGAGTGCAAGTTGGCTTTCAGGATGTCAGTCAGTGGTGTCCTGCTGTTGGTTGGTGCACAGTTCCCAGCAGGGCCGTGTGCTCTCCACAGCAGTAGCCCAGTGTCAGCCATCTTGTCAGTGTCTTTTCACTCCCTGTGATGTGAGCATGGTTCAGAGTGGTGTTGATGGGCCAATGTGTGAGGGTGACCAATATCTGTGACTACAACTCCCTTCATGCTATTGCCTACACCCCCCTTCCCAGCATGTCCATACTTCCTTCCTTTTGAGTGGACTTCACTGTGTGTGAGTGTGACAGCAATGGCAAGATGGCTGGCAGTGGTGTCCTGTTGTTTGTTGGTGCATAGTTCCCAGCAGGGCCTTGTGCTCCCCACAACAGAGCACCAGTGTCAGACATCTTTGAAGTGGCTTTTCACTCCCTGGTAGGTGTGCATGCTTCAGTGTGAGCTTGCCGGGCCATGTGGGTGGGGGATGTTAAGCTGTGACTACCACTCCCATCATGCTATTGCCTACACCCCCCTTCCCAGCATGCCCATACTTCCTTCCTTTTGAGTGGACTTCACTGTGTGTGAGTGTGACAGCAATGGCAAGGTGGCTGACAGTGGTGTCCTGCTGTTTGTTGGTACACAGTTCCCAGCAGGGCCTTGTGCTCCCCACAACAGAGCACCAGTGTCAGACATCTTTGAAGTGGCTTTTCACTCCCTGGTAGGTGTGCATGCTTCAGTGTGAGCTTGCCGGGCCATGTGGGTGGGGGTTGTTGAGCTGTGACTACCACTCCCATCATGCTATTGCCTACACCCCCCTTCCCAGCATGCACATACTTTCTTCCTTTTGACTCTGCTTCCCTGTGCGGTAGTGTGCCTGTGCTGCCAGGATGGCTGACAGTGTTGTCCTTGCATTAGTTTGGCTACAAGTCCCAAAGTGTCCCTGTGCTTCACACAGCATAACCCAGGGTGTTGGTTCTTTGTGGGATATTTAATTAGAGTGTGAGGCAATGCATTCTCCCAGGTGAGTTGTGTGGAGTTTGTGTTAAGGGTGTGTGTGAGAAAAGCTGCTGGTAACTATGGTCAGTGCTGTCAGTCCTCCTTCCCACCCAGCCAGATATCCCACCATGGAACGTGCTTCCATTGCAGGGAGTGCAAGTTGGCTTTCAGGATGTCAGTCAGTGGTGTCCTGCTGTTGGTTGGTGCACAGTTCCCAGCAGGGGCTTGTGCTCCCCACAGCAGTACCCAGTGTCAGCCATCTTGTCAGTTCTTTTCCACTCCCTGTGATGTGAGCATGGTTCAGAGTGGTGTTGATGGGCCAATTGTGAGGGTGACCAATATCTGTGACTACAACTCCCATCATGCTATTGGCTACACTGACTTCACCAGCATACCCAGAATTCCTTCCTTTCAGTGAGCTTCCCTGTGAGGTGGTGTTCTAGTGGTGGCAAAATGTCTGACAGTGTTTGTTGGTTAGATTTGTGCCTCTGCCTTGCTCTATTTGTTGTTGGGTTTGTACATGTCATGACACAGTTACATTTCAGTATGGGATGGCAGGTATTGTGTTTGTCTAACTAACATGCACATCTTGGGATGATTATGTTTTGGTTACTGTGGCTTTGCTGACGGTGCATGGTTTCACTATCCCCTTGACAGTGATGTGTGTGTATTGTCACACGATATTGGGTATATTGGTTGTGTACTCACCAGGCTCTGGGATGTTTGATAGTCCATGTACGCTCTCTGGTGGTAGTATGGCCCGCACCTTCTCCTCCCAGGGCCTGAGGTATACTGGTTTGGCAGGAGGGCCACTGCCGGTGCGATGGCTCAAGGTGTAATCCTTCTTGAGTAGGGCCTTGACCCTCCTGCGCACATCATACCACCTGTTCTGGATGTCTTCCTTTGTGCGCAAACATGGTGATTGTGCGTTCACCCTGTCGACGATCCTCTCCCACATCTTGGTTTTCTGTGACATGGGGGTCTGTTGGACCAGTGTACCAAACAAGTGTGGCTCTACCCTGAGGATTTCATCTACCAGCACTTCCAATTCACTGTCTAGGAACTTTGGATTCTTCTTTGGGGGCATGGTGATGAGTGGTGGTGGGGATTGATGTGTGTGTGAGTGTGAAAGTGAGGGTAGGTGAGTGTCAGTGTTGCTGGGTGTATGTGAGGGTGCTATTAGGGAGGTGCTAATGGTGTGTGGCTTGTGTGATGGATGAGTTGTGGGTGTGTCTGTGGTTGCTCTCTGATGGTGTTCTGTGCTGGCAGGTCAGTTGAATTTGCAAAGGATCATGGTAGGGATTTGTGGCCTTTATATGGGTGGAGTTGTGGGTGTGTCTTTGTTCCATTTCCCCCCCCCCCAGTATTTATTGACTTTGTCATTGCTTGTTTGGCCCTTTTTTTTGTATTTTTTGCTTTGTAGTTTCTGGGCATGTAGGAGACGTTCTTCTGACGGAGTCGGACGCTGCAGTTGGCTCGTGCGAGCTTCTCCGAGTCTTTCACGCTGTGTTTCTGATGGATTTCATGTGCGGCGTACGCGTCGGTCGCGGAGTATTGGGTTGCTTCGGCTCTGTTTTTCCACGCATTGAATCGTACTGCGCGGGTCGGAGTTCGCGGGCACGTTTCTGTCGGGTTCTTTCCTGGTGCGTGTCGGTCGGTTCGATTCGCGTGGTTTCCCGGCCGGATAGCTTGTTTCCGTGCGGTTCGGTCGTTCGGCTTGTGTTCCATACGAGTCGGTCGTACTTCACATGCATTGCATCGTACTAGGCGGATCGGACAGCGCCGGTATGTGTCGGTCGGGCTAAATTCCCGTACAGAGTCGGTCGGTACGTTTTCCGGCCCGAATCGGAATCGGCCCCAAAGTGTTATGCTGTTTTCCCGATAGGTAGGGAAAGTTTCGTGAGGCAGTTTTTGTGAAAGGGTTGGTGGGAAAGAGACCCTTTTATAAAGCAAATTAATTTTGATGAGGCCCGAGTGAATATGTCAGGTGAGGAAGAGGCAGTACGCGAAGCATTAGAAACGCTTATGCAGGCTGGGAGGGACGATTTAATTCAGCCAGGAGTCTTCTACCCAGCTTGGGTGGTGCTTTCTAGGCCCAGACAGGAAGCAGCAGTCAGAGTTGTGGCCGTAGTTTAGCTTGTTCTCCACCTGGTAAAAAATGCTGCAGGGAAATCAAAACATGCCAGGTCCTATACTAGGAGAGCAAGCGTGCCGCTTAGTAGTGACGATCCACCTGAAGTTAAGTTTACTAGGAGTGGTGAAGCCTAAGGCGGGGCACGGCATCTCGAAGGCAGGTGCTCTTCAGAAATGATAGAGTAAGAGGCCGGTGAGTGTTGGGGGCGCGACCAGGGACTGTGCTATTTTGAGGCATTCCTTCGGGTGGAGTTGGAGCCCCCGATAGTACCTGCAATGTCGGGGTATGGGCGGCAAGTGGAGCTTGTGGAAAGGTCAGCATTGGCCTTAAAGGACCAGGTTTCTTTATTTATTGGGTTAGATACTCCCTAAGATTGCAGGACTGTTGCCACAATTCTTCTGGCATGTCATAAACCCCTTATTTTCAAAATACACCATTCTTGGAACACAACACCAAGGATACTTACACATGATTCTTTCTTCTTTTTAGGTTTCTCCTTCAATTCTCTGTCCTGATGATGACTCTTCTCTGATTCATTTGGCATTGTGGGTTGAGAGGTCGACAATTTTCAAATGTGGACTGTTTTTAAATCTAATTGTGGATCCCAACACTCCTAACATGAATGTTGTTAATAACATCACACCTTCTCTGTCAGTCACATGTATATAGTATTGTGTGTAGCACCAGCACACTATTTATTCACTGTATCACTTTTCATTGTGGCATCACCAAATAGGAGCACCTTAGCTTGGTATTTGATATTACATTATTTTTGAAACTATAATTTGTTGAAATGAAAATAAATACATTAAATACATAAACAAACCTCATTTGTAAGAAGGGTTCCTTAAGAAACTATTGCTGTGGAAGTCAAGGACTACCCTTCCACCTTAGGGACTATTTCTATTATTAATCAGGTTTCTTTATCTGCTGCTGAGGCAGCCAGTTCTGCGGGAGTTGGCAGTGAGGCTGATTATGCTGGGCATCAGGAGAGTTACAGTTTGAAGTCAAAAAAAGGTTTCAAAAGACAAGCATGTAAAACAAGATGATTTTGGGAAAGTAAGGCAGCATGAAGTAACTGGAAGGTTTAATAAAAGAACATATATTGCTAACAACATAACAGAGAGCACAGTTGCACAAGAGAATATAGAGGAAGAGTTGGGAGAACAAAATATTACTAATGTTTTATGATGGGCAATGAGAATGGTTGCCAGGGACAAGAGACAGGATGAAAGATCAAGCAGCTAAACAAGGGACAGAGAAGGGGACCACAGTTCCTTCAGGTTGGGGTGAACTAAACGGCTATGAAGTTAAGATGCTTGATTCTCAGTCCAAGCAAAGATAGCAGATAAATGTGAGGTCTGATGCCACCTGCGGGCACCAGACTGAAGAGAGGGAGGAATCTGGCGCACCCGTCCTGACAATGATGGAGAAATGACAAGCTCATCCACACGTTAACAATCATAAGATCTACTGGAAAGAATTTGATGGTGGTGTGATTGATGGAGAACATCTGTGTTGTAGTAGGAATGTGGATGCATGTTGGGATGATGAGATTGAATTGGATCACGAAGGGGACGAAGAAGAACTAGAAGAGGAGGAAATTTCACATTTGCAGGATCTTGAACCTCAGAGAACCATGGTGATGAATAAAAAGGGGCCAGATAACTTATCCGCACAGAATTCTTTTTTTCAGGCACCCAAAAGCTTCAGAATGGCATCATTTTCAGGGCAAGTTAGCAAGGGAGGCGGCATGGAGATGGGCACAGGAGATCCCCAAAAATCTGGAATGAAACAGCTTTTGCAACCAGGTGAGCTTGGCTGGTGGAATTGTTGGGATGTACGGGATAAGTGCAAAGTAATGAAGCTGGTGGGCAAGGGTGTGGATACTCGTGGCGAGGACAAGGGTGTGGGCACTGATGATATGGTGGAGGCTCAATCATTGGGCACAAGCCAGGATGGTGTATCTTGAAAGCACAAATACAAGTAGTAAAGGAACAGGTACAAATGTTCTGGATGTGAAGGTACAAACAACCGAGGTGGATGGTAAGTCAAAATCAGAGAGTTTTAAACGCTTGCCTTGCATGGGGTTGACTATGCCATTAGGTGGGCACCTTTCATCAGCTACAAAAGAGAAAATATGGAAAGGAGAATTTGTAGACATGAATAAGCTATTACATAGGGAGGTGCAGGAAGGGAGGGTTCCAAAGATGAGTCTTAGCAGCTAGCTAAGCGCACAAGGGTGCCTACTAACTGTGACACATGGACATCAGCATTTTTAATATACTCAAGTGTATACTGTGAAAAGTTTCCAAACAGATCAGTGTTTTTATTTAAGTACTTAGATATTATAAGGTAAGTGAACATGGATTTCAGTGGATATGCTTGGCTTCACTATGACAAAGAACTCAGGGCTAGGTTAAGCTTGAGAACAGATAAACCTTGGGGTGAGGTGGATAATGAGCTGTGGTTGGAATGGATGTTTCCGCCTCCAACATTGGACACTGCTAGTGGTTTAGCCGTTCAACATCGACACTTTCTCAGTAGACCCACCCTTGGGGGGTGTCATATAACAGACAGGTCACACCCTACTCAGGAACTTGTTGGAACTTTAACAGGGGTTATTGCCCCAGGAACCCACGTAAGTGCAAACACGAATGTTCTAAATGTGTAGGCAAATATGTAGTTTTACAATCCATTGGACAGCAGGCAAATGTTAGTTTTGTGGGCCAAGGCAGAGAGAGAGGAGATCACAACCAGTCTGGACAAAAAGAATTTTATGCTAATTGAATCAGATACACTACTTTGATGGCTGACTTTTTACCCACAACGGCAAAAGGCGTTGATTTTCAAATGGGGCTTCAGTGAAAGTTTCAGGCTGGGTTACCAGGGACCAAGACAGCAGAGATATGTGGACAATTTGAAATATGCCAAAGAATTTCTGCACGTTGTAAGGAAGAAATTGAATAAGGAGGTCTCGGATGGAAGGATAGAGGGCTCCTTTGCCTATTAGCCCTTACAGGACTTACTGATTTTCCCACTGGGCATTGTACCAAAAAAAACTCTGGGGGAAAACAGATTGATACATCATTTGTCATGGCCAGAAGGTTGCTCTGTGAATGACTTTATTGCAAGAGAGGATATGTTAGTACAATTTGAATCGGTGGATGTGGCACTGTCTTTGATCAGGCAGAGGGGAGTTGGTGGTGAATTGGCTAAGTGTGACACACAATCTGCCTTCAGGCTGCTTTCGGGTACACCCTCTTGATTTTTTTCTTTTGGGCTTAAAGTTTGATGGGAAAATATTTGTGGATAAGGTATTGCCCATGGGTTGCGCTGCATAGTGTAAGTTCTTTGAATGCATTCTTTTAATGGTGCTTTACTGCGAAAACTAAATTCAAGTATGTTACTCAGTATTTAGAAGACTGTGGGCAGTGGAAATACAGGTCAATGTAGCTCGGCTCTACAGCAATTTCAAGAATTATCTGAAGAGCTCAGGGTTCTGCTTGCACCAGATAAGACAGAAGGTCCAAGCACAATATTGGTGTTTTTGGGGATCGAGCTTGATACTGTCAACATGGATGCTAGACTGCGTGAGAGCAAGAATAAAGAGTTGTTAATGCTATTAGATGAAGCTATCAAAGCACCTAAATTATAAATATGCTAAATGCAGAAGTAATTAGGTCATCTTAACTTCACTTGCAAATTAGCCAGCTGGCAGATCTTTTTGTAGGAGGATTGGGTTTGCTATGTCTGGAGCAAAATTGCCTCATCCTAGGATCAGAATATCAGCTTCGGTTTGGGCAGACTTGGAAGTCTGGAGGATGTTTCTGAAATGCTTCAATTGAGTAACCATGTGGTTGACAGATAAGGATCTTCATTGGCAAATTGATTTTTTTTCTGATTCAGCAGGCCTTCGCGCTGGACACCAGAGGGCAGGAGTATTCCATTTTGGGAATTATTTCCACTATTAGTGGCCTTAGACTTTTGAGGAAGGGACCTGGCTCACAAAGCAGTGACGTTTCATGTTGATAATATCACAGTGGTATCATTGGTGAATGGGCAGAAAGCAAAAGAAAAAAGGTGTCTAAAACTGTTGCAACGTTTCATGCTTGGATGCTTAATGTTTAATATTGTATTTAGAGCTAAACACATGCCAGGTGCAAATAGATCAATAGCAGATGCAGAGTGGCAGAGATTCCGTGGTATGGAGCCCGGAGCAGCTCTGCGGATTATACTGAATAGGATTCAAAATTGCATTTGCCCAGTAGACGCTTGGGTGACCTTCATGAAGATGGAGGCACTAGTTCGGGCTTCATATTATGCCATGTGGATGGGAAAAGTTTGCTAGCTGTTCAAGTGTTGGCAGTGATGCGGAAAGGTTTAGTACACATGGGTGAAAATCCAATGGGTTTTGGAACACATTCCTTTAGAATTGGTGCAGCATCCAAAGAGCATAGATTGGGTTTTCAAATTACTGAAGTAATGAAATTAGGCAACTAGTCTTCTGCATCCTGCAAACGGTATATTAATGACATCGAAATGCAATATTGATTCACTGATTGTAATCCTGTTTCTTTCTAATACAGGTTGTGTAGCGGAGACCGGTATAGCATGGTTCTATGTGTGGATTATTGGATATTCTTTTGTAAAGTGGGCAACGAAGCAGGCAGCAACTCGTCCTGTCAGAGGAAATTAGGTTTTTGCTTTACAGAAGTAAAAAGTGATTGGTGGGAGAAAAGAGAGATGAAAGTTATTGCCGCGTGCCTATCCTCTTTGGTGGGAGGGAGGCCATGTCCTGGTGTTTTGTTAAATCACTTTGGGGAAAATGACGTGGCGCAATTATTAGGTTTGGGGCTCTTGAAAGATATGAATAAAGATTTGGAGGTGAGTTGCAGAATGTGGTCAGGCACATGTATTATTTGGATGGCTTTGGATGCAAGGATAGTTTGGAGGGGCGTAGAAAAATACACTGCAGTTGAGAGAGCCAAAGAAAAGGCAAACAGGAGATGGGGCGTTTTGGCAAGAGTAAGGCCATCGGGCTGGTAGAACATGCGGATATCAACAGCGAGGATTTTATGTTTTACAGACAAGATGGGGTGCATTTGTCCTTCATAGGAAATGAGTTGTATTTCTTGGGTCTGAGTGAAGCTTTGGCTACAAAATTGATGGTATTTCGCTAGAAGTATGTGCTTTTTTAGGCTGCTGGGATGACAGCCTGCTGTTGCCCAGGCGTTGTTTAAGCTGTTAGAGTGACAGCCTATAAATAAAAAATGTAAAAAATTGACGATTTTTGGTTTTCACCGCAATTGTTTAACAAGCATCAGGGGAACAGAACAAAAACCCTTGTCAGGGCTTTTTTCCATGGTGGTAGGGAAGCAAAAGGATCACGGAATGGGGTGGAAGAGTTGGGGCATGGCAGGGCAGACCTTGGCAGACGGAGCACAGGAGGGACTTGATTGGGACATAAATGAGTGTACGGTGAATGAGAAGGGGTTGGTGATAAACGTTTGGATGGATTTTCGGGGTTGGTTCATGTTGGGGGGTGCTTATGCGTGAGGGGAGATAGCTTAACTTTGTATCAGTGAGGCAGATAGCTTTAACTTATGTAAAATGTATTTAACTTTTGACTGTTCACCTGTCCTAATAAAGCGGCCTTTTGCTTTCTAATCTAATATGGTCTTAATGCCTCAACTCTTCCCTATGCAGGGTATCCATATGGATGTCCACCCGCTGGGTCCTTGGGCAAGTGGCGCAGTCCAAACCCAGGTGGGCTTTGGACTGGTGGACTTGATGGTACGGGAGTGGCTAATTGGGTGGTCTCAATAGGCAGGGAGAGCTTGGTGAGACAGTTTTTTGTGAACCCTCTCTCCCAATTTTTTGTGTAGTAAGCTCTGTTCATCTTAACATCAAATGACATGAGGTTTTTTATGGCTTGCTTGATTGGGTTGATACAGTGGGTAACTGATTCTTAGTTGTTGCTTAGGACAGGTAGCAGGGAAGCAAAAGGATTGCGGAAAGGGCCGGCAGTGCAGAACTTGGCAGAGGGAGATGGTTGGTGCACAATCGTGCACAGTGAATGAAATGAGAGGGGATGGTGAGAAACGTTTGGATGGTTTTTCAGGGTTGGTTTATGGTGGGGGTGCTTAAGGGTGGGGGGAAGATAGTTCATCTTTGTATTAGTGAGTCTTAACTTATGTATAATGTATTTAAGTTTCAACTGTTCACCTGTCCTAATAAAGATTCCTTTTGCTCTCTAATCTAATATGGTCTTTCTTTATGCGTCATCTTTGCCCAATGACACATCTGCCTCCATAACTTAGTTTCTTCCATTGTGAATCACCACACTTGCATGATTTACGACTTTTCACGCGCATACCTCAGACTTGCCCATCTAAAATGCTTTGTGAAATGGAGCTCACTAAATGTCAAAAATGGCTTAGCAATACACCTTAGAGAGGTCAAGGTAATTAGTGCATGAAGCCTTACCTGACTGTCCAATCCGAGGAAAATAAGCATCATGAAGAACAGGGCAGCCCACAGTGGAGCAAGAGGCATCATGGTCACTGCCTTTGGATAAGCAATGAATGCAAGCCCTGGTCCTAGAAAATTGGAAAAAAAACAATACACATGAGACTTGCAAAGACTTGTTTCGGACGTATCAGGTGAAACCGGAAGGATATGGTCAAACCCGGCGAATTTGAGTGGAATTCACAATAATGATGCGTGTACCATTCAGCTAGAGGTAGAATCGTCCACAGGATATGCAGACTAAATGCCAGTGATGCAGATTTCTGTAAGTGCTCACAGGAAACACATGGCTGCATCTAAGGTTAACAAATTAACGAAGTAAATCTGGTAATTGATTGAACATAGCCACTCTTTGCAAATGACTCTGTGTACAGCTGTTGTAAAGAACTGGTCAATCATATTACATGCTCGTCTCTTTGCAGGCAAGTGGCAAGCTTTCATTATTTCTCCTGTAATGTAGATTTTTTTATTTGTAGAAAATATATATTTTAACTCGTGTTTCGCTCAGAGCATCACAGACAAAACAGAGTCTTAACTGTCTCTGCAGTAGAGTGCAGTGAGTTTGATTTTGCAATATTTGCATTCAAATTTGCAGACAACAACTGCAGAGAAGACATGCATGTAGGAATTCTAATAATGGACATGCAAAAGCAAAGCACAGGGGTATGGGGTGCTGGCGACTGCACTTATCTCAGTGACGGGGTTGGAAGTAATAGTCGTTACTCGGGTGCTATGGATCTGAGGCTCACTACCCCTAAACCTCCTGGGACATCAATCCCTCACAAGTACATAAACAACATGATCCAGCACTCCCACAATGATAAAACACAGTTCCAAAATAGTATCAAAGTAAGTAATCAGATCAATTCATTCAGCAGGTCTTGTTTCAAATATGTTCTTTATTGAGTCTTCTTAAAAAAAAAATTCATTATCAACTTTTACAATACACCTATATGAGAGATATGAGAGAGTCTCAGCCGCAGTTGTGCAAGGTCTGCATGATCACTCTGAACCACTCCTAATTCTCTCGTACAAATGAGCTCTGAATGGGATTAAGCCTATGTATATCTCATCAACTGACATTTTTTCTCAAACACCATGGGTTGTTTAAGGTACAATGGTGCCCAGGCGGATCATAGAATAATGTGGCACATTTGGCATGGGTTTTTTATCCAGTTCTTACATGTCCATCAATTCTGACAGCAGTTTGGCCTGATTATTTAGGTGTTTGGTTTTCATTTTCCTTGGTAACCCCAAATTCAAAATCACTTCAGCAGCTAACTCATGCAGACAACGTTTTATATATGTGAATGCAGCATACTGCTTTAGAGAAAGATATTCATACTCTTGAATTTTACTACAGGTCTGAGGACATGAGTTTACTCGCCACTCTAAAGAACAAAATAACAAACTTATGGAATACGAGAAAGAAGCTGTCAGAGAGACACACTTCCTAGGCAGGGAGGCTGTCGCCAGTGGCCCTAGAATGCTCCGTAAACCCTGGGTTCGTGACTACATCATAGAATTGGTGGATGACCAAAATACTGTCCATACCCGCAGTGACGACATCATACATACTATGACCCACTTTCTCACTGACTTATACAAGTGGGCTGTGGATCCTGACCCTGATACCCCACTTAAGTTTTTTAAATCGATATAGCTCCTCTGGCTGTAAAATGCTCATAGGCAGTACCTCACTGTGCTTTTTTCAGTAGAGGGCATAGTACTTATGAATATTTGCATTTTTTAAAATTGTGAAGTAAGATATATTTACAGCTCGTAATTATAACCTCACTTTAACCTTTGGTTTTTACAGTGAATTTTACAAGGCTTTTTTTAACGTAAAATATTATTTTATTACATTATGTAAAGCCAACACCTCGCTGCACAAGGCCTTCAGCTGCGCCCAGCGTGTGGCTGGCCACAGGCCTCACCTGTGGCCATGCCCTGTGTTCAACCACCCCCTCCATGGGCAGCTAGCCCCCAATACACGTGGCATGGGTTTAAACATGGCCTGTCCTGGGCCAGGAACAACATCCAACCCCTGGCAGCCAAGCTGCTGTGGGCAGTGTGGGATAGGCTGCTGGGGCTGGCCTGTGTCCAGGCCCTGTGAGAGCAGCAAACTCCAAATCATGCACAGCAATCTGGCATATGCAGCGTGCAGCTGGTCTCACAGGTCCTGGGCACACTCAGGTAGACTTATTGACTCTGTCAAAGAGTCACAACACCAAAATATAAAAAGTGAGCCAATTGGCTTTTGCAAGGGGTAAACATATCAATATATATAAAGCAGATCTATACTCTTTCTCCAAAAATCACCAGTATTTTTAATCTAAAGTCAATTTCAGTAATTCAGGGAATGGAAGGTTCCTCTCTTGCCAATAACTTTTGACACATTCACTGGGTCAAGATTTCAAAATTTACACTTAGTCACTTTTTCGGAGCTTGGAACCTTCAGCGGGGCAAGGCTGCAGGCTGTAGACTCAGAGGGCTCCACGGGGCTGGACACCTTTTCTACAAGGTCCCACTGAATTGGATTTGCATCTGCAGAGAGTCTCTGAGTGGGAGATACCTGAATCTTCAGCCCAGTAGCAACACACTTTGGTCGGATCGGATTGGCAGGTTAGTTTCAGTCCTTCGGAGGTTTTAAACTTGATCAAAGTTTTTAAGTCCCAGGTTTTTAGGCTTGATAGGAGAAGTCCAGCTAGACACATCCCAGGACCTTAGGAACAGCACTTGAAGGTCAGGAATCACTCAAGCAGAGGCCAACAGCAGGGCCCAGGGCAGGTCCAGTTGGAACTGGCCCCCTGGGCTTTTGCAGGAAATGCCTCTTGGAGCTTGTTGTATTTCTGTAGCTAGAAAAGTAGGTCAGCGTTCCAACCCTTAAAGTCCACTTCTTTACCCTGGTTAGAGGAAGAAGCAGGTACGTCCTTCAGGAAACTACTAAGGTAATAGACAGCAGGCCCAGTACTCATCTGTTCTTCCTCAGTTCCAAAAAGTATCTGAATCAACTGTGTCCTGGGTCATATGAACTGAGAATGGCTGTGCTGTTGGGGTTTGTGTATTGCTTCCAGACAGTGAGACAAAGGGGACTTGGGTGTAGATAGCATGGGCCATCCTGACAGAATGTCTGGGAGGGGCTGTACCCAGCCCATCTCACACTCCAAATGACTTTGCCTACAACACACACAAAAGAAACTGACACCAGGGCTGCCCTGCCTTTTGACACCCAGACGGTTTGGACCCTGGACTAGGGGAAGCTGAAGAACTGACCAGAACCACTCAACAGAACCCCCCTGGACCTGTATAAGATTCAGAAGAAGGACTTCACTGCTGCTTGTAGGACTGCCTTGCTGTCTCAAGAAGGAAGTCTTGAACTGCTTGTCTTACTCCCAGGCTATCTAGAGAGACTCCAAGGGTCAGATGGCTGACCTCCTGTGTGAGCCACATGGATTCACAAGCTTCCAGAGGCCTCCCTCCAACTGTCCCAGCTTACTTGCTGTATCTGAACCTAACTGAAACTACTTAAGACCTACTGGTGGCCTCTGCTGGAGTGAGCCCTGAGCCCCAAGTGGTGCCCCCTTGACTGGCATCAGTGAGAGCTCCTCCTAAAAGTAAAGGTGAAAATCCTAAAGTTTGGGCTACTCTTGAACGGACCCATTCCCGCTGAACTCTGTCGTCTGTGTCAACTGCCAACTCAAAGCTCCAGAGAGACCTGCTCTGCAATGACTCTCCACGACAACTGCCAATGTGAGACCTGCACTTCACTCTACAGCAGCAACAGCCCACGGCGACCGCTAACGCAAATCTCCAGTGATGCCCGTCTCTTCGCACTGCAGCAATGAATGCCCGGGATCCTCCACCTGTCTTTCAGTCCGAAAGCCTTCTCCTCACAGCCTCCTTCTCCGCGAAAGAAACTCTTTGCTCCAGACTTGAGATGGTAACTCTTCAGCAGGCCTAACCTCATCCCTTTACACAACCCGCACTCCATTGCAGGCAGCCTGAAGTTGTAACTTTTCCTTGGTCTAGCATGACCAGATGACCACAAGAGGCACTTTCAGCTTCTAGGTGCTACTTTCACAAAAAAAATTCACAAATCAATATTTTCCATTCTACTGATTGGATTTTGTGCATTTTGGTGTCATTTTATTTATTAAAATTTACACTCGTTTTTTAAATTGGGATTTTTCTTGTGTTTTGTTCTCACTTTATTACTCTTGGTGTGCTGCATAAATGCTTTACACATTGTCTCTAAGTTAAGCCTGACTGCTTTTATGCCAAGCTGCCAGAAGGTTAAGCACAGGTCAATTTTGTGACTTGTGGTTCACCCTAACAAGAAATGTGGTTGTTGCTTGAGTGGGGTTTCCACCCCCCTCAACCAGTATCAAATTCCTTACAGCAATCATTTACCACCTACTCTGAGCAGGTAGTAAATGTATGCTATGGCCTCTATGTGGGGTGGGGGTGGAGGGAGATGTGGGGAGGAAAACCAGGTGTGGGAACAACCACCCACTTAGCATGAGGCAGAGCACAATTACATACAGTAATTCCTCTTTGATTGAATTGTAACCAGGGTCTTAGAAGTATATTGGAAATATGAGGTTGGCGGGATGCCCAAGAGCTTTAGTTTGTGGCTTAGGGAGTGAGGGGGATATAGAGTATAGCAGCTTCTAATCCTGGCAAGCACATTTGAAGATAAATCTGGTCTAGATGGAAAGCAAGCTAAAGATGATTATCTTGATCTGATTTCAATTAGATGGGTGATGGAGCTGTAAAGTTGGCAGGACCACGAAGGGTTTAAGTTTCCTGATGAGATACTAAGGGATAATAGAGTAGAATAGAGTCTGAACCTGGAATGCCTGTTTTTTGTTGGAAATGGGATTTCAATCAGAAGGGTATTGAAGCTATGAAGTTGGTTTGACCCTAAAGAGATTCAGATTTTTGTTGAGCTGGTGAGCAGAAATAGAGTTAAGGAGCTTTTGAACCTGGTAACTTTGAAGACAGATATGGCCTCCACTGAGAGGTTGCTAATGGTGATTTTCGGCTGAGGGTCCAGGTCAGTCAGCCACATACCCCTTGCCTTTGGGATGCACACTTGAGCCTTGTCCTGAGTGGAGAAGTGTGGCTCAATGGTTAGAGCGGCAGACCCTGATGCAGAGGTCTAGCCCGGGACCAGGGTTCAATTCCCGCCTCGGCGGGTCTTGGGCTCAATTTCCTCGGACCTGATAATTCTCGCCTTGGTGCCTATTCTGATCATGGGTCCAACTCTGGGCAATAGCTTGCTTAATCTCCACAACGGCCCCCACAACGCTAGGATGCCTGGCTTCACCTTGGGGGTGCCCAGGAGTGGGCATCTCACAGGGAAAGGCCAGGAAGGGTTCCACAGCGGTATGCGTACAAGCGCATGAGATACCCCTTCGGGGGTCGATTCGGGCGCTATACAAATACTACTACATTTACATGGAAGCATACAGGCGAGTGATCCTTTTTCTGAAGATGGATTTTACAGAAGTGTCTCCAATGCAGAAAGAGGTGGGGCGGCTGGGAAGGTGCTGTGTATTTTCACGCATGTAGGGCTAAAGCTGTAGCACAAGAATAGATCAAGGATGGTGCAGTGTGGGTCATCTGTGAGGGATTGAAGTTGCATATATTGCCCATCAAGATACAGATCGCCCAATGTATTGAGCCCCAGGCATTACAACTGGAGTCACTCCTCTTGATCTGTCATAAGAGTGAGTGTAGGGTTTTTAGCAAGTGTCATGTGATGTACAAATGGACAATCACATTTTTCCAGGACGGATAGGCAATCCCAGTCACAAACGGTTTCATGTCCACTTCAGCTCTCTGCGGCTTGGCAGACAAGGAAAGATTTGTATTTAGGGCAGGAGGCAGCAAAATCCAACTCAATGGCCATATGCAGTTGGATTAGTTTTGGCGGATGCCAGAAATGTGCAAACTGGGCCTGCACACAGTAATAAAATAGTTCTGAATCCGGCACACAGATACCTCCCTGCTCAAACATATGTGAGTGTCTCCCATGTGACCCTCAGCTGTTTATCCACCCAGGGTAGTGCTGTAAGGTTGGATCTAACACATTGAGAAATTGTCTGGTGAGTGAAATCGAGATGTTTGCAAACAAATATAAATATTTGGGAAGCACCACCATTTTGGTAATGGCCCCTTTGGCCACCATAGAAAGAGACAGGCGAGACCACATTGATACCTGTTCCTCCATCCATGCAATCAGCCTGCCATAGTTTTCTCTCCAAGTGTTGTCAATGTTTCTGCTTATCTAGATACCCAGGTACCCGACAGTCCCTAGTGCCCAGTTCAATGGTTATTCTAAATCAAACAGACTTGTGGTAGGGGTGAAGAGAATTATATATGATTTTGACCAGTTGATTCCTGAGTAGCAGCCATATTTTAGAGTTTCACTAATTATTGATGGGATGTTGGCTTTAGGGTCTTGGACATTAAGCATTACATCATCCGCAGACATTGACAGAAGTATTCGGCGGGCTGTGTAATTAAGGCCCCTGTGGGACTGATATTGGCATAGTCGAGCTGCCAGGAGTTTCATGGCGAATAGAATAGGTGATGGGGCAGCCCTGTCTAGTGCCCCTGGTTATGGAGAATGAAAGAGTCACCATTCCATTCAAACGTAGGTAAACAGTGGGCCGCATGTAGAGTATTCTGAACCATTGAGTGAATCGGATATTGAAACCGAGTCACTCAAATAGTTTGAATAAATAGTTCCACTCCGTAGATTCAAAGGCCTTTGTGGCATCTAAGGAAATTGCAGCGGAGTGCATCTGTGAATTCATGGAATGAAGCAATGCGAATATAGTGCATGAATTGTGAGTAGTATAGTGTCTAAGAATAATTCCCAACAGTAGTGGAAGTATTGTTTTGGCAATCAGTTTAGCGAGAATTTTACTGTCAAAGTTGAACATCGAGAGAGGTCTGTATGACTCGCTGCAATCTGAGATCTTCCCACGTTTCAGAATTGTGACTATTACAGCCTTATAGAAGGAGGGCGGGAGACAGTACATCTGTACAGCCTCTTCATAGATTGCAAACAGATGCAGCACAGGAATGTGGGTATATTCTTTATAGAATAGGATGGTTAGCCCATCCAGTCCCAGTACCTTTTTTCCCGACATACTCTAGATAGCCTGCACAATCTCTTCAACCATAAAAGGCACTTCAAAATACTGCCTTTGTTCATCATCCAGCCAGAAAAGCTGAACTGAATCTAAAATCTCTGATACAGGTTAGTATGGAATTGTAGCATCATGAATGTGATATTGTCTGGGCTCGTGAGAGTTATGTTATGATCATACACTAGCTCAGTAGTGCACACACTATTCCAGGGTTTCCACAACATTCTAGCAAGTGTTTTACCTGCTCTATCTCTCTCCCCGTACCACTGGGCCACAGCATCCTTTTCCAAATAATGAGTTTCCCTTGCAGCTGCCTCATCATACTCCACTAGTTTATTTTTTATTGACGCAAGCAGTTATTTATCCTCAGATGCTTAATAACTTTGTTCAAGTGCATGAATATCATCCTCTAGGGTGACCAGCTGCTTCCTAAGTGCATTTAATTCTCACAACTGTTTAGACATGCATGCCCCTCTAATACCAACCTTGAATACCTCCCACAGTATGCAAGTGACAGTCAAGCGCAAGTCCGCGGTCAGGTGAGGCCTCGTGGAAGATTCTAGACTCCTCGCCACAGAGTGCCACCGCCCACCAGGCAGCCCACGCCCTGGTCCACCAGCATGCACCGAGCACATGCGGGGCTTCAGCTTTAGTTAACATGGGGGAGCTCTAACCCCAGTGTAGTCCATCTCACAAGGCAGTGATCTCATATTTATCAGTTGTCTCTCTGCTCTAGCTCATTAATTCCAGGCCCAGCAGTGAAGATATCAGTAACCACAGCAAGCGGGGATGTCCCTCTGCACAGGTGGGATTGTTCAAAGATCGGATTAGTCTCTCATGTCACGTATTTTTGTCAGATTATTAGCTGCACTGGCAGAGCCTCACTGTGTGGCGGTCATTTTACAGCCTGGCTCTCTGGCACCCCCAACCTCCCTGCACAGCCTTTGAATGCTCGCTCTTGATATCCTGAGAGTTCAGTGCAGAAAGGGTGTACTTGGCCCAGTTTTCAGAGACATCAGAGACAAATGACCTAAACCCAGGGACATCAGAGACAAATGACCTAACCCACCATGGCTAAGGCCTAGTATCCCTTGTCAGACCTGTGACTCACTTCCCCTGAACAGTTGTGGCAGATAACCACTCATTATATTTAATATCATTTCAATGGCAGTAATTTTTAAATCAGAATGCTGCGCTAATGAAGGATTCATTGTAGTTCAGCTTACCTGATTCTGCAACTTCAGCTATTGGTACTCCTTGTTCATAAGCCATGAACCCAAGGACAGAAAAGATGGCAAAACCAGCAACAAAACTCGTACCACTGTTCAAACAACACAGCATAATGCAATCCCTGCAATTAAAATTCAAGACAAAAATGAGTGCAGGTGTTTAGTCGTCAAATACATCATTGTGTATATACACCTAATTATTTATAGTTGTCTGGAGAGCAGAGGTTAGCATAAAGTTCCAATTCAGTAGTGCATATAATTTACAATATTGCCTGTGAGAACAATACATCAGAGTGTAAACTTTGAAAATCTTTTTAGTTTTGCTGTGAATACAGTCATGCAGATATCTACTGGAATTGCTTGATGATAAAGAGCAATGTAGAATCTGTGCTTTTTCCAATTTGAGATTTTAATTTCACTTTTACAATATGAGTTAACTTTTAATCCCTCTCCTGTCTTTTTACTGTCAACCGTCAAATAGATTCAATATTCCTGCTAAACAAATTTAGATCATAGACAGAAGAAGGTGAGTCTAAGCCCACCTAATTATTAGGCAGAGCTAGCACTTCTTACCCACTGCCTAAAGAGATAAAATATACCTACATTTTGAGTTTTTGGGAAAAAATAGGGAAAATGTGCTCTGAATAAAAGTGTCTGTTTGTTTTCATAAAAATGGCATCAATGAACGGTTTGCTGCTCTAAAGTCACCATCTTCCCAGCTTTCAGGAACATGCAGAGCTAAATCCAAAAACCTATTTTTAAGAACAGGTTTGCCATTTTTCAAAGAGGTAGTCCATTTTTCCTATTTTTTGTGCTTTCAACCTACTACCAGTTTGTGGTGGAAACCATTGTGAAACCTATAGGTTAGCCAGGAAAGCTATATATTTCTGAAAAGTGGACTAAATTCAACAGCAAGGGGTCATATGAGTAGCTACTAATGGAAATGGCAGCAGGGTTTTCAGGAGGATTGCACTGCCCAGTCTAGTCACTACCCTTCTGGAATATTGCCCACATCAGATGGCCAGCTGCCACTTGACCATAAAGTTAAACATTCATACAAGGGGTATGAGAGGCAACATGTATGTACAGTACATTACGAGGTCTATGTTTTGAAAAAAATGAGTCCACGTTGCTGTTTGTAGTCTTGGTGTGTCTTTATTACAAAAGTGCTGGGTTTTCATATATGCACAGCCAACGCGTTTCGCCCACACATGGGCTTCTTCAGGGCTGTAATATCATACAACATATACATATTCAGAATTCGACCGTCAATGCATTGTTATGTGCATATAAAAGTGACTATTTATCCCAAGTGCTCGTGGTAGAAGAGCTTAGGGAGTGAGGAAACAAAAGACGGGAAGTGTGTCAACGAGGGAAGAGAGTTTTAGTGATAGTGAGCGTTGAAGACAAAGCTATACAATAGCTGGTGTGTGAACCACACTAAATGAAAGGGGAATCGAACCATGTGGATTGGTAGTGTCAGTATAGTTCAGAGCCATTTATCATACCCAAGGAGTGAGACACAAGCCACACCAGTCGGCTGGTCTAAGTAAAAGTGAAGAAGGGTGGATTAAAAAGAAATCTAACAGAAACCGTCAAAATGCTTGGAGATACACCACTAAATCCTTTGTGAAAGAATGTACCTATAGTACATCAGAGTACGCTTACCGATCAAAGGGTGCTGTACTCTCGCCAGGGTAAAAAAGTAGGATCCGCAGAATTTCTAGTCTGTGTCAGGACGTAGAATATAAAATAGTTCCCTGAGCAATGGAAAGTAATAATTAGGAGAAGGGACGTGACCGTTCAATAAGTAAGGTATGGTTTTAGTGAGAGCAGTGATTGAAACCAACCTCAAAGTCAAGGTAACTAATGGTCCATAAAGTCAGCGACCAAGGTTCTCTGTCTCTGCCGCGAAGGTCCGTGTAAGAGGCAAGGGGTGGCTGTGGGCAAATAAGGGGGGGCCTTAATTAAATAAAGGTCGAATTAACACAGGAGAAGGATAGTCGTAGGTCTTGCGTTCCCTTGACAAAAGCGATAGCAAACCCAAAACTCAAGAGAAGGGACACACTCATAAGCAAGGCCAAAGACGTCAGAAAGGGAAAGGACAGACTCGCCTTTGTTACAACACACTCCGCACTTAACCATGAAGTGTTCAAGATATTAGGAAAACACTGGGCACTGTTGAAGGGAGCCCCAGGAGTGAACAACATCATCACAGAAAGACCATCCATGACTTTGAGGAAGAGTAGAACCATCAGAGACTCTCTATGCCCCAGCTACACATAATGTAAAACACCAAAACAACAAAGCTGGTTGCACAAACCAGTAGGATTCTACACGTGTAGCACGTACAATATTTGTAACCTAGGGTGCAACAAGACGACCACCTTCAAATACAACACAGGAACGCAACACAGGATACGTCAGTTCATCAATTGCCTTACAAGTTTTGTGGTTTACGTACTAATTTGTGGTTGCAATAAGATTTATGTGGGAAGCACAGTGAGACAGCTTAAGACCCGCATCCAAGAACATCGGAGAGCGGTCTTGAATGGGGATACATCATATGCTCTAGTTTCACACGATTGCAAGAGTGATGTTGACAATTTCGCTTCCACGGCATTGATGTTGCGATGCCTAACAAGAGAGGAGGTGAAAGGGAACTGACCCTAAGGCAACTGGAAGCACGTTGGATTTGTACCTTACGCTCTTGGTCATTGGGCCTGAATAGTGACAATGAAATGCATTACTTCCTTTAACCCTACCATGACTGTACCCCACCAGGATACATGTATGATGCTTCGCACAGACAGTTAACTAACTGTGGTACAGTCAGACTTCTCTGTTTGGGTTTTGGCTCACCGTGACTGTTCACCAGTGCCTAGTTGTTTAGTTCACAGTCAGCCCAGTCTATGAGACTGTTAGCACTGGGCTTTCTATGTGTGGGAACTATTGTTCAGATACTAGCATGACATGTTACTGCACCCTTATGGTACACACCTTCATCATTTTCCTATGATCTGTTTTCACATTATAACCATTCTGCAATACCGCGTAATTTGTTACAATCTGGCTCCCCACTCCAGTTCATCTGAACTACCGTGCGTATTACAGGTTGTTCAAATCCCCATGATGTTCATATGTAACGTTTACATGCTCTGCCTAAATTTTCCCCTGCCATATAGAATTTAAACCGATATTGTTTTTTCGTACTTCACCATTCCTGTATTTTTCCATTTTCGCTGTAAGTCATTGCATACTAGGGACCACTGAATGGTCAACCAGTGCCTTACAATCTTGCAAACCCGTGAAATACCTAATGTAATTTCCTTTTATTATAAGCCATTTGTAATAGCTAATCATCAATGCCGTCTGTTGAATGTATATTTCTCGATGCCTTTGATCACTTTTCCAATCATCTTATTAGCAAACGTAATTCACAGAATCACGTCATTTCACTGCGGCTTTACACAAGCGCCGTGCATGCAGCTCTCAGTTACACCATAATAGTGTTCCTGCTCTCCTTAACGATCTTCACATGTACATTTTCCGGTTTCCTAATTGCACTTTGACACACGGATCGACTGCTCTTCTATCGTCTATTTTATTGGTCTTCTGACTGGGAGACCACCAACATGGCCGCCTGGGTCAGCGGACCAGACGTGCACAGACATTGATCCGCAACCCGGAAGTACTCTACGGGCTCCATACCGAAAGTACTACACGGGTTCGATACTTATATCACCCTCGCCACGAGCAATGGACTTTACCTCGCCCTGCCTGAACCTGACGCCACCGAACACGGATCGCGCTTCATTCGCCTTTACAAGTAAGATACAGGGGGAGAGGAATAGTGCTTAGAGGCTAGGTGAACTCGGGGGCTTATAGTCTACTATGTAGTTAATTTTTGACTCGATGCTCAGCTTCTTCTAAGTTGTCGCACTACCGGACCTAATGTTTTTATTGTCCATGGGCACATAGACAGTTCACATTACGAGATATTTTTAACATATTTGAAACTTCGCCGCCGCTGTTTTAGTTCGGAGTTGCCGCATTTTCCGGACTCCGTGTTTTTATATCACGTGGGCGCACAGTTTAGTAATACGAGACTTGTTTACCACTTTGTATTATTAACGTGGACACTCTGCATCGTTAGCTACTGCCACTGTTGTAGCTAACAAAGGCCTACACACACCAGGCTAACACAGGTGATTTTACCCATAATTATATTATTGTTGTGGACACACTGTACCATTAACTACTGCCACTGCTGTAGTCAACTCAGGCTTACACACATTGGGTTAATTTTAAACACATGCGCCTTAACTTAAGCACAAACTTCTAGCTTCACGGTCGTTTTTGGTTCTTAGGACATACGGCGCAGCGAGCTACTACAGTGATACCCTCATGGTCAGCATTACAGTTAAATACTGCTTGCTTCTTCTAGTTTAATGTTCTAGTTTCATGTGAACACAACAGCGGTTTTGCGGATTGCCTTCACTCGCGCGCTCCTACACTAGCGCATAGTTTTGGGTTCGCTATCGCTTTTGTCAAGGGAACGCAAGACCTACGACTATCCTTCTCCTGTGTTAATTCGACCTTTATTTAATTAAGGCCCCCCCTTATTTGCCCACAGCCACCCCATGCTTCTTACACGGACTTTCGCGGCAGAGACAGAGAACCTTGGTCGCTGACTTAATGGACCATTAGTTACCTTGACTTTGAGGTTGGTTTCAATCACTGCTCTCACTAAAACCGTACCTTACGTATTGAACGGTCACGTCCCTTCTCCTAATTATTACTTTCCATTGCTCAGGGAACTATTTTATATTCTACGTCCTGACACGGACTAGAAATTCTGCGGATCCTACTTTTTTACCCTGGCGAGAGTACAGCACCCTTTGATCGGTAAGCGTACTCTGATGTACTATAGGTACATTCTTTCACAAAGGATTTAGTGGTGTATCTCCAAGCATTTTGACGGTTTCTGTTAGATTTCTTTTTAATCCACCCTTCTTCACTTTTACTTAGACCAGCCGACTGGTGTGGCTTGTGTCTCACTCCTTGGGTATGATAAATGGCTCTGAACTATACTGACACTACCAATCCACATGGTTCGATTCCCCTTTCTTTTAGTGTGGTTCACACACCAGCTATTGTATAGCTTTGTCTTCAACACTCACTATCACTAAAACTCTCTTCCCTCGTTGACACACTTCCCGTCTTTTGTTTCCTCAGTCCCTATGCTCTTCTACCACGAGCACTTGGGATAAATAGTCACTTTTATTTGCACATAACAATGCATTGACGGTCGAATTCTGAATATGTATATGTTGTATGATATTACAGCCCTGAAGAAGCCCATGTGTGGGCGAAACGCATTGGCTGTGCATCTATGAAAACCCAGCACTTTTGTAATAAAGACACAACAAGACTACAAATAGCAACGTGGACTCATTTTTTTCAAAACATAGACCTCGTAATATACTGTACATACATGTTGCCTCTCATACCCCTTGTATGAGGGTCATATGAGTAGGTTATCCCAAAAAAACTAAGGGCCCGATTACGATCTTGGTCGTAAAGCCTCCGACTGAGATCCTCGATTTCGATTTTGACCAGCTGATTGCAATACAGCCGGTCGGAATTGAAACCGGCCGGTCATTCCGGCTGGCATCCGACAGGCTCCAGGACCCCATCTGCCAGTCAGAGACTGGCCCGTAATCTAAATGGAAGGCATTTCCACATTCTGGATTACGATGCACGGTTTCCGGCAAGGTTTCCATGACGGCCTTTCTGACATGGAAACCCTGTCGGAAAGCATGTTTGGGGGCCTGTAGGAGGGCCCCCTTCTATTTTCGGCCTCCGGTTGGGGGCCAAGGGGGCGCCATATGTGCCCCCTTGTTGATCCCTGAACCTTGTGGCAGGCACCTTGAGGTGCAGGGATGAACACAGACTCCCATTCCTCTATGGGAGCTTGTGTTAAGGCCAGTTTACAGCCGTAACATGAGCTCCCATAGAGGAATGGGAGTATGCAACCGCACCATGTGCGGTCGCATCGTGATTAGGTGGTCGGGACCGCCAACCGGATGTCGGTGAGTCCCATTTCCGCGATGGTGTCGGACAGACGCAAGTCCGCCCGACATCAAAATAAGCCCCAAAGTGTTAAAATAAAGAAATATTGAAAATGAGTAGGAAAAAAACAGCCATTTGTGAAACTTTTTTCATTTGTAACTTTTTGTCACCATGGCCTATTTGCAAAAGCAATGTACCACTACGTTTACTAGACCCTTTTGGTTTTGGGGAGGGATATTTGGGGCCCTATTTACGAGAAACTAACGCAGCATGGTGCCGCAAGTCATTTTGCTGTGCCGCGCTGCGTTAGTTTCGAAGCACAGGGATGCAACATATTTACAACAATATGTTGCATCTCTGTGCTTTTCCCTGCGCTGGCACACAAACTGCTGCCATGCGCTGGCGAAGGCACCCTTGCACCATGGGGGAAGGATGCCTGCATCGTGGGGAGATTGTTTTTGTGCAGGAAGGGGCACCTACACAAAAACAATCAACTGAGGTGATTTCCTCTTTCCATGCATGCTGTAGAATGCAGCACGCATTGAAAGAGGAAAAAACGAGGAGAAATTAAAACATTTCTCCTCGTTGCGCCTCGCTACACCACCCCTGGGGTGGAGTAGCATTCTGGGTGGAGTATGCATTTCCAGGTTTGCGATTGCTTGTAAATCTGGAAATGCATCAGTGGGCATGGGTATTGTGTGGGAACACCCACAGCAACACCCATGTCACACCCCTAACACGCAAAGTGTTGCGTGAAAAGGGGCGATATTTACAAGCACACGTAAAGCCACGCAGGATGCTTGTAAATATCACGCAGCAGGTTGCGCCGCTGGTTCGTCACGCAACGTAATAAACCGGCGGTGCAAGGGGCTTGTAAATAAGCCCCATAGGGTTTGTAGGTTCTCCAAGAACCTGAGATACCCTGAGCCAACAACTGAGCTGCACTGTGCAATGTTTTTTTGTTGTGTACTGAGTATAGACCAATTCATACATGAAATATGTAGAGGGAAAAATAACTATCAAGGTAAGCTATGTGTTTCCGAAAAGGGCACAAAAAGTGGGATTTAGGAGAAGTGGTTATTTGTACATCTCTGAATTTGTGGGTCCCCATAAGAGCATATGATGTGGAGGGTATTTTACAAAGTGTATTTCTTACACACTGGCTTACATTTGGAAGGCACAAATGCAGTGAAATCCAATTGGTAATAACAATAGCAATAAATAACTTTATTTTTAAAAATCATGTCCTAAAAACAAGGATAACAAGCATTGGCATAGCCAATAGGTCTCGCCTTTGGGGCCTTATAAGTATTTAGTTATGCAGCACAATATCCTTCGTGCAACAACATCAACTGTTGCATGGCTAAACACTTATAAGGTCCCAAAGGCGAGACCTATTGGCTATGCCAATGCTTGTTATCCTTGTTTTTAGGACATGATTTTTAAAGCTGTGTTTCCCAAAAATTTGTAATCATGATATATGCTCTTAATCGCTATGTGTTAATGAAGATGTGAAAACGTTGATGACATGCATGCCGAAATAAAGTTATTTATTGCTATTGTTATTACCAATTGGATTTCACTGCATTTGTGCCTTCCAAATGTAAGCCAGGTCCCAAAGGCGAGACCTATGGCTATGCCAATGCTTGTTTTATTTTTATAGCACGCATTTGCAGTGCAATAGGTCTATACATTTGAGAGAGTTTAAGCAATTGGCATTGTAAATGACAATGCTTTTTATTTATCTGTTTTAAAAACAACACATAAATAAGAGGCATTGTCATTTACAATGCCAATAGCTCAAACTCTCATAAATGCGAGACCTATTGCATTGCAAATGCGTGTTATTTTTATATACTGCAACAAATGTACGATTAGAAAAAAAAAGCATTGGCATAGCCAATAGGTCTCGCTTTTGGGACCTTATAACTATTTAGTTTTGCAGCACAATTATTGCATAGCTAAACACTTATAAGGTCCCAAAGGCAAGACCTATTGGCTATGCCAAAGCTTAAGTGTTATATCATAGGTGCAGTGTGATAGGTGTGTCAAGAATTATGCTGTATTGGTGCTGCTTGATGCTATGCTGGTAATGAATGATGCTGAAGTGTTGCTGAATGATGCTGTGTTTATTGTGTTTAATGATGTGGTGTGCTGAGTGATGCTGTAGCGAAGTTTAGTAATGTGTAAATGGTATGAATGATGCTGTTGTGGTGCTGAATAACAATTGTGTGTACCTTAAGTGGCATAATGTGGTGCAGTGGTATAGAGGTGTCCGTATTAATGCTGTATTGGTGCAGAGTGGTGCTATGCTGTTGATGAGTGATGTTGTAGTGGTGATGACTGATGCTTTGGCGATGCACTTTAATAATGTGTTGTGTGGTGCAGAATGCAAATGGTGTGTAATTTAAGAGCTATATGCACTGATGTTGATGAATGAGGCTGTAGTGGATGCTGACTGATGCTGTGTTGATGCTGTTAAATAATGTGGTGTGCTGAGTGATGCTATAATGGTGTTTAGTGATGCAGTGGTGGTATAAATAGTTGGCGAGGAGCTAGGGAAAGGAACCGTGGAAAATTTGGCACGTGGCTTTAATATTGTTGTACTGAAAAATGTTTAAAGTGTGCAGTGTAGGCGCTGTAGAAAACTTTGCAGCGTCCCTTCCACGTTGTCCTGTGGTATAGGGGTAGTAGAGTTGTTAAGTGTTATTAGAGGTGTTGAGGGGTAGTAGAGGTGTATAAGATAGTTAGTAGAGGGTAGAAGAGGTTTGGAAGAGAGTTAGAGGGATATTAGTGTTGAGTGATAATTTAGGGGTTGAATAGTGCTAGAAGAGGTGTAGTAGAGTGGTAGAGGGGTTAGTAAAGGGTTAGTTGATGGATAGAGTTGTAGAAGAGGGGTAGAGGGATAGAAGAGGGGTAGTATATGTGTAGAAGAGGGATTGTAAATGTGTAGTATAGTTTTATAATATGCTTTGAAGAGGTGTAGAGGGGTAGTAGGGTATAGGGTTATTAGAGGTGTATAACAGTGTTAGAAGAGGTGTAGAAGAGGGGTAGTGTGGTAGTAGCACATAGTTTTATGTTTATATTGAGGGGTCGAGGTGTAGAATAGTGTTTTATGACTGTTGGAGGGTTATTAGAGGTGTTGAGGGTTAGTAGAGTTGTTGAGTATTTGAGGGTTAGTATATGTTTAGAAGAGGGTTAGTATAGTGTTATAAGAGGTGTAGACGTTTAGAGGTGTAGAATAGGAGTAGAGGGGTAGAAGAGGGGTAGAGGGTTAATAGAGGGGTAGTATATGGTTTTAGTGTTAGTAGAGGTGTCTGAGGGTTAGTAGAGGTGTAGAACAGTGATAGTATAGTGGTAGAATAGTGTTTGAAGAATGTTAGTGGTGTAGAATATGGGTATAGGTTTAGTAAGGCAGAGGGGTAATAGAGGTGTAGAAGTTTAGAAAAATAGGGGTAGTAGAGGGGTATAGTGTTGTTTGTGCGGTATTAGAGGGTGAAAGGTGTAGTTGGGGGTTAGAGGTGTAGAAGAGGGGTAGAGGTATAGAAGAGGGGTAGTATAGGGGTAGTAGAGGTGTAGAAGGGTAGTTCAGGGTTATAGGTGCATTTTAGGTGTATTTGTGCGAAGGGTATTGTAGTGGTAGAAGAGGGGTATAGGCTGTAGAGGTGTAGAAGAGAGGTAGTAGGGTAGAAGAGGGGTAGAGGGGTTGAGTTAGATAGCTAAGTAGATAGTTATGGTTAGAGTTAGTTAGTGATATAGTGTGTGATGTATTTGTGTAGTATTTTACAGTAAGATATAAGTGTTTTGTTTTTTGTTTAGCTGAAGATAGAAATAGTGATGTATTTAGTTATTCAGTAAGTTAGTGACAGAGTTATTGAGGTAGTGCGACTATGAAAGAGTTACTTGAAAGTATAGTTGTGCAAACTCTTATGTAATAAATAATTTTTTATTTTTGAAAATAATAACAGACATATTTGGTTTTGTAACAATTTTTATTTACATTATTAACAGATTGTTAACTTAAAAGAACATCAATTGTTTACTTTTAATATTTACATTGTATTGTTAAGTATGGCTTTTCAAATCATTTGTTCCGGTGAAACTAACACTACAGATGGTAGTGTGTGTGCCTGGTGGAAGCGTGCACTAACGCCTGGTGGTGTGTGTGCCTAGTGCAAGTATGCATTGACGGCTACTGGTGTGTATGCTTGGTGGTAGCATGCACTAACGGCAGGTGGTGTGTATGCGTAGTGCAAGTGTGCACTGAAGGCTAGTGGTGTGTGTGCGTGGTGTAAGTGTGCATTGACGGATGTTGGTGTGTGTGCCTGATGGAAGTGTGCACTGACGGCTCGTGGTGTGTGTGCCTAGTGGAGGTGTGCACTAACGGCTAGTAGTGTGTGTGCTTGTTGGAAGTGTGCACTGATAGCTGGTAGATATAACGAATACGACATATGTACAACTGTATGACCCAAATAAAAAAGAATAAATATAAGAAAGTTTTTTTTTTTTTAACATGTTTGCAACTCCGTCCTGTGTATTGTAATGTTGACGTGGTGCTTAGTGATGCTGAGGTGGTGTTGAGTGATGTTGAGGTGGTGCTTAGTGATGCTGTGGTGGTGCTGAGTGTTGTTGAGGTGGTGCTTAGTGATGTTGAGGTGTTGAGGTGGTGCTTAGTGATGTTGTGGTGGTGGCGAGTGGTGTTGTGGTGGTGCTTAGTGATGCTGTGGTGATACTTAGTGATGCTCTTGTAGTGGTGCTTAGTGATGCTGTGTTGGTGCTTATTGATGCTGTGATGGTGCTTAGTGATGCTGTGATGGTGCTGAGTGGTGTTGTGGTGGTGCTTGTTGATGCTGGCTGAGGTGGTGCTCAGTGGTGTTGATGTGGTGCTCAGTGATGCTGTGATGGTGGTGAGCGATGCAGTGGTGGTGCTGAGTGATGATGTGGTGGTGCTGAGTGATGCAGTGTTGGCCCTGAGTGATGATGTGGTGTTGCTGAGTGAAGCTATGGTGGTGCTGAGTGATGCTGTGGTGGCATGTAGTGATGTTGTCGTGCTGCAGAGGAATGCTGTGGTGGCGCTGAGTGATGCTGTTGTGGCGATAAGTGATGCTGTTGTTGTGCTGAGTAATGCTGTTGTTGCGCTGAGAGATGCTGTGTTGGCGTTTAGTGATGCTGTGATGGCGTTGAGAGATGTTGTGTTTGTGCTTAGTGATGCTGTTCTGGCTCTTATTGATGGTGTGCTGGTTGTTATTGATGCTGTTGTTGCACTTATTGATGCTGTGGTGATGCTGAGTGATGCTGTGGTGTTCTTGAGTGAGAGAGAGAGTGAAGATTTAATGTCTAATTAGAGAGGGTGGTGAAAGAGAAAGAGAGAGAAAGGGTGTACATAGAGTAAAGGGTGGAGCGGGATAGAGAGAGAGAAAGAAGGGGAGAGAAAGTGAATGAAGGTGTTTGAAAGAAAAATAGATAAAGGGGTGAGAGAGCGAATGAAAGGCTAAAAAATGTAGAGAGGGAGAGTTAAATAAGTAGAGAGAGAATTCGAGAGGGGAGAGAGAGAGAGAAGTATAGAGAAAATACGATAGTGTGTGGTGTTTATTGTAAATACAGTGAAGGAAGTTTGGTATGGAGTGGCGCTTAGTGATTCTGTTGTGTTGATTTCTGCAGTGGTTGTGCTTAGTGATGCTGTTGTTTTGTAGAGTGATGCTGTGTTGGTGCTGCGTGATGCTGTGGTGCCGCTGAGTGCTGCGAAGTAGAGAGCTTTTTTAGCGAAAAAGACGTCTAAATGGTGTATATCGAGTAAAGGTTTGAGCAATTGAGGAGAGCGAGAAAATGTGAGAGGGTGTATAGAGAGAAAGAGAGTGAAAGTGTGTACTGTGAATATAGTGTGCTTATGTTGCCTTGTCCTGTATTAGCTGCTTGTTGTAGGAGACAGTATTGCATGGTGTAATAACGAGAGCGAGATGAAAGGTAAGTAAGGAGAGAGTAAAGGAGAGAGGGAGACATCTAAAGCGAGAGAGACACAGTGTAAAAGTGTTGGATGTGGTGTTTATATAGTTAGTGTATAATTGCAGTTTAATAATTGTTTTGCAAATCTTATGTTAACCTGTGTTGGAATCTAACCTACGAAATGTAAACAAAGCAGAGTGTGTAAAAATTTGAGATAATGAATCTGTGAATTTTAACACACGTTAAAATGCGATGTAAGGTGAACGGACCCTATGTAAGAACTAGATGTAACCCTCCCCAAAATGTAGAAAGCACCAGCTGTAACCTAATGTATTAATATAAATGGGCACAGTAAATGGAAAAGGCCTAATGAAAGAGTAGTTGTAAAGTTTCAGCTGAGGGGAAACATTAATGAAAGCGGATGCCTCTGTCTACCTTGTGCCCCAGTGGCGCCTCAGGTCTGTGTCCTGCTAGCACGTGTTAATTGCGATTTGTAATGTAAGTGTAAAGAATGCGCGCTGCCTGCAGTCTCCAACCACAAACTGAAAGTAATGGTTCAGCGGCCTTTCTGTGACCTTGCTGTCTCGAAAGAGAGAGAGATAAAGTGGTGGATCCAAAATAAAACTGTGATAGAGAGAGAATATAGAGAATGAAAATGCGATAGAAAGCAAAAGCTTTGCGTTATGAATAAGCGATAGAAGGCGAAGGCTTTGAGATATAGAAAAACAGACGACTGAGGGAGATATAGAAACAGCGGGAAAGAGTGTACAATGTGTTAATAATGTCAGGTTTAAAAGTAGGCTGCATGTTTGTTTTGTGCAGTATAATGAGACAGCTGAGGGAGATAGAGAAAGAGCGCGAAAGAGTGCACAATGTGTTAATAATGTCGGGTTTAAAAGTAGTCTTCATGCTTTTTTGTGTGGAGTGTGCGTGTAAAATGTAAAATTATTTTTAAAAAGCACAATCGCACAGCCATGTAATCAGACGAGTGAGGGACATATAGAAAGAGCGAAAAAGGGTGTACAATGTGTTAATAATGTCAGGTTTAAAAGTAGCCTTCATGTTTGTTTTGTGCAGTGTGCGTGTAAAGTGTCAAATTATTTTTAAAAAGCACAGTGTTTTGCATGCAGGCCAAAATGTGTTGCAAAACGTGTTAATAATATCGTGAGCTGAAAGCAATCCTGCCCCTGCTGATAAAAGACAGATGCGTGTTAATAATGTCGTGAGCTGAAAGCAATCCTGCCCCTGCTGATAAAAGACAGATGCGAGCAAGTGACATCAAAGGAGCAAGTGACATCAAAGGCAGATGGCCTGGAGCATGCGAGGAATGCGCGTTACTGTGCGCGTACTCGCATGCTCTAGGCCAGCCAAAAGTTGTGGTCGCATTTCTGCAAGCCCACTACAAAATGTCTCGCCCAGAGACAGCGCTGAAGCGCTGGCTTTCAGGGCGAGACCTAAAAAGGCACAAGGCCACCAAAAATGGTTAAGGTGTGAGAATGATGCATATAAAAAAGGGTTCCCCTGCTAACAATTAGTTCCTAAGGCAGGGATAATGTAAACAAATGGA
Organism: Calotriton arnoldi; assembly: GCA_963921515.1. Taxonomy (NCBI): domain Eukaryota; kingdom Metazoa; phylum Chordata; class Amphibia; order Caudata; family Salamandridae; genus Calotriton; species Calotriton arnoldi. Next base: position 526,562 of record CAWUFW010005124.1, on the reverse strand, counting down.
CAAACATTCTTAGGCAACTCTTCGTTTACCACATGTCATAACAAAACTGAGAGCACATGATATAATAACCTGAGAGACTTAGACATACATACCAAATTAGATATATTTATTATTCAGAAATTATTATATTCAGTTTATATTATAAAAATGAATACATAGCTCAAGGAAATGCTTCAAAACATACATATTATAATTATTACAACCGTACACTATTTCATACATACATCAAAACAAAAACACACAAAATGATTTAAGTGACCAAATTAATCTCATAGTCATGATTCATTCTTGTGGTGTATGATACATCTAAACTGAGCAACACTAATAGACCTCCCTTTTTATTACAGCAAGACTGATTATTGATATGATTCTCAAACTGTGGCCAATGGGTAATATATTTTTCTCTACGCATGTTTCAGACAAGGTCATGTGCTGTATCTTTGTTCAATAGCAGCTACAACATAAAAGATAGATGCTGCGCTATATGTGGGCCGTCTTTGCAGTCCAATAGCGTAATGAGAGGTATACAAACTAACTATTGTCAATGTTGGGTGAGAACAATTAGCCAACCATCCCGCTCAAAAAATATGCAAATTGTGGCTGCAGTAGTAAGCTCAGAATGTAATTTTTTAGGTCTCACCTAGCGTTGCAGCGCGCATGCGCTGTCCGCTTTGCGAGGCATGCAGTATACACTATAGCGTGGAAGCTTCGTGGAAGCTCCGCCCACTCTCCGCCCATTTTTTTCATTGGCTTTTGTCTTAAATGCTGCCTTCCAATTGGTTTGAGGCTTGTTAGTCCCTCCTCATGAAGGCCATGACATCATTTGTATCCTTCCACGGCTACTGGCCCCCTTACTGCCAACACTATTTTTCTTCCCCTGCCTCCCCCCTCCCCTCCCGCAGACCGTGACTTCTCGGACCACCCCAGCCCCCCCCACTCCCATTCGTGCCTTCTTTCCCACCCGCACTTCCGATTCTAATGCAATAGGTCTCGCGTAAATGCGAGACCTATTGCATTTCCAATGCTTGCTTATAAAGTCCTTTCTGTGACGTACGAGGCGGATTTGATATCCCGGCATGCCTCTGTTTGCACTTGCGTCTCGCTGGCGTTTACACTGTTCTGGTTACTTCCTGCTGCAGGTCCGTGGCTCGCTGTGTTCTGAGGAGGACGGGAACGGGTAAGGTGGGAGTGGGCTGGAGTAGAGTATATATAGCCTAATATATAAATCATGACACATGTACAAAAAAATGCTACGTCATGATTATTCGTAAACCGCATTCAGAATGCCTTAATTAGGATCTGCGGTGGCAACGCACACATCCCCCTTTCATAATTTGATATCCCGGCATGCCTCTGTTCGCACTTGCGTCTCGCTGGCGTTTACACTGTTCTGGTTACTTCCTGCTGCAGGCCTGTGGCTCACTGTGTTCTGAGAAGGGCGGCAATGGGTAAGGTGGTAGTGGAGTATATATAGCCTAATATATAAATCACGACACGTACAAAAAAATGCTACGTCATGATTATTCGCAAATCGCATTCAGAATACCTTAATTAGGATCTGCGGCGGCAACGCACACATCCCCCTTTCATAATATAGTTATATGTTTTTGACAGTGTACACACAAACCAGATACTATGTAAACAAAATAACCACACTCTATGAAAATAAAAAACAGACAAGCACACCGCGCAGCACCGATGAAACTGTGCTGCCAAAATGTAAACACAACATTTTCGTGAAAATGTCCTATTAAGGTACACAAACACATACACACGTTAGACAACCACTATGAAACTGCACGTCCCCTTACAAGGCACACACCACAGAGTCCTTGCGGAAGAGGGGTTTCACCGTGAAGTAGATGTGTACACACAGCGCAGCCAAAATATTCACCCTGCATAACTTGTGCACAGCACACCTCCACAAAGGAGGGGCTGTGCAGACTTTCATATGCAAAATATATCTTCTAACGTTTATTTGGGTGAATGTCCAGTCTGTCCTCCTCGGGTAAACACAGTCTGAACATTATTACATATAAAAGAGGGGCTTCTGGGCACCTGGTGCATGCATTAGGTTGCCTCTTATCGAGGCTTGTTGGAATTTTGACATTTAAGGAGCGTTTTCATAAAATCGCAAACATTAGGAGTTCCACGTGTTGTTAATTATGTCAGGCCTTCTACAAAAGCCACCGGATAGCCTCTTCCAGAGCATATGAAGGGTTATCCCTTGTAGGCTGCAGACAAAAGTAATGCCTTTTATTTATTTATTTATTTTACTTTGTCGAATTTATATGCTCTTGCACGTTATCTCCGGTAGCTGACGTCTCTATTTCGATATATTAGTACTTTCTGGCCCTGATTCTCACGCGTCGCCTTTCTCTCATCAGCACTTTTTATTTTCTGTTTCATTTCTATTCTGCAGCTAGGATAGCGCTGCGTGAACGCGATTCATGTGCATATACAATGCATAAACAAAAAAACTTGAAATTCCGGGGCAAGCGCATTTGCAATGGGAGAAGCCATTAATTGTGCAATAAAAACTTTTATGGCTCTCATTTCCATACAATGCCACTGGCTTTGCAGACAATTGTGCCTGGGCTATAATTAACAACAAGATGAGAGTACTGCAATGTGCGCACCGGGTAAAGCAGAGGTCAGGTGTTTTATTTATGACCACGTTTAAAGTTTTGATATGATTTTATGGATGGTAAAATCAGAAACAATTCAATAAATGAATGAATGTATGAATCGATAACGTCGGTGCAAGAAGCTTTGCAATTTATTTAAATGAAGGACTAATGTGCTGCATAGCTAAATACATATAAGGTCCCAAAGGCGAGACCGATTGCATTGCAAATGCTTATTTGAAAAGGGTTCGGGCAGCAAAAAAACACAGGGAGCGGATGCTCGCTCATCTGCTGATAAACATACGGGGGTCGTACTGATGCCTAATGTTTCGCAGTTGTAAGACGCGAATGAACAGTTAATAGACGTGTGAAAAAATTGACATATTCCAAACATTTGCACTTTTTCCTACACACCTCCCTATTTCCATGGGGTTTGGCAGTGACATAAACGGATACGATAGCAGCATGTTTCCTACATAAAAGAAGATGTACATGTATTAAAAAATATCCTAAGGATAGATAAACACAGAGCCATCTATGCAAATAAGATACAAAAAATATACTAATAGTTGACATGTGCTAGGATCAACATGCTCCAAACTTTTGCGGTTTTCTACTTATACCCCACATATGTCCATGAAATTTAACAATGGCGCAGCCGAACAGAGGTCTGGCATCACAACGTAAAATGTGCAAATTCTACATGGTTTAGAGTTCCCAGCTGCTTACATATTGGTTTTAATCAATTTTCTTTTGGGGGTGCATATGACGGACAAGCAAACTTTACATGGGCAGCAGATTCAATAGATGCTTTGCAACCAAAACAAATCTGGGATGACAATAGGTTGCAATGCCGTCTGCCTGTGAATGCATTCAGGGGGAGCATGCCAAAATTAAACTGAATGTACAGTTTCCTATCATTTGGTACTTGTATAATGTCTAAATAACTCTCCAGAAAGCTATTCAGTGTATGCTCCATCAATTTAGTTGTTAACCTCCCCTAAGATGTGTTACTTACCTCGGCTTGTGCTACCCAATCCCAACTCTGTGATTTTACCTGGCTTTTTGAGGGAAATGATACAAGGTCGAAATTTTCCCAAGTTCCCTGTAACCCAATGTTGAATAGTAATCTCCTCACATTGCTTAACGAACAAATTTTGTTATATTTATCCAAGCGACTAACTTCCATGAGCGCATGGGGATATGGGGACAATTCTGGTGTGGACCTGATTCTCATCCAAAATAACAAAGGGCGGAGCTTGGCTTTGTCATGAATGCATTGCCTGCCCATATCCAGCTTTAGGGAGTGGAGTGGGGTACTCTGAGGCAACGACACCAAACTCCTCATGAATAAGTACTCAGATCTGGAGAGGTTGTTTATTATTAAGCGTGGGCAGAGTTCGCGGAGTTCTGCTACGCGGAACTCCGCAAAGTGCCCAAAAAACTCCACTGCACTACGCGGAGCTCCACAAGCGGCGGAGTGCGTTGGATAAATTCTGTTGCCGTGATTTACAGTGCCAGGTGCTTGTCTGCACTGTGCAATTATTGCGAACAGCACCATGCACAGCGCAAGCGGGCACTGCTTCCTTTCTGCCGCTCGAGTACATTTTTACTCGAGCGGCAGCTTTCTCAATGCGAGCGGACAGTTTCTCAACGTGAGCGGTCGTGAGCATGCGCGACCACTAGCAATGACAAATCTGACCTCCTGCGTTGAGAAATCTCACCAGGAGGTTGATTTTCCATGCTCGCACTCGCCAACTTGATGTTGACGATCGCGAACGAGAAATAATCTCGCCGGTAGGTGGATTTTCCTCGCTCGCCAACTTGACATTGACGAACGCAAGGAAATCTCCACAAACTCCGCGAGCGGAGTTCCCCGCCCAGACTTATTTATTATATCAAATCCCCACAGTTCGGCCTTGTAAAGGGCTGAGGTCACTGCTTTTGAAATGTAGGTCTGCAAAATGACAGCAACTGGTCTGCTAGTTGATGTGCAATGTTCCTTCCCCAGGGCCACAACTATCTGCTCATGATTCAAAACCATCGTGGTCACTTGCGGTTTCCAGGACATGCTTTCAGATCATTTTAATAATTGGTAATAACAAATATCCTAGTATTTTATGCTCCCACATGTCTTCCCATGAAATGTGCCTCACTTGTGTGGGTAGGCCTAGTGCCCGCTACAGGAGACGGCCCGAAACGCAACATGGGCACATCACATTTTTCTGCTTAAAACTGACCGAATTTTTGCAAAGTAGGTAGCTGTGGCTTTTGGGCCCTAGTTCAGCTGGCACCTAGGGAAATCTAGCAAACCTGTAAATGTTTTTAAAACTAGACACCAAGGGGAATCCAGGATGGGTGACTTGCATAGCTCTCACCAGACTGTTTTACCCGGAATCTCTTGCCAACCTCAACCTTTGACAAAAAAAACAAATTTTCCTCACATTTCTGTGATGGAATGTTCTGGAATTTGCAGGGAGCCACAAACTTCCTTCCACCCACTATTCCCCTAAGTCTTCCGATATAAATGGTACCTCACTTGTGTGGGTAGGCTTGATGCCCATGACAGGAAACAGTCCAAAACACAACAAGGACACATCACATTTTTCCACTTAAAACTGACCCGTTTTTTGCAATGTAGGTAGCAGTGGATTTTTGGGTCCTAGATTAGCCAGCACCAAGGGAAACCTAGCAAACCTGTACATTTTGGAACACTAGACACCTAGGAGAATTCAGGATGGGGTGACTTGCATGGATCACATGAGGTTTTCTTACCCACAATGCCCTACAAACCTCAAACCAGGGGTGGGCGGAGTTGGTGGAGTGCCACTTAGCGGAATTCCACGGAGTTGGCTAAAAACTCTGTGGAATTCCGCTCCGCCCCCTGCCTGCATGCAGCATGATGCAGGCATCCACCTGCACGTCTTACCTGGTGCTTCTCCGGAGGCTGGACAGGCAGACAGGAGGAGGAGGACAGCCCGGGCAGGCCACGGCACGGCGGAGAAGCACCGTGACCAGGTAAGCCTGTGGCGGCCTCAGGGTGGGTGGCAGGGCAAACTCCGCTATGCCGCGGAATCGGAGATTTTGCTGAACTCCGCGTTCCCAGCAGAGCGCAGAGTTGGCAAATCTCCGCAAACTCCGCTGGCAGAGCTGAGTTCGCCACCCACCCTTACCTCAAACTTTACCTGAAATCAATAATTTTCCTTATATCTCTGTGATGGAAACTTCCAGGACCCGCAGGAATCCACAAAAAAGCAGCACCACTTCAGTGACTGGGCTTAGGGCCCGTGACAGGAATGGATCAAACCAAGGTCAATGAGATTCCTTGCGTGGGCACCAGGGCACCCCTTCTAACTCTGGCCAGTATCGACCTGGGGAGGGTGTCGGCCATTGTCCAACACCCACATCAAAGGGGTTAAGATTTGAGCAACTGCATTGAGTTTAGAGACTTAAAACTATTTCTAGGCCAGATTTAGAATTTTGAGACTGTACTCCAAAATTGCATTTGTAAAAAATCTGCAATATCATGCAATGAATTTGAGGTAAAATGTATGAGTGGTAAATGTGTTTATTGTTATTTATGCAACAGAGGCTATACATTCCTTCATTGCGGTTCCCAGACCTTTGATTTGGGAAGACACAGACTGCTAAGGATGACTTGAGCTACTGATAAACGACTACAATTTCAGCAATGTATTGTTGATTTGACAGAGCCAGGGATTAATGCTGTGATGCTCAGAAATTTAAATAGTTACTGGGTGCGTACATCTCCTGTGTGTCATGATGAGTGCCTTCAATATAATCCAACTCATAAAGACCCAACATGTGTGGCTTTATAGAGTGTTGGAAGTTCACCAATTAAAACCTTTACCTTTTCCTCTTTAATGGATTTGGTATGTCAATAATGCTTTAAGATAATGTGTGAGGGGACCATACTGGCATTATAATGTGGGTTGGGACAGAGGGTAATGTCTTAACATGCTGTATCTTAGCCCAGTGCATTTGCAATTAGCTTATTCACATACATGAACCAGGGACCACATGTATCATTCCTATTAGCAAGCCTGGGATGTGCAATTTGCACACCGACTGGTTTGCAAAGGGAAATGCTATTAGTGATGCAGCCTATGTACTAATAGGTTACATCACAGATTGTTAATTTGCTGGGGGCTGCAAAATGACCTGCCTAGTGAAAATCAATTAGGGAGGTCAAAATGTGCGATTCCCTCTGGCTGCCAGTGGAGGATGAAGGCCTGCAATGCCCAGAATTTACTTTCCAAAATGGGTAGCATTTTTTTTTAAAGCAACCCATGTCCATTAGAGGCATAGGCATTCCTTAAAAAATATTTCCCACTGGGGAAGACTTCAGAGGCACTTTTCTACATTAAAAAGGCCTTTTACGGGGCGTGGCCAAGATGGGGACGGCATAGCAGCTCGATCATGGAGCTCCCCCGGGCGAGGCCCTTAAGTTGCTGCTAGCAGGATTCCTGGGACGACGCTGCTCTGCCGAGTGCCCTGGCGGGGTGAGCTCACGGGGGTGCCCTCCGGTGGAAGTGAAGCCCACGATGGAGGCTTCTCTTGGGGCCGTCCCGACGCCTGAACTCTGATGGCCTATGGTGGCCTGTGGGCTGCTTTAGAGTGGAGGCCGGCTGACCGAGTGGTGGTGATTCGCACTCTGGGGCTGCAGCTATGATCACCCCGAGGTGCAGGAGGAGTGCCGCTTGGAAGCAGGACCCCCGGAATGATGAGCAACTGGGAGCAGTCAAACGTGGTGCCGGCCTGAGAGTCTGTCCGCATCCGTCTGCGGACGTCTGCGCCGTGGTACCTCAACAGCCTCGGAAAGGATGAGGCCTGCGCCGTGGCGCAGTGAGGTCAGGAGTCCCGGAGTTATTGCCGGTAGGAGCAGCTGAGGCAGAGAGTGGGGTTTGTGCACAGAGCCCTGGCCCGAGGGCGGAAGGAGGAACGTGCCTTGGTGCTCCAACGGCCTCAGGGGTGGTGAGACTTGTGGTGATGTCTGTCTGGGGCAGGGAGCCCTGGTAATATTGTTGACTACTTCGGTTGGATGCTGAGCGCGTGCCAGAGGCTTGGTTGATTTTTGGGACGGTGCCCTCTCCCTGCCCTAGTGGACAGTACTGCCTGGTGAGTGTGTTGAGCCAGGTGCGCCAGTAGGACTAACGGCAGGTGTGCCGGTGAGTAGCGGCCTCCATAAGATAAAGATTGATGAGAGGCAGCACACAAAAACAGCAAATTACAGTGCACACAAAACAAGGTTCGTTCCGCAGTCGTTGTGAGTTTAGTTGTAAGCTTTATTTTTCAGATAGTCCTTTGTACACAAACAGCCAATGCATTTCACCCTTCACAAGGGCTTCTTCAGGGCAAAGGTAAGATGGCCAGATTCATGTTTCAGTTAGTAGAATCCAGCAATATGTATTATTGTAAAACGTCTCTGATGTTGGACGCTGTCTCCATACATGAGGCCTATGATCTTATGTGAGTATTCAAATATCCTCAGTCCAATGAGAATGTGCATCGTCAAAGATAGCGAAAAGCTAGGTCTTGTAGCATGAAAGAGCCTTCAGTGTAGTTAGGTAGAGTACTTGTACAAATCGGCGTGTGTCTGTGAAAACCCTGTCCGGCAGCAGTAGCAGTAGGGGCGGTGTCTCCCCTCTGGCAAGGCAGGAATTGAGGGGCTCTGGAGTGAGTAGCCTGGGAGAATAGTAGGTGCCTCCCTCCAAGATAACAACATACGCAGAGCTTCAGGGGTGGCGATACCAGTGACCTGGGACTCTCAAAGATGACCTCAGCCCGCTGAAGAAGGAGGCCTCTATAAAGGACCTCCTGCACAAAGCTAATTCAAAGAGGGGTGAGGTGCACTCAGACTCCCCACCACATGTCTTCTGCTGGAGCAGCAGCCTCAGCGGCAGATGATGTCAGTCCAGAGGAACCGGTTACCCGCAACTTCCTGGAGCAGCTGTTTAGCACCTTACAGGACGATTTCGCAGCTCTGCTACAGGATGTCGCTGCAGAAATTAGAAACATCAAAATTGACCTTTCAGAGCTGGGGGACAGGGTGGACTCCCTGGAAAGAACTGGGGACCGTTGTGAGGAGGAGCTCCATGAGCATGAGCGTGAGCTGTTGGAGCTGAGGGACAGGAACAAGGAGCTGTGCTACCACCTGGAAAATTTGGAAAACAGGTCAATATGCTCCATCATCCATATCAAAGGGGTTCCTATTCAGGCGGATGCAGGGAAGCTGGTGGACTTGGCGGTGCAGCTCTTTCAGCAGGTGGCAACTGCATTAGGGGACAAGGACATACCTCTAGACCATACGCACAGAGATGGACATCTGTCAGCCGGGCCAGGTCTACCGCAAAACATTCTTACCTATCTCCACTCCTACAAACAGAAGAAGATGATTATGGTGGCAACCGTTGACCTACCGGTCATATCCTTTGAGGGAATGCAAGTTGGGATATACCAGGACCTCTCTCCACTTACCCTCTAGAGACAGAAGGCTTTGCGGCTGGCCACAACATCCTCAAGGGAGAAAGGCATTCGCTATAAGTGGGGACACCCCTTTTGACTGACCTTCGAATGGAACCAAGAAACCCACATGGTTCGCACGTTGGAGGAGGTGCAATCAGTACTGGGCTTTGACTCAGCTCTGGATGGGGAGCACGACCCCACACAGCAAAAACCCACGATAAAGCCAGGGAGCAGATCGAGACGCCGGCGTCGGAATGGGAAGGACCCATTACCAAAGCCCTTGGATGCCGAAAGCCTCAGGGAGAGGGAGGCTCTTTTGCGCCAGCTCCAGCAATGTGAGGATACGTCAAATGCTGTGTGTTCATACTTCTCCATTGGGGCTGGGCCAGTAATACGTGTCCCTGCCCCACTGGATTGGTGGCTGGGAGGCTCCATTTTTGGTGGCCTTCGCTGGCAGAGTCCACTTTTCCTTCTTCGTTCCTGTGATGTGGAGATGGTTGGACGTTTGGCAGACCGACTCGCCTTGATTGGTGATACTCTCTCCCAGAACTGGGAAGCTTTCTATGATGTTGATCTACCTGATATTGTTCCCTCTCTGCCCTGCTGGGAGGATGCTCACCACCTATCCATGGGGTTTGACTGGGTGCCACCCTTCCGGCTCTTTATTGCCCTCTGCGGAAGACACCTTGGCGTGCCCTCCTAGGATTACATCAAGTGATCCCAAGTACACAACATCCCCTCCGTGCGGATGCCCCATTTTATTGTTATTGCATGCCTCTCTGGGGTGGGGGTGCTTTTTTAGCCCCTTCAGTTCTGCCTGGCCTGGTTCTGGAAGGAAGCGGCAAAGGCCATCTAATGCTTCTTTTGCGACAAAACCCTGGGACTGCACTTATGATCTGGGCTCAGAGAGCTCTCCCTTTTCTTCCTACTTGACAGCCCCTTTCTTTCTTTCTCAACATGCCTCTCATGCTGTTTGCATCATCTATCTGCTTTGGAGATGGCTGGTGTCCTACCTTCTAATCAACTACAAATTTTGCACACAAGCATAATAGGCCCATTTTGATGTTGAGCCTCAATGTCCGGGGCCTTAATCCACCGGCATAGAGGATGGCACTGCTTATATTTCTCAGGGAGTCTGGTTGCAAGATTGTCTATTGTAGGAAACGCATTTACTCTGCTCTGACTGGAAACGCCTTCGGTCCCGGTGGTTTGACAGCCAATACTTTTTTTCCATGGCTGGGAATGGGGCAGGGTGGCCATCCTGCTGGCAACAAATTTTCAGGGGAAGATCATCTCGACCCAGGCCAACATTCCGGGCAGGGCAGAGGCGTGGTTGGTGGACATATGGTGGCAGCGCAATCCCTCTTCCAGGAAATACAACTTTTTTTTCTGCTGTACACCAGACGTATGCCCGCATAGACTTCTTTTTAGCATGTCCCTGGCCGCGGATGCGGTCGAGATAGGAGTGGCGGATTTGTCAGATCACTCCCCCTCACCCTCTCCTTGAGACAGCCTGGGAGTTTGCCCCCTCACCGGTTCTGGCAGCTGAATCACAGACTGCTCACATACGACTCCAATGTGGTGGAAGTACAGAAGTCCATACAGTATTTCTGGACTTTAATGATGACGAATCTATGCCGGAAGCGCTGCTGTGGGACACATTAAAGGCTGTACTCCGTGGACAGTTCATCGCTATTGCGGCTTAGCTCAATAGGGAGAGGAAGGTTAAGAGGGAGCGACTAGAGGACATGGTCAGGGAATTGGAGGGGGTCCACCTGTGCACGGGTTCCATTCAAGCTAATCACCAGCTCACTGCGGCTCGAAAGCAGCTGAAGGCACTGGATGTAGACAGGGTGGAATATGCCCTCCTGCATACCAGGCACAGTTACTATGAATGAGGCAACAAGGCTGGTAGATTGCCAGCACATATACTCCGGGCCCAGGTGGCTCACGCCGGGTTCTGGAACTTGAGGGTTCCGATAGGGAGGGGCTGCGAACCGATGACCTTATAGCAGGCGAATTTGAGCTTTTTTATTTAGCACTTTTCAGTGCAGAGACACTTGATGAAGCAGCGGCAGATGGGTGTGTCGCGCAGGCTCCGGTGACCCCACTCCCAGATGCGAAGCACTTAAATTGGATGCTGATATTAGCCCAGAGGAAGTTCTCCGTGCTATCCAGAACCTCCACACTGGCAGAGCCCCCCGTGAGGACTGCCTTACCTCTGAATTTTACAAAATGTTTGCGCCCTCCCTTGCCCCTTTGCTCATAATTCGTTCAGTGCTACTGTGTGTCTTACTCCCTCTATGCAGACAGATGCAATTGTGGTTCTCCCGAAGCCATGTAAGGACCTGAAGAGATGTGTGTTGTACCGGCCAATCATTTAGTTAAATATCGATCGAAAACTTTTTACTAGCGTGTTGGCTTCCGGCCTTGCGCCCAGACCAGTACGGGTTTATCCCTGAGAGGGGCTGTAGTGATGGAACTAGGCGACTTTGCCACCTTCTTGACAAAACACAACGCTCCCAGATACCCACCTTGCTCCTGTACATAGATGCAGGAAAGGCTTTGACAGGGTACACTGGCCCTACTTGCATGTGGTGCTTGTCAGATTTGGGCTGGGGGGAGATTTCGAAGCTGGATACGCTGTAACTACACCACAATGTGGCAAAGGTCTGTGTGAATGGAATCTCATCCTGCCCCTATAAGATCTCGGGGGAACCTGACAGGGTTCCCCCTGCCTCCTTTATTATCTGTGTTCTACATGGAGCTTTTCGCAGAATGGATCTGTCTGCACACCGACATCTCTGGGAACCGCATGGAAGACAGGGAACACAAAATATCGCTCTATGCTGATGATGTGCTGCTGATTCTGGAGCAGCCGTTCACGTCCTTGCACCCCCTTAAAGGAAATGGTGGATTTCGGGGCCGTGTCCAGATTTAAGGCCAATCTACAGAAAACACAGGCCCTCAGCCTGACGATTCCAGGGATGACAAAGCGCGTTTGACTGAAAGGTTTCCTTTTGCCTGGGCGACGAAAGGCGTGACGTATTTTTTCCACACCTGAACGTATGTCTCAAGAAAACTATGCTGCCCTATTCACTATGACGAAGTCTGAACTCTGAACCTGGGAAAAGTATACCTTGTCCTGGCTGGGCAGACTAGCGGCGGTCAAAATTACCTTACTCCCTCGGCTTTTCTATGCCATGCAGACATTACCACTGCAGCCGCCTCCATCGGTCCTGTTCAGCTACAGCATCTCATTGGAGGCTTTGTGTGGGCTGGCAAGAGGGCTTGCATGGCCCGGCACTAGACGTATCTTACACAGAAGGACGGGGGGTCGGGTGTACCCCACTTGGAACGGTATTATCAAGCGGCCCAACTGCGTTATATGATAGAATGGTACAGAACAGCATCTGCAAAGCATTGGTGCTTCATCAACCATGCAGTTGCTGGGATACACATATGGAAAGTGCCCTGGATGCTGAAGAAACACCAATGTGCAGGGGTGTATATTTCCCATGTCACGAGGGCAACAGCAAGGGTGTGAGACCGAGTACAAGTAGCGAGACATCACCCTTGACCCCATTCATCGGCCACCCGGAATTCCCCCCGGCACTAAAGGGAGGCGGCTATATTAAGTGGCAACTCTAAGAGACTGGAGGACCTCTTTGACGCGGAGGGAGTGATGGACTTCACCCAGCTTTGGATGGGTATGGTTTACCTCACTACGTCTACTGGCAATACATTGGGTCATGCAACCCCATGTACACTCACATGCTAGCCGTCCACTGACTGATTTTGAAAAATGGTTTGTCACTCGCCACTCCGACAGACACTTACTCCATCCTCACTACACCTTTACATCACACCAAATCACTGGTACAGTGCAGGTGGGAGTCTGAATGTGAGTGTGAATTCTCCATTAAAGAATGGCAGGACATCATCCACAGAGCCGGGACCTCATCATGCTGTACAGCGGGCAAATAAATGTTTCTCAAAATTGCCCATTATTGTTACTAGATTCTGATCTGGGTGGCTCGCTGGAAGACCATGGGAAACCCACGGTGCTGGCGTGGGTGCGGACGGGAGGGCACTCTAACGCATTTGCTGTGGCACTGCCCAAAGATCCAGCAGTTCGGGGGGTCGTCCTGCCCGACATCGACGCCATCTATGAGACAGAGTTGCCCAGATTCCCGAGCTACATTTTGCTGGGTCTGCCTAACGCCTTGACCTACACTCTTAGATCCTGTGGTGGAAGAGCTATTAACTTGGCCTTAGGGGTGGCCAAGCAGATACTTTTATCCTGTTAGGGCACTGATAAGATTCCGACCCGGCTGGATTGGATGCATAAATTGTGGGAATTTGTGGGAATGGAGAAGCTGACAGCCAGTGTTAAACACACATTACAACGCTTTGACAAAACATGGGGCTCTACCATTAGATTTCTAGTGACAGAGTTTGTTGAATTGTCATGTCCAATATACTTGCGTGTGCTCCGCCTCACCCAGGCACTTGAAACTGAGGAATAATCCGTCCAGCATTGGCGCCTATGGCACTGCTGCAAGTATAACAAAGCTTTCCGTGGGTGACTGTCGAGTGCTCTTCTTCTCTTTTCAATTCTTATATCTATCGTCTTTTTTCTCCTTCTGTACTCCCTTCCATTTATATAGTGGTTATTATTCCCTACCGGCCTATGGATGTAGGTGCCGACTGTTCTTGCTCTTTTAAAATCAATAAAAAGATTTGAACCGAAAAGACCTATTGCAGTCGCAAACCCTGTGTTTTTGTGAATCACAGGGTTTGCAACCACAAAATGGCTTTCTACATCTGGCTCCAGCTGTCCTAAGATTCCCATGGATAACTGTTGTGTCGTTTGGCTGATCTCAAGGATGAAATGCAGTAGGTGATGGAAAACACAAGGCGCGATATAACTTACGTTCAAAACAACTAAACAAAGAAAGAAAAGTTATCCTGACAAAATAATTTTATAATTTATGAGAACTTCCAGAAAAAATACTGCAAAGATACACCCCTCAGTAAGAAGTATACACAGCAAGCCAATATCAATTTAGAATTACTGCCTTAGAATTCTAAGCCTCTGTTGAAGTCAACTGAAGATAAAAAATTAAAAAATGTGTGCATGGTGGGCAGAACCTGTGATATGTGGACAAGCATTATGCCCACACACCAAGGAGAGAATGTGATTGGAATCAACACCTGATAAGGTAGTATACATACACAAATGTCTCAATCGTTACTTTCCTCGTCCTCAGCATATTAAAGTAGGTTATCAACAATGTCAGTAGGGTAATATCACTTCCAAGTTGTTTAAATAGCAGCATTATTTTTCTTCACCTCCTTTTGCATCTCATTTGTAATGGTGTGCCAGTCTGAGGTGAACCTCTTACCCAGAATTTTCATTAAGGCATTGGATTTGTGACTTTGCTGAGATTGTAAGCAGTGAGGGGCTTTAAGTCTAGCCTGAGGCTCTACACCGCGGTTTGCTTCAAAGGTTCAAAGGAAATGTTGTATCTCAAAGGATACGATTTTAGGCGATTCGGTTGACCATAGTTCTTGGGAATTTAAATGTACATCGTTTTTCTTTAAACAAATTGGAACCTTACATGTTATTTCCTTCTTGGTTGCTCTTAAATTACTGTTTTGTGTCCTGATGATGACCTGATAAACTGCAAAGGTCGTAATGCCATCGACGTCTCACTGGCTAATCGGGATTAAGCATTTGTTGCATTATGTTCCGGTCATAATACGACAAACCTGATTGTATTGTCATCCCTCTGCCATTGTCATTTGTTGACTTGTATATATGTTTTTGTGTTGTTGCAGTGTAATATGGTGAGCACATATTGTTTTTCTATGTATTGATTATTGTATTGTATTGTTATTTTTGTAAAAATATTTTTTCAATAACAAAATTCTTTTATTTTGAAGAACTTTTTTGTGTGGGCACCTCTTTTCATTTTTTCTCTGTCTAAATGTTTATGTTGAACTGATCCCGGAACCATTGTGGTTTTGATATTATTTTTCTTCACAGCATCTCTACAACAGTATCAGACAACAAAACTACAATAATGGCAACCAGCCTCAGGAAAATAATATTTAGAGCCTGGTTTAGAGTTTGACGAACAGGTACTCCAGCACAAATTTGAAGGATATCTAATTAGAAAGACGGGATATCTGTCACGTTTGTGGCAGAGTATAGAGGTGGGTGAGCCACTGAAAGCTTGAACCAGGGATGAGCCTGAAGACTGACTCTGGCTGAGCTCGAGGTTCTGTTGGTACCAAAAGCCCATAACCAGACAAACTTGCATGTAGCTTCTGAAAGCCACTCTCTCCATTTCTACCCGGGACATGGCGTTACGCCAAAACAGCCAGGTTTGGAAATGGGGAACCGGGTTAAACTCTTGGGGTCAGCTCAAAATCTTGTGATTGTGGGCAAATCACTTATTCTCCCTTTGTGTAATGTAACTGTTGCTCATGCAAAGCAGCCCAATACTTTCGGGGCCAGTTAACGCTGTATAAAAACTGCAGATAAATGCAAAGAGGTACAAACAGAGCCTTAAGATAATAAAAAACAAATAGCTATTTACTAACTGATTTGCACAAAGTAGAAAACCTGGATAAATCGTGGCTTCCCCTGTTAAACTATGTGATCTCAGACAAATATTTTATTTCACCAAAACTCTATTTTCTTCATTGTTGCGTAGGAAAACACTTTCAAATATGTGAGTTCAGAATACCAATTGCACAAAAAGTTATTGTGTTTTCAATAGTCAATAATGTCGCTCTATAATAAACTGGGTCAAGAACAGGGTTTATTTACATGACAACTGTCTTGCCTCTTAGTTAATCGATGGTTCATGTTTAAAAGCTATCACTTTTAAGCACTTCTCAGTGCAGCGCTATAATGTGATGTATTAATGTCAAAGCTTCCACATGTTAAAGAAATACTCTTTTTTAAATTTTGAAGAGACTTTATCATAATTTACGTGATGTTTGTTGTATGAATTACATAGCAAAGTGTGAGAATACTAAGGGGGATATTCTCAAGGAGCTGTGATACCTATCGCAAACGCCAGTTAGCGGCAGTTTTTTTATCGCCGCCTAACCCTGAAAACTATCGCCATGTTAGCGGCGTATTAACAAGCCGTCTCTACATGGCGATAGTATCAGGGAACGGCGGTGAAAACTGCAGCTAACATCAGTGCGATGGCGATAGGAAATCCGGCGTTAGCGGGCGAAAACTAAAGATAGGCCCATTAGCGGCCTCTAATGCAAAAAATACCTATCATTCAACATCCAATAGAAAATAGGCATAAAAACCAAATAAATGCAGAATGGAGCAGCCAGGGCCAAGTGCAGCACACATCAACAACCCCTGCAAGCCACCCAACATCCAGGATGAGAGCCAGGATGCCTCGCTGGACCTGCGTCTGGAGCCTGGATGCCTCGCTGGACCAGCGTCTGGAGCCTGCATGCCTCGCTGGACCTGCGTCTGGAGCCTGCATGCCTCGCTGGACCTGCGTCTGGAGCCTTCATGCCTCGCTGGACCTGCGTCTGGAGCCTGCATGCCTCACTGGACCTGCGTTTGGAGTCTGGATGCCATGCTGGACCTGCGTCTGGAGCCTGGAGTGGGATGCGGAGGAGCTGTGGAGTCGATGAGCCGTGGCGGTAGACATTGAGGCTCGACGATCGCCCGTACCTGGTGGTGAAGTCTGGCAGGTCACATGGAGACACGTTGCTGACCTGTGTGAGAAGACCGCCTTGCGCACCTTGGAGCTGTTAATAGTAGAGGCGCTCCTGCGCCCCAACGTAGGGAGGTCTGCATCGCATACTACGATCCACCACTACACCGGGGTGCACGGAGGGGATTACCAACGGTGGGTGCTGCCTCTCTACATCACAGGCCGGATGATGTTGGGCTGGCCGGATGCTGTGGAGGGTGAGGCCCCTGAGCTGCGCCGAACTTGTGTGGCGGGAGCGCTGCAACTTCACGACTAAGGGGGCCCTGCTGCATCAACTGCATCATGAGGTTCACCAGCGGACTTGGCGGCTACTGCTGTACCCAGGCTTGTGAAATCACACCTGGCTGAGGCTCCTGCTGGCTGAGTCACAGATTTGGAGAGAGTGCAGCGGATTGCACCACGGTGTCAATGTCCAGGTAAGGAGAAGGTAGGACGTGTAGCTCAGGACGCCTGGGGGTTGAGTCGCCCAGGCCTAGCACACGTAGATGACGCACCCCCAGTGGCGGCTCATCCGCTATGGCAGAAGAGTGTTGCCCCACTGCTTTCAAGCAGTGCAGAAGAGGAACAATCATCACATGATGATAACTTACTGATGTAAGCGTGCTATGTTTCCTTTGCGGGTGGGAGGGTGGGCAGGACTGCTCCAAGCACGGGGCAAGGCATGGGCGGATTGGCATGCCCACTCAAGTGCGCAATGACTGTTTGGTCGGCCAACTCAGGCCACCCAAAGCAGTCATGCGAACTTCCCTGTTCATAATGCAGGCTGCATTACAGCCTGCATGGAGAACATGCCCACCCCTCGAGCCCCTGGCTGCATGTCTTGTCCCGTTGCCAATTACCAATCCCATTGCCGCATCGCAGCGTTGTGATTGGCTCAGGGGAGGGAGCCTGGCTGCCTACTTCCTGTTCCTGGAAGCAGACGCAGGAGAGCAGGAGCAACGAAGACACAGGACCAGGCTTCGAGGTAAGACTTCCCTTATTAAAATATTTACAACACCCGCTCACACACACACCCCCGCGTCCATGCCCCATCCAGTGTTCTTTGCGGCGTTTACCACCTCCCAGCTGTCCAGCTTCCCCCGCACTTCTCAATGGCGTCCGCTGTGCGCCCATGCACAGCGGGTGTACCACTCGTGTGCCAAAGGTACATACGTAGTTACGACGCATGCCATTACATGGCATTCCATTCCAATGCATACTAATACTAGGCATATTGCAACAGTAGGGAAGGTGTTGCATAGCGGAGACATAAAAATTACTATTCCCACTTCAGTGAGTGCACCCAAATACAAACCTTTGTACCCCAAACCAAACCGTGAACCCTAAAATTCCTTTTTGAGCCCCCAAAACACCCCCCAATATTCATATTTTACCCCAAAACACACCCCAATTTCCATATTTTACCCCAAAACACACCCCAATTTCCTGATCAGACATCCGAAACCCATACCCACCGAAGAACTTTTAATTACCCCATTACTGTCCTCACAATGCGTTGTAATCAAATGCGATGTAAAGGCACCTGCGTTGTCGGAGTTGCGTTGTTAACGGTGTACTGCCTGCGTTGTAATGGTTGTCTCCTGTGCCAAAGGCAACCCATAGGCTACGCCGTTTGCATCCGTCTGCCTCTGGACCGTGCTCAGCACCAAGGAGCCTTCCTCTTGGATACTCCACCGCTACGACGCCAGCTTGCCTGACAGGACCTACCTCTGCTCCGGACCGGACGTCGCCATTGCCATCACTGATGGCTGCAGTATCACCCGCAAGGAGCAACCCGACCGTCAGGGAGGAGGCATTGCCATCACCTACAGAAGCACACTCCGACTGCCCACGCACTCTAATGACCTAAGGGTGACCATGGACCACCTAAACTCCCAGATCCGGACCAAGCCCAAGTACATCCTCTGCGGCACCCTCATGTGCAGGCCCCCCGGGCCATGGCCCCCCATTTTCCAATACCATTGTAGACCTCATTGCACCCCAGGGTCTCCCATCCACCGACGATATCCTACTCTGTGAACTCAAGTTCCACCTGGACAACCCCAGTGACCAGAACACTAGCCCCTCCTGGGGAAGGTCCCCTACATCAGACGCAAGCAGCAAGTCACCTCAACAATAGGCCTGGGCGGTGAACTTCGCTCCGTTCGCGGAGTTTGCAGAGTTTTCTGCACTCCGCACTCTGCGGAGCACGCGGAGTGCAGAAAACTCCGCTTTGCAATGTGCAGTGGAGTTTTCTCCCTGTTCGCGATCATGAACGGTAAGTTCACGATCGCGAACTGTAAGTTCGCGAGCGCGAGCTGCCGCTCGGGTAGAATTTTTCCCCGAGCGGCAGAAATACCAGCACAAACTGCAGTTCGCACTGCACTCCGCCACTCGCGGAACTTTGCGGAGTTTTTTTGTAACTTCGCAGAGTTCCGCGTAGCAAAACTCTGTGAACTACGCCCAGGCCTACTCAACAAGCCACATAGTAGGACACACGGTCAAGCACGTCACCTCCGCCAGCGGGAACTTCAACTACAGCCACAACACCGGACTATCCTCGTCCGACCATCATTGGTAACATCACGTCTTCACCTTGCCCACCTGACGCCACCGCCATCATCGCACCCCCTCGCAGCTGGATCAAGGCCACCAAAGAACGTCCCGTCAACTCCCTCCGCACCAACACTCCACCAATGCTTCCAAACGATGACACCGCAGCGCGCAACCACCACCGTTGGTTCTCCAACAGCGTCGACATTCGGGCACCCCTCATGAACGGCACTATGTCAGTGCCTTCCGCCTGCCTGATGGCAGGCATGAGGGTGACGCAGTGCCACAGGGATAGGCTGGCCCCATGCATTGCTGGAGTTGCGTCATGGTTGTGACACGACTGCAGCAATGCGTGACTTTAGCGCAGACAGATACGTCTGGATTCCTGACATATCTGTCATTACTTGCGTCATGGAGCCCTGTCCAGTGAATACAGCACATCCATGCTGTCGCAAGAAGGCCGTAGTGAGAAGTGTTGCAACGCTGTCTTGTCGCAGCGCTGCAACACTTTTCATGACTGGGGCACAGGAATGCGCACTATCTTATTGATGGTGCGCATTCCTGCACTATAGTTTTGTTGCAGGGCAGCGCTGCAGCATTGCTTGCAGCGCTGTCCAGCACCAAAACCTGCTGAGATGAGGCCCCAAGTGTTATCCCCATTTTTAAGACCAGCTATTTTCTGGTCTTAAGTAACTGGCTCTAACTGCAGCTAGAGCCAGTTTTTTCGGTCTTCAGAACTTCAGGGATCCCCTTGTGAATATTGAGTAGTGGGGTTTGCGGCCGTTTTTGCACGGGAACGCCTCTCCTGCATATAATTATCGCTAACAGAAGTAGCGATCTTTACAACGGACGTTTTCGCCTAAATACTGTCGCTAACGGGTGTTAGCGACAGCTTGGTAATAGGGCGATAAAATGATCGGTGCATTAGCGGCAGAAAAGTGCGGCTAACGCTGCGATAACTCCTTGTGAATATGCCCCTAAATGTCTCAAAAGAGATATGCTTAGGCACCAATAGAGAAAATGGAGAGGAAACGTAGTTATATAGGATTGGTGAACGACGGTCTGATAGACAAAAAAAGCAGAAGTATTAAGGTTAGAAGTAAAACGTAACAAAAATTGGAGCGCATTGTGTCCACTAAAGTAAGTGAAGTGATTCAACCAAGAAAGAGTGAGGCAACTAACACTAACATAAACTGAAACAGACATCACTGAAGCTATAAACTTATGAATAATCATACACACATGAACATTCATACAGCCCTTCGGCACGACATTGTACAACATCTTCTTCTTTCATACAACAGTAACCCAGCACACTGCAGGCAGTCACTCCTTGCAGTACCCACAAACCTTTCTGGAGGCAAATGGAGTCACATCTCCAGCTCAATATCAAATAAGTATGTCCTACTAAGACAACACATATGTCAATGAAGCCTATGACACACGTGGACAATATGGTCCACATTTAACACATGAAATACGGTACATCAAGGGATAAATGGATACATGGTCATGCTGTTTAGGAATTTGGAAACACTACAGTCCATATATTACACAATACAAGTGTCACAAGGTGAATGGATGTGTTGAGCTGGCATGTACTGCTGAGGCATAGACATAAAAACAATGAAAAATCCAATCAAACAAATAAAAGCAGTTGATACTGAAATGAGTACATCCATACCAAGAGACATCCTCAGCGTTCAGATCGACTGTATATTTAATACAAGTATGTCATCATTGATTATGCTTGATTTAAAAAAAAAACAAAGTTGTGTAATGAGTTGAGGATACAAGTGCTAAATACGGAAGTGTCTGTAGGATTATTGTCCATTTTTCACAGTAAAGGCATCTTTGGAAATTTTTTATTAGGGTGTTTCTACCTCTGGTAACTCTAGACATTTGAGAGATGTTTGCAGATCTGACAACAAGATGTTTTTCCTCCTTTCGGCCCTGATTTCTAGTTTGTCAGAGTAGGAGGTGCTTTTTTCAGACCTGATAAATAATGATGCCCAAGGTATGTTATTTATCGGGTGCGATAGATATGTCTATTTCGAGTTTTGGGGGGAATAACATGCGGATTTTGGTGCTTATTACACCAAAATACGCATGGTATGGTGAAGAGCATACACTTTTCTCGAAATTTAACAAAACATGAGGTATTTAACGCAACTGATATTTACATGGTGCGTTAAATACCATCCATCTCAGAATTCAGACCGTGTGCAAACAGGGGTTTGGACATGGGACAAAAAATACCGACTCACTTGTAATCAGGGTCAAAACATTAGAAAAAAAACCTGTCACTTTCAATAAAGACAAAAAAAACCCTGGCCTCATAATTAACTAAATCCTATTTGGCTACCCATACATAGTAAAACCCTTCAGTTGAATAGTTGTGTGGTAGCAAGTTTAGATCAAAAAGATGGAGCTGGGGGAAGAATCTCTCACGTCTGTGTCTCAAAAAGCATTTGAGATCCTGTTTGAAGAGTTAACATACTCGAGTGAAGCGTACCTGTCCTAGCATCTGAAATCGCTGATTCTCTAAGAAGAGTCTGATATCAAATTTAAACTGCCAGCACCAAGCCATGAATCTCGTGTTAACTTATATTGTTAATTTATGCGAAATGGAGTGTGATCAAGTAAACTCTCACATTTCTTTTTTAGAGACAATGGGGGATATTCTCAAGAACGTGTGATAATTATCGCAAAATTAGCTTAACGCAACTTTGCACATCGCAGTCCATCGCAGGAAAATAACACTGTGCTAACTTTGTATTCTCAACCCGGCGGCACCATGCGATAGTCTCACGATAATGCGCCAAATGACCGCATTAAACTCAGCGCGATGCAGAAAGAATGCGAAACACGAACGCGAAAAAAGTTGCGATGCCCCAAATCGCGATACAAAAATCAGCGATAACCAGCGACAGGCCTGCAATTCCCACGCGTCATGCGGGAAAATGCACCATAAAAGCAGGAAAAAAAAAGACAAAACAAAATTAAACTGCGTAGCACCATGGGTGCACCCGGACCGAGTGCAGAGGACAACGCGAACCCCACAAGCCCCACAGACGACCAGCAAGGAACCTCGGGGTCGGGGAAGGCTAAGGAGAAGAGAAAGATGCGGTTCAGTCCGCAGGAAAATAGGATCATCGTTACGGAGGTGATAGAACACTACCAACAACTGTTCGTCACCTCCAACGTGTCATTGGCAACAAAGACGCAAACATGGCAGACTATCTTGGACCATGTGAATGCAGTTGCAGAGTTGAGGAGGACAATGGAAGAGGTCAAGAGGCGCTGGAATGATGTGAAGGGCAAAACCAAGAAGAAACTCGATGCCAACATGAAAGCAGCAACGCAGATTGGAGGTGGGGGTCCAGCAGCACACCAGGAGCTGGATGACATGGAGAAAATGGTGGCCACAGTCATCAGTCGGGATGCGGTGCCAGGAGTAGTGGATCCGGACACTGCTCAACATGACCTGACACAACATCAACAGAGTGAGTACCGACTAGGGACTGGGGGGACGGGGGGAGATGGGCACAATGGCACACATGCACAATTAAGTAGAGCACACTGCACACCCACAATGACTCTGGGTCATGTCCCTGATCTCCTTGGCATACTGCAGCACACATAGAAACAGCAAGTAGGCCTCCGTCGACAATGTGCCCGGAGGGGGCCCTCCCCAAACATCACTAATCTCTCAACAAACCCATACACATGTGCTGAAACCAGCAAAGCTGCGGGTCCGTGTGCCACACTGACAATGCAAGTCACACTGCATGACCATTAGCATGGCTGCAGTCCAATTATCATGACATGGTGCACGCCACGACACTGAGGTGACTGAGTGTGGACCACATCCGGAAAGGAGCAGGTCACACTCTGACACATCCACGTGCACAAACAACCCCTGACGTCAACAACACATCTGCGGACAAACCATGCCCAAGAGTCACAACTCGACCAAGAGCCCAATTCACCCAAGTCCGCAACATCTCAGCACTGTAGAAGCACAGAAGTCAAAGGCACACCGCCTGAAAGGGATAAGGGGCAGCCAAATCTGAGCTGCAGGGGCGACTCACCCACAATGCAGCACACACACATAAGAATAAGAGCACCTCAACACTGACAACAATGTGGTACAAACTGCAACACTTTCACAACAGAAAACAGGACACAACTGGTGCCGCATGTGTGTACAAAATGGCCAATCACATCTGGTATAGCAGGAAACTGTGAGATGACAATGTACGAGTACAACCTCACATCCGTGATGTAGTACAAATGTCCACTGTCCCGCATCAAATAGGCATCTCCTCACAAACAGTCACAATGCACATTGTCATGCAGTCTGTATGTAAACTCCGCCAATGCGTCAACATACATGGAACACACTGTGAAACTGCATCTCCCCTTTATATTGCAGAGGGACAATCAACACCTCCTGCAGAGCAGACCCTACATCACGTCAGCGATGATGGAGATGACCTCCAGGACATCGACTACGACGAACTCCAACGGTTCATGGATAACCTCTGCACCCCACCTCCAATAGCAGGGCACCCACCCCCTGCACAGACCACACAGCAGGAAGCACCCACCACCACGTCTGGCTCCCAGCACCTCACCGAAGAACACATGGCGTTCCAACGCCGGGTGTTAGACTGCCAGAAGCAGCTGGCTGAACAGGTGCGGGTGGGGTTCGACCTCATGGCAGCCAAACTAGATGCCATACGTGGGTGTCTAAGTCCCATCAGGGACCACTTACACTCCCTAACGGATACCCACAGTCCACCCCATACCCTCCAACAATCCATGGCTGGCGTCGCTGGAGTCATGACTCGGAGACAACAACAACTGTCTAGTCAGGGTGGCTACAGCGATGTCATCCGTGATTTGGGAAACATAAGGAGGGTCATGGAGAACATAGAGCGGATGCAGGCGCAAAGAATGGCTACCACGGCTGCACACGAGAAAGCTGTAGATGGGATCTTCCATGCCCTGCAGATCCTCATCATGGGAATGATGCCACAAGACATTGCGCAGATGAATGCTGCTGCTACTTCTACATCCACATCTCCGGCCCCTGATGTGTCAGTGTCACACAGTGCTGCAAACCAAACACCACCACCCACATGTGAGACACATGAAACGTCAGAGGATGAAGATGAGGATGAATCTGCCTTAGTGGTAAGGAGGAAGCAGTAGCATTCATTTCCGCCATATGGCTTGTTTCTGCTTGGGTCTGCCCTCTGCATCATGCCCTGGAATAACACCTTCCACTGTCCCCCGACACACTCTGCGACACTAACCTTGGACCTCTACATGGACTGCCATATTTTGCATG
The DNA here is from genome assembly GCA_963921515.1 of Calotriton arnoldi. Classification (NCBI taxonomy): domain Eukaryota; kingdom Metazoa; phylum Chordata; class Amphibia; order Caudata; family Salamandridae; genus Calotriton; species Calotriton arnoldi. Next base: position 501,795 of record CAWUFW010005124.1, on the reverse strand, counting down.
CTCAACAATGACACAGCAATCAGCCTGTGGACTGGACTCTTCCCCTTCCGAGTAACTTGTCAATCCCTAAAGGACTCTTGCTGGCCCTCCACGGGGCAACATTGTAAAGTGTTGTCTGCATGGCCCAGTACTAAGACGGCTTCAACACTCCACTGAACGTGAATAATACATTCTAATACACACAGATGTGTCATGTCTATGATTAATCTAGTATGAAAGCATGGACGAATGTAGGGGCAGTGATTCCCCCTTACGTCCATGTAGCTCATGTTGTGGAACTTGAGTCACAGGGTGCATCCCTGCATCATGGTGGTACATATTTGACCCCAAAAGAAGCCCTGTTGTCAATTGTAGGTCACAAGTGACAGCCTACATGTAATGATTTGGGACACATGTGAAACGCTGATGAGTGGGATTCCGTACTATCTGTGACACACAGAAATGGCATTTCGAATACGTGACACTCTAAACAGCCTCTCTGTACAGAGGTGACACACCCACCATCTATTTCCAATTTATGAGATTGTTAGCACTACATGTTGCACTTACACTTGTCAGAGTGATGTGCTTGTACAGAGGAGTAACATGCACACAGGGAATGTGTGTTGTAATGATTTTATTTGCACATGCTGTGCCTGTGGTCATTTTGTACTGTCCCATGATTGCTAAGGACTGTAACAATGTGACGTGCTCATGTGAAGAAATTGTCAATGATGGTGTTCCTACGGGCTATTCCTGCTGCTGCTGCAGTGGGGTGTGGTCCACCTGCCTCATCTTCCTCATCATCGTCCGGTGCATCTGGCACTTGTAGCCATGGGGCATTGGTGCGTACACATATGTTGTGCAACACACAACATGCAACGAACATCTTGCACACGATGCCTGGGCTGTACAGGAGCCTTCCACCTGTGATGTCCAGGCACCTGAAATGTGACTTCAACACGCCAAATGTGCGTTCCACGATACCCCTGGTGTGTTTGTTGGCCGCATTGTACTGCCTCTGGGCCTGTGTGTTCGGGGCTCGGAGGGGTGCCATCATCCAAGGGCAGAGTGCATATCCTTGATCACCTGTGACAGTGCAGAGAGACATGAGTCAAAAGTTGGTTCTGCATGATGTGTTGGCAGGCTCACTAGTTCATTGGTGTGTGATATGTGTGACTTAGTGATTCCTGTTTGACAGGTACTGCTTGTAGCAAATGAGCGGCATCAATGTGTATTACGTAGCCTCACTGCTGCTCCTCCCTCCCCCCAAGCCTATTCACTAGTGTGCGCAGCGCGGTTTCATCACTTGCACTCCTACGGCACACCATTGTCATGCCTGTCTGTGCATGTCCACAAGCCTGACAACGACACTGTGATGTTGTGCGCTGAAGGTGGGCGGCCACGTGTGTGTAGGCCTACAGTAAGGATAGGGCGGACACAGATGTAGAGTTCATGGCTGGCTGTACTCGAGATGCGGTTGAGGGTAGTCCTATGGCCTATGCTGCGGTAATAGCGACACACACAACAGTTGGCATGTATGATCCCGGACCCCGAGCGGGCTTGCGCCCCTTCATTTATCCCTTCGGCCGAGCCCGCACTCCGGGGGCATGCTACATCGCAACATTGTCCATTGCGGGACGAGTGGCGCTGACACTACAACAGAGACACACGCCACGCATTAGTTACTTCCTTGGCAAGGCCAACACATGGCAACGCCCAGAGCCCCAGGCTGATCATCCACACCCCTACGCTGGACTGTCGTTCGCCAGCCCACTCCGTTTACGCTTACAGGGGGGTACGACACAGCTACATGTCCCAGGTCTTCCACACTGCCTGAGGTGACATGGTTGCGTCCGCTGTACACAGCACAATGTAATGTGGTAGGGCCCAGGGCCCTCATGCATACATAATGACCACACGGACACACTTAGATAGTTTGTGGAACTGGCTACGGGCACTTGCGCCCGGCCCCTTTTATTGCCAGGGTCACATGTCCAGTGACGCCTGTGCTGGATGGGTGTGGGGTGAGGGTAAGCCAGCCCTCAGGGAGTGGTTGGTGCTGGCAACAACTACAACAGTGATCAGACAATCAGAAGTTCAAAGTTCAAACAGCAAGGGTCCACGACTTGAGCTGCACAGAGTTAGTGGCCCCGGATGCACTGCGGCCGGCACAGGCACACCGCCACCGGACGGTGACTTGCGGTGCACTGAGGTAGGGCCACGAGAGCTGAGCGGGTCCTCGTCGATGTAGAAGGTGGATGTCGCGGAGTGTTTCGGGGGACAGTGGAAGGTGTTCTTCCAGGGCATGATGCAGAGGGCAGAACCAAGCAGAAACAGGCAATATGGAGGAGATGAATGCTACAGACTCATTTTTAACACCAAGTCAGTACCAGCTACATGATGATGAAGACAACACCCAAGCCATAGACTCAGACGCCACCAAAGTTCAACCAGAGTGTGTCCATGAATTTCGGGGCACAGAGTTAGTGGCACCAGAGCTGAAAGGGGATGCAGGCTGCGATGAGGCCTGTACAATGGTATAAACTCTGCCATAAATAAGTCAAGACTCAGTTCCAAATGTGTGACCTACGTGAGCGCAGTGTAGGCCAGAGGCAGCGGTGGAGTACGTCTACGAGAAAGGAGTGCTGGGGGCCTGTGTCGCGGAGGCCGTGATGGTCTGAGGAGGCTGCCAAGGTCGCGGGCCTCAGGCTTGGAGCTTGCACCAGCACGTGGTGGGCCCTCTTTGACACACGCCGGTGTCGGCAGGTGAGCAGTGAGGCCTAGTTGCGCAGGGGCGGCCAAGACAGGTCTGGGGACCAGCGGCCTGGGGTGCAGCAGGTGCACAGGATCGCAGGCACCGCCGCTCACGGCGTCGGCCTCGTGGCGGGCTGAGAGGCGCTGCCCTGGCAGACACGTTGGCCATTCCGGAAGAGAACCACGCCCAGAGCAATGGGCTTTTTATTCACACCCCTACGCTGGCCTGGCGTACGCCGGGCCAGCCCACTCCGCTCACGCTTACAGGGGGGGAAGTAACAAGCAACATTTCCGCAATCTTCCCCACTGCCTGGGGTGACATGGTTGCGTCCACTGTCCACTACACTCCAAACACCAGCAGTATATGTCGACATAGGCATGTCTGTGGTCTGCATACTGCAGTCTGGCCAGCACATCCACACCACACTTGGCATTGTGTACATTCTCATTCATGGGTCACTTGCCTCCTTCGCACATGCCTGGTTCCCACCTCTCCCCACATTCTGCTATTGTGTGGCTGAGGTGCCATGCCGTTGATGGCTTGTGTACATGGCTAGCCCAGGTTACCACAGTAAGTTGTGCTGTCGTGTCTGGTAGGTGGGCATGTTGTTTGGCATGTTGTATGTGAGTTTGTAACGTGTGCATTCCCAGAGTCGTGAGTTGCATGACTGTGGAGTTGAGGTGTGTGGTGTGTTCATTTGGTACTTACCAACGAGCAATGCATTCCCATAGGTGCCATCCTGAAAGCGCTGGTTGATGATGGACTGTTGGAAGATGAAGGAATCATGCACACTGCCTAGGTAGTTGGCGACGACATTGGTGAAGAGTCCCAGGTGGTCCACTATTGCCTGCACATTGATGGAATGCGTGTGCTTCCTGTTGCGGTAATTGTGTGCAGTGGCGGCAGGGGGCACGAGGAGTACATGTGTGCAGTCAATTGCCCCCAACACGTGCGGGAAGCCAGCTATGGCATAGAAGCCTTGCTTGGTCTCCAGCTGTTCCTGCGTAGTGTGTGGGAAGTGAAGGTGCTGAGGTACCAAGCTGATGATGGCATCCAAGACAGGTGTGAGGAACTTGGATAGGGCTGGCTGTGAGACTCCTCCGACTCTGGCAGTTGTTGGTTGGAAGGTACCAGAGGCCAACAGGTGCAGCACAGCCAGCAGCTTTGTCTGCGGAGGGATGTTGTTTGTCCGCTGTGTTGGTACCGTCAGTCTGTGGGCAATGATGGTCAGGATGCGGAGGATGGTGGTCCTTTTGAGCCTGTAGTGGGCAATGACATCCTCTGGTGTTAAGTCTGTGAGGCTGGTGCGTTTTCTGAAGGTCCGCTGTCTTTGTCTGCGCTGCCACTGTGGTAGTCCGGGGGGCGGGCGGAGGGGTCCGGGGGGGTGGCAGGCCTGGGTGAGGTGGCGGTGGGTGTTGTGGCCCTCTTGGGGCTCCGAGCTGCATGACCAGTAGCTCCATGGCATCTGTCGTTCTTCAGGTGTGGCTCTGGTCTGGGCTCCCTTTTGTGGTGCAGGTTGTCGTCCGACTTAACACCAGGTAGGAGCAGGTGATAAATCCCTGCTGCTAACGCGCCTTATCGCCTGTTTTGGTATCTTATCGCCGATCTGGCTGGTCGTAGAGAATATTGCGAAGCAGTGTTTTCGTGGCTTTTTGCACAGGAACGCCTACTCTGCATCTCATTAGCGTTAGTTGCCGGTGTCATCTGTGGCGATGTTTTTTGCGGCTGCTATGGCAGGAAAACTGGCGATATCGGCTGTTAGCACCAGCTTGTGAATAGGCCGATAAATCTATCGCCACTTTGGCTGCGATAAAGTGCCGCTAACTCGGCGATAAGTCCTTGAGAATATGCCCCAATGTTTTTTAAAGTGTCCGAGCTGCAGATCTATAGCAATGTCCTTACTAACTACGTAAAATCAGAAAATTGACACAATTATCTTATAACCCTTTGATTGAAGTTGAGTGCCAGTGAAAAAGAGAAGTAATTATGGACTCGATTTCCAACCAACTTGACACATTTGTAAGGGAGAAATGTATCTTAGCACCGGCAATAGGAAGTCATTAATGTGCTTGCTATACCTCTAACCCAAATAGAAATAAAAAGCAAAATGCTGACAAGGTCATTATTATCCATCATCAACATTTCTTTTTGTAGATCTGATTAGTGATCTGCCAATGTGTTGAAGAAAATGAAGCTTAGTCATAATGATAAGAGGGGACGAAAATGAACTGCAACAAATAGGAAGCAACAGCTAAAATCACAAATGTACTACTGAAGATTTATATGCTTATCACTTGTACAACAGTTTTCCAAAGTAGTCTGACCCTTGAGAACAAAAAAAGATGCACCCCATTACCATGAGATATGAGTCTTCCATTGACCTGCTCAAACGAAAATTGTATGCACTGAACTGGAGCAAGTGGAAATATAATTATGGCGCTTATTTTTGGGTCCTTGTAAGTAATTGGGTTAGTAGTTGATTGGGGTGAGAGTGGCACTGAAGTAATAAACACAATCCTTGTCAGGGTGAACCACAAGAGTCACCAAATAATCCTGTGCTTAGCCCTCTGGTTGCTTGGCACAAAACAGTTTTACTGAATAAATTGACACCAAAATGACAGAAATCCAATGAGTAGAACCGGAGTTATGATTTTTTTTTTAATTTCAGGTGAAAATAGCACTTAGAAGTAAGATGTACCTCTCACACTCTTCTGATCGTGCTGAACCAGATCAAAGTCACAAGTTCAGACTGACCGCGTTGGAGCGTGGGTCAGATAAAGGGACCAGGTCTGTGCCAGTGAAGAGTTTATCTTCTCACAGTCCAAGTCCATGTGAAGAGCCACAGCTTGGTGCTGGTACCTGTCACAAGGAGACCATTGTCGGTTCAAACAGCAGTTTGCCTCTGGAGGTTATCGTTGGCAGGAGACAAGGGCACTCGTTAACAGTTGCAAAGAGTCCCAAACAAGATTTCAGATGTTGTAGACCGTATGGTGAAGGAGTACCTTCTGTGGCCAGCCAAGGGTCGAGGACCTGATGGGGCATGTTCAGGGATCAGGACTCATTCCAGCATAGGTCAACAGCAGGGTCCAGTTAGTGCTGGTCAGATGGGCAGTTGCAGGGAGCCCCTCTGGCAGTTTGTGTCTCTGTACTTCAAACAGGAGTTCATCGAAATGATTCTTGGAGTCACTTCAGGGGATTCTGAGTTCAAGGCAAGCGGGCCAGTTTACCTTCTTCAGATTTTTTCTGAATCTTCCACACGTCCAGGAGAGTTCTGAAGAGAGGTTTGCCTTTGTGTGGACAGCAATCCTTTCCATACTGCCAAACTGGTTCTGGTCAGTCCTTTCTTTTTATGCTGGGTTTGACTCCAAACTGTCTAGGGTGACAAAGGCAAGGGAAGGCATGGGGTCAGGTTCCTTTGTGCGTGCTGCAGGCAGGGTCATTTGTAGTGTAATCAGGGCAGGGCACAACTCCTCCCCAGTCATCCTTTCAGAAAGACCCACTCCCTCTACACACAGGCCCTTTTTGTCACCATAACTAGAAGTAATTTACAATACACTACAGGAGAGCCATTCACAGTCATGTGACACTGGATACTGGCAAAAAGGCACATTCAGTTTAGGCAGAAAAATGCCACCTTTCTAAAAGTGGCATTTTCAGAATGGTAACTTAAAATCCAATTTTACTGTTAAAGAGGACTTTAGATTACAATTCAAATGTGTGGAAGAAGTACTAATCTATCTGTTGCAGTACTGAAATGATCACTTATTAAGTGTAAAAAGGTAACTCAATTAGTATATGGGAGACGTCTGAGTGGTGGATTGGCAGGGATGAGCTGGCATGAAAAAGTCAATGAAACATCTTTGCAAAAGTCAGAAGATCACCTGTATTATTCAGTGCTGCATTAGTGGTTGAAGAAAGAAAAGACTTTATTGCGGGAATCAGTGTGCCGCCAACAGACCGATCAATAATTTAACGATTGCCTAATTACCTATTTAATTATTCCATACTGATTTGAAACTTGATTGGAGATCATCATGTAGGTTGCTCTCCGCAATGAAGCATTTCACATGGATCTCTACACAGCTCTTTAGCAGCTTGGAAATAAGAGGAAGACCAGTGGAAAGTTATTAAGAGCTAATAGGTACTCCTTCATTTTTCTTAGGTAAACACTATTGCTGACCTATTTTTTAGGATTCTGTGATTGATCCTTGTGACAAAGAAAAATGAATCTGATTAATCCTCTGGAGGATAATAATGAAGCAAATTTCTTGTAAAAACGCTGGGGAAGTACATGGCGTAAGGAAAGGAATGTTAACTTTTCATGATGCTGTTGAGCAATTATTTTGTGATGATGTTTCTGAAAAAGAGCTTGGTGACCTTAGAGATCAATGAGGTGATGAAAAAATAATTATTTCATTGGGTGAAAGAGGGCATTTTTTTATCTTAAGCCTCTTCTCGTCAAAGAAGGAGGAAAACTCACATATTTTTGGATCCCCACTGAGGTTGGGAGAATGCTTTGGCTTGGCTGAAATTTGAACTACGTGGGCCTAATTTGTCTATTTTCGGAAATTTCGTGCTATACTTATTAAAAAAAAATTCCCAAAGTTACACCACGTCGTGTAATTTGCCATGAGTGCGCACACATAACAGAACAAGAATGGCTGTTGTTTGTAGTGCTTTCTTAAATGCGTCCTTGTACCAAAAATTGATGCAAGGTCAAATTTAGAGTTAAAATAAAGCAAGAAAAGATGTATTTGCATATTTTGTGTAATTATGCATAATTTCACGTAATTTACCTGAAATTTCATGGAATTACAGAAAGTAAATTACACAAATTTCCCACACTCCTAATGGTTTCGCTATCTTGAAGATCTTTTTCAGGCAATTTTTCAGTCAATCAGTCTTCCTATATAGGTTGATTTGGCATTGAGGATATGCTTTTTATATTGGTGTCTTCCAGTACAAAGGTGCATCCAGTCCTCTACAGAGTGGTTTCTTTTGATTTAAAATTCATTAAAGTCCCTGAGAATTTTCCAACCATTGTTCAGTATTTTAGAGTGACAATGCATACGTTTTTAGCTTCTTTGGCATTTTACATGTCCTAGAGCAATCACATCTATTATTCCTATTATGTTTTCATTGTAGTGAGCTATTAGATCATTGACCTCTTGCTCTATGGGGGATTGAGTGTAATTCATATGCTACTTCCGAAGCTAACATTGGATTATCAAAGTTCATCAGTTTTATGACCAAATATCTGCTTCCCCTGCCCAGCTAGTACAACCTTTAAAGAATGAAGAGACATGGGGATACTGAAGAGGTAATTCCAATCTACCAAGTTTGAAAATGACACCCAAAATGACAAAAACTCAATAAAAGGAACTAGAGGTATGCATTTTGAAAGTTTTATATGACAATAGCACCAAAATGCCAAGGATAGTCTAGAGAAGTGGTAAACCAGGATCTAGGCATGATTTCAGGCCACCAGCGAAGGTCCACGCATCGGGTGCCCCAAGTGGGATTGTCTTGTATAATGTTTGTACCTTCTGACTTTTTATGGAGTTCGAAATCCTCCAGTGGGGAAGCCTAAGTCTGTGTCTGTGGAAGGTGCATCGAAATTGGATGCCTTTAACGCAAGATCCCTCTGATGGCTCTGGATGTCTTGAAAGTCTAAAAATGTTCTAAGTCCTAATTTTTCAGGGTTTCTACAGCACCTCCTCTGGGTAAGTATGAATGCTCCCAGGACCTCAGGGATAGCACTCCGGGGCCAGAAATCACTCCAGCAGAGGCCACAAGCAAGGTCTAGTCCAGACCCAGTTGGTACTGTTAAACTGGTCACTTCATGAAAAAATCCTCTTGCAGCTTGTTGAGTTCCTGTAGCCACACAGGAGGTCAGTCAACTGATTCCTGGTCTACTTCTTTGTCCTGAGTACAAAACAGTCCTTCAGGATTCCTTTCAGGTCACAGGCAGCAGGTCCAGTCCTTTTATGATCTTTAACAGATTCAGAAAATGTTCTGAGGAGTTTGCCTTTTGATGACACATTTATGGTTGGCACTAGCCAGTGGCTAGTGAGGACTCTTGGACACTTCCTAACCACTGGGTAAAATGCTCCCAGGGGCAACTCTGCTCACATTTATTTTCAGCAGTTTCTGTTTGCTCTACTGAAACAAATCCCACAGTGCCCCAACCCTTACCCCAGGGCATATGAAGGTATGAGCTGATGTAAGGCCCTCCTAAGTAGAGGTTTGTCCCCAGACGTCATGCAGGAGCCGGCCAAATCTAGAGTCTGAGATGAAGACTACCTAAAGGGGCATAATGTCACATTGGAATCACCACAAACAATATAAGGTGGCGTCCTTAGACAGAGATCATTCAACAATACGTCTAAAGCCTCATGGTTCATCCGTATTCAGGCCATAGACTATACAGATGGTCAGATACATCGGTCCTTCTAGATCATCTCCAGGAGCTAACGGACCCCTATATCAATCATCTGATGTTACTATACCGAATAAATAATATGACCCCCCTCTATGCGGAGGTAAAACATGACATAGACAAGACTCTATAGCCAAGATCCTTTAACAAGGAGCCTTCAGCCTGGGAAAGGTGTGTCTCCTGAAAGCAAATAATTTGTGTCCTAAAGGTATTAAGCTCTTCCAGTACAAGTTTCCTCCTATGAGGTAACTTAATCCCATTGATCTTCCAAGAAAGAATGTGCAGTTGCAGGCCCTCAAACATACTGTTAGTTGAAAGATCAACTTATAGACAAATTGCCTGTTACAATGACTAGTAAATGTGATTAGTTCCCTGCGTGCCAGATTTCTCAAGCAAACGTTTTAGGAATCCCCCCCACATCATGTCCTCAGAAGCCAATCCAACTTAATACTAACAAAAACCCCAAACTCCCCCAGCCACCACACTCCCCAGATTCCCATACTGGTGAACTAACCTACCCCCCTCTAAGCAATGGACACCTCCCCCAAAAGGCCAATAGCCCCCACCAGCCCTGGGCGGAGTTTGTAGAGCTCCGCTATGTGGAACTCTGTGAAGTGACCAAAAAACTAGGCAGAGTTCTGCAAGCGGCGGAGTGCGTTACGTCATGTTCGTGCTGATTTTTATTGCCGGGTGTTTGTCCTGCACTGTAAAATCAGCACGAACTGCACCACACACAGTGCAAGAGGGCACTGTTTCTTTCTGCCTCTCGAGTAGAGGCTCTACTCAAACAGCAGCTTTCTAACGCTATTGCAAGCATTGAGAAATCTCCCTGGAAGGTGGTCTGGAGTAAGATTTTCCTCGCTGGGTCTTGCCAACTTAACATTGGTGAGCGCCAGCGAGGAAAAAACCCTGCTCTGCTCTGTGGAGTTTTTCGCCCACTCGTGGTGCCATCAAGTTCATCTCTTGGCTAGGATTGGCCAATGGTCAAACCACCCCGGACTGGCCAAAGATATTATGATAACCCCAAAAAAACTGGAGATAAAAGGAAACAATAAAACACAGACTAACACATATTATTGTCAAAAATAGTAAGAGAGAATAAGAATATCCCCAGTGACTTTTAGAAACCAGAAATCATAAAAGAGAGGGAAGAGGTTTAAGATGTAGAAAAGTTAAAAGGACTGCTTCCTATCCCCCTAAAGGTCCCCTCCGACTATCCAAGAGGAGAATGTTTGACACATCTCAGGACCATTCTCCAGATAATGATCCGAACTTGAACCAAAGGAGAAAAGCCAAGCATAATGAGACCCCCCATTTACTAAAAAAAGGAGAAAGAGAATCAAGAAGACCAAAAGGGTAAGGACCCATGTTAGTACGAAAATATGCTTTTAACAGAAGCCCGTAGTCAACTGACTGCCACTTAGTTATAAACTCCAGGACTTTGAATCCTCCATAGGATAGAAGGTCTGGCCCTCCTTTCGTATCCGCAAAGTTGTCAGCTCCATAAGAGAGACCATGGCATCCAGCCTGAGCAAGGCCGGGATATGTTGTCCAAGCTGCCAGTGCCTCACCACCGTCTGATGGCAGAAGTCAGAGTGCATAAAGAAATAGATACCACAGGCCAAGTCAAGAATAACTTTATTTCGATTCCATGAACCATAAAAGTTTGACAAATAAAAACATTACAGTTTAAGAAATTTGTAACACGTTTGTAAAACATCACCGGAAATAGAATAAGAAAGAAAGAATTCATAAAATTCCGTGATTTAAAATTTCAATACATAAAGTAAAAAAGTTTAGGACAACATAGTATTACACAGATCGTAAAAAAAGGAAAATTCCAGCAGTGTAAATATGAGCAATCAGAAATTCCAACAATCTTATTCAGTCTCTGAAGCTCGTAACGCTTTTTGATAGCCCTAGTAACTTTAATATAATTGGATACCACAGTGCAAATAACAGGAGTGGCCAAAGTATGCAGAAAGTTAAAAACATATATATCTGTACAGGGGCAGATTTCCCTTAAAAGTGGTGCTAAAAAAATGTCCTCACCTCTTTGTATAGGCGGTAGAATAAGATAAAGTGCATAGTGCTCTGGTTTGTCTAATTATCACACGGGCAAGGCCTGAGCTTATCGGCCCACCCTATTTGAAGCGGGAATGCCACTAGAAAGTGCAAAGTGCATAAACGAAATCTGGTTAAAAGAAATCTGATCTGTACATTGGTAGTAAAGGTTAGATAAAATTGCTGTGGGCTGGGCGCCAAACATGAGAGGCCCATCTCCTCGTGTTGTGAGTAGCGCATATTGGCCCTAGAGTGATATGCCTCTTTGATAATGGCTTTCGCATTCGTGGGGATACTTTCAGGGTTGTCATAAAAGTGCCCCAGTCCTATCTCTTGAAATTTGTCTCTTACGAATCGGAGCCATGAGATCGTTAAGGCGGTGTCCAGATTAATACAATCTTTAATTACTTACAGAACAATAATTCATCAACCAGCCACATTTTTGCCCATAAGAGCAGAGGGGCGCTACCTATGCGGTCCTCTATGAACTCTAACCCCAGTTCTTGATGACAAAAGAGTGTAGGGGCGCTATTCCGGGTCATCAATAACCTTTTTATAAATTTATTTTCCAAAACTTGAAGTTGGTGGCTTTTGTAGTGACCCCCTACCCCTGCCCCATAAATTGCCACAGACAAACATTTGGCCTTATAAAGGGTAACCAGCTCTCTCACAGGCTTGTGTCCTAGTTTGCATGTGAAGCGAAATAGCCCCTCCACGGCCCTACTTGTGTGTTGCACCCTTGCTGTTATGAGTGGTGATACCACAGGCTTTAGTCGGCGTCTTAGGGGTTGCAACACAATAGATCTCCTGACTAAGAATAAAGTTCCTGGTGCAGACAAGGATAGCTTGAGGAAAGCAAGATGGCTTCTTAGGAGGAATAAAAGGAATTTGTTGTGCCCTCTGGATCAAGCAGTCGAAATCCAAGTCATTGAGGGCAAGAAAGGATTCTCTGAGCAGGCAGATCACAACCCTCTTGGGTCATCATCGCCCATACTTTCAGGGACCCAGGACCTGCAGAGTATTTCTACGGGACCTGTTTTCCAGGTCTTTCACCCTGGACAATAGAGTGATCAGCTCAGTATTGTGTTGAACGATCGCTGAGCTATTATCCTGCACTTCTTTTCGGAGGACTCCTGAGAAACCTCCACTGCCTCAAGTTGAGATTGTATAATGTCCATGTTCTTTGATATCTTGCATAGAACAAGTTGGGTTTTCTTATGAGCCACTTTCAATGCCAACTAGTCTTTCCAGCAGTCCTCCCTATGCTACAGAAGAAGTTGGTATATGGCACCCAAAGTAGGGGAATCTTAAGCCTCTTGTTTCAGCATCCCCAACAGCAATTGGGAGTCTGACCGTTGGTCCTTATTATAAGTGTGCGGCCAATCGACCATTGATGACATAGTGAAAGGGACCAAGGAATGTGGGGAGCTATTAGTCGGTGTCAGCTCTGTCCCTTCAGGATCTCATGTTAACATTTCTCCCCTGTCTAGTGGGGGAGTGGAATTCCTTATCCCTTGGTCCATGGCAACAGAAACAAAGAGCACAGGTAAGCCCCCCAAAACCCACTCAGACTCCTCGAGATCAATGCTGAATTTGGGAGATCAAGACTCCTAGAGGTTTGCCCTGAGGACTGGAGGTGCCCCTTACAATCTTGAGCATCTTTTGCATCTTTGGCTAGTTTAACAGTTTGATCTTCTTCCTCATCTTCAATCTCCTCCTCCTCCTTCTCATCACTGTTGGACCAATCTGAGAGGTAAATGAAGGCCTCCTGGCCTTCTCCCATCAATCCAGCCAGATGCAGCCCCCAACCGACATTGATGAAGGGTGTGAAAGGGACTGTGAAGACTGAATCCTATGATCCTGCCCCTCTACATCCAATAACTGACAGGTTGCACCAGCCAGAGCGACCTTCCGAGGTGAGTCCCATGGGGCCGGAGGGGCTAGGGGAGTCCCAATTACTGGGATAAAGGGCACAAGAGAGGAAATGTTTCAAACCTGCTCCACTGTAATCAGGTGTTGAAGCACACCCGGATGGCATTCGGCCATTCGGGTGGGACCCCGATGATGAAGCATGTCACCAACTAGGTTGGTGAGTGAGGGGTCTTCTTAAGAAAGGACATTTCCTCTCTTGTGCCCTTTATCCCAATACTTTGGAGACTTTACTGTGTCTCCTGGTTGTACTCCTCATATTGTTTGTTTACTTAATTTAAAGGGGATCAGGAGTATACCCCTCCACATTTGTGGCAATCCCTTTCTCTCTTTTGTGTTTTTGTATGTGTGGAGTCCCAATTACACCAGCAAGTTCCTTTGCATTTCCAGCATTTTCTGGGGGGGGGGGGGAGAGAAATAGTGACTTTAGATGCAGACAAGCTTGAAACGTCGACACCCTTTTCTCCGCAATTAGAAGTGTCTTGTGGCATTACCAAAACACTAGGAGGAGGAGGCGTGATGAAAGAGTCCAAAGTGCGCTCTGATCCTAGTTAGGTGCCCCCCTCCCACTTCCGTGGAACCAGGTGTAGAGAAAATAGTGCCTGACGTCTTTTCCACGGGATCCATGACATGGCCAGATTACCCCAGCTTGTCCCAGGCTGAGGGTAGCTGATGAAAATGATTGGCCAGAATTCTTGGTCCCCCTCAAACCAGTGAGGCTACCTTGGATGCCTTCAGCTAATTTACCAGATAGGAACCGCTTCCTCTCCACTTTAGGTGAAGGATGCATGGTGAAAGTCTCTGGCTGCTGCTTTCCCTGGCTCTCCCCTGACCGACATGGTGGCTAGAACAAATAGACACAGGATACACTTCAAAATAAGCCCAGACACTTCTACGAGCCCCCCAACCTCTGCTTTCACCACCTTAGGCTGGAAAAATCCTGCTGTACATAAACAAGCAGAGTGCAGCCAAGTCTCTGTCACAGTGGAGATTCGGGGGTCTAATTTAGAAATCATTTTGAGGACTTTGCAACCAATAAAAAACAGCAGCTGCTTACTGTCCACCTCCCAAGAGCAGATGACCCTCTGCATATGTCCACTGTGATGATACCCTGCGTGAAGGCCCCCTTGGAGTGCAGCCCTTGTCCTTCCATGCCGTTTCCCTCCTGCTGCAGAAACACCTCTGCTGCCTGCACCAAATGCCAACTTTCTGTGGGGAAGCTCCTCTTTATTGTTCCTACACTCCCCCACTCTTGCTGGGGACCATGATTCCTGAGGTAGAAGAGGCAGGGGCTGAAGAACATTGCAGCTGAACCAGGAGCTGGAGAGCCACGGAGCCCAGGGCGCCGAGACGCAGAGAAATCACCACATGGCGGGCCAACAACCCCTGAGACCACTGCCAGGTAAGTCCAGCCCTAATCAGCCACTGATAAGGGGAACAAAGGAAAATTCAGCCCATAGTCATTAGGGGCCACAGGAGGAGCTTGAGCCTCTGACCGTGCCTAGCCACACACAGCTGCCATCTTCCTACACAGAGCCTAGTAGACGTTAATCAACATAGAATTATTCTGGGTCGTGACACAACATCAGATGTTAACACGACTATAACGGCTCAGGAGATGGCCTCCGTCTCAGGGAGATCTGTCTGTAGGATTTTTCTTGATGCCAAGAAGGCCTTTGACTGGGTCTACTGGCCCTTCCTCTGGGGGGTCATGAAGACCACTGGTCTAGGCTCAGGTTTTATCTTTAGGGTTCGTCATCTCTATAGCAGGTTGAAAGCCAGGATTCGCTGCACTGGCTCTCTTTCCGATACCATTGCCTTCTCTAGAGGCACTCAGCAGGGGTGTCCCCTTTCTCCTCAGCTATTTACTTTATTTATAGAGCCTTTTATTCAATATCTGAGGATGGCTGAGGAGCTCTGGCCTTGGAGGATGCATTATTTTGAGGTGAAGGTTCTGGTGTATGTCGATGATTTGGCTGTCCTAACTCCCATCCCGATTAATGGCCTGCAGGTAGTTGTAACTAAGATACAAGTATTCGGGAAAGTATCCGGTTATAAAATCAACTCAGACTAACACAGGTCTTATCTAATATCACTCCTCTTGGCTGTGACAAAAGGTGGGTACAGCCAGTCGTCCATTTAGCTGTTACCCTATCACTTCAGTTGGGGATATTCTGGAGGATAATTGTCTTCATTTAGGTTTGATGGGTCGTTGTAACCTTATAAAAATTATTATCCTCCCTAAATATCTTTATTTTTGTTGCTCCATCCCGATCTTCTCGCCGGGGGTATTCTTTAGTAGAGTGGGGACTCTTTGGAAGAGGTTTATCTGGTGCTACCGAAAACTACGTAGCAAGATTCAGATCCTTCAAAAACCCAAGGAGGATGGTGGGGTTTCTCTTCTGGTGTTGTGATTTTACATTTCTGCTTCTTTCTTTGCTCACCCCTGCCTGGTTATGGGATGGAGAGCTTGGCAACAAGGGGGCATGTTGGTTTACCTTATGCCCTTGGGGGACTCAATTGTTCCAGATGTCAGGATCATCGACACTTGTATTTCAAATGGACCCAATTTAAGACCTTGAAGGTTTTTCACCTTCTCTGGTACTATCTGAAGCAAATATTCAGTGAGCTTGTCCCCTTTAATCAGTTAACTTATCTGGGCTATAACCATAACTTGCCTTCCTGCGTCCATGATTGTTATCATGAGAACTGGGAGAAGGCAAGACTCTTCATCCTGGGTCAACTTTTTGAGGTCGGGATCCATTTTTCTTTTGAGAACCTGCAGCAATGGTACTCTATCCCTCATACCAGCTTTTATAGGTATGTTCTGGTTCGACATTTTATATCTAGTCTTGACGACAATGTATTACGGTGTTCACATAAACACTTGTTGGACATGATTGCGAAGGTGCCAGTAAAGAGATATATATGGCTTAGTGTATAAACTAATTTATCAACATGTTTGGGATCAGACGGAAGATCCATTCCAGAGCAGGGCCATCAAATGGATTCGAGCCCTTAATACTGAAGTTACTGCGGCTGAGATCAGACGTCGTAATGATTTGACGCAAATGCGTCTTAAAGTCTCACAGGTTCAGGTCCACCACTTGAGATGTATTAACGATTTTTACTACACCCCCCATCGTCTTTATGCTATAAAGCTTCATTCAGACGACTGCTGCTTCTGGTGTGGACAGGAGGGCACTGACTCCGTCCATGATTGTGTTTCTTGCCCAGTCTTGCGTGTGTATTGGGGCTTTATTTTTGGTTAAATGAATAGTATTTTAAACCTCCGTGTGAAGAGCGAGCCAAAACTATTTATTCCTGGGCACTCGCCGGCCATCGCCTCTCATCTTGTGGGTCTGTACTTTTTCGCTATCTCTTTTGCTAGGCTGGTGGTTGCACGGTTTTGGTTATCTAGCATGATCCCTGGAACTGGTGGTGGAAATTTCTGAACATTATCATTCTGGAGATGACTTTGGTCAAGAACGCACCACATAGAACGAAGCCGGGGTGGGTCTGGGATCCTATTCGGCTCTGGATGATAGATGCACTTGCTGTCTGGGACAGCTCAGATCTGGCTGCTAATCATGTTCATCAACACGCTGCTCCCTTCCACACTGAAAAATGCATTAATGTCCTATAGGTAAAACTATTTTAATATGTGCTTTATTTTGGGTTTCTACTTGATATTAAATTATTTTCTCCCCGTTGCCAGGGTTTCTATGTGCCTCTCATTTCATTCAATAAAACAAACAAACAAACAAAAAAGCGTTATGTGGACAAGTGTGACAGCAGGTTTTTAGGTTGCTGCAGTCTGGCTACAGACGGATGAGCTGAATGGAGTCAGTAGATAGTACTGGTCTAAATGTATAGATTTAAGTATATAATCAATACTTTGACTTTTCCTGTGTACCAGGTGCAGCCTCACCAGTGACTAAGGCCCTAATTACGATGTTGGGCGGACTTGTGTCTGCCCGACACCGTTACGGTTCGGAACCGCCCGACCATAGATCGGCGCACAATTTGGATGCCCTATGGGCGGGCGGAAACATCCAGTAGCTTGTGCGGCAGGTGGAAAAGGCCTGCAGCACAAGCTGCCATTGAAAAATGGATGTTTTTAAAAATCCCTGCACCTTGTGGCAGGCACCATGAGGTGCCTGCCACAAGGTGCAGGGATAGGTGGCCCCAAGGCCCCATAGCGAAGGGCCAGGGGGTAAGCGAGCCCTACCAGGGGCCCCCAAAGTCACTTTCCGACAGCCTTTCCATGGAAACGATGTCAGAAACTGAGATCATGATCCTGACGGCGGAGCAGAGGCTGACTCCGCTGTCATTATGGGATTATTTGTTTTTCCGACACTCCATCTGGCTCCTTGAGCCCGTCAGAAGCGTAGCAGAATCCCCCCACAGGTTTCACTCCGACCGCCATCATCGTAATACGGCGGTCGGAGTGAAACCAACTCTGTCGGCCGGAAAGCCTCGGACATGTGAAACCCCCTCTAAAAAACCAAGACTTCTCTAAAGAGCTCCCTGCAACGTATGTTTTGTTTTATATATTGTTAACATTAAACTATATTAAACATATTTTAAACAATTTGAAATAATTTAATTTAACAACATTCCCTATGGGGTTTTATTTCAAGTCCCTTTCGTCATTATGTTCCATGGGATGGTGTTGCAGTGTCAGTGGTTGGCCAAGTGTGGTTCTGGACTTACTACTGTTTCTTTTTGGCAGTTGTACCGTATGTTGTTATGTTTCCATCATTTGTAAAGAGCAAATTGACTCACTCCTGAATGAGTATCCTGGCGATAGGCAGACTTAAGCAGAGAAAAGACAACTTAACAGAAAAGCAATGTTTTCACCATTTTTTGGAAGTTTCCAAAGTCATAATAAAAACAAATGTGGTGTGGGAGACTGTTCTAGAAGTGGGGGGCCAGGTAGGAAAAGGAGCAACCCCCATGTCTGGAGGTTTGAATACGGTGACGTCTTAGAAAGGCTTTGTCCATGGATCTCAGGTTTCTAGTGGGGAGAGTCTGGCGCAGAGGCACGATGGGCCATTTACCACAAGAGATTTATAGATAAGTGTTAGAAATAGGATTTCTGGTTGGCTAAGGCTTGCGCCAAAGCCAGACAGAAACCACCACTCTAGTCAGGGCAAGGGAGTTACACGCTGACGATAACCCCTGCTCACCCCCTTGATAGCTTGGCACGAGCAGTCAGGCTTATCTCAGAGGCAATGTGTAAAGCATTTGCGCAACACACACACACAGCAGCAACACACTAGGCACACTACAAAAGAAACTCCACACAAGGTTATATCAAAAATAGCCTTTGTATTGTCATAAACACATTAGAAACATAATCACACAATATACACTGTGCCAACTGGCACTGGCAATATTCACAGGGGATTATATACAGGACCAGTCCTAACTGGTTCCCCCAAGCCCTGTACTGCAGACAAAGGAAATGTTAGTATAAATGTAGGGCCTGTGACCCCATGTAGGAGTGCTGTTCCTGGACTTGTTGGGGGCTTGCTGCTGCTGGGGGCCCAGGAGGAACCGCCACGAGGGCTTGCCTCCCTTCTGGAGGGCCCTGTGTGCTGGCCTCCCTGGACCCCGCTATGCCCCATGATCCCTCAGGACTTTCCTGCCTGCTACCTAGCGCCTCGTGAGCGCTACATTTAAATTGCCAGGAAGAAGGAGCGTGGAACCTGCAGCGCTGAGGCTGCGACGTGCTTTGAAATAATGAATTTCTACTTTGAAGGGTCAACTGGCTGTTTGAGAGAGATATGAGATGGGTGAGTAACATGCAGACTGCTGGGGTGGGTGGGAGGAGCAGAAAAAGAGGATACTGATTAAGGAGAGGACAGTACAATACATGCTTCTCCCTCTTCGAAGCAAAAACATAATGAGTGCTCAAGAAGGGAGAAGACAACTGTGTAGGAAACAGAAAGGGTCCAGAGAGAAAAGAGCTGAGGTGCTTGGGTTTGAAGGCAGCATCTAGACATCGCTTGTGATTGTGGCTATCTAGGTGGGCAGAGACAGCTACAAAAAAGCTAACTTCAGGGGACAGCATGGTGAAGGTGGCCGAAGTGATGGGCTTTTTTGGGGGTGGAGGAATAACGGGACAGCTTGCCAATTGGGAGATCATGGAGCTGCTCTAGGAGTCAAGGAGGACGGAAAGTAATAGCCAATGAGACAATTGCAAGAGCGTCAAGAAAAGGACATTTGGATGAGATTAGGGAACAAGAATAAGTAGCACAGAGAACAAAATGAGCAGATAATATGAATGCAGATATGAGCTTCATATTGGTAGCCTTTTGGCACAGTACTCCTACATCATGACAGCACATAATACCGAGAGCATGAGTTGTGAGAACCTTGAAACTTGACAGTTAAAATTTTTAAGTCTTTATAATACATGGGTTTGATTTCTCCAGAAAAGGTTGCAATACAAGAGGAGTATTTCTGGCAAGTGTACCATCTTCCTTAAACTGTAAGATATAATTGAAACTACAGACTTCTCCATGTGGCTTGTCTCTGGTTCAGTAATCTAACTGTGAATCCTTTAAATGTATTAAACTTAAGAAAATTGCCAATATGAATCATGTGAAATAGATAATTGAGAAATGCATAATGTAAGGTGTTAAAGAGCTCACCGATAGCAGTTGTTATTGTAGCGGTTGTAACTTCCAAGAGCTGTTAAGCATCCTAAACATATGGCATATGAGAAGAATATCTGTGTGCCAGCATCCAGCCATACCTGTAAAAGCAAAAGAAAAATGAAACAGAAAATCAATGTATGTGTCTGACCTATAGCAGTCAAACTAAGCTGATTGAAGACAGTCTTAGGTTGGCCAATCCGCAGATGTTGTATGATGCATTACTTTTATATCAAAGTTTTATTTATTGATCATATGTGTATCCCATTATTTGTAATGTACTTATCTAGAGTATTATACTGAAAGTGCCAAGCTCCATGGAGTAACAGAGAACTACACAAAAAGTCAGCACATACTAAAATGGATTGCACTGTTTAGGATATAAAGGTTGTTAGAACTGGGGGTCTCTAGTTGGCAGAGGTACGTACCTTTGTCCAAATAGGGACCCTTGCTTCTAGTCAGGGTAAGGGGGATACACTACTAAAATAACCCCTGCTCACCCCCTTGGTAGCTTGGTACGAGCAGGCAGGCTTATCTCAGAGGCAGTGTGTAAAGCATTTGTGAACACATACAGTAACCCAGTGACAACACTACAGATGGACACCACACAGGTTGTAGTATAAAAATAAGTATTTTTATATAGACTTAACACAAGATCCAAACGACAAAAATCCACAATACAATATGAAAAATATGACTGTCAAATGGCGATCTTCTGAGCCGCGACAGGCCCTGCGACACGCTTCTTCGGTGATGCGCCGGCGTCCTCTGTGGCGGCGGCACGCTTCTTCGGTGATGCGATGGCGGCGGCACGCTTACTCTGCGATGCGACGACAGCTGCTGCGGCGGCGACACGCTTCCTCTTCGTTTCGTCACGCTTCCAGCTCCCAGTGACACGCAGTCTCTCAGAAGGCCCAACAGCAGTAGGCACTTCAATTCCCAGCAAGGGAATTCAGGAGGGGAGCTGGGGGTGAAGTCTTGTATCCTTGAGACTACAGGCAGGAGGCAAGCTCAATGTTCAAGCCCTTGGAGATCTTCTTCAAGATGGTGAAAGCACACTCAGTCCTGTTCTCCTTTCTTTGGCAATAAAGTAACCACTGCAGGCCAACCCCAACAACACGCAGCATAGGGGTAGTCTCCTCCTTCAGCTTCCTGGTTCTTCTCCTCAGCAAAGGTTCATCTTGATTCCCAGAAGTAATCTAAAATCTTGGGGTCTGGGTCCCAATATTTATACTAGCAAATCCTTTGTCCTCTGAAGGCAGAGGGTCCTGTACCTAGTCCAAACCAGTTCTGGGTGCATTCTGCCAGTGCACACCTTCTTCCTTTGTCAAGGTGGGCCAGGGACATCATACGCAGCATTGTGGAAGGCAGGCACAGCCCTATTCAGGCCCAGGTGCTACTCCTTCCACCACTCTACGTGCAGATAGGTCTATTCAGCCCTGTGCTGACTCACCCTGTCTCCTGGAGTCCCCCAGCCCCTGTCACTCACAAACCCAGACATACAATACACAAGCTAGCAGAGGCAGGCTGGATGGTTAGGCAAGAAAATACCTACTTTCTAAAAGTGGTATTTTCAAACACAGAATGTTAAAACCAACTTCACTAAAAGATGTATTTTATCATTCTGAGTTTAGGCATACTAAATTCGTTTTTCTACCATGTTCCCTGGGTCAGTTAGGATTATAAGATGTTATAATCAAACTGCCCATTCTGGCCTATGGGGACAGGTAGCCTTGCAATAGTGAAAAACGAAATTGGCTGTATTTCACTATCAGGACATGCCACACACATCAGGGCATGTCCTACCTCTTACATACAATGCACCCTGCCCGCAGGCCTACTTTTGGGGTGACTAACATGCAGAAAGGGGAAGGTTTGGGGACTGGTAAGTGGGTGCACTTACCAAGTCGACATGGCAGTACCAGCCTGCACACAGGCTCTGCAATGGCAGGCCTGAGACACGCTTTCCAAGCTGCTCCGGTGGGTGGCACAATCAGTGCTGCAAGCCCACCAGCAGCATTTGATTTACAGGCCCTGGGCACACGCGGTGCACTGTACTAGGGTCTGACAGTAAATCAAATACGAGTGCATTCACGCTTTCCGCTGCTACTCCTCACATTGCCATCCCGTGAACAAGGGTGAGGACGCCCGAAACGCATAGGGGAACTCTTGGCGAGACTGCACTGTGTCCGCAAAGCTGTTTGTTACTGCTGCATTGGCAATAAAGAAGTTTTGCACGCCATGTGAGGCATCTTCAATGGAGGGAATTTTCGATTGGATACATTAGCGGCCTTCCCGGGTCGCGAAGATGCCCACCTGCGGACGAGCAGGTCCGGCGCTGTCACGAAAATGGCGCTATTGGAATGGCGTGTATGTTGCCAAGGGTGGAATTTCAGCAGGCAAGCTACTGAGAGGTATGCAGTAACCCACTGGGGGACTTTGATCAAATAAGGAGTGTGAGCAGCAGCACTCATTTGTAAAAAGACTCGATGTACCAGAATGCAGTGTGCAGCCACGCCCAGTTGGGCAGGTTTTAAATGAACAGTACGAGTGCATTCACGCTTTCCGCTGCTACTCCTCACATTGCCATCCCGTGAACAAGGGCGAGGACGCCCGAAACGCGTAGGGGAACTCTTGGCGAGACTGCACTGTGTCCGCAAAGCTGTTTGTTACTGCTGCCTTGGCAATAAAGAAGTTTTGCACGCCATGTGAGGCATCTTCAATGGAGGGAATTTTCGATTGGATATATTAGCGGCCTTCCCGGGTCGCGAAGATGCCCCCTGCGGACGAGCAGGTCCGGCGCTGTCACGAAACGGCGCTATTGGAATGGCGTGTATGTTGCCACGGGTGGAATTTCAGCAGGCAAGCTACTGAGAGGTATGCAGTAACCCACTGGGGGACTTTGATCAAATAAGGAGTGTGAGCAGCAGTACTTATTTGTAAAAAGACTCGCTGTACCAGAATGCAGTGTGCAGCCACGCCCAGTTGGGCAGGTTTTAAATGAACAGTACGAGTGCATTCACGCTTTCCGCTGCTACTCCTCACATTGCCATCCCGTGAACAAGGGCGAGGACGCCCGAAACGCGTAGGGGAACTCTTGGCGAGACTGCACTGTGTCCGCAAAGCTGTTTGTTACTGCTGCCTTGGCAATAAAGAAGTTTTGCACGCCATGTGAGGCATCTTCAATGGAGGGAATTTTCGATTGGATATATTAGCAACCAACCCGGGTCGCGAAGATGCCCCCCTGCGGACGAGCAGGTCCGGCGCTGTCACGAAAACGGCGCTATTGGAATGGCGTGTATGATGCCAAGGGTGGAATTTCAGCAGGCAAGCTACTAAGAGTTATGCAGTAACCCACTGGGGGACTTTGATCAAATAAGGAGTGTGAGCAGCAGTACTCATTTGTAAAAAGACTCGATGTACCAGAATGCAGTGTGCAGCCACGCCCAGTTGGGCAGGTTTTAAATGAACAGTACGAGTGCATTCACGCTTTCCGCTGCTACTCCTCACATTGCCATCCCGTGAACAAGGGCGAGGACGCCCGAAATGCGTAGGGGAACTCTTGGCGAGACTGCACTGTGTCCGCAAAGCTGTTTGTTACTGCTGCCTTGGCAATAAAGAAGTTTTGCACGCCATGTGAGGCATCTTCAATGGAGGGAATTTTCGATTGGATATATTAGCGGCCTTCCCGGGTCGCGAAGATGCCCCCCTGCGGACGAGCAGGTCCGGCGCTGTCACGAAAACGGCACTATTGGAATGGCGTGTATGTTGCCAAGGGTGGAATTTCAGCAGGCAAGCTACTGAGAGGTATGCAGTAACCCACTGGGGGACTTTGATCAAATAAGGAGTGTGAGCAGCAGTACTCATTTGTAAAAAGACTCGATGTACCAGAATGCAGTGTGCAGCCACGCCCAGTTGGGCAGGTTTTAAATGAACAGTACGAGTGCATTCACGCTCCCGCTGCTACTCCTCACATTGCCATCCCGTGAACAAGGGCGAGGACGCCCGAAACGCATAGGAGAACTCTTGGCGAGACTGCACTGTGTCCGCAAAGCTGTTTGTTACTGCTGCCTTGGCAATAAAGAAGTTTTGCACGCCATGTGAGGCAACTTCAATGGAGGGAATTTTTGATTGGATATATATATATATATATATATATATATATATATATATATATATATATATATATATATATATATATATATATATATATATATATATATATATATGTATTTATATATCAAACACAATCCTGGCTGCCCACAGATTGCTACTGCGGCCAATCAGGTATGGACCACTCCACGTTTCTTGAGTTCCAATAATGCTTTATTGAGGCAAAGTTTCTCCAATAAAACAAATAGTCAAGGCCATTGCCGTCCATGACACGTTTCGACCACTACATCGCAGTCTTGAATACATGACGCTCTGTGTTATTTACACTCTTTTTATACCATTTGCTAATCACTCGTGCACAATTGAATAAGCAAATATAGAAAACAGACTGCCATCATCAAAATTCATTGACGGTCTAATCGTAGCAACATAAACATAAGCTAACACCACAAATAACGAATTGCTCTAGACATGCCCAATTGATCAATTCAACCTCATCTCTATCAGTTCTTTTATATTGTGTTGTAAAACCGCTGTCTACACATAATATAATATTGGGTGAACAACAGGAACATCTATGTCAATCCTCATGGTACTAGCATTAATGCAGTATTATCACCTTGTTGCTACCAGTTTAAAAAAAAAAAGGTCAGATGACGATTTGTTTATTTTGGAAAGACATGTCATAAGCATTTGTGGTTGTTGCAGTCATAAAATTAATAATGGTTAAGCCTATTTACTTTTTGTTTAGCCTAGTGTACCGATATACACCTTTAAAAGTGCTTTGTGCATAACATTGCATTTACCCAGTAAAGGGCTAAGTGCTTGAAAAAATGCATATATATATATATATTCACTGAAAAAACCATAGGTTTCAGATAAGTTATAGTTAGAAATTAGCATTTAAAAAACCTTTGAAATTCACTGAAAAAACCATAGGTTTTAGGGACAGTTATAGTTAGTTGGACATTGCACTCGTACAAAACCCGTGAAATTCCCCGTTATAGTTAGTTCAGCTAACTATAACTCGCGCCCCGCAATGCACTGCTGATGACGTCACATATTACATCACTCATGACATGGTCAGTGACATCACTGATGACATCACTGATGACATCTCAAATGACATCACTGATGACATCATCCAGTGACTGTGTGTTTCTGTAAAGTTTAAATATTTTTAATATATATAGGGAAAGGCGTATTGAAGAATGAGTGGGTGTATAAGTGTGTGTATGGATGATTTAGTAGGTGCGTGACTAATTCTATAAGTGAGTGATTAAACGTATCTTACTGAATGCATGGGTTAGTGACTAAACTGGGTTAATGTCTGTATCTGTCTGTTGCTGTGTAAGTGGCTGCATGGGTTTGTGAATAGCTACATGAGTGTCTATAAGAGTTATTGATTTGTTGTCTGAGTATCTGTATGGGTGCCTGAGTGTTTGTGTGGATGGGGTGTGTGCGACTGTGCATAGATGTGTGAGTGGGTGATTCACTGGGTGGATGGTTTCAAGAGTGCATCTGTGATAGACTGTATGGGTGGGTAAGTGTGTGTAAGAGTGTGTTAGTGAGTGAATGTATGTCCCAGTGGTACATGTGTGAGTAACTACATATGTGAAAGGCAGTATATATGTGTATTGGAGTATATAAATAGCTATAAGCGAGAGTGAGTGATTGTGATAGTGGCTGTATGGATGAGTGTGTGCTTGTATCAGTGATTGTATAAGAGCGTAACAATGTGCTAGTATTTGTATGATTAAGTGAGCTGGTGTGTGTATAACTGTATAGGTGAGTAAATGGCAGTGTGTTTAATTATTTGCATGACTGACTAGGTGTGTGAGTACCTCTATGGATGAGTGGCGGTGTTTGAGTGTCTATATAGGAGTAAGAGTGCATATGATTGTCCTGTACTGAGTGACCATAAGTATGAGTGACTGTACGGGTGAGTGAGTGGATGAGTGTGTGTAGACCTAAGAATCAGTGAGTGGGTATGTAGTTATTGGTGTTGGAGTGTCTATGGTTTTGCGAATGGCAGTCTGTAATTTAGATTGGGTGTATCAAAGGTTATATTAGGGTGTGAGGAGGTGCATCAGATTATCACGTGGATGATGTCATCAGTGATGTCATTTGAGATGTCATCAGTGATGTCATCAGTGATGTCACTGACCATGTCATGAGTGATGTAATATGTGACGTCATCAGCAGTGCATTGCGGGGGCGCGAGTTATAGTTAGCTGAACTAACTATAACGGGGGAATTTCACGGGTTTTGTACGAGTGCAATGTCCAACTAACTATAACTGTCCCTAAAACCTATGGTTTTTTCAGTGAATTTCAAAGGTTTTTTAAATGCTAATTTCTAACTATAACTTATCTGAAACCTACGGTTTTTTCAGTGAATTTCAAAGGTTTTGTAAATGACAATTTTTAAATGTATTAATTGTTATATTAATTTTTTTCATACTGATTTATTACATTTTTAGATTTTTTTTTACATATTTTATTTTTTAAATTACATTGTAATTACATTATACATTACATTACAAAAATTACTTTCTCAGAATGAATTACTTTAGTTTAAATACTTTGCACATAGGCAATAGACTTTTAAGTACAGTAGTTACAGTTGTTGCAATGGGCACCACATTTTCAAACACAATGCAACATTCAGCTCAATTTGAATTTCTAGTTAAATGCAATTAGTTACTTTATGGATTACTTTTCTAACCACAGGACTGGATCCTAGATTCAGTCCTGGTACATCTCCTGTAAACAGTTGAGTAAAAGCGTTTTGGTTACAGTCGTGATTTTTAAGGAATATTATTGTATTTTAAAAGTTGACACTTAGAAACTTTTTCTCATAGAATCACCAATGTTATCCTATGGAAGGAAATTCACTTAGCAGGTAAAAACTGTTATCGTTACTTTTTCTTACTCAGTGTTGGATCCTGGATCCAGCACTGGTGCATCTCCTGTAAACAGTTGAAAGAATGCGTTTAAGTCATACAGGCGATTTTTAAGGAATATTTGTAGTTTGTGAAAATCGACACTTTGAAACTTTTCTGCTGAAAACCAGACAATGGATTCCTATGGAAGAAAATATAAGTTACTGGTAAGTACGGTTAAAATTACTTTTCAGGACCAGTACTGGGCTGAAAGATGCAGCACTGAGGTCTCTCCTGATAACAGGTGAGTAAATCGGAATTCGTATTTCGGCTGATTTTAGAGGAATATTTTAAAGTTCCAAAACTCCACACTTAGAAGAATTTCCAAGTGAAACCAGTCAATGTTAGCCTATGGAAGGAAATTCAAGTTACTGGTAAGTACGGTTAAAATTACTTTTCAGGACCAGTACTGGGCTGAAAGATACAGCACTGAGGTCTCTCCTGATAACAGGTGAGTAAATCGGAATTCGTATTTCGGCTGATTTTAGAGGAATATTTTAAAGTTCCAAAACTCCACACTTAGAAGAATTTCCAAGTGAAACCAGTCAATGTTAGCCTATGGAAGGAAATTCAAGTTACTGGTAAGTACGGTTAAAATTACTTTTCAGGATTAGTACTGGGCTGAAAGATGCAGCACTGAGGTCTCTCCTGATAACAGGTGAGTAAATCAGAATTCGTATTTCGGCTGATTTTAGAGGAATATTTGCACAATGGTGAAGGGAGGGGGCGGGGCCTGAGGTGACATCTGTGCAAACGCGCCCTGTGGCGCGTTTTAAGTTGGGGGATTAAGTCCCCTTGAATCATGAGGGTCCCTACGGGCCAACTAGCCCACCAGGAACCTCCAGTATGCGCCAGGGGCTGCGTTGCAGAGACATGTACAGAGGCCACACCCCTTTTACACCTCTCTGCAACGCAGCTCTGTGGCGCTTTCTGGACGTACCTGTTGGGCTAGTTGGCCCCAGGGACCCTCAGGATTGAAGGGGATTTAATTCCCCATCTTAAAACGCGCCACGGGGCCTGTTTGCACACATGTCACTTGAAGCCCCGCCCCTCCCTTCACCACTGTGCAAACGCGCCCCGTGGCGCGTTTTAAGCCGGGGGATTAAATCCCCTTGAATCCTGTGGGACCCCCTGAGCAGACCTAGGGGGTCAGGGTGTTTCTACCCTGCCCCCATTGTGCGCTTTGCGCACTTGTTTCTGTCCCTCGGTTCTACCGAGGGACAAAATGGCTGCCAACACTTCCTGATTTGGAGTGTTGACAGCCAATTAGCATGCAGCTCGTGATCGGGAGGGTGCGCGAATCCGACGCAGCCATAGATATATCTATCTTTTTACTTTTGATTTTCTCAGCAACTACTGAACGGATTTACACCATTTAACAAAAAGGGTTCTTTCTGAACCAAGAACTACCTCTTTGCCAAATTTGGTGTAATTCCGTTCAGCAGTTCGGGCTGTAGCCGTGTCTAAAGTTTCCTATGGAAAATTGCATGGGGAAAACACGTTTTGGGACCCCCCTTTTTTCTAGGCCCCCGCTTGACGAATCCCCCCGAGACTTTCAGGGTAGGAGCGGACCTGAGCGCCCCACAAAGTTTGAAAATTTTGCGAAGATACGTCAACCGGCAAGAGAGTTATTTCAAATAGAATGTCGCGGATTTCCTATGGATAATAGGTTGTAACTATAACTATCTACTGGCGACCGCTAGTAGATAATATATATATATATATATATATATATATATATATATATATATATATATATATATATATATATATATATATATATATATATATATATATATATATATATATATATATATATGTATATATATATACACACACACACACATATATATATATATAAATACGCATAATTAAAAAAATATTTTTTATGGTAAACTCTTTTATTAACTTTTTTAATTTAAACATAAATGTGTCCAATAAAAAAATAACTGATATGTTTTGTGTTAATTCTATATGTAAGCTTTTGCAATCTTTCATCCATAATAAAAATAAATGTAACCATTTTACTTTAGGGTTTTTAATACATCTTAAATATAGTGTTAATTGAATTAAAGTAATTGAATATGCTTTTTAAAATTTCGATACTAGTTCTGTAGCATGTTTATAATTTGTTACACATTTAAATATATACATGACATAATTCTTTCATTAATATTGAACATAATAATATAATTTTTATATATATAAGTTTCGATCACTTTGCTAGACTAGGCAAAAACTACAAATATGTTGCGGTGGGCAGAATTCACGGAGTTTCACTCAGTGGAATTCTGTGGAGTTACATGAAAACTCTGCAAGATTCTGCAGAGTTCCACAGGCGGGTGAAAATTGGCATGCCGCGCTGCTCTCACTGATTTTTAGCGGTGTGAGTTTTTTCCTCACTGCAAAATCAGTGCGAACTGCACCATGTGGCGCACCAGAGGGTGCTGCTTCTTTGCTGCCACTTAAGTAGATTTTCTACTCAAGTGGCAACTTTCTCATCGCAAGATGGTCGTGACCACCTGCGACTGTGTGTTGAGAAAATCTCCTAGCGCCTGAAAATGGTTACCGTTGGTGAGCTGCACGCAAGAAACAACTCCGCCATGCGGTGGTTCGCTGAGTTTGGGCGCAACTCTGTGTTACAAGCGTAAAGCGTAAAGCATAAAGCGGAGTGGCCAAAACTCGGTGAACTCCGCCGGCTGAGTGGAATTTATCGCCCACACCTACAAATATGTAAATTTGTGACCATTCATCATAGACCTCTCTCAGAGAGAGAGACTTTGACACTGGCAATATACACAAAATGACTCTTTTGAAAGGGTAAGAAAGTAGAGGCAATACAGTTCTTTTTAATTTGGATGTAGGGGATGAGACTATCGCCCCACAGGCAGCAAATGATGTTTTTTAGAACAGAATTCCTGCATCATGTATTCATGCTGAAACTTCCATATTGAGAAAGTACTTAAAATATATTTTACACATTATAGTGCTGCTCGAAATCTATGGTAGTTGTTGGAATGTTTCAGAATTAATACAAAAAAATGAACTGATCTCTACAGCAATATATATAAACAAGAGAAGATTTCCTTTCATGTAATCAGGGAGGCTGCAATCATTTCACTTTGCAAGTGTTTACAGTAATCAGTTGCAAAATACTAGCAATTTTATGGGCTTTCAGGTTTGTTTCAATGAAGTATGAAGGATGCTGAACATAACATGATGTGCAATTGAATACCTCCAAGATGAAAAGCTTCCATTTCGGTTGCTGCGTGGTTTCCGAATCAATTTCCAATTCACAATCAGACATAAATGGTTTTTTTTTCAAAAGGTAAAAGGGAAGTGTGAGAGAACACTGCCTTTGGGGTTCAACCTTTAATTGAATTTGTGGCTCATCATTTACACTGATCTAAATTGACTTTGATACTCTCAAGCAAGCCACAATTGTAAAATGTGCCCTGAAGATTCATTACCTCGTATGTGTGCAGCTCTTCACATTTTAGCAATGCACAAATGTTTTAAAGAATCCTGTCAGAAAACTGTGACAGCTGCCAGTTTGTGAGAGTTCTTCCAGAAAATGGTCATGATTTCATATTTGAGATTATGTGAAGGTATTTCCGCATGCACAATTGTACACAGACTGTAATTAGGCATTTGCGTGTCTCGGCAGGATAAATATTTTTCCCCAAGTAGAAATGCCATCTCTACCCCAACAATTTTGAGGCTGTTTCCAGCACATTCCTCTGAAAGAAGGTTTATTCCAGTTCCTGTCAGAAGTAAACTTCTGACCATTTCCAGGGAGAATATAGCCCCAAAATACCCACATATTTGTGAGTTTGTGGGTGCTTCCAGAGTTTCCAGAAAATCTCTGACTTGTCCCTGAAATACGATTTAAAATGGATAGTGCATGAAATTAGGTTGTCATTTGAGAGGGGCAGAAGCCCAACTCAGGCAGCAACCAGCATCCTTGTCAGTATGAACCACAAAAAGTCACTAAATTAACTTGTGCTTCACCTTCTGGTAGCTTGACACAAAACAGTCAGGCCTAACGTAGTGTGTAAAGTATGCAGCACACAAACAGTAACATAGTGAAAAAAATAACAAGAAACATCCCAAATGAATTTAGAAAAATAGAGTAGATTTTATTAAATAAAATGATACCATAGAGACAAAAATTCAGTCAGTAGAACCGAAGATTAATTTAACATTATTAATGAAAACAGTCCTAAGAAGCAGAAAGCGCCACTTAAGATCATCCGGTCATGTTAGACCGGGGAAAAGTCACAAGTTCATGCGACTGGGATGGAGTGTGGGTCAGATGCAGGGACCTCATTAGTCCCTTGGAAGAGTTACCTTCTCAAGCCTGGTGCAAAGTGTTTACTGTTTACGTTAGAAAGGGCCGTGAGGAGGAGACTTTTGACGCAATAGGTGATCATAGTGGATGGTCGCTCTAGACAAGAATTTCAGGTCTTGAGTTGCCGGTCATCACAGATGGTTGCTGTTGGTGCAAATAGCAGGTCTCACTGGAGCTTTGCATGGGCAGTTGTTGCAGGCTGCAGAGTTTCAGCAGTCGCAAACAGCCCACCTTCAGGATGTTCACCTTTTCTTGAGGAGGAGATTACACTGATGGCAGCCAGGGGTCTATGCCCTGGGAGGCACCGGTTGGGGATCAGGGCTCACTCCAGTAAAGGCCAGCAGCAGGGCTCAAGCAGGTCTAGGCAGGTCTAGTTGGTGTTGGAAAGCAGGATATTTACAGGGAGGTTTCTGGAAGCTTGTTGTGTCCCTGCAGCTCACACAGGAGGTTAGCCAACTGACCCTTGGAGTGACTCTGGGTAGCCTGGGATCCAGCCAGGCAGGTCCAGTCTTTCTTGTTCAGACAGCAAGGCAGTCCTTCCAGCAGCAGGGCAGTTCTTCTGAATCTTCCACAGGTCCAGGAGTGTTCTGAAGAGTGGATCTGAAGGTCCCATTTAAATATCTGGTGAGTTCTTCCCCTTCCCCTGGTCCTGGTTCCAAACTGTTTAGGGTGACTAAAGGCATGGCAGGCCTGCTGTCAGCTTCTTTTGTGTGTGCTGCAGGTAGAGCCCTTTGAAATGTAATCAGGACAAGGGGCAGCTCCTCCCCAACCACCCTGCCAGGAAGACCCTCACACCAGGTTTCCTTTGTCTTGCTGTATGGAAGCAATATACAAAATCCAACAGCAGAGTCAGTCACAGTCATGTGACCAAGGACACTGGCATAAAGGTACGGTTGGTTTGGACAAGAAAATGCCAACTTTCCAAAAGTGGCATTTCCAAAATTGTAACTCAAAATCCAACTTCACCATTAAAGAGGATTTTAAATGGCAATTAATTTAAGTGGAAACAGCATATCTCTACTTGCTCCCAATCTGATCTGACGTTAGCACCTATGGAATGTAATAAGGTAACTCACTGTTAGGTTTTGAGTGAGTTAGGCTTTTCAACAGTGAGACAGGACTTTAGGAGTTTTTTACTGCTAGGACATGAAAAACCTAAACACACATGTCCTACTTTTTAAATACCATGCACCCTGCACTATGGGTCTTTAGGACTCCCTCAGTGGTGACTTCTAAGTATTAAAAAAGGAAGGTTTAAACGTGGCAAACAGTTAATTTTGCCAGGTCAAAATGGCAGTTTAATGCTGCATTTCAGGCTACAGTGGCAGGCCTCAGACATGTTTACAAGGGCTACTTTAGTGGGTGGCACAATGAGTGTTGCTGTCCATTAGTAGCATTTCATTTACAGGCCCTGGGTACATGTAGTATACTAGGGACTTACAAGTACAGTACATGTACCAATCAGATGTAGCCCTATTTTACCGTGTGTTAAGAATAGAGCACAAGCATTGTATCACTGGTTGGCAAGACAAAAGTGCACAAAGTCCTAAGAGCCAACAAAAACGGGTTTCAACATAGAAAGGCAGAGCAAGGCAAACATCTGGGGTGACCATGCAGAAAGGGCCAGGTCCAACAGATAGTGTTAGACGATCTTGGGGTAATATTGTGCATGTGTAAAACTCTTAATGAGCACAGCTTCAAATTAAGTCAATAACACATCTGGGTTATCTAAAAATATTACTTTGAGCCTTAAGGCTAACAAAAACAAATTCAGCAGAACAGGTGGAGAGAAGGCAAAATGTTTCAGGGAAGACCACCCTAAGGCTGACAGGTCTAACATTTGTTAATCACATTGTGTTTTTTACATACCTATCATCAAATTAGTTCATGTGTATCTAGATGCCGACAATCACTTTTGAATCATGGCAAATAAAAACCCAGAAGACCTTAGGTTGTTCAACTTCAAATTAAGTCAATAACACATCTAGATTATAATAATAATTGACTTTGGGAGATTGAGTCCAATGTACAGAGTTCCTAGGTGATACAAAGTGCCCGAATCACAAAGACAAACTTGACCTGAAGTCTAATTCTATACCTGAAATTTAATTTTAGACCTGAAGTCTAAAATTTAGAGCTAAAGTCTAACTTGACACCTAAATCTAAGTTTAGACCTAAAGTCTAAATTTAGACCTGAAGTCTAAGTTTAGACCTAAAGTCTAACTTAAGCAGGGGCGGCTCGTAGCTCCTGCAACTGTTAGGGTCCATAATAGTAAATGATTTCTATTTATAGAAATATAAATAGAAGGTGCCTCGTTCCCCTCTGCAGTATGAATTCTGCAGCTTATTGTGCGCACCACTTAAATGTACATAAAAATACCTTGATGCCTTGTAAGATTCCCGATTCATCAACACACGTTCAGCTGCAAATTATTCACAATGCACTCCCAACCAAAGTTGAATCCTCCCGCATCGTGCACTGCCTGGCTTTGAACATGTGTATTCTGGGCAGTGGCATCCCAGGAAATCCAAGCACTGCTCTCATGTTGCTTATAATACTAACCAGCATAAGAGCAGTGCTAGGATTGGCTGGAGCAGGCAAACACAGCACTCAGTCGGAGACCAATGAGACTGTGTCTCTGGCCTCAGACGTCCCAGATAGCTTTGGTTGTGGAAGCCTGAACTGTGCATGTCAGGCCAGCCACAGCAAAAACACTGGTCAATCTGACATGTACAGTTCAGTTAACAGTGTCCCAATCAATTACGTTCTAGCATTAGCAGACACCCGTCGACTGCTTTGTCGGGAGAGCCCTTAGAGGAAGCAAATAAATGATGGTATGGCCGGCAAAGTATTTTGAGGGTAAAAATTATTAAAGAGTGTTTGTGGGATGTAGTGGCACACATTGGTAGGGTCAATCAATCAATCAATCAATCAATCAATCGTCAAACTTTATTCGGTTTAGCAAACCATAAAAGTTACACATAAAAATACAACAATATATAAAATACTTAAAAGAGAACTCAGTATGTTTAAAACAAAAATTCATAGAACACTACATAGCCATGCAAATCAAGTCATTTGAAACTTATTATCCTTTAAAACAGACGATTTTTAAAGTGCACAGTGCCTCTTGGTAATGCCAACAAATTTAGAATCCTCTAAAGGTAAAAGTAATTTGTTTAAACAATGTTGAAACATCCAATACAAGACAAAATGTTAAAAACAATCATTTTCCTACTAGCCTCCTTAGTCGCATTGCAACAGAAATAAATCTGTATATCATATCACATATATATTCTGATTGAAGAAGCTGGAGGTAAAACAAAGCTGGCCTGCATTTACTAATATTCAACACTCGCAAAAGTGGCAGAATACAATCCATGGGGGGATTATCGTATAGCTGGCAGAAAAAAAAGAAATGCAGCATATTCTGGGTTTAATTACAGTTGCATGGGCTTGGGTCCGGGTAAGCGTCGCAATATGTTTTACTGGGGTACGACATCAATAGATGAGCAATGCCGAATCTAAATCTTATAAGGTAAAAAGTGTTAGAATGTCTAAAAGGAAACAAAATATATGGCTCAATTCTTTTGGTGGTAACCAAGGGAAAATAGTCGACTACACTTTTTTACTGAGTTCCAAACGTTCTCTACGCTCCATTAGGTCATTTAAAAATTCCCTTTTTAATTGGGGCTTCATAACAGAGGTAATGAGTTGGGGGTCGGTAAAACAATTTTGCCTCCCAATGAGCGCCAACTGACTCTTAACATAGCTAAGCCACGGTATTTTGTGAGCATGATCGCAGTTTAAGCAATCCTGTATTATTGTTCGATTAAGGGCTGGGTCTTCATTTGTCCAAATCGAGCGCCATAACATGATTGGGGCAATTTGAATTTGATCTGTTACAGGGATTAACCCCAATTCCTTAT
Source organism: Calotriton arnoldi (assembly GCA_963921515.1). Classification (NCBI taxonomy): domain Eukaryota; kingdom Metazoa; phylum Chordata; class Amphibia; order Caudata; family Salamandridae; genus Calotriton; species Calotriton arnoldi. The sequence continues at coordinate 466,623 of CAWUFW010005124.1, read as the reverse complement.
GACAAATGATAATCGGAAAGCTGGAGGGACAGACATTAATCTTCTAAGAAAGACGTTTTCAGTAGTTTGTAAGTTTGACGTGTTACAATGTCCCCATACCCCAGCCCCATACAAGATGACAGCACAACAGTGAGCGTTATAAATATTAATGAAAGCCTTGACGGGTTTGGAACCCAATTTCCTTGAAAATCTGAATAGAGCTTCAAGAGTTCTATTAAAGTTCCTCATCATAACTTCTAATAGATGGGACCCCGAGCCTTTTTGATCGAAGGGGCGCCTAGATAAGAGAAATTTGAAACCTGGAGTAGCTTGTCGTTATTGATATAACAGGATCTTTTTTCGTAGTTTGCTTTCCCCACCACCATAACATGTGACTTCACTGTATTAGTCTTTAAGCCCAGGTTGCTCATAAACTCTTTGAATCTATTTACAAGGCTTTGCAACCCCACACCTGTTCTTGAAATTAATACACAATCATCTGCATATAATAGTGCGGGGAGGTTTCTCACCCCGTCGTCAATCACCCCATCATTCAAGGAAGCTCTCCAGGTCATTTATATACAGACAAAACAAGAAGGGGGCTAACACTCACCCTTTTCGAACACCACTATTCATTTTAATCAAAGATGACAATTCGCCACCTGCCCCATACTTTACTCTACCTGTCACATCTCGGTTCATCTGTGCTAAGAAGTGAACCAGGGGAGCTTCTATACCTATTCTTAGCATCTTCTCCCAGAGTTTCCCTCCCACCACCCAATCGAGGGCCGATGTCAGATCCATGAAGCGGGAGGGTTAATGCCCCAACAATCCTATGAAGCAGCCGCACCTGAACTTTAGACCTGAAGTCTAACTTTAGACTTCAGATCTAAAGTTAGACTTCAGGTCTAAACTTAGACCTTAGGTCTAAACGTAGGCTTCAGGTCTAAAATTAGACTTTAGGTCTAAACTTAGACTTCAGGTCTAAACCTTGACTTTAGGTCTAAAGGTAGACCTTAGGTCTAAGTTTACCTCTGTGAATTGGGCCCTTAAAAGTGTCTAGCAACTAAACTAAACAACTTCTCTGTTTTCAAATCCGAAAAGACCTGCCCATTGCATATTAAGCCTTACAAAGAACCAGAGGATCAAAGAGCTCTTCTTAAATTTGACTCAAACTGTAATGGAGAAATTACAATAACATATAAGCAGTTATTACTGTGATGTCCAAAAAGTTTAGCATGAGAGGAAAAGACATGACTGTGCATTCTATACATAAAAGTGCTACAGGCATCAAAGCCATTTTTAATTCATAAAAGCTGTCAATTACAGAGCACTTGCTTCTACAGTGTTGCAATGTCTATTACTAGAACATAAATAACAATTGTTATCAGTACTTTATTAAATGGTCCTGAATTTCTCGATTTTGAATTGATGCAAGGTTGGTGAATAATCTTATCAGCGAGCAGCTACTTCAATCAAACACCTTTCCATTTGTAAATTCTATACATTCACCCATCTATGTCAGGCATCTATATATGTTTTTAATGGTAATGGAATTTAAAAAAAAATGAAATTTAAAATACACACTAGGGCTCAGGTATAAATTGTAACAATATTTCAATATATGTCACTGTTTCCTTTTACTTTATGCAAGGAAAAAATTATTATTGGTGCAAAAGTCTATTATCGACTAAAATAGGAGAATCCTTAAGCTGATCAATTATTGAACAATCACATATTTTCATATTTTCAAGGTATTGGGAAAGCTCTAAATGAGCTAAGCAATGGGCTTAGGATTATCTAGGACCAGATGTACAAAATTATTTTGTAGTCACACACCCAGTGATTCACAAAATCACAGAGTTTACAATAGCAAAATTACATTTCAGAACTTACTGAATCAATAAGTCCTTTCTAAATTGCAGCTTATTTCAAATTATAATTAGAAAGGAGCATAAATGGGCACCCCCTCCTAATTGTTAAATGGAATGAGAAAGTAGATTGCAAACCATTTGCAAAGGGTAAGCTAACTCCATTGGACATAAGCTAACTCCATTGGACAGCTTCCCTGTTAAGAAATGTGTAGGGGAGCCTCAGGGGAATAAGCCAAGCAGTGGTCCAGGTGATCTCTGCTTGTTGCCCCCCATGTGTTCCCAAATGGTAAAAAAAACATTTTTGAAAAGCACTTGTTTCTTTAGGAAATGTTGGCTTCTTGAAAAAAATACAATTTGAAAATGCAAATGCAGGGATTGTAGTCTGCTCTTCCTTGCCTGCCACCAAACCTGTGTTTGTAGCCAGTCATACGGATTCACAAAAGGTAACTTGCCTGATTATTCTTCATACGCACGTCATTCTGCCGTCCTCTGTGACTCAAGATTTTGTGAACAGGCCTACTGCTACATAGGTCAAATCGCAAAATTACAGACTGATCACAAAAAATCTGTGTGCATTTGGAACTACTATTCCACATATGCCTGTTTGCACATAAGGCCCCTATATTCTATTCTGTGAATAACAAGTTTCTCAATGAAGCTGACGTAAAACGTTATTATAGTCAGAAAGACTCTCGAAATACTGATGTCATTTTTCAGCTAGGCAAAAACTATTGACGTAACTAGCTCAGTGGCAGCTTTGACCAAACCACATTGTTGCTGTAGGTTGAATGTAGAAGTCCAGCACTTTGCAGAATGGCCTTTTGCAAGTAGTTAGAATACACTAACATCATTATTTTAATGAGAAACAATGTGTTAGGTGATTCTAACTTTAAACAACACCTTCATTTCTGCTTTCACTTTTTCATTTTGACACGACTATTAACAGTAGAAAATAAATAGGTTCTCTTTAACATGACAAAGAGAAAAACAAGTAATGTAGCCTACGTGCAGAAAAAACCTTTTAATTAAAAAGATCATTTGTTACTGCAATTCACATTTTACATTTCTCATAGTTGTTATTTACTGAATGTATACAGCAAATTGGGAGACAAAATTACAGTCTTTGGGATTTTACTAACAATAAACGACGGTTCAATCGAACAGTTCCAAGAGACAACACCGAAAACTTCAAGAAAACGTTTGCTAAATAGAAATGGACTTTCATCAATCTAACAGATATATGAAGGCTACTGACCTTGTTTAGTACATGTGAAGATACCCAAAACATATACTTCAGGCAAATATAATATAACACGCCCACAAGCACCCTCATCAATATAGAATATTTACCGTCAAACCCACAGGCCTCACATCACATGGGCAAATACAAAAATGACTGCATCCAGCATAAAATGAACTGCAATAGACAAAAACCTGCAAACAGCAAAACGTATATCACCCATTCATGCACAAATACAATCTTGTTTGGATAAGTATACATTCTCACAAGTAGACTTCTTTGTAAGTCAGTTGCAAGATGCTGCCAACTGATAGCACAGTTCTGAAGGGCACCATAAACTCAAAGAATACAACACACTCATTATTGTATTAAGCGCTGGGACACCTCTGTTGAGGTAGCCGCACACTCTATAAATTCAGATTGACTGATTGATTAAGAAAACGTTAAAGAACTATGGTTAACTACGTCCAATAAATAATGGTAAACTCCCACCACCATCCATTATATTCACCTATGAGTACCCAGAGCCACCAGACACACTAGGTATTATTCCTATAATAAGAATTATTTACATATGCACATCACAGCCAAACAGCAAAGATACACTTCTTCCAGACATTCACACTGGATAGACAGGTGCCTTGCACACTCAGGGCCCGATTCACAAAGGTAAACTTAGACCTGAAGTCTAAGTTTAGACTTAAAGTTTGAATTTAGACCTGAAGTCTAATTTAAGATATGAAGTCTAACTTTAGAACTAAAGTCCAACTTTACACCTAAAGCCTAAGTTTAGACCTAATGTTTTAATTTGGACTTGAAGTCTAAGTTTAGACTTAGGGTCTAAATTTAGACTTCAGGTCTAAAGTTAGACTTCAGGTCTAAACTTAGACTTCTGGTGTAAAGATAGACTTTAGGTCTAAACTTAGACTTCAGATCTAAACTTAGACTTTTGGTCTAAAGCTAGACTTTAGGCCTAAACTTAGACTTCAGGTCTAAGTTTACCATTGTGAATTGGGCCCAATGTGTATATCAGCTTGCCCAGCGGAATATATATTCAAACATATGTTTTCAAAATATTAAGATGAGGGCACAGTTCTCAGAATCAGTTCATACTCTATTAAATGTACTGGCGAAGAAATGTTTTGCAATTTCATCTCTTTTTCTGGGCACAGAATTTAATGAGACAATCACCAAAAACACAAATACAAAGACACATAAATATGTGTGCATCTATTTATTTGTTACATTATATACATCAGAATTTTCTACCCTGTTTCCTATTTACATAAATAGCATCTCCAGCTTATGATTTGCAAGACATCATTGATATCTTCCATTTAATGCTGTTTTATATATCCCAAAATTATCTCTTAAGAGAAAAAGTATCTTATTTTATCATTGTTGCATTCAAGATAGTTGTATCTTAAATTTAGTAATTTACACATCTATCAATTTTAATCAACAAAATCAATGTTTAGTACCATTGTACTTTGCAACCGCTTAATTGTTGACCCAATTTATAATCAACAATACAAATCTATTCTGGGTATGTAAATTCGACATTGTATCAGAAACCTTAATCATGCACTTAAAGGTGTTCAAATTGGGATTCATTTATACGAATCCATAATACACTTCATATTGTGTAAGTATCTATTAAAGTGCTCTTTATATCAAATATTCACTTAGTGAGTTTAATGACTAATATTTTGATGTTCTCATACTGTATTTCTTCATTTAAACAGAAATACTCTCAATTCAAAATCTCTCATTCTAGTTTTACCATATAGTTAGTTAATAAAACTCAACCTTTGCTAGTAAATTCCTGAATAAGAAAGACTAGTACAACCACATTATTAGGTCATTTTAAACTTGAATATTAATGGAGGGGGGGTTTAAAATCATAAAGTTTTAATTTGGATTTTGGCCTAACTACAATGTTGTATACATTTTAAACAAACTAAGGTCTTCTGGTTATTTGCCTTGATTCCAAAGTGATTGTCTGCATCTAGATACACATGGACTAATTTGATAGTAGGTATGTAAAAAACACTGAATGAAATTAACAAATGTTAGACCTGTCAGCCATAGAGTGGTCTACCCCAAAACTATTTGCCTTCTCCCTGCCTGTTTTGCTGAGATTGTTTTTGTTAGCCTTAAGACTCAAAGTCATTTTTTTTATACATTTGAGATATAATTTTGCCTTAATTTGAAGTTGTACTTATTAAGATTTTCACACATGCGCCATATTTCCCCAAGACCATCTAACACTATGGACCCGATTATGATGCCGGACAGACCATCACCTGTCGGTGGCGGTCCGTCCGACATTAGGTGCCGCAGTCTAACTGCTGCATTATGATGTGCAGAGGTCGGAGGTAGGGGACCGAGGTGTTATGTTCCATATAGGTACCCTAATATAGGCCCGGGTAACATCATACCCCTTCACCTACATTACCTCCCCTACACTATACTGTAATGAGCCTTTTAGGATTGAACCTTTACCTAGTTCTAGTCCTGGGTGCAGAAGGAGGGTTTCTCCTAAACAATAGAGCCTTATAATTCCATCAATAGACTCACACAGAATGAATGAATATTCATAAGGGATCTTAGAAACCAGGCTGGGGCTACACCACCTTCCTCCCCATATCTACGTGCACGGTTCATCCCATACGTCATCCTCAAATCCAACAATGGCTAATACAAGCAACAAGGGACAAAGGAGCCCTAGATACTTTCTGTATAAATATAGCACCTCTTGCTAGTGTTAGTTAGAGGGAACTGAGACTTCCAGGCTGACACACTGACCAGAGACGCTGAGGCTCCTGCATGCAGACGCTCCAGCTGACAGTGGTCTGAACATCCCTCGTGGGGTGTCCAACTCGGGACCAAGATGGGCTCCTACATTCTCACACTTCAGGTAATGGGGTTCGACTAAACCTTAGAGGGATTCTTGGCTTCACACCTACTCACATGCTATTTGAACAATTTGTGGGAATTAGAGCAGCTATGACATGCTAGCTACACTTAGATACATCTAGATAGGCATCGTAGGAGTACGCGCTTTCTTTTATCATGCATTTTATATTCATGTATTTATTCATGCGTATTGCATGATGGTAGAACTGTACTATCCATTTATATTCATGGTACTGCTAATCATATATCTCTGCTACTGTCTAATGGTTGTTGCAGCTCATATATTCTACACAAGAATGACAACTGTTCAATAAACCCTTATTGAAACGCCCAGGCTGTTTATTCTGTGTATCTCTGAGACAAGATAAGTATGCACGAGTGACTGAGCGAAAAGTAGTACATTGTTTACACGATCCTGATCAGGGTTGTCATGTTCTGAGGTTGCCAGAAACTATTTTCTCCCCGATAAGAGGAGACACTAGTGGCACTGTGAGCTAGCTTATGCAAACAGGCTAACATTCTCGGTGGGGGTGTTCAGAATCCGTCTGCCACCAAACCTGCAGTTTATGTTATCTGAACGTGCAGGTCCTGTATGGGTAATATAGGAACTACATGACAGAGGGACCAACCGACACTTCTTTCAGGCTCAAGCAGCCCGTCCAACCGTTGGTTGGAACGTGATACCCTACAATAGGGCGGTGCCTGCTCAGGCACTACCGTAAAGATTACGATGGACCATTCCAACTGCATTTTCATGGTGGGCCGACCGCCATGAAAGGGCAGCCGGATTTGGATTTTGGGGGACCTTAGCAGGACCCCCGTCACCCGTGGGCCTCCGCTATAGGCCCATGGGGGCACCACACCCAAACATTCATGCCCTATGTGCCAGGCACCACATGGTGCCTGGCACACGGGGCATGGATGCTTGAATACATCTGGTTTTCCATTGTGGCTTGTACAGCGGTCCTTTTTGGGCTGCAGCACAAGCCGCAATGGAAAATGTTATGATTCCGACCTCATACACAGTGGTCACATCATAATTTAGCAGGTGGGACCACCGACTAGTTTTCAGTCAGCCCCAATTCTGCTATGTTGTCAGTCCGACGCTCACCCGACCGGCATCGTAATGAGCCACTATCTGTTGGACCTGGCCCTTTCTGCACGTTCAGCCCAGATTTTTGCTTTGATCTGCCTTTCTTTGCTGAGCCTGTGTTTTTTGGCTTTTAGGACTCTGTGCACTTTAGCACTGCTAACCAGTGCTAAAGTGCTTGTGCTCACTCCCTAAAACATGTTTCAATTCGAATTGGCAGCCAAAATATTTTGTCAGGCTGAAACCTTCCTTTTTATTACATATAAGTCACCACAAGGATAGACCCTAAATCGCCTATATGGCAAGCTGTCATGTATTTAAAATATTGTACATGTACCTTTAACTTTTAGATGCCCTAGTAGTGAAAAACTCCCAAATGTGGTTTTCACTACTGTGAGGCATATGCCTCTCATAGGATAACATTGGGTTACCTTACTACATTTAATAAGTGATAACATTTGATTGGGTGCAGGTAGGAATGTCATGTTACATGACTGAGGAATTCTAATTTTAAACCCTCTTTAATTGTAAAGTCAGAATTTAAGCCACAATCCTGAAGATTGCACTTTTTAAAAGTTGGCTTTTTCTTTGTGTTTGCTTTTTTCTTGCCCTAACCATATGGTGCCTACAGCGTTTCCTGAGTCACATGACTAGGTGTAGGTGGCAGTTGGTCTTTGTGTATTACTCTCAGACAGCCACAAAATAGAGGGTCTGGGTGTTGGCAGGTTGGGCCATCCTGACTTGACGAGGGGGCACAGCTGTCATCTTTCACACTTGCACTTCAAATACATGGACTCAGCTCACACATAAAGGACACTAGACTGTTCTCCCCCAGACAAACTGGGACTAGGGCTGGGAGGCAAGATGTTTCAGACACTTCTGTGGCAGGGAAAACTTGAGACATTTCTTCCACTTCAAAGAGGGCACCAGGTATAAAAATGGGACCCTCAGACGCACTCTTCAGTGCACTCCCGAACCTGTGGATACTGCAGTTGAAGGACTGTCCTGCTGCCAGAGGACTACCCTGCTGCTAGAGTCCTGCCCTGCTGTCTGAGAAAGAAGACTGGACCTGCATCTGTCGTCCAAGCATGAAGCTCCTGAGGCCTCAGTGCACTTACACAGTTAATTTGCCATATTAAACCTGTCTGGACCTTGAACCGGACCTGCCTGAGCCCTGCTGGACTCTGCTGAAGTGAGTTCTTGATACCCAAGAAGTGTCCTTTACATACTGCACTCTTGGTGATGCATTATTTGAACTCCTCCTAAAAGAAAAGAAGAAGTCCTGAAGTTTTGGGCTCTTCGAGAACGGGCCTGTTCATGACAATATCTTGCCACCCATGCCAACCGCCAACTCGAAGCTCTGCTCTTCATGCTACAGCGACCACCAGCAATGGCAATGCAAGATCTGCACTTCATGCTACAGCATCAACCACAGGCAGTGACCGCCAACACAAATTTCCAACAATGACCTTTTGCGGTGCCCAACAGGATCTTCCTTCATGCTACATCAACACCCATCCATGACACCCGGCCTGCTCTTCACACTACAGCGGCAGCAATCTGTGACGCTCTCCCTGTTCCTCGCATCCTCCTCCACCGTGAACAGGGAACGTGGTGGTCCCTGTGTTCGGTCCGCTCTTCATCGTGGTCGACCTGAACTTGTGACTTTCACCTGGTCTCGTTCGACAAGATAACCGCAAGTGGCACCTTTTGCTTTTAATGAATAGTCCTAACAATGGTTCAAGAAGCAATTTGCTCAAAGATACAATATTTATAAACAATTCCAAATTACAGACAAACCAGATAATAAGTGACATAAAAAAGGAAGAGAAGATAATACCCATATGCAAAATAATTCTAGAAAAATATGACAAATTTATTACATTTTATGAATACTAGAACAATTAAAACAATGGCGCTCAATACAATATTCTGGTACAAAAACAGTATATATTACAAACCAGACAAGTGGCAAACGAAAAAATACATGTCACAAAAAAGAAACAACATATAACAAAATAATGTGTCCTTCATTAGTTTTGTGGCCACATATACGTCGACGGCGTTTCGACCACTGTAGAATTACACGGTCATCTTCAGGACTGGAAATTCAATTGAGCGTCCAAAATTCTATTTCAGAGAACAGTCCAACCCTATATTACTTGCATGTATTGGAGCGATATTCCAAAATTTACATTAAAATAGACGATGGGCGGGCGCAATGTAAAGCCGTCCAAGGGTATATAAACTTTCAAACTGGCTGTATCTATCCATACAATTTAGCAGATCATGCCAGGAAACAGGTGAACAAATCACCAATGCGCTTCAACGCCACAATGGGCTAAAACGTCCCTGCTGCGGCAGCAAAATCAGGAAGCCATTCGATTGATCTGCTTTGTGATCGCGCTGCACTGTATAGTCAAACACACACATGCATATATACCTACAAATTGTCTCATCAGCCTGAAAATTGAAGCTTATGCGCCTGTTGCAATTCATTATTTACTATGGGTTTATGACAGTATTCTTTGCAAAGTAAAAAACCTGTACATTTCTTTGATTTCTCAATCAAGCCAAGCGGATAAGGCAATATTTAACAAAGCTTAAACAGCAACATTCCCTGTTGAACTAGATGTGTGTATAGCATTTCCAGTCTCCTAGTCCACAGAGCGCCCTCCCTCACCGTTTATGTTTATCGAGGAATTGTATGTGACATGTAAATACGCCATTTTCATGGCAATGATGTAAGCATTAGTTTCTGGAGTTGCTTAAAGTTGGAAGTGTTTCTATTTCGGAAACGCATTAAGATCGGATTTGATTTGCCTCAGTGGCTTAAATGACTTCACTGCTGTCATGCTAAATAAGACACAGCTGATTGCATCTCAAAGATTCCCCTCTTGCTCGAGAACACGCGAGAAAGGGGAAAGCCTTTTGACAGACAAGCTTTTTAATAAGGCTGGAAGCTTGAGAAGCGCTGGAAGAAGCATAGGTCAACCGAGAAAAGAGAGTTTCTTTCTTAAGTCTGAATGAAGCCCCGGATACGTAATCAGTTTTCATAGAAATCTACCAATGTCAGAATGTCAAATGCATCGTTGGCACAGCAGTAGCTTGGTAGCTTTTCAGCACCTCATGGGTTAGAAAATATTTCATTTATAAACTATGGTAGGAGGTATATAATGTGTGCTAGAGTTTCATGGTGCATTCCATAAGAGGGTTACTTGGCACTGTAGGTGGCCATAAATAATCATATGTTGCTTTCATACCAAATGCTACCGTTTTGCCTTTTCTAAGTACCATAGGTAACAATGCTTAAAAGCATCCAATCTAATGGTCTTCAGCGTATGGACCTTAGAAGGATGAGATTTGGCCTTGCTGACATTCAGACTTGTGACCTGATATTAGCAAATATTAGCAGCATGAGTTTGACTGACTGTGCCATTTGGCCAAAAATAAAGTTATATTTTGCCACTGCTGGAAAATCTGCATTCCATGCGGATCAGGAAGGATGACCACCTCCCTCAAGATCATTACGTACGTTTCCACTCCTGGACGTTTGTGTGATACTCACACACTTGAAGTCAATGATTTGTAGTTGAAAAGTTCTGGACTGAAGGTAGAGTCCGTTATGACACGAAGTGGAGTAGTCACATAACTAACCGATTCACACAGTATTCATCCTTTTGTTTATGAGGGTACATGTAGGCTATTCCAGTCCCCTCCGATCACATCAATCATTTCTGGTGCAAATGGGACAGTGTGACCTATGTATAAACAGCCCCTGGGTGGCGTGACTGAACTATAGTCACATATAGCATCATTGGTCTACTCTGAATCCACCTGAAATCACCTGAAGAGTCAGTGGCTAACTATAGCTAGACTATTGCATCCTTCTTGTACTTTCCTACTGCAACTCTAACCATAGACCCTTGGGAATGTTGGATGGGTGAATATGTTGTCAATGAATTCCATGATATGTGCAAGCCCGATAATGTCAATATCAATGTATGCCATAACCTGTGCCCGCATGGCCATGCCAATACCTGTCAATATAATGTCAATGTATGTCATTACCTGTACTCGCACAGTAGCACCGGCAATGACAATATCAATGTATGTCATAATCCATGCACAAATGGCGATACTGTTACTATTAAGAATAATGTTGATGTATGTTATGACCTAAACAAACATTACTGTGTCAATACCAGTGAGAACAATGTCAATGTATGCTATGACAACTGTATGCACAATGTTAAGGATGTCTATAAAAATGATACCAGAGACTGCCATAATATTTTCAGGAGTTCTAATGAACTCACATCATTACTGTCGGATTCACCCAAGGTGACCTCCCCAACAACCCAGAGTAATGTGGTTAGACAAGTCCTACGACTCACACCTATGCCTATTGAATACCAGGTCACAGGTGGGGTCTCTCTTAACCTAAAAACAAACTCGCGCCCAGGGAAAACCCTGATCGATCCCACAGACTAACAATTGCACCACAAACAGATCCGAGGTAATTGACCCCAATAAAACACATTTGACAAAAGGCATGCATTCCCCAAAAATCCCACAAAGCAAGATACCACATGTAGATAAAAACACTCAACCAAGCAGGACACAACATGCACACCACACATAGTGATCACGTGCTCCTTATGCTGGACATCTGACACATACACACTGGCCCACACTAGCTCTCCCCGGGGTCGAGAGCCATCTGTGTCCTTATCAGATGCCTGCACTTGTTGATTTATGACTGAGCTGCTTTTTTGGAATGTAGAAATTGCATTATTGTACCTCATGAACTGTATAAAACAATGGCCAAAACTTTGTACACTGAGAGACTTTAAGCAGATGCGCTCTGTCGAGGCTCTCCTGGCCGCAGAGTTTAATTAAAACAAACTTGTTCCTGTTTTGCCAAACGCCTCTTGTCTTTTCATTTATTTAAGGGAAATTCATATCCGAACAACAGGATTAATGCACATAGAGCGTGTGCTTCCCACTCAACCCAATGAAAATTGTGCAATTTCCTCTACTTTTTTCAATCCCACTTCCTCACAGGAAACTTTGAGCAAAATTGTTAACTGATAATATTTAAGACTGAATATGGTAGTGTATGATGCCCAATTAGGCCCTCATTTCCACAGTCATGGTAACTGAGATTCAGAAGAAAACATACCTGTGCTGAGATTGTAGCTAGTGGAGTAATCTCTTTCACACCAAGAAGGAATGAGAGAAACATTTCTTCACCTTTGCAATCCCCACAATCAAAATCAAAAACACCACAAAAATGGGGAGGATCCAAAATCAGTCGGTCCTCTATTTAAAGCCTAATGTGGCACCAAACAGGAGCATCTGTTAGATATTAAAGGAGACCCTCACTCTTCATATGGCAGCATGCTTCATCATAGGGACCTCCTCTCACTCAGGTAGAAGAGTATCAGCCGAGTGGGCTCAAAACAGGGATAATTTGGGAGCTTGAGATAAGGTATTACTCTGGACAGGTGCAGTGGTCCAATTAAAAATGACTATGGGTAAACTAAGCATTTCTCTTATTCAGCGGGTATCCATTTCATTATTATAAATTCAAGTCTGGATGTATCCTAAAGCACAATCCATGAAGTTATATCGCCTACATGTTTCAGCAGAAGACAATCTGCCTATATGGGTCACTCAGTTATCTTCATGGCTAAAGACCCCCTGTCTGCTTACCCCTTGCACTAAAGGAGTGTAACTAACAAGGAGGCATAAGTCTCTCCTTCCTATCACAATAACTCTTTAGAAAAATTCATTATGGACAAAATGCATATTATATTAGGAGTAAAATCGAAGTATCAAACTTTTTTTAACACAAACTTTACCATGTCAATTAATCTTAATATTATGAGGCTCTAGTGTAAAAGAAGAGGATATGAATAAACAAGTAAAAAGAAAGAAAATTGTCTCTACTAGGTAATTGATATTTTAAGATAATAAGCTTGATGTGTATTTAAATTTGGCCATTGTTCTCTGACATTAAAGGTTATAACATTTATAAATATATTTGTTTTTTTTCGCAGTTTTAATAAAAACCTTACTGTAAAATGTAATTTGTTTGTAACCCCATTTATGTTATTTCACCATTATGTTTGCATATAAAAACAGAAAAAATGTATCTTTCTTCAACGTTTCTTCTAACAGTGAACACTAAAAAGATTCTTCATGGGTTACATTTTTGATGTGTGTGGAAAATTTGCCTTCTCTATGTGTTCGCCCTAGATTTTTCTGGACCTTACTTTTGCTGGGTTTAGAATTCTGAGCACTTTAACCCTGCTAAACAGTAGTGAAGTGCCATTTCTCCCCTTTAAACATAGTTAAATTGGTTTATACCTAATTGACGTATTTAACTTGCCTAATATATGTTACATAGAATGTACCCATGGCCTGAGGTCCTACGAGCCTTGGAAGTTTGTTTGGGGCACCAGAAGAAAGTTTGAAAACGTTTAAAACCTTTTCCTCCAGATCTTGAGTGGGACCCACCACAAAAAGCATAGGACTGGCAGTTTCAACATCGTCAAACTGGATTCAGGTTCATCCTGCTCAAAGGTACCCACACCTCCAAAAAATGAGTAAGTCTCATTCTCCATTGTGGCTTAGAAAATGCTCGGTGAGAAATCACCAAAGCACCAGCTGGACCAACCTGTTTCATGTTTCTAGTCTTCAGTTCTGAGTCGGAGGTTATACTTTTTAGAAGCAGCCCACTATGGGAGGATTATTTTTCTCAAAATGTGACAGTCCAGTTCTGCTTTGGGACGTTGATGAAATTTCAACGCTGTTCTTCAAAAAAAGTGAGAAAGTCCCCTTCTGATGAAAAATCTTTTTGACTTCCAGACTTTTCACTGGGACCAAATCACATGTTGTATTTGACCAGCGCTCCATCGTGGGCAGCCTGAAAACATGCCTAGGTCCTGATCTATGCTTCCATGGACTATCATTGGCGCTTTGTGGTCTTTGGTGCTATTTCTACTTAAAAATCTAAAAAATCATATGTCCAGTACACATTATAGGATTTTTTACGTTTTGGTGTCATTTTGTTTATTAAACTTTACTCTATTTTTCCAAGTCTGGTTGTGATTTGTATTGCTTGCTATTTTGCCTTTATGACTGTTTTGTTACTGCAAAATTAAGTTAAGTCTGTCTGCTCTGTGCCATCGCTACCAGGGGATTAACCTCAGGTTAATTTAGTGACTCTGAGGGTTCAACCTGACATGGAGTGTTATTATTCCTTGGGTGGGCAGTTGCCCACCCCAAATAAATATCCACTTTCGTACAATGTAGGTTTGCAGTTGCCCAGGCAACGTTGTCTGATACATTATTGAAGCAAAAAATATGGAGGACTGAAATATTGTGAAGGTAAGTGCAAATAGGCAAGTATAGATTTACTATTCTTAACTCCACATCTACGTACCTTTAAGATATATGAGATTTCTGGATCCGCCCTTGCCGTCTCCGTTGCGATGGTCCCAACAGAGCACAAACTCCTCTTTCCTTGCAATAATCGTTTATTTACCCTTGCCAAAACATCATTACGCGTTTCGGTCACCAGGTGACCCTGCTATATTTAAATATATATATATATGTATGTATATATATATATATATCATCAAGATACATAAGTGTGGAGTTAAGTATACTAAAACTTTTCTCACCCTAGAAACTTACCTTCACAATATTTTTGTCTTCGATATTCTTGACATGATATTTTCTTCACACAACATTTTCAACTTGATATTTTGTCCAAACACACCAGGCAACAACAGGGTTTTGCCTTGACTATTGCATCTCAGAATTCCCGTCATCTCGATTTACCACTTGAAGCTTGTTTAGAACGATGCAGCACACCTGATAAAAGGCCTTCTCTGGGTGTCATCCATTTCCGGTCATTGAATGACGAGCTTTCACTTAGCTGACCATTAAACTTGACACTCAGCCCTACCTACCCTCGATGAAGATATAATGATCCTACTTTTCACAAATCTTTGAAAACTTTACTCTTCATCATATATATACTCTCATAAGCATTCCAGGACAGCCTGTGATCTGTAGCACCAGAGCACCCTCGCCGGTATTTAAATGCTTTGTACATATATTAAATAAATAAAAACATGAACTATTATAAGGCTGATTAACTATTGCCAGACCATAAATTTGTTTTCAATAAAAATAATTTCACTGACAAGGTTTTTCATTGTAATCCGATACAGTGTAGCACTGTCACAATGCACTGATCAGAACCTCATACATGAAATCATTGATTACATCATTGATGACAACATCCATGATGTGACAAATAACATCACATCTAAATTCCCTTATATTCATTTATAATTTGATGTGACATAGAGATCTAAGACTGTGTACTACTCATAATTAATAACGGCCTGATTTACATCTTGGCGGATGGGTTACTCCATCACAATGGTGACAGATATCCCGTCCACCGAAATATAAACTTCATCATATTCTAGAGGATTTATATTTCAACGGACGGGATATCCGTCACCATTGTGAAGGAGTAACACGTCTGCCAAGATTTAAATCAGGTCCTAAGTTTCCTAACAGCAATTTCAAACATGACCGCTACAAAAAAAAAAAATCACTTATAGGACTACTCAAAATGTAAAGGCATCACGATTTACCACTTGAAACTTGTTCAGAACGATGTAGCACGCCTGATATCAGGCCTTCCTTGGCTGGAATCCATCGCTGGTCATTGAATTACGAGCTTTCACTTAGCTGACCATTAAAACTTGGCACTCAGCCCTACATGCCCTTGATAAAGATATAATGATCCTACTTTCCACAAATCTTTGATAACTTTGCTCTTCATCATATAAATAATCTCATACGGATTCCAGGACAGCATATGATCAGTAGCACCAGGGCACTTTTGTTGGTATTTAAATGCTTTATAAATATATTAAATAAATAAAAACATGATCTATTATAAAATTGATTAACCATTACCAGACCATAAATTGGCTTTCAATAAAAATAATTTCACTCTGAAAAGGTTTTTTCATTGTGACCAGATACAGTGTAACACCCTCACAATGCACTGATCATAATCTCGTACATGACATCATTGATTACATCATTGATGACAACACCCATGATGTGACCATTAACATCATATCTAAACTCCCTTATACTCCTTTATAATTTGATGTGACATAGTGATCTAAGACTGCATGACTACTCAAATTACTAAGAGCCTTATTTAGATCTTGGCGGTTTACTCCATCACAACCGTGATGGATATCCCGTCTGGTGAAATATAAATCTCATTATATACTATGGGGTTTATTTTTCGGCGGACGGGACGTCCGTCAGCATTGTGATGCCAAGATCTAAATTAAGCCCTAAGCTTCCTAACAGCAATTGTAAGCATGAATGTTGCAAAAAAATAAAAATTATAACTGATAGGACTGGGCGAAATGTAAATTACATCAGCTTAAGTTGCATAATTTTAGGAATTTTCTGTGACACTTCGTGCACAAAATTCTCAAAATTACAACATTACACAATTTCCTATAATTAGGGACCATGTATGGGCAACATTTACCACGAATGCACTGAAACAACAGAACACGAGTGGCTGTTGATCATGGTGCTTTTGTTAAATGCACCCTTTCAACAAATATTGATGCCCGGGCGTATCTCGTGCTAAAATATAGTGCAACACAACAGAATAATATTTTGTGTAAAACAATGTGTTTTTTTTTGCATTTTGCTCACATTTCATGTAGTTACACAAAAACCAAATTACTCAAATTTTGAACAAGCTTAAATTCATTACTAGGTTGCACAAAACTAACTGATCACTATTATAATGCACTTTCATATAGAAAACAAAGGCTTATGTGGAAACACTTTTGCAGTATTTGAAGATATTGTACTTTTAGCTCCGGACTTCATTTTATCATTTTATTTTAATGTTCTATGATGCAGATAGCTGCTTTCTCACATGCTTCTATCTTTTTTTCCACTCAGAGTCATCTTTTTGGCACGAGTGGCAGTGGGTAATGGAATGGAGTTGGAGAATTGATTAGGCTCAACTTACCTAAGTTCACTTTTTTTACCACCCTTTCATTTTCTACATCCAATGCAGGAACATGCAGTGTGTGGTATTACATGATTACAATAGCATAGGAGACAACTGAGGTTTCTGGGCCGTCAGTGCCTTATGATACTTCTAAGTCTGTAGTGTCATATTAATTATACTTTATTTCTTTTTATTGTACTCTTTTTTTCAGAGAGGCATGCACCTTTTTTCAGTGACCTTTGATTTGTGGATAGTTTGAAAAGGTTCTGCAGACCTCAAGAGTAAATCCTTGTTTAGAGTGTACAGCAGATGGTGCTAACCTCTGGTGCGGGTACTCCTGATGGAAGCATGCTCAGAAGGATGCTGTTTGAGGAGTTACGGTGCTCATTAGGTGATGATTTTGAGACATAAAGAGTAGTGATAGAATGATGCCCATGAAAATTTCCCCACCCATGCACATATATCCACAGAGCGGGAAAGTATTCACCACCAGTATGCTGCTGTTACTCTGGACTATGTATTTGTAAATACGTGGATCCAAGTATTGAGTAAGTCTTGGCCTTGTGTTTGCTCCCATACCAAGCCGCCTCACATGAGACCTCAGCAAAGTTTCCAAGACAATGGACAGATCATTTCTTGAAAGGGGCTGTGGGGACAGGTGGGTCCTGGCCTGCTTCTTCATCTTGCAATGTTACTCAAACACCAATCCACTGCTGGATCAAAGGTTTCTGCATGAGAGTAGAAGCCATCCTATAATGACCCACTTGTTTGAAACTATATTAAAGATGTCAGGAAAAGTGTTCACATTGGCACTGGCCCTTCTTAACTGTGCTGTATCCAATTAGACATAGACATAACATAACCTTGAACGTTATCCTAAGTCTATCATTGAGTCTCACCTTTGCACTAATTCTAAACCTACACTCAAACCTATCCAAGACAGTTATCTGGACCTGATCCCTTACATTATTATACAAATTGCAAACAAATATTTTTTCTGAATATTTTCCCTACATTCTATAGAATTGTTGGACCTAACATCCTTGGTGTGGTTTCACCCAGATTTTCGCCTTACATCGTCCTGTTTTTGCTAACTTCGTTTTTGCTAGTTTTAGGACTCTGTGCACTTTACCACCGCTAATCGTTGCTAAAGTGCTTGTGCTCTCTCCTTTAAACATGGTAACATTGGCTTACACCCAAATGGCCCATTTAAGTTAGTGTAAGTCTCTAGAAAATTGGTACCAAATGTACCCAGGGCTTGTAGATTAAATGCTACTAGTGGGCCTGCAGCACTGATTGTGCCACCCTTTTAAGTAGTCTTTTAAGCATGTCTCAGGCCTGCCACTACAGCCTGTAGTGCGGTTTGAAACTGTCATTTCAACCTGGTAAAAGAAATCTTTTGTCAGGCCTAAACCTTTCATTTTGATACGTTTAGGTCATCCCTGAGGTAGGCCCTGAAAGCTCATGGGGCAGGGTGCCTAATATTTGAAAAGTGGAACATATTGGTTTACATGTTACATGTTCTGGCAGGGAAAAACTCCTAAACTCAAATTTTCACTGCCAGTCTTACAGGCTCTCCCATAGCTGACCATTTGATTACCTTATTACACTTAACAAGTGATAACTTCAGATTGGGATCAGATAGAGAAATGCTATTTTCACTCTGTAAGAAAGTCATCCTTTTTGCTCAGATCACTTCCATTTTTTGACTGTTGCCGATGGTTACTGACTCTGAAAATGCCACGGGCTTTGCTAACCAGGCTAGGGCCAGTGCTTTGTCCTCTAAAGGTATATGGTAATAGGTATTAATTTAATTGGCCAATACGACCGAACTGTAAGTCCATAGTATATGATAGTGCATTAACATTTAGAGACCCCAGTAGACTTAATGCACTTAAGTGTGCACTGTTGTGGTGTTTGGTGTCATTTTAAAGCCAGGCCTGCCTTGCGGGCCGGTTTAAAAATAAAACTATGTCCAAATTCGGCTTTGGAATTAAAAGTACTTCCAAAGTCCAAAACTACCTTTTATTATATATACATCACCCCTAAGGTCTGCCCTAGGTGCCCCAAGTGTAGGGTTTGTTGTTATAAAATGCAGGGACAATATAAAATATGTTTTATATACACTGGTAGGGTAAAGCAGCAAAAATCATTTTTCTCTATTGTAGTGCTGATAGCCCCATAGACTAACATGGAGAAAACTTTAATAAACCTAATAAAGTCTATCTTTACTTGGGAGCTAGCCAGCAAATTTATTCAAAGTATCAAAATAATGGTTACAATAAATCCAACAACTTGCCAAGGTCGAAAGTAGTTTAAGAACTTCATAGCCTGAAGTTACCTAAAGCAGCCCTGTAGCAGCCTCTTTTGATTGGACAGCCTTTGACAGACTGAGCCAAACTGTTTCCTGAGTAGGTGTAAAGAGGCCTGGGGCTGAAACAATACAGTCATTTTCTGGGAGAAGATTTGCTTCCTTGAGAAGCCAGGGAGAGGTGGGGGCCTGGAAATAAGCTGGAATTCAAAGGCGGGAGAACAGTTGTCAATGGACCCAGGACAGCCCCCACTTCCTGGATCCCCAGCCAGATGGGAGCCCCCCTAATTATAGTGGGAGAGGGGCTGGAAGGTGAGTTTAATGAGTTGTTAGCCACACCTCTGGATTGGGTTACACAGATACACACACCAAGGAGAGATTTTTTCCATTTTGATTTTTTGAGAACAGGGCATTCTGGGTCCAAAATAAGCCAAACTTCATATGAAGTGGTCATAGCAGAGGGAAGTAATGTTACCCCTATAGGCTGGGGTGTCCCACCCTCCTGCCAGCACAAAATGAAGGATAAATATGGAAGAGCTGCAGGAGCTCCTCAGAACACTGCCTGGAACAAAAGAAGGACTGTCCTGTTGGACCCTGGAACTGCACCACAGGAGGCTTGCACTCAAAAGTCTGTACTCTCAAGGCTCCACAAAGAAAGGACTGTGCCCGACTCAAAATAAAAGGAGTGGACTCCCTGATCAGCAATAGGTACAACACAGCTGGAAGAAGTCACCCAATAAGGCCAAAGGCAGATCACCCCAGCCTGGACTGTGCAGGTAAATAGTGGGAAATTGAGTCCTAGCCCCCAAGAGGCAATCCAGAGTCTCTGAACCCTTGCACTGAGCTAGTGGACAATGGCGGTCAGTGATCCTCAAAAGTGGATAGTCGTCAAGCCAGTGCCAAACCCAGTGGCAGGCACTATGATAAATCACAATGCCTTTGGGCTCACATTTCAAAGCTCTAAATCATGGCTCTTTAACATATTCTATAACGGGCCATGACTGAGAGCTCTGGAATTTAGGATGAAGGTAAAAATAAAATGAAAAACAAACTTACCTTTTTCGTCTTGATTGCAGTCAACTTGAATCCTCCTTGAGCCTCAGCCAGATCCCCTCTCCAGTCCCAAAGCTGCTTTCATGCTGCAGATGAGCAGCATGAGAGCAGCACCAGGATTGGCTGGAGCGGGCTGCCTCAATGTTCCAGCAGGGACAGGGGGCCTGTGCCTACTCTCCACCCAGAGAGGTTTACACTGCGCATGTCAGGCTGGCCGTCACATGACAGCCAGCCAAAGAGACATGTGCAGGGTAAACTGGTGGATTGAGAACCACTTCCCTGCTGCCAGTAAGCAGCAGTTCCACCCCCAAACACTGCTCGGGCTGGGAGCAGTGAAAAATAAAATGGTAATTCATTTTATTTTTCACTTTTGCTGCACTGACAGCAGGGGGGCGATGCTCGTCTTCCCTAATGGGGGTCCCGATCCCTAACAGGCAGCCCCACCCATGTCCGGCACCCTCACCCATTTCCTGGACCCTTGGCTGGCATCAGAGAGTACTCCTATTGATGAAAAGGTGAAGATACAGAAGTTGTGAGCTCCTCGTGACCTCAAGATGACCCCTTCACATCGAGAGACAGCCCGAGTAGAGCGCCAGTGAGCTTCCAGTACGACCTGATCTTCACACTGACAGCGACTGCCCATGTCAACCATCCAATTGAATTTCCAGCGACCACCAGCTCTTCGTGTTACAGCATCAACATTGACGATGCCCGATCGGCTCCTCAAGTTGACACCCTTCATGCAGCAAATGAGAAAGTAACTCTTTAGTGGGACTAACCTGGTCCTTGTATCCGACCCGCGCTTCATTGCGTTCAGCCTGAAATTGTGACTTTCCCCAAAGCCTCCAAAACAGATAACCACAAGTGATGCTTTATGCTTTTTGACACTATTTTCACTTAAAGCTTTCTAAACACATATCTCTAGTTCTACTGATTGGATTTTTGTTGTTTTTGTGTCGGTTTATATATTAAGTTTTCCTCTATTTTCCTAAATTGATTTGGGATTTTTCTTGTGTTTTATCTTACGTCATTACTGTTTGAAGGCTGCATAAATACTTCACACATTGCCTCTAAGTTAAGCCTGACTGCTTTGTGCCAAGCTACCAGAAGGTATAAGCACAGGTTAATTTAGTAACTTTATGTGTTTTACCCTTACAGTTCTCTGTTATGTTTGTGATGACTGTTATGATTAAAAGGAGCTCACACTTCAGTTGCTCGTATAGTCAGAGGACAGAGTAGTAATCTTGAATGGTTTACCTAATGTTTGATGTTTTTGTTCCAGCAAATCCTTCAAGACAGCATCCTCATACAATATGTTCTTTATTTCTCCAGCAAATAAACATATGCATTTTGTGCTATAATTTAATGACTTACTATAAAGCTATGGCAGAGAGGAACAAAGAGATAAGCCAGCTTTGTGCTGTTCCCATATGTATTATATAGGGTTCTAATATGAATGTATCTGAGGTTGATTCTCACTGTTTGGGTTGTTACAAAGTGGTAAGTCATTCTCAACTAAATTAAGGGCATGTGAAATTGAGGTATATGTTTCACAAAATTAAAAAGGAAATGTGGACAATTATGCTAAATTATGTATAAACTACACAAAAGGCACATTGGAGTATCCTGAGTGATAACTGAACATGAAGGCATACCCTGTGTTCAAAAGTCCTTTTTGACAATGGCAAGAGGACTGGTTCATTAAGAAAATGTCTCTTGTGACATATTTTCTGCTCAAACTTGTCTACCATAAAATAATTTCTTCTCGGACAGGTCCTCTGCAGTAAAAAGTTGTTCAACATTTCATCTGCCATTATTGCAGACATTTTGCCAGATTTGTTTAACTCATAGGTGTACAAATAACCAGAGGTGGGCGTAACTTCATGTAGGGTAATAACCAGCAGAATTACCTAAGAAGAGTAATTCTGTGTTTAGAGCTATTTCTTAGCACAAAACACCCCCTTGCATCCAAAAATAACATGATGAGGCATTTTGTACCAAAGAAATAGTGCTGAATGTAACAGAACACATAGAGGGGCCGATTCCGATCTCGGCCGGTAGGGCTCCGAATCGGATTCGGCTTTACCGGATCCGATTCGGAGCCCTGTTTCCCGACCGAACCGTACGCGGGTCCGGCCGAGCGAGTACGATGCGAAATCGCCGACCGACTCGTCCGGGCGTCTTGACCGCTCCGACCGACTCGCTCCCGGCTCGAACCGCTCCGACCGACTCGCTCGGACTCGACTCGCACCGCGCAATGGAGACGTTTCCCGGCCGGGTAAGTACGATGCGCGCCGCGAGCAGTCCGACCGAGCCGCGCACTCCGGCTCGTAAGAGCTGTCGGAGCCGTACTTTGGGGGTCCGTGTCGGACCCCCTGTACGTGTAGCCGCGTGAGTCGCACACAGGGGGACCCATGGGTCCCCCTACCTGTGCGTGTACGGCGCGAATCGCTTCGCCGCGTACCCGCTGTAGGGGGCGCCCTTGTCCGACTCGCACCCATTGAGGCAATGGGAGCCCGCGTACGCGTTGTACGACCGGCTCCCATTGACTTCAATGGGAGTCCGACCGACTCGAGTCCGATAACATACGGACGCATCGTACTCGTTCGGTCGGACTGCACGAGTCCGATTCGGTCGGAAATCTCTCCGGGTCCGGCTCGGTCGGAGAAATTTCCGGCCCGAATCGGAATCGACCCCAGAGTGTGTGATTGGTCACTCACGCTTCCTAAGTGAGCTCCCGGGGAAGGATTTTTCTCCAATTTACTCCTGGCTCTTTGTGCTATTTTCTCAGCACAAAATAAACCCTCATGTCCAAAATGGACACGAGGATGCCTTTTTGCACTAAGAAATAGCGCTAAATGCAGCAGAACACAAATATGAGCGGCCGCTCAAGCTCACACCTGCTAAATGTGCTCTCGCAGTAGGGTTTTCCCCATATATTATGCAAGCAGCATACTTATCAGTAATTCTGTGTCAAACAGTGACACGGAATTACCAAAATCACTCCAATTACTCTGGCATAATTGAAATATCCGCCCAGACCTACAAATTGCATAAGAGTAAATAAACATTTCACCCAGGCCAAAACAAAACTGAGCCAGATCTATCCTTATTGCTAATGTATTCGAGCCATAACAGACACAAGTTTTCTTTATCAGAACAAAGGTTAGCTTTAAGGTCTTTAAGTATCTAAATTGTCATTATATGCACATTAGTGTTCTCAGTCTGCTTATTGGTATGAATCTAACCTTTGAAAAAGGAATAATTCTTGTTCAATGTGTTTATAGTTCTATCACAGTCCACAGCCTAAGTCTTCTTCTTTGGGCCATTCAGGAACAATTCATTGGAAGTTACCACTGCTTGGCCATTGCACAAATAATCAGCTACTGCTGTTAACACCCTGCAGTTTCCGATTACTTTGTTTTTAAAGACACTCGAATATCATCTTTTGAAACATTGTTGTCCAACATTTATTTTCTTAGTAACAAAGTCAAATAGAGTAATCTTAGGCAACATAGCATATTTCTCTTTTGGTAGTCATTTCTTATGAGATGTACAGATTTTTATTAAAGTCTGGCAATTGTTTTCTGATTTCATCTAGTTTATTTTGAAGATAATTTTTGCACATTCTGGCATTGAAAGTTCTTCTGATGTTTTCTCTAATTCAGGAAAGGCACTCACATTCTTTCTGTTGTCCTTTGTATTTCTATTTTTACTGGTAAAGTTTGGGCAGTGAAAATGCTACAGCAGAAAAGATGTTTCTGATGCTGTATTTGTTACTTACAGCCCTGCCATGCCAAGCAATGTCTTTCTGTCCAACCTAAGGTACCCTTGAGATATAAAGACCTCCAAAAGTTGGTTAAAGTTCTCCACACCTCGATCTTTATCACAAAGTGGGAAACACTTAACCACAGTGGTTGGTGTCTTGGCCCTTTAATCTCAGTTGACTTCCCTGTACTGCGGCAAGAACAAATTGGTAAAACAAATCTTAATGGCTCATAATGCAAGAATGAATAAGAAGAGCGGAAGGTACAATAGCATCCATAATTGGTCGTTTACACAATAAAATTAGAAGAAGCTCCACCTGCTTCCTTTCTGTATTTTACTATTCAAAGTCATTAGGATTTCAAAGTGGTAGGTCCTCTTGGGGAAGCAATTTATGATCATCTTCATGGCATGAGTCTAACTCCATTCAGAATGTATTGAGAGATGTGAACATAATGGACTTTCTAAGATTGGCCTTCAACTTCAACGCTAAAGTATCATTAACATTGTACTTATTTTCCTATATTTCCATCTAGTTTTTGTGTTAAATATTTTCTCAGCAAATTAAAATTTGTATTTTCTTATTTTACTGTCATTTTCTTTTTGTAATCCTGAATATTTACTATGTACGCATTAAAGAGAAAAACTATAGTAATAGGTCTACTTACATGAATTAATTATTTAGTAATGAGTTAATTAATTGGGATCATTTATTAGACAAATCAATTGGATCTACAGAGGTGCTGACCAATTGATATAAATAATTATGATGATTACATTTTGTGAAAAAGTTGAAATACATCGGTCTTGA
This sequence comes from Calotriton arnoldi, assembly GCA_963921515.1. Classification (NCBI taxonomy): domain Eukaryota; kingdom Metazoa; phylum Chordata; class Amphibia; order Caudata; family Salamandridae; genus Calotriton; species Calotriton arnoldi. The sequence goes on along the minus strand of CAWUFW010005124.1, from coordinate 441,491 downwards.
TTTATTATATAATTAAAGTTAACTATTTTTAACTGCTATATATATTTGTAACTAGGTGATTTATCATTGATTGATATTTGTATGAAAATCTATGTTCTGTTTGTTTGTCTTGTATTTTTGTTGTCTACGCCCATATTTGATTTTAAAATAATGCAATCATATAGATAGCACGAAGAGGAAGATAGATAGTTTATTATACATAATTAATTAAAATCATTGCATACAAAACACATCATAAATATGGCTAATAAAAAGGAATGTGCAAACCAAAGTCACGGCTCAAAACTATACATTAGGATTGGTTCTGTTAATACTCAGCCTTTAATAAGAATTTATTAAAACAACAGTTTAAAATCGTATCAGTTGAGTTTAAAAATGCAAGGATTGCTGGTCGACAGGAACTGATGTCTGTCTGGTTGACGGCCGTCCTCAAAAGTTATTTTCTCTCCTGCAAAAGTCGCAGAGTTGAGTCGCTTTTCGTAGCCAAGGTGGAATGTGCAGTAGTAAAGGTAAGCATCCAAGATGGATATTAATGAACTTGCATTTTGTAATCGCCAGATAACCAGTCTCGAGGTAAGCCTGTGGCTTTACAATCTAGTAGTTGTTTAGAAACATCCAGGCATAGAACCTTTTAGATAGTATCTCCTTGTCCAGAGATAACAAAGGCTTCTTCATGGCACATTTAACAGATCTTCTGAGGGTGGAGTACATGATGTTATTGACTATCATGGACCATAGAGCAGTACTGATTTATTTGACAGGCGCTCTACATTCCAATGTTCTAATTAAGCTTATAGCACCATTTAATGTAGGCACCCTGTCTTGCAATCACTTGTTTTGCTAACCCAAATTACAAGTGTATCTGTGCTGGCGATGCATTTGCCGGTAAATTAAAGATGTATCTATATACATTGGATATAGTTGTGTCCAGTAATGCTGAGTCACCACCTCCTAGAGCCTTGCAGCATTAGGTTAGAGTGGGCAGGGTAGGACTTTTGCAGAAACCACCTTTAGGAAGGGAGCTAGATGTGGACCTTTCATGGAGCTGTTCAAGGTGCAGAAGGCATGAATCAGAGTGTTACCTTTTGAGAAATGTGGGATTTTTGAACCTAAAGAGAGCCTTTTGCATCAATTAGGACTCCAAGGTATTTGTACTCGCCCACCACCCCCAGACGCTGGCCCTGTATGTACCAATTGTGGTTCCCCTCTGATTAGCTTAATAACTACCCACCCTTGGATTTCTTCCAATGAATGACCATTCCATTAGCTGTGGAATAAAGATTTAATGCATTAAGTGGGCACTGGAGGCCAATTTTGGTTTGTTAAGGTGAAGGTTGCCAAGTTGATGTGGATGAGAGTTGCCCAAGTCTAGGGCTGCTGTCATAACAGCTAAAGATAGATTAAAAAGCTGGGGTGCCAAGACACATCCCTGCTTTAGACCCTAGTGTGTGGCTATCCTTCTTGAATGATGTGTGCCATCGCCTATCTTAATAAGGAGGCAATTGTTTGTATATCGCAATTGTATTGCCCATGAACGGTACAGTGGAATCCCAAGATTGGATAGTTTAGTCCAGAGAAGTTGCGCTGTACAAAGTGAAATGCTGCTTTACAGTCAATAAAACACTGGTATGGTGGTTGACACTTTGTTGCCATTTGATCAATGATTAGAGCCAGTGCCATGATGTTAGTGGAGGTCCCAGTTCCAAGGATAAATCCAGTTTGATTAAGTGGAATAATGCTTTGGTCAAGGACCCAGTTTGTTAACTCCTTAAGAAGGAATGAGGCAAAATATTTGGCTTAATTGTCTAGCAGTGCGATTGGGTGGTAGTTACCTGGCTGTGTTCTGTCACCCCTTTTGAAAATCAGGTTGACAATGGACCCTCTTCAGGAGTGTGGGATTGTCTTGGACTGTAGAATGTAGTTGAAGACTTCAGTCAATTTCTCTGCCCATTATGCTGGGTTGGTCTGAGGTATCCCATTCGGAGAAGGTGCTCCGTCTGGGTGGCCCTTCCAAATATTTTTTTCAATTTATGGGGGGCATAGAATAGGTGCACCATTATTGACAGTGCAATCAGAGGTGTCTTTTGAAGAGGAGCGCAGAGGTGTCAGTTTTTTGTTATTGCATTTTTTGCCTTTACTACCAACATCATTTGTTCCAGGTTCTTAAAGTTCTATCGGGCACAAATTGGAGTCCAAAGTTGGGTTTCCTTCTGCATATCCGATAGGAGTGTTGAAGTGATGATAAAGGTAGCATGAAGAGGAGGAAGACAGCCTCCATATACCCTGTGTTGGCTAAAGAAATAGAAATTGTTTTGTTGATTCTATTGGATGTCACTCTTTATCAGAAAAAAAGTAAATTAAGATTCCAAATGTTTTATCTACTGTAAAATGGTTGTAACTTGTACTTTGAAGACTTAACTAAACATTGAGAATTACATTTTTGAAAATATTATGCGATGAGGTTTAGTATTGGAAATTTAAACAGATTTATAAGAATGTTAATGTCAAATTGACTCTTGCTCTCCACCAACTGAAGTACTGTGTGTTACTATACCATAGTAAATTGTGTGTAAATTAGGGTTACCTGGTTGTTGCTGTGCAGGGCCACTAAGAGTATTCCTATCATATAACTAATAACACACACGGGTTTTCAATATGCTTCAGGAGCTTTTTCTATTGAGAAGGCTAATTTGTGGTTAAATGCTCCTTTCCAGCAAACCTCCTTAGGAAAATCCCACAAAGTTCGTTCACATTTTATTTTTAATATGTATAAAAAACTAGCTCAATCATTGAAAGTAGGTTTTTGCTAAATATAAAAATAAAGTCACTTCGTAGGTATGTGAATTTGCTGCCTGGAATCCTGACAGCAGTGAACCACTTCTGCTGCCACCCTCCAGTGGCAGTAATTCGAATCCTGATGAGAAACTAAAAGGTCTTCATGCTGGAGAGCAATAGAGGGAGAGTTCATGGCTGGAAGGCTAAGCTGCTGCCTTGCTTTTGACATGGTTATGCTAATCAGGGCCTAGTGTGAGAGGAGCCTTTAAGCTCAGCTCCCATTTGGAGGGAATCCTGTTTCCAGAAGCGTCTGAGAAGGTTTGCCTGGAGATTTGGAGCTCTCTCGTCTTTCTAGCAGCGATTCTATCATTTTAAACAACAAAGGCCTGAGGTACAGATTGTTGGAAGACAAACAAGAACTGCTTTGGAAATGGGGTGGAGGGCAGTGGAAAAATGATAGGATTGAATCCGGAGTTTGTCAAATTACTAGTAGTGTGCATGGTAAAAATGGGATCAAATCACCAGCTCATCAGAAAACAGCTGGAATTTGAAAAAGACGTAAAGAATCAGAACAAGACATATGTCTGCTTCCCGCCTGGTGGAGGACTGGGGCCTTACCCTACTTCTCTAAGTTTCCAAGGCTCAGGAATTTCTCTCAGTGGTCATGAAACCTGCAACCCTGTTAGACAAAGAGAACTGAGAGACTGCATTAAGGCTCCTGGAAAAAGTTGCATACTTGCAGTCTTTGCTGTCTTGTCCCATTTGAAGTTCTCCCAGTGAAGTTCAAAGCTACTGTGGAACTGTAAAGGCGAATCCGCTGGATTGGCCACACCTCATCTCCGATAGCAACCTACCTTACCTTGCTGGAGGAGTTAATGAACAAATCAATTTCATATTTGTGAAGGTCAAAATCTTGACAGATTGGAGCCACTAAGATTCACATAACTCCGTTACGGTAAGCCTGTCATTGCACTTTTTCACAGTCAACTGGGCAATTATTATGTATTGGGGCTTTAATTTTCTTGGATCTTTTTGTACTAAAAACTTTACCAATTCATATCTGCAGTTTCCTTAATCTGATTGTAACTAATTTTGTGTAATTTTGGTATTAAATATTTTATCTGTTCACGAAATTGCTTTGGGAATTTAATTAATTGCTTTTGTGCCCTTAATATTGATTTGTTGTTTTAATAATTAACACAAGTTTCTCTCACGAAGCGCCTGCTTCTTCAGATCATAAGTGCCAGTGGTTGGGCTGAGGTTTCTTAAATGAAATTGTGTTTTGAGCTAACAAGATATTGTATTATGAGGTTCTTGGGGATCCTTCCATTTTAATAATCCAAAATCTCAAACCCCTTATGCTTGGTGGGAGTATAGAAGAATTGATTGCTTCATGGTAAAAAACTGTTTTCACAATGTATAAAGAGCATACAAATATGCAATTGTACATTGAGACTGCATTATTGTATGCCACATTTTACCCTGCGTACAATTCCACATTGGGGAGCAGCAATGACAAACAATTCCATGGCATTACCATTAATAAGCCTGGAAAGATGTGACCAAGGCAGTGTCCCAGACATACTGCTTGTATACACAGAAAGCTCTTAAATTTGAACCTGAACATGACACTAGTTTTACAACTGCAGATTTATGGTTTCCTTTTGTGCATCAGGCCCATGGGCGTCGTGAAATAATACTCAATCTCTTGCTAAGAATTCGTAAACATCAGCCAGTTTGCACGTTTTAAGCAACCAGAAAATAACAAACTCTCAGGATGTCTAGATCTAGATACACATTTGTAGGCTTGCAGGAATTCTGTATTAATGCTTTGTGCAGACATTTGTGCATTGCCTAAAAACAGCTCTTGGTGAGGCCATGGCCTAAGTGGTTTCATGATAATAGTACTAAATGACTGGAAATCTATCTTTACCTGCCTTGGTAACTATTTCCCTAAACTTATCACTAACAATGGCACAGAGCTGAATGTTCCACTATCATTCTTTATTTGTGAAAGGTAGGTTTTCCATATCTGACAATTACTTTTTTCGGTTTTTCTGTCGCAGGTAATTATACCCTTATGTAGTCCCACTTGCCTCTGTGCATCGTTTTTCTTTCTATCTGAGCATTCCAGATCATATATGACTGTCACTTGACATATGACACTATCACGTGGCACGTTATAATTCTGCTAGGTCTGGATTGAACTTTAAATCTTTCACTACATTGTTCAGGATAATTTTGCTCATAGGTTTCTTGCAGTGGCTGGCTTTCGCTTGCTATTGCTGCTTTTTGAATTTTGAACGAGTGGACAGATAAGCTCTGAAAAGGTATATTCCATGGGTGTTGGAGGCACAACTGACCAGGTTTAATTCACGCTATTAAATTTGCAAAGCTTCTCAAATATTTCAAATTTTCTAACAAATGGAAGGCCTGATTTCCCAAAAACAACTGGATTTGAAGACATTCATGCTCCGGAAAAACGAGTTCCCACTATTTTCAAGAAGATCCTGTTCATCAAGAAAGGGCAAAAGGTAACACCTTCAATTTACTTATATTTGTGGGGTATATGATTATTATAATACTTGTGAACAGGGTTGTTTCAAACTTTTGAGCAGGTGCATGCTAGAGAATGCTAGATATATGCAGTGGCGGCTGCAGAAGTTTGCAAGTGGGAGGGCTGGGCTTAGCGGGGCGGGTTGAGGTGGGCCGTTAGGGGTTCACGTTAGGAGCCTCAGCATTTTTTGAAGCTATCTCTATACTCGAGGGCACAAGGTTAATAAACGCAAAATAATTACTAATTCAGCTCTCTCGTAATTTAAACCACTGATGTGCAAGTTGCACATATGCTGCAGCAACGTCCTCCATGCACCCCAAAGACCCTACGATCAGCCCAGCTCTCCTACGCCGTGGTCCCCCGCACCAGAAAGACCAGATCTCCTTCCTCACGGCCAGAGCCTGGAACGACCTTCCGCTCCACCTCAGACAGACAACATCGTTCCCCATCTTCGCAAGAAACCTCAAAACCTGACTCTTCGACAGACCCCCTCCTTGATGGACTGGAACCTGCGAACCCCCCCCCCCCAGCGCCTTGAGACCCCTACGGGTGAGTAGTCACGCTTAACAAACACCTGATTGATTTTGATTGATTACTTTGACCCACTAGCACTTAACAAAATATTGCCTGAAAACTGCACCAGGCTGCCACACCCCTGGGGTAACCCAACACTCTCACCTGTCTTGACCAAGCACCATTCTGCCCCTCAGTCCCTCGCACTATCCCTTGACTGCACGCACATGCAACTATCAGGGCCCATTGCAAACCTTCAGTGCCAAGTTGCACTGACGGTTTGCGATGGGCCTTGACAGTCTCTGGGTGTTATAAATGCAAGGTGCTGTTCAGCTCCCTCTTTCTGATTCGCATGCACTTCACATAACAACTGTAGGAAAATGCGTAAAAGGGTAAAACCAAAGCCTTAACATAAAGAAATACAAATAGATACCCGCTTACTGGCTAATTTGTACAAAAGCGAAACAAGAAAACCTCGGTAAATCGCGGCTTCCTCGCTTAATAATTACATGATCTTAGGCAGATATTTTATTTCACCAACACTCCTTTTTCGTCATTTAGACTGTAATATTGCTTTATAATAATCTGTGTCACGTATAGGGTTTACGCAACTGTTTCGCCCAGCGGCAGCCCCCCATTAAGTCAGAGGAGGGTGGTCCCTCCTGCTGCCAGTGTAGCAAAAGTGAAAATAAAACAGTAATAAAATGAATTACCATTTTTTTTTCACTGCTCCAAGCCCGAGCAGTTTTTGGGGACAGGGCATTGCTGCTGACTAGCAGCAGGGGGAGTGGTGCTCACTCTACTAGTTTACACTGCACAAGTCACTTTGGCCGGCTGTGTTGCGACCTCTCCACCTAGCTGTCTCAGACAGCTGGATTGAGCACAGGCACAGGCCTCCTGTGCCTGCTGGAGCATCGAGGCAGTCCGCTCTAGCCAATCCTGGCTCATCTGCAGCATGAGAGCAACATCAGGATTTGCAGAAGGGGGTTGCCTGAGGCTTCTTGAGGTGCCTGCCGTCGTGCTGACGCCAGAAGAAAGAAGAAAGGAGAGTGAAACATGGGTAAGTACGTAATTTTTTTTGTTAACTATGTTTTTGCCCCCCACTGGGTTCGTCTCTTGGTCCCACCCTGCCGACGACCCTCCAGTTTTGAGGGTCACCGTCAGCCACTGGTTATGCCTCAAAATTCCCTGATGGTTCATGTTAATACCTATCACTTTTAATAAGTATTTCTCACTGCAGCCACCGTGGAGGCTGTACTTTTGGCTGTTGCAGCAGGTACCGGAGGGTGGCCGCACTGTCACCCTCTTGGAAAGCTGACTGTCCTTGAGGCAGCTGTCAAACTGTCTTCAAGCAGTTTGTCTCTCTGCTACCTGCTTACTGATAGGATAGCTCAGGGGGTTGAAGCCCATGCCCTTTGTCATAAAGTCGACAGTTGTCAGGTTCGAACTCCGGTACGCTAGGTCGTGTGTTATTCTGAATAGTACACTGCAGTCACTTTTTTTGTGGAGGAGAGACACAGGAGATTATTTAAGGACCTATCCCATAGCTTGAACAAAGAAGCATGTGCAAACAGCAAATACTCTATACTTTGGGCCCGCCCAGGGGCAGCAGGCAGTTTTAGTGAATAGGAGCATCACTGCAAAAACAAGCACCATGAGTGGCATTGTGCAGCAGGCTGCAGCCCTGGCTCCCAGCAAGACAAATAAATTGTGCGCATGTGTTTTTTCTAAAAAAGAAACATTTACCGTTAACATTTTGCGTCCTTTTTGACATGTCATGGGGGGGGTGAAAGAAAAGGGGGCCATGCCCCGATGCTCTCTACAAGAAACCGTCGCTAGATGATAGCTCAATTTAAGAAGTGTTTACTTTATGTTCCTTCTACCTAGCACAGCCTTGTATCTTTTCCAAGCTCAAACAGTGCTGCAGAGTGCAAAGCATAGTTAAGCAAGTGGACATGCAGGTCAACACCTAGTATGCACAGGTTGCGTTGAGGACAGAATAAGCATTATTAATGTTGGTCCCATGTGCAGAGGCAGACTGTCACCACGCTGTAGTGCTAGGTGGTACCATGTACACTGTGACAAGCTACAATTCGACTCCCCAACAACTAAGTCATCCACTGGCACATTGCATTCATTGGTCATGGCATCTGATCCCTAAGTGGGCCAAAAAGAAAACAGTAAAAACAATTTTTTTTAAATGTACTTACCCACGCTTACTCGTACTCTGCTCCCTGTTTCTTCTGGAATGCAGTCAGCGGAAGCCCTGCTGGAACCTCAGCCAACTCCGATCTACGAATCTGGACACTGCTCTCATGCTGTTGATAATGTTGGCTGCATGAGAGAGGTGCTAGTATTGGTTGGAGTGCGCTGCCTTGACACTTCATCAGGTACTGGGGGCCTGGGCCTGCTCTCCACCCAGTTGTCTAAGACAGCTGAGTGGAGAGGTTTTAAATGTGCATGTCAGGCTGGCCGTTGCAAAACAGCTGGCCAAAGTGAGATGATGCGCAGTTTATAATGGAGCAGCCAGCAACACTGCTGCCAATCAGAAGCTATGGCTGCGCCCAGCGCTGCCACTCGGCTCGGCTGAAATAAAATAGTAATTAAATCTCTTCATTACCGTTTTATTTTTCATGCTTGCTGCATTGTCAGCGGGGGGAGGTGAGGCTCCTTCGCCCTAAGGGAGGGACTGCCGCAGGAGCTATGAGTATAAATCTTACTCAAACATGCGCCCTACCTTCTTGTCTGCTGCTATGCATGAAGAGGTCAGTCCTGTCTCTTTCGTGCTTGTCATTTTTAGCTGTGCCTGATCCATGTCTGCATATTCCTTACTGGTGCAGTATTCCTTACTGGTGTTTGATTATTTTCCTATTCCTGATTCCATATGTGTTTCATTCCAAATGGGGTTGATTTGTCCCCATCGTTTGTTTCGTATCCTTCTTTATTTTCCTTACAGTTGTGCCCGGATTTGTGGTGTGCCTTCCCTTCTGATATCTGAAGCATAGCTATACCTTATTTAAATGCTGCAGTTTCTGCCCTAGGAACAACTTCCAAATGTTCAGGCACAACCATCGTATGCCCAAGTATAGACTTTTAAGAGCACTTTCCTTATTTAAAGGCCGGTGCTGGTGTCGGATTTTCCTTTCAAAACCAGTTTGCACACAGGGTACAAAAGGTTTCTGTGTTCCACGCCTAATAATTGAGTGAGTATTGTTTCCTTTCTAGAGACATAATTAGTTTAATCACTAAATTATGTAGCGTGTGTTTAGAGCTGAAATATTCTTATATTTAGGATAGTTTGGTTTTACATAGAATAAATATATTTACCACCTCGATAGGACACTATAAATTGAATGGCCTGTATTGGACTTAGTAAAGACAGATCTTCCAATTCCACCAACTCTATGGTCCTTTGATTATAAACATCGGATGAGTGAGGCAGCAGTCATTCAAATTGATGACCTATCACACAAGCTACGCATTTCTACCATACAAGGTACATGGGAAATATGACTTGGTAATAGGGAGGGCATTTATTTTCTGACTACAAAGCATCATATTCTAAAACATATACAGTTTGGGTGGATTGGTTTTGCATGGATAGAGTTACATTTGTGTTTGAGAGATAAAAGTGCATGACTGCATGGAGATAGATATTATATTTGTCAAGAAGAATTTGGAACACATTTGAAACATTATGTCAAGTTCCCTCGAAGTGTAGAAGGTGGATTTGTTCCTCCCTGCATGACTTTTCCCCATAGTCTGTCTGGTTTAATGTCTATCAAAAGGCCAGAGAATAAGATGTTCATAATCTATAAGTGGATACATCTCTCATTTAAAAACATTCCATTCCTTTTCAGTGTTTGCATTGCGGGTGGGCGATAAATTCCGCTCAACCGACGGAGTTGGCAGAGTTTTGGCCACTCTGCATTATGTGTGGCGGACTTTATTCTTGCGCGAGCGAGATTTGGTGTTCCCTAGACTGATTTTCGATTTTCCCCAACACGGATGGTTACGGGCGGTCACAACCATTCACGGTCAGAAAGCTGCCGCTTGAGTAGAAAATCCACTCGAGGGGCAGCAAGTTCAACTCAAGAAGCAGCGCCCTATGGCACAAAATGTGGTGCCGTTCACGCAGATTTCTCAGTGTGGAACGTGCCTAATTCTGCCCATTAAGTCCCGCCCACCCTTGGATGGCATCACTATATTGAGTCATGCAAGATGGTGCAATGATATTCAACACCTTAGCAGTACTCTTATCTATGAAGTGCCCTATCCTCACATGTGTACCACTCATCACATGCATGCTCTTGTTATTTCGATTGTGTACGTGTCCTTTGCCTAAGAAGTAATTCCAAACTTTAATGCCCTTGCTTTTGACATATCACTACAGATAACAAAGCTGTATGTACTTCACTCCTGACATTCAACAGCCCTGCCTTTAACTTATTAGTACACAAATTTCAGTCCCCTGCTTTTTACACATTAGTGTAGAGAACCAAGCTCCTTCAATACTCAGTCCTGACATTCAGGAGCTCCTGTTTTCCCAAATCAGAGTGGAGAATCAATATTGGCCAAGACACCTCTAAAGTTCAACATATGGTTCAGCCTCAAAAATTGACTATGCACTCAAGAAAGCCTGTGGAGCACTTAATGGTGTACAGTGACCTCCTTAAGGCCCCTGTTGTGCATGCGCATTGTGGGTGGAGGTTAACATATACTGCTGCCATATCAGTCATGACAGTTGGGACTGCATTATGTCCCGGACCTTTGATTCACAATAGATTGCTTGACTTAGAGTTAATTATCTAAATTAAAATGAGTAAGGATAACAACTCCAGAGTGCCCTGATGATTAAAGTGAGAGCTCAGGGTGTCCTGTCGAAATTAAGTGATGTTGACTTGTGTAAACCCTGAGGACATACTTCTCAGTCTACCTACGGGTCTGCATGCACAGGAATCCCTGAGATCAGGTTCACAGATGACTCCATGTACCAAGGAAACAATGGTCCAGTTCTGGGCTCTAACATTATTGTTATCTAGAAGTTCAGTACAATTGATTTAATTGATGGGACTCAAAGCTACAGCTACAAGAATGTATTAGGTTGCTAATTAATATCCATGATGGAGGTACTTTATCTTTGGAGACATTGATTTATCTGGTATCGTTAACCTGAGGGTGGCATGTGATCTGTGCTGGTGAAACCCTGAGGGCAGATTGATCTATTGCATAACTGCAGCATTCCTACACTGGATGAACCACCATTGTCCTACTGGGTTACATGATCTGCTTCCACATTCTTCAAGTTGTGCACTAAATAGTATGAAGTCTCCTGTACAGTAGTGAGTGGGCCCTAAAGTCTCACTTAAGGAAGATGCAAAACTGAAGATTGACTGGTTGACAAGATTCAGCAGATAGCCAGTCACACTGGATGGTCCCAAACATCAGTACCAGGGTTGGTCAACTGCATGTTTTCCTCACTGGCAACAAAATAGGAAGTTTCAAGAAGTCTCTGTACTACACTACAAACCAACAGTCAATAACCTATTTGCATCATCCCTGTAATAAGCCGGGGCAGTGTTCTTTATTCAATAGACAGAGATGCATACTAAAACAGCAGAAAGTAAAAAAAGGATGTGTTGAATCAGAAAAGACAGAAGAAATAAATTAAGCAAGCAATAAAGAACTGAAATCCAACCCTTGAAGTTCTCAGTGCTCCTCTTTCCACGGGCCCCTTTAGGGTCATGGAGTACAGGGAGGCGTGCAGACACTCTGCTGGGTGTGATCAGCCATGATGTAACTAAGGGCTTTGTAATTAGCTAACTGGGGTGCTTTGATCACTCATAGCAAAACAAAGAATCAAGGTCTCTTCATACATCTCAAACTCAGTGTCTGCAACTGAGCAGTTAGCAGCAATTACCAGCTGACAAACACTGTTTAAAGTAGCAGGCTGTAGAGTAAACTGTGCCTGGTCCACTTGGAACGTTACAATGGAACTATTATGCAGCATGGTTTTGTAAACCTTGTGACTAAGGAAATTGAAAATGTGAGAAAAGTAACATGGATGTATACAGAACAAAAATATCACTAGAACTATGTTACCTACATTTTTCCAAAAATCATCATATGCCCATGCCCCAGCTGATCCAGAAACCATTTATAGCTGGTCAACTAGGATTTCCAATCTAACTCTGTCTACTCTTTTGTCTACTCTATTAGTCCTGATTATATCTGAAGATAGTTAATCTTAGACATCCACTGTGTGTGTGTGTGGTAGTGTGTGTGTGTGTGTATTCTTATTTTATTATTGGGTGCAAAATCTCATTCATAAACATTTATGGCCTCTTTATTTCAGCCCTAAATGAACTGCCGACAAGTGCATTGCAGCCTGGCCAGGCTATTTAACACTTCCAAAAAATAAGGAAGCCGCAAAGGCCTCAATCTGCATTATTTATAGGCCATTATAAGACATGATGGCAAAGATAAGCCTGTGCGTCCCTTCTGGATATCCAATTGTCTTCTGTAGGCAGTTCATGGAGCTGGCAGAGGGAAAAAGACAACACCTCTGGTCTGTCCGGTGGCTGGCAGTGAAATCTTGGCTGCGCTAACACTGTAATATCCATATCAAGTCATTGCAGCTACTGGCAGTGGAACATGAAGAGATGCTTACAGGACATTGTCTTTGTCATGCCCCCTTCAGGGGGAAAACAGAGCAAACAGCACCGCAACTTGCTAGTTGGGGCAATTTGCCACAGGTGTCCTGGCGTCTGTCCTACTTTGGCTCTGGATACTGGACCATGTAAACTCTTTCCACACTTGAATCTCAGGGTAGCGTGGGTGAGCAGTCAAAATTGTTTCAGGGAGGAGAGGGTGCCAGAGAAAAGAATGCATTGTAACACCACAGAAGTGAATAATACACAGTTAGATAATGTTACGGCTACATGGTTAAACTGTCTCACCCACTGGCTCTTAATGCTCTCAGCAAAGCTGTACACCCTCTAATGTATATTCCTAACTCAATGAGTTGCCCCATGTTTGCTGCAACCACTCCCCAAGTTAAGTTTAGGCAACATTAGGCACAGGTGCAAGTTCACTAAACTATTTCTCGGCAACTTGTAGGACAGTTCGAGCAGTTCTTAGAGTAAGGAGTCTCACCGGTACGGAAAACATCGTACTGCAGGCTTATCTCTGTGTGCTACAGTCTTTCAGACTTTTGAGGCCGAGCTTTGTCTTAGCTGCTCAGCACAGGTGCAAGTACACTGGGGCTGGATGGTGCACGGGTCAACTTGCACAGCTGGCATCTTCCTTCCTTGCTGTTGCTTGATCATGACTGTGGTTTTGCTTCTCTCAATTGGACTGCTGAAAGTATCAGTGTGGCATTGTGGACTGGTGGATGCTCATTTTCAGCAACTGCGATCATTTGGTCAGAATGGCAAGTGCTGCCAGACGTGGCGGCTCATACAGGTAATGCTGTGTGGCAGTGAGGCGGGGCAGGGGCAGGGTGGGGAGGTAGTGGAGTCCAACATACAATGGCAAAGATCAAAGTAAATAAATAAATAAACCACTTACCTTGCGCTCACCGCATCGCGGAGTCGGCGATGCGGTGAGCGCAAGGTAAGTGGTTCTATTTATTTATTTATTTTCTTTCACCTTTGCCGTCGTATGTCGGACTCCACTACCCCCCCAGCCAGCCCTGCCCCACCCGCCCCACAGCCTTACCTCTGCGAGCCGCCACTGGCTGCTAGTGTGTTGCCCTTTTTACTCTAGGATTAATTAACATGAAATTTCCATGGGCTGTAACTGTCAGGAGCATCTGTAATGGAGTCACCTAAAGGTTTGGGCATTTTGACAATCTCAAAATATTACAAAAATTCAGGAGATTGAATTTGGACCTAATTCTTTTACGGACCTACTTTTCAGTAAACAGCAACAGGGACAGAAATAGGCCCAGGCACCAAAATAAACGTGGCCCCCATTATTGAAGCTGATAGCTAAAAGAACCGCCACATTTGCAAATCGGGAGAGTTTTGCATTTGTAAAGTCTGCTTTATAGGTGTGTTCAAGGAATTGGAGACTTCATGCAGTTGTGCTTGCTTCAGGCAATGTTTGTGGTAATATCGGGGAAATCAACAGTAAAAACAGGCCCTTCAGTCCATGAAATAGGACCACAAACTGCCAAGAAACCGGCCAACACATGTACCATTCAGACCAGCTCTTCTGACACTGCTAGATTGCCCTATATGCCAATCCAACCCAGTGTGAGGCACTGCCAGATTGCCCTTTATGCCAATCCCATCAAGTGTGACGCAAGAATTCTAACTCCATGGAAGCAGACGGGGAGGTCAGGCGGTGATTGGCCTAGCAGACGCTATTCAAGATGGAGCGTTTCTGACATCCCTAATAGCTGGCAATGTTGGAGTGTTCTGTTTCATTGGTTGCTAATTACATTCTTATAATTAAATGGAAATGTCACCTAAAAGCTCGAAGATGTGCCTTGAAATACAAAGCACATAGTGAGGCTCTCAAAAGCATCTCACACCTGCACCCCAAGTCTCTATGACAAGTACGTTAGAAGAGGGCAAATCTTGTTCAACCTTCACTGACTGACAGCTTGACAAGCACTTCTTCATGTTTCTATTTGTATGTCAACCAATATGCAAATAGTGGTTTCTATTTGTGGTGATTGCAGAAAAGTCACCGGAGTCCCACACTTCTATTAAAAAAAACTCACAAACATTTAATTTGATATGTAGGTAGACTAGCATTCTAGATATAGTACTTTGAATGAAAATATCAAACTATTGAACGCGTATTTAATTATCACTGTATAATAGATGTCAGGTGCTGATAATTGGAAAGGTACGCTGTAAACGTATTTCATTTTCACTGGAACACAGCATTTCATTTTAAAGTGGTCTTCTTTAGGGGGACTATTTATAAAGAAATTCTAAGCATTCAGACGTCAAATAATATTTTTCGATCACCTGTTTATTTTGTCACTTCAAAATCCAGCAACCAGTATAGTCTAACGTGAAAACAATTGAAATACTTTTTTAAATGCATGTTCTATATATAATATTTTCAATTTTCGGGTGTTTCTACAGCGCTGTTATCCAAAGTTATTCATCTATATGATGTAAAGCACAATGTTAAAGTGCTTAAAGGAGAAAATGTTGCTAAAAGGTGAAATTAACTGCATTTTAAGCACCCGGTTGTTAAGAAGAATTAGGGGCAATGAACATCAAATCTAAGGTCCTGAAGCGGATTTTGTAAAGATCCTGGTAAGCAGGGTATGGGTCTATAATTAATAAGATACGACTATTCTTTACAAACGTATAGGACTCTGCACTACCTTTTACCAATATCTGACGTTTCAGTATCTTACCTGTATTTGAAAATGCTTCTTGAAATGAGCAATCATTCGCAGTTACCTGTGCGCTTCTTGAGATACCAGAAAATTGTCTAGATAAGACCAGGTATGGCTTTAAATGAATGTGTGTGGGTTTTCCAGTTTCACAGGGTGTCTATTTTGACACATAACATATGTAGAGTAGCTATTCCCTTGCAGTGCTTAACACCAATTATCAATGACCATATCCTTTGTGCTTCAAACACTTCACACGCTGCAACTAGACCTACCCTAGGCAAAGCAATTTTTGGTTCCAGTCTCAACTACTGTGGTACCATCTTTGCAGGCAGGCCAAAGAAAATACTGGGATGACTTCAAAGCCGCCACAATACAACGGTCCAGCTGGTAGTTGGACTAAACCTCCTTCATCACTTTAGCTTATTTCCAGAAAATATGTTGGCTCCCAGCAAAAATGCAAATACAATTCCACACCTTAGTCACAATTTTTAGGATCTTTTACCTCGATAGGGCAGCTAATTTAAAGAACAGATTTCAATCTAATTTTCCTGGTAGGATTTTAAGACCCAGAATTTGGATCTGTTAGTGGTCCCCAGGGCCAAATAGATCACACTTTGTGGCTACTCACTTAGACTAGTTGGTGCAAACTGATGGAATAAACTGCCTGTAGACATTCAACAGGAAACCTAGTTTTAGGCAATTTAAAAGCAGATTTAAAACACAGTTGTTGTAGAATTCTTTTTTAAGGCTCAGTCCTGGTGACTCATCCGTGCCAGAGCTATAACGATGGGTTTAGTGTCCCACACATTTCAATTGGCTAAACTTGATAATCTCCATCTCTTGTCATTGTATTACCTTTAATATACTGGAAAGCAATCCTGGATTTTTCCTGCGATGGTGATAATGACCATATATGCTCATCTGATACCTCATATCCACAAAACTTTATTTTGTTCTGGACCCTTACAACAGTTTTTGTTTACCCAGGCTACATTCCAGAGACCAATATGAGGAGAGAATGAACAGCAATATTCTGACAAGTGGTCATTTGGAGAAGGGTTGCCATCTACATTTAACCTGAAACAAGCTTAGTTCCTTTTAGCATATCTGAGAACACTGAAGACAATGCAACCATTTTTTCCACCCCACCAAAATTCTGAGATGAAACTGCACCAACGGCTTATGAATGGGCATCAAGCCTGTGGTAAGGTTTTTTGTGATCATTACATCTTGACATTGACATTGTCACTCTTAATATCTTCAAAATTCCTCCAAACTGTCTCATTAGTCTCAAATGATTTCCCCTTACAACGCTGCCCTCAAAGACTCTATTTTCTCTACTGATAGTACTCAGTTAGGCCCATGAATGACCGCAATTCGTTTTTGCTAGTTGGTTTTGGTGTGAGCCTTATTGCTCTCAATAATTATGCTTTTGATCGCCCCACCAGTGGATGTGGATAGCATAAACATTCAAATGTAATCTCTATGAACTTGTCCTTGCATAATGTCATATCTGCCTTTCCCAACCTAATCTAAGACCTGTTTAAGAACTGTAGTATTCTCTGCCAATGCTTCTTCCAATACAAGCATTTCATCTTGGAAAAATATCGCACATATTTGATCATTGAAAAGTGTGACTTCATCAGCCCAAAGACATTGATAATGTAATCGCAAATGAGTGAACTGGAAAATGACCTTGAGGATAATAAAGTTTATTAATGCATCCTTATCTGATGTTATGCTCTTTTGATGTCTAATTAGAAAAATAAGTTTCAGCCTTCAGCAATACCACCACATTATTAATGTTAGATAGGGGAAAAATATCAATCAGGATGTTTTGAATAAGTTCCACACAGTTTCTTAACCTTCCATCCTCCTTTCTAGTGATAACCACAGAAGAGAGCTATTCAGAGTTTAATACCAGGTTGAACCTCCCTAAACATCTATTTTGACATGCCTTTAACCTCATTTCCAAATGGCACTTGTACTCTACTTAATGTGTGTTGTAGGGATACCATATACTCCTTCGTGAATATAATGTATCCTTTTCTTGAAACAGTTCATTGGCTCCCCTTAGAATCCTCCACAGATTGGTTTCTTTCATCACAACTTCATCCAGACGTCTGACAACATTGGTGGACCATTTCTAGCAATGCATACCATTCCTTTGGATTTGGATGGTGGTAATGCCCTACTTCATGGACTTCCAGACTCCAAACTGGCACCATTTAGGGGTATCTTGCACACTGCAGTACGCATCGTTGGGGACTGTAGAATTATGATCACATCACCCCTATCCTGATGGAACTCCATTGCTCCCCTTGCTGGCCCGCACCATCTTCAAAGCTAGCTGTATCATTTCCAAAGCCATCACAACTAACACCCCTAAATTTGACAATATCAGTTACATAGGAGAGGGAGCACATTGTCAGCATTTCATCAACAGTTCTCACAAGTGCTTTGTGGTAAATGCAGTTGCTTGTAACTATTAGTACTCACAAGTAAAAAGTGTTTGCCATCAGTAATAGCACAGCCAGTGCTGGATATCTCTGTAAATATTTGTTTCTTCATATTTGCCACTCATCAGAAAAGAGCAGTCTTTTAGTTTTGGGGTCCTTGATTTGCTGGTTATGGTTTTGGTGGTCAAGTATCTTTACAAACTTCAGGTTCATCTCCTGACTTGTCAGCCACAACTATCCAGAAGAAGCCAATTATATCTAGATAGTGGGAACACACTACCACCATATCAGCACCAGTTCCTTCAAATGCATTGTGGGCCATGAAGTTCATTATTTTTATTAGTACTCACAAGTACAATTTGTTTGCCATCAGTTTTACAGCAGACAGAGCAGGATATTTCTCAACACATGTATTCCTACTGATTTGACATTCATCAGCAGACAAAATGCTTTTATGTTTTGCATGCCTACTATGCTTCTTATAGTTTCTCAGGTCAGGTACTTCTGAAAGCTTCAAAGGCATCATGAGAGTCTTCAACAACAAATGTTCAGAAGAGATCAATCAGTTATTGTGGGTGGAAGCACACTGCCAACTTCTGTGGCTAATACGTTGCAAGTTGTGTAGCAAACTGATGTTTGTGAACACTAAGCATAGCACTTATAAGCAGGGTTAGCTCATGGAAGTAGTAAATAGCAACTAGGAGTAGCTTAGGATATTTAACTCTTCAGAATCCAATCTCGGTGTGTCACTTGAGCAAGGACTTAAATGGTTAACAATATATTTTTATAAGATGTTGCATGATTCATAGCGAAGCAATACTGAGGTTTACAGAGTTGCCCTATACCATGATCTTTCATAACCTAGATAAGATCTATCATGAAGTGAGAGGAGCTGAGATAGAATCCTAATCTTGTAAACATAGCTTTCAAGTGCTCATTTAATGATGAAGTTTCATAGATCACAAGCATGCAAGATGTATGTTCACTTGTTGAAAGCATTAATTTGACTTAAGACAGATTTGGGAACAAGCCCATCCAACCTTATAGAAAAAGAGAGAAAGTATGTATTGCACAAAGGACGACAGAGGGTGCGAAGCCACATTATGTGAAAAAGTACAGAGAGTGGCTATAAGCACCTCAAGAGCACAATTGCTCGCTTGTCAATATAAGACTGCCCAATGGGCATTTATGTGGAGATTAGCTGCTCTCCCCTTGTGCGACTCACCTTAGATGTACGGCAGAGTGTGTCTTCCCTTGCCAACACAGTGCAAAGCAAAATAACACAACATAATGGAAATGTAAAGGGCTGTTTGATAGCTTGTTTCGATGTTATAGATGCCTCTCTATTCCTCATGTTACATGGTATTATATTAAAAGCATGGTAAAACCTTCACCCCAGGGTTTGGCCTAGTTTTGCTTATTGAGCATGAGTTGCAAGATTGCACCATTGCCACAAAACATTGGTGTCCGGGCTCTGTTGCCGGGTTAGATTCGTTTCTTTGTAACTGGCATACCTGGACATAAACTTAGACTCCAGTCATTGAAAAGAGTTTGAACTAAGAAATTAAAAACAGCAAACTAGAAGGCTCCCAAATTTGAAAAGTATTTTCTGTGGTTAAATAACAACTTCCAAGAAACATAAGTGTCCAAAGATGTCCAGGTGGCTGCACTAATACTGGTGGTAAATAATGGTTACTTGTAAGTGCAATTATTTACAAAGAACTGCATGAGAAGCAATGCACATACAAGAATTGTTGCTAACATGCTGGCTGTGCGTTCCCAACCCTTTGAAATGGATTTAGCAATATGTTGGGCCCCTAGGCTACCTTTCTTTTCTCCCAATCATGGCGAACCACTGTATATTGTTCTATAATTTTTTCAGATTTTAAGATCAATAAAAGTATTCTCTCTCTCTCTCGAGCTTCAAATTGAAGCTGGTTAGAGATTATAATGAATGCAATTTAAATATCTTTTTAGGCATATGTGTGGACACTGTTAAGAAACACTGAAGGTTTCAGCAGATCGTTTCAAAATTTCACCAACCCTGCTCTTAAGCAACAATGAATTCCCCAACTGAGAGAATTAAAAGTTGTTTCACCTGGATAATGTTTTTTTTTCTGAGACCCACTAATGAAGGACTTTAGAACAGAATTGCAATTTGTCAGAAAGCTTCACCTTAGAAACTAATATCATAGCAATATTTCTTCACACTGAAAAGTTTGAGATTGAATGTTCCAGGAAAGATCCTGAACATAGCTATAGCAATAGTTCTAAATAAATTGTAAATGTTGTTCACTAAGGTTTCAATGCAAAATGGATATCAGGAAGTAGTCACTTAGGGTGCTGGGAAGTGTACTGAGGTGTTCCTGAGGTGCAGTGAAAAGGAGGTGTGGTGGAGGTGGTAAACGTTAATTGGGAATTGGCTGCAGGGAAGGCTGCCTGGACAAGAAATTGGGAAGAACCAGATGGAGGGGTTGGAAAAATTAGGTGAGTTCATGGCTTGAACAGTAAACCCTCAACAATACTTTTTCAGGACATGCATTTTCAAGTCTAAATAATGCTGGATTTCAGCCCCATTGAATAGAATATTTTTCCTTCGACTTCAACTCTTCGTAGATCGGTGCTGGTGATCTTTTCTCAGCGAAGGACAGATATTCATATTACTTATTCATTCATGGGCCAACAAGGATGATGGTTCATAGTTTCATTTTGATAAAGAAAATATCAAGGATTTACCCTGAATGAAATGAGTATCTGGTTTACTAGTTGCATTAGCACTCTTACTTGTAGTTCTAATTGTTTGAGGATATTTTACCCCATACAGTGTCAGTTAAAATATACATCTATGTGGAGAAGGCATCTAAATAAACAAATTACAACCAAAGATTTTAAGGCAATGATGATTAGAATTTGGACTATTCAATCCGCGGAGATCCTAGAAGCCAGATTCTTGCCAATGCACTTGTAACTAATCGTGGGCGGTAAACTCCGCTCCGCCGACAGTGTGCAGAGTTTTACCACTCCGCGCTCCAAGCTTTGGAGCGCCGAGTTCAGCAAAGAACTCTGTATCCGCAGCATGGCGTAGATTACCAGCCAGCACGTACCCCTTGCTCATGAAGTTGCAGGGCCGCAGTCAGATTCCAGGGTCGTGTGCCTCGCGTGCCCCGAGTGCCTGTGCCCATCTCTTTGTGGTTCAGTTTAGAGTAAATGACTCAGAAGCGAAATGTGGCAGAATCAGCTCAGTGTTTAAGCTCCTGGGCCGAGATGGGCATTCCATGGCTCCAACATAACATTCTACCCCGGAAGTGCTTGGTGAAAGCAGCAGAGGGCAAGAGACACAGGAGAAGCAGCCCACGCCTTGCAGCTCCTGGGCCTGCTGCACTCACCCAAGAGTTGCGGAAAGGACTAGGAGCCCGCAGCAGCACTCACCCCACAGAGGGGCAAGAAGAACAGCTTTGGCTGCCTCGGACACCGTGGATGTGGAGCCTTACGTGCAGGATCCCCCGGACATGGATAGCATGGCCCGGGTGTGCGCCGGAGTGGTCAGACGCTGGCCTGATCGTGGGGTCTCAAACTTCATAGGAGAAGGGCAGTGGGCACAAGAGAAGCACAGTTTTGGCAGCTGGAGGCAAAAAAAGCACCGCAACAGCCAGGACTCGAGCTCCTCTCCAGTGCCGGGAGCCGATCCCCACCCGACACCACCTCCCTCGCCACTGGAGATAACTTAAGGTGAGTGGGGGTCCTCTTAAGGACATGCACGCCATCATTTTGCTGCAGTTGTAAAAAATGCTAATAGGATTCTAGCAATAATTAGAACCTCTTGCCAGGCTCTGTAAGTTAAACACATAATTGAATTTGCCAAAACAGATGCCCTTGTCTGCTTTACAAGCAGCGAGAGATGGCCAAGCAATTCTCCGCTCTCCTGCGAAACTCCGCAGAATTAGGCAGAGTTTTTCAGCAACTCCGCGGAATTCCGCAGAGTAAAACTCAGCGAACTCCGCCCACCCTTAAGCACTATATGAGGGCATCAGAGGTAGATTTTCTTTTTAGTATCCAGATGACTTCAACGTTGTTCATTTACTCACATTCTACATTATCTTTGGACCTTGTAGCACTTTTCTTAGATGCAACAATGATGCTTGCAGAAACGTTTCTCAATAACTTACATTTATATAGAAGAATACAGGTACTGAAGCCCCCCCTACTGTGGGAGAGGCTTTGAGAATACCGTTCAGGGTCATAATCCCATATTTTGTTGAATTGTTTAAATCCAATAAGCAACATCTGTTGCTTTTAGAGCAGAATTTAAGGAGTCAGAAGTTTGGTTGGACAGGTTGTGCAAATG
The DNA here is from genome assembly GCA_963921515.1 of Calotriton arnoldi. Taxonomy (NCBI): domain Eukaryota; kingdom Metazoa; phylum Chordata; class Amphibia; order Caudata; family Salamandridae; genus Calotriton; species Calotriton arnoldi. The sequence continues at coordinate 419,475 of CAWUFW010005124.1, read as the reverse complement.
CTGATCATACTTGGGGAAAAGTAAAGCATAAACGATAACTAGCTTCAAAAGAGAATTTGTTAAGGATCCGAAAGCAGGATATTATATTCATGAAGAATGTACTTATGCTGATAAACTGCTTGCCTTGTCAGTCTGAGAAAAATGTAGAAAAAAAAATCTTCCATCTGAAATTTGTTTACTGATTAGATTACCACTAATTTGTAAGAAGTAATTATGATCTTCCTTGCCCACTATCAGCAGATATATCCAACCAATACCAAGCTGTTTAATGCTGGTATTAGTATTTTTCAAAGAATTAGTAATTCCATAACTTGCCCCAGACAAAGCAGCTATTCTTACTTCTCCTTACTCTGCAAAAAAGACTGGGAGGGTATTTCTAGTCTCTCCAATTGTAAGGCTAGTGGTGATGCCACACTCTTCGATGGGTTAAATACATTATTTATGGTATAGGACCATTATGTTTCTGTACAACCATTTGTTACCAGGAGGGAATGTTTCTTCTTCCTTGCATTAAAGAATGTTACTTATATTTTTAAAGCTAGGGAAGCAACTGAGACGTGCTCCTATTGGCAACTCATTGTTCAACATTGATTGCAATATTTGTTTCTAAACTCTAGCTATTATGATTTGCATCTATGTGGATCAAATGATCCATAAAGTGATTTACACCCTTTTTAATAGACACTACCTTGTTTAAAGCAATCATCTTATTTAATCTACAGGGTATATCAGCTTCCATAGTTCTACAGGAGGCAGAAAAGGTGTTTGACCTGAAGAGGTGAGTCTCAGTTCTCCATTTTGCGTAAGATCAATTTACACTGGCAGCTCACGCAGAAGTTTGCATCTCTGTATTAGGGTTCTAAAACCACTGTAATGATCAAATCATCAAAGGTGGAAGAGGTGAAGTTATTGTGAAGGTCTAGTGAGAGGTGCCTCACTCTCTAATTCAATTTGCCCTTTTCAGTAAGCTGTTTGTTATCTCAATTCAATTAGCCCTTATATTTTACCACAACATCAGGTTTTGATGATATGTATTTTTCGAGCAGATGAACCACTTAAATATATAACAAACAATATTTTATATCCAGACGTTTTCATTTAATCGATGAGGGATTATAAAATCAACCTTTAAAAACGAAAGATATTCTGGTTAATGTTTCAGAGCCATTGCCATGTCCCCCACTTCAGGTGGCTAAACTCGTGGTGCAAAGGTATATTCGAGAATAAGGGTCTCTGAAAATTTCTCAGGGCTTTATGCCCTGATGTTTGTACTAATAAGTAGCAAGACTAAAACACATGGCTATTATTTTATCATTGGAAGATCCTCTCCCTTTTAGTTAAGGCAGAGTTGCTTCTATTATACTGTCAATTTTACCTCTTTTTTAATCTTGGTTATTTACTAAACTGCTGTATTTTTTGTAATCAGACCTTTTAGCTAGATTGAAATTATTTTTTCGAATATTGTACAAGGAGGTAATGATCATACAGCAGCTGTGTATGTCTACTCTAGATGGCAGACTCACCCGTCGAAAATACTAGCCTCATTGGCCATGCAGTTTATGCACCTTTGCCTCTCTCTCAAGGATCAAAATTTAGATATTATTTCCAGCACGCAGTAAGGAATATAAATTACCCTGTTCCTTACATGTGCCATGAAGCCCCCAATTAGTGTCCTATTAGGCCCTGCCTACACTAATAAAACGCAAGAGAGCTTTATAAGTACCGGAAATCCAACACCAGATTGACTACAGGACTGGAAAATGTCATATTCAGTTGATAAAGAAACAGTTTCTGCGTGGAAACAAGTTAAAATGAGAAGTGTAAGGGATTTATCGGTCAATCGTCAATGTAAAACTTATGAGAGAGAGAAACATAAAAGACTAGAGTGAAGGAGGGAAAACGCCCTGCTGGGAGCAGTAAATCTGCAATCAGTTGCCAATCAGTGAACAGATGTCAACAGAAATGTGTTTTGACACTTGGGCACAGTTTTCTACCAGCTAATTGCTGTTTTTCCAAAGCCCGTGACACCTCTTTGTCCTTCGTTGGCTCCTGAATTTATTTATAATCAGGCGTTATTTAACTCATCTTGGAATCTTGAAACCGCACAAGTCTTGCCTTCAGCCTTTAGACACATGACCAATTGCACAAGTACTGTAGTATTCAGGGCTGTTTTAACTTGTCGTATAAAACATAACAAATCAATTTAAAAAGGCATATTTCATCATGTTGTCTTCGGCTACTTGTTTACTTAGTCCTCCTACACACTGCCATAGCTGTTTTGAATTTTGTCGTGTTTTCAAGAAAAACAAGATATAATATATTGGGGGAGTTGTATTGCTACACGTCGCCAGCCTACAGGAACGCTGGCAGGATGCTGACAGCCAGTTTTATTTTCCCACGTGTCTTGTTATCTCGCCAGAGGAAAGCACCGACATGTACTTGTCTCTTTGTTAAACTGCAAAGGAATTAATCAATATTTATCCCCTCACACAGGAACCAAACTGTGATTTTGTAGCTGTTCATACCATGGAGTTTGTGTTTTCGTCTGAGATCAGCAGCACTCCATTACGTTGCAATAATTAGAGATGTGGTAATTGCCCCTTGCTAGTATGCAAATCTTTAACAGATGTGCCAGAAAAAGTGCAATTAGGAAACATTAATGTTTGTGTGACGCTGTAAAATAACCTGTGATCTAGGACATGGTTAAGCTAAGGATGTCAAACACATTAACTGCCTTATGTTTTCTATTCTTAGAAATCAGTGGACAGAATGTCAAACTGACCGACACATACATACACTGCTTTTATTACAGAAAATGCAGGTTAAATAAAAACCCATGTTTCACAGGGACCCAAGACATTTGACAATATTTCACGAGTCCTTGTCATTATAAAGACAGCCCCCCTCAATATTCTGCAGAACTTTACCACAATTAGGACAACTGGGATTGTGCAGCAATAGAGGACCAAAATATGCGGCAGGGTTATCTAAATTATGCATTAAAAAGTGACATTATGCAGCATTTTGCAACACTTTCTCTGGTACTATTATAATGATCCATTTGAGCTAGAAGAAAACCTTTTTGCTGACATTTGCAAAATATACAGCTAATTGTGTGGAAAGTGTTGTAAGTCCATAATTAAACAGTAAACAGTGGACCAAATGACACGATTATCCATGCAAGTTAATAGCCAGTGGCGTAACAAAGGCCTCCACAGCCAGTGAAGGGGAAAGAGCCGAGATCCAGGGGGCCCCTCAGACACATTCACTGGCCTGAGAGCTCCCGAGTAAGTCCGGAAGTGGGCCTCTCCTTGCACTTTGCAGGGAGGCCCCCTGAAGTTTTGTTACGCCACTGTTAATAGCTATGGCCCAAGTGTGTATATAGACTTATTGTACAAGTCAAAACACATTAGATCTGCTTGCCGTAGTAAAATCTTTGTGAATTTATCGCCCACGTGAGTGATTCCCTGCTGCATAGTGGTGATTCAGTTGATTGTTTAAATGGAGATCCCGCTCTGCTGACACACTCCACCTCACAAGGGCTTCTGTATATTTGGGGGGGCGGGTTAGCCCCTCTCAAGCAGCAACCCCAATTCTTCTTAGTGCGATTTCACAAGCAAACCCTAAATCAACCTCTGCTCAACCCTCTGGTAGCTTGGCACTGAGCAGTCAGGCTTAACTCAGAGGCAATGTGTAAAGTATTTGTACAACACTTCAAACAGTAACACAGTGAATACACACCACATAGATTCCCACAACAGTTTAGAAGAACAGAGACTTTTTAAATAAATAAAACAAGATTAAAATGACAAAGATCCAAGCAGCTGAACGGGAGATATGAAAGTTTAAATATTTCATTAAAAATATTGCCTAAAATCACAAGGCGCCAACTGTGGGTATCTAGTCATGTCAGATCTGGACAAAGTCACAAGTTCAGGCCAACCATGATGAAGCACTGTCTGGCTACAGGGATCAAGTGAGGCCCGCTGAACAAAGTACCCTCAATCCTGGTTTGCGAAGTGTTGCAAGGATCCGTGGCAAATATGCGTCGCACAGATAAAACGATGGACTAGTTCCAAGGTGCAGCAAGACTGCGATGCGTGGTCCTGGGTGCTCATCAAGGATCCTGTCGACTAAGGCTTGCGATGAGAAGTAAGTCATGGAGAATGCATTGGTTCCGAGGAGTTGCGAGGCTGCAATATGGGTCTGGCATCATCGTCGAGGTTGCCTTCAACAAGGGATGCAAGCGCCTGTGCTGAGGATGCGTTGTTCAGTGGTGGTTCCAAAGAGGCTGCAAAGTGATGCAGGTCTTTGCAGCAGTTCCCATCCATGCAGCAGTGGCGATGCGTCAGTTCTGCTTGGGGTTGCGCTGCACAGCAGAGAAGATGCGTTGGTTCCTATACATCCACAGAGGCTGTCAGAGCATCTTAGGCCCACTTCCAAGGGGACATGACTAGGGTGGCATTACTTGGTACGATACACTCACAGATAGCAGAGTCTAGATGATGTGGTCGAGGTTGTTGAAGCCTTCTGTCCTTGAGGCTCAAGTCAAGAGGCCAGCCACCTTGCCCTGGGAGTCACTTTGGTGGTCCTGGATTCAACAGATGCAGTTTTCAGTCCTTTTCACCCAGGCAAGAGTGCAGCAGGTCAGTCCAGCAGAGTAGCAGTCCTTTCAGCAGCACAGCAGTCCTTCTTCCTGGCAGAGTATCCACAGGTCCAGAAGTGTACTCAAGAGTTGCTGTCTGAGGTCCAGTATTTATACCCAGTTGTGCCTTTGAAGTGGGATAGAAGTTTCAAGAGGTTTCCCTTTGAAGTCCCCAGGCATCCTGCCTTTCCTGTCCTGGTTCCAGACTAACTACATGGGCTATGCATCCCCTCCTGTAGAGGCAGGACACAGCCTATTCAAGTGTAAGTAGGGCTGTGCTCAGCTCTTCCCTCCCACCCTGCCAGTGATGGCCCATCTAGGCACACCTAAGCTCTCTATTGTGTTTGGCTGTCTAAGAGGAATACACAAAGCCCAAATGTCCGCTACACCCAGTCATGTGACCCAGAGACAGGCTACAAGCATTAAATGGCTAAGGCAGAAAAATGCAAACTTTATAAAAAGTGGCATCATCAAAATTGTAATTTAAAGTTAGACTTCACCATAAGTCAGGATTTGTCATTATAATTCCAAAGACACCAAACATGAACTGGTTACCTGCTCCCATTAGTAAATTACAGCTTATTAAACGTAATAACGCAACTCCAATGTTATCCTATAGGATAGGTAGGCCTTGCAGTAGTGAAAAATGAATTTAAGAGTTTTTCACTACCAGGACTTGTAAAAACTAAAAGTAGACATCCAACTTTTTAAATAAACTGCGCCATGCCCTCTGGGCTGTCCAAGGCCTACCTTAGGGATGACTTACATGTATTATAGAAGAAGGCTTGGGCCTGGCAAAAGGTTCATTTTTGACCTATAAATCGGTTGAGTTTAATGTGTAATGATGAACTTTAATGTGATTTATACTATGTACCTGGATATGATGTACGTTTTAAAATGGCTCCCAGGACTGCGATAAGGGCAGTGTTCCTTTTAAGTTTGTTTTTCGTTAAAAGTGGAAACAAATGTCAACCAGTGGCGTGAACAAGGCTTGAATGCCAAAATGCATTGATGCTTTTTATTTTGTCTCTCAGCACTTGAGATTAAAAATATTTTGCAGAGCCCTGAAGCACCAGTCCTTTCTATACCCAACAAAAAAATTATGGAGATAAATATTATATATATATATGGACACGCTTTCTCCCTCCACATGAAAGCGAAATCAGCACTCGACAGGTTAGTTTTCTGGCAATTTTATTCTTTTAAAAACATCCCAACGTGTTTCGGTCATTACATCACAGCCTTGTTCACGATATATATATATATTACCTACTGGCGGTCGCCAGTAGGTAGTTATAATTAGGACCTTGTTTCTATTCAAAAAGCGGATATCTTTGGCGCCGTTTGACGAAACTTCGCGAAATTTTCAAAACTAATGGTTCACTCAGGTCAGCTGCTGTCTTGAAAGTTTCAGGGTGATTCGTCAAGCGGGGGGTCCCAAAACACGTTTTCCCCATGTTAATTTCCATAGGAAATGGAAGAGGACCTCATCACCCCACCAGTAGTGCGCCAGGAGGCGCGTTTGCAGAGTGGTGTAAAAAGGGGGCATGGCCTTGGACCACTCTCAGCAATCCAGCTGTGTGGGGCTTACTGGAGGTACCTGGTGGTCTAGTTGGCCCCCAGGGACCCTCAGGAGGCAAGGGGACTTCATCCCCCAACCAAGAGCGTGCCAGGAGGTGCGTTTGCAGAGTGGTGGACAAAGGGGGCGTGGCCTGTGTCCACCTATCAGCAATCCCACTATCTGGGGCATACTAGAGGTATCAAGTAGACTAGTTGGCCCCTAAGGACCACCAGCAGCAAAGTGGACTTTAATCACCATCCAAGAGCATGCTACTGTGCCAGGAGGCGCGTTTGCAGAGTGGTGGGGAAAGGGGGGGTGGCCTGCTATGACAACTTAGCAATCCTGCTGTGTGGGATTTACTGGAGGTAATAGGAGGGGTAGTTGGCCCCCAAGGTTGTCCTTGGGGTCCAACTACCTCTCCTATTACCTCTACTAAGTCCCACACAGTGGGATTGCTAAGAGTTCTTCGGAGGCTCGCCCCCGCTTTCTCCACCACTCTGAAAATGCGCCTCCTGGCACAGTACTGGTTGGGGAATGAAGTCCACTTTACTCCTGAGGGACTTTGGGGGCCGAGAAGCCCTCTAGGTACCTCCTGTATGTCCTACGCAGAGGAATTCCTGAGCGCTGGTCGGAGGCTCAGCCCTCTTTCTGCACCACTCTGCAAACGCGACTACGAGTTAAAGAAGCATTTGTAAAGTAATAGGTCTCGAATTTGCGAGAGTTAGAGCTATTGGCGTAAATGTAAAAGATTTTTAGTAATGTTTTTTGGTGTAGAGTGGATGTACGTTGTGTGTAGTGGAATTATGTGGTATGTTGTGCAGTGAAATTATGTGAATAAAAAGTATGTGGTATTTAGTGTATAGGAATTATGTGGAGTGGGATTATGTGTTTTGGAGAGTAATTATTTGGTATTGTAGTCTGTGTTGTGGAGTGGTAAACTCAGGTTTAGTCTTCCTCGTTTCCATTGAAGCTAAATTATACACTCAATGAGACACAAAAAAAGAAGGAACCACTAAGAAGCACTTCTGGATCTAGTCGGAGGTATGAGCAGGGCCACTGGAATTATGTGACTGTTCGGCTGCACCAATTTTCACATAATTAAACATTTTCCGCATTTGCCAAATATTCCATCATCTGCTGCCTAATCTGCAGATTTGAACAAAAAAAGCCTTGTTTCTAGCTCAAACGGCTCAAATGTTCCCAAAAATGCAGCGTCACGTGTTACAGTGTGGTGGAAGGCCCTTTGCAAACCTGGAATGGTCACGTGTTACTTATTGCTAAATGTGGGTGTTAAATTGGTACTAATGGTGCACAAACCTCTTCTTTCTGTGCCTTTCTTGCCTCTTTCTGCATTTCTCTTGCTTCTTTCTGCACCTTTCTCCCTCTTTCTGCACCTCACTGTCTTCTTTCTGCACTTCACTTGCCTCTTTCTGCACTTCTCTTGCCCCTTTCTGCACCTCTCTTGCCTCTTTCTGCACCTCACTTGCCTCTTTCTGCACCTCACTCTCTTCCTTCTGCACCTCTCTTGCCTCTTTCTGCACTTCTCTTGCCTCTTTCTGCACTTCTCTTGCCTCTTTCTGTACTTCTCAAGCCTCTTTCTGTACCTCTCTTGCCTCTTTCTGCACCTCAAGAGCCTCTTTCTGCACTTCTCTTGCCTCTTTCTACACTTATCTTGCCTCTTTCTATACCTCTCTTCCTTCTTTCTGCACCTCACTTGCCACTTTCTGCTCTTCTCTTGCCTCTTTCTGAACCTCACTCTTTTCTTTCTGCACCTCTCTTGCCTCTTACTGCACCTCACTTGTTTCTTTCTGCATCTCTCTTGCATCTTTCTGCAACTCTGTTGCTTCTTTCTGCACTTCTCTTGCCTCTTCCTGCACCCTTCTTGTCTCTTTCAGCACCTCTGTTGCTTCTTTCTGTACTTCTCTTCCTTCTTTCTGCACCCCTCTTGCCTCTTTCTATACCCCTCTTGCCTCTTTGTGCACCTCTCCTACCTCTTTCAGCACCCCTCTTGCCTCTTTCTGCACCTCTGTTGGTTCTTTCTGCACTGCTCTTGCTTCTTTCTGCAACTCTTTTGCAAATTTTTGTATCCCTCTTGCATCTTTCTGCACCCCTGTTCCCTCTTTCTGCACCTTTCCTGCCTATTTCTGCACCTCTTTTGCCTCTTCCTGCACCTCTGTTGCTTCTTTCTGCACTTCTCCTCCCTCTTTCAGCACCTCTGTTGCTTCTTTCTGCACTTATCTTGCTTCCTCCTGCACCCCTCTTGCCTCTTTCTGTACCCCTCTTGCCTCTTTGTTCACCTCTCCTTCCTCTTTCTGCACCTCTCTTGCCTTTTTCTGCAGTTTTCTTGCCTGTTTCTGCACCTCTTTTGCTTCTTTCTGCACTTCTCTTCCCTCCTTCTGTACCCATCTTGCTTCTTTCTGCACCTCTGTTGGTTCTTTCTGCACTGCTCTTGCTTCTTTCTGCACCTCTTTTGCAAATTTCTGTATCCCTCTTGCCTCTTTCTGCACCCCTGTTCACTCTTTTTGCAATTTTCTTGCCTGTTTCTGCACCTCGCTTGCCTCTTTCTGCACCTCTGATGCTTCTTTCTGCACTTCTCTTGCCTCTTTCTGCACCCAACTTGCTTCTTTCAGCACCTCTGTTGCTTCTTTCTGCACTTCTATTGCTTCTTTATGCACCCCTCTTGCCTCTTTCTGTACCCCTCGTGCCTCTTAGTGCACCTCTCCTTCTTCTTTCTGCATCTCTCTTGCCTTTTTCTGCTGTGCTCTTGCCTTTTTCTGCACCTCTTTTGCTTCTTTCTGCATTGCTCTTGCCTCTTTCTGAACCCCTCCAGCCTCTTTCTGCACCCCTGTTGTTCATTCTGCACTGCTCTTGCTTCTTTCTGCACCTCTGTTGCAAATGTATGCGTCCCTCTTGCTTCTTTCAGCACCCCTCTTCTGTCTTTATGTACCTCTCTTGCCTCTGTCTGCATACCTGTTCCCTCTTTCTGCATCCTTTTTGCCTGTTTCTGCAACTCTCTTGCCTCTTTCTACAGTCCTTTTGCCTCCTTCTGCACCTCTGTTGCTTCTTTCTGCATTTCTCTTGCCTCTTTCTGAACCCCTCTAGCCTCTTTCTGCACCCCTGTTGTTCTTTCTGCACTTCTCTTGCTTCTTTATGTACCTCTCTTGCTTCTTTCTGCACCCATCTTGCCTCTTTTTGCACCCCTCCTCCCTGTTTCTGCACCTCACTTGCCTCTTTCTGCACTTCTCTTGCTTCTTTCTACACCTCTGTTGCTTCTTTCAGCAATTCTCTTGCCTCTTTCTGCACTTCCCTTGTTTGTTTCTGCACCTCTCTTGCGTCTTTCTGCACCCCACTTGCTTCTTTCTGTACCCCTCTTGCCTCTTTCGGCACCCCTCTCCCCTCTTTCTGCACCTCTCTTGCCTCTTTCTGCACCCCTGTTCCCTCTTTCTGCACCTTTCCTGACTGTTTCTGCACCTCCCTTGCCTCTTTCTGTACCTCTGTTGCTTCTTTCTGTACTTCTCTTGCCTCTTTCTGTACCCCTCTTGCCTCTTTGTGCACCTCTCCTTCCTCTTCCTGCACCTCTCTTGCCTTTTTCTGATGTTCTCTTGCCCCTTTCTGCACCTCTTTTCCTTCTTTCTGTACTTCTCTTGCCTCGTTCTGCACCCTTCGTGCCTCTTTCAGCACCTCTGTTGCTTCTTTCTGCACTTTTCTTCTTTCTGCACCCCTCCTGCCTCTTTCTGTACCCCTCTTGCCTCTTTGTGCACCTCTCCTTCCTCTTCCTGCACCTCTCTTGCCTTTTTCTGATGTTCTCTTGCCTCTTTCTGTACCTCTGTTGCTTCTTTCTGTACTTCCCTTGCCTCTTTCTGCACCCTTCATGCCTCTTTCAGCACCTCTGTTGCTTCTTTCTATACTTCTCTTCTTTCTGCACCCCTCCTGCCTCTTTCTGTACCCCTCTTGCCTCTTTGTGCACCTCTCCTACCTCTTTCTGCACCCCGCTTGCCTCTTTTTGCACCTCTGTTGGTTCTTTCTGCACTGCTCTTGCTTCTTTCTGCACCTCTTTCGCAAATTTCTGCATCCTTCATGCCTCTTTCTGCACCCCTCTTCCCGATTTCTCCACCTCTCTTGCTTCTTTCTGCACTTCTCTTGCTTCTTTCTGCACTGCTCTTGCTTCTTTCTGCACCTCTCTTGCTTCTTTCTGTATCCCTCTTACCTCTTTCTGCACCCCTTTTCCCTCTTTCTGTACCTTTCTTGCCTGTTTCTGCACCTCTCTTGCCTCTTTATGCAGCTCTGTTGCTTCATTCTGCGCTTCTCCTACTGCATGCCTCTTGCCTCTTTAAGAACCTCTCTTGCTTCTTTCTGCACCCCTCTTGCCTCTTTCTGTACCCCTTGTGCCTCTTTGTGCACCTCTCCTTCTTTCTGCACCTCTCTTGCCTTTTTCTGCTGTTCTCTTGCCTCTTTCTGCACCTCTTTTGCTTCTTTCTGCACTGGTCTTGCCTCTTTCTGTACCTCTATTGCCTCTTTCTGCACCTCTGTTGGGTCATCCTGCACTGCTCTTGCTTCTTTCTGCACTTCTGTTGCAAATTTATGCATCCCTCTTGCTTCTTTCAGCACCCCTCTTCTGTCTCTCTGCACCTCTCTTGCCTCTGTCTGCATACCTGTTCCCTCTTTCTGTACCCCTTTTCCCTGATTCTGCAACTCTTTTGCCTCTTTCTGCAGTTCTTTTGCCTCCTTCTGCACCTCTGTTGCTTCTTTCTGCACTTCTTTTGCCTCTTTCTGCACATCTCTTGCTTCTTTCTACACCACTGTTGCTTCTTTCAGCAATTCTCTTGCCTCTTTCTGCACTTCCCTTGTTTGTTTCTGCACCTCTCTTGCGTATTTCTGCACCTCTGTTGCCTCTTTCTGCACCTCACTTGCTTCTTTCTGCACCCCTCTTGCCTCTTTCTGCACCCCGCTGCCCTCTTTCTGCACCTCTCTTGCCTCTTTCTGCACCCCTGTTCCCTCTTTCTGCACCTTTCCTGACTGTTTCTGCACCTCTCTTGCCTATTTCCGCACCTCTGTTGCTTCTTTCTGTACTTCTCTTGCCTCTTTCTGTACCCCTCTTGCCTCTTTGTGCACCTCTCCTTCCTCTTTCTGCACCTCTCTTGCCTTTTTCTGCTGTTCTCTTGCCTCTTTCTGCACCTCTTTTGCTTCTTTCTGCACTTCTCTTGCCTCTTTCTGTACTTCTCTTGCCTCTATCTGCATCTCTGTTGGTTCGTTCTGCGCTGCTCTTGCTTCTTTCTGCACCTCTGTTGCAAATTTTCTGCATCCTCTTGCCTCTTTTAGCACCCCTCTTCCGTCTTTCTGTACCCCTTTTGCCTGTTTCTGCAACTCTCTTGCCTCTTTCTGCACTTCTCTTACTTCTTTCTGTACCTCTCTTGCTTCTTTCTGCACCCATTGTGCCTCTTTTTGCACCCCTCCTCCCTCTTTCTGCAACTCTCTTGCCTCTTTCTGTACCTCTGTTGCTTCTTTCTGCACACTGTTTGCTTTTTTTGCATCCCTCTTGCCTCTTTCTGCAGTTCTCTTGCCATTTTTTGCACCTCTCTTGCCTCTTTCTGCACCTCTCCTGCCTCTTTCTGCACCTCACTTGCCTCTTTCTGCACTTCTCTTGCTTCTTTCTACACCGCTGTTGGTTCTTTCAGCAATTCACTTGCCTCTTTCTGCACTTCCCTTGTTTGTTTCTGCACCTCTTTTGCCTCTTTTTGCACCTCACTAGCTTGTTTCTGCACCCCTCTTGCCTCTTTCTGCACCCCTCTCCCCTCTTTCTGCACCTCTCTTGCCTCTTTCTGCACCCCTGTTTCCTCTTTCTGCACCTTTCCTGCCTGTTTCTGCACCTCTCTTGCCTCTTTCTGTACCCCTCTTGCCTCTTTGTGCACCTCTCCTTCCTCTTCCTGCACCTCTCTTGCCTTTTTCTGATGTTCTCTTGCCTCTTTCTGTACCTCTGTTGCTTCTTTCTGTACTTCCCTTGCCTCTTTCTGCACCCTTCATGCCTCTTTCAGCACCTCTGTTGCTTCTTTCTACACTTCTCTTCTTTCTGCACCCCTCCTGCCTCTTTCTGTACCCCTCTTGCCTCTTTGTGCACCTCTCCTACCTCTTTCTGCACCCCTCTTCCCTCTTTTTGCACCTCTGTTGGTTCTTTCTGCACTTCTTTTGCTTCTTTCTGCACCTCTCGCAAATTTCTGCATCCCTCATGCCTCTTTCTGCACCCCTCTTCCCGATTTCTCCACCTCTCTTGCTTCTTTCTGCACTTCTCTTGCTTCTTTCTGCACTGCTCTTGCTTCTTTCTGCACCTCTCTTGCTTCTTTCTGTATCCCTCTTACCTCTTTCTGCACCCCTTTTCCCTCTTTCTGTACCTTTCTTGCCTGTTTCTGCACCTCTCTTGCCTCTTTATGCAGCTCTGTTGCTTCATTCTGCGCTTCTCCTACTGCACGCCTCTTGCCTCTTTAAGAACCTCTCTTGCTTCTTTCTGCACCCCTCTTGCCTCTTTCTGTACCCCTTGTGCCTCTTTGTGCACCTCTCCTTCTTTCTGCACCTCTCTTGCCTTTTTCTGCTGTTCTCTTGCCTCTTTCTGCACCTCTTTTGCTTCTTTCTGCACTGGTCTTGCCTCTTTCTGTACCTCTATTGCCTCTTTCTGCACCTCTGTTGGGTCATCCTGCACTGCTCTTGCTTCTATCTGCACTTCTGTTGCAAATTTATGCATCCCTCTTGCTTCTTTCAGCACCCCTCTTCTGTCTCTCTGCACCTCTCTTGCCTCTGTCTGCATACCTGTTCCCTCTTTCTGTACCCCTTTTCCCTGTTTCTGCAACTCTTTTGCCTCTTTCTGCAGTTCTTTTGCCTCCTTCTGCACCTCTTTTGCTTCTTTCTGCACTTCTTTTGCCTCTTTCTGCACATCTCTTGCTTCTTTCTACACCTCTGTTGCTTCTTTCAGCAATTCTCTTGCCTCTTTCTGCACTTCCCTTGTTTGATTCTGCACCTCTTTGCGAATTTCTGCACCTCTGTTGCCTCTTTCTGCACCTCACTTGCTTCTTTCTGCACCCCTCTTGCCTCTTTCTGCACCCCGCTGCCCTCTTTCTGCACCTCTCTTGCCTCTTTCTGCACCCCTGTTCCCTCTTTCTGCACCTTTCCTGACTGTTTCTGCACCTCTCTTGCCTATTTCCGCACCTCTGTTGCTTCTTTCTGTACTTCTCTTGCCTCTTTCTGTACCCCTCTTGCCTCTTTGTGCACCTCGCCTTCCTCTTTCTGCACCTCTCTTGCCTTTTTCTGCTGTTCTCTTGCCTCTTTCTGCACCTCTTTTGCTTCTTTCTGCACTTCTCTTGCCTCTTTCTGTACTTCTCTTGCCTCTATCTGCATCTCTGTTGGTTCGTTCTGCGCTGCTCTTGCTTCTTTCTGCACCTCTGTTGCAAATTTTCTGCATCCTCTTGCCTCTTTTAGCACCCCTCTTCCGTCTTTCTGTACCCCTTTTGCCTGTTTCTGCAACTCTCTTGCCTCTTTCTGAACTTCTCTTACTTCTTTCTGTACCTCTCTTGCTTCTTTCTGCACCCATTGTGCCTCTTTTTGCACCCCTCCTCCCTCTTTCTGCAACTCTCTTGCCTCTTTCTGTACCTCTGTTGCTTCTTTCTGCACACTTTTTGCTTTTTTTGCATCCCTCTTGCCTCTTTCTGCAGTTCTCTTGCCATTTTCTGCACCTCTCTTGCCTCTTTCTGCACCTCTCTTGCCTCTTTCTGCACCTCACTTGCCTCTTTCTGCACTTCTCTTGCTTCTTTCTACACCGCTGTTGGTTCTTTCAGCAATTCACTTGCCTCTTTCTGCACTTCCCTTGTTTGTTTCTGCACCTCTCTTGCCTCTTTTTGCACCTCACTAGCTTGTTTCTGCACCCCTCTTGCCTCTTTCTGCACCCCTCTCCCCTCTTTCTGCACCTCTCTTGCCTCTTTCTGCACCCCTGTTTCCTCTTTCTGCACCTTTCCTGCCTGTTTCTGCACCTCTCTTGCCTCTTTCTGTACCCCTCTTGCCTCTTTGTGCACCTCTCCTTCCTCTTCCTGCACCTCTCTTGCCTCTTTCTGTACCTCTGTTGCTTCTTTCTGTACTTCCCTTGCCTCTTTCTGCACCCTTCATGCCTCTTTCAGCACCTCTGTTGCTTCTTTCTACACTTCTCTTCTTTCTGCACCCCTCCTGCCTCTTTCTGTACCCCTCTTGCCTCTTTGTGCACCTCTCCTACCTCTTTCTGCACCCCGCTTGCCTCTTTTTGCACCTCTGTTGGTTCTTTCTGCACTGCTCTTGCTTCTTTCTGCACCTCTTTCGCAAATTTCTGCATCCCTCATGCTTCTTTCTGCACCCCTCTTCCCGATTTCTCCACCTCTCTTGCTTCTTACTGCACTTCTCTTGCTTCTTTCTTCACTGCTCTTGCTTCTTTCTGCACCTCTCTTGCTTCTTTCTGTATCCCTCTTACCTCTTTCTGCACCCCTTTTCCCTCTTTCTGTACCTTTCTTGCCTGTTTCTGCACCTCTCTTGCCTCTTTATGCAGCTCTGTTGCTTCATTCTGCACTTCTCCTACTGCACGCCTCTTGCCTCTTTAAGAACCTCTCTTGCTTCTTTCTGCACCCCTCTTGCCTCTTTCTGTACCCCTTGTGCCTCTTTGTGCACCTCTCCTTCTTTCTGCACCTCTCTTGCTTTTTTCTGCTGTTCTCTTGCCTCTTTCTGCACCTCTTTTGCTTCTTTCTGCACTGGTCTTGCCTCTTTCTGTACCTCTATTGCCTCTTTCTGCACCTCTGTTGGGTCATCCTGCACTGCTCTTGCTTCTTTCTGCACTTCTGTTGCAAATTTATGCATCCCTCTTGCTTCTTTCAGCACCCCTCTTCTGTCTCTCTGCACCTCTCTTGCCTCTGTCTGCATACCTGTTCCCTCTTTCTGCACCCCTTTTCCCTGTTTCTGCAACTCTCTTGCCTCTTTCTGCAGTTCTTTTGCCTCCTTCTGCACCTCTGTTGCTTCTTTCTGCACTTCTTTTGCCTCTTTCTGCACATCTCTTGCTTTTTTCTACACCTCTGTTGCTTCTTTCAGCAATTCTCTTGCCTCTTTCTGCACTTCCCTTGTTTGTTTCTGCACCTCTCTTGTGTATTTCTGCACCTCTGTTGCCTCTTTCTGCACCTCACTTGCTTCTTTCTGCACCCCTCTTGCCTCTTTCTGCACCCCGCTGCCCTCTTTCTGCACCTCTCTTGCCTCTTTCTGCACCCCTGTTCCCTCTTTCTGCACCTTTCCTGACTGTTTCTGCACCTCTCTTGCCTATTTCCGCACCTCTGTTGCTTCTTTCTGTACTTCTCTTGCCTCTTTCTGTACCCCTCTTGCCTCTTTGTGCACCTCTCCTTCCTCTTTCTGCACCTCTCTTGCCTTTTTCTGCTGTTCTCTTGCCTCTTTCTGCACCTCTTTTGCTTCTTTCTGCACTTCTCTTGCCTCTTTCTGTACCTCTCTTGCCTCTATCTGCATCTCTGTTGGTTCGTTCTGCGCTGCTCTTGCTTCTTTCTGCACCTCTGTTGCAAATTTATGCATCCTCTTGCCTCTTTTAGCACCCCTCTTCCGTCTTTCTGAACCCCTTTTGCCTGTTTCTGCAACTCTCTTGCCTCTTTCTGCACTTCTCTTACTTCTTTCTGTACCTCTCTTGCTTCTTTCTGCACCTCTCTTGCCTCTTTCTGTACCTCTGTTGCTTCTTTCTGCACACTGTTTGCCTGTTTTGCATCCCTCTTGCCTCTTTCTGCAGTTCTCTTGCCATTTTCTGCACCTCTCTTGCCTCTTTCTGCACCTCTCTTGCCTCTTTCTGCACCTCACTTGCCTCTTTCTGCACTTCTCTTGCTTCTTTCTACACCTCTGTTGGTTCTTTCAGCAATTCACTTGCCTCTTTCTGCACTTCCCTTGTTTGTTTCTGCACCTCTCTTGCCTCTTTTTGCACCTCACTAGCTTGTTTCTGCACCCCTCTTGCCTCTTTCTGCACCCCTCTCCCCTCTTTCTGCACCTCTCTTGCCTCTTTCTGCACCCCTGTTTCCTCTTTCTGTACCTTTCCTGCCTGTTTCTGCACCTCTCTTGCCTCTTTCTGTACCTCTGTTGCTTCTTTCTGTACTTCTGCCTCTTTCTGAACCCTTTGCGCCTCTTTCAGCACCTCTGTTGCTTCTTTCTGCACTTCTCTTCCTTCTTTCTGCACCCATCTTACCTCTTTCTGTACCCCTCTTGCCTCTTTGTGCACCTCTCCTACCTCTTTCTGCAACCCTCTTGCCTCTTTTTGCACCTCTGTTGGTTCTTTCTGCTCTTGCTTCTTACTGCACCTCTTTTGCAAATTGTTGCATCCCTCATGCCTCTTTCTGCACCCCTCTTCCCTATTTCTCCATCTCTCTTGCTTCTTTCTGCACTTCTCTTGCTTCTTTCTGCACTGCTCTTGCTTCTTTCTGCACCTCTCTTGCTTCTTTCTGTATCCCTCTTACCTCTTTTTGCACCACTGTTCCCTCTTTCTGTACCTTTCTTGCTTCTTTCTGCACCTCTCTTGCCTCTTTCAGCACCACTGTTGCTTCTTTCTGCACTTCTCTTACCTCTTTCTGCACCCCTCTTGCCTCTTTAAGCACCTCTGTTGCTTCTTTCTGCACTTCTCTTGCTTCTTTCTGCACCCCACTTCCCTCTTTCTGTACCCCTTTTACCTCTTTGTGCCCCTCTTCTGCCTCTTTCTGCACCTCTCTTGCCTTTTACTGCAGTTCTCTTGCCTCTTTCTGCACCTCTTTTGCTTCTTTCTGCATTTTTCTTGCCTCTTTCTGTACCCCTCTTGCCTTTTTCTGCACCTCTGTTGGTTCTTTCTGCACTGCTCTTGCTTCTTTTAGCACCTCTGTTGTAAATTTCTGCATCCCTCTTGCCTCTTTCTGTACTCCTCTTGCCTCTTTCTGTACCTCTCTTGCCTCTCTCTGCACACCTATTTCCTCTTTCTGCACCTCTCTTGCCTGTTTCTGAAACTCTCTTGCCTCTTTCTGCAGTTCTCTTGCCTCCTTCTGCATCTCACGTGCCTCTTTCTGCACCTCCCTTGCTTCTTTCTGCACCCCTGTTGTCTCTTTCTGCACCCCTGTTGTCTCTTTCTGCACCCCTGTTGTCTCTTTCTGCAGTCTTCTTCTCTATTTCTGCACCTCTCTTGCTTCTTTCTGCACTTCTCTTGCTTCTTTCTGCACCTCTCTGGCTTCTTTCTGCACCCTTCTTCCCTTTTTTTGCATCCCTCTTGCCTCTTTCTGCTGTTCTCTTGACATTTTCTGCACTTCTCTTGCCTCTTTCTGCTTCTCACTTGCCTCTTTCTGCACTTCTCTTGCTTCTTTCCACACCTCTGTTGCTTCTTTCATCAATTCTCTTGCCTCTTTCTGCACACCTCTTGCCTCTTTTTGCACACCTCTTTTCCCTTTCTGCACCTCTCTTGCCTCTTTCTGCAATCCTGTTCCCTCTTTCTGCACCTTTCCTGCCTCTTTCTGCACCTCTCTTGCCTCTTTCTGTACATCTGTTGCATCTTTCTGCACTTCTCTTGCTCTTTCTGCACCCTTCATGCCTCTTTCAGCAATTCTCTTGCCTCTTTCTGCACTTCTCTTCCTTCTTTCTGTACTCCTCCTGCCTCTTTCTGTACCTTTCTTGCCTTTTGTGCTCCTCTCCTACCTCTTTCTGCACCCCTCTTGCCTCTTTTTACACCTCTTTTGGTTCTTTCTGCACTGCTCTTGCTTCTTTCTGCACCTCACTTGCCTCTTTTTGCCCTTCTCTTGCTTCTTTCTACACCTCTGTTGCTTCTTTCAGCAATTCTCTTGCCTCTTTCTGCACTTCTCTTGCTTGTTTCTGCACGTCTCTTGCGTCTTTCTGCACCTCTGTTGCTTCTTTCTGCACTTCTCTTGCTTCTTGCCATACCTCTGTTGCTTCTTTCAGCAAATCTCTTGCCTCTTTCTGCACTTCTCTTGCTTCTTTCCACACCTCTGTTGCTTCTTTCAGCAAATCTCTTGCCTCTTTCAGCACTTCTCTTGCTTGTTTCTGCACCTCTCTTGCGTCATTCTGCACCTCTGTTGCCTCTTTCTGCACCTCACTTGCTTCTTTCTGCACCTCTCTTGCCTCTTTCTGCACCCCTGTTCCCTCTTTCTGCACCTTTCCTGCCTCTTTCTGTACCTCTCTTGCCTCTTTATGTACCTCTGTTGCTTCTTTCTGCACTTCTCTTGCTCTTTGTGCACCCTTCGCGCCTCTTTCAGCACCTCTGTTGCTTCTTTCTGCACTTCTCTTCCTTCTTTCTGCTCCCCTCCTGCCTCTTTTTTACCTGTCTTGCCTCTTTGTGCACTTCTCCTACCTCTTTCTGCACCCCTCTTGTCTCTTTTTGCACCTCTGTTGGTTCTTTCTGCACAGCTTTTGCTTCTTTCTGCACCTCACTTGCCTCTTTCTGCCCTTCTCTTGCTTGTTTCTGCACTTCCCTTGCGTCTTTCTGCACCTCTGTTGCTTCTTTCTGCACTTCTCTTGCATCTTTCTGCATCCTTTGCGCCTCTTTCAGCACCTCTGTTGCTTCTTTCTGCACTTCTCTTCCTTCTTTCTGCACCCCTCCTGCTTCTTTCTGTACCTCTCCTGCCAATTTGTGCATCTCTCCTACCTCTTTCTGCACCCCTCTTGCCTCTTTTTACATCCCTGTTAGTTCTTTCTGCACTGCTCTTGCTTCTTTCTGCACCTCTTTTGCAAATTTCTGCATCCCTCATGCCTCTTTCTGCACCCCTCTTCCCTATTCCTCCACCTCTCTTGCTTCTTTCTGCACTTCTATTGCTTCTTTCTGCACTGCTCTTGATTCTTTCTGCACCTCTCTTGCAAATTTCTGTATCCCTCTTACCTCTTTCTGCACCCCTGTTCCCTCTTTCTGTACCTTTCTTGCCTGTTTCTGCACCTCTCTTGCCTCTTTCGGCACCTCTGTTGCTTCTTTCTGCACTTCTCTTGCCTCTTTCTGCACCCCTCTTGCCTCTTTAAGCACCTCTGTTGCTTCTCTCTGTACTTCTCTTGCTTCTTTCTGCACCCCTCTTGCCTCTTTCTGTACCCCTTTTGCCTCTTTGTGTACCTCTCCTGCTTCTTCCTGCACCTCTCTCTCCTGCAGTTTTCTCGCCTCTTTCTGCACCTCTTTTGCTTCTTTCTGCACTTTTCTTGCCTCTTTCGGTACCCCACTTGCATCTTTCTGCACCTCTGTTGGTTCTTTCTGCACTGCTCTTGCTTCTTTCTGCACCTCTTTTGCAAATTTCTGCATCCCTCATGCCTCTTTCTGCTCCCCTCTTCCCTATTCCTCCACCTCTCTTGCTTCTTTCTGCACTGCTCTTGATTCTTTCTGCACCTCTCTTGCAAATTTCTGTATCCCTCTTACCTCTTTCTGCACCCCTGTTCCCTCTTTCTGTACCTTTCTTGCCTGTTTCTGCACCTCTCTTGCCTCTTTCGGCACCTCTGTTGCTTCTTTCTGCACTTCTCTTGCATCTTTCTGCACCCCTCTTGCCTCTTTAACCACCTCTGTTGCTTCTCTCTGTACTTCTCTTGCTTCTTTCTGCACCCCTCTTGCCTCTTTCTGTACCCCTTTTACCTCTTTGTGTACCTCTCCTGCTTCTTCCTGCACCTCTCTCTCCTGCAGTTTTCTCGCCTCTTTCTGTAATGTAATGTAATGTAAGGCACACTTATATAGCGCAGCTGCCACCCCAAGGGTATCCTGGCGCTTAGATTACCAATCATCCACTGCATGTAACTAAACTGAGATAGGCAAGGATCAATCTCTGGGAAACAATCTGGTTTTCAGTTCCTTCCTGAAGCGTGACAAGGTGTTCAGTTGTCTAAGCTCCGGGGGCAGAGCGTTACAAAGTCTGGATGCTGTAAAGCTAAAGGATCTGCCACCCATTCGAGCTTTATTGACATGGGGAACACAGACCAGATTAGCAGAGGAAGAGCGCAAATGTCGAACAGGGGAATACCATACAAATTTGCTTTGCAGCAGTTTAGGTCCAGTTTTATGTGTTGCCCTGTAGACAATACAGAGTGCCTTAAATTGGACTCTTTGCGCAATGGGCAGCCAATGTAGGTCCTTTAAGGCCAATGAGGCCGAGGCTCTACGTGGTCGATTTAGCGCCAACTTAGCCGCCATGATCTGTACTCTTTGTAATTTTTTTATCAGGGACGCTGGGGCACCTAAAAGGAGTGCATTGCAATAATCCATTCTGCTTAGAACAATACTCCGCACCACTTGAGGTCTAGCAAGAGTAGGTAAAAACGGGAGAATCTTCCGAAGAGCTCGGAGCAGAGATAGACAAGTGTTCACCGTTTTATTCACCTGGGAATCCAATTGTAGATTGCTATCCAGCATCACTCCTATATTGCGCACTGTACTAGTGGGCAATAAGGAGTTGTTAGCCGGGCCTGGCCAGAAGTTTACTGGGAGTGGTCGCTGAATTTTACCTGCGGTACAGCACAGGATTTCAGTTTTTTTCCCATTAAATTGCAATGAGTTCTCTTTCAGCCATTCTGCTGTTCTGTGCATACAGTTGTGGAATTTTTCTAAAGGCACTGCTTTATTGCCCTCAACGGAGAAGACAAGCTGAGTGTCGTCCGCATAGTTTATGACATCAATGCCAAATGATTTTATTAAGATAATGAGTGGTCGAAGATAAAGGTTAAACAGAATTGGGCTGATAGCCGAGCCCTGTGGAACCCCATGTTTAACATCTCTATTCTGAGAGGTAAATGGCGACAGGGTCACTGCCTGCTGCCTATTAGAGAGATAAGAGTGCAGCCAGTCCCGAGCCCTACCCACAACACCCATCTCCTCTAATCTCTTGATCAGGATCCGGTGGTTAACCGTATCGAACGCGGCCGACATGTCAAGCAGCACTAAAAAGGCTGTCTGACCGCTGTCAGCCCACATTCGCAGGTCATCCAAGACTGCCACCTAGGCAGTCTCGGTTCCGTGTGCAGGGCGAAATCCAAATTGGACTTCGTCCAGCAGCTCATTATCCTCAGCGTATTTTGAAAGAGATTTACTCACTACCCTCTCCAAGATCTTAATCGGATACGGTAGCAAGGAGATGGGTCTGTAATTGGAGGGACATTGGGGATCCAGTGTAGCCTTTTTTAACAGTGGAGAGACAACCCCCTTTTTCCAGCAGTCCGGTACTACACCATTGGTTAGGGATTGACAGCAGATTTGATACAGATGCGGAAAGAGTTCACTACCAAACAGTTTCCAGAACTTATGTGGAAGTGGGTCCATAGGGGAACCTGAGGAGATGCCAGCTGCAATTGCATTAAATTCCTCTTGTGAGGGAACCTGGAATTGATCCAAAAGTGTCATATGTTCCCTATCAGTTATACCACAGTTTATTAAAGTGTCATTACCAGTATACTGGTGCGCATCATCATCCGTAGAGGATTTTAGTCCATTTAAACTTTTATTGATTTTTTCCTCAAAAAAGACTGCTAAGTCATCACATAGTTCTTGTGATGCCGGAATTTTAGATTTTGCGCAGTCTGGGTTGGACAAACCTCTTACTAGGCTAAATAAAGTTTGAGATTTATTAGCTGAATGTAAAATGGTCTCCTCGAGATATTTGGCCTTGGCTTTGCCTATCGATTCTTTATAGATGTAAAGCAGATTTTTTAGGCTACTTTATCTGTCTCTAGGTAATTCCTCCTCCATTTCCTTTCTGCTTGTTTACAACTAGTTTTCATCAGCCTTAGCTCTTCATTATACCAGGGGGCGGAGGGCTTTTTACAACTTTTGGCTTTCCTCAGGGGAGCTAACTGATCTAACGAATTGGTGATTTGATGACATAGATTCAAGTAGTTCATCTCCACTGAATCATAAATGACAAATCTATCATCAACAAGCCGGGGAAGATCCACTAGTTTTAGTATTTTAGACCATTCTCTACTAGTTCGAGTAACGGTCATATAAGCAGCTTGTTTTTTGCGATTAGCTACTTTTAAGGAGAAAAGAACCAAAAAGTGGTCTGTCCAGCATAACGGAAGTATGTCCTTTACAACTGCGTCTTTTTCACCAGCAAAGACAAGATCAAGCACATGGCCCTTCTGATGAGTAGGATGTAGGACCAGCTGTTGGAGGTTAACATTCTCACAGGCCTGGCAAAGCTCTTTAAAAGCTGTGTCAAGGGTACCATTCTCCCAGAGATTAAAATCTCCAAGGATCAGTAACTTAGAATGAGAGTGCGATAAATTATATATCGCATCAATCAGTTCTTGATAACCATGGGCAGCTCCACCTGGTGGTCTATAACAAAGTAGGCCTGTACATAGAGCACCACTGGTATCCTTAAGTGAAAACCCCAGTGATTCAATCCCCGGAATATCCTCTACACAGAGTGGGGTGATATTACAGGTGTATTTATGAATAAATCCTACTCCTCCTCCCCCTCTCCCATCCAGCCTGGGCTTATGGCAAATTTTATAACCTGGGGGGCAGACTAAGCCCAGCTCGACTTCTCTATCTGCTCGTGTCCAAGTTTCTGTAAGAAACAGGACATCGAGGTTATGATCTTCCAATAATATATAAATCTCCAGGTAATATTTAGCCAGGGATCTAACATTGATCAATCCACAATTAAGAGTCTCTGATATGGCTTTCTTAAGGAAATTCTTACCGCCAGTGCCACTTTCATTAATCATGGTCCTATCTCTCCGAGTATCAAGTTTCTGCACCCCTGTTCCCTCTTTCTGTACCTTTCTTGCCTGTTTCTGCACCTCTCTTGCCTCTTTCGGCACCTCTGTTGCTTCTTTCTGCACTTCTCTTGCCTCTTTCTGCACCCCTCTTGCCTCTTTAACCACCTCTGTTGCTTCTTTCTGCACTTTTCTTGCCTCTTTCGGTACCCCACTTGCATCTTTCTGCACCTCTGTTGGTTCTTTCTGCACTGCTCTTGCTTCTTTCTGCACCTCTGACTTAGAGGTAGTTTTAATCCCCCTGCCCTAATATGTATTAGGGCCTTACAGGGGCGGTCATGCCAATCACAGGGGTACCCCAACCTATAGTGTACCCTAGTGTATGTAGATGTTTTCACTGTATTCTAAGTGTATTTCAGCATAGCACTGGCTGCTGGCCTGGTTAGTCAGTCAGTTACCACCAGTACCAGTCAGCAAAAAGTTGGGGGCACAGGATTACTTTGCAACAAGGCCTCTTTCTGCACCTCTGTTGGTTCTTTCTGCATATCTCTTGCTACTTTCTGCGCCTTTCTTCCTCTTACTGCACATGTCCTACCTCTGTAGGCATAGTTAGAAATTATCATTTAAAAATCCTTTGAAATTGACTGAAAAAAACAGAGGTTTCAGGGACGTTATAGTTAGGAATTAGCATTTAAAAAACCTTTGAAATTCACTGAAAAAACCATAGGTTTCAGGGACGTTATAGTTAGAAATTAGCATTTAAAAACCTTAGAAATTAACTGAAAAAACCACAGGTTTCAGAGACGTTATAGTTAGTTGGACATTTCACTCATACAAAACCAGAGAAATTCGGCCGTTATAGTTAGTTGAGCTAACTATAACTCCCGCCCCCAATGCACTGCTGATGACATCACATATTACATCATTCATGACATGGTCAGTGACATCACTGATGACATCACTGAGGACATCTCAAATGACATCACAAAAATACCATCTCTAAGATAAAGAATGGACCAGCACTCAAATCTCTGGAATTGTCCAATTTACTTCAAAAGCAGCATTCGTACAGACATAGAACGCATTTCGGCTGCTCAGTCAGCCTTTGTCAACTATAAAATGCCTCGTATACACTCGTTTAATTTATATCTCCCCCACAGGTGTTACTAATTTCAAAGACATAGAAGAGTTACTTTCGTGCCTCTCTTTCTTTCAAATTCATTTCATGTTTTCACTGTCTCTCAATAAACTTAAATTATTCAAACACCTGCAGTCTTTATTCGCGAACATTTCTTTTTGGTTCCAGCAGCAATATAAAGTCACTGTTTTAGTTTTATTAATTGCTCCGTGCTCACTGAAAAAGTCACCTTGAAAACGTGTGAACAAATCAAGTGTGTAATTTATGTTTCGCATTGCCCTTTCCAAACACACTGGCAGTTTTTCTCCGATGTTTTATCCATCTTACCGGTAAGTAGTGTGTTCAAAATTCCACCTCATATCTGCCTCAGTCATTTGGGTTTTTATTACTGGCAAATAAAATCCACAGAATATTGAAATTCCCATTGTTTTTTGAATGCTAATTCTTAACTATAACGTCCCTGAAACCTCTGTTTTTTTCAGTGAATATATATATGTGTGTGTGTGTATACCATCCCCAAAAATCCTAGAGGTGGTAATAGAATTCAAGCTTTACGCAGAACTGAGTCCAGATTTATTTTGCAAGCAGGCTGTGTCGTGCCTTTTGGGATGAATAATGATGAAGAGATGCATGTGCATCTGTAATTTGATAATAATAGTGCTTCCCGATGTACCTTTGAAACAGAACTAATATTCTGTATTCTCCCTTTTTTAAATTTTGTATATATAATCACTATCATGTCACTTTCCCATCCCCTTTTAAATATTTTTCTTTTTGTATCCCTTCACAAGTACACAATATGATTGTTTTATTTTTAAGTAGTATTGAGAAGCGGTGTGTTGATTTAGTCTCCGTACATGAGTAGTGTACTATGTAGTAGAAACATTTTTTGAAGTAGGCTATAGTGTAAACATTATGATGTTACTTGTATTTTAAATTGACCGAATGTGTGATTAACTGTTTCATATTTTTGATTGCTCCCCTATAGATTAGACGGATGGAATTCATGGGTCATCTTCACCAGAGTTATGAGCTACGAGCACGGAGTTTTAGGTGTTTGTTTCTACAACCACGCTCTCCATTTCCTGATATATTTGGGGCAACAGGATACTTTATACGGTTATTTTGTATATACTATTAATTCCACATTTGTCTCTCTTTGGGTACTATACCCTCTATAGATCTCGATGTCAATAATTCTAAAACAAGAAAACAGGTACTAGACCTTTGATGACATCTTTTATCAATATAGCCCACGCTTTACAAATAGGTACTTGACTTTTATAGTGCATTTATTAACGTAAAGTCGTCACAGAATTTATGTCGGAGACATTACTACACAACTTAGTAATACAATGTATAAACTATTGAAAGGTACATTTCAGTATAATATATTCCACCGCTTTTCTTCACTGTCTTGGTACTATGTACATATTTCACTATTTTTCTAATTTATGAGTTTAAATGAATTATATACACAGCACTATGTAAATGGTATAAATTGTTTGGTAATACTCACTTAATTAGTGGTGATGATTAAAATGTGAAGTATTTTCTTTAGCTCTATGGTAGAGTATATTAAGTCTGAACTTTGAACTAAGGTCATGTGACCAAGAGCTGGATAGCTCGAAACGCGTCTTTTTGCCCTGAAATAAAATATATTTTGTACCAAACTGGATCGGTGTGGCTCGTGCTTACGAGGATTTGTAAGCTGTCTGGTGGATATATATATATATATATATATATATATCCAAGAAAGAAGTGACTCAAACAGATAGATTCACCAAAGAACAAAAATATATTTCAACTACAACGTTTCAGCTTCCGCCTTCCTCAGGTAGTACAAGATGGTTTGCTCAGTGGCTGCACAGATGACACAGCTGAATTATCAATTCAGCTGTGTCATCTGTGCAGCCACTGAGCAAACCATCTTGTACTACCTGAGGAAGGCGGAAGCTGAAACGTTGTAGTTGAAATATATTTTTGTTCTTTGGTGAATCTATCTGTTTGAGTCACTTCTTTCTTGGATATTTTATTTCTTTGTGACTCATTGTATCCTTTGGGATCCAGATTTTTGCCCTGGCTGGCTGTTGTTTTCTTGTGATCCTCCATCTTCAAGTATATATATATATATATATATATATATATAATCTACTGGCGGTCGCCAGTAGATAGTTATAGTTAGGACCTATTTTCCATAGGAAATCCGCAACATTCTATTTGAAATAACGTTGGCGCCGGTTGACGAATCTTCGCAAAAGCTTCCAACTTGTTGGGGCGCTCCGGTCCGCTCCTATCCTGAAAGTCTCGGGGTGATTCGTCAAGCGGGGGCCAAGAAAAAAGGGGGGTCCCAAAACGCGTTTTCCCCATTCATTTTTCCATAGGAACCGTTCATCGCGGCTACAGCCCGAACTGCTGAACGGAATTACACCAAATTTGGCAAAGAGGTAGTCCTTGGTTCAGTGTCGTGCCTTTTGCTTAAATGGTGTAAATCCGTTCAGTAGTTTCTGAGAAAATCACAAGTAAAATCACATATATATCTATGGCCGAGTAGGGTCCGCGTACCCAGAGCGCACCCTGTGCGCACCGTCCCGATCACGAGCTGCATGGTAATTGGCTGTCAACACTCCAAATCAGGAAGTGTTGGCAGCCATTTTGTCCCTCAGTAGAACCAAGCACAGAAACAAGTGCGCAAAACGCACAACGGGGGCAGGGTAGAAACACCCTAACCCCCTAGGTCTGCTCAGGGGGTCCCACAAGGACCCCCTGGGCAGAAAAAAGCATTTTGTTTGTTTAAAAAATCGGCGGGATGCGCTTAGGGTGCGCGGATCCCGCCGCGATTAAAAAAAAAACGAGGCACAGAAACACGTCGCAAAACACTAAAAGGGGGCAGGGTAGAAACACCCAGACCCCCTAGGTCTGCTCAGGGGGTCCCACAAGGACCCCCTGGGCAGAAAAAAGCATTTTCTTTTTTTTTTTAAACGGCAGGATGCGCTTAGGGTGCGCGGATCCCGCCGATTAAAAAAAAAAAATCGAAGCGCAGTCTCCCGCGCTTCGATGCTATTTTGCCCCCGGGTGGGCCAAGTCCCAGGGGCATGCGGGGGGTGGGTTTATATTTAATGTGGGGGGCCTCTAAGGCCCCCCAAGCCCCGGGGACCGCCACCCCCCAGGGCTTTAAAAATAAATGGTGCGGGAGGGCTCTCGGCCCTCCCGCAGCCCCGAGGACCGCCACCCCCCGGGGCTTCTTTTTTTATTTAAAAAATAACCTGTGTGGGGGGGCTCTAGCCCACCAGGTACCTCCAGTAAGCGCCACGGAGCTGCGTTGCAGAGTGTTGTAAAAAGGGGCGTGGCCTCTGAACACCTCTCTGCAATGCAGCTCTCTGGCGCATACTGGAGGTATCTGGTGGGCTAGTTGGCCCCTACGGACCCTCGGGATTGAGGAGGAATTAATTCTCCAACTTAAAACGCGCCACAGGGCGTGTTTGCAGACATGTCACCTCAGGCCCCACCCCCTTCCTTCACCATTGTGCAAATATTCCTCTAAAATCAGCCGAACTACGAATTCCGATTTACTCACCTGTTATCAGGAGAGACCTCAGTGCTGCATCTTTGAGCCCAGTACTGATCCTGAAAAGTAATTTTAACCGTACTTACCAGTAACTTGAATTTCCTTCCATAGGCTAACATTGACTGGTTCACTTGGAAATTCTTCTAAGTGTGGAGTTTTGGAACTTTATAATATTCCTCTAAAATCAGCCGAAATACGAATTCCGATTTACTCACCTGTTATCAGGAGAGACCTCAGTGCTGCATCTTTCAGCCCAGTACTGATCCTGAAAAGTAATTTTAACCGTACTTACCAGTAACTTGAATTTCCTTCCATAGGATATCATTGCCTGCTTTTTGCTGAAAACGTTTCTAAGTGTCGATTTTTGAAACATACAAATATTCCTCTAAAATCAGCAGAACTACGAATTTCGATTTACTCACCTGTTATCAGGAGAGACCTCAGTGCTGCATCTTTGAGCCCAGTACTGATCCTGAAAAGTAATTTTAACCGTACTTACCAGTAACTTGAATTTCCTTCCATAGGCTAACATTGACTGGTTTCACTTGGAAATTCTTCTAAGTGTGGAGTTTTGGAACTTTATAATATTCCTCTAAAATCAGCCGAACTACGAATTCCGATTTACTCACCTGTTATCAGGAGAGAACCCAGTGCTGCATCTTTTAGCCCAGCACTGACCCTGAAAAGTAATTCTAACCGTATTTACCAGTAACTTGTATTTCCTTCCATAGGAATCCATTGTCTGGTTTTCAGCAGAAAAGTTTCAAAGTGTCGATTTTCACAAACTACAAATATTCCTTAAAAATCGCCTGTATGACTTAAACGCATTCTTTCAACTGTTTACAGGAGATGCACCAGTGCTGGATCCAGGATCCACCACTGAGTAAGAAAAAGTAACATAACACTACTTACCTGCTAAGTGAATTTCCTCCCATAGGATAACATTGGTGATTCTATGTGAAAAAGTTTCTAAGTGTCAACTTTTAAAATACAATAATATTCCAAAAAATCACTACTGTAACCAAAACGCTTTTACTCAACTGTTTACAGGAGATGTCCCAGGACTGAATCTAGGATCCAGTCCTGTGGTTAGAAAAGTAATCCATAAAGTAACTAATTGCATTTAACTAGAAATTCACATTGAGCTCAATGTTGCATTGTGTTTGAAATTGTGTTGCCCATTGCAACAACTGTAACTACTGTACTTAAAAGTATATTGCCTATTTGCAAAGTATTTAAACTAAAGTAATTCATTCTGAGAAAGTATATTTTGTAATGTAATGTATAATGTAATTATAATGTAATTTAAAAAATAAAATATCTAAAAATAAATAGTTTAAAAAATGTAGTAAATCAGTATCAAAAAAATAAATATAACAATTAATACATTTAAACATTTGTCATTTACAAAACCTTTGAAATTCACTGAAAAAAACCATAGGTTTGAGGCACGTTACAGTTAGGAATTAGCATTTAAAAAACCTTTGAAATTCACTGAAAAAACCATAGGTTTCAGGCACGTTATAGTTAGAAAGTAGCATTTAAAAAACCTTACAAATTCACTGAAAAAACCATAGGTTTTAGGGACAGTTATAGTTAGTTTGACATTTCACTCGTACAAAACCCGTGAAATTCCCCCATTATAGTTAGTTCAGCTAACTATAACTCGCACCCCCGCAATGCACTGCTGATGACGTCACATATTACATCACTCATGACATGGTCAGTGACATCACTGATGACATCACTGATGACATCATCCAGTGACTGTGTGTTTCTGTAAAGTTTAAATATTTTTAATATATATAGGGAAAGGCGTATTGAAGAATGAGTGGGTGTATAAGTGTCTGTATGGATGATTTAGTAGGTGCGTGACTAACTCTATAAGTGAGTGATTAAACGTATCTTACTGAATGCATGGGTTAGTGACTAAACTGGGTGAATGTCTGTATCCGTCTGTCTGTTGCTGTGTAAGTGGCTGCATGGGTTTGTGAATAGCTACATGAGGGTCTATATGAGTTATTGATTGGTTGTCTGAGTATCTGTATGGGTGCCTGAGTGTTTGTGTGGGTGGAGTGTGTGCGACTCTGTGCATAGATGTGTGAGTGGGTGATTCACTGGGTGGATGGTTTCAAGAGTGCATCTGTGATGGACTGAATGGGTGGGTGAGTGTGTGTTTGGGTGTGTTAGTGAGTGAATGTATATCTCAGTTGTACAAGTGTGAGTAACTACATATGTGAAAGGCAGTATATATGTGTGAGGGAGTATATAAATGGCTATAAGCGAGAGTGTGTGATTGTGTTAGTGACTGTATGGATGAGTGTGTGCTTGTATCAGTGATTGCATAAGAGCGTAAGAATGTGCTAGTATTTGTATGAGTAAGTGAGCTGGTGTGTGTATAACTGTATAGGTGAGTAAATGGCAGTGTGTTTAATTATTTGCATGACTGACTAGGTGTGTGAGTACCTCTATGGATGAGTGGCAGTGTTTGAGTGTCTATATAGGAGTATGAGTGCATATGATAGTCCTGTACTGAGTGACCGTAAGTATGAGTGACTGTACGGGTGAGTGAGTGGATGTGTGTGTAGACCTAAGAATCAGTGAATGGGTATGTAGTTATTGGTGTTGGAGTGTCTATGGTTTTGCGAATGGCAGTCTGTAATTTAGAGTGGGTGTATCAAAGGTTATATTAGGGTGTGAGGAGGTGCATCAGATTCTCACGTGGATGATGTCATCAGTGATGTCATCAGTGATGTCATTTGAGATGTCATCAGTGATGTCATCAGTGATGTCACTGACCATGTCATGAGTGATGTAATATGTGACGTCATCAGCAGTGCATTACGGGGCGCGAGTTATAGTTGGCTGAACTAACTATAACGGGGGAATTTCACGGGTTTTGTACGAGTGAAATGGCCAACTAACTATAACTGTCCCTAAAACCTATGGTTTTTTCAGTGAATTTGTAAGGTTTTTAAATGCTAATTTCTAACTATAACGTGCCTGAAACCTATGGTTTTTTCAGTGAATATATATATATATATATATTCACTGAAAAAACCATAGGTTTTATGGAAAGCTATAGTTAGTTGGACATTGCACTCGTTCAAAACCCGTGAAATTCCCCGTTATAGTTAGTTCAGCTAACTATAACTCGCGCCCCGCAATGCACTGCTGATGACGTCACATATTACATCACTCATGACATGGTCAGTGACATCCCTGATGACATCACTGACATCATCCAGTGACTGTGTGTTTCTGTAAAGTTTAAATATGTTTAATATATATAGGGAAAGGCGTATTGAAGAATGAGTGGGTGTATAAGCGTCTGAATGGATGATTTAGTAGGTACGTGACTGAGTCTATAAGTGAGTGATTAAATGTATCTTACTGGATGCATGGGTGAGTGACTAAACTGTGTGAATGTCTGTATCCGTCTGTCTGTTGTTGTGTAAGCAGCTGCATGGGTTTCTGACTAGCTAAATGAGTGTCTATATGGGTTATGGGTTGGTTCTCTGAGTATCTATATGGGTGCCTCAGTGTTTGTGTGGGTGGGGTGTTTGTGACTCTGTGCATAGATGTGTGAGTGGGTGATTCACTGGGTGCATGGTTTCAACAGTGCGTCTGTGATGGACTGTATGGGTGGGTGAGTGTGTGTATGGGTGTGTTAGTGATTGAATGTATATCTCAGTGGTACATGTGTGAGTAACTACATATGTGAAAGGCAGTATATATGTGTGTTGGAGTATATAAATGGCTATAAGTGAGAGTGTGTGATTGTGAGAGTGGCTATATGGATGAGTGTGTGCTTGCATCAGTGATTGCATAGGAGCGTAAGAATGTGCTAGTATTTTTATGAATAAGTGAGCTGGTGTGTATAAATGTATAGGTGAGTAAATTGGAGTGTGATTAATTATTTGCATGACTGACTAGGTGTGTGAGTACCTCTATGGATGAGTTGCGTTGTGTGAGTGTTTATATAGGTGTATGAGTGCATATGATAGTCCTGTACTGAGTGACTGTAAGTATGAGTGACTGTACGGGTGAGTGAGTAGATGTGTGTGTGTAGACCTAAGAATCAGTGAGTGGGTATGTACTTATTGGTATTGGAGTGTGTATGGTTTCGAGAATGGCAGTCTGTAATTTAGAGTGGGTGTATCAAAAGTTATATTAGGGTGTGAGAAGATGCATTAAATTCTCACATGGATGATGTCATCAGTGATGTCATTTGAGATGTCATCAGTGATGTCACTGACCATGTCATGAGTGATGTAATATGTGACGTCATCAGCAATGCATTGCGGGGGCGCGAGTTATAGTTAGCTGAACTAACTATAACGGGGGAATTTCTCGGGTTTTGTACGAGTGCAATGTCCAACTAACTATAACTTTCCCTAAAACCTATGGTTTTTTCAGTGAATTTCAAAGGTTTTTTAAATGCTAAACCCTAACTATAACAGGCCTGAAACCTATGGTTTTTTCAGTAAATTTCAAAGGTTTTTAAAATGCTAATTCCTAACTATAACAAGCCTGAAACCTATGGTTTTTTCAGTGAATTTCAAAGGTTTTTTAAATGCTAATTCCTAACTATAACATGTCTGAAACCTATGGTTTTTTTCAGTGAATTTCAAAGGTTTTGTAAATGACAATTTTTAAATTTATTAATTGTTATATTTATTTTTTTGATACTGATTTACTACATTTTTTTAAACTATTTATTTTTAGATATTTTATTTTTTAAATTACATTGTAATTACATTATACATTACATTACAAAATATACTTTCTCAGAATGAATTACTTTAGTTTAAATACTTTGCAAATAGGCAATAGACTTTTAAGTACAGTAGTTACAGTTGTTGCAATGGGCAACACAATTTCAAACACAATGCAACATTGAGCTCAATGTGAATTTCTAGCTAAATGCAATTAGTTACTTTATGGATTACTTTTCTAACCACAGGACTGGATCCTAGATTCAGTCCTGGGACATCTCCTGTAAACAGTTGAGTAAAAGCGTTTTGGTTACAGTAGTGATTTTTTTGGAATATTATTGTATTTTAAAAGTTGACACTTAGAAACTTTTTCACATAGAATCACCAATGTTATCCTATGGGAGGAAATTCACTTAGCAGGTAAGTAGTGTTATCGTTACTTTTTCTTACTCAGTGGTGGATCCTGGATCCAGCACTGGTGCATCTCCTGTAAACAGTTGAAAGAATGCGTTTAAGTCATACAGGCGATTTTTAAGGAATATTTGTAGTTTGTGAAAATCAACACTTTGAAACTTTTCTGCTGAAAACCAGACAATGGATTCCTACGGAAGGAAATATAAGTTACTGGTAGGTACGGTTAAAATTACTTTTCAGGATCAGTACTGGGCTGAAAGATGCAGCACTGAGGTCTCTCCTGATAACAGGTGAGTAAATCGGAATTCGTATTTTGGCTGATTTTAGAGGAATATTTGTATGTTTCAAAAATCGACACAGAAACTTTTTCAGCAAAAAGCAGGCAATGATATCCTATGGAAGGAAATTCAAGTTACTGGTAAGTAAGGTTAAAATTACTTTTCAGGATCAGTACTGGGCTGAAAGATGCAGCACTGAGGTCTCTCCTGATAACAGGTGAGTAAATCGGAATTCGTAGTTCGGCTGATTTTAGAGGAATATTTGTATGTTTCAAAAATCGACACTTAGAAACTTTTTCAGCAAAAAGCAGACCATGATATCCTATTGAAGGAAATTCAAGTTACTGGTAAGTACGCTTAAAATTACTTTTCAGGATCAGTACTGGGCTGAAAGATGCAGCACTGAGGTCTCTCCTGATAACAGGTGAGTAAATCGGAATTCGTATTTCGGCTGATTTTAGAGGAATATTATAAAGTTCCAAAACTCCACACTTAGAAGAATTTCCAAGTGAAACCAGTCAATGATATCCTATGGAAGGAAATTCAAGTTACTGGTAAGTACGGTTAAAATTACTTTTCAGGATCAGTACTGGGCTGAAAGATGCAGGACTGAGGTCTCTCCTGATAACAGGTGAGTAAATCGGAATTCGTAGTTCGGCTGATTTTAGAGGAATATTTGCACAATGGTGAAGGGAGGGGGCGGGGCCTGAGGTGACATCTGTGCAAACGCACCCCGTGGCGCGTTTTAAGTTGGGGGATTAAGTCCCCTTGAATCATGAGGGTCCCTGGGGTCCAACTAGCCCACCATGTACCTCCAAAAAGCGCCAGGGAGCTGCGTTGCAGAGAGGTGTCCAGAGGCCACGCCCCTTTTTGCACCTCTCTGCAACGCAGCTCTGTGGCGCTTTCTGGACGTACCTGGTGGGCTAGTTCGCCTCAGGGACCCTCAGGATTGAAGGGATTTCATTCCCCATCTTAAAATGCGCCACGGGCCTGTTTGCACACATGTCACCTGAAGCCCCGCCCTCCCTTCACCACTGTGCAAACGTGCCCCGTGGCGTGTTTTAAGTTGGGGATTAAGTCCCCTTGAATACTGAGGGTCCCTGGAGTCCAACTAGCCCACCATGTACCTCCAAAAGCGCCACAGAGCTGCGTTGCAGAGAGGTGTAAAAGGGCGTGGCCTCTGTACACCTCTCTGCAACGCAGCCCCTGGCGCATACCGGAGGTTCCTGGTGGGCTAGTTGGCCCCCAGGGACCCCCAGTATTCAAGGGGAATTACTTCCCCTTCTTAAAACGCGCCAGGGGGCGCGTTTGCAGACTGCTGCAGGGAGGGGGCGGGGCCTCAACACGATGCCGGTCTTTTTTTTTTTTGTGCCTTTTTCTGCCCAGGGGGTCCTTGTGGGACCCCCTGAGCAGACCTAGGGGGTCAGGGTGTTTCTACCCTGCCCCCTTTGTGCGTTTTGCACACTTGTTTCTTGTGCTTTTTTTTTTTTAATCGGCGGGATCCGCGCACCCTAAGCGCATCCGCCGTTTAAAAAAAAAAAGTTTCTGCCCAGGGGTCCTTGTGGGACCCCTGAGCAGACCTAGGGGTCAGGGTGTTTCTACCCTGCCCCCTTTTGCGCTTTGCGCACTTGTTTCTGTCCCTCGGTTCTACCGAGGGACAAAATGGCTGCCAACACTTCCTGATTTGGAGTGTTGACAGCCACTTGACAGCCAATTAGCATGCAGCTCGGGATCGGGACGGTGCGCGCAGGGTGCGCTCAGGATACGCGGACCCTACTCGCCCATAGATATATATGTGACTTTACTTTTGATTTTCTCAGGAACTACTGAACGGATTTACACCATTTAAGCAAAAGGCACGACACTGAACCAAGGGCTACCTCTTTGCCAAATTTGGTGTAATTCCGTTCAGCAGTTCGGGCTGTAGCTGCGACTAGAGGTTCCTATGGAAAAATGAATGGGGAAAACGCGTTTTGGGACCCCCCTTTTTTCTCGGCCCCCGCTTGACGAATCAACCCGAGACTTTCAGGGTAGGAGCGGAGCGGAGCGTCCCAACAAGTTGGAAGCTTTTGCGAAGATTCGTCAACCGGCGCAAGAGTTATTTCAAATAGAATGTCGCGGATTTCCTATGGATAATAGGTCCTAACTATAACTATCTACTGGCGACCGCCAGTAGATAATATATATATATATATATATTCCTCCAAGATGCCCAAATAATCTAGGACACACTCGACTGTGAATGATACCCTTTGGTTTTATTGCAATGGTAAACCAGCATTAGCATTCCGTGTCATAGTTCCAGACTGACGCGTTTCGAGGCTCCAGCCTCTTGTTCACAGGCACCTTGTGTATGATACGCAGATGGCTCTCATTTACTCATTAGTTGCATGCTTAAATTTAGATACTTGCCCCCAGTGGGCTGCGCAAGTGCGTCAAACTTGTAGTGCACGCTGGGACTTGTGGTCCCAATGGAGGGTGAAAAAAAATCCTTGAAAGACTTGTATGACGACGCAGAACCTACTAGAGGGTGAGAATTGCTCTAATTGGGACCACAAGTCCCAGCGTGCATTACAAGTTTGACGCACTTGCGCAGCCCACTGGGGGCGAGTATTTAAATTGAAGCATGCAACTAATGAGTAAATGAGAGCCATCTGCGTATCATACACAAGTTGCCTGTGAACAAGAGGCTGGAGCCTCGAAACGCGTCAGGCTGGAACTATGACACGGAATGCTAATGCTGGTTTTCCATTGCAAAAAACTGAAGGGTATCATTCTCAGTCGAGTGCATCCTCGATTGTTTGGGCATCTTGGAGGAAATTAAATAACACGGCAACCCTGCCGTGGAGGACTGCACCATCTCAAAATTTGTGAGAGGCTGGATAGGTTGGAACTGTTTCTACCTGCGGAACAGCACTGTAAATGAGGATAATACAAACCTGCACGGCATCCTGGGGCCCACTGGAGGGTGAATAAAATACTTGAAAGACTTGTATGACGACGCAGAACCTACTAGAGTGTGAGAATTGCTCTAATTGGGACCACAAGTCCCAGCGTGCACTACAAGTTTGACGCACTTGCGCAGCCCACTGGGGGCGAGAATCTAAATTTAAGCATGCAACTAATGAGTAAATGAGAGCCATCTGCGTATCATACACAAGTTGCCTGTGAACAAGAGGCAGGAGCCTCGAAACGCGTCAGACTGGAACTATGACACGGAATGCTAATGCTGGTTTTCCATTGCAATAAAACCGAAGGGTATCATTCACAGTCGAGTGCGTCCTCGATCATTTGGGCATCTTGGAGGAAAAAAAAACATATATATGTGTATATATATTACCTACTGGCAGTCGCTAGTAGGCAGTTATCGTTAGGACCATGTTTTCATAGGAAACACGTTTTTTGACTTGCCTATATGTATAACTATAACTTGCGCCCTCGCCATGCAAAGTTTTCTCATCAATAATTTTATAGTCAATTTTGCAGTGATAATAACAATGATGCCATTGAAGATGCCACAATGATCTAATTTGTGGGGTATTTAGCTTTGCATGGCAAAGGCGCAAATTATAGTTACCTTAGGGCACAAGTTATAGTTACTTGAAAAACTCTCTCTATAACCGCTGAATTACTATGGTTTTGTGCTTGCAAATTCAGTCCCTGTAACGTTTGATTTTGTCAGTGAATTTCTATGTTTTTTTAATGCCGGGGGGGTTGGATGCAGGGCCTGGTCGCACAGGGCAGGCCCTGCGGCTGACTCCCCTCATGCATCCAGTCCCACAACACACATGCATTCTGCCGAGCTCAGTGGTAGGTTGGTTGAGTGAGTGTGTATCATTTTTTTTATTCAGCTTTGGATCTGTCGATCTGTTGCAGATTTACACTAGGGGGTCGCACTCAGCCCCGCAATGGATCTGCGGATTGGACAAAAAAAAATTGGGACAATTTTGTGCCCATGAGGGACACCTCCATCTGTCCTATGGGGTCAGGATACCTCTATCCTGACCCCTTATCTCATTTTTCACTTCTATTATTCCCTCTTGCACCAAGCCGATAAAACAAAATTGTGGCCTCAACTTTTCTCTCAGTATGGTCTTGCTTTGGTGCATGGATCCACAGATACCCCGCAGCGGATCCGTGAAGGATTACCATCCCTTGATATCTATATTTCTTTTTCATTAAATTACTCCAGAAGTACTGAACAGATTTACCCCAAACCACAAAAAGAGCTCTTTCTGGACCAAGAGCTAGCTTTCTGCCAAAGGTGGTGTAATTCTGTCCAGTGGTTCAGGCTGTACCCGTGTTCAAAATCCCTATGTGAGATTTCATGGGCAAAACGTGTTTTGGGACCCCCTTTTTTCTGTGCCCCCACTGGACAGATCACCCCGAAACTTTCAAGACAGCAGCTGATCTGTGCGATTCATGATTTTTACAAATTTCATGTAGAATTGGCAAACAACGCCAAAGTTATTAACAAAAGAAAAAATGCTGTTCCTAAGGAAACTAGGTCCTAACTATAACTACCTACTGGCAACTGCCAGTAGGTTATGTGTGTGTGTGTATATATATATATATATATATATATATATATATATATATATATATATATATACACTATATATATGTGCGTGTGTGTGTATATGTATGCATATATATATATATATCACTGAAAAAACCATAGGTTTCAGGGACGTTATAGTTAGAAATTAGCATTTAAAAAACCTTAGAAATTCACTGAAAAAAACACAGGTTTCAGGGACGTTATAGGTAGTTGGACATTTCACTCGTACAAAACCAGAGAAATTCGGTCGTTATAGTTAGTTGAGCTAACTATAACTCGCGCCACCCGCAATGCACTGCTGATGACGTCACATATTAAATCATTCATGACATGGTCAGTGACATCACTGATGACATCACTGATGACATCATCCAGTGACTGTGTGTTTCTGTAAAGTTTACATATGTTTTATATATATATATATATATGCCAAGGTGTATTGAAGAATGAGTGGGTGTACAAGTGTCTGAATGGATGGGTACATGTGTGAGTAACTACATATGTGAAAGGAAGTATATGTGAGTGTTCGAGTATATAAATGACTATATGTGAGTGTGAGTGATTGTGAGAGTGGCTGTATGGATGAGTGTGTGCTTGTATCAGTGATTGTATAAGAGAGTAAGTATGTGTTAGTATCTGCATGAATAAGTGAGGTGGTGTGTGTATAACTGTATAGGTGAGTAAATGGGAGTGTGATTGATTCTTTGCATGACTGACTAGGTGTGTGAGTAACTCTGGATGAGTGGCGGTGTGTGAGTGTCTGTATAGGTATATGAGTGCATATGATAGTGTTGTATTGATGAGTGACTGCATGTATGAGTGACTGTATGGGTGAATGAGTGGATGTGCGTGTAGACCTAGGAATCAGTGAGTGGGTATGTAGTAACTGGTATTGGTGTGTCTATGGTTTCGAAAATGGTAGTCTGTATTTTAGAGTGGGTGTATCAAAGGTTATATTAGGGTGTTAGGAGGTGCATCAGATTATCAGGTGGATGATGTCATCAGTGATGTCATCAGGGATGTCATTTGAGATGTCATCAGTGATGTCACTGACCATGTCATGAATAATGTAATATGTGACGTCTTCAGCAGTGCATTACGGGGTGCGAGTTATAGTTAGCTCAACTAACTATAACGGCCAAATTTCTCTGGTTTTGTACGAGTGAAATGCCCAACTAACTATAACGTCTCTGAAACCTG
The DNA here is from genome assembly GCA_963921515.1 of Calotriton arnoldi. NCBI lineage: Eukaryota > Metazoa > Chordata > Amphibia > Caudata > Salamandridae > Calotriton > Calotriton arnoldi. The sequence continues at coordinate 380,700 of CAWUFW010005124.1, read as the reverse complement.
TGGTTTTTTCAGTGAATTTCTAAGTTTTTTTAAATGCTAATTTCTAACTATAACGTCCCTGAAACCTATGGTTTTTTCAGTGAATTTCAAAGGATTTTAAATGATAATTCCTAACTATAATGTCCCAGAAACCTATGGTTTTTTCAGTGAATTTCAAAGGTTTTTTAAATGCTAATTTCTAACTATGCCTACAGAGGTAGGACATGTGCAGAAAGAGGAAGAAAAGCACAGAAAGAAGCAAGAGAAATACAGAAAGAGGCAACAGAAATCCAGAAAGATGAAGAAAGGTGCAGAACGAAGCAAGAGGTATGCAGAAAGAACCAACAGAGGCCTTGTTGCAAAGTCATCCTGTGCCCCCAACGTTTTGCTGAATGGCACTGGTGGTAACTGACTAACCAGGCCCGGAGCCAGTGCTATGCTGAAAGACACTTAGAATACAGTGAAACCCCTACATACACTAGGGTACACTATGGGTTGGGGTACCCCTGTGATTGGCATGACCTCCCCTGTAAGGCCCTAGTACATAATAAGGCAGGGGGATTAAAACTACCTCTAAGTCAGAGTTGCAGAAAGAAGCAAGTGAAGTGCAGAAAGAGGCAATATAGGTGCACAAAGAGGCAACAGAGGTACAGAAAGAGGCTGGAGGGGTACAGAAAGAAGCAAGAGCAGTGCAGAAAGAGGCAAAAGAATTGCTGAAAGAAGCAACAGAGGTGTATAAAGAAGCAAGAGAAGTGCAGAAAGAGGCAAGTGAGGTGCAAAAAGAAGCAAGAGCGGTACAGAAAATGGTAGAAGAGGTGCACAAAGAGGCAAGAGAGGTACAGAAAGAGGCAGTAGGGGTGCAGAAAGAAGGAAGAGAAGTGCAGAAAGAAGCAACAGAGGTGCTGAAAGAGGCAAGAGGAGTGCAGAAAGAGGTAGGAGAGGTGCACAAAGAGGCAAGAGAGGTACAGAAAGAGGCAGGAGGGGTGCAGAAAGAAGGAAGAGAAGTGCAGAAAGAGGCAAAAGAATTGCTGAAAGAAGCAACAGAGGTGTAGAAAGAAGCAAGAGCAGTGCAGAAAGAACCAACAGAGGTGCAAAAAGAAGCAAGACCGGTACAGAAAAAGGTAGAAGAGGTGCACAAAGAGGCGTGAAGGGTGCAGAAAGAGCAAGAGAAGTGCAGAAAGAACCAACAGAGGTACAGAGAGAGGCAAGAGAGGTACAGAAACAGGCAGGAAAGGTACAGAAAGAGGGAACAGGGGTACAGAAAGAGTCAAGAGGGGTGGAGCAGAAAGAGAAAAGAGGGGTACAGAAAGTGGCAAGAGTGGTGCAGAAAGAGGTAGGAGATGTGTACAAAGAGGCAGGAGAGGTACAGAAAGAGGCAGGAGGGGTGCAGAAAGAAGGAAGAGAAGTGCAGAAAGAGGCAAGAGAATTGCTGAAAGAAGCAAGAGAGGTGTAGAAAGTAGCAAGAGAAGTGCAGAAAGAGGCAAGTGAGGTGCAGAAAGAAGCAAGAGCAGTGCAGAAAGAACCAACAGAGGTGCAAAAAGAGGCAAGAGAGGTGCAGAAAAAAGTAGGAGAGGTGCACAAAGAGGCAAGAGAAGTACAGAAAGAGGCAGGAGAGATGCAGAAAGAAGGAAGAGACGTGCAGAAAGAAGCAACAGTGGTGCTGAAAGAGGAAAGAGGAGTGCAGAAAGAGGTAGGAGACGTGCAGAAAGAAGCAACAGAGGTGCTGAAAGAGGCACAAAGGGTGCAGAAAGAGCACGAGAAGTGCAGAAAGAACCAACAGAGATACAGAAAGAGGCAAGAGAGGTGCAGATACATGCAGGAAAGTTGCAGAAAGAGGGAACATGGGTGCAGAAAGAGACAAGAGAGGTGCAGAAAGAGAAAAGAGCGGTACAGAAAGAGGCAAGAGGGGTGCAGAAAGAAGCGAGAGCAGTGCAGAACAAACCAATAGAGGTGAAAAAAGAGGCAAGAGGAGTGCTGAAAGAGGTAGGAGATGTGCAGAAAGAAAGAAGAGAGGTGCAGAAAGAGGCAAGAGAATTGCTGAAAGAAGCAACAGAATTGTAGAAAGAAGCACGAGAAGTGCATAAAGAGGAAGGTGAGGTGCAAAAAGAAGCAAGAGTGGTACAGAAAAAGGTAGGAGAGGTGCACAAAGAGGCAAGAGAAGTACAGAAAGAGGCAGGAGAGATGCAGAAAGAAGGAAGAGACGTGCAGAAAGAAGCAACAGTGGTGCTGAAAGAGGAAAGAGGAGTGCAGAAAGAGGTAGGAGAGGTGCACAAAGAGGCAAGAGAGGTACAGAAAGAGGCAGGAGGGGTGCAGAAAGAAGGAAGAGAAGTCAGAAAGCGGCAAAAGAATTGCTGAAAGAAGCAACAGAGGTGTAGAAAGAAGCAAGAGAAGTGCAGAAAGAGGCAAGTGAGGTGCAGAAAGAAGCAAGAGCAGTGCAGAAAGAACCAACAGAGGTGCAAAAAGAGGCATGAGGGGTGCAGAAAGAGGCAAGAGAAGTGCAGAAAGAGGCACTTGAGGTGCAGAAAGATGCAAGAGAGGTACAGAAAGAGGCTCGAGAAGTGCAGAAAGAGGCAAGAGAAGTGCAGAAAGAGGTAAGAGAGGTGCAGAAAGAAGAGAGTGAGGTGCAGAAAGAGGCAAGTGAGGTGCAGAAAGAGGCAAGAGAGGTACAGAAAGAGGCAAGGAAACTGCAGAAAAAGGCAAGAGAAATGCAGAAAGAGGGAAGAGCGGAGCAGAAAGAGGCAGGAGAGGTATAGAAAGAAGCAAGAGAAGTACAGAAAGAGGCAGGTGAGGTGCAGAAAGAGGCAAGAAAGGTGCAGAAAGAGGCCAGGGAGGTGCAGAAAGAGGCAAGAGATCTTCAGAAAAAAGCAACAGAGGTGCTGAAAGAGGCAAGTGAGGTGCAGAAAGGGGCAAGAGAAGTGCAGAAGGAGGCAAGTGAAGGGCAGAAAGTAGACAGTGAGGTGCAGAAAGAGGAAGAAAGGTGCAGAAAGAAGCAAGATAAATGCAGAAAGAGGCAAGAGAGGCACAGAAAGAAGAGGTTTGTGCACCATTAGTACCAGTTTAACACCCACATTTTGCAATACGTAACACGTGACCATACCAGCTTTGCAAAGGGCCTTCCACCACGCTGTAACACATGACACTGCATTTCTGCAAACATATGAGCCGTTTGAGCTAGAAACAAGGCTTTTTGTGTTCAAATCTGCAGATTAAGCAGCAGATGATGGAATATTTGGCAAATGCGGAAAATGTTTAATTATGTGAAAATTGGTGCAGCCGAACAGTCAAATAATTCCAGTGGCCCTGCTCATACCTCCGACTAGGTCCAGAAGTGCTTCTCAGTGGTTCCTTCTTTTATTGTGTCTCATTAAGTTTATAGTTTAGCTTCTATGGAAACAAGGAAAACTAAACCTGAGGTTACCACCCCACAACACAGACTACAATACCACATAATTACTCTCCAAAACACATAATCCCACTCCACATAAGTCCTATACACTAAATACCACATACTTTCTATTCACATAATTTCACCACACAACATACAACATAATTCCACTACACACAACGTACATCCCCTCTACACCAAAAAACATTAGTTAAAAACTTTTACATTTACAACGCCAATAGCTCTAACTCTCGCAAATGCGAAACCTATTACATTGTAAATGCTTCTTCAACTAGTAGTCGCGTTTGCATCCTTGGGGGCCAACTACCCCTCCTATTACCTCCAGTAAGTCCCACACAGCAGGATTGCTAAGTTCTCATAGCAGGCCACGCCCCCTTTGCCCACCACTCTGTAAATGCTCTCCCTGGCGCGCTCTTGGATGGGGATTGAAGTCCCCTTCGCTGCTGGTGGTCCTTTAGGGGCCAACTAGCCTACCTCTTACCTCCAGAAAGCCCCACATAGTGGGATTGCAGAGAGGTGGACACAGGCCACGCCCCCTTTCTCCACCACTCTGCAAACGCACCTCCTGGTGCGCTCTTGGTTGGGGGATGAAGTCCCTTTTGCTCCTGAGGGTCCCTGGGGGCCAACTAGCCCTCCTGTTACCTCCAGTAAGCCCCATACAGCTGGATTGATGAGAGTGCTCAAAGGCCATGCCCCCTTTTTACACCACTCTGCAAATGTGGCTCCTGGCACACTGCTGCTCGGGGGATAAAGTCCACTTGTGTCCTGAGGTCCTCAGGACACAAGAGGACCTCATCGCCCCACCAGCAGTGCGCCAAGAGGCGCATTTGCAGAGTGGTGTAAAAAGGGGCGTGACCTCGGACCACCTCTCAGCAATCCCACTGTGTGGGGCTTACTGGAGATAAGAGATGGGCTAGTTGGCCCCTAAGGACCATCAATCAATCAATCAATCAATCATGTCACTTATAAAGTGCACTACATACCAGCGAGGGTCTCAAGGCGCTGGGGGAAGAGGGGGGTGGTGCTGCTACTGATCGAAGAGCCAGGTCTTGAGGAGTCTTCTGAAGGCCAGTAGGTCTTGGGTCTGTCGGAGGTTGGTGGGGAGGGTGTTCCAGGTCTTGGCGGCGAGGTGGGAGAAGGATCTGCCGCCGGCGGTCGTTTTCCGGATGCGGGGGACTGTGGCGAGGGCGAGGCTGGTCGAGCGGAGCTGGCGGGTGGGGGTGTAGAAGCTGAGTCGTCTGTTGAGGTAGGCTGGTCCGGAGTTGTGGAGTGCTTTGTGTGTGTGGGTGAGGAGCTTGAAGGTTATCCTCTTGTTGACAGGGAGCCAGTGCAGGTCTCTCAGGTGGGGTGTGATGTGGCTGCGTCGGGGGATGTCGAGGATAAGACGTGCAGAGGCGTTCTGGATGCGTTGCAGCCGTCTCAGGAGCTTAGCCGTCGTTCCTGCGTAGAGGGCGTTTCCGTAGTCCAGCCTGCTGGTGACGAGGGCCTGGGTGACTGTTTTTCTTGTTTCGGTGGGGATCCACTTGAAGATCCTGCGGAGCATTCGGAGGATGTTGAAGCAGGATGAGGAAACGGCGTTGACCTGCTTAGTCATGGAGAGGGTGGGGTTGAGGATGACCCCTAGGTTGCGTACGTGGTCGGTGGGTGGCGGGGCTGTTCCCAGTGATGTTGGCCACCAGGAGTCGTCCCAGTCTGAAGGGTTGGAACCAAGGATGAGGACCTCCGTCTTGTCCGAGTTCAGCTTCAGGCGGCTGGTCCTCATCCATTCGGCGACGGCCTTCATTCCTTCGTGGAGGTGGGCTTTGGCGGTGTGAGGGTCTTTGGTGAGGGAGAGGATCAGCTGGGTGTCGTCGGCGTAGGGAGATGATGTTGAGGTTGTGCTGTCGGGCGACGTGGGCGAGGGGTGCCATGTAGATGTTGAACAGCGTTGGGCTGAGGGAGGAGCCTTGGGGTACGCCGCAGATGATCTTGGTGGCCTTGGATCGGAAGGGGGCGAGGCGGACGCTTTGTGTTCTGCAGGAAAGGAAGGATGTGGTCCAGTCCAGGGCCTTCTCTTGGATCCCGGCGTCGTGAAGGCGTGTTCGTAGTGTGTGGTGGCAGACCGTGTCGAAGGCGGCTGATAGGTCCAGGAGGATGAGGGCTGCTGTTTCTCCGGTGTCTAGCAGGGTCCTGATGTCATCGGTGGCGGCGATGAGGGCGGTTTCGGTGCTGTGGTTGCTGCGGAAGCCGGACTGGGAAGGGTCCAGGATGTTGTCCTCCTCGAGGTAGCGGGTCAGTTGTTTGTTGACGATTTTCTCGGTGACCTTCGCGGGGAACGGGAGCATGGGTCGGAAGTTCTTGAGGTCCTTGGGGTCTGCCTTGGGTTTCTTGAATAAGGCGGTGATCTCGGCGTGCTTCCAGCTTTCCGGGAAGGTTGCTGTCTTGAAGGAGATGTTGATTATTTTCCGGAGATGGGGCGCGATGGCTGTACTGGCTTTGTTGAAGATGTGGTGAGGGCACGGGTCTAGCGGTGAACCGGAGTGGATGGTGTTCATGATCTCGCTGGTGTCCTCGTCGTTGATGTTGGTCCAGGAGAGCAGGCGGTTGGTGGTTGTGGGGGCAGTGGTCTCGGTGGTTGCCGGGGCGGTCGTGGTGTTGAAGCTGTCATGGATGTCGGCGATTTTGCGGTGGAAGAAGGTGGCCAGTGAGTCGCACAGGTCTCGCGACGGCTGGATGTCGTTGGTGTTGGAGCTGGGGTTGGAGAGTTCCTTCACGATGTTGAAGAGCTCTTTGCTGTTGTGTGCGTTGTTGTCTAGGCGGTCTTTGAGTGAGGCCCTTTTGGTGGATCTGATGAGGTGATGGTGACTGCGGGTGGCGCTCTTGTGGGCGCGTAGCTGTCCGCTGTCCGTTCGTGGAGCCAGATCTTCTCCAGTTTTCGGCATGTTCGTTTGGAGGCCTGGAGGTCTTCGGTGAACCAGGTGGCTTTCTTGCTGGTGTGGCTGTTGGGCGGATTCTTGAGCGGGGCGAGGGTGTTGGCGCAGTCGTCGATCCACTGTCTGAGGTTGCGGGTGGCGGTGTCTGGGTCGGAGGGTTCGGGCGGGTGGGCTCAGGGCGAGGGTTGTGGTTAGCTGGTCTTCCGTGACTCTGCTCCAGCAGCGGCGAGGCATTTGTTCGGTGCGGTGGTGCGTGGTGGGCTTCCTGTAGGTGAAGTGGATGCAGTGGTGGTCAGTCCAGTGGGGTTCGGAGGTGTGGTTGAAGGAGACGTGTGGGCTTGCGGAAAAGATGGAGTCTAGCGTGTGGCCGGCGGCGTGGGTGGGTGTAGTCACGAGCTGTCTGAGTCCGAGGGTGGCGAGGTTGTCGATCAGGGTGGTGGAGTTGGTGTCCTTGTTGTTCTCGAGGTGGAAGTTCAGGTCCCCGAGGAGGATGTAGTCCGTGGAGGCGATGGTGTGTGTGCTGACGAAGTCAGCGATGGAACTCGCTGAACTGTGGTCGGGGTCCGGGGGTCTGTAGATGAGGGTTCCTCTGAGGGTGGTGTTGGGATCGGTGTGGATCTGGAAGTGCATGTGTTCGGCGGTGCTGAGGGTGTCGTCGGTGTTGGTTGAGACTCTGAGGGTGTTCCTGTGGACGATGGCGATGCCTCCTCCGACTCCGTTGGTGCGGTCCCTGCGGGTGATCTTGTATCCATCCGGGATGGCAATGGCGATGTCGGGGGCTGAAGCGGGATTCAGCCAGGTCTCCGTCAGGAATGCGACGTCTGGGGAGGTTGAGTCGAGAAGGTCCCAGAGTTCGATGGCGTGTTTGCGGGCGGAGCGGGTGTTGAGGAGGATGCATCTGAGGTAGTTGGGTTCTTTCCTGGGCGGTGGTTTGGCGGGGCGGGTGCTGGCGAAGCTGCAGTTCCGGCAGGTGAAGGGCCCTTGGGTGCGCTTCGGGGTGGCCTGGTAGCAGGCGTGATCTTTTCAGTATGGTAGGGGACTTCATCCCTCAACATAGAATGCGCCAAGAGACGCGTTTGCAGAGAAGCAGTGAAAGGGGGCAGGGCTTCCACGAGTTGCGGGGCTTCCGTTATTTTTTTTTTATTTTAGGAAGGGGGGCCGTGTGGCCCCCCTTCCCCTGACCCTTTTGGGCCCCGGGGACCCCATCCCCCAAGGCCTGGCCAGCCTTTCCTTTTTATTTTATTTTGGAGGGGGGCTGCGTGGCCCCTCTCCTGAGGCCAATTATGGCCCCGGGGCCTGGCCAGCCTTAAATTATTTTTTTTTGGAGGGGGGCCACGTGGCCCCCCTCCTCAGGCCACTTATGGCCATGGGGACCCCATACCCTGGGGCCTGCCAGCTTTGTTTTTTTATTTTTTTTGAGGGGGCCATGTGGCCCCCCTCCTGAGGCAAATTATGGCCCCAGGGACCCCATCCCTCGGGGCCGGCCTTCCTGTTTTAAAAAAAAATAATTAATTAAAGTGGAGGAGGGCCAAGTGGGCCCCCTCCCGGGCCACTTCTGGCCCCGGTGACCCCATCCCCCGGGCCGGCCCTCAAGTTGGGGACCGTGAGGGGAGCCCTAATGCCCCCACGGTCCCAGCCGACTCCCCGCCTCCTGCAGGAGCCGGCATTGCTTTTGGGCAGGGGGACCTGTAACATGCAGCTCCCCTTGCCCAAAAGCAATTCTGCTTTGCTTCTTGGAAGCGAGAGCAGGTTTCCTACTCTCGCTTCCAAGAAGCAAAGCAGGAGTTTGCTATGGCAGGGCGGGAGCCGTGCTCCCACCCTGCCATAGCAAACGGCAATGTCCCGGCGGTGGGCACCCCGGGACATTGCAGGAGCCGGCCCTGGGGGGTGGCGGTCCCCAGGGCCATCGAGGGATCCAGGAGGAGGGCCTTGCTGCCCCCCTCCCATCATGCAAATCGCCCCAGGGAGGTGGTGGTCCCCAGGGCCTGAGGGTCCGCAACGGCCCCCGCATTTAAATAAATAGTGCATGGGGAGGTGGTGGTCCCCGGGGCAGTGTGGGGGGGCTCGATCCACCCCACACTAATTATTTGACACAGCCCCAGGGAGGTGGCAGTCCACAGGGCTTGGGGGGCCCGCGAGGCCCCCCCACCCTATTTTAATAAAGCCCCGGGAGGTGGTGGTCCCCGGGGCTTGGGGGGGCCCGCGAGGCCCCCCACCCTTATTTTAATAAAGCCCCGGGGTGGTGGTGGTCCCCAGGGCTTGGGGGGGCCCGCGAGGCCCCCCGCCCTTATTTTAATAAAGCCCCGGGGAGGTGGTGGTCCCCGGGGCTTGGGGGGGCACACGAGGCCCCCGCCCTTATTTTAATAAAGCCCCGGGGAGATGGCGGTCCCCGGGGCTTGGGGGGGCCCGTGAGGCCCCCCGCCTATATTTAAATTATGCCCCAGGGAGGTGGCGGTCCCAGGGGCTTCGGGGGGAGCTGCGCGCCCCCCACACATTATGGATAAAGCCCCGGGGAGGTGGCGGTGCCCGGGGCTGAGGGGGCCCCCGCAGGCCCTCGCTATATAATTATAATTTGTCCCCGGGACCTGGCACACCCGGGGTCTTAAGGATAACGAAGCGCGGGAGCCAACGCTTCATTTTTTTATTGTTTTTCCGGCCGGATTCGCGCACCCAGCGCAAATTCGGCCGATTTGTTTTTTTTTTTAAATGCTTTTTTTTGGCCCTGGGGTCCTTGTGGGACCCCCTGAGCAGGCCTAGGGGGTCAGGGTGTTTCTACCCTGCCCCCTTTTCTTGTTTTTTATCTTTTTTTTAACCTTTTTCTTGTGACTTGGTTACCGAGTCACAAGATGGCTGCGAAAACATTCTGGTTTGGCGTGTTGGCAGCCAATCAGAATGAAGCTCGTGCTCGGGAGGGCTTACGACTCCTCCTCGGTGCTCAGATATATACATTTTTATTTTTTGAATTTCTCAGGAACTACTGAACTGATTTAAACCATTTAAAAAAAAGGTCGCTTTCTGAACCAAGAGCTACCTTTTTGCCAAATTTGGTGTAATTCCGTTCAGCAGTACGGGCTGTAGCCTGTTCCAAAAATTCCTAAGGAAATTAACATGGGAAAACGTGTTTTGGGACCCCCCTTTTTTTCTCGGCCCCTACTTGACGAATCACCCCAAAACTTTCAAGACAGGAGCTGACCTGAGTGAACCATTAGTTTGGAAATTTGCGCTAAGATTCGTCAAACGGCGCCAAAGATATTTGCAAAAGAAAAAACGCTTTTTGAATAGAAACAAGGTCCTAACTATAACTACCTACTGGCGACCGCCAGTAGGTAATATATATATATATATATCTGACATGCACCTGCGGCCTCAATTATATTGGGAGTACGAAGTTGCAGGTGCATGTCAGAATTCTACAACATATTAGAGCCATTATTAATAATGATCCCGCATATCCTGTCGCTAGACATTTTAAGATGGCACATAATAATGAAGTTAAATGTCTAACATACTATGTAATTGACGCCATCCCAAATTTACGTAGGGGTGGAAATAGAGAACGTCAATTGAGACAGTTGGAGACCCGATTAATCCTACAATTTGACAGTAAAATACCGAATGGTCTCAATAACACAGAAGATATGCATAATTTCCTGTAAAATCCATCAAAGAGTACCGAAAAAAATCTTTTAATCAGATCAAATGTGGATGATATGAGCAATTACCTTTTTAATCATGAAGTAATGATTTTTAAGCGTGTTTTTAGGATTTGGTGTATCATAAATAGTATTTATTAGGCAGTTACCTTTTAATCATGATGTAATGATTTTTAAAGGTTTGTTTTATCACTGTCTTAAATTTTGATATGTGGTAAACTTTTAGCATAATATATATCTTTTTATACCATTTTTTAGATTCTGTAAATAGTATCAACTGTAGATCAAGTTTTTACTGTTTATAATATGCTACGAGTTTTGCCGCAACATCATCAATTATCTGATACTATCAGCACTTTTTAAAGGAACTTAGCACTTTATTTTTGCACGTTTTGCACATTCAACTTTGCTGCTAAAAGCACTCTTGCACTTTAGTCTTGATATTTAATAGAACAGAGAAGAAAGGAGAATTCATACAACCAATATCTTGTATTTATACTGTTAGATATCTGTTTCAAATATGAAATCAGTTAGGTGTTGAGGTGGTACCTGAATATCACATAACCAATATGTTTTACATTATGCATATGAATGTTTGTTTCTATAAATGTATTTATACAGTCATAAAAGATTCATTAATGCAAACAAACTTTATGTTATTTGTTCTAAACAAAACATCAATATTTCGTAATATTTGTTTGCAAAATGTTGACAACAAAACAACATAAAATAACAAACATATAAAGAAACAAATTTGGAGTGATGTAAGAATTGTTACCAGTTACCTCATCAAAATGAAAGTATGTCTACTTTGTCTATGATCATGTGACACGGAAGTTAGGGGGTGTGTGCACTCAGCATTTATATATAAAAAATAATGGCGGACTGCGCTCCGTATGTGAACAAGGGCTGTTGTAGCCAGAAACGCATCATCGTTTGTGAGGAGTGAGAATAAACAACATCTTGCCAATATCCTTGGGTCCGTTACTCTCTCTTCGCCGGAAAGGAGGTTGCGAGAGTTTGTACGTCTACAATATATATATATATATATATATATATATATATATATACATGGCTGCAGGTGGTTGAAGGCTTGGCGGGTGGTTGGGTGCCCTCTGGGGGTTAGCTCTTGCACCCAATCTGACACCATGCATGGCAATGGATATCTTATTTAATGTTTAAAAAAATACAAACTCACAAATAAAAAAAAGGCTACAGTGACATTATCATTGGGAATTATGATAATATGTTACTTTACGTTAAAAATACCTTAGCAGTTCAATAAATGAACATTATAGTTAAGTGAAAATATCAGTTAAGACATAGTATTTTAAAAAAACAAAACCACTTAAATTTACCAGTTATAGTTATCTCAAGTTACTACAACTCATGCCCTAAAATAACAATAACTCATGCCCTCTCCAAGCAATGCTAAATGCCTCAATTATTGTATCACTAATGACATGTTATATGCCATCTTTGATAACATCACTGCAACAGCTGAAATGACATCATATATAACAACACTGTGAATACAACTGACACTTCCGACCGCCGTGCTAGAATTACTGCGGTCAAACTGGTCGGTAATTCTGGCTGGCTTCTGACGGGGTCATGGAGCCTATCGGCCAGTCGGAAACCCACCATAATCCATGCAGACAGCGTTTCTGCTGTCGGAATTATGATGTTGGTTTCCAAAAGGCTTTCCATGTCAGACTTTCTGAGATGGAAAGCCTGTCGGAAAGCGATTTTGGGGGCCCCTAGCAGGGCCCCCTTCTCCCTGTGGCCTCCGGTTGGGGTCTGACAGGGCACCTATGGTTCCCCCCTGGAAATCCCTGCGCTGTGTGGCAGGCATTATGAGGTGCCTGCCAAGCTGTGCAGGGATTTACACAAACTCCCATTTCTATATGGGATCGTGTGCTGCAGCCGGTTTCCAACCGCAGCACAAGCTCCCATAGGGATATGGGAGTTTGGGATTGGACCAGGTGCAGTCACATCGTAATCGGAGGTACGGAACCAACCACCTATGGTCGTTCGGACCTCGCACCGAGACGGTGCTGTCCGTCTGACATCGTAATAGGCCCCATATCCTCTATTCCCCAAAGTGCAAACCAGGACTCAAATGTGCGACTCTCTGGTTATACACACAGACCTTTTTGTTAATTGTATTCTGCTGGTACACTTACTGACCCTGTCCCAATGACATTCAGGATCACAGGTGCCATACTTTTTACATGCACTTAAAATGCTCAAATCCCAGAATACACTTGAAACAGCCAGAGTATTGTCTTTAACGAAAAGGTGGGTTTTTCATTTCCCCTGCTGCATGATGCAATTTTCTTTTTGCCCATATTTTTTCACAAGTAAAATATAGCACAGCACACTACAAGTGGAAAGTTGTGCTTGTCTTCTGGACACTCTGTAATTTTAAAGGAAATACAGAGGCATGCCCTTCCTCACTTTCCCCACTCCCCAAGCCAAATCAAGAAACAAGAGAAGAAGCAGGAACTGGGGAGGACCGTGTTAAAATGATAACATATTGGCATTGTTTAGAGAGACATTTTTGGTCAGGCACAAAAAAGAGGTGCTAATCTGTTTTCTTTATGTTAGGCACAGGTACATAATAATGTGCTGAATGCAGAGCCAATGTCCACTCTGCATTTAAAAGCAACACTGTAGGATACTATTTTTGTTTTTAATTTTGTGTGCCCTGAACTGGAAATTGTGTGCATCGCGAATATTGGCTGATTATGCAGAAATGCATGATATGCAAAATCGCGAAAATCTGGGGGGTCTGGCATATGTACACACACACATATATATATATATATATATATATATATATATATATATATACGTGTGCATTTATATATATGAAAGTATATATAAATATATATGTAGGTACATATATATGTGTGTGTGTGTTTCTAAATGTGGGTGTATATGTGTGCATGTTTGTGTAAGAAATTGGATTAAAAATTGGGGTGGATGGAAGTCTACCAACTAGTTAGGTAAAACACAATTTCAATAACTTTGATCTGGGCTCAACCTCCTGGTAGCTATGCCACAGAGGAGACAGCCTTAAATGTGTAAGGTTTTTAAGAGTAACAAAGGAGTAAAAAGTCAACACCCAGCACACTGAAAATCTCACAACCAATTTAGAAAAATGGAGAAATTATAATTAGTAAAATTACACCAAAACAACATAAATTCAATCAGAAAAGCCTGAGATCTGTAAAATTGTTAGAGATTTAAGGCAACAAACTCAAGATAAAGTCAAGCACCATTCAGCAGGCACTGTTTGCAGTTGACCAGGACCTAGGCGCAATTTCAGGCCGACTACGATGAAACATGGCTCAAATACACCAAGCAGGTTTGTCCTGGCAAAATATTTTACCTTCTGACTTAGGGGCCGATTTAGATATGGGTAGGCATCCTATTTCTCCACCAGGCTGACGGAGTAAAGTACTCTGTTGCTCTCACATGAAATGACTTCAAGCTGCCGTCATTTCTAAAGCATTGGCAGGAACCGACGTCATGGAGCGAAGTGGGATTGTCTTTTTTAAAAGAAAATAGAAAATGCTCCCAACCCATGGCAAGGGGAGCATTTAACAGTTTTCATTGCCCTTTACCCCCAGGATTTTCCTGGCTGTGACAGGAAGTGAAAACTGACCTCTAATTCCACCCTTATAAATCAGGTGGGTGGAATTACAGGTCTGTCTCCGATGGTCCTTATTCCAATGGGCCGTCTGAGGGGTTTAATCACGGCAGAGACAGATTAGTCTCTGCCATGATTAAACCAAGGAGCGTCTGCATCTAATTTCGGTAGGCGGACCACATTCTTGGTGGTAAGGATACTCCGTCGCCATTGTGATGGAATATCCTTAACGCCAAGAAATAAATCAGGTCATTTGTTTGTTAAATAGAAATCGAAAACTGCTGCAGTACAAAGTTGCAGGCTGTATCCACCAAAGTCCTTTTGAAGTCCGAAAGTCCCTGAAGAAAGGTCCTCCTAAAGGTTTGGCATGAAATGTAGTGGTTGCTGTAGACCTTGCATCTACAATCGGTCAATCTTTCTACATTTGGCCTTAGGCCCAGTTTTACAAACCCTTTGCATCAGATTTGTATTTCTTTCCTAATGCAGAGCTAATGAAAACTGTTGGGTATTTACATCCTGATAGTAACCCACAAAATAATGCTACAAAGTGCAATTCGCTGCCTTACCTTACTTTAAATCAAGGAGGCATAATGTTGGTGGTGCATCCACCCATGACTTTTGATGCAAATCCATATCTGCAAAGACTAGTAGACAAGGATTTGCACCAAAATCCTGCGCCATCCTAAGGCTGGCGTAATGAGGAGAAATATTATTATTTCTCCTTGTTTTTAATCTTTGCACGTGTGCAGCACACATATAAAGAGGAAATTGCCTTTCAGCATAATTGTTTTCCAGAAAGTCTCCCCTTCCCGCTCAACAACTATGCTGACACAATGCAGACACACGTGCAGTTTGGTGTATGATTTGGTGCATGGCAGCATCTAATGGGCCAGTGTAAGGAGAGGGCATAACAGTGTTACATCTTTGTAGATATGGCACTGTTTTCCTCTCTCCCAGTCACTCAATTCAGCAAAGCAGCTTCACCTGCTGTGCTGCATTGCATTATTTATTTGTAAATTCACACCTAAGTATTTTTTAGAGAGCTCTAAATCCTCCAGCAGGGCAAGCCCAATCCCAAAGTTGCATCCAACAAAGTTCCTTCAAAATCGGACACCTCAACCGAGAGGTCCCTTTGACTCTCCAGAGGTCTTGGCAGTCCCAACTTTTCAGACTTTTTTGGAGAAGTTCCTCTTGATCACTTCCAAGGCTACCAGGACCTGAGGGGCTGCATTTAGAGGCCAGGAACCATCCTAGCAGGGGCCATCGACAGGGTGCAGCTCACGTCCAGTTGCTACTGGTGAACTACACCTCTTGCAGCTTATTGAGTCCATTTAGCCACACAGAAAGTCAGTCAACTGTCCCTTGGAGTCCACTTCCTAGTCTTAGGTCAAGTGGCAGCAGGTTCAGCCCTTTAGGTCTCCACGCAGGTCCCAAACAGCAACTCCAGTCTCATCTTCTGTTTTTCCATAGGTCCTGAGAGTGCTCTGATGAGCTGTGGGTGTAGTGCTACTTTTTAGAAGCCACTAGGCAGTGGATGGGGATGACTCCTAGACACTCCCTAACCAAGGAGAAAAACATTTCCAGTGGAAAACCTTCCCACTTTTGCAGCACATCCTGTTTGCCTTACTGCAAACTATCCCAAAGTGCACTATTCCAAGATAAATCCCACCTAGCAGAATCTTTAGCCTCTAAAGAGAGTTTACGTGCCAGCCAGAGGGTTTCTTCAGGGAAATGAGCATTCCCCCTCCTCCTCAGCTACACTAAACTGGTTCTGGGACATGTTACCCCTTGTGCTGAGCTGATGCTGAATGGGCTACAGCGAACCTAGGGGACGAAAGGCTTATGTTACACAGGTTCCTCTACAATTAAGTGTGAATAGGCAAGCCTCACCATGGTCCCTTTCATGTTAATGAAGTTCCAGAACCATCCCCAACTAGCCTTCCTTAGCTGATTACTGTCACATGCCTCATACTAAGATGCTCTTGTAAAATGACTAGTCCATTGCTTCTGCTCTGGAAGCAGTTTTCACAATTCATTAAGGGGAAGCACTGGCATGATCATCTGCCAGCAGGTTAATGCTAATTAGCCCACTGGAGTTTCGGGCAGACAAAGTTTGTCTTTTTAAAAGACACTCTTTCTAAATCTTTACAAAACACCTGACTTTACCCTTAAATTGGATTTTTAATACACATTAAAAATAGTGTTTGAATTATTTTAGTAGCTTGTCCTAATTTGGAGCGCAATTAAGATGTTTTTCTGAACTTTAGTTTTTCTCATAGGAGAGCTACTGTCCTTTATAGTGCAAATAGCTTTTGGGTAATAGTCACTGTAGATACATGCCAAAATTAAATTCTTGCACACACCACTTTTAAATACTACTTAGGGGTGAATTACTAATATTTAAATATAGGATTCTTTGCAGTCAAAAAAGAGTTATTTTGACAGATTCACCTGCCGGGATAAAAAAAAGCTGCAGGAGTCTGGCTACACATGTTTTCTTTGTCAGCCTAGTGGATAGCACAACATGTGCTGCAGTCCACAAGTGACATTCCACAATTCTATGCCATTGTTGTATGTCCTGCATCATACAACATACAATATGGCCTTACTGTGAAGTTGAATATACCATGTTTTAGGCATCAGAGCACACACACTGTACCCTGGAGACGGGACAGCAGTGCAGGATAGATAGATAGATAGATAGATAGATAGATAGATAGATATTCTTCAATATAAATTGTCCAATTTTGTATGAAGGGTTTCCAAGTGACTGCTGCTTTGAGGGTAAATGAGAACAGCACAGGGACTTATTTACGCTTTATTGGGTAAACCCCAAAGCAGCAGAAGCTGGCTTCCGTAAGTCTGGTGGCAGCTTGCCCACCAAATCAAGATGTCTCTGTTGCTTAGTGGAGCATTTTTACCAAAGAGTTCCTCCCCACATTGCTAGGAACAGTTTTTGCAACATTGCAATGGTGACTGGGATGTCATGTGTTGTCGATCCATTCTGTATTTTGTTTTCAGAAGAAAGTAGGGGTTATTTCTGAAAACCCCAAAAAAGTACTATATCCAATGTGCAGAGAGAAATTTATTTCATTATCCAGAATAATTCAGCTGTTTCCATCCCAAGTCTGTCATGCATTGCATAGTGGAACCTTTTGAAAAAAATCAGATTGAGAAGGACCACCATAACGAGGGCAGGCCTTATGATGCTGACAAGCCTACATCCCTTTCATGTCTGAGCCACCAGTTAAAGATTTCCAATGGAAGAGCCAGCCAGGGGCGTAAAACAGGCCCCCGCAGCCCCCGCGGTGCGGGGGGGCCCCCTCAGCTGCGCACTGCGGCTGGAGAGCTCCAGATTGAGTCCAGAGGGGTCCCCTCCATGTACCCTGTAGGGGGGCCCCCTCAAGTTTCGTTATGCCACCGGAGCCAGCTGAAGCTGCAGTCTTGAAAATTCATAGGTGGGTGCTCGTAATGTAGAGGCTGAGGTGATTAATTTCCTAGATAATATGTTTTCTGAGTCACACAAGCCCTGCTGGTTAGCAGACTGGACTATGGAAATGCTCTCTTTATGGGCATGCCAGATTACCACTTCAAACACCTTCAGGTGGTGCAAAACGCTGCAGCCAAATTGGTGTGCAACAAGGGCAAATACAGCTCAGCAACGGAATGCCTAAAACAACTCCACTGGCTGCCCATGCGCCAAGAAGCGCGATTCAAGCTCTTAGGACATACCCACAAGGCACTCCACCACACAGGCCCTAAGATTCTGCAGAATAAAATACAATTCTACATCCCTCCCAGATGCCTGAGGTCACATCATCTAGCACTTGCCGAAACAAAAAGGATCAAAAAATCCAGGGCAGGAGGTCGCACCTTTCCGTATCTCGCAGCACTACACTGGAATGAGCTTCCAGTCGAACTTAGGCTGACTAAAGAATACGCCACTTTCAGGAGGAAACTCAAAACACACCTATTCCCTAAAGACTGAAATCATACCCAATAACTGCACCGAGCCTACGCACCACTATGCCGCTACTTCAGCGCCGTGATATCTCAATGGGATGAATGTTGCGCTATACAAGTAAATAAATAAATAAATAAATAAATGTGGTAAAAGCCGCCTAATAGTGGCTGGGGACTTTAATACTACTTTCGAACCTATGATAGTAACCCCCTCTGATCTGACTGAGGAACATGATATACAGTGGAAGATTCCACAGATAGCTCTCCCGCCTGTGAAGTGGTCTCCTAGAATGGCACAAGTATTTACCTTGAAACTTAATTTTGGTCTATGAGCTGCCAATGGAAGGACACCTTTCAATAAGCAAGGCAAAGCCACATTCGATAGACCGGGCACTCAAGTCAGATAGACTATTTTTTAATCAACTCAAGTTTTTGGCTGTTTTTAAAAAACATGGTAGAAATGGAGAGAATGGGCAGCGACCATAACGCCTTAAACCTTTTGGTTTTAGTACATGTATGAAAGAGAAACCATTGATTAAAGTAAGAATGGATGTTGGGGACCTTTCGCACACTAATAATGGAAAAGCAATTTGGTTTGACTGGATCATCAAGCTGCCAACCAATTGGAGCTAGCCCACAAGAAGGTTAAGGCAAAAGTTGAGAAAATATCAGCCGTTCCCCTGAGGAAGAATAGTCATAAGGCAGGAAAATCATGAAGTGTTATATTCACAAGTCAGAGAGCTGTTATCCCATCACAAGAGGGTGGGCCATAATTAGTACCCCTAAGGAGGTCGCCTGGTATAACAAAGCCTGCAGGAAAGCAAAAGAAAATCTTTTAGCAGCTGTTAAGTCAAAAGGTAGATCCGATTTGGTGAGGTGTAGATTGCTGTGTAGGAGAGAACTGGTTAAATCCAAAAGAGACTGGGAGGGTGCCATGTGGGAAAGCCTACATGATGCACAGAGAGCCAAAGATAATAGATTCTTCTGGAAACATGCAACTGACTGCTCCAGGGGGCCTAGCAGAAACTTAGAATATAGTGCCCAACCCCAAGATTGGGTAATTCACTTTCAGGTAACAAAGATCCAGAACACATTTTGTAAACAAGTACTTGCCTGTGTGCAAGAATGGATACAAGAAAATGACTTGCTGTCAGATTTACAGGCAGGTTTTAGGACTAATGTAAGTACTGTTGATCAGGTCTTTCGGTTTGCCTATATTTTTGGGAAGACATCAATAATCAACAAGGGCAAATTGTATGTTGCCTTTGTTGATTTACGTGCCGCTTTTGACTTGGTCACTAGGAGCAAGTTGTGGAGGGACTTGGCCAGAAATGGGTATTCCTGCAAAACGTGCGGCTATACTCAAAGATTATGCCCAAGTCAAATGAAAGGAAAATGGGCACTTGCGGAGCATATTAGAATAAATCGTAGAGTCAGGCAGGGTTATGTTCTTGCTACAGCCCTGTTTATTTATACATTAATGTGGTAGATGAATATTTGAACAAGGATGGTTGTGACTCCCCGAATGTGGGGGGCCAGAGGGTACTTGCCTTACTCTTTGAGGATAACCCCTTACTGATTTTGAAGTCTCCGCAAGGGCTCCAACAGCTGCTAAACCATTTTAATTCCTTTTATGTTGAGTGGGGGTTCGGGGTTAATAGTTCAAAAACAAAATTTATAGTTTTCAGCTTGACCAATCAAAAGGCCTTCAAGAGAAATGTGTACGTGCGAAGTAATCAAATGGAGCAGGTGTCATATTTTGATTACCTACGGGTGAGTTTAACTCTAAATTTAAACTGGGTTTTGCAACTCAAAAAACACATGTAGTACTGGTGCAATATACAGCGAGCATTATAAAGATACACAGATGAACATTATGGAGGAGTGCAGCATCGGCTTTAGAGATTTATAAGTTAAAACCTTAGGTGCAGTCCTATGTGGCTCAGAAGTCTGTGGTGAAATCTGGGGGTGTAATCTGGTGGGTCCAAAGTGTAACAGACTGCAGAGGGTCTTTGACCTCTGAGTTTTTGGGTGTACAACCCTTCCCTTGCTATGACTCTTCAATAGACGAAATTACACCCCCAGTGTCCGGAAACTGTATATTCAGTTTAGGTTTAGAACCTTTCCCACGAAAAGTTTTTTGCTGTGAATGGTTAGTAGCTATGCCTGGGAGTGACCTTTGCCCTACTTGTGAAGAGGCATCGGAATCGTTAATTGACTGTTTATTATTCTGTCCAGCATGCTAGTATCAAAGAGCAGAGTAGATAGCACCTCTGTGCAGGAGGTTGGGTACAAGGAGGCACAAGGAGGCCTTCAGGATCCTTAGCTCAGGTACAAGCTGACTGATGGTATACTCGATTGCCAGATTTCTTATGCCAGCTTGGATCTGGTGTAGAATGTGCTTTTCAGTGAATGATTAACTTCTGTAATTTTTTGGACCAAGTAGGAAGCTTGTGTGGTTCTATTTTTAAGACATTTTTTTCACTCTCAACATAGACAACACCAGCTGCAATAATGCTGCTTCTGTCACTGCACTTTATTGGTTTTTGCGCATTATAAGGGAGTCGTGCTTTGGGGAATTAAGAGTCCTGTTCCTGAAAATATTTGGTGGTCCTAGTAGGAAATCTTTTTGTGGTCCTATTTATTAATCCCCCGTATGTACAATTGGAGATTATTGCTACAATCAGATCTTTAAAATTGTGCTTTCTGTATACTATTTGCTATTTAATGAGTTTTTGTGATTTTGAAACACATAACACTAGCTGATCTATGCTACTTCGGTTATTGCACTTTATTGCTTTCTGCACATTATAAGGGAGTTGTGTTCTGGGGAGCTAAGAGTTCTATATCAGAACGTTTTTAAACCATTGTGTTATTGCCAGGATGGAGAACATTGTTTTTTTAATCACCTTTTGCTGCTTAAATTGATTTTAGCTTGCATTTAGTTATTGCAATTTGTATATGAATTTCAAGAGAGTGATTTTTATGCACTTGCACTTCCTGTGTTCACATCATTGCGGTGAGGCATCAACATCAATGTAACCTAGCCTCGTTGCGGAAGGTATGCACTGTATTTGGAAATGTGTCTTTTTACTGTCTATACAAGCTAAATAGTGGAACTGTTGTCCTGCAAAAATATATGTCAAATAGCCAAAACAAGCTTAAATTTGACACAGCTATATTAAGATATATTCATGCTGGCCCATCATATTGTAGCCGTTTGTTTATGAACAAACTTTTCCTTGTGATGATTTTATGTTAAGTTGTACTTTCATGATCATGTTTTTCGAAGTAAAGTTATTATGATGATCATCAGTATCTCCATCTCTAAATGAAGTAGAAGAAACACTGGGGCATATTATCAAGGGCTTTATCGCCCTATTAGCAAGCTGTCGCTAACAGGCGTTAGCGAGAGCTTTCAGGCGTTAGAGGCCGCGTTTTCCATCGCCTTGCATGTCAGCGATAATTATCGCTAATGACATGCAAGGAAGGCGTTCCCTACTAAAAGCGACTGAAAACAGTCGCTAACACCACTACCCCCTATTAGCAAGGCAGGCGAAGCGATATAATAATTCGCGCTAAGCGCGTTTATCGCTAGATTTTAACACCTGCTAGTGAGGATGACTTACCTGTTTGAAGTATAGGAGGTGGATTCTAATGCTGAATCCACCTTAGCGTTATCGCGAGAATATCGCTGGTTTTCCAGCGATATTCTTGCATTTTGCGCTTATCGCTGGAAATATTATCGCTATGGAGATAAACCTTACTAATAGGGTGTTATCTCAGCGATAATTTCCAGCGATAGGTGGCGTTAACAAATAACGCGCTAAGCGCGGTTAGCGATAAATATCGCTAATCCTTGGTAATATGCCCCACTGTTTTAATGGAGCAGGATATCAGATTTTTACCATATGTGTCCAATGTTTTTCAAAATCTAAATGTACCCCATAATCTTGTGCTAAGCACTTACTAATAACGTTAAATGTATAATGATTTTCAGATTATGCAAAATAGTTAGGCGCCTCTCGATTTGCTGATAATTCATTAAAACTCTTACTTGCAATAATAAATATTAGTAAAATAAATAGGACTTTTTTTTAACTTACAAAGTGTTGTCACATCAATACCCCATAACAATCAACAGTGGCATCTCCTTCTTCCCCATCCAATAGCATGGTTGGTGAAGGTCAGTAGTATATAAATGCAGCTTCTGCCATGCTAATTTCTAGTTCATACATTGCCCTGCAAAAATAGCCAACTGATTGGCTTCTTAAAATCTTGAGATTTTTCGTAATGCATGGGTTTCAGTCCTTGAGTAAATGCTAAGGAATCCCTAGATCAAGGGAATCTGTGGTTCTAGGGATTCCTCTCAATAATATGCTTTGTTCCAGCACCCCTGGGCATCGGCAAATAATAGCGATTTCTGCTACACAGTGTGATTACTCTGGCAATCCCAATGCGAGGCAAATCAATAGGAATCCCCAGACATACTGGTGTGAAATACGCACTCATTCCCTCCTAGGCCTTCCAGGTATCTCAGAAGGAACTGCCTTGATTCCTTAAGGTCAAGTAGTCGGCAAACATGTTTCAACCAGCTGTGAGCAGGAGAGGCTCATTCATTGTCATTCATCTGTTTCTTGAATAGAAAGGCTGCCAATGACGTGATTAGGCATTTTGCAACAGCTTCTGTAATGTAACATGACTGTAAGCTGACAGCTCGCTGGCAGTGCTGGTCCTAGATTCCTCCAATTCCAATTGGCAGGCCATTTATTCTCACTGGTCTCTGACTCAGAGAGCCAGCTAGTGAAGGCCGAGTTTTGGTAGAGAACATATTACTGGGAAAAGTGAATAAAGAAAGTAACGGCAGAGCTCAGAGGTGAGAGCAGAGAGTTTGCACTGCCGAGGGAAGAGGCGTAAACAATCGGCCCAGATTAGAAGGACACAGAGGCGTTTCTCTGGCACGGCAGTGGTTCCCGGCCAGTGAGGAGCCAGTTACTACGGCGGCCCCGCCTCCGGTTCTGCACGGGGCGGTGCGGTCGCACTCAGTTTGAGCACATCATTTTATTGTAACGGCACCGGAGCACAGTTTAAGCACAACATTTTATTGAAAAGGCACTGGAGCACGGAGACTGTGAGGAGCTAATAGAGAGCGCGGGGGGCTTCTGCCTTCAGTTACAAGGAAAAGGAATGTTGAAATAAATAACTGGAGTTGAATAAATGTTTAAAGTAAAAAGCGGGGATAACAGTAGGGTACAGATATTTGGGAGTTACTAGGGAACCACCTTGGTTTATTGCCCCATCTTCTCCCTTCACTTTAACCATGAGCAACAAAATGGCCACCACGAACTATGCAAGGACATGTCCACCTCAATAATAATAGTAACAGAAAGAGGACATTCGCCCTCAGGGAGCTAGGAAATCTAATGAACAAAGAAACAGGACTACACTGTAGGGTACTAAGAAAACTGTCAAACATAGAAACAGGACTGCACTATAAGCTCCTATTATTGAGGCAGCCATGTTGGAATAGCTTTTAATCAGCGATTTTTATCAGTCTACAAGGAATATCCCCCATCACAGATTATTCAACCAGCCCAGGAAACACATAGTATAAGGTATCTTCCTATTCTTCCTCCTGCTACAAGATAGACTTAGCAGGAGAAGATATAATAAATAGGGACCGAAATCATTACTCACAAATATGACAGGGACCAATCTGAAATCTGAAGGAAGGAATTCCTATACCATCTCATACCCCCCTAATCTCTCTAAAAATGCAACCAAAACCTTTAAACACAACCTACTTAGAAAAAACCCAGAAACCTTAATCTCAGACCCCTCCTTTAGCATAAAAAAGGCGCCATTATTAACAATGTAACATTTCTTTACCACTAAAATGGCAAAATGGCACAACACCCTAACTAAAGTGCTAAACGTACAGGAGATGAGAAACATTCCTTACGGCGCTAAGATGCTGATAACACCCTCTCGAAAACTAAGAGCTACACTGAACATAACATGCTACAAAAACGGCACGATTCTTACACAAGCTGCCAACAAAGCTCTAGAACTATTTGACAAATACTTCACAACCCTAAAAGAATACGTTCTCAACAGCCCTCCTTCAAGAACCCTGCAAAACAACAACTCGCAAGCCGTTTCCCCACACATAAATCAATCTGCTAAGGTAGAATCTGTCACCGCTAAAGAGTCCCAGCAGTCGAAACAGGAGTCCAGAATCCCCGACACTAAGATCAACAGCCCGCATCACACTAAAATAGCATTACCTCCCACTAACCTTAGGGCCCCTAGCTCCAGGCCAAGCCCCAACACAGGTCCATACCCTTTATTGGAAAAAGTCGGTAGGATGCAATTAGCAGTCATGACCCAGGACAATTGGAGATGTACGCATATGGCCGATAATAAGAACTGCGAGATAACATTAATGAATAGGAAAATAAATACAGAAAAGACAAAAAGTAGCCTCAATCTCCCGGAGATAGCTTCACCTAGCACACCATTAGGGTCACCCCTACAACCACCCGTCCCTCCTCATCCCGGTACGGAGTTAGAAAATCTCAGTTCTCAATCAAGCAAGACTTACAGGCTCGGCAATTCGCTATCAGAGATATGAAGAACTTGTTACTCCTATCAGAAAAATTGGAGCTCCTTCAGAAATCAGTACACGAACCCCATAACAAACTAAATGCTATCCCAATGTCATCGACAAACAGACTATACAGTCCTCGCAATCAACTCAGATATCTGACAGACAATGAGATACAAACCCTATTGCTATCATATGAATCAGCCCCCAATCTTCCCCCTAAGGTAGGCAAACATGTCATTCATTAAGTCCTAATCAACGCAAGTAGAACCGCAAAGACTAACCACAGAATGCCAAACCCCAACAACCTGAAAAAAGTGACTTTAATTCCCGAAAAGCAAGACTCAATAAGGGTCAAACCACAGAAACCTATATTGTGTCTACTACTTAACTGTTGTTCAGCAAAGAAACATGCCGCAGACATAGCCGACCTCATCCTAAACCAGGAAATTGTCGTAACTATCCTAAAGGAATCATGGCTATCAGAATAATCTTCCCCATGCCTTGATCTATTAGTCCCCCCGAACTACAGCATTGTGAGACTAGACAGGCTAAACAAAAAGGGTGGCGGCATCGCCTGTGTACATAGATCTGACATTTCCATTACGAAAGTACACTCAGACCCCCTCGAATCATGTGAATACCTCGGTTTGTCCTTAAGATCCGTAGATAACCAAATTTTCAAACTTCACACGTTTTACCACCCCCAGGCAAAAACACCATGTTCATAGACCAGCTGATTGAAATCATCACAGCAAACTCTACTCCTCAATCCAATGATATCTTCTTAGGAGACTTCAATCTTCATTGGGAAGATCACAATGATAAATGCAAAAATAACAATTGATGGACAGAATGCAGAACAATGTCATACATTCACCCCAGTACAGAGATCTGGGCCTAAATCCATCGTTTTTTTGCTCACCATGCCATTCCAGTTTGGTTCCAGCCATATGCAAATCAGTCTTGACCCTGCGCCCAATGGGAACAGTCCAGCCCGAACTGCCAGGCCAGGTCCTCCCTGGACTGGAAACAAGCATCTTAGGACCGGTTTCGGGCTTTAAGCCCTCATCAGCCAGGATAGCTTGACTCCAGTGGCATGGAGAGCACGGGACCCACGTCTGGGCATACCCGTCCCACTCGGGGTGACGAATGCAAAAAGAACAATTGATGGACAGAATGCAGAACAATGTCATACATTCACCCCAGTACAGAGATCTGGGCCTAAATCCATCGTTTTTTTGCTCACCATGCCATTCCAGTTTGGACCCAGCCATATGCAAATCAGTCTTGACCCTGCGCCCAATGGGAACAGTCCAGCCCGAACTGCCAGGCCAGGTCCTCCCTGGACTGGAAACAAGCATCCTAGGATCGGTTTCGGGCTTTCAGCCCTCATCAGCCAGGATAGCTTGACTCCAGTGGCATGGAGAGCACGGGACCCACGTCTGGGCATACCCGTCCCACTCGGGGTGACAAATGCAAAAATAACAACTGATGGACAGAATGCAGAACAATGTCATACATACACCCCAGTACAGAGATCTGGGCCTAAATCCATAGTTTTTTTGCTCACCATGCCATTCCAGTTTGGACCCAGCCATATGCAAATCAGTCTTGACCCTGCGCCCAATGGGAACAGTCCAGCCCGAACTGCCAGGCCAGGTCCTCCCTGGACTGGAAACAAGCATCCTAAGACCGGTTTTGGGCTTTCAGCCCTCATCAGCCAGGATAACTTGACTCCAGTGGCATGGAGAGCACGGGACCCACGTCTGGGCATACCCGTCCCACTCGGGGTGACAAATGCAAAAGAACAATTGATGGACAGAATGCAGAACAATGTCATACATTCACCCCAGTACAGAGATCTGGGCCTAAATCCATCGTTTTTTTGCTCACCATGTGTTAGAAATGGGATCTCTGGTTGGCTAAGGCTTGCGCCAAAGCCAGGCAGAGACCACCACTCTAGTCAGGGCAAGGGAGTTACACGCCGACGATAACCCCTGCTCACCCCCTTGGTAGCTTGGCACGAGCAGTCAGGCTTATCCCGGAGGCAATGTGTAAAGCGTTTGCGCAGCACACTCACACAGCAGCAACACACTAGGCACACCACAAAAGGAACTCCACACAAGGTTATATAAAAAATAGCCTTTGTATTGTCATAAATACATTAGAAACATAACCACATAATATACAGTGTGCCAACTGGCACTAGGCAATATTCACAGGGGAATTATATACAGGACCAGGCCAATCGGGCCACGGTCAGAACCATCAGAACAGGTAAGTAAAATGCAAACTACAACCAGTAATTACCGGTAAAGTTAGGAACTTAGCACGAGATCCTGTAACATAAAAGATGGGACACCTAAATCACATTAGGCATAAATCTCGTTAGCATAAACACATTACGCAAAGGGCCTCCCTAGCATAAATCATTGTAGGCATCACATTATACATACGCCATCAGCATAAATGACATGGGGCAATAAATCACATTAGGGCTCGGCGCCCTAACAACCATAAACTGGCCCCAGGCCAACTGGCCTCTCACAGGGGGGCTCAAGAACCCAATGTCCTGAATGTCCAAAATGTTAGGGCGCTAAATTGTAGGGCCTTCTACTGGCCCTCTGGCTGTCTTGGCAGTAAAATCACTGTGCGCCAAGCTGGGTGAATCTCACCCCTTCCTGGAGGTAAAAATAAACATGCCCCCTTGTTGCAGCTGCCCGCGCTCTCGCGGTGCAGCTGTGTGCAAAATTTGCAATGGCACTAACAATGCCCGAGGAGCCCCAATCACCGGGCTCCTCCTGGTGCCCCAACGCAATGCCCCCTTTGCTGTAGCTGACCGCACTCTCGCGGTGCAGCCAGCTTCTTCCAAAATCGGCACCAACTGTGCCTCCTGAGCCCCACTGGGACTCTAAGAGTAATATTGCCCCAATGTTGCAGCTGCCCACTGTCCAGCGGGGCAGCTGTGAAGCAACATTAGCCCGGGCACCACTGTGCCCTTGAAGCCCCACTCCGGGACTTCCTGAATACCAAATTGCCCCCACGTTGGAGCGGCCCGCTCTCCTGCGGGACCGCTCAGGAAAACAGGCACCGACAATGTGCCTCGAAAGGGGCTCCACTCACCGGGTTCTCCTGGTGCAGCTTCCCATGTGGCCCCCACTCACCGGGGCCCTTCGGGACTCCTCCGGTCTGCGCGGGCAGATCCCCAGGCACCGACAATGTGCCTTGACAGGTCGCGCTCTTGGGACCTCTCCTGACTTCGCCCGGTCCCTCTCCTGGGACGCGGGACTTCGGAGGGGAGCCCGCGAGGCTCCGGACTGCTTCCCCAACACAGAGGCAGGCGGAAATGGAGCCCGCGAGGCTCTCTTCCTCTCAGCAGGCCCCGCCTACGGTCAGGCGTGGACGCCTGACTTCCGTTTTCAGCGCTCCGGCTCCTCTCTCCTTAGAAGTGCGGGGTGGGCTCCCGCCTGCAAATAAAACCAAGTGCGGGGTGGGCTCCTGCTTGCCAGATGCACAAAACGCGGGGTAGGCTCCCGCTAGATAGCACAAATGCAGGGTGGGCTCCCGCTTGCCCCACCGCAGCACGGGGTGTCCCCACGCCGGGATTCCCCCAGCAGTTTCCGCAGCAGCACGCTGCCAGGCACCAGCGCACCTCTTGGGCTGGCAATACAAAGATAGCGCTCATGAGGCGCTGAGTCCAAAGGTCCAGGGGGCAAAGGCTGGGCCCAGGCAGGCCAGCACACAGGGCCCTCCAGCAGGGAGGCAGTCCCTCGTGGCGGTTCCTCCTGGAGCCCAGCAACAGCAACAAGCCCCCAGTCACAAGAACAGCAGAACTGAACATTTTCATGGGGTCACAGCCCCTTCTTTTATACACCTTTTCCTTTGTCTAAAGGTGCAGGGTTTAGGGAAAACCAGATGCAACTGGTTTGGGGGAGCTTTGGAGCACTTTGTTTTGCTCAGCTCCTCTCTCCTTTCACAGGACAGGCTAGGGACATCAGACGCACCACAGGGGGTGGAGCCAGCATTGTGGAGGGAAGGCCCAGCCCTATTCAGGTCCCAGGTGCAACTCCTCCCTCCCATCTAGATGCAGATCCCTCTATTCACCACTGCGCTGACTCACCCTGCCCCTCCTGGAGCCACACACACCTCCCAGCCCCTGTCACTCACAAAGCCAGACATGCAATTCACATCAGGCAGGCAGACACAGAGCACACATAAATGCCAACTTCTAAAAGTGGCACTTCTCCGCTAGTCACAATAAATCTGCGCACACCACTGCGCAGCATTTATTCTCACGAGTTCGCACATACTAAACTCGCCCCTGCCCTACTCTCACACCAGGAATTACCATGGACACACACATCCCCCATGCATTCCTATGGGAGGGCAGGCCAATCTCACCACACGCACTCAGAGTGCGCACGCACTTTACACTGGGACACAGGGCTAAAGTGCGCAGAGGCCTAAAACCACCAACACTACACAGAAAAAAGGCCGGAGACAGGCAAAAAGTTTAGGGGTGAACCTGCTAAAAGGGCCAAGTCCAACACAACCCCCTTCCAGCCAAAACGCAGGGCAGACCAATCACCACCGTGATGGGCTTCCCTGCTTGGGGCGATAGAACACGGACGCGGGCCCGCAACTGCAGGGACACCCTCATGTTCTACGCCACGGTGAACCCATGTGGTTCCTTCTGAAAAAGCTGTCTGGACCAACTGGGCTACCCCACTGGTACTCCCTAGCTGTCCGCGGCCAGGACCAGGCCCTAGGCCATCCAGATGCCACTGGTCCTTGCCCATTCACAGAGTGGGGGTAGTAACCCCTGGCACATAGTAGCCATTCTCCACTCTTCCCCTCATCAGGGCAGGTCTAGACTGCCACTGATCCTCCAACCTAGGGTCTGCACCCTCAGGCGGACCAGAAGTCACGGGTGAGGCTCTCCTCCCCTACCTCTTCTTCTAGGGCTCCGCACTCTCCTCCTTGGAGAGGCACCCTCAGAACACAACTCTCCCACCAGTTCAGGACCTCTCTCCAAAAACTGGTCTCCCAACCTAGGGTCTAAACCCTCAGGTTGCCCCGGAGTCAGAGGCGAGGACTCCCTCCCTCTGCACCCCCTTCCAGAGTCCTGCACCCTCCCAACTGGAGCGGTACCCCTGGAAGATGAACTGGTCAGGACACTGGTTACAGATGTCCTTTCCTCCAGATCAGGCGGATCCTGAACCTGGCCTCCCAACCTTGGGGCTGAACCCCACGGCTGAGCATTTGCCTGGCACACCAGGACTTCCGGGGCGCACTCAGCAGCCCCCGAGGGTAACACATGACTCATGTGTTGCGTGACAGTCTGCGTGGCGCAGACCTCCCGACCCCTGTCCATCTGACAGTGCGCAGAGATCCCCCACGACAGAAGTGGTGTCACCATGGTCACTTCTAGGAGACTCAGCCCTTCTGGCTGGCCCCTGACCCACTGGTTCTTCCACTGGGGAACACATCCCCCTCTCACCCCTCAATCCGGACTTCTGTACCCTCCCAACTGGAGCGGCACTGCCAGACACCAGAACCACTGGAGCTCTATTTACAGATGCTCCAGGTTCTCCAGACACTAGGAGATCCTCCTCAAATGGACTAACAGGACAGCCTAGGCTCCCAACCTGGTGTTCCCTGAAGAAACCATCCAGGTTCTGAGACTGGGTTTCGGGCACCTGGGGACACTCAGTCCCACACTCACTCCTACTCCACTGAGACAGGACGTGAGCCCCTACACCCCTCCCACTACACTGGGACCTAGCTGGGCTACACTGAACCTCTTCCTCAATACAGGACTGGAAGATACCTGAACCATTACTTTCGGAATCACTCCCCAATGCCTCATCAGAACCTTGGGCCTCCACCCAGAGGTCTGCCTCTCGTGTAAACTCCCATAGTTCAGAAAACCCACCCTCCAACAGGTGTTGGCGCAACCCCGGCAAACAACAACTGAGCAGGTGCTCTCTGAGAACCAGATCGAACAGTCCTTCAAAATCCTGTTCCGTGTTAACCGTTACCCAATCAGCCAGTGCATCATTACATTCATCCGAAAAATCCACCCAAGACTGGTGAGACAGTTTCCTACTGCCCCTGAACTTCAACCTGTACTCCTCTTCTCTGGAACAAGGTACCATATTTTGGGAACTGGGACTTCCTGCACTGGACTGTATATTGCTGCCACCACTGGACTCCACCCTCACTGGGGAATCCAGAAAACTACAACTGCACTCAGGGGATAATCTACCCTCCCGAGCTAATTTCTCTCTGGCGAAGGCCCTCTCAGCCTCCGCCATCCTCTCCTGCGCTAAGACCCTCTCGGTCTCTAGCTTTGTCTCCTCCACACTCAGCTGCGCTATCTCCCTGGTATGCTCTAACCTGAGCTTCTCCAAAGCCAGCTGATGCTCCCTTTCTTCCCTCCTATCCACCCACTCCTCTGGGGACAGGGAAAGGGATGGGGCACTGCCCCCGACACTGGACCCAGCAAGGGACTCCCTATCTATGGGGTCCTCACTATCTACTGGCGTCCCTGTCCTGTCACTTTCTTCCTCCTCTTCAGACTCCTCAGGGCCCCCTCAGACCCACCACCCTCTTGGCGTGCGGCCAGGGCCCTCTTCTCCTCATTGCGCTCACAGTCCCATTCATCCTTTTGCCATTGGATCAGGTTGTCCCTCAGTTTTGACTGGGTGTCTGACCCACTCACTGCTATGTCTCTCTCCTTACAGAAGTCCACCAACTCCCACATGCTGTATCTAAACAGACCACAAAAATTAAAAGCAGACTCCATTTTGGCAGGACGCTCAGGGACACGTGCAACACAGGAGACCTAGGTTTCTGAGCTGAAGCAAGAGTATACAATTTACAAATGACACTTTTAGGAGAAGAATTAAAACAAAACTCAGAACAATAATCCCCACACACGTGATTATCTAAATGTAGAGTTTGTAGTGCAACCAGTTGTCGCTGTGGTACTGCGCAAACGCAAGTCCAAATCCTCACCGCTGACAACCAATGTTAGAAATGGGATCTCTGGTTGGCTAAGGCTTGCGCCAAAGCCAGGCAGAGACCACCACTCTAGTCAGGGCAAGGGAGTTACACGCCGACGATAACCCCTGCTCACCCCCTTGGTAGCTTGGCACGAGCAGTCAGGCTTATCCCGGAGGCAATGTGTAAAGCGTTTGCGCAGCACACTCACACAGCAGCAACACACTAGGCACACCACAAAAGGAACTCCACACAAGGTTATATAAAAAATAGCCTTTGTATTGTCATAAATACATTAGAAACATAACCACATAATATACAGTGTGCCAACTGGCACTAGGCAATATTCACAGGGGAATTATATACAGGACCAGGCCAATCGGGCCACGGTCAGAACCATCAGAACAGGTAAGTAAAATGCAAACTACAACCAGTAATTACCGGTAAAGTTAGGAACTTAGCACGAGATCCTGTAACATAAAAGATGGGACACCTAAATCACATTAGGCATAAATCTCGTTAGCATAAACACATTACGCAAAGGGCCTCCCTAGCATAAATCATTGTAGGCATCACATTATACATACGCCATCAGCATAAATGACATGGGGCAATAAATCACATTAGGGCTCGGCGCCCTAACAACCATAAACTGGCCCCAGGCCAACTGGCCTCTCACAGGGGGCTCAAGAACCCAATGTCCTGAATGTCCAAAATGTTAGGGCGCTAAATTGTAGGGCCTTCTACTGGCCCTCTGGCTGTCTTGGCAGTAAAATCACTGTGCGCCAAGCTGGGTGAATCTCACCCCTTCCTGGAGGTAAAAATAAACATGCCCCCTTGTTGCAGCTGCCCGCGCTCTCGCGGTGCAGCTGTGTGCAAAATTTGCAATGGCACTAACAATGCCCGAGGAGCCCCAATCACCGGGCTCCTCCTGGTGCCCCAACGCAATGCCCCCTTTGCTGTAGCTGACCGCACTCTCGCGGTGCAGCCAGCTTCTTCCAAAATCGGCACCAACTGTGCCTCCTGAGCCCCACTGGGACTCTAAGAGTAATATTGCCCCAATGTTGCAGCTGCCCACTGTCCAGCGGGGCAGCTGTGAAGCAACATTAGCCCGGGCACCACTGTGCCCTTGAAGCCCCACTCCGGGACTTCCTGAATACCAAATTGCCCCCACGTTGGAGCGGCCCGCTCTCCTGCGGGACCGCTCAGGAAAACAGGCACCGACAATGTGCCTCGAAAGGGGCTCCACTCACCGGGTTCTCCTGGTGCAGCTTCCCATGTGGCCCCCACTCACCGGGGCCCTTCGGGACTCCTCCGGTCTGCGCGGGCAGATCCCCAGGCACCGACAATGTGCCTTGACAGGTCGCGCTCTTGGGACCTCTCCTGACTTCGCCCGGTCCCTCTCCTGGGACGCGGGACTTCGGAGGGGAGCCCGCGAGGCTCCGGACTGCTTCCCCAACACAGAGGCAGGCGGAAATGGAGCCCGCGAGGCTCTCTTCCTCTCAGCAGGCCCCGCCTACGGTCAGGCGTGGACGCCTGACTTCCGTTTTCAGCGCTCCGGCTCCTCTCTCCTTAGAAGTGCGGGGTGGGCTCCCGCCTGCAAATAAAACCAAGTGCGGGGTGGGCTCCTGCTTGCCAGATGCACAAAACGCGGGGTAGGCTCCCGCTAGATAGCACAAATGCAGGGTGGGCTCCCGCTTGCCCCACCGCAGCACGGGGTGTCCCCACGCCGGGATTCCCCAGCAGTTTCCGCAGCAGCACGCTGCCAGGCACCAGCGCACCTCTTGGGCTGGCAATACAAAGATAGCGCTCATGAGGCGCTGAGTCCAAAGGTCCAGGGGGCAAAGGCTGGGCCCAGGCAGGCCAGCACACAGGGCCCTCCAGCAGGGAGGCAGTCCCTCGTGGCGGTTCCTCCTGGAGCCCAGCAACAGCAACAAGCCCCCAGTCACAAGAACAGCAGAACTGAACATTTTCATGGGGTCACAGCCCCTTCTTTTATACACCTTTTCCTTTGTCTAAAGGTGCAGGGTTTAGGGAAAACCAGATGCAACTGGTTTGGGGGAGCTTTGGAGCACTTTGTTTTGCTCAGCTCCTCTCTCCTTTCACAGGACAGGCTAGGGACATCAGACGCACCACAGGGGTGGAGCCAGCATTGTGGAGGGAAGGCCCAGCCCTATTCAGGTCCCAGGTGCAACTCCTCCCTCCCATCTAGATGCAGATCCCTCTATTCACCACTGCGCTGACTCACCCTGCCCCTCCTGGAGCCACACACACCTCCCAGCCCCTGTCACTCACAAAGCCAGACATGCAATTCACATCAGGCAGGCAGACACAGAGCACACATAAATGCCAACTTCTAAAAGTGGCACTTCTCCGCTAGTCACAATAAATCTGCGCACACCACTGCGCAGCATTTATTCTCACGAGTTCGCACATACTAAACTCGCCCCTGCCCTACTCTCACACCAGGAATTACCATGGACACACACATCCCCCATGCATTCCTATGGGAGGGCAGGCCAATCTCACCACACGCACTCAGAGTGCGCACGCACTTTACACTGGGACACAGGGCTAAAGTGCGCAGAGGCCTAAAACCACCAACACTACACAGAAAAAAGGCCGGAGACAGGCAAAAAGTTTAGGGGTGAACCTGCTAAAAGGGCCAAGTCCAACACCATGCCATTCCAGTTTGGACCCAGCCATATGCAAATCAGTCTTGACCCTGCGCCCAATGGGAACAGTCCAGCCCGAACTGCCAGGCCAGGTCCTCCCTGGACTGGAAACAAGCATCCTAAGACCGGTTTTGGGCTTTCAGCCCTCATCAGCCAGGATAACTTGACTCCAGTGGCATGGAGAGCACGGGACCCACGTCTGGGCATACCCGTCCCACTCGGGGTGACAAATGCAAAAAGAACAATTGATGGACAGAATGCAGAACAATGTCATACATTCACCCCAGTACAGAGATCTGGGCCTAAATCCATCGTTTTTGCTCACCATGCCATTCCAGTTTGGACCCAACCATATGCAAATCAGTCTTGACCCTGCGCCCAATGGGAACAGTCCAGCCTGAACTGCCAGGCCAGGTCCTCCCTGGACTGGAAACAAGCATCCTAGGACCGGTTTTGGGCTTTCAGCCCTCATCAGCCAGGATAGCTTGACTCCAGTGGCATGGAGAGCACAGGACCCACGTCTGGGCATACCCGTCCCACTCGGGGTGACAAATGCAAAAAGAACAATTGATGGACAGAATGCAGAACAATGTCATACATTCACCCCAGTACAGAGATCTGGGCCTAAATCCATCGTTTTTTTGCTCACCATGCCATTCCAGTTTGGACCCAACCATATGCAAATCAGTCTTGACCCTGCGCCCAATGGGAACAGTCCAGCCCGAACTGCCAGGCCAGGTCCTCCCTGGACTGGAAACAAGCATCCTAGGACCGGTTTTGGGCTTTCTGCCCTCATCAGCCAGGATAGCTTGACTCCAGTGGCATGGAGAGCACAGGACCCACGTCTGGGCATACCCGTCCCAATCGGGGTGACAAATGCAAAAACAACAAGACTGATTTGCATATAGCTGTGTCTGAACTGGGGGGCAAAGTGAGCAAAAGAATGATGATGGATTCAACCCAGATCTGTGACTGGGGGTGAGTGTTTGAAAAGTTTCAGCACTCCGTCCATCATCTCCTTGTGTTTTCTTTGTTCGCCCTAAATTGGCAGGGTATGCCCAGATGTGGGTCCCTTGCTCACTTTGCCACTGGATTCAAGCTAGCCTGGCTGATGAGGGCTGTTAGCCCGAAACCGGTCCCAGGATGCTTGAAGACATGGCTTGGCAGTTCGGTCTGGACTGTTCCCATTGGGCACAGGGTCAAGACTGATTTGCATATAGCTGTGTTTGAACTGGGGTGGCAAAGTGAGCTAAAGAATGATGATGGATTCAACCCAGATCTGTGACTGGGGGTGAGTGTTTGAAAAGTTTCAGCACTCCGTCCATCATCTCCCTGTGTTTGCTTTGTGCGCCCTAAGTTGGCAGGGTATGCCCAGACGTGGGTCCCTTGCTCACTTTGCCACTGGATTCAAGCTAGCCTGGCTGATGAGGGCTGTTAGCCCGAAACCGGTCCCAGGATGCCTGATTCCGGTCCAGGGAAGACATGGCTTGGCAGTTCGGTCTGGACTGTTCCCATGAGACACAGGGTCAAGACTGATTTGCATATAGCTGTGTCTGAACTGGGGTGGCAAAGTGAGCTAAAGAATCATGATGGATTCAACCCAGATCTGTGACTGGGGGTGAGTGTTTGAAAAGTTTCAGCACTCCGTCCATCATCTCCTTGTGTTTGCCAAGATCACAATGATACTCAGGTCAATTTGCTCAAACCCTTCCTTGAAGATCAATCTTTTGTTCAAGAATGGTAGCTACCAACCCATTCAAAAGGCTCTACATTAGACTGGATCATTTCTAAGGAAAAAGCTGTTGATACAATCGAGATCATCCCTTGCGACTGGTCTGATCATCACATCATTACCTTCCAAATACCCTACATAAAAAGGATAACCTCCTCGCAATCAATAAAACCCAGAAAATGGGTTTGTGACACCAGAGGGCTCAATATGGAGAATCTTGTAGCACGCTGTGAGAAAGAACTGCAACCTCCTAATAACCTGGAAGACGTCAGCGAACTCACGGAATACTACAACACTACAATGACGTAAATAATTGAGGACATAGCCCCTTTAAAACTCAAAAGGACACCAGACAAAGATAAAAACCCTTGGTTTAACAGATCCCTCAACGAAGAAAGACGATCACTCAGACTCACAGAACGGAAATGGAGACAACACCCATCCTTACCCCATCTAAATTAACTAAGACAGGCCAGAAACGCCTACAATAAAAGTATTCTAAAATAAAAAAAAAGACTTCTTTAGAAAAGAACTAGATAATGCAAAAAACAGACCGAGGAAACTCTTTGAACTGCTAAAAGATCAATCTATCAAAACAGCCAAATCTGCGCCAATAGCTCCAAAATCGAACATCAGCAGCGAATAATTCTCCTCCTTCTTTACAGCCAAAGACAAATCCATGGAGGTGGAGCTCAAAAAGGCTGCGGAGATCTCTTTGATCCAAAAGAGCACTCCAGCTAAGCTTCAGTCTCAACCAGCTCTGGAAATGCCTAAAAATAAGGCTTCATCGTCAGAATTCAAGTCATATGACGACAAAGATATTGCCAAAATGATTTCGACCATAAACCCAAACAATCATTTCAATGATCCTCTACTTGCAAAATGCTGGTCTACAATAAACCATTTGCTGATTCCCTCTTGGACAAAGATTATTAATGCTTCTCTATTGCAAGGCTCATTACCAGACTGCCTAAAAACAGGGCAAGTCATTCCAATCTTAAAAAACCTTCAGAGAACCCCACAGACCTTAACAACTTTAGACCAGTAACAAACATTCCCATGCAAGCCAAAGTTATGGAAAAATGTGTTCAACAACAACTGAGCCAACACATTTCTGAATTTAAACTGCTGAATGACTACCAATCAGGGTTCAGACCAAATCATAGTACTGAAATAGCAATTCTTCACATAGTGGATGACGCTCTACTTGCCCTAGACTTCCACGAAACCTGTCTCCTAATTTGACCTTTCATCAGCATTCAACACTGTAAACCATCCCAAAATACTAGAACGCATGAAAGAAAGGATGGGTTTGGAGGGTACAGTCCAAGAGTGGTTTAGATCCTTCTTAGAGAACAGATCGCAAAGATTCATAGTGAACCAAACACTATCTGCATCATCCCCAAATCTTATTGGAGTACCACAGGGTTCAACACTATCCCCTGCTCTATTCAATCTTTACGTAGAACCACTAACAGAAATTTTACAGCAGGCAAACATCTCCTTCCACATGTATGCAGATGACACTCAGCTTTATATCAAGATTACATTGATGGAAGAGATCGGTATCACCAGGCACTAAAGAGGACCGTTCATTGGCTAACTAGTAATCATCTCAAGCTTAACCCGCATAAAACAAAATTCTTTCTGATTTCCCACCAGAAAAGCGATACGAGTATCATGGAATGGTCCAAGCTGATCACTGCGGGAACCTGTACTCCAAGTCTAGTAGACTCAACCAAATCCATTGGAATTATGCTAGACAAAAACCTGAACATGCTAACACACATTAACACAATGGCAAAAAATGCCCGCTTCCATTTAAGCTACCTCAGAAAACTGAAACCTTTCATAACTAACTCAGACCTTAAAACAGCAGCCCAGGCATTAGTCATATCGAGGATCGAGTACGGATGCACAACTCTAGCAGGACTTCCCAAGATTTCAACAGCCCCACTAAAAGCTTGTCTCAATGTGGCCATGGGACTCATAACAGGCTCCAGAAAATTTGACCACATCACCCCTCATCTGAAAGCGCTCAACTGGTTACCTTACGAAGCAAGAATCCAATTAAAGATGGCATGTATCACACACAAAGCGATACACTACAAAACACCAATGTACCTAGCCCAGAAAATCACATTATCAGGAGGCTGCAGAGTTTTTCGGAGCCATGGAGATCTATTACTGAAACCTGCCCTTTTCAGAAAGAAAATAACTTATGACCGAGCTTTCTCTGGTGCAGCACCAAGAATTTCGAACACTCTCCCCCCGAGCATTAGAAGAATATCGTCCATTTCTGCCTTCAAAAAAGAAGCCAAGTCCTTTTTTATGAGCAAATTCCTCCCATAATAACAGTAGACTAGACACTGTTAGGTAACTTTCTTGTCACACACCCTGTTAATACAAATTGACCTCTTGTAGTCGTTTTGAATTGTATATATGAGTATGAAAGCACAAATGTTTCTCTCTCAAATGGATGTATACATACATTTGATCTTGTAGCACAATTGTCTCTTGCAAATTGTTGTACGCTTGTTATTTTTACTTAAGTGCATGTCAACATGCTGTCCTAAGTTTAAGGCTTTGTAAATGTGAAGCGCTCTGATACCCTTTTAGGGTCATGTCCGCGCTATATAAAACACTGAATAAATAAATAAATAATCAAGACGTGTATTCAGCTTGTCCTCCTGATTGTTGCAGTATCAAAGTTTTTTGTAGATCTTCTGTACTGAGGGAAATAACCTCACACCACTTGTGAACAGATTCTGAGGACTAAAAGTACATTTAAACATCTATAAGGGACAGTCTCATAGAAATCATGTTTTGTAGGTTGAGGTATCTGACCTCTTTAGGTGGTCACAAGCATTAGTCCAGCATGGATCAAGTAACAAGTAAGCAGACATCACATTGTTTATTTCATCAGGTTGATTTTGAGTGATTCCAACAAGTCAAAATGAAGGGTAACACTCAGTTTCTATTGGAATAAATCTTTAAACCAATCCCTAGATGTGTCAAACTAGTCCCACATCTTGTGACAATATGTTGTTAGCAAGAGTCTGTGAGAGCTAACTTTATTTTAGGGAACTCTTGCTTTCTACTTTCGTTACAAGTAAAACATCGACTCCCTTGGCCAATGTTGTCAGATCACATGGACTGAACTTCATAGCCTACGCCGACAATACCCAGCTCATCCTCTATCAGAAGACCCTCCGCCACACTGACCAAGTTCCACAGATGCATGGCGAGCACTGCCGACTAGAGGACAGACAACTGCCTAAAACTTAACACAGACCAAACAGAAGTGCTGATTTTCAGGAACAAAGCTTCTCCATGGAACGACACATGGTGGCCTCCCGAACTAGGACCCACACCCACTCCGACCGACCATGCCCGTAACCTTGGCATCATCCTGGACAGTAAGCTCACCATGAATAGGCTGAACAATGGAGTATTGGGCTGTCTGCTTCCTCACCCTTCGCAAGCTCCTTCAAGATTTTAAAGTGGCTCCCCATCAACACCAGACGTACCTTCACACAAGCTCTGGCCACCAAAAACTGGACTACGGCATCGCACTCCATGTAGGAATAACCTTGCACCTCCTCAAGAGACAGCAAATAATACAGAAATAAGCGGCCAGACTCCTCCTTGACCTCTCGAAATGGATCCACATCACCCCCGCCTTAAGAAGCTCCACTAGCTCCCCATTCAAAACAGAGGCCAGTTCAAGATGTTGATCCACACCTTCAAATCCATCCACAACTAGGGACCAGCGGTCATCAACCACCAACTGAACTTCCACCTTCCCTCCAGACACCTGCGCTCTGCCTCACCCACACATCCCGGATCCCCAGAACAGTGGAGGACACTCCTTCTCCTACCTAGCTGTGAAGTCCTGGAACGACCTCCTACTTCAGCTACGGACCTCAACCTCTCTGCTGGAATTCAGAAAAGGACTCAAGACCTGGCAGTTCAACTGAGGCCCCTGAAGCAACACTCTCATCACCTGGATACACTCATGGTTGATTATCTGCGCTATGCAAAAATCCAGATTGATTGATTGACTGATACAATGGAAACCAGGTAGTAATGTACAAAGACGATGTTGCATATCACATGCTCCTGTTTCCTTTTGTCATGGTCCTCAGCCAGTAGATTTAAACAACAATCATACTCTTCTGCCCTCCATTTTGTTTTCAACCAAAAAGACCAAAGGCTGGAAACAAAATCTCTTTCCTTAAGTAATTGGAAAGTACTCACTTATTTTGTTCTTTGAGGTGTAAGTCAGTATAACCACGATTTCTCCCAGGCAATCACCACACTCAAAGCCCACACAATATTCTCCATAATGACCCTATTGATTAGTTCAACCTGCTTGTTGTATTGTGGGTCATAGAGTCCTGTGGTAATATGTTTGATGCCACATGTCTACTTCATCACAAAGGAAGTTACCTATAGTCCATTACCACATGCTAACGTTTCCCAGCATCCTTCTATAGCAAATATTACCTTAAAAAATCTACCATGACTTCTGATTAATTTGACTAACAAACATAACTTCCAGCCATTTTTGGTGATAATCAAAAAGTATAGGAGAAAAAGAGACACACATTGTAATTCATTGTATAGTACAGATGTACAATCTTTTAGTATGCCAAGCATGGCCATGACAAAAAGAGAGATTTGCTGGTCTGGTTTTAATATCCTATCACTAGAACAGTATTAGCATAATTTTTACCCATACCTGCCTGAATACGGCAGCATCATGTCCTGGTGACCAAAAAACACCCTTATTCTCTTCATGGAAGACATTACTTGGACACCATCACATGCTCAATCTAAAATGTGATGCCAGATGCCCTCGGGTGAGATCCAATTGCCAGATTTAAACAAATGTTTGCCATCTCTCTCCAGTTCATCAGCTCCTTAAAATTGTGCATGATATTAACTGCCTCATCTTTCTGTGGTGGCCAGTCATGTGACAAATGTTTCAGCATCTCAGAGCACACTGTCTTTGACACCAGATTCTTCACATGATACCTCAGAAAGAATTTTGAAGTTGCCAGTAACAATTTCACTAACAGTGACCACAACATTCAAAATCATTATTAATCATCCTGTAGTTAACACATACATTTCACAAGGAAGTCTAGATGGTCAGCTACAACATTCTTCTTACCAAAAATAGTTATTAACAAATGAGTATAGCTGAAGTCTAGAACATAGCTTAGCAATCCCCAGCTATAATTTCTAAG
Organism: Calotriton arnoldi; assembly: GCA_963921515.1. Lineage (NCBI taxonomy): Eukaryota > Metazoa > Chordata > Amphibia > Caudata > Salamandridae > Calotriton > Calotriton arnoldi. The sequence continues at coordinate 339,852 of CAWUFW010005124.1, read as the reverse complement.
ATGTTCAGAGTATCATACACACACTAATAACTCTTTGACAACCACAACATTTATTTTCTTTTGTATTCAAAGCTTTGGAACCAAATACAACATTCAGTTCATCTTTCTCATTCTTTCTGGGACAAAATTTCACCCAAACCATGCATATTGGCCTCCACGGGGATAATACATTTCTTTCCCAAACAGAAGGATTTTAAAGCGGAATATTAATGATATCCAATTTAATTTATTCAATCTTTATCCCATACAAACTACTTAACCTTCATCAACAACATCCTTAATGATTCCATTTTGTCTGCAAACCCACGTAGACATTTACTATTATATTCACACAAACCTGCAAATGACAACAATTTTGCTAAAGAGTCTGTCGATGGAGCTTTACTTGTTCCTTCGGCCAATGTGTTCTTAAGCACGATGCCTTTTCCAGAAATTTTATGATCCAGGCAATTCACCTGGTATTGAAACACCTTTCTCCTGCAACCTTTCATAACCCTTCATGATTCGTCTTTTGTGTGGATTCCCATCTTTAGAAAAAATCAAAATATCATCTTGGAAACACTTTACAAAATGTCAGACATCATTAACTGTGAGGTGCTCCGATCTTTAAAAGACAGGTCGGCTGATGTTAATCCAAACTGCATCCTTTAGAATTGATATAGGTAATGTGTCAAAATGTAGTAAACCATTTAGCATCTTCACCCAACTCAATGTAATGTTCACCAATCCAAAAGTCTAATGTCAAGAATACAAAAGCTCCATCTAATATAGTCACCATTTCATTGGCATTAGGCAATGGCAAAACTATCATTGGGTGCCCTTATATTGACACATAATCTTAAAATGGCTTCTTAGCTAATATAAAATGTGTCACCTATTCTGAAGATTGAACTGCCTTTATGTTATTATCCTTTATGTATCTATCAGTGTAAATATGACATCACTGGTAGACTACCTGAAGGGTCTTTTCATTCATTAACATTTGGAATAATCATTCTGCATATTCCCTTACTACAAACATTTGTTCCATGGTACTAGGATAGTATCCATTTCTCATTGAGCCTTCCATCCCAATACATTGATGCCTCTGATAGCAACATTGAACGTGATATCTGCATTCCTATCCTTGACTGATAACATTCCCCTGAAAAGCTAAAAAAGTAAGTTGATTTTATAACCTTCAAGGGTTCTGAATTTATGACATTCCTCCAATTCATTACCATCTACCAATTTACAATTTTTTTAAATTAAGCTATTTCTAGTTACGATTGTCAAAGAAAAACCTGACTGTGCCATGAGAGAAAGCTGTTCCCCTGAAATAGCTGCAGTTAAAAAATGTGTCTCTTTTTTCTTCCCAGTCCTTAAGCACTTTGCTTCTAAAAAGAACAAACCCTGTTTCTTACTTGTATTGGAACAAATGTCTTTACACAAAATATCACTTCCATTGAGTCTATCTACTTTAGGTCTGTAAATATTATCTCTCAAAGCATTCTAGCAAACTGTCTAGTTCTCCCACAATATTTGCATTCTTTCCCTATGGCAGAGCAGTTCTTTGATGAGGGTACGTAGTTGTAGCTGCAAGATTTAAAACACCTGTGATCCCCTTTCCTCATTTTCTCTCTTGCTGCTTTATGTCACGATTGCTTACAATGCACACTTTTACATTTCACTTACATTTCATCTTCTCATTCACAGATTTATCCCAGGATTCAGTTTAGCAGCAGTTATAGTCTCATGTAAGGTAGGATCACCAATGACCAACAATCGTTCCTTAGTTTTTCTATTTTAGGTTTTTACTATGGTTTGATCCCTTTTCCCATCATCAGCTTTAGTGACAAAATTACAAGTCAAAGACAGTCAGCTTAACCCTTTCAACAATTCATCAAAAGATTCTCCTTCTCTTTGAGCTCTTATGTAAAATATATATCTTTCTAGCATAAGGACAGAAAAGGGTTAAATATTTTTCTAACCTCAATAATGCCTCATCAATTTATTAATTTCCCTTTTTACTGGTCAGTCTGGGGCAATATTCCAACCACGTCCTGACCTTCTAAGCCCAAACAATGCAAAAGTAATGAGTAGACATTTGTGAATAGCTTTCATACATGTTATGCAATTATATTTCCAGCTCTTCTAATGTATACGTGGTTATCTTGCTTTGGCTAGAGAACAAATCTCATTATAACAGCATGAACCAAACACACTTATGTGATGTTAACAAGCAAAGAAAACTGCTAATTAAAAGAATGCATTTCTACTTCTTGTGAAAATTGCACTTATAATGAGAATTATGCTCACCATAGTTATTTGAGTGTTTGAGTGTGTATGACAGTTGACAAGCATAATAGAGGCAATTATTAAGGTGAGTTACACCATTTACCTGCACATGTGTGTTCATATAATGGTTGATAAGCACAATAGTAGTAGTAATAGGTGGTTACTCTTTTCCTTGGAAAAGCTTTGGTGGGAGATCAGACTGTATTATGAGAATACAACCCAAACTCAAGTATGTGTTGTTAACAAGTAAACACAACTATGAAATATTTAGGTCACTTAACAGAATATAGTATTTCTACAAAATGGAAAAATAAACTCTTCCCAGTGAAAATCCATTCATAATGAGAATAATGTTGAGCCCAGTTATCTGTGAATGTGTGTGTATCACAGTTGACAAGCACAATAGTGGCAGTTAACTATGTGATTTACCTTTAACCTGAACATTTGTTTGCCTATAAGAGTTGATAAGAACAACAGTGGTAGTACAAACTGTGTGTGCTTCACAGATGATATCACTCATCCATGAGTGTGAGAAAGTGGTTCTGATCATCTCAGCAGCCCGGAATTTTTTGCTTTTTGCTTACATGATTTTGGACCTTTTACTGTGGGAGAGCCTCATAACCTGGGACTTACCCACCGTAATCTCATGGTAAAATGGACTGGCATGTTTTCCGCCAGTGTCTGCCTGGTGAGATAAGGCCACTGTGATGCAGCCAGGGTAAGGGGTACTGGGCGCGTTGCATGTGGACACATGTGCACACATGTGTGCACTTGTGTCAGAGCTGTGAGGGGGAGATTCCTGTCGTGCACAGCCCAGGAGATTTGTACAGATAGATTTGCACAGAAGGGACTATGCAGAGTTGGGTGGTGACATGGAGTAGGTCTTATAATGTGGGGGTACACATGTAAGGAATAGTCAGTGTGCTTTACTGTTTCACTGTAGGAGCACTCCATTAAACTCGTATGGAAAAAGAGACCAAACAGGGTGGTTTCAGTTCCTTTGGGCCTACAGACTCCAGACACATGCGAAAGTACACTGTAAGTTGTGTGAAAACAACCATTCTACTATGTCCAAAGGCATGTACTGCTTATGGGTCATCCAGAAATGTAATTATTCTCTGACTCAGCTCAAACCCAGAGCCCAGACCTTGTGTGGCCCTGCCAGGCTGGATTAATTGCCTCCCTCCCTAAGCTGTAGCATTGGAGGCCTAGTCCTTCACTGCAAGCATTCCCAAGGATGGAGGTCTTCTCTCCAGGAGGGAGAGATGGGGTAAAGCTGCAGGGCATTAATCAGTAGCTGTCACCCGGTGCCAGGCACCAGGCCTGTTCCAGGCCTGGGCCATGATGTCAGTGAGTGGGGGCAGTGGGCTTTTCAGAGACCATGTGGCATGGGATCCCTGTACAACGCCATCTTTAAAGTATCCCAGAGACCTGTGCAGGAAGATGGGATCAGGGTCAGGGAGGTGATGTGGCACTGCAGGATAGGCCTGAGGTGCATTCCTTCCAGCACCCTCCGCCCCTCCTTAAAAGGTTTTGCACAGCAAGAGGAGCTCTCACTGGGATGTGCCTGTTGGACTTGGCCCTTTTTGCAGGGTCATCCCTAAACTTTTTGCCTTCCTCCTATATTTTTTCTGACCTGTTGTTGGCTGTTTTATGACTCTGGGCACTTTACCACTGCTGATCAGTGCTAAAGTGCATATGCTCGCCCCATTGTAAATTGTGTTATGGATTAGTGACTCCACGATTGGATGATTGGTTTACTTGTCAGTCCCTAGTACAGTGCACTGAGTGTGCCCAGGGCTTGTAAATCCAATGCCGCTGGTGGGCTTGCAGCACTGGTTGTGCCACCCACAGAAGCGGCTTGTAAAATGTGTCTCAGGCCTGCCATCGCAGAGCCTGTGTGCAGCCTAGGGCTGCCATGTCGACTTGGTGAGTGCACCCACTTACCAGTCCCTAAACCTTCCCTTTACTGCATGTTGGTCACCCCTAAAGTAGGCCCTAGGGCAGGGTGCATTGTAAGTATAAGGTAGGACATGCCCTGGTGTGTGTGGCATGTCCTAATAGTGAATTACAGCCATTTTCGTTTTTCACTATTGCAAGGCTACCTGCTCCCCATAGGCCAGAATGGGCAGACTGACTATTACACCTTATAGTCAGAACTGACCCAGGGAACATGGTAGAAAAACGAATTTAGTATGCCTGAACTCAGGATGATAAAATACATCTTTTAGTGAAGTTGGTTTTAACATTCTGTGTTCGAAAATACCACTTTTAGAAAGTGGGTATTTTCTTGCCTAACTATCCAAGCCTGCCTCTGCTAGGTTGTGTATTCCTTGTCTGGAGATTGAGTGACAGGGGCTGGGGGTGGCTACAGGAGACAGGGTGAGTCAGCGCAGGGTCTGAATAGGGCTGTGCCTGCCTTCCACAATGCTGGCTCCACCTCCTGCCGGGCGGCTGAGCACTCTGCCCCACATTCTGAAAGGAAAGAAGGAGTCAGAAAAACAAAGTACTCCAGAACTGACCAGAACTGGTTTTGGACTAGGCAGAGGCCTCTCTGCCTCCAGAGAACAAAGAGAATCAGGGTATAAGAGGGGCACCCAGACCCCAGGAAAATTAGATCACTTTTGGGAACAAGAAGAAACCTTTGCTGAGGAGCGGAACCAAGAAGAAACTGAGGAGAGACTATCCCTAAGCCTGAAGTGCTGCTTGGGGGATTGGCCTGCAGTGGTTTGCCTGACTGCCAAAGAGAGGAGAAAGGAACTTTTGCTTTGCTGTGACTTTCATCAACTTGTGAAGGATCTCCAAGGGCTTGGAAGAGAGCTTGCCCCCTGACCGAAGTCCCAGGACCATTGGACTTCACCCCTTTGTGAATTGCTGCTGGAAACTCTGTTTCAGTGGCTACAGAGGTAGGGAGCTGTGACCGACTCTCACGACCGACTCGGTGTCCTGTAAGCACCGCATCGAAGCACCGTCTCGCCCTGCAACGCACGGCCCTGGTCTCACCGACTCCGTCAACGAGCCGCTGCCTGCACCGCATCGAGGGACAACGCGTCCTGCAACGCTCGCTACGCCGAATCGAACTGGTCCGACCGACATGGTCACTGCTGCTGAGTTCGAGTCCTGTGACCGCACCGGAGTTGGGCACCGCTCGCACGCTTGCGACGCACCGCCCGACTCGCACCGCTGTCCGGACTGATCGACGCCAGCTCCTGAATCCGGCTCCGTCGCCGCACCGCAACCTGCCAGCACCGCATCGAAGCACCGTCTCGCCCTGCAACGCACAGCCCTGGTCTCACCGACTCCGTCTCGACGACGTCAACGAGCCGCTGCCTGCACCGCATCGAGGGACAACGCGTCCTGCAACGCTTCCATTTTTGCATCGCGACCGCGACGAACAGCCATCCGGCTCGCACGCCCGTGCCTGCCGCTTCAAGTAAAAGGTACTGTGACCGAGTCTGTCTATGCTGTGTTGGCCCGTCTCGACGCGGTCAGCTGGATTTGTTAGACTCTGTTTGTTCTCGACATCGCCGTAGCCGGAGGAGGCTACCGACTCGCACAGAACCTTGAATGAAGCCTTTTTGATCAGAACTAAGTATTCTTAACAGTATTGTGGATTATTTTTGTCGTTTATGGTCTTGTGATAAATCTATATAAAGTATACCTATTTTTATAAATATATAACCTGTGTGGTGTCCATTTGTAGTGTTGTCACTTGATTACTGTATGTGTTCACAAATGCTTTACACACTGCCTCTGAACTAAGCCTGTCTGCTCGTGCCAAGCTACCAAGAGGGTGAGCAGGGGTTATTTCGGGAGTGTACCTACTTTCCCTGACTAGACTCAAGGGTCCCTATTTGGACAAAGGTACCTACCTCTGCCAACTAGAGACCCCCAAATCTAACATTGGTGGTCAGCGGTGAGGATTCTGGACTTGCATTTGTGATTCATGTACAGTGATTGGTGAACACTACTATTGAGTGCAGACCAAACGCGACCACATACTGTTTTTCTGTTTTATGGTGTCCTCCTGGAGGTATTTTTGATACCATGACTCTGGTTAGTTGTTGCAAAATGGAACTCAACTTCTGGCACATGTTTATCTACACAATGAAGGAGCTACGTGTGTTTTGCAAGGAAAGAGGGCTGCCTGTGAAGAGAAGGTCCAGGGAGGATCTAGAGGCATCCCTATTTCAGTATGAGTTACCCCGCTGGAAGGCAACACTACCAGTTGAGTCTGAGGAGGAGGAATTCCCTAGAAGTGAGGGAGAAACAGAAACAGATAGCTGGCTTCTGGCTTATGAGCAGAAGCTGAGAGAAATTGACGAAGAGCTGAGAGAGATTGATGAGGCTCAGAGGGCCTTAGCCCAAGAAAAAGAAATTTGGGCAGCTCAGGAAGTGAGCTTTGCTGAGTTGGAGGTGGAGTCCAGCTCAGATGGTGGCAGCAAAATTAAGTTATTCAGTGCTGAGAGAGTAGTGCACACACCCAGAGATGTGGCGCCTGACTTGAAGGAGGGGGTTAACATACACCAGGAGGTTCAAGGACATGAGGTAGCTCCAGTAGTGCGCAGTGTCCCTGAGAGGAATAGGGAAACTGACGCAGGGATTCATGGTCCTAGTGGTGGGAGGGACACTCTACTGACTCTAGATGAGAGGTGCAGGGAGAGGGGTTCCCCCATGGTTGAAGTCCTGGTATGTGAGTGTGAAGACCGCCCAGAAGAGTGTGGGTTGAGTGACAGAGACAGTCAGATACTGTCTTGCCAATCTCAGAAGAGTGGTGTGGGGTACGTGTGCGAGGCACTGGATGGTGAGGTGAAGGATAGTTTGGTTAACCCCTGTGGGGGACTGTGTGATCCAATTGTGGGAGAGCATATTGTAAGTCCCTGTTTTCCAGAGCTATGCCAACACCTGTTGGAGTGTGACTTCTCTGACCTCAGGGAGCTCACATTGGAGGCGGACCTTTTGGTGGATTCCAGAGGGTCTGAAGAGGCATTGGGGAGTGACCCTAAGAGGAGTGGCTCAGGTGTCTTCCAACCCATAGTGGTGGGAGAGGTTCAGTGTAGCCCAGCTAGGTCCCGTGGTAATGGGAGGGTGTAGGGACTCACGTCCTGTCTCAGTGGAGAAGGAGTGAATGTGGGGCTGCGTGTCCCGAGGTGCCCGAAACCCAGTCTCAGAGCCTGGATGGTTCTTTAAGGGAACACCAGGTAGGGAGCCTAGGCTGCCCTGATGGGCCGCCTGTTGAGGAGGATCTCCTAGTGTCTAGAGAACCTGGAGCGTCTGTAAATGGAGCTCCCGTGTTTCTGGTGTCTGGCAGTGCCGCTCCACTTGGGAGGGTGCAGAAGTCCAGAGTGAGGGGTGAGGGGTGAGAGGGGGAGAGAGTCCCCAGTGGAAGAACCAGTGGGTCAGGGACCAGCCAGAAGGGCTGAGTCACCAGTGAATGACCATGGTGACACCACTTCTGTCCTGGGGGATCTTCACACACTGTCAGACGGACAGGGGTTGGGAGATCTGCGCCAGGCAGACTGTCACACAACACCTGAGAGATGTGTTACCCTCTGGGGGGCATGCGTGCGCCCCAGGAAGTCCTGGTGCGCCAGGCAGGTTCTTACACAACTCTAGAGGAGTGTGTTTCCTTTGGGGGGTTGGTGTACCCTCCCGGAAGTCCTGGGTTGCCAGGCACAGGTCCAGCCTAAGGGTACAGACCCTGGGTTGGAGGGCCAGGTTCAGGGTGTCCCCCTGACCTGGAGGAAGGGGCAGCTGCTAACAGTGCCCCTACCAGTTTGTCTTCTGGGGGCAGCGCTCCAGGTGGGAGGGTGCAGGACCCCAATAAGGGGGTGGGGAGAGGACAGCCTCACCCCTGGCCTCTGCCCAGTTTAAGGGTACAGACCCTATGCTGGGATCCCAGTTGCAGGATAGAACCCCTGAACTGGTGGGCGGATTGTGCAGGACACCTGCCACAGGTGCCCTGACAATTCTGGTAGGGGGTACCGCTCCTGATGGGAGGGGGCAGTACACTGGAAGGGGGTGCAGAGGGAGGGAGTCCTCGCCTCTGACCCCGGTTCAACTGGAGGGTTTAGACCCTAGATTGGAGGACCAGGTTCAGGGTGTCCCCTGACCTGGACGCCCAGTTGCAGGATAGAACCCCTGAACTGGTGGGCGAGTGTGCAGGACACCTGCCGCAGGTGCCCTGACAATTCTGGAAGGGGGTACCGCTCCAGGTGGGAGGGTACAGAGCCCCAAGGAGGAGGACCAGGTGTGGGAAAGCCCACCCCAGTCTCCAGTCCAGCCGCCGGGTATAGGCCCGGGGCTGGTGGGTCAGCGCCAGGATGTCATACCTGACCTGACAGGAGGGAGAGTGGACAAAGGGTGCCAAGCACCTGGGGCTACTGCCCCCCGCTCTCTGACGCCACAGAGGTTTGAGAGCCCTGAGAGGCATAAGGCCTGGGTCTCATCCCTGACCACTGTCAGTGGCCACTGTGGCTTGCTGGCTGTCTGTTGGGACACACCTGTGAGCAAGTTAAGGTTAGGTGCTGCACAGGTGGTGTCCACAGGTGAGGAGAAGGGTTCCCCATGGATTAGCTTGGTGGGCCCTGAGAGTATGGACAGAGGGATCCAAATAGGTTCAGATTGGCGTAGAACTGGAGTATGCCCCTGCTGTTGTGGGCCAGGGTCCAGGTTCTATCGCCTCAAAGCAGGAAGCCCATCAAGGTAGTGATTGGTCTACCCTGCGTTTTGGCTGGAAGGGGTTGTGTTGGACTTGGCCCTTTTTGCAGGGTCATCCCTAAACTTTTTGCCTTCCTCCTATATTTTTCTGACCTGTTGTTGGCTGTTTTATGACTCTGGGCACTTTACCACTGCTGATCAGTGCTAAAGTGCATATGCTCGCCCATTGTAAATTGTGTTATGGATTAGTGACTCCACGATTGGATGATTGGTTTACTTGTCAGTCCCTAGTACAGTGCACTGAGTGTGCCCAGGGCTTGTAAATCCAATGCCGCTGGTGGGCTTGCAGCACTGGTTGTGCCACCCACAGAAGCGGCTTGTAAAATGTGTCTCAGGCCTGCCATCGCAGAGCCTGTGTGCAGCCTAGGGCTGCCATGTCGACTTGGTGAGTGCACCCACTTACCAGTCCCTAAACCTTCCCTTTACTGCATGTTGGTCACCCCTAAAGTAGGCCCTAGGGCAGGGTGCATTGTAAGTATAAGGTAGGACATGCCCTGGTGTGTGTGGCATGTCCTAATAGTGAATTACAGCCATTTTCGTTTTTCACTATTGCAAGGCTACCTGCTCCCCATAGGCCAGAATGGGCAGACTGACTATTACACCTTATAGTCAGAACTGACCCAGGGAACATGGTAGAAAAACGAATTTAGTATGCCTGAACTCAGGATGATAAAATACATCTTTTAGTGAAGTTGGTTTTAACATTCTGTGTTCGAAAATACCACTTTTAGAAAGTGGGTATTTTCTTGCCTAACTATCCAAGCCTGCCTCTGCTAGGTTGTGTATTCCTTGTCTGGAGATTGAGTGACAGGGGCTGGGGGTGGCTACAGGAGACAGGGTGAGTCAGCGCAGGGTCTGAATAGGGCTGTGCCTGCCTTCCACAATGCTGGCTCCACCTCCTGCCGGGCGGCTGAGCACTCTGCCCCACATTCTGAAAGGAAAGAAGGAGTCAGAAAAACAAAGTACTCCAGAACTGACCAGAACTGGTTTTGGACTAGGCAGAGGCCTCTCTGCCTCCAGAGAACAAAGAGAATCAGGGTATAAGAGGGGCACCCAGACCCCAGGAAAATTAGATCACTTTTGGGAACAAGAAGAAACCTTTGCTGAGGAGCGGAACCAAGAAGAAACTGAGGAGAGACTATCCCTAAGCCTGAAGTGCTGCTTGGGGGATTGGCCTGCAGTGGTTTGCCTGACTGCCAAAGAGAGGAGAAAGGAACTTTTGCTTTGCTGTGACTTTCATCAACTTGTGAAGGATCTCCAAGGGCTTGGAAGAGAGCTTGCCCCCTGACCGAAGTCCCAGGACCATTGGACTTCACCCCTTTGTGAATTGCTGCTGGAAACTCTGTTTCAGTGGCTACAGAGGTAGGGAGCTGTGACCGACTCTCACGACCGACTCGGTGTCCTGTAAGCACCGCATCGAAGCACCGTCTCGCCCTGCAACGCACGGCCCTGGTCTCACCGACTCCGTCAACGAGCCGCTGCCTGCACCGCATCGAGGGACAACGCGTCCTGCAACGCTTCGCTACGCCGAATCGAACTGGTCCGACCGACACGGTCACTGCTGCTGAGTTCGAGTCCTGTGACCGCACCGGAGTTGGGCACCGCTCGCACGCTTTGCGACGCACCGCCCGACTCCGCACCGCTGTCCGGACTGATCGACGCCAGCTCCTGAATCCGGCTCCGTCGCCGCACCGCAACCTGCCAGCACCGCATCGAAGCACCGTCTCGCCCTGCAACGCACGGCCCTGGTCTCACCGACTCCGTCTCGACGACGTCCAACGAGCCGCTGCCTGCACCGCATCGAGGGACAACGCGTCCTGCAACGCTTCCATTTTTGCATCGCGACCGCGACGAACAGCCATCCGGCTCGCACGCCCGTGCCTGCCGCTTCAAGTAAAAGGTACTGTGACCGAGTCTGTCTATGCTGTGTTGGCCCGTCTCGACGCGGTCAGCTGGATTTGTTAGACTCTGTTTGTTCTCGACATCGCCGTAGCCGGAGGAGGCTACCGACTCGCACAGAACCTTGAATGAAGCCTTTTGATCAGAACTAAGTATTCTTAACAGTATTGTGGATTATTTTTGTCGTTTATGGTCTTGTGATAAATCTATATAAAGTATACCTATTTTTATAAATATATAACCTGTGTGGTGTCCATTTGTAGTGTTGTCACTTGATTACTGTATGTGTTCACAAATGCTTTACACACTGCCTCTGAACTAAGCCTGTCTGCTCGTGCCAAGCTACCAAGAGGGTGAGCAGGGGTTATTTCGGGAGTGTACCTACTTTCCCTGACTAGACTCAAGGGTCCCTATTTGGACAAAGGTACCTACCTCTGCCAACTAGAGACCCCCAAATCTAACAGTGCCCTTGCTGAGAAACACTCGGACTAGAGGTTGACACCATGGGCAGTTGGAAGGAGGAACCCCCTGACTGTCCCCAGGCCCCTGGACTGTGCTTCTGAGGGAGTCCAGGACCAGTGAGAGAAATCCTGGGTTTCTGCACAAGGAGAGAAGCCGAGAAGAGGAACCCAGGTGAAAGGCTGCTGCAGGGAGCCAGTGAAACCTGCTCCCTGCTGAGGACATCCTCTTGGGGGCCAGGAGGCAGAAGGAGAGTGCTCCAAGTGGCTAGGGCTGGCCACCAGGAGCAGAAAAAAGGCCAAGATAGACAAAATCGGCCCAATTCAGAAGGTAGGTGACCTTTGACCTCTGATTATCTGCCAACAAAGCGTGTGGGGCTCCGGCGCCGGTCTCCAATGTGCCCCCGGGGTGGGTCAGGTCCAGGGGGCTGCCCCAGATGAAGACAAACCAGGGAGTGCCATCACGCTCCATGGGAAGTGGTCCCAGAAGCAGAGAAAGTTAGGGAGCGTCATTGCACTCCCCGCAAAGCTGGCGAGGGACCCAGCATCCCATCCCTGGGACCCCAAGAAACCGAAAAAGTTGGGGATCACCGTTGCACCCCCTCCCCGTGAAGGTGCCCCAGGGTTCCAGGATCCCATCCCCGGGCCCTGGCGAAGATGTAGTCGGGAAGTGCCATTGCAACCCCGTGAAGGCCCAGGATCCCATCCCTGGACCCCAACGAAGATGAAGTAGGGGAGTGCCGTCGCACCCCTGTGAAGGTGCGCCAGGGGCCCAGGATTCCATCCCTGGGCCACACGAAGATGAAGTCGGGGAGCGCCGTCACGCACCTGTGAACGTGGACTGGGGTCAAACGACCCAATCCCTGGGCCCCGATGGCCGAAGAGAGAAGCAGGGAGTGCCAACGCACTCCCCTGCAGCACCAGAAGGCCAGCTGCAACCCCCACGTCTGCCTGCAGAAGCGGGCAGGCCCGAATGAAGGGCCGGCTCCCATGGCAGCACACGAGGGTGCTGGACATGCGGGGAGCCTCCGAGAGCATCCCGGTGTGGGGTCCCCGAGCTGCCCTCCATCACAAAAACAACATGCAAGGTGCCCAGGTGGGACCGGGCACCCTGAGGAAAAGTGAATCACAGCAGGAAGCCTCTTACCTGAAAGCGCTCTATCGCGCCCCCATGAAGGTGCTCCAGGGGCCTGGATCCCATCCCTGGGACCCTGGGCAGATGAAGTTGGGGAGCGCCATCACGCACCTTTAAAGCTGGATGGGGGCCTTGGACCCAATCTCTGGGCCCCAATGGCCAAAGAGAGAAGGGGGAAGTGCTGTTGCACTCCCCCACAACCGTGGAGAGGAGGGGGCAGTGCTGTCATACTCCACCGCAGCACCAGAAGGCCGTCTGCAACCCCTGTGTCCTCCCACAGGAGCGAGCAGGCCCGAATGAAGGGCCGGCTCTCATGGCAGCACACAAGGGTGCTGGCCATGTGGGGATCGGGCGAGAGCGGCCGGAAATGGGCACTTCGAGCTGCCCTCCATAACAAAAACGACTCATGGGGTGCCCATGTGGGACCGGGCACTCCGAGGCAAAAGTGAGTTGCAGCAGGAAGCCGCTTACCTGAAGGCGCTCCAGCACGTCTCTCCCCGGAGCAGCGGGAGAGCCGTTGCTCTGATATTCATGATCGCCCCATATGGCAGTGCAGGCAGGCCACATTTCTTTGTGGAAAACGGCTCGTTTTCAGCTTGTGATGACCCCAGGAAGATGGGGTCACCACCATTGTGAAGCAAATGTGCGGGGGAGCTGCAGGAGCAGCGCAGACTCCCTATCAAAGAATTAGAAAGTCCCCACACTAATTCTCTGGTGACTGTAAGAAAATAACCCCTCAAGGGTTTTTTGGATGTTTTCAAGCCTTCCTAATGCTACTACTTTTGTTCTACAGCTTGGATAGCTGAAGAGTAGGGCTACACCCATTTGTTAAAGGCTTAATATATTATAATATTGGCGACATCCTCTAGGAGTGAAAGGGTGTAATGGCAGAGATGTGCATTTACACCAATGTTGTCCCTTAAGGACTAGGTTTCCCATGCTTTGTGTTATGCTGAATGTGATATTTGAATACGTTGCTAGCATCCTTGACAGGGTGCCTGATTATAATTGCATAGTCATGTAATTATAAATGTGAAGCCTTTTAGGGGCTGCAATTGACTTGCGTGATTCATCCTATTAGTTATGATAAGTACTCCTCACTCCCTGTCATTCTTAGACATGTATTCTTGCTACTGCTTTAGTTGGATAACAAGACTGTGATTAAAGTTTGTATACTTTTTTGTCAGTATTAGGTGCTCTCGGTCAGGTTTATATGTAACTCTGGCATGTGTTCCCATTATGCAATGCTTGTTGAAATAAAGCAGTGAGCAGCCTATTACTGGGTGTCAGTGATAAGGGCCCTCATTCCAAGTTTTGGTCAACCCGTGGCATTTGGGGGCAAGATAATGGTTATACATATGAGTGGTGGTACTAGAGCCCCCCTCCTGAGGGAGGGGTGTGAATGTTTACGCAATGTCAGCAAGAAGTATTTCCATCAGAATATATATATTTGTAATTTGTTGCATAGTATTGAGTCGTGTGTGTGTAATAAATGTACTTTTCGATTTTCTAAAGAAAAGCACAGACTGGACTGTCATTTATTGAGTGTTATTATTTCGTATCTGTAAATGGTGATTACTCGCCCACACCACCTCCCTTGAGTAGACCTTAGACTGCTCTGCAACGCTACCCTCTGAGAGTCAAGCGCTACAATGGGGTGTTTGGTTCCCAGTGAAGGACAAATGTAGACCCATTACTTGTGCAGGCCACACAACTAATGCCTCATTTTCCAAACAATGAGTGATTAATGTACTTAATTCTGCTTTAAAATTAGTACATAGAGTTTGTGCGCTTTTATGAATTCCACAGAATTCAATATCCAGCAGGTGGCACTTAAAAGCCACACAACGCTGAGAGACACAAGTAAGCCTAACAATATCGATGCCAGCTGTACCACACGCCCTGTCACACATGACACCTCCTGTTGAAAACCATATCTGATTCCAATAGGCACTTAAGCATGAGCCTATTTGAGCCTCTTTCACTGTGACTGTGATGTCTTCCTAAAATGGCCTCATGTGGCATTGAGGCTTGAAAAGCTTGTGCTGTGCTTTCTCAAGGAAATGACCCCACACAGAAACGACGCTTGATCAGCATGCACTCTGACGGCTCCCTACAGGAGACCAGGTTTGCATAGACTTTGGTTCACAAATTTGGCATTCGGTTACAAACACATGTACAGCTGTAAGATGCATAATGTACACTTCTACTCACAAAGCAAAATCACAAGTCAATCTTCCTGAACACTGGAGTTGAGTACAATATGTATTCAGAAAAAGCATCACACTGTTCCAATGCCTGTCATCTTAAAACCAATGGCTGTGGAAGTGAAGAGGTGGTTCAAGTTTGTTAACACATGTATGCTGATGAGGATTCCGGTGAAATAAAGTAAGACATCTATAAACTCTCTTAACTAATCAGGACTCAGCACTGAAACAGACAACTGCCAGGAAGAATCAACAGAACAAATCCCTTTAAACTTTATTTGAATCACATGGACTCATAGGTATCACCGGAAAAGAGGGAAAGGCAAGATATTAAGGTAATGTACTATGAGTTGTACATACATAACTGTATTAAAGAATAAAGTGCCACATAGAAATCACTAAATGTAAAAGTGGGCACACAAACAAACCGAAAATGAGTAATGGGGTGGGAGGTCACATAAAATGGCAAGGGTGGGGAACATTGATTTAAGAATTAAAATAAGCAGAAGACTTTGATGTCCAGCTGAAACATTGCAAGATAGATGCCACATGACATCATGGAGAAAATGCTCCTTCATCAGACATACCTATTCACAATTCTTAAATGCAGATTTGAACAAGTATAACCCAGAGAGACCATGCTAATTGGTTGAAGAATTCATATTTTTTCTTGTGATATTCCAGTTGAAAAGTGATAAACCTACTCGGTCCTTATATTAATTATAAAAAAAATACCCCCGATTGTGAGATAAAAGTCACGAGCTAGTCGATTTTGTACAGATAAAAGGGAACAATTAACAAATGACTGCACTGGAGCAAATTGTTAAATACGTAAAACCTATTTAAGACATGTAGATATTGAAGATGCACCACGCATCTCTAAGTTTGCAAGAGTGTATTTTTGTTGACTATAGCACAATATGATGAATTAAAATCGAGAATCTTAAAAGCATCTTCTGATCTTGTCTTGTGGTTTGCGGAGGCCTGGCCCTGGCCTGCCTTGCTGTATTGTCTTGGGCCTGGCTGCCATGCTGTTTTTCTTTGCACACGTTACTCTGAGCCGTTGTTCTATCGACCACTGCTCTTGCCAAGTTATTTTAGCGCTGTCTGCATTTTCCTGTCTCTCACCTTTTCTCCTGTTCGATTTGGGCTCAGACTGCACAACATGTACAAGGTCGAATAACAGCATCTCCTTGTTCTTGCTGATTTGGTCTGTCCCTCGCACCTAGACATAACACTATGTACAGCTGCCATGGAGAAATTAGTGTGCTTTTAATATTGCGGTTCGCCCGCTCTAGTTAGAGTTGGAGAAAACCTTTCCAGAGAGAAGAGCTGTGATTGTCTGCTGATGTAGCTTTGCATCTAGAGACTGAGGTATGGGGGTTCGCTAGGCAAAGCCCAGAGGTCTTCTATTTTTATAATAAACTAGCTTACAGCACGGGGAGGGTGGTAATGTTAGTTAGACATATATCCACTGCTTTATGAGATGCTTTCTCCGTTTGTATTCTATGGAGTAGTAACCATGCTGATTATATTATTCATATGTATTATGATAATAGTACTGACACGTGTACTGTATCTTAGAGCACTTAAGTTGAAATAAACATTTTGAACTACACAGTGTCTCTTATTACGCACGTTGTGGACAAGTACGAGTGTGACAAAAGAGTGTTCTTGCCTCTGCGAGTCCTGAGAGAGAGATACCGTGTTCTGGGTTGTCTAATCATTGGTACATTGGTGCTAATGGGACGCTAAGGCTAGTTGGGTTGGGGTTTTGGGTGCTAAGGTCTATGGTTGGCTCACCACTATATTCCGAGGTCCTATTATCCTGTGCATAGCTCTGTATGTGCAGAAACCTTATGACAATCTGGGCCTCATTTTCTGACACATGGCTGGTAAGGCTACTTTAGAATATCTATTAGGCAGTACCACATTTTTGGGGGAAAAGACTCTTGATTTAAAATTTTCTTTAAAAGAGAAATCAATAAGCAAGATATTTATTTTGAACCTTCAGCATGTGTGGGTCTTCAGGTTGTCTAGAACAGAAATCAAGGGACTTTTTGAGGGTGGACAGATTGAGAATGTACCAGATATTTTGAACACGGAATGTCACAGCAAGGTGACCCACCAGAGGAAGCTCTTCGATGTCTTCTCCACTGTTTTACTCTAGGTAAGACCAATCAATTTTGATCCTGGCTTCTTAATATTCCATCTGGGCAGGATTTCATCCTTGAGATACTTATTGCCAGTTTGATGATGCAACTGAACTTGTGACACCCTAGCCCGAACAAAATTCTGTCCTCCATGGGCAGCCCGTGGAGGGCATACTTGCTCTGCAAGACAGGTTAACGCCTTTACAGCCCTGAAATAGCCATGCAGCTGCAGAAAGGATGAACAAAAGTTTACATTAAAGACCAAGGGTCACATTTAGAGTTCTGTGAGTGGCTCACCGTCTGACAAAGAGGCAGAGGTTATTAATTCTGCATACTGGCAGACTATCATCCACCTCATTTAAAGATCTTACAGAGATCTCTGTGCCTTCAAAGGAGTCTCCACCATGGCTGCTCTTCTGATGGCACTGAAACCGTAACAATGGTTCCTGTCAACGCATATCGCTGTGTGTGCTGGACTGCATCAGCATGATGCAATCCTGCACCAAACAGTTTTCTTTTTTCATTTTCAAAAAGAAAATCCTAAAACAGGATTTTTTTTTTTGAAAATAAAAAAAAGTAATGCTCCTCTAATGGGAGTCCTTTCCCAAGGCGGGGGAGCAATATTTGGTTTTTACTGTCCCTTACTAGCAGGGTTTGCCTGGCTGTGGCGGACAGTAAAGAAATGGCTACTTGGCTGCCCATCCTCATTGGATGGGCAGACATCTAGCCATTTCTCCGATGGCCCTCTTTCCGTCAGGCAATCGGAGAGGTTTGGCTATGGCGGTGATGGAATGCTCTATTACTTACCAGTAATCTTCATTACTCCGGGTCAGGTTGTCCTCGTCCCATTCATAACAAGTGGAGATAACCCATTTCCTGACAGCAAAAAAAAAAAGACCGAGGAATGCTGGGGACCCTAACCCTGCCCCTCCCACTGGGAGTACATAAGCAGTACTTACCCAGCCTTCTGCCTGAACAACCAAGCCCCCAACAGGAAGGCCGGCCGTCCGGGAGAGAGGGCAGGGCATATGAATGGGACGAGGACAACGGGACCCGGAGTAAATAAGATTACCGGTAAGTAATAGAGCATTACCCCCAGGTCCCTCCTGTCCTTGTCCCATTCATAAAAAGTGGAGAATACCAAAGCAGAAAAGCCGGCCTTCCAAAAGAAACAGAAGCTAACCCAGGAAACACACCAAAGGCAGCAACCGAAGGAAAGCGAAAGGCAGAACCGCCGGAAACCCCAGGCAGAGCACCCAGACAGGAGTGCGCCCCACCAAAGCAGGGACGCACCCACCAAAACAAGGGGAGACCATCAAGACGCCGAGGAGGACAACCAACAGAGGCCATCCAGCACACAGCAGGAGAACCCCCCAGCGAACAAGGGAAGGGGAGAGCACAGACACAAAAAGCCACTGAGGCAGTCAAGAACAAAAACAGCGAGGAGGACACATAAAGAAGAAGCCCAACGGCCCAGCAGGCCAGCAAGCCAGAACCGGTCAACAGGAACAAAACCAAGGACCGGAACCAAGGAAAATAGAAGGCGACAGCAAGGAGGCAGCCCACCTGATCACAGAGAACCCACGCCAACTGAAAATGAGGCACTCGAAAGAGAACCCAAGGGAAAAGCTGCAGAAGGGAAACAGGCCCCAAAGCAACTAACAACCCGACCCGAAGCGGGCCAGAGAAAAACGAAGCCCCAACAAGAGAAGACCAAGGGCGCCCAAGGGACAAAAAGGCCAAGAAGCCCACCAAGGGCAGGACCAACAAGACCAAACCAGAAGAGGAGGGAAGCAATGGCCAGGCCCAAGCCACCTCCCCACCACCAACGAGAACAACCAGGCTACAGAGAGCCCAGAGGACTAAGCCCCCAGAACCCCACAGAAGAGCACCAGGCCCCAGGAAGAAGGCCAGCACCAACCATCAGAGCCGACAGCCGACCAGACACTCAGCCCGGAAGGCGAGACAGAGCCCAGAGAGAGGCCAAGAGGGAAAACCAAGGCACCGGGGAAAACATGAACAACACCCGGAAAGCCAGCACACAAGGCCCCAGGAGCCAGAAGGGAGCAGGCCCGGCAGAGACCAGAACCCAGCAGGCCCAAACACGGACCATGAAACAAGACCCTAAACAAAACCAGGATCCGCCAGGAAGCCCGACCAGCAAGATCCGACAAGGGCAACCCCCAGGACAAGGAGACCAGGGGAAACCAAAGACGGCAGTCGACCAAACGACCCAGAGAACCCAAGACCAGAGCAAGGGAACCCCAAGGGAGCCAACAGCAGCAGTAGACAAACCAAACCAGAGACCGGCGAAAAAACAGGCCAGCCAGAGACGCCCCCAAAAAGACCAGGCAGAATGCAAGCCCAACAACACAGAGGACGGCAAAGACACCCGGGGCCCAAAACCCGGAGTCCACAGGGGCCCGAAACGAGCGAGACAGGCCCATGCACCACAGCCTGGAAACCCAAACCCACGAGGGGAAAAGAACCCCCAAAACCAGCCCAGCCACAGAGGCAACAGAAGCCAGGGTGGACGCCAAGCAGACCGCACAGGCAAACCAAACTCCAAGGCCCAGCACGTACCAAGGGAGGGCAGGAGCAGGGGAGAAACCCACAGGGCAGAAGCAGGCAACACCGGACAAAGCAGCCGGGAAGCCAGAGCCGAAGCCGAGCAACCTGCCCGAATTGAAGGACCCGACAGCCCAACCCACACCCGGTGGAAGGCCAAAGAGGGGAAGACCCCAGCAGAGCACAGGCAAAGCAAAGGCCGGGAGGGAGCAGAGACCCCCGGCCCCGAAACAACAGATCACGCAGGACCGAAACCAAAACAAGGCAACAGCTCACAAGCCCAGACCAGCAAGGACCCAGAACATGGAGGACACAGGACACATGGTCCCCACCACCCCACATGGGAACAGAGACCCGGAGAGGCCACCGAAGAGAAAGAGCCGCCAGCAGCCAAACGAACAAACCCAGAAGGCCGAGAACAAGCAGCCCAGGGACAGTACAACAAGTGAAGCAGGCAAAAGGACAAACGCTCCAATGAAGTCCACAGCACCCGAAAGACCCGGGCAGACCCCCAACCAGGCATGAACCAGGACCAACCTAATCAAACCACAGAGAACAGAGGAGAGCAGGCGCAGGCCGGGAGGCAACGCAGCAGGCCACCAGACCCCCCAAAACACAGCCGCAGACCCCCGGGAAACCAGCAGCCATGAAGACAAGACAAGAAGAAAACCACCACGAGACCCCCTGAACCCCAGTGGGAAGGGGGGGCACGCCGCCCAACCGATACCCCCAGCGGGAGCAGGCATGCAGGGAAGACAGGAGCGGGCGACAGGCCAAGACAGGCCCAGCCAAGAGGCCACAACTGCAGGAACACACCAAACCCGCAAGGACAAGAACCCGACAGCAGAGGGACCAGACACCCCACAGGCAAAAGAAGATCCAGGGAGACACCCCACCAGGCCGCAACCAGGCACAAAAAAAAATCAAACTAGACCGGACCCCACAGAACCCAGGAGACAAGACAAGAGCAGGCGGGAACAGGGAGGAAGGGCCGAAGGCTCCCAGCGACCACAAGGGGGCACAGCCGGAGGCCAAGCAGAAGCAGCCGCAAGCCAGCAGACCAGGAGCAACTGGAGCACAGCCCCCAGACTGCCCCACACACAAGGAGAAAGAAGAATACCCACAGCGGACCAGCACCGGGTAACCAAAACCCGGCAAGGGAAAGGCCAGGGAGCCAACAGCCGCAGGACAGCGCCAGTGCAAAAAGGCCGCAGGCCACAAGAAGGGGCAACGAAGGGGGAACAACAGGACCACGGGTGAAAGCTGAGGCACAACCCCGGCCAAAGAGAACCACCAGCACCAGGCAGGGACAAGTGGTCCCCCAAACTAGCGAACCAAGCCGGAGAAGAACGCCGCAGGCCAGAGCAGGCGAAGCGGAGGCCAACAGCACCTGGGAAACCCAACCAGGGACCTAGCAGGCCCCATCCAGCAGCACCACCGAGACCAGACGAAAACAGAGGAAGCAGGGAGGAATGGCGGAAGGAAAGAAGCACAGCCCCTCAGCCAAGAGGCCAAACACAGGACACGCCATAAAGACCTGGCTTTTCTCACCGACCTCGGTATGAGCATGTCTCTTTGTCTGCACCCTTAGGTCCGCTTATAGCGCCTTGACGCCCTTGGGCTTAGTTTGCGCTTTACAAATTTCATATTCATTCATTCATTCATTCATTCACACCCCAGGGGAAGCAAGAAGCCACTGAGGCACCAGAGCAGGCGAGGTGCAGAGAGTGAAAAACAGCTCCATCAGCAACAAGACGACAGAAACAACGGCAGAGCAAGAGTACAGAACACCAAGGCCCCGCCCAGCACCACCCGGAGTCAGCACATCCAACAAGCAGGCAAACACCGACAGTAAAAGAAGAATACACCGCTACGCGGAACTCACCCGGAGTGGGGGCCGGGACACCACCAGGAACAAGGCCCTCACCCCAAAAGCCAGCCCAAGGCATCCACCAAGGTCACGCCGGAGCCGGGAAGGCCAGGATCGCAGCAAGCGTGGAGCATCAACCACCCGGCCAGTCCATAGGAAGACGCCCCCGCGACCCCGAAGCAACCGGGAGGCCACGCACCAGCCGCAAAGGGCCGGCCGGCACGACAGAGCCGGCCACAAACATCCCCGCCTCCCACCAAGCCCACCAGCTCGGGAGGCAGAGCAGCAAACCCCCCGCCCGCACAGCCAGGCAGCCAGGCGGGGGGAGGAGAGAAGAAACGCCACCCCAGCCCAGCAGGAGCAGCACCAGCATCACTTCCATTCTGTCGACAGACAGAAAAAAAGAACAGGCGGAATGCTGGGTAAGTACTGCTTATGCACTCCCAGTGGGAGGGGCAGGGTTAGGGTCCCCAGCATTCCTCTGTCTTTTTTTTTCCAGTCAGGAGATGGGTTATCTCCACTTGTTATGAATGGGACGAGGACAGGAGGGACCTGGGGGTAATAGCCACCGCCGTAGCCAAACCGAACATCGGCCTGTGTTAAATCGGGGGGGGGGCAGATCTTCATGTTGGCGGTATGTACAGTCCTTTGCGCCAACATTTAAATCGGCCCATGGTCATTGATTGCATTCATTCCTCTTATATAATTGACACAGTGGAAATTTTTGAAAATGTATGTGAATTTCTGTTTATGACAATATGATGGGTTTTCTGAATGTTTACATTTTGTAAAACTATAGGATTGCGCACTGCACATTTTTTTTTTTATTTTGGCTTTCCCTGTGGAGAAAACCCTTCCCTGTCCACCTGCCAATTTTAGAGATGATAACTTTTCTTTCCCACACAGGAAAAGGTTTACTCCTGTCCTTGGCAGGAGTACATTTCTGACCATTTTTGATGGGGAGAAATGGGAGCTTGAGAATATCCGCACATAATCCAAAGTCTTTCCAGTAGAAAACCCACTTGTAAACACCCGGGATTTAATATGCCCGTAATCACACCATTTAGGAGTAATATTGTACAGGAGTGAAACAATTTAGGAGTATGTTTGTGAACAGAATCAGACTTCCAGGCACACATTTGTCTGTGAATTGGTCCCTTGTGGTTTGTGCTGATAAAGTTTCATTTTGTTTAGCCTCACCGGTGTAGTTGCGGCATGTAATTTCCTAATTTCGTTTAATTTTGGTAAATCATTGTAGCTTACTCCACTGTGGAAAAAGACTGCACGTGTAAGTCCTGTTCCAGTTTGAATTTTTTGCATCTGCTTGGCTTGTTTTTATCACCAATACTAAAAATGTTTATAACAAATGATTTGAAAGATGTAGGCAAAATTGGTTTTAGAATTGAAGGGCATAGTGTTTTTTAAAATGTAATTATCTCCTGGGTTTTAGGAAGCCTGAATTAAAATGCCAGTCGATTTCTTAGAAAGAAGGGAGAACGTACAGGCTAGGCTTGTGACCGCTCCTCACAATGTATAAAACTAGGTTAGCAGAATAATATACCAGCTCTGTTTCAAGCTATCTACCTGACAACAGCTTTGTACAAGTGAATAATGACAAGAAAATCACTTCCTTTCTACCCCTCTTTGGGAATTCTTTGGGTTGCTAGGCAGTGAATTACCCACATTCTGCTTATTTTAAAAACCAGTTCGAATAGATACAGCACCGTCATTGATAGCTAACAGGGGAAATGAAACTGAAATGCTCAAGTTTTGTTTGTTTTCATTGTAGCCTTCGGAGGCAAACACCGTAACTAATTTCATTTACCAGAGCATACATTGAAATGCTAATTCACAGAGAACTGAACAAATGGCCCCTCACTCCATAAAAGATCTGTATTATTTGCGGACGCCTAAACGCTGCAGAAATGTTTCAAAGCTCAATCATCCCAGCTTTCTGCGAGTCAAAACAACATGATCCAAGCTGCTGCTCTACAGATAGGTCGGTAAATCCTAAATCTCAATTTTCCGCAGTAGGGCTTAATCATGTAAATAAATAAAAAAAATACCTCTAAATAGAAATTCCACAGCGAAAACTATCACACAAAAATAATGACTGGTTTCTTTTTTTCTATATTTGGAGCCCTTGCAGAAATTGCAGCAATTAGACAGGAGAAACACTACATGTGCCTTGATTGCGAGTAGTATGGTATTGGGGCCATGGTAAAATCGCCCCAATTTGTCCCCTGTAAAGGGGAGAGGATGTGGCCTAAAGGCTAGGGCGGTCGATATCAAATCTGGGGAACCGGCTTCGAGTCTCTGCAATGACGCTCAACATCCTGTTGATTCTGGGCAAATCATTTAATCTCCCCTTGTCAAAAAAAATAAAAAATGAACGCGTACTTGGGTAACGCAACTGGTGCTCTGATAGCTGATACATTCGGGTCAAGTTCACGCTATATAAAACTCTGGAAAAAAAATCTGTTCAGTAAAATCCCCCCAGTTACGTGCAATTGCAAGTAAAACCTCATGGAAAAAAGAATTACCATGTGTTACCGATTTTTCTGACCTCAAAACCACATGAAAGTCAGCATTCAATAGGATTTTATCACATACACTGCAGGGGGTAAATGTATGAACAAGCCTGTGGGTATACCATGGGTACTCACAAACATTTTCCAAGGGGTCTAAAAAGTAAGGTCTGTGTTACGGCTGAGGGCTTCATTGATTCCAGCAGGGTGGAGGTCAGGTAACAGTAGGATGTAAAGTGGGTGTAGGTGGAGTGAAGGATGCACATTCTGTGGAAGGAAAGTAGTGGAGTTGTTTTAGGAATTTCATTTCATACTGCTTTCTAAATTATGTCCTTAGTCTCTGCAAGAGAAACAGATTTGACAATACTCTGCTATGCTATATCCGAGTCACTGTCTCTCTGCCACACCATTGGGTAAACCTTCTCTTCTTGCTATATCTATCTTTAGCAAGTCATGTGTGCATAGGAAATAACTAATAACCAGGGCCCATATCGGAGGGCTAGGGAGGAAGGGGGTCCATACGGGCCTCCAAGTCACTTACCACCTGCCTTTTCATGGCGGGTTAACCGCCATGAAACAGCCGGCGGAAAGGGACATTGTAATCCCTATGGCGGTGCCTGAACAGGCTCCGCCACTGTTGTAGGGACTGCAGTCCCTCCCATGGTCCGACGGACTCAAAGAGCCCGTCGGATCTGTGGCAGTCGGTCTCTCCACCCGCCATCATAATGCAGTGGGCGGTCAAGCAGGGTACGATGGAGGTCGGACGGTGGCGGTCCTGCCACCATCATAATCAGGCCCTTGGGTATTGAACTGAAATGAAATAGAATCTTAGTGCTCATAATCGCCTTAGTCTTACCGTCTCTTATGTGTAGACATTAATAATTCTTAGAAACAGCCTAAGTTAACGTAGCACGTGCTACCCCCCGCTTTGTTAAGATTTACACTGTAAGTGTTGCTTGTAAAAGAAGCATATTGGGTGATTCTTCTAATTGAGGTTTGTAATGTCAGTGCACATGCTTCTTAATTGATTTTGTTTATCTCACTGTGTAGTTTTAGATTCTTGTCTAACATTCTCTGAATGGGTCTCTGAACTGTTTCAGCAGACCCTTACAAAAACTGTAATAATGTTTTCTTGAGATGTGAATTCAAAATAATACCGTGATCTGTATACATGCTTCATTTATGAAGACTAGCATTCTGCACTTAACACTCAATCCTGAAGTAAATGCTGAGAATTGTGCACCAGATATTTGTGCAAATGCTGTTAAAATGACAGTACAATGCTTCCTTCAAGATCTATGTAGAAACAGGATCAATGAAAAGAGGTGTACAAACAAGGGTTCACATGATGTGTGGAAAATGGAACCACTGAGTTTATTAATTTGTTTTGATTATATTGAAATCTTTGTTTTCACTCTTCAGAATTACAAACAATTGCTTTATTTGCGCTTTCCTGACTGTTGATGCACTCTTGAATACTTGTACAGTTCATTTAAAGGCAATTACATTTGAGGCCAAATTATGAGTCTGGCGGACTGCCAGAATCATGATGGCTCGGTGGTGGTGGTCCAGCCACGGCCCACTGGTGGTCCAATCACCCCATTACAACTTGGGCGGTTGGACAGCCCAGAATCCGCCACTGCAGCCAGGGAAGCGCTGTTCCCGGGCAGTGGCACAGTGGATCAGAGGCAGCAATATGCTTGGTGGGACCTCTGTAGCATACTACGAGTTTCATCTGCGCCACGGCTTTCATGGCGGTTCCACCGCCATGAAAACCGTGGTGGAGAGGAAACAAAGAGGGCCCTACACAGCCCCCTGTTGCCTCACGCCATGTGGATGCACACCAGTTCCTGCACGGCATGGATTTAACAGACCATGCTGTGCAGGAACCTTTTGTGGCATTCCCATTGCAGTGCCTTTTTGAAAGGCACCGCTGCCTTTGTCAGAGGCACCGTCTCGGGACTGCCATGCTGCCTGCCTGCCAGACCACTTTTACGTTGTAATCTGGTGGGCGGGCGGGCGGTAGAAACTCCTGGCGGTACGGGGGCCCGGCATTGGCGTACCGCCCACCCCGCACCACCAAAAGTCGTAATTAAGCCCTTAATGTTTAATAATAAAATCCCAATTGTGAGCAGTACAAATATCCATAAAGGTAATTTTGTCTTTAATGAGGCCCTCCTTGAATTGCAGTCACAAAATTGATATTGTTATTGTATTATCATATATTAGTAACAACAGTACCAGGAATTAAAGCAGGTGAATTCTACCCTCACCGTTAACAGGGACCGTCCCCAATGCTCTTTAAATAGTCTGAGATCCGATCACCCTTGTCAAATGCAAATTTTTCTCTCTGTTTGTTAGAAAGATGGCAGATCCCAGGTCATTCAGAATTCCTTAATGTCTGATCACACTACTTGATATCAGTAGTGTATAGTAAACAAAAGACATAAGTCCTGATTCATAAACTGCACTTTTGTGAAAAAAAGAACGAAAGAAATCACATCTCCACACATTCTGACCCAGAATATTAGATTTTTTACATCCAGGACCCTAGCATATACTGTGACCTCATCCACTATATGTTCATTCAAAATGGTGGTTTCTCACCCCTGACTTAGTGCCTATTAATATTGAAGTAGTCACCACACTAACAGTAGGAGGTTTCAAATATTAATTACCAGTACACTACATTTTTATTTCCTCATGTGGCCATTGTATCATTGTGGAGCTACACAATTTTCTTCCACAGCTCCAGCCTCTAATAAATTGTGTTTATCTACAGAATATTTGTTATAGACTTATGGTGAATACAATTCAGATATTTGATAGGGTTATATATAGGCTTTAGGACAAAAGTCCCAAATTTGAAATCAGATTGCAGTCATGTGTTTTGAATAATAAAAGATGTTTGATGGAAAATATAAAGAGAGATTGAATAGATTGGAGAAACAACGAAAAGGAAATTAACAAGTCACCACAGCTTATGAAACATGCGATGGGCTAAGAGGGTAGAACATACTGGGTGAAATAGCAACAAGGATTCAGAAGAGAGACGGGCGATGGGATGGTATTCCTGGAAATATTCAGACATATCCGTCACAAGAAAATAATGCTTAGGGTAATAATTCACAGATTAATGTTTAAAAAGGTGATGTTGATGTTTATTAGAGTTTTAAGGATGGAGAGTTAGGTGAGTTCATTTTGAACATCAAGTACGAGACAGTTTCAAATGGAGGTTCCTGAGCATTAAACAGTTTACTTAAGGAATTGTTTACTTTTGAATTTTGACGTTTCCAACATTTAGATTGTATTGGTTGAGGAGGGTGGACACCCTACTCAAGCAACAACCACAATCCTTGTCAGGGCGAACCACAAAATTCAATAAACTAACATGTGTAGCTTGGTACAAAGCAGTCAGGCCTAACTTAGAGTCAAAGTGTAAACCATTATGCAGCACACAAACAGTCATGAAGTGGAAACACAACACCAAATAAATGCCACACCAATTTAGAAAAATAGAATGCATTTTAATTAATAAAATAATACCAGAATGGGATGATTCAAATCAGGAGATATGCAATTTCAAACTTTTAAGTAGATATAGAGCCTAAAATCACAAAGCGCCACATGCAGTCTTCTGGTCGTGCTAAACTGGGGGAAAGTTTCAAGTTCAGGCCGACCACAATGTAGCGCAGGCCAAATGCAGGGACCAGGTTAGTCCAGCTAACAGGATGACGTTATTAAAGTCTGGCATGAAGAGTTCAATTTGCGGTAGAGGAGGCCGCGAGGAGCAGGGAGAGCATTGTGGGTGGTCATTCCTGTAGCATGAAGAGCACGCCGGGTAGCATGGGCTGTCATCGCTGTAGCATGAAGAGACAGTCTGGAGGTGTGAATGGTCAGTGGTGAAGCTTTGTGTTGGCAGTCACAATTGGCTGTCGTTGCTGTAGCGCAAAGTGCAGATCTGGCATTGCTGGAGATCGCTGTAGTACGAACAGTGGGACTAACCAGAACTTTGTGTTGCTGGTCATCACAGGAAGCAGAGTCTCAGCACGAATGGGAGAGTTCACAGTTGGAAAGAGCCTAAAAATTCAGGATTTCTCCTTTCCTCTCAGCAGGAGCTCAACCGATGCCAACCAAGAGTCCAGGACCTGGGGAGGCACCACTTGGGAATGAAAAAGTTACTCCTGCAGAGGCCAGCAGGGCTCAGGCAGGTCCAGTTGCAGGTCCAGACAGGTTCACTGGAGAAGATCAGCTGGGCAGTTGCAGGGAGGCCTGTGGGGCTTGTTGGTTCCCTGTAGTTCAGATAGGAGGTCCCTTGGGTTACTCAGTTTAGCCTGGGATGAAGGGAGCATGTGCAGTCTTCCATCTCAGACAGCAAGGCAGATCTTATGTAGCAGAGCAGTCCTCTGGTAGCAGAAAGGCAGTCTTCTGGGGGGCAGGGCAGTCCTCCCTCTGTAATTTCCTCAGGTCCAGGAGTGTACTGAAGACTTCTTCTGAGTGTCCAATATTTATACCTGGTCTAGCCTGCATGTGTGCGGCTACACCCTGTCCTACTCCCACATCTAGTTCTGGAAGGTTTTTTCTTTCCCCTGTGAAGGGGCAAATAAGTCTGTGGTGACTAAAGGCTAGTGTCAGGTTACTTTGTGAGCTGGAGACCTTTGAAGAGTAAGTGGGGCAGGGAACAGATCTGCCCCCAGCGATCCTGGTAGGATGTGCCATATTGCCCGCAACTAGTCCCTTTTGTGTCACTGCCTGTGAGGACTACACAAAGTCCAACAGCAGAGCCATTCACAGTCATGTGGCCCAGGAAACTGGTATAGGCACAAAATGGTTAGAACAGAAACATGCTAACTTCTAAAAGTGACACTTTCAGAATTGTGGATTGAAATCTGACTAAGCCATTAAAGATGATTTTCAACTACAATTCATATGAGTCTAAACAGCATATCTCTATCCGTTTGCAATACACAGTCATCATCTATTAAATTTAATAATATAACCCAATGTTAGTCAATGGGAGAGATAGGCCTTGCAGTGGTGAAAAACAACTGTAGGAGTTTTTCAATGGTAGTACATATAAAAACTAAACACACATGCCCTACTTTCTAAGTACTGTACACCCTGCCCTTTAGGGTCTATTTTAAGGTGTTACATATATGTATTAAAAAGAGAGGTTTAGGCCTGGTAAAAGGTTTAGTTCACCAGCTTGAAATGGCAGTTTAAAACTGCACTGTAGGCTGCAGTGGCAGGCCTGAGACATGTTTTAAAAGGCTACTTTAGTGTGAACACAATGAGTGCTGCAGGCCCACTGGTGCCATTTAATGTACAGGCCCTAGTACAGGGAGTATCACCTTACTAGGGGCTTGCAAGTAAATTAAATTCACATCATGACGGGTGTTTGAGGCCAAGGGGTACACACCAGTTCTTAAGTCATCAAGGGGTTATATGAAACCTCAATAATAGAAAAGGTACAATCGGAAGTACGGCAGAGGAGAGATTATAGCGGGTTTCTCTTAAATGGCATGGTTTCTTTTGAAGAATGGTGCAATCATTGAAGGCAATTTCATGTAATGTGAATGGTTTTTTGAACGTACAAAAAAGAGGAGCAATGTTAAAATGGCTAGGATCCTTTTCCCCACAGGTGATTTTTTTACAGGAGACACATTTTAAATCCAATTCCCCCAACCTCACACTCTCTAAGAAATACGCTCAAGCATACTTCGCTTCGGCTCATGTGGCGGTGCGTGGAGTGGGTATCCTTTTTTCTTCAGAGCTAGACTGGGAGGTGGGTAAGGTGATTCGGGACGAGGGAGCAAGGTGGATCTGGATTTAAGTCTCAGCTAATGGGATAGCCTTTGTCCTGCTTAATTATTATGGGCCAATTTTTGATGATACTAAGGCCCTGAAACAGATTTATGATTTGCTGGCAAATGCTAATGGCTTTATAGTTATGGGTGGAGACTTCAACCTAATCCAGGATTTAGGCCTGGATACTTCCAACAAGGGTAAAAAGCAATTAAAACCTAAGACGGATAGATTTTTAAAAATTATGGAAGAGGACTTCGCCCTATTAGACCCATGGAGGATAGATCATCCAGGCCACACTGAGTTTATGTGCTACTCAGCGAGATTTAAAACAGCATCTCGTCTGGATTTTTTTCTGATAAGCAATCATCTTGCAAGAGGGGAATCCCTGATCCTTTCTAATCCATTTTCAGATCACTCTCTGGCTCCTCGATAGTACACTTACCCGTCCCCAAGGGAAAAAATAATAATAGGTGGTACTTTGATAAAGCATTGCTCTCAAACCAAAAATGGATTGACGAAACCCGTGATTTTATACAATGGTTTTTTAAAGAAAATGTGAACACAGCATCAGGCTTCATGGTTTGGGAGGCTTTTAAGGCTACTTTTAGGGGACGGGTGGTTGCATATAGGGCAAATCTTTACAAACTAAGGAAATATAAGATTGCAGGACTCCAGGAGGCGGTGGATCAGGCTAGGAGAGTACTTTTGTCTAGGCCCTCCGGGGATTCGAAGGAGGAGGTTCTCCAGCAGGAATTACTAAGGGCGAAAGAGGAATTGAATTTTTTTTTATTCTTGAGGAGATTGCTGGGAGTAAAGTCTCTCAACAAAAAGTCTACGAAGAGAGCCAGCCCATCGGTAATTCTTAGCTTGGTCTACAAAAACGCATCAGAGCAGACAATCAATCCCTCAAATCAGAGATCCCAGTACTAGGAGTCTGGTTAATGATAAAGATGAAATTGCAGAAATTTTTGTGTCTCATTTTAGTAAGATCTATGCGGAAGTTCAGTTAGTTAGCCCTCGGGCTCTTGTGGATTATTTTATGGCAGTCCAGCTACCTACGATCCCCGAGGAGGGCTGTAAGTTGCTGAATGAACCGATTGCAGCTGCAGAATTAAGTGAAATTATAAAAAAATGGCGAATGCTAAGGCAAGTGGTAACGATGGGATCCCTATTGAAGTTTATAAATTGTTTTTAGACGAACTTTCCCCGTTTTTGGTATCCTTGTACAATGAAATTATGGACGGATTGTTGGTCTCAGATAGATTTAAAGAATCAGTCGTGATCTCTATTTTAAAGAAGGATAAGGACCCGAAAGACCCGAGCTCCTACCGCCCAATAAGTCTACTAAATGTAGACTATAAGCTTTTTATGAAAATCTGGGCAAATAGGATCTCGGGCTGTGCACAACAGCTGATACATGCGGATCAAACAGGGTTCCTGCTGGGAAGATCAATGGCTGTAAATACCTTTTATCTGATCCAGGCCATCAATTACTTTTTTGCTAGAAAGGACAGTGTGGCCATTTTAATGATGGACGCAGAAAAAGCATTCGATCTGGTGGATTGGCAGGCCCTTTTTTTTTTATCTTAGGGAGCTTTGGCTTTCCATGCCGCCTGATCGAGATGCTGGAAAGAATTTATAAGGGAGCTTTTGCAAAAATAATTATAAATTCAAATGAGGCGGGAGAAGTGGCGATAAGGAGGGGTACTAGGCAAGGATGCCCTCTTTCCCCCTGCTGTTCTCACTTTTTATCGAGCCATTAGCCATTAGCCGATACAAAATTCGCTCCAATGTATTAATTCAAGCTCCCCTAGTAGGAATGGCAAAAACTAAGTTGTTTGCTGATGATTTGATCCTATACCTGAACCCAGATAAGTCGAATATCCAGCTGGCGCTGGAAGAAATCCAGGCGTTTACAGAGCTGGGGGGTTATAGGGTAAATCAGTCCAAAACGGAGCTTCTCCTATTTAATGCATCGGGAATTGATCTCCCGGAAGGGATAACATTTTCTCCTTTTAAACCTACTAGATATTTGGCCCTTTATGTTACAGCTGACTTCCTTCAACTTTTTCATCTAAACTATGTTAGAACACTTGCTAGAAAGATGGTCACTTCTACCTTTGACTATAATAGGCCGAGTCTCTTTGGTAAAGATGTCAATTCTTCCCTTGCTGATATTTTTGTTTTTAAATCTTCCTTTAAAAATACCAATCTCATATTTTAATAAAGTAGATAAGGTGATCCGGGAGTTTGTATGGGCAAAGAAAAAACCTCAGATTAAGCTATCCATTTTACAATTGGATGTAGAGCAGGGGGAGGGGCTTGCATTACCTCATTTATCTACCTATTACCAAGCCGCGCTACTTAGTTTAATAACTCAGCCAGTGGCCCTCTGTCAAATTTTGATAATTTTTTATTTAATCTCATGTTAATAGACAATGCAATTAAGTTACCAGCATTTCTACGCAAGGAAAAGTTACCAAAGAAGACAAGATATACAGTCGTGAACACACTCCTAAGCCGTATACACCGGTTTAACAAAAGCTACAATGTCCCAACATGCCATGCATATTCCTCTCTTCATGACTGTGAGCTATGGGGTCTTAAGCTCTTGAAAAAGGGGATCCAGTCATATAATACGCTTGACTTTCGCAAGTTGGGTGACTTTTATAACGGCACTAATTTGATAATGTGGGAGGCTTTGTTAACGCAATCTGAACCTCAGAGCCGGGATCTCTGGTTAAGCTTCAGGCAGATTACATGTTTCCTTTTGACTAACTATAGAGGAATCAACGAGAGAGTTAGAATAATTTTAAAATCAGCCTTCGAGTTAAATTTAACTGGCATTGGTAGTTGGTATAGGCTATTGCGACAGGACACGAATAAGAGTCTAGTTGAAACAATGCTCCCTAAAATCGCTCAGGAAACTAACTGCTGGTTTAACACCCAGGAATGGCAATGAGTCTGTGAGCTTGGCCACAGGGCCCTGAGGGCGGCCAATTTTAAAAGGATGTCTTTTTTCTCAAGATGGGCGATTTACTACACTCCCTCTAGATTACATAAATGGTTTCCTTCAATTCCGAATGACTGTTTTAGATGTAATCTGCCGGAGGCGGGTGATGGGACGCATATATTTTTTGCATGTCCGAGATTACAACACTTCTGTGAGGAGGTGTTTAGGTTCATTAGTAAGTGTATGTTAATAGTCATCCCTCCATGTACATCGTAGGCCTTATTTGGCTTTTACTATGCAGTCAGTCAGCTTTCAATATATAGGCAATGTTTTGTCATAGCGGTAGCCAGATCTTTAGTACTGCAAAATTGGAGAACTCAGAAAATCCCTACTTTGGGTCAGTGGTTACTTAAGCTGGACCGGGCCTATAAATTTGAAGAGGCCTATGCAAAGAGGATAGGGGCGTTGCGGAGATTTGGGCTGACCTGGGAGGGCTATGCTTTGATTACACGTGCAAATGATACTATGTAACCCAGGTGATTTTTTGTATAAATCCAAAGTCAATGGTTTTTAGTCTCCGTATGTTTCTGTACCTGTTAAAATATGGTTAATTTGTTAGGGGTTACATGTTATCGTGTAGGTGCAATTTAGGATGTTGGTTTCGTATATCATGTGAAACAGAATATGAATTTGCGCTTTTTACTGTTCTTTTTAAATACGAGACTGGATATTTTGCAGGTTTCATCTTTTTTATGTATCTTGCTCTCCATATTTATTATGTAAAATAGAATATGAATTTTTCGTATTTATTGACTATTTCAATATGAGATTGGATTTTATGAAAGTTTGCCTGCTTTATGTACCTTGGTTACAATGTCTGCTATTTTTCGCTCAATAAAAAAAGAAAAATGACGGGTGTTTCAACACTTCCGAAATGCAATGTTTACAGCAGTAATTTAATTGTAAAATAATAAGTGCCAGGGCCCTGACCAGGAGACCACTGCAGCTTGCACCACTCATCGCCCCCGTCACCACTGCCAAAACAACTACTAACCATCTCTCTCGTCTGCAAGTGCAACAGTTCAGATTATTCCCGGTCCCCAAAGCTAAAGGAATGGCTGGGGAGGCAGATATTAGTAAATTTTTATGTGTATTGTATTCATAAACACCAGTTGTTATGCTCATCTCTAAATTAGATGAGCAGCGCCACCATGTGGCAGACTGTCATAAGTGCGGTGTTGACAATTAAGTGCCAGTGCTGAGCACCGGAAACCACTGGCTCGAATTAAGCACTTGTTTGCAGTCACATATTTACTTTTGTCAGGAGGAGATTTTGGAAACACAACAAGTGTTGGGCTTAAGATCTCCACATTTTTTTGTGTTGTGTAGCTTTATTAACATAATTCAGTTAAGTGTTTGAGGATATTTTATTTTGATATGAAGGACTCTTTCATTTATAGCCAACCTTAGGAGAGTCATACATGGCCCGAAATGCATTGGGTAGAGATTTTCATGTCGACTGATAGAAAATTGTATACCTCCTTGCGCAAGCCCGCAGGCATTCCACTTAATTTATGGTTGAAATTGCAAGACTATGTGAATGAATATATTGGATTGAAAATATGGATGATAATGTCATAAGAAGTTCAAGATTGTTTATGTATAGTAAAGTTTGTTTTCAAGGTAGTGCACCCCGGGACTGGTTAACCTGACAAGGTCCCAGCTTCTTGTGCACATTACAAATTATAACATCAAGGAGGTAAGTCAAAGTAAAGCATTGACATAGGGCAATTAACAGATGATAGCAAGAAATGCATATGTATATATAGTAAAACAGTGTAGACTGTGGAAAGAAACATCCCCGGCCAGTATTGTGGAGCTCATTCTCCAGAGCCCCCTAAATCCATTAGTGATAAATCACAGCATTAATTCCCTACTCTTCATAAAGCGGTGGAATTATAATGTTATGAACTGAAATGCACAGAGCCTTCAAGGTATGTACATGTTAGTGTTCTCCCATGTGTGATGTTGGTTCAGGAACTGCAGCATTCTGATATCAGCATGCTGTTGTCACCATTCTTGGACCGATCAGCTGCCTCCTGCTTTGCTATATGCCTGAACGACCACACTACCGAACTGCATGATTTGATTGTGGCTCAGGATTTGCGGGCCCTTTGTCTCTCACAAATGTGAAGCCGTGGTCCCTTTGTTTAAGAACAAATTACATATTTTTGTCTAGTAAGGTTACTTTTCAGTCAGGGCTAAGTGGAAACAAATGCATGGGGCTTTGTTTGCAAAGTCATTGGCAGCCACAAAATGACTTGATTTACAACTGGTAGGTATGCACATAATATGCCTAGCAGGTTTAAATCCATTTACACATGGTATGATTGTATATCTAGCAGATGTAGAATTAAACATTTGTAAATGATGCTTCAGGGGTGGGAAGTAGTCATTCCGAGACATGGTCAGTCTGGTGAGTTTGTGAACAGCAACAACAAATTTATGAGGATTCACAAACTTCTCTCGGATCCTCAGAAAGGTTAATATTTGCTCTTGCAAAGTTGCAGAGAAAATCCCTTTTTTTAGATGGGAAGGTATACTTGTTATAACCTACTTGTTGGTTGGTGCATCCTCCCTATTCTTGTTCTCTGCCTTGCTGCTCAGCCATTGGCGATGTCATTTGGAATGTTGAGTGTGTTTGTGCTTGAGGAGAATTGAGTTGGAGCGGATGGGCTGAGCAGCAAGGAGGCTGCTCCTGGTGGAGCATATTATGGGTCTTACTGGGTATATTATGGATCTTACTATCATCCTGTAACTTCTATTTGAACCTGTAACCTGATGAATAAACCAAGAACTTGTTTTCTACACGACCTGTCTACGAGACATCTTTGTATTTAACACTGGCGATGATTTGGAAGAACCTACGCGTGTGCTACTTCAATGGATATTGGTCTATGAAGCCTTAAGAAACTTCAAGGAAAAGCAACTTCATGAGAACTTACAAGCTGTGTATTTAAGTAAGCTGGCACCTCTGAGACCCACCAGTGACCACTCCATCGGTCACCCTACCATGTAAGTGCCAGTGTATGTTGGACTTTCTCTTCCTCCATCTTGCTGCCTTGGTACTGCTTTCCCTGTCGCAACCCAAGTGTGCCAGTCATTACCTGTTTCAAATGCTACTTGAGCTGTAGTGTCCCTGTTCATCTTTTGACTGTCTCCAGAAGCAGCTATTTGGGTCATCTTTGTGTCTCCATCACATCTTGGACTTTATCTTTCCACCACTGTGTAAGGATTTGGGCCACTGTGCTGTTTTTCCCCTGCTCCCTGCCCACAACCTTTGCTGATACTTCCAACCATTGGTGTGAGCCCCCATGGTATTTTGTGTTGTGTACAGTCTCACGCTGCAAGCTTCATGGCAAGAGTAATTTAGAAGGTGTACTCTTCACTGTTTTTGTCCCTGATGTCCCCTGAGCCCTTGTGTGGAAGTGTACAGTTTACTGATGCTGTTGAAGGGCTGCTGTTCACCCTGCTAAGCTTAGTCTGCCTATTTTTTTTTTTTGACACACAGAGTGGGACCATTATGGCAGTTCAACTGCCGCAGTTTTAAGCCTGACACGAGCCGGTAAAGTGACGCTCGCGCACCCTACCTTCATTTCGAGCCTCACGCTGTTTTCCTGCACCGCAGCTTCACCACGTTCTCGTGGCAGCGTTTGTCGCACGTTCGTGCCTTGAACCTCCCTGCGCAGCATACGCTGCATGCCGTCATCTTGTGGTTGGATAATGCCACAAGCTACAAGTATGTTTTGTGCTTACAAAGCGCGTGTTTCGTTTTTCTGCCAAATGCTCTGATCTTTACACGCGAGCATTTGGAGCCAGAGGCCAGTATTTGGTGACATGGGCAGCATGTTAAGGACTTGTCACGTCGTGGGATCCTTTTGCTCCGTTCTACACTTTGAGAAAAGAACCTTTTGGTATGTCCTGCATTACCTAGCTTCCTTCAACTCACGTCTGGACATTTGCGTGTCTACTACTTTCACGGCATTATTATTATTTTTGCTCTTGCCTATGATGACTGTCCTGTGCCTTGCAAGTGTTTCGCACTTTGTGACTCTTTCAACTGTATTTATATTCACCCTTGATGTGACGCAGAAGGTCTCCGAATTAATTTCTCATTCCGGCGTTGTTGTGTGTGTTTGCCATAAGAACTGTTCTTCTCAAAGCACTGTATTCTTGTCTGCAGAGTTTTCGGGTGAGAGGTCGCTCACCTGAGTAAAGTCTTCCTATTTAAGATTTCCTATTTGTTTATTTTCATTTGAAATGCAGGTGTTCGGCATTTGATGGGGTTGTTTCTGCATGTTATTTGGGTTTCCTGCTTTATGCTAATTTTGGTCCTCATGTCTTGTGGGTGGTGAGTACCCTTATACTGTTTTGTGGGGTTGTGAGTGTTTTTTTTTTAACTGTTTTCTGGGGTAGGGAGTGCCCCAATACTGGATTATAGGGAAGTGAGTTCCCCTATTATGGTCTTGTTCTGTTCTTAGGGAGGTGTGTTCCCCTATAGGAAGGTACTTTCTAACCCTGGGCAAAGCACTACGCTACGCTCGCGTAGTTTGCGAACTTTGCGCTACTTCGCACAACGCGAATTGCACGTAGCACAGTGCAAACACGCGTAGCGTAGCGTAGTGCAGCGGTCATTTTTTGCTTGCTTGCGGTCCTCAACGTCAAGTTGGCGACCGCAAGCAAGCAAAGTGACATCTCGGCGAGACTTTTTCCTCGTTCGCGATCAGCAACATCAAGTTGCCGATCGCGAGCGTGGAAAATAAACCTTCCGGCGAGATTCTCAACGCGGGGAGGTCAGGTTTCTCATTGCGAGTGGTCGCGTATGCTCGCGACCGCTCGCGATGAGAAACTACCAGTCCGCGTTGAGAAGCTGCCGCTCGAGTAAAATTCTACTCGAGCGGCAGTAAAAGACAGCTCGCACTGTGCAAGATGCCGTTTTCAATGATTGCACAGTGCGGACAAGCATCCAGCACTGTGCAATCATTGCGAACAGTGCACTACGCAGTTCGCGTAGTGCTACGCGTAGCTCGCGTAGTGCGAACTGCACTTTGCGTAGCTTCGCGTAGCGCTACTTCGCGAACTACGCCCAGGCTTAGTACTTTCCCCTATTACGTTTTGTTCAGTTTCAAAGGGAGGTGTATTCCCCTATAGGGAGGTGTGTTCCCCTATTACTGTGAGTTCCTCTATTACGGTCTTATTCTGTTTCTTAGGGAGGAGTGTTCGCCTATAGGGAGGTAGTTTCCCCTATTACGTTTTGTTCAGTTTCAAAGGGAGGTGTATTCCCCTATAGGGAGGTGTGTTCCCCTATTACTGTGAGTTCCTCTATTACGGTCTTATTCTGTTTCTTAGGGAGGAGTGTTCGCCTATAGGGAGGTAGTTTCCCCTATTACGTTTTGTTCAGTTTCAAAGGGAGGTGTATTCCCCTATAGGGAGGTGTGATCCCCTATTACTGTGAGTTTGTAGGGAGGTAGTTTCCCCTATTACGTTTTCTTTAGTTTCAAAGGGAGGTGTATTCCCCTATAGGGAGGTGTATTTCCCTATTACTGTGAGTTTGTGGGTGGTGAGTACCCAACTAATTAGTTTCCCTAAGGGAGGGGGATGGATCCCTAGTCCTGCCATAAGTTGTGTAAGTGCAGTAGGGGGGTTTGGAATCCCTAGTCCTGCCATGAGTTGTTTCTTATTTTTCCTAGTTTGGAAGGTTATCTAATTTTTGATGAATTTATTGGACATGACATATGTGTGTCTTATCATCTTATTTACATTTGATTTGCTTTAATCATTATAAGGGGAAGGTGTGTTATAACCTACTTGTTGGTTGGTGCATCCTCCCTATTCTTGTTCTCTGCCTTGCTGCTCAGCCAATGGTGATGTCATTTGGAATGTTGAGTGTGTTTGTGCTTGAGGAGAATTGAGTTGAAGCGGATGGGCTGAGCAGCAAGGAGGCTGCTCCTGGTGGAGCATATTATGGATCTTACTGGGTATATTATGGATCTTACTATCATCCTGTAACTTCTATTTGAACCTGTAACCTGATGAATAAACCAAGAACTTGTTTTCTACACGACCTGTCTACGAGACATCTTTGTATTTAACAATACTGTATACCCCAAACTAGTTGGGGTGTATTTAAAGGGTTTTTCAATCCAGAACAAAGTTTTGCCAGTGAAAAAGTGAAATATTTGGAAAATCACATTGGTGTATTGTCTTCCCCCAATACGGACATGCACTTGGTGTCCAATTCCGCATTGTGGGAACACCAGCATCAACAAAAGTCAAGTGACGTTTCCAGCAATATGCCTGGAAAGCTACAACTGTCCAAGCTTACCACAGGTACTAGAGGGGATGTCTGTAAATTAAAAAGTAAAATAGCAAAAGTGAGTTTAAGTGTATAATGGAATCTTTGTTCACGTTTGCACTTCTTCTAGTGAATATGTTACATGATCATTAGGTTACCCATAAGTGGTCTAATTAACAGAGTATACCTTGCAACTCTTTGGAGTCAAAATCTAACAGTGATTAGGAGCGTATTAATTACTTCTCTTGAGCCACACAGTGTATGTAAATTAACACTAATGTGTAATATTAAACATTAATATAATCGTTAAATCCTGCAATGAGAATCCAGTTTTGCCTCTGACATCACAGATGCAATCACAGCCCTGCTGCTATCATGAAATATCATTAGGTGAGAACGGTACAGAAAATATGTAAATTCATAATTTATTCAACTGTGCTAATGCAATTGTAAAATGTTTTCAAGACGATCTTTTGAAGACAGAAGACGTTGATTAAAATACTCTGTTTATAGTGTTATACCCCTGGAACTTTATATCAAACACGGTGCAGTAGATGATCACACAGTTTCTATGGCAACATTGCATCCATACAAAGGAGTCCAAGTTATTCAAATTCTCTTCAATTTGGCAGGCGATAAGTTACAGTTGCTTTAGACTAACACATAACTCTAGACAGAAAAAGGGCAACTGTTCAAGAATGCACACGGATAACATTTTCTAAGTGTTAATTAAGAACTAGTGCTCATTTTGCTGGGGAAAATGGAGCATGTCCACCTGGCCTGGATATTAAACACCAGAGGAGAGTGTGGGCTTCAATTCCCTAAACTAGGGAATCTCTGGATTTATCTGCCAACTGCAGTGTCGAGAAGTCGAGGGAACACAGTCATGTAAGTCTGGAATATATGTATCACTGTGCAAAGTACATATGTTTACTTTATATTAAATTAGGTGGCTCTGATTCACAAATATAACTAGCAATGCTACACCCACCCACGTACTCCTGTGCAATGCTGCAGATTTACACGTTTTAGAAATGAACATACATTCAAAGTATGATGCCTAAAAAGGTGCGTCAGTCACATGTTTCCGGATGTTCTACTGGGAATGCCATGCGGCCATTTTACCAAGCAGTTATTTCTACTCTGTGGATTTCTAAGTGAGTATAGCTCCACACTGGATATAGGAAGGACCTTGAAAATGGGGAAACATCCCTGTGCAGATATCCCTTTCCCTACATACCCATCAAGAGCTGGTACTTAATCATTTTATATTTTGCGCCAGTACTCAAAGCACTAATTGACACTCCAGTTTCCACACTGTACCACTATGCATCACGTCGAAACTATTTTATGCATGTTTGACATGTAAATAATTATGACCATGACAGTTTCCACTCTATCCTCATAGGACCATTGCAATGCCAAGCCACACAATCCCTCCATATGTACAATATCACTTTCATGATGGCTTTTACCTTACCACAGTTTGTAAAGCAAACCGGCAATGCCAGTTTCCAACTGAAGTTTGCGAAAAGTGATCTGTTAATATAAATGTCTTACATGTTTCAAAGTGTCCTTGGACAAAATACATGAACTCTGCAATAAAAATGTCACTTTATTCGCCATGGTTGAGTTCTAATTTAACCTCCAATTTAATGATAGTTTTAGTAAAAGATTCAATAGCTTCTCATTCATCGCATTCTATTAGTTCTGTGGAATTTAATAAAAATCTAAAATGTGACCCATATTCCCGCGGTTGAATATGCTCATTACAACTCGGGTTCTTTGAAAGCTGTGAATCTTTGAGCTATAGTCAAGGTCAACTTTCCCATTTATTGCACTTCAAAATTGGGCTTCGGATTAATTTCATTTTCTTGCTCCAAATTATTGGCAGCTAAGGTAACTGAGGGAGAGGGATGTATTCACCTGTCATCACATAATTTGCTCAATTTTGGAACCTTTCAGCTCTTCTGGTTCCAAATCTGTAAATCAGCACGTTTATTAGACTTCTCCGGAAAACTTCACAAGCTCCTATATTGTATGTTTTTTTTCATAAACTTGCGATGAAAAAGTATGCATATATAATTTTAATTGGCAGTAAAATTCTGCAAAAGATGAACCTGCAGAGGAAAAACCTGCAGTTTTTTTTTTAATTTCTGGGTATCATTAGAATGAACATAGTCTTTCAGTGCTGCGGAAATTATTTTGCAATGCAAATACAAATCTTGGCATGGAGGAAGACACTGTAAGGGAACATGGGAACCCCACACTTCCAGGCAGCCGATGACCGACGCCGCGCTGGAGAACTACAACTCCCAGCGGCCTCGGCTGACGTCTGACGTCAGACGCACCGTCGTGCGTGACGCTCGAGACCGGTGAAGAGCGAAGAACCGGCAGGAGACGCTGCCGATTATTTCTGGTGTTGGGTTCGTTGAGTTGGCTTTCACAGTATTCTGAGAGTTCCCTGGTCGGGTAAGGGTACCGTTGGGCACCGCTTATTTCAAACTTGTTACTTGAAGCCTAAGGAGGGCTTTTTCTCTTATACGCTTAAAGTGGATGTTCGTGTCAGTGCTCATTAACATATGTTCCCTACGTTGGCGAGTCTTTATTACTTATTACTTTGGGATT
The DNA here is from genome assembly GCA_963921515.1 of Calotriton arnoldi. Classification (NCBI taxonomy): domain Eukaryota; kingdom Metazoa; phylum Chordata; class Amphibia; order Caudata; family Salamandridae; genus Calotriton; species Calotriton arnoldi. The sequence continues at coordinate 298,293 of CAWUFW010005124.1, read as the reverse complement.
GTGTGACTCATGCGAGGGAATAACATAATTGTTTGGGTGCATTTACTTTGGCTCATCTTCTCATTTCATTCACCCTGTGAGGGGTTATTATCATTTCCTTCCCTGTTGGCGAGTCCGTGGCAGTGGCTCATGCAGGGAAGGTTCTTATAGCCTAACATTTGTATTGGGCTATGATCATGCAGAGAGTGATAATCAACTCTCAACACTGTTCTCTGATTTCAGTCTGCAGTTTAACCTTTATTTGGAAAACATGCTATTGCTTGGTAAAGACTTCCTTGCCTATGATATTGTAGTGCACCTTTTGTTCATTACTATATTTAATCAAAGACATCCACAAATTGTGTTTGTACATCCACAGGGGTGGTCAGCAGCAGGTGATCCTTGGTGCTAGTGTTCCCGGTCTACTTACACTGATATCAAGGGTATGTGTTTAGTTCTAGAAATCACTTTCTCACATACTACAAGGATCTTTAGGTGAGATAGGTTTTCCAAAGTTTATAGTCTTGTATGTTTTGTTTATTGCAGTATACGGTGTAAGGACTTGTGATTACCTGCTCTCCACCCATTTCTGCAAAGCAACCTTTTCTTTCTTTACAGGTTAGTGGAAGGCTGGGTCCATCTAGATAAAGAGGGAGTGGTGGTAGTCATTTCATCTGAATGAGCATAACTGATGGTCTTTCCTCTTGTGTTCACAGGTCTCCCTCCCTGCTATCCCCATCCTTCCCTTCCCCCGCTTGACCATCCTAAAGTCTGCGTGTTTTTATATCCAGACTTGGGGCTGTCGAGAGGTGGACCCCTAAGAGCATCGGTTCGATCCTGAGAATACGTTCAGGCCTGGGACAGACACATACATTTAGAAATTACACAAACTCTGTGAAGTTCAAAAATTCGGAACATTGCTCCCCTGCCATTCTTTGACACATTTTTAAAAGAGTTGAAGGCAGAGATTTTATGGGGAGTGCAAATCTTCACGATTTCAAAGAATTATTTCCTGTTCATCCCTCGTCCACTTGCATCTTCCATTGAATAATCTTTTAATTCTTCACCAGATTCTTTCATATGCATATGGGAGAAGAAGGCCAATAATAGTATCGGTCAAAAATATAGTCCACACCAAAAAATGTATTATGTCTTGATACTAAAATAAGCTATGCGCTCTTTTATATTCTTTTAATCCTCAAACTTTTTACATGACATTGCTCAATCCATTGTTTTAACCACTTTTCCTCTAATTTATACATTTAGTCATAAGTCCTTTTTGGGTACTTTTTTATGTTCTGTATACACAAAGGTGCACATCCTACGCCTAACCTATACTGAGATGGAGTTGTGCATCTGCACAAATTGCATTCAAGAGCAATAGATAGTTACCCAACCACATTATACAGGATGAGTTGATTGAAAAATGGAGATTATCCTCTTCAAGAATCATGGTAGCGCAGATTATCCAGGCCTCATGGGAGGAAATGCGGGGGCTTGCTGGGATCAAAGGTCACATATGCATCAATGCTCAGTGGGGACTTCTCGGCCTAGCTCTGTGGACTGCATCTCCCGAATGTTACGTTAGGAGTATAAAAGTCTTAGAGGTCCTGGTGAAATCCGCACATCTTGCACAGCAGATAAAACCTTTCTACCTAGAACAAACACATTGGCTCAGTAAATGCCTCTTTGTGTTATGTTATGTTTTTACTCATATCACAGGGCCCCTTTTATTAAAGAATTGAGTTAGGGTTCTTTGGAGATGTTTTTTTTATGTTTTCTGCCCTAAGATTCCACTAAGAATGTAGAGAATATCAAAGTGCTCCCTCCCACTGTGAGGTTGAGCCTACCTGGTGGTGAGTACCTCACCAGGTGAGAACGCAATGAGGAAGCATTCCACATGATTGTTATATGGATGAGGAATCTATAGGAACACATGCAATGTGCCCAATGAGCACTAAGGAGCAGAGCATAGTGACTACTTGTATTGGGAGACACCCTTCACTTTTGGTTTATCTATAACGCTGTTGCCCTTTGAGGGGACTATTTCCACATTCCAATTTTCAGTCTTATGTTATCTGCACTTTACTTGATGCTGTTTGAAACTGATGCACTTGCATTTTTTTAAGGCTGTGAGATGTATGCATGCAGGCTCAGGAAGTTATCCAAGAATTTTGTTTCGCAAATATTTAAAAAAATATGTTATTAACATCAATACAGTGTAAGTGGTCTACATCTAAGGCAAAGCACGCAATAGGAATGCAAATGCTGTATATTATTAAACATGTAAAAATAAGTGTTTTTGGAAAATGATAGGAAACTCTGCTCTATCTTCCAAATCTAAACCAGGCACTGACATAAGAGAGGAGGGTTTGTTTGTTTTTAATAATGCCCTTGAGGGAGGAGTAATGAGTTTAATTGACCTGTGGGTAACAAAATTGGCCTTAGATGGACAGGGGATAACAATGTCTGAAGTAGTGAAATTATTTAAATCTTCAAAAAAAAAGAGTCCTGGGTCTCAAACTCAAATGTGATGAAATATAAATTGTCTTTCTGGGCGGACTTACTTGTACTTTGTATGTATAGACTGTTTGCAGGAGGGAGGCTGCCAGTCCCAGTGAGCTGATAACTATAAATCTAAATGAGAGAGTAATTCTGTAGCTTCCTATTTTATTATGCTGAGAGAAAAAAATGAGGTGCTAAAGTCAATTGTCATGTTGATTATGTCACCTATGTAGTTTTGGTCAGGAATAGAACACTTATTTTTAGCAATTTTCCTGGATTGGTAAAAATGGGTAAAATGTGTCTGTAACCAATGTTTTTAATTTGTCTAATATATAGATTTACTGCACACTGTTTGTGTGTTCTTCTTACGTCGTGAGCCTTCCGAGGACTATTGCTAAGGACCTTGTTAGAGGGATCAATTTTTTTCATAATAGAGTGATTCCTCAAGTTAGCCAAAGCAGTGAATAATCATCTTTTCAGAGTTCAGTATTTGGCGGCCAATCAGCCATTTTATACAGCCACGACTGAATATACTGAGATTTTATATTTTTTCCATTTTAACTGTTTAACTGTATTTGTACCAGACTACAAATAAAATGTATTAGTAAATGACGAAAACAATTTTCAGATCTAGAGATATTTTTACTGTGAAAAGTGAGGGGATATACAATGAAAATAATCATGTCATTTTTGAATTCTGAGAAAGATCTAAAATTGAATCTCTTCGGATTTGCCAAGGCAATAGAATATCTGGCAGCCAGGTCATCAGGGGTGAAGCAAGTCTATGAAATTCCAATTTAATTCACAAATGGCTGCCAGATGGGACTTGAAGCAAAGAGTGGGTGAAAAGTTGCTCTGGCACAGATGGCTTTCTGTCAGTTCCAAAGATTTGTGCAAAACCTCAAATTAATAGATGGCCAATAAGTGCCAGGCTTAGTACAGAGGGTCCGGTCTCGCAAAGTAGATGTCTATCATTAGGTACGAGAGGTGAATGGTGCAGTGGAAAGGCGGGGATCGTAAGAGATTCGGTCAGTCTGGAGGGCAACAAGGATTCACTGAAAATATCTGGAATGGGGGCGTTTACTCTATGGCTCTGCAAATACTTTTGTACTTGTGTTACTTTTTGTGCCACATGATTCTGCGCCCTCTAAATACCAGACTACAAGTCCGCATGAAAGAGAATGAATGGTGCAAATGTGGCTACAGTGGCAACTGAAATTGAGGCATGAAGGCCAAACAGCATCTACATACCATGCACCCCACCATTACCCAATGCTGCAAAAGCTGAGCAGGCTGAAGTTCCAAACCAGGTTACTGCTACCATAACAAGCAAAAGAAGTGATGGGTTAGCCAAAAGCACTTTTAAGAAGAGAATTCCAAATCCCAATAACACAGAAAACTAAGAAAACATTTCTTTCATCGGCAAATTGGTGCAATAGTCACGTTTTTATATATATTTTATTACAAACATATGCCAAAAAAATAAAAAGAAGAAAATCTGGTGGTCATATGCTTTCACAAAGTAGGCATTGCATATTTTTGTAACAGAATAGAACAGATGTTTCCGAGCAGTCAGACAAGCAGGTATGCAGGTGCACTTAGAAAAGGTGTAGGAACTCGTGGATGAAGAGGGCTGACCCAAAGTCCCTTTATGTAGGCATATATGTAGGTAGCTTTATTTTTGTTTTTTAATACATTCATCAAGGTAGGCAGCTAAAGCTAATTCACGCTATGCCAACAAGCCCCAGGCACCATAATATGTGCACAGCAATTTAATTTAAAACTTAATTTTATCTAGTTTGAAAAGGATGATAAATTATGGAGCCTCTCATTTAGGAGTTCAATGGTCTATAAAGCCATTGGAAGCACTGCTACTACCACGACATCACCTACAGCTGATGTATGATAGTATTTCTTGTCAAACATGGTGGCACCTCACTATAACAATTTCCATGAAGTAACAACAAAAGCTGTTCTCATCCAGGTCCACACAAATGCCTCCCAGAAATGGCTGTGACATGACAAAGCTTTTCTGATCCAAACAGAATCACTGTAGACCTTGAAACACAGTGACTAAACATTGAAAGTGAACCTCTATGTCCAGTTGATATCACAGTAACTGAGGACCAGTGAAATGTCAAATCAGCGGTAACCATATGCACCTGGCTCACCAATAATCACCTGCATGCATACCTCACCCACACGAAACTCATCAACTTAATTACCCAGATGAGTCACAAGAAGTCACTTTCTATGTCATCAGACGATTGAAACTCTCACTGAGAGATCCCAGTTTAGTGGCCCTGGGTCTCCTCAAGCAAATTGTTTTACCTTGGGTCCTTACATGTGCAACTTTCCCCTCCACATATGGTGACTGGAAAAAAGCCATCACATGTACCTCACCTTCATCCACCACTGACCATACATTTTTTCAGTTTTGCTAGAACTGGAATCATCTTGAGAGGAAAAGGAGGAATAGACACTGCACACCCTCCTAGAGCAAAACATGAAAAATGCATGGTGTGGTGAATCTATTTATAGGGTAGAAATTTGTGGGCCACAACACGATTTGGACGAGGTGGTCTTTCCCACGTCATGTGGCATGCTTCATCATTAGCCACCTCATCCCACCCTATGAAGAAGGTAGGCTTAAAGTATACCATAGGGGTATCCTTGATTTTGTGGTACCTTAGGTATGATTAAAAATAAACAAATCATTGAATGTCTCAGAGTACCATGACCCCACCATCCTTAAAATATGCCGACATGTTTCTGCCTGCTCAAAGGGCCAAGAATTTGGTCAAGGGCATGCCTCAGGGCTTTCAAAGGATCCATATCTTCAGTTCTATTCGTATAGTTGTCTCTTAGGCAAAACAGGAAATTCCTACCTTTCCTTGTTACAGCTTTGTGACCTAGTGTACAAAAAACATGATTACGAAATTGCACAACCATCCTACATGCGTGTGTGGCAGTGCTCCAAATGTTTTGATACACAGCACACGTGACGTGTAGGGTGGAACTGCATAAACGCACACAAACTTGACATGCATTTCAGAGTGAGAATTTGTGAGAATTCTCGAGCTTGCTGATGCATCTGTTCTCACCCTAATTAGGGTTGTACATTATTCCATGGTCTGGTTGGGGTGGGCATCTCCTGTAGTCACACACTTCATATATGAAGTATTGAGAGTTACTCATTTATAAGAAAATGTATTGGAAAATACATTCTCCAATGCTCATGATGGGAGACCAGATGCCTCATGATTCAATACCTTGGATTTTGAAATAGGTATAGTAACATTCTTTGTATAAGAAGCATTGCCAATTTTTAAGTTAGAGAGACGTTTAGTAAAATGCTGAATGCAACTTTTTTCAATTTCCTTGTTGTGATGGAAATATAAGGTTCATTAGTAGATGTATCTAAAGTATCACACAAAGCTAGGCAAGTTGTTGGAATCTTTCCTGGTTTTGAAGATTTGATTCAATGTAGAGGTAGATATATTCCTGACCCATATTGTGGAGGAGTCTAGGCACACCCCTCCCACAAAATAATAAGACAGCAAGTACTCAGATCATGAAGGTAGAGAGCCTGCTAGAGTACCTATTACGTCCCTCATACCAGCCGATCTCTCTTGTGACAGAGAGATGGTATTGTCAGCAGGGCCAGACTGGCTGTACCGGGCATCAGGTGTTTCCCCGGGAGGCTGGAAGGGTGGGGGCCGGTTTTGCAGCAGTGGGGCTGGTTTTGTTTCTGGGGGGCAGTTTTGCAGCAAGGCTGCAATATCAGCCCCCAGTAACAAAAACAGCAAGCAAGCCTTTCCAGCCTCCTGAGGACAGGCAGTACTTCCCCAGGGGCTGTCCCAGAAAATTGCCATGGCTGCTTTGGGATCCCAGTCCTGCCCTGATTGTCAGCTTTTTCAGGCTGACAGGCATCATATTGAAGTATGTTGTATCACATGATGACTCGATGTGATGTGTAGTTCTACATTGGTGGGTAGTTTGCAGGACAGTTGGGACATGTAGTCCCTTCTTTGCCATGATTACGTGTTTGTATGATATGGATCATACTGTTAAAAATAGTCACAAATCTTGTTGAGATCCACAAGGGGCCTATAAAGCTAGAGACCAGAACTGCAGAGTAGAAAGCTTCTACCCTCCAATAAATATATTCACGGCACCTTGCTTGTTTTCAGCATGGCAGGTGAATGTAATGTAACATTGTTTTCAGTGCTGAGGCTGTCGAGGTCACATCCTCCTTATGGCCTACAACGAAATCCTTGTTGCTTGAAAAAGAGGATAAACTGTGGCACTCAAGCCCCCAGCGCATTGTTCACCACTCCTAATTCATTTATGGACCCCCCAGACGTCAGCTCCATTGAGAATTAAGATTAAAAAGGCCTTATACCCAATCATGAATCCATGTGAGTTGATCACCCCTGTAGAAACAATGGTGTAATATTATTGTGGCTATGGGGATCAGACACCCCTATTAGACACCAGAGATTTTTTTTTTAAGGAGCTCATCTGGCAAAAGACATGCTCTCTTGATTTTCAAATACCCATTAGGTGTATGCTATGGAGCAAACACAGAAGGGTGCAAGTCTGGTCATATGCCCCAGGGAAGCCAACTCCGACTACTTAAAAGGGTTATTTCATATGAAGAGAAAAACATCAAGGTAGACATAATTTGAGGGCTTTCCTTGCCTAAAACAGGGTTTGAAGTAACTTCGTTAATTTCACCCATTGTCATGTGTTACCTCACCTGAGGTGTGTAAATGGGTGATACATCCTCAGTGGAATTGGTAGCCTCATATGTACCAGAGGTGGTAGAAACATCCAAATACGGTATGGCATATTATATTCAACCTTCCTCTGGATGCTGCTCTATACTGGTGAGAGAACCTCTCCATTCAATAGAAATGATATAAGTGGAATGAACAGACAACCTGTTAGGCTCTTAAATACCACAAATAACCTGCAACTCTAACCCAGTTTATGGACTCAGGCACTAACAATTATAGTCACAAATAGTAACAACTATGCAGTTCTCTCAAGAAAATGTCAGTGATCCTTGCTCTAGGGTTCCCGAAAACCTAAGATCTATGACCAGAGATCAAGTGAAAAGAGTTCTCTTAAAAGCTACAGAGCTGTCATTACGGGGCGAGAATACCAGGGACGCCATATTCAGCCACTGAATACCACCCAAACTATTTTATTTGAATTGACTGATCACCCTTATTCATGCATCAAACCAGTTAAACTGCTGTGGTACTGTACATGTCAATTTTCACAGAGAGTGTGCGGAACACAAAACTTAGGGAATGGTGTTATGCTTTTGACTTGCACAACAATTCTCTTAACTTCTTATTTTCTGACCTTTATGCATTAAATACACAAGAAACAGTGTTACAATTTAGATATTTTGCAGTGACAAATCCACGACAACTAATGAAGCATACTTTTTAATGTGAAAATAAACGTTTCCTTATTGAGACGTATAATTATTTTATTTTAATGTCTCATTTATTCTCAATTTCATAAGACTATGAAGGTACAGTATACTTTTTGCAAGTCACCTATCAATGGCATTCATATATGCAACCCTTACTATTAGATCATAAATGAAAGACCATTAAGGTTCCATTGCCATTAAATCACCAGCATGATGGAATGATTTCCCTATACAATTACAGTTGTGACACTGGGTCTCAACAAACACTAGCCTTTTGATGTAGCATTGCAATCTAAAAACTATGTTCATGCAAAAAAGATATTGCACAGATTATTAATTCAAATTACAATAATTTTCTGATTTCGAATTAGAAAATATAGATCTCATGCAAACTGAATAATAAATCATACAACATTTTTAAAACATGAATACCCTTTGTTGTGCGCACAACTATTTATAATGCGGTAACATTATTATAATATTTATCTTTGCTGCAAATATCGGTAAAAAGTGAAAATACCATTAATATATGATCACTTCCTAATGTGAGATCCTTTCCATCTTTCACAATTATGAAGCTATCTTCTTTGTCCTACCTGAGGGTCAGACAGCCGTGAGAGGTCTGGATACAGGTAGAATTTGATTCCATCTGAAGCTCCAGGTAACGTTACTCCACGAACCAATAGTATCAGTAGCATTACATATGGAAATGTTGCGGTCACATATACAACCTGTGAATGGGAGAAGATGAAAAGGATCAGTCAGAATACTTTAACAAGTTGAAGCATCTCTATTTAATCTTTTCCCTGTTGAGGCATTTGTTAACCTCTCTGACGGTACTTTAATTAAACAAGCATTGGCAAAGCCAAAGGTCTGGTGTTGGCTGCCTGTCTTTTTTTTTCATTGTGAATGCTTGTTTTGTTTTGTCATTTTATCCGTAAAAAATATTGTCGAATGAGAAATTGTGCTATCAGTGTTAGAAAAAAATTCAAATATTGGATAAAAGTTAAAATATTTTTTTGGTCTCAAAAAGCATGCATTGCTTTAGTAGTTCCTGGAACTGATTGGAACTACTTTGTGTGCGGATGTGCTCCTTGTGGAAGAACAGAATGCCATTGTTCACAGAGAGGTTAGCCAATGGCTAAAGTGGGCTGACCCCAACAGCAGGCCAATGAAGAGGAGCGCTCCCCAGGAGAATATATATATATATATATATATATATATATATATATATATATATATATAATGTACTGTCAGTCGCCAGTAGGTAGTTATAGTTTATAGTTAGGGCCAAAGTTTCCATAGGAAAAGCGTTTTTTATTTTGCCAATAACTTTAGCGCCGCTTGACAAATCTCTATGAAATTTTCACATAACTTCCCCTTTTGTTGCAGCTGCTGTGGTGAACCTTTCAGGGTGATCATCAAGTGGGGGCCGAGAAAAAAAGGGGGTCCCAAAAAGCGTTTTCCCCATTTTATGTCTATGGAGATTTTTCATTTTTTGAAAAGGACTACAGCCCAAACTGAACAGAATTACACCAAATTTGGCAGAAAGCTAAGTGTTGGTCCAGAAAGCGAGCTTTTTGTGATTTGGTGTAAATCCGTTCAGTAGTTTCAGAGTTATTTTAGTTTAAAAATTATAGAAATCTGGGAGCCCAACAGCCTACTGAAATGCTACTGAAATTTGATTGGCTGCCAACACTTCAAACAGGAAGTGTTGGCAGCAATCTTGGAACTCAGTTGAACCGAGTCCCATAAAAAATGTAAAAAAAGAAAAGGTGGCAGGGTAGAAACACCCTGCCCCCCTAGGCCTCTTGCTGGGGTCCAGTGGCACCCCGCAGGGCCCCAAATTTTTTTTTTTGTTTTCAGCTGGATCACCTCCCCTGGGCTTTACTTGAAAATAATGTGGGGGGCCGCACAAAGCCTCCCACAGTCCCAGGTACCACCACCTCCCTGGACTTTTAAATTTAATTTAAATTTTAAAATGTTTAAAAAGTGAAGCACGGTCTCTGTGCTTCGTTATTAATTGGCCCCCAGGCAGGTCAGGTCCCTGGGGGAAGTATACATATAAAGGAGGGGGCACACAAGCCCCCCCTTCTGGGGCCCCTCCTGGGGCTCATTATGCCCCTGCGACCACCACCTTCCTGAGGCTTTATTGAAATAATAGTGCGGGATTGCCCCTGTTGCAACCCCCATGCCCTGGGAACCACCACCTCCCCAAAGCAAACTGTGAATTTTAATGCTGGGGGCCCACCCAGCACCCTGCAGCCCCAGAGACCGCCACCTCCCTGGGGCAACACTTTAAAATTAAATCTGGGGGCTGCGCGCCCCCTCAGCCCCGGGGACCACCACCTCCCTGTGGCTTCATTGAAATAATAGTGTGGGGTTTGCCCAGCTCAAAATGTGAATGTTAATGCCCCCCACAGCCCTAGGGTTAGCCACCTCCCCGGAGCAAAAGAAAACATTAATGTGGGGGGCTGCATGCCCCCTCGCAGCCCCAGGGACCGACTCCTCACCAGGGCAACATTATAAAATTAAATACGGGGTCACGCGGCCCCCTGCAGCCCTGGCGGCCACCACCCCCCTGGGGCTGAGTAGTCCAATGGAGGGGGACCGTGTGGAGCCCTAGATGGGCCTGGGGACTGCCACCCCCCAGAGTCCTTGGGGGCCAACTATCCCTCCTGTTACCTCCAGCAAGTCCCACAGAGCAGAAGCCACACCCCCTTTCTCCACCACTCTGCAAACGCGGTTCCTGGCATACTACTGGTTGGGGATGATGTCCACTTTACTCTTGAGGGACCTTTGGGGCCAAGAAGCCCTCCTGGGACCTCCTGTAAGTCCTACACAGTGGGATTTCTGAGAGCTAGTCAGAGGTCCCGCCCCCTTTCTCCACCACTCTACAAAATCGACTGCTACTTAAACAAGTGCTGACAAGCCAATAGTTTTCGCCTACCTCTAGTGAGGTCTTTTGACTTTGTCAATAATTCTTAGCCATCTTGCAACATGGCTTAAAGTCAAGGAAAAAAAGAGCTATGTCACGGCCAGGATTGACTGCATCGTAGCGCTTTTATTTGTTTTACTTTCAGCCATGCTGCACTCCAGCCAGCGCTGCTGAGCAACATGGCTAAAAAACATTGACAAAGTCAATAGATCTTGCATATGTGAGACCTACTGGCTTTGTAAATGTTTTTTTAATAAACTTTTACACATGCTGCACAGCAGCCCCGCTGCTGTACAACATGGCAAAACAAAAAACTAACAACGCCAAATAGCACTATTATTTGGCTTTGTCAATGGCTTTTTTAAGCACTATGACACGGCCAGCATTGACTGAGTCATAGCGACATTATTTTATTTGTTTTTTTACTTTCAGATATGCTGCACACACACCATGCTGCTGTACAACATGGCTAAAAAACTTTACATAGCCAATAGATCTTGCATAGGCAAGACCTATTGCCATTCCCAATGCTTGTAATTACTACTGGGTGAGGGACCAGGCCCACCTAAGTGGTATTTCTTATGGGCCGGTAATACTGGTGTGTAATCAGTCACTTGTGGTATATCCATGAGCTTCTGAATGGCAGCTATGCTGGGGGCAGTGTCAGTCACTTGTGTGGCAGGCTGGTACTTCTGAAGGGCTGTTAAAATTGAGGCACAGCCAGTGACTTGTGAGACAGTGTTTCTGAAGAGCCTGTAGGCCTGAGTTGCTCACATGTGAGACAGCCTGGTGCTTCTGAAAAACCAGTTGTGGTGAAGCAGCCATTCTCAGAGGCAGTACGTTGATGTCTTTGTTGGTCTAGTTAAGCGCCTGTCAGAGGTCATGGGTAAAGTGGTGCATCTAAATGATAGATGCAGTTGCGGAAGAGTCAGGCACACCCCACAGAGTAGAATCATTTGATTTAATAAACCAATGGTGTGCACTGGAAGCAAAGGCAGAAAAAGTATGAAGAAAGGTAGAACGAATACATTATATTTCTGTTCAGTGACAACATGAGAGTCTCTAGTGGAAAACAGACTGTTTGTGAAATCGCTCACAGCCCCTTCGAAAAACCTAAACACATGAGCTCTAACTGTAGTTTCGTAGCTGTCTGGGTGCTGACGATGGAGGGGCGTATGCAAGTTTAGACAGAAATCCATTCCACACCATGGACCAATATATCCCTCTCACACTGCCAACCCCTCTGCCGAGATCACTAAAGACTGCCTGAGATCACCGGCAAGAGCTGAGACCAGAGAGACGCTCTAGTCTCCACTGCCAGAGAGCCTGTTCAGTAAACGTGCCCATTCCAGAAAGGGCCAGATTATAAGAAATGGCCCCAACCAAGAGGGCCCTGACTGCAAGTACAGACCCAGAAATTTTCCAGTCTGGGCTGGAAATCCAGGTCCTGAGTACTAATACCAACACTCCATTAAAAGCAGGCCCGGTTCCAGGATTCGGTATCTAGGAGAGCTATGAAGAAGCTTGGGTGAGCTTTGAAGATACATGGGTAAAGCGGGCAAACTACACCAAAATATTTCTTTAGATCTGCTATTTAGATGGACAATATCTGTCCAATATGGACATGTCTAAGAAGTGAAAGTAACATATTTAGTAATGATGGATCTGGTGAGTCGCCCTGTGTTCATGCCTTGAACCCTTTTCTCTGTCTGACGTTGAACTACCTACTAATGGGAGCTTGCATTCTCTGTCTTTAGTTGTAATGGAGTGTTGTGACATACCCTATTAATTTGCAAATGGCGGATGGCTGTGATAACATCAGCTTTCCGCCTCACAGATTCACATCTCTACACATAGCAGACTAGTCAGAAGGATTTGCCTGGCCCTGGTGAATAGAGCTTTTTAAAACAGAGTGGGCAAGTAACATAGATCAAAAGATAATATATTTCCTAGTTATGGGGGAATGTGTTCTGCCTAAAGCACTTCAGGAGAAACCAGTGAATGGTGCATTTAAATGCATACTGGGCCAGTAACGTTGCTTAAAATACAACAGGATTTAAATAAGATGTTACATGGAACTTATTGTTTCTCTCTAATAATTATTTAAAAGAAAAGACATGGTGCAGTTAAAGCACGTTGGGACAGTAGCAGTGACCAGCATTTGGTAGGGTGTGAGGAAAAAGCACCCAAGACAATTATTTTAAAATGCTCTTAGAAATAGGTTGATTTTATAAGATGTTAAAAACATTGCTATGTATGAAAGTGGGGATAAGGTGGGAGTGATTCAGCCACATACTGAGCAACAATATAACTGAAGTATTCTCTGATATGTCATTGACCTGTCAGCCTTTCAGAAACACCATCTGTAATGAATTACCATTAATCATCAATTTGGTATTGCAGCCTTTCCATATTGCTTTCCGCACCAATTGTTTAGTACTCAAGCCGCACTCCTAGCAGGCTACCAGTTAGGATCCTGTTGCACGCTTGTGGGTGGGTGTTAGCTGCTGTGCCATCTAAAGTGTAGATTTTTCATGTTGTGCATCCTGAGAGTGTGCTTCAAATTTGTCATAGTAGCATGAAAACATGCCCACACATGAAGCGGTATACAAATGGGAGTGTGAGCATCATCCAAGTTCATCTGTGTTGCTTTTAGGAGAGCCCTTGTCTTTGTTGGTGATCTGAATACCAGTAGCTTTGAAGTTGATTATTTCTTATGGAGGCAAGATCCAAAGTTTGCACGTTAGGACAAGAGAAGGTACCCCATGAAGGGCTCATCATTGGAGTTGGGCGTGACACAAAAACAGCCTAACTTCTGGACCAGGGGCGTAGCTTCTGGGGAGGGAGAGGGGTTGGAATGTTCCACCCCCTTAAATAGTTTGGCAGAAGTGCTTTCAGTTGGGTATGGTGAGGTGCCTGTTGGGTTTCACCTCAGAGTTTTACATATACAAAGACAAAAACACACACTTGCTCTTTCACCTGTTTTGAAGGACTTAAAAACATGTTGGTTGGTTCGAAAAATATTGTGTTTTAAAAACTCCTAACAATACGCACAGCCCCTTAAGCCCCCGCTCATATCCTGCTTCTCATATAATGTATTTTCACAAGATACACCAGCGTGATTGTTGGGAAATCTGAAGCTCACACACCCCCCAATCTTACTGACCAGCTATGCCCCTGCTCTGGAGGCACTATTAGACCACCAGTAAATCGCTTTATTGAAAAGAGTTCCGCCCACACACTGGTACCATAGACCAGGTCTTCAGGTTTATGTTAATTTACTGGCGGGTTGTTATCATCGGAGGAGGTACAATTTATGCAGCTTTTATTGACCTCAAATCCGCATTTGATTAGGTCCCCCGCAATAAAATGTGGAGAGCTTTTGCGGATATGGGGATGCCATTGGAATTACTGGCAATTTTAGTTAAATTCCATGACTCTAACTACGCACAGGTTCGTTGGGGCATGCAGGGGAATGTCACGGACAGGTTCCCTGTTTCTAAGGGGGTATGTCAAGGGTGCGTTTTGGCACTTACTCTGTTTTCTTTATTTATTAACAGGGTTGTTCATTATTTTTCTACTCACCCTACAGATGCCCCTACATTAGCTGGCATGAAGATATCCCTGCTCATGTTTGCAGACGATACCTTGATAATCTCAAGGACCCAAAAAGGGTTGCAGTCTGCCCTGTTTAGATTCGAGGAATTTTGCCGTGATCATGAGCTAGTGGTTAATGTAGAGAAAACCAAGTTTATGGTTTATGAATAACGTACTCCTTGAACAGACTGATGTCTTTACATATTTGGGGATAACACTGGGCAGGAAACTAAATTGGAAGCCACAGATTGACATACTGGCCCTTAAACATGCCCAACTAGCCAGAGTACTTCTAAAAGAACAGAGGCTTTCACAGACTAAGCCAACAGGTCCCGCCCTAAAGATTTATAATTCCAAGATCAGTGCCTCTATAGTGTATGGTGCCGAGCTCTGGGGCTTTGATGATTTATCATCATTGGCCACAGCACAAAACAAATTTGCAAGAGCTTTAATAGGCCTCCCGCAATCAACGCCGCTCATGCCCCTTTATTTTGATCTGGGCTGCCAAACCATAGAGGACACAGCACGTTATAGACCCATAGCATTCTGGAGAAGGCTCTGGTCCACCCTGAGCTGTCCACGTATGCTAAAGCACTTTCTGATGTTCGGGGGGCAGACCGTTCATGTAAGATCTCCTGGTTAAATAAGATAAAAAGTACACTGATTAATATGGGGATGAGCAACTTATGGGAGGACCCAGCAAGCAACCTATTCCCGTCGAAAAAGGAGTTTAAGGCAGCTTACTGGAATATGGTTAAGACCAATAGGTTTTCATCCATTATGAGGCCTACCTTGTCCGGGGTATTTTTGGAGCTCAAACAAGACACCGAGTTTGAAGCTTACTGGGACCTCATTACTAAACCAAGTGATAGGAAGCTGTACCATCAGCTTAGGGTGGGCTCCCTCCCAATAAAATCATTTACAAGTAGATGGCATTCTCCGACAGATGATAAATGTTATACATGTCCAGCTCAGATTGAAACATTAGCACATATTTTATTTGTATGTCCAGCTTACAAGTTTCCAAGAAACAAATGGTTGAAACCAATTTGTTCGAATCTGGGCACAAGATCTGGTATTGAGGCGCTAAGGATTCTGAAGACCAACACACATGAGTCCATAGTGATTGCTGTTGCAAAATTTTTGAGTTGGATGTGGGGCAATCGAGCCACCATGACGAGGGCACATTAACTTCTGCTAGGCCCTATTTTTAATTTAAGCTTCAGTGGTTTAGTATTGTGGTCCCATCTTTAGCTCGGGCAGGCGCCATTGTTATTTAAACAACGCACTTGTTTTGGTTTTTGCTCCAATGAGGGGTTAAATAGTAATTGCCAATAGTCGTGCATTTATCTGTTGTGGTGTACCCTTGCCTATGTATTTAATATTCATTTTTTTTTCTTCTTCTTTTTCCAACTTTTATCCATATTTTTATCACAATGTGTTTTTATATATTAATGTGTACTTATTTCGCTAAATGTTTTATTGGTTTTGAAATTGTAAGATAATTTTAATATCACGAACCTTTTTTAGTCATTTATTCTAAATGTGGATGTATTGTGTCTTTAATGATTATGACAATCGAAATAAAGACAAAGTTGAATAGAAAAGAAACCCAACCACTGAAGGAGCTTTTACCCCACCAGTAGACCACTTTATGGAGTCCACCTAGGAGCAGTAGTAGGCTCAATGGCATGGAGGCACATTTAGGCCAAGGTACTATAAATACTACATATCGTATGTGCACTCAATTATTCCAGCCAGACAGTCCACAACAAGGAACATATGCCTAAACAAGCTAAGCCTATTTTTCTTGCCAATGTCTGTTAGCAGTATCATATAAATGAGCAACAATAATAATGCTGCAAATAATTAGAATTCCTGTGCAATCGCTCACTCCGAAATAATCCATTTGAATAACTCACACATCTTCTTGCTCATCTCTGCGTTTTCAGCCTGCACTTCTTTGTGCTACCTCCCATTCACCATGCCCTCTCTCTCTCTGCACCTGTAAATGCTTTTTTTTACGCTGTTAATATTTCATAATTTTGTATACTCCCTGCAACCATTTTCACATAAAATGGCAATTACAATTGGCACATATCTGGCCATTGCTCTGGGCACACTTCAGAGACGCAAATGATTTCATAGGCATGAAATCTGAACACATTTATGACCGACTGACATGCAGTGTGAGACGTGAGACTCTCACACTACCCTCAGCCTCAATGCTAAAGCTCTTAATCGTCGCTGTTAATGAACAGCCATATACACCCTTGTTGGACTTCGCCCTTTTTGCAGGGTCATCCCTGAACTTTTTGCCTTCCTCCTAGCCTTTTTTTCTGACATAGTGTTGGTGGTTCTAGGACTCTGGGCACTTTAGCACTGCTATCCAGTGTAAAGTGCGTGTGCTCTCTGTGGTTAACATGGTAAGATTGGTCTACACCTGTTTGGCATATTTAATTTACCTGTCAGTCTCTTGTAAAGTGGTATCCCAGATACCCAGGGCCAGTAAATTAAATGCTACTGGTGGGCTTGCAGCGCTGATTGCGCCACCCACCAAAGTAGCCTTTCAAACTTGTCTCAGGCCTCTGCCATTGCAGGGCCTGTGCGCGCAGTGTTACTGCCGCTGTGACGTGACACCTAAAGTGTGTGCCATGTCTGTGACCCCCCTTTTACTGCATGTCAGTCACCCCTAAGGTAGGCCCTAGCTAGCCCTATGGGCAGGGTGCATTGTAGGTAAAAGGTAGGACCTGTATCTTAAGTGTGTAACATGTCCTGGTAGTGACAAACAGCCATTTTGGTTTCTCACTGCTGTGAGGCTGCCCTCCGATAGGAATGCATTGGGGATTCCCTGATAAGTGTTTCAGTAGTAATTCCTGATATGAGAGAAGCAGCGTGGTCAAGTTTGGTATGGTTGGAATAGTAATAATAAATGCTGCGCAATGGTGTGCGCAGATTTATTATCACTATTTTAGAAGTGCCACTTTTAGAAGTTGGCATTTCTGTGTGCTATGTGTCTGCCTGCCTGATGTGTATTGCATGTCTGGCTCTGGAGTGACAGGGGCTGGTGAGGTGTGTGTAACTCCAGGGAGGGCAGGGTGAGTCAGCGCTAGGCTGAATAGGGGATCTGCATTTGGAATAGTGGGAGGAGTAGTCCCCTGACCCTGAATAGGTATGTGCCTGCCTAGGTGAATGCTAGCTCCGCCCCCCTGTGGTGTGTCTGATGGCAGAGCTCCAACCTGACAAAGGAGGTTGGGAGCCCTGTAAACAAAGTGCTCCAGAACCAGTTGAGGCTGGATTTCCCCAAGCCCTGTGCCAGGGCAGACAAAGAAAATGTACTATAAGTACTGGGGCTGTGACCCCATGAAGGTTGTGCTTGCTTGTACCTGTTTTGGGGAGGCCGAAGGACTGCTGGGCAAGGAGGAACCGTCGTGGGACCCAGCTGCAGCTTCCTGGGGGTCCCTACATGCTGGCCTGCCTGTGCCCAGCTCTGCCCCTCTGCATTTTGGACTTAGCGCCTCGTGAGCGCTATCTTTCTTATCCCCAGGACAGGGAGTGCTGGGGCTTCGCAGCGCTGAGCTGCACATCGCTTCAGAGGGAATCCCAGGCGTAGGGATTCCCCCGTGCTACTGGTGGACGGCGGGAGCCTACCCCGCATGGTGGGTGCTTCTGCAGCAGAGCGGGAGCCCACCCCGCACTGCCGCTGCTAATGAAAGCGGGAGCCCACCCCGCTGTTTTGTGCTTTGGAAAGCGGGAGCCTACCCCGCTGTGGATGCCTCCGTTTTAGCGGGAGCCCACCCCACATGCTGGTGCCGTTATTTGTGGAGCAGGTGTCCACCCCGCATTTTGTGTGCCTCAAAACTAAAGCAGGAGCCTACCCCGCGTTGTGGTGTCTCCCGGAGTGAAGCCGCCACCGAGAGCGGCAAAACCGGAAGTCAGGCGGGACTTGCCTGACTCGGGGCGTAGCCTCGAAGAGGAAGACAGGCGGCGGAAGCCTGACCGTGGGCGGGAGCCTACCCCGCAGTGTTGAGGAGTCCAGGAGGGAACCGGAGCCTCGTGGGCTCCCTGCCAGAGTCCTGCTGTGTGCTGGTGAGCAACGGAGACAGGGCCAGTCGA
This sequence comes from Calotriton arnoldi, assembly GCA_963921515.1. Taxonomy (NCBI): domain Eukaryota; kingdom Metazoa; phylum Chordata; class Amphibia; order Caudata; family Salamandridae; genus Calotriton; species Calotriton arnoldi. The sequence continues at coordinate 279,706 of CAWUFW010005124.1, read as the reverse complement.
GGCACATTGTCGGTGCCTGCCGAAGGAGACCGGAGGTGTCTGCTAAGAGCCCCGGTGAGTGGGGCTGCCCATGAGCCTTTCTTTGTTTTCTTGTGGTGCCGACAGCGGCACCAAAAGAGTCCCCGGGGAGCCCGGTGAGTGGGGCTCCAGAGGCACCATAGGTGCCAGTGCTCATTTTGTTTGCCACAGCTGCACCGCGAGAGAGAGCGGGCAGCTGAAACACAGGGGCATTTTCTTGTTGGTCATAAGAAAGGAGTGAGATACACTCCCCCGCCCCCAGCGCAGTCCGCACGTTGGTCTGCTGCCAAGGCAGCCAAAGGGCCAGTGGAAGGTTCTAACTGCACGCCCTGACATTTGGGACAAAGGGGCATTTGAGCCCCAGTGAAAGGCCAGTTGGCCAGGGGTCAGGGTTGGTGGGGCGAAAGGCCCTAATGTGATGCCTACGGCATAATGTGTTTATGCTGAGGATTTATGCACCATGTGTTGATGCCTAATGTTATGCTATAGTGTTTATGCATAATGTTTTTATGCTGATGATTTATGCATAATGTGTTCCAGAGTACAGTACTTTACCAGTAGTTACTGGTGGTGTTTTATATTGGCTACTTGTGCTTTCTAAAGGTCCTGACAGAGGCCCGATTGGCCCTGTCAAGTGTATATAATCCCCTGTGAATATTGCCTAGTGCCAGTTGGCACAGTGTATATGTGTGGTTATGATCTAATGTGTTTTGGATAATACAAAGGCTATTTTTATATAACCTTGTGTGGAGTCTCTTTTGTGGTGTGCCTAGTGTGTTGTTGTTGCTGTGTGTGTGTTGCGCAAACGCTTTACATATTGCCTCTGGGACAAGCCTGACTGCTCATGCCAAGCTACCAAGGGGGTGAGCAGGGGTTATCATCAGTGTGTAACTCCCTTGCCCTGACTAGAGTGGTGGTTTCTGCCTGGCTTAGGCGCATGCCCTAGCCAACCAGAAAGCCCAGTTCTAACAACCCTTATCTCACACAGGCACCTAGACATGACTCAGTTCACAGACTCATATGTTGTATTAAAAAAACTACAGAAACACAACATCTGCAAAAAGAAATATGCATAGGCAAGGTAAAATGAGGTAAAATATGAAACGTAAATAGGGATCGTATCACTGACATAGAAAAGCTATTTTACAGTCATTTGTGAAAAATAGGTCTGTGTTTTTGCTTGATAAGTGAAGGACATGAATATTGGACCCTGTAGGGACCTGTTTTAAAGTAAATTTTCAATTATTGGTCAGTTTGAGCAATGGCAAGGCCCATCCATATTAAAGCCCTGAGAGTAATCTGCATGGTCACAGTAGCTGCAGCTCACTGTTCCCACAGAAATCCAAGGCTTGTTCTTTCCTTAAATACCCCCTCCCCGATCGGGGGGGTTTGGGGGACCGGGCCTTGAAGCACAGACCTTGAGATACAGACCCACCAGCACTGTGACTGGCCATTCAAAAAGGCACAAAGTATTCTGAGTCACTGCTAGTTATGCAAGAGAAAACACAGGCTGCAGGTGCAAGTGAAAATGTAAAGACAGACCAACACTCTTCTATTTGTGGATGGGCTAACGCTCTAGAACCGGGCCTGACTAAAAGATATGTAAATTAATTCTGCCATAATTATCGTTATTGGCCCACAAACCTTTAACAACTTTTAAAGTTAGTGTCAGTTCCGAGGCGAGACACAGATTACACGTTCCGAAGGAAGTGACAAATTTTGTACGATCTACGTAGGTTGTTGTTTTACATTCACTCACGTCTGTTTTTAAGAATGCTTAGGTTCGTAAGCCTTTAGTTATATTAGCAAAAATTGAAACTACAAGTGCCAGCATGCTTAGTGCTGCTGGCTGAAAAACTGAAATCGCTGATAATTCCCATCTCACGACATAAAGTTAATTGACAATGGTACTACTGCTACTTGTGTCAGTGGAGTTGCAATGCAGATGTTTAATATTCGCATAATGTGCTTGCATCTTGTTCGTCCAGACTCAAATCACGGAAGTGCAACAGTTCCCACTACCGTTTGTTACACACAAGATGTTTGCAGAGTCAGAAGCTCCTAAAAGTAAAGAAAGAGAGCCTGCATATTGTGGAGCAGCTGTCAACCCCTGAGTTGTCTGTATTCCATTAAAATAGCAAAACTAGGGGAAAGACATCTGTTGGAGGAATTTACAAGCCTGGCCTGGGACAGGCAAGGAGAGAAAACCCGTCAAAAATCTGTACAAGAAACCGAAGGATCGGAGCAGTCTCCTATACTTCAACAGCTCCCATCCGAGAGCACAATGAGAAAATCTACCTGTGGGCCAATTCCTGAGAATCCGAACGAACTGCACAGATCTACAAGACTACAAAAAAGAAGCAGAGTCCCTTTCCAACAAGTTGGGAGAAAAAGCCTATCCAGAGCGAGTGATCAAAAAAGCCCAAAAGAGAGCACAAAAAATCCCGAGGGCATCACTCCTCGAAGACAACACCAAAGGAGAGACAGACTCGTTGATTTTTGTGAGTACCTACAACTCTATGGCAGATAAAATCAAAAAGTTAATAGACATCAAAACCTATGTAAATCGGAGCATACGTGACAGGCTTGTCCATAGCAAATCACAGCATGAAGAAAACCAACCACAAAGTACTCTGTGGAGTTTGCCCCAAGTGAGAGGCCACTACCATTGTGGCAACTGTACATCCGGCGCTCTTACTACGCATACACGCTCTCTCTACCTGGGCTTGAGAAAAGCCTGGGAGCAACAAACACATGCTAACAGCAACAACAGTAATGTTGTGTATACAATTACATGCCCCTGTGGCTTATGCTACATCGGCATGACAATCAGGTAAATCAAAACACGAATAAGTGAAAACAGAAGTACAATCCGCTGTAAGAAACAATCAACTAAATTCACTGCACACTTCATTGAGAGTAACCACTCAGACAAAGACCTACATTGGTCCATTATTGAGAAATTGACACCAGGCCACTATATTGGCTGAAGACTGTTAGAAAATGAACAAAGATGGGTATACAAGCTACAGACGAATATATCAGGATTGAATGACAATATCCCATGGCACCAACTTAACCTATAATTATTACACGTGCAAATTCACACGTAGGACCCACCCACCAAAAAAACAATTGCCACTCCCTAGAAAGAGAAGAAAAATATTAAGAAGCAAAAATAAAGTCTAGGGAAGTAGGGCTAATCATTAGACTACAAGACCTATCAAAAATGTATAAATGGACCCCAACACAATATGGCATAATATGTACCTGATGCCATCCTAAACACCGGTATAACAAACAAGTATCTTTCTATGCCTTTAGATAATTTTCACCATATGTCTACATGAAGTTGATCTTACAACACCTAAATGAATGACATACAAGTACCTACACCAGGTATTAAAAATAATCAGCATGTGAAGATAGCCTTCTTCTGTGTACTACACACATAGAACTGCAGATCCCATAAGGCAGAGGTCTTCAAACTGTAGGGCGAGCCCCCCTTGGGGTCCATGGAAAGTTTCCAAGGGGAGCGCGAATGCCTCTGTAGTTACATGTAAATAAAGATGGCATGGAACTGCGGCCTTATTTATTTGCTGCATTTCCCGGGTATCTTCATTTACACGCAGCCCAGAGTGCTGTGAAGGGAGGTCACTGAGAAGTTGGCTAAAAGAAAAGAACTAATTAGTCTGAGTATTTTGTTTTTTTGCTGTCAGCTAACTGCATATAAAATAATGAGCAAACAGATTCACTGAAAAATAAAATCTAGTTGCATTACACACAGTCTAACATAGGCTGCTGCAAAATGATGCAGTGTTTGAAATAAAAGCACATTCCTACAAAATATAGCCTTTAATAATAAGTGATCAGACTGTACCTAGTGTAAGCATTTTTATAAGTATAAGATAACACCCCCACATTACCTCTAAAAAAAAATCTTTGCCACTTTGACGCATTAAGCAGGGCCACTGGAATTATGTGGCAAGAGAAGACCAAATTATGCAACAGGGTTGATTAAATTATACAAGAAGAAAAGGTAAATTATGCAGCATAATCTGACACATTTTGTGGTTAGCTTTATTTCATTTTCTTTTCATTTTTAGTCATGTTAACACTGTCAGGTGAATTATCATACCTCATTAGTACCAATTTAACACCCAAATACATCAATAAGCAACTGCAAGATGACCAATCAACCTTTATGAAGGTCCTTCTACCGCTCTAGAACTCATGTCACCAGCCACGTTTTCAGTAATTTTTGATCCGTTTGAACTATAATCAAATTTTTTTGTTAAAATCTGCAGATATGCAACAGATGATGGATTATGTACAAATGTGATAAACCCATATCAATCAGACGACGCTTCTGCCTCAGAAACACATAATTCCAGTGGCCCTGGCTTTAAGTGACTAATGAATTAATGGCTGGTAAGAGGATGTAGTGTAACAGCCATACTGGCCGACCTTGAAGCTGGGGAAGAAGGTTCGAGTCTTGACGGGAGGCTCAAGCATCCTGTGATTCTGGGAAAATCACTTAATCTCCCTGCACCTGAAAATAAATTAACATGTCCATCTGTAATGCAACTGGTGCTCATGTAAAGTGCTTTGATATCTTCGGGTGGAGTATGCACTATATAAAAATGCAAAAAAAAGAAAAGCCTTGTTTCTTCTTTAACTGTTTGCACTACCACCCCACCCTTCCTTTCAAGCAGAGGCACCTCAAAGTCAGCACTAACCATTCAGGGGCAGTTGTTTTTGTAAAAGGTGAGTCCAGGGGGTAGCAGGGAGGAAGTCAGCAGGGTTCCATTCAGTTGCAGAGCTCTGGTCCTCTTGACCCCTAGGACCTCAGAGTATTGGTCCAGGAAAAAGAGGAAAAGAGTGAGATTCGTAAATATAGTCAACGACATGGCCCAGAAGAGAAAGCCCTGTGTGAGGGCTTCATTTTTATGGTTACAAATAGCCAGAGACCGCTTCCTCAGAGAGATACCCCAAGGACGAGGACAATATAAGGGAGCCTTTTTTTATATACAAAAAAGGACCATCCATTAGTGCAGCAGGTATCGCTGTCAAGTGTGTAAGGGGCCACTGCTGCTCAATTATGGCCATCTTACCGTGGAGTGGGTGCCCATTTTCCTTGCTAGTATCAGAGTCCAGGTTACCCTTGCTGCTTTTTAACATAAAGGGCCAGAAAGAATCACTGGTACTGCAGGTACAGTGGCACAAGGAGCCAGAGGTATGAGGAGCCAGCTAAACCTTAATTATGGCTGTTTACTATCCTTCCTTCTTAGCATTAGGACCCGCTGTACACTTGCTAGTGTTGATTTGGGCCTCAGAGCAATAGCCCACGGGAGGGGAAAAATTAATGCCGTGGAGACACCTTTGTTTGGCCTCAGAGATGGCAAAGAAGGGTGTGTGGCTAGATGGGAGTCCATGTTTTTAGCAAAGGGCAGAGGAGACTGCCCTCTTTGCAAGGCAGTAGCTAACATTAGTGAAGCAGGTTCAGCAGCACTGGGGCCCAGGGGTCAGAGGGGCCCACTGCATCTCAATTATGACTCTCCCACTTTAAAAACAGTTCTAACATTAGGACCAAGGGCACCACTGCAGATAAAGGAAGACAACATGTGGGAGCTCTTTTTTCTGAAAGGGCCTGTTTTAAGATTAAAGTGATGGTCCGGCATGGTGGCAAAGGGGTGTAAGAGGCAGAGGAGATAGCCTGCTACTCAGGACTGAAGTTATCATTTGTGCAGAGTTATCATTTGTGCAGCAAGTGTAGTTGCATTGAGGACCAGTAGTGCGAGGGGCTCACAACACCTCAATTATTGGGGGCAGTATTTTGGGGTCTGTAACTGTTTTTGGTTGATTTATTTGCTGTTTTAGAAGTCTCATATTTAGTGTGGTTTATGAGCTATAGAAAAAGTACTCCTGAAATGATCTCATAATCCATGCCGCCTACGCTCAGCCCTTTCCCTCCCACTCAGCCAATCCTTGCAGTAAAGTTTTGGAGGGGGGGCTTGACATGAAAACATTTTGCTTAGGGGGGCTCAGAGCAAAAAAGTTTGAAGACCTCTGCCATAAGGCAACACAATCATCGCATAGAAACACTTTCTTTATTTATCGGAATGATTGTAATCTTGGAATGATACCACCGAGGGTACTATGCCCACCACACTGTGTTCACTGACCCCCTTCATTTTGAGACACTGAAGACTTCGCCATAATATACATAAATGCCTCCATAGCCAAACATTCATGTAAAAAAATTGCGACCATCTGACTCTTATGATGATGACACGCAGATGTGGTTACGTCACACCAGTAACTTGAGCAGAAACCCGGCACCAGAACACCATTGGCGGGTTGTTAAACAAGCTCTGCTCTGACTGCACATTACCAGCCTAGGGAGTGGTCTGGACATACAGGTTTGCCGGCGGGTTAGGACCCTTGGAGAAGTGAGTATTACCTCTCCCCCGTTTTTTAACACAAGAGGAGCCGATCTTCGATCACCAATGCGAAAGATAAAATTTTAAAATGAATTAATCTACGGTGACATTCCCCACCCCCAGGGCGCACTCTCCCTTTCTTTTACCTCCATTTCCAAACCAGAGTATGACTACAGAGCCTACCCCCACCGCCCCCTGATAAATAGTTCTTGTTTACAGCTGGGGTAAGTTAAACGGGTGCACGCACCCGAATATTCTGAATGCCGTACCATGTACAGATTTAAACCATAACACCTGAGCATGCATGTCGCAGCACTATAATCCCTAATGAGCACAGTTCTGCTATGTTTCTGCACTATATCTTTTTTATATATAACCCTTTGGTACCATGTTATTATTGTCCTTGACACTGTCTAAATCTTGATACTGGCTAGACCTTGACCTCAAAATAAATCCTGAAATACAAGAAAAAAAGATGTTTAAATCAATTATAAATCACGAAGCCAGCGGGCAAAATGGGAAAACTGATACAAAATATGTCAATATTTAGATGCCTGTTACCTGCGATTTGATTTTGATTAAGAAAGAACGAGCAAAATGCGAATTTAATCATACTACTGTTTTACTTGTACTTTTTGTTCATAGGGAAATTCCTCAAACACAGCAAGTACCTTCTTTTTATGTTTGTTTGCATGCTAAAGTATTTCTTTGGCACCACATATTCACAATTGTAACAATTGCAAGGTGACGTTACTGGGGGATCTCTTCTCTAGTACCGCCCTGACAAATGCCCCGGACCCACATGGGCCGGAAGAATCGGGCAGAAACATGTAGGCGTTTTTATATTAGGGTCATAGGTTCACAATATCCGTATTGCCCCTTCCCATAGTTTTTAACTTCCCCGCTCACCCCTTTAATAAAGGGATACGTGGGGGTGATTTAGGGCTATTTATTTTAATGTAAAAAACCCTGAAACAATAAAATCAAGTTGTCTTCTAAGTGCTCCTTTAGAAGTCAGGGTGAACCCAATAATGAAGCATACTACTACTAGAGTGGGTGAGGGTTGTAAATAAAAAAGATATTTTTTTTCCCTCTTCCCCTCTCTGAGTGCGGTGGAAGTATATGTTTTCTTTCCTCTTTCCCCTTGATCATTGACTTCGAGCAGAGAGGATACTATTTTTGAGTTAGGATTGGGACAGAAAACGACATGGGGGGCAAGCAACGAAGCAGTATGTGGGACCCGGGAAGAGGCAGCAAGACCATGGAGGGTGGGACTGTGCAGGCAAATATCCTTGTGTAACGTAACTGGTGCTCATGTAAAGCGCTCCAATACCTTCAGGTCGAGTTAACGCTATATTTAAAAAACAAACAAAAAAAAATGAGGACGGGAGAGGGAAGACTTACTGCAAAAACATGCGCTGGTAGGAGTGCTAAGAAAACAAGTATGACAGGAATGCAGAGGATGTGGCGCAGCGGCCAGAGCTTCTGCCTTGAGAGCTGGGGCTCCTGGTTCTAGTCACGGTGGGGCAACATCCTGTGATTCTGGGCAAATCCCTTAATCTCTCCCTGTGATAAATTGCGCTATATAAATCTGCTGCAAGACGAAAAAGCAGAAAGAGGCAAAACTTTATGAAAAAATAGTTCCACCAAAGCGGATGTTAACATTATTTTGGCTACGGGAAACTTATAAGAGAAGCAGATGAGGAACAAACATTGGTAAATGCAGGACAATATTCTGCATTCAATGTAAATGAAGGAAAAGTAAGGGGCAAGCACGGGAACCAATGAAAAGCCAGGAAAGAGACGGGGCGGGATGTAAAGCCCCTTGCTGTGCAGGCGAAATCTAAAAACCATAGACATTCCCAGAAAAAAAAAAGGTTACAGGTACGTAATTCCAAACTATAACGTCCCTGTAACCGTTGTTTTTTCTCAGTTTCTAAGGTTTTTTTAAATTCTATTTCTTAATTGTAACGTCCATTTTTTTGTAAGTTAACCTCTAATATTTTCATACTTTCTTTCTATAATTGGATATTGTTTATTGTATCTACATAATACACCACTCATTTTTTGATTTCATATGTGTTTATCAGAAAATACACTAATAACTGGTTTTATCGGCACAACATTGTTGCATTTACTGTGGAGATTCTGTCATCTCTAAATGTATTTCACATACTGAAAAATACACTTAAAGATATTTTTTAAATAAAGTTTAACTAAATATTTACGAAAATATTGTTTTAACTTTTTTCTGTTATCAATTTAGAAGAAAGGTACCTTTACAAAAAAATGGTATTTGTGACTAACGACGTCACCGCAATGACGTTGGTAGTCATGAAGAGCGTGTGGTTTATACAAAGTGTAAAACATATATGTTAACATATTGTACAGTATATTTAACAGTAGAGCTTTATTAGTGTACTTTTTAAACTCATATTTTTGTAGTGAGTTTCCAGAATAATCGACTTCAAACACTGCGGAAGTCGCTATGACGTCAGTAATCACGGATAGCGCGTTTTTCAACAACTCTGAAACATATATGTAGACATATTGTGAACAAGTTTAGTATAGCTGTTTACTATTATAGTATTGAAAGTTCTGCTTTTCTTTCCATTTTTAAAGAAAACTACTTTAAACTTGTATTTTGAATTTCCGCAGACATTCAATTCAATTCTGAACATTGAACTACACATATTACTATATACGTACTTCTTTCAAAGCATGTTTAAACTAATATTTTTCTGTAAGTTTCTTTAAAAAGCATCTTTCAGACCTTTTTTCAATTTTTGCCGTTATTCAGGACTTTGCGATGACGTTGTTGACCACGACGATCGTGCCTTTTCGATAAAGTGTACAGTATTCACTAAAGTCATGTTTTCCTATAGAATTTATATAAAAACCATCTCTAAAACCTATTTTCCGTTTTCGCGGTGACGAAGGAGATCGTGATGATGTCAGTAATCGTGATCCCCACCTACATATCATGAAAGCGGAAAACAAAAGCAGACATTTAATAGTCACCAACACATCCAAAAATAATATGTTAAAAAATCCATTTTGAAAATTGCCCTTCACATATTACTATCTACATTCTTCTTTCAAAGCATATTTATACTTATATTTTTTTACTAAGTTTCTTTAAAAACCATCTTTCAGACCTATTTTCAGTTTTTGCATATATTCGGACGTCGCAACGATGTCGTTAACCACGACGATCGCACCTTTTTCATAAAGTGAAAACACATATATGCCCTCATGTAACTGTATTTTACACACTAGAGGTTTATTACTGTACACTTCAAACTCATGTTTTTCTAATATATTTCTAGAACAACCATCTCTAAAACCTATTTTCTGTTTTCGCTGTGAGGCCAGAGATCGCAGGAATTCAATAGCCACCACCATGTTAAAAAATTATAACTATATGATTAATTCTAACCATCACACTAGATAATTCACTATATAAATAACTCTATAAAAACATATATGTATACGATTTACGCATTGCTGGCCGCCGCCATGTACCATATTGAAGGGTGCGTCATCGTACACGGACTTAGCAATGTCCGTAATTTCTCTTCCAACACCTTTTAAACACAAGGAAGACGATGCTTAAGCATCGCCTTCCTTGTGTATATGAGGTGTTGGAAGATATATATATATATATATATATATATATATATATATTTGAGAGTACTCTTACTGGAGCTGCTTTCCACCTAAACTTGAGAACTACCCAGAGTTCTTTGCTTCTATTTTTGCATAATTTATTCATCACTCTATGCCTGAAAGGGTTTTGTTTTGACTTATACTGGGTGCTCCCTTGTGTCTGGACAAAGCTATGCCTCTCTGAAGAGCTTCAACGAGAGCGAAACATGTGTTAGGGGTTGCTTTTATTCATTTCAGGTTGGCTTGGATGGTATTTTACCAATCCAAAGCTGTAATACTGTGCCTGGAGTGGAAAAAGGCTTTGGCCATTTTACAGCTTGGCAGGGATAGCACTGTGGTAATCCTATGTTTAAAGACTTTGCTGTAAAAATAGCAAAAGACTTTGTCCCTTTCTATCTCGGCGTGGATAGCACTGCGCTAATCCTATGCTTAAAGTCTTTGATAGAAAAGCAGACATTTGAGGTGAGCAAATTTAGAGTGTCGCTGGTGTTGAGAGAACTCTTACTGGAGCTGCTTTCCACCTAAACTTGAGAACTACTCAGAGTTCTCTGCTTCTGTTTTTACATAATTCATTCGTCACTCTATGCCTGAAAGGGCTTTGTTTTGACTTATACTGGGTGCTCCCTTGTGTCTGGACAAAGCTACACCTCTCTGAAGAGCTCTAACGAGAGCGAAACACGTGTCAGGGGTTGCTTTTATTCATTTCAGGATGGCTTGGATGGTATTTTACCAATCTAAAGCTATAATACTGTGCCTGGAGTGGTAAAAGGCTTTGGCCATTTTACAGCTCGGCAGGGATAGCACTGTGCTAATCCTATGCTTAAAGACTTTGCTGTAAAAATGGCAAAAGACTTTGTCCCTTTCTATCTCGGCGTGGATAGCACTGCGCTAATCCTATGCTTAAAGACTTTGATAGAAAAGCAGACATTTGAGGTGAGCAAATTTAGAGTGTCGCTGGTGTTGAGAGTACTCTTACTGGAGCTGCTTTCCACCCAAACTTGAGAACTACCCAGAGTTCTCTGCTTCTGTTTTTGCATATATATATATATATCCAGTTGAAGGCATAGCGCCGAAACGCGTAAACCGCCCATATCTCTGCACAATTGGTGAATTGGAATAAATACTGAAAAAGAAATATATTGGCCAGACCTGACTTTCTTCATGGTGCCGTGGTTGCCTTGCTGCGGGAGGTGAAAGCGTTGGTGATTATGAAAATATTTATATATATATATATATATGTATAACTTACCCACTGGCGGTCACCAGTTGGTAGTTATAGTTAGGACCTAGTTTCCATAGGAAGAGCATTTTTTGACTTGCCTATAATATTAGCGTTGTTTTCCCAATCTTCATGAAATGTTACAAAAGCAAGTGTCACGGTAGGTTCTGGTTGTCACGGAAAGTTTTGGGGTGATCCGTGCAGTAAGGACTGAGAGTTTGGGGCACGGAATAAGGGGGCGTTTGGTATGTTAATTCCCAGAGTAACATTTAGCCACACCTACAGCCCGAACTGCTGAACGGACTTACACCAAATTTGGCAGGGAGGTAGATATTGGTTCAAGAAAGTGCCTTATATATAGTGATATCTCTGGTTGAGGATATTTTGCGACGGTTTTGTGAGTAATTGCAAATGCACGAGCCAACGTGAATGCACTGATTGGCTGGACGGAACCTGAACAGAAAGTTGCTGCTGCCATTTTATGGGGGCTGAACATTTCTGAGAAAAGGTAACATAAGGGGTCAGAGTAGAGGTACTCTGACCCCATGTTTGAGAAATGGGGGTGTTAGTGACACAAGTTATGTGTCCAAAATTGATTTTTTTTAATTGCACCTGATATTCACAATGACGACGTGGCGCCACGACTACAGAGCTTGTCACAAAGATTGGTGGGAATATAAAAAAATATATCAGTGAATCATTAATATGCATTGTTATGGAGATATTTAGATTCTGACATTTTTTAATAGAGTTATTTATATAATGAGTTATCTACTGTGATGGTTAGAATTAATTATATAGTTATAATTTTTGAATGTGGTGGTGGCTATTGAATTCCTACTTTTGCTTTCTGCTTTCACGACGTAACCGCGTGGATTGCGATGACCAACGTCATCATGATCTCCGGCCTCACCGCGAAAACAGGAAATAGGTTTTAGAGATGGTTGTCCTAGAAATACAAAAATATGAGTTTAAACATGCTTTGAAAGAAGTATGTATATAGTAATATGTATAGTGCAATGTTCAGAATGTATGGCTTGTTCCCATGAGGCACAGGGTCAGACTGATTTGCATATGGCCATGTCTGAACTGGGGTGGTGGCGTGAGCTAAAGAATGATGATGGATTAAACCAAGATCAGTTGACTGGGGGTGAGTGTTTGATTAGCTCAAGCGCTCCGTCCATCATCCCCTTTGGTATCGCTTTGTTCGCCCTAAGTTGGCAGGGTATGCCCAGACGTGGGTCCCTTGCTCACTTTGCCACTGGATTCAAGCTAGCCTGGCTGATGACGGCTGAATAGACAGAAACCGGTCCCAGGATGCTTGTTTCCGGTCCAGGGAAGACATGGCTTGGCAGTTCGGGCTGGACTGTTCCCATGAGGCACAGGGTCAGACTGATTTGCATATGGCCATGTCTGAACTGGGGTGGTGGAGTGAGCTAAAGAATGATGATGGATTAAACCCAGATCAGTTGACTGGGGGTGAGTGTTTGATTAGCTCAAGCGCTCCGTCCATCATCCCCTTTGGTATCAGAATGTATTTTTTTACATATTCTTTTTGGATTTGTTGGTGGTCATTGAATGTCTGCTTTTGTTTTCTGTTTCTGCGACGTGTCTGGGAGATTGCAATTACCGATGTCAACGTGATCTCCGGCATCACCGCAAAAACAGAAAATAGGTTTAAGAGATGGTTTTTATAGAAACTCGCTAGAAAAATATGACTTTAGAGAATACTGTAAGAAACCCCTAGTGTGTAAAATACTGTAGTATGTGTGGATGTATGTGTTTTGGACTTTATGGAAAAGGCGCAATCGTCGCGGTTAACAACATCATTGTGATGTCGCGAATAACTGTGGAATCAGAAAATAGTTCTGAAAGATGGTTTTTAAAGAAACTTAGTACAAAAATATTAGTTTAAACATGCTTTGAAAGAAGTATGTATATAGTAATATGTGTAGTGCAATGTTCAGAATGGATTTCGTGATGTATTCCTGAAGATTGTCAAAAACTACCAAGAACCCTTAGAAAAAAACTTGACAATATTTCGGGTACTATGGTGGCTCTGACAAGAGTCATTGCGTTGGTTGTGGGTATATGGCTGCTACACATAAGACTGATTGCAGAGTTTCAGGTTAGTTGGAAACACCCGGTTGCCTTCCTCTATAAAGTGCATTCCATCATTTCTATAAATTCCATGCATGCAAAAACGCAGATTGTTGTTCTAGATGCAGCCCATGCGATGGTCTCTGAGGAATGCAGAAAACGTTTTAGTAACATGTTTCCTGGTTTTGTCAATCTGTGGACAGAATTGATTTGACCACTTCCATTTCTGTCTTTGGCATATATTAGAGTACACTAACACAGTGTGAGAGAAAAGCGAGATTAGTTCTGCAAAGGTATTCTTCATTAGGATTTCCAGCCCTACCCCAGTCAATGTGTCTAGGTCATTGCCACCACAGTGCACAAGCTGGTAAATGCACAGTAAATGCAACACTGTTGTGCCGACTCAAAAGATTCTTTATATTAAAACCAGTTATTAATGCACTTTCTGATAAACGCATACCAAATCAAAAAATGAGTGGTATATATCATCAATATAATATACAATATCCAATTATAGAAAGAAAATATGAAAACCTTGGAGGCTCACTTACAAAAAGGATGTTACAATTAAGAAATACAATTTAAAAAACCTTTGAAATTCACTGTAAAAAACAAAGGTTTCAGGGCCGCTATAGTTAGGAAACAGAAACAAAAACGTAAAAATTCACTGAAAAAAACAAAGGTTACAGGGATGTTATAGTTAGGCTGACATTTCACTCGTACAAAACCAGAGAAATTCAGCACTTATAGTTAGCTGAGCTAACTATAGGTCGAGCCCTTGCAATGCACTGCTTATGACCTCACATATTACATCACTCATGACATGGTCAGTGACATCACTGATGACATCACTGGTGACATCTCAAATGACATCACTGATGACATCATCCACATAATCTCTGATGCACCTACTCACACCCCAATATAACCTTTCATACACCCAATCAAATTTCAGACTACCATTATTGACACCATTGGCACACCAATACCAGCATGTACATACCTACTAACTGATTCATAGGTCTACAAACATATCAACTCACCCACCCATACAGGCACTCATACAGCCAGTCACTCACCAATACAGCCACTGATATATCCACTCATACACCCATACAGCCACTCACACACCGTCAGTCACCCATAGAGCTACTGTCACACCTACTCACTCACCCAAACACTCAATCACATAGCCACTGACTCACCCATACAGAAACACACACACACACACTACTCATACAGATACTAACAAATATTAACTCTCCTATACAATCGCTGACACAAGCACACACTCACCCATATAGCTACTTTCACAATCACTCACTCACACATACAGTCACTTATATACCCCAACACTCACATATACTCACCTGCATACCACTGAGATATCCATTCACTCACCGACACAGCCATACGCACACTCACTCACCCACAGATTTCCTCACAGACACACTCATGAACCCATACACCATGGGATTCACCTACTCATCCATCCTTACAGGGAGTCACAACCCCCTCACCCACCCACACAGACACTCAGGCACCCATACAGGTACTCAGACAACTAATCAATAACCTATATAGACACTCATGTACCTACTCACCAACCCATGCAGCGACTTACACACCAACTGACAGACTGATACAAATGTTCACACAGATTAGTCACTCACCGATACATTAGGCCTAACTATAACGTTCCTGTAACCTGTGCTTTTTGCAGTGAATATCTAAGGTTTTTTAAATGCTAATTTCTAACTATAACATCCCTGAAACCTGTGATTTTTTTCAGTGAATCTCTAAGGTTTTTTTAAATGCTAATTTGTAACTATAACATCCCTGAAACCTGTGGTTTTTTTCAGTGCATTTCTAAGGTTTTTTAAATGCTAATTGCTAACTATAACGTCCCTGAAACTTGTTTTTTTTGTCAATATATATATATACATATACAAAAAAGATTGTTATATTTTAATGTTTTTATATAAATTTTGTATATAATTTATATATATATATGCAGTAAATAGTTTTCCTTTTAAATATAAAAATGGGCTGCAAGCTAAGATCTTCAGAAGCACAGCACGTGTCAGAATACATGTACAAGTAGACACATACCTGAGTCACGAGAGCACGCAGAGCTTTAAACTTGACAGAGTGCACTTCTCATTGCAAGCAGACACCTAAATTTATGCGGCCTACTTCAAGTGTACCTTTCCAGAGACTCATACGAAGTAGCCTAATACCTAATCCCTCTGCCAACATGTCTTAAGCCTCACTTTTCTCTGGCAGCTTCACTATTCACCGACTGCTCAGAATGTTGGGCCTAGCTAAATATAAAACAGCAACCCTTTCCATGTCACCGTTGTAAGTCTCACCATGTTTCCGAAGACACACCCACTCATATCACTGTATCATCTTTTATACACCCACTGTCGCTCCCACACAACTATTCACAAACCCAATTACAAAGCCATACCAGTACTTAGACACCCACTCCCTGATTCATTGATCTATACACACATCCACTCTCTCACCCACACTGCGACTCATAGACCCACTCACTCACTAATACAGCCATTGACATATCCACTCATACATGCATACAGGTGCTGACACACTGAGTGAGTCACCCATAAAACTACTCACACACCAAGACAATCCCTCATACAGTCAATCATAGAGACTTACTCACCCAAACAGTTACACACCCACCCACTTACTTACGCATAGAAATAGGAACACATACTCACTCAGCTATACAGTCACTGACAGAAGCATGCACTCATCTATAGAGCCACTCTCACATTCACTCACTCATGCATACAGTCACTCATTTACCCCGTCTGTCATGTATACTGCCTTTCACATACTCAGTTACTCACCCATACCGACACATGCACTCAATCACCAACACAGCCATACAGACACTCAATCACTCATACAATTTTTCACACACATAACAGTACCATACAGGCACTGACTCACCCACTCACTGATCCATACAGCCAGTCACACATCTCCTCACCCACACACACAGACACCCAGACAACCATAGACATAGTCAAACAACCAATCAATCACCCATATAGCCATTCAGGTACCCACTAACACACTCATGCACCCACTTAGACATTAACTGACAGACAGATACACACATTCATACAACCAGTCATTCACTCATACATTCACTAAGACACCTAATCACTCACTTATACAGTCAGTCACGCACACACTGAGTCATCCATATAGTCACTCATAAACCCACTGTTTCACCAATACACCTTGGTATATATATTTACCACTCATAAACTTTAAAAAAAAACTCTCACAGTCACTGGAACCAACACTCAGGAATTCCGCTGCCTAGGACTTACAGGAGGTACCAGGAGGGCTTATTGGCCACCAAGGTCCCTCAGAAGTAAAGTGGTGTGCCACGAGGTGAGTTTGCAGAGTAGTGGAGAAAGGGGGGTATGGCCTCCGAAAACCTCTTAGCAATCCCACTGCATGGGACTTACTGGAGGTAACAGAAGGGGTAGTTGGCCCCCAAGGACATCATTGGGGGCCAAGTACACTCCTTTTACCTCCAGTAAGTCCCACACAGCAGGATTGCTGAGTTCTGATACCAGGCCATGTCCCCTTTGTCCACCACTCTGCAAACGCGCCTCCTGGGGCGCTCTTGGCTGGGGGATGAAGTCCTCATTTCAACCGCCCCTCAAACCATGATTCAGTGCAAATGGGTTTTGCAGCCAAATCCATTTTAGAACTGGCAAGGTAATGCTTCACACCATAAATGTTTGTTCGACAGGTATAATCATGCACAAACATTGTGGACTAACACTACTTTCTGAATTTGTACTTCTACGAAGGGTAAGAAGATACAGTATTGCAGTGTCATTCCCCAGCCAGGGTGTGTTAATCAGAATGTATTGAAGTGTAGAGTCCATCACGGAGAGACTAGCTGATATACAGAGTAACCCAGGTGGAAAAAACATCACTGCAAGCAACCGGAGCGCAAAAGAGAACAAGTCAAGACACCACAGATAAAAGACATCTTCATATCCGCCTTTAGACACTACCACCATGATGCCAGTACAAACCGTAGCAATGACAACTTTGCCATCATCAAAGATTTCACTGCACCTCCTGCTGCCTCCAGCAACATCACCACCATTGAGGACCTTTGCAACAAGCTCTCAGAATTCTTCTACAACAAAAAAACTTCCATGTATGGCAACTTTCACCCTCAACTGGAACCCGTCAACTCAACTTCCCACCACTGCCGAAAAATGAACCCTGACCTCGTGGCCCACTGTCACAACCATCGAAACTACTGCTACCATGAAGGCCATCAAGTCGGGCCCCATCTGACCTTGCCGCAACTGCACCTTCACCTTCACCAAAGGACTCCTACCGATCAGCGAAGCACTAACACCCATCCTCAACACCTCCATTGATTCATCTACATTCTCATACACCTGGAAACATGCCCCCTTCATGCCCTTGCTCAAGAAACCTCAGAGGACCCAGCCATGCTCTTCAACTACAGACCCATCTCCCTCCTACCATACTCCATACGGTCTTAGAGAAACTAATCAACAAACTGACCACCTGACTAACCACCAGCTTCTCAACTCCACGCAGACAAGATTCAGTCCTAACCACAGTACAGAAACAGCAGTCATCCCTGTCACAGATGACATTTTCATAATCCTTGACAGGGGGGCCATGACAGCTTTCATTCTATTGGGCCTCTGCAGCATCTGACATGGTCTCACATCCCATCCTTATCAGCTGCCTGCATGAGACTGGCATTAAAGGACCTGCTTCTTCTTAATGGATAGAATACAAGCTGTCAGCCTGGCACCATACCTGTCAGACATCAGCAAACTCATCTGTAGAGTGTGTCAAGGTTCATCACTTAGTTGCTCACTCGTCAAAGCATACATGATCCCTCTGGTCAACGTCATCCAAGCACATGACATAAACATCCTGTCCTATGCTGATGACATGGAGTTCATACTCTCCCCCTCGGACAGAACCCCCAACACAAGAAATAAATTCACCGCCTGCATGACCGGAGTCGCTAATTGGATGAAAGCCAACTGTCTCAAGCTCAGCACTGGTGAGAAAGATGTAGTGATCTTTGGCAAGAACACCTTTCATGGGACTTCTACTGATCACTGACCGAACTCAGACCCACACCCAGCACCCCCATCAGGAACCTCTGAATCATCATCTACAGCAAACTGGACATGACCACACAAGTCAATGCCATCACGGCATGCTGCTACAACAACCTGAAAATGCTGAGGAAGATCTTCAAATGTCTCCCAAGTAACACCAGAAAAAATTTCACCAGCAAGTTGGACTATGGGAAAGCTCTCCACACTGGGATCACCAAGAACTCACAAGAAGACTACACATCATCCAGAACTCAGCAGCCAGACTCATCCTCAGCCTCCACAGAACTCACATCACACCACACATAAGGGTGATCCACTGGCTCCTGATACACAAATGCTCTCCTTTCAAACTCCTCATACACACATTCAAGGCCCTACACAACATAGGTCCAACCTTCCTGAACAGTCGCATCTCCCTACACCCACCACCCAGATAACCCCGCTCCTCAGGACTCCTACTTGCACACATCCCATGCATACAACGGAACCACATAAGAGCCTTTTCTCTGCTTGAATTCCACAAGAAGCTGAAGACCTGGCTTTTCAATCAGCCAACCTACCCTAGGCAGGGCTAAGCACACATAACCGCTCAACACCAGGATACATTTTGGTGCTAGTGCACTTTACAAATACACATAACATAACAATTAGCAAGTGCATTATTTATTACCCCTGGAGTAAGCTGGGCGTAGTAAAAGAGTACGTCAAACTGACTAATAGCAAAATTTTCTTGCATTAGGCCTCATATTGTTTTTCCAGTATAAATTAGATTTAAGTGATCAGGTTCTGTTCTTAACAACTATACTTTGTGACATATAACATATTTGCACAACAGGTTAAAAGATTCTATGATAGATCATTGTTAGAGCACATCTTGCACAGCATAAAACAAATATCAATATAGAAATGAAGGTAAATGTTTTTTCTTCTTTTTTCTAAACAAATAACTTGCACACATGTTTAAATGTTCTTCGCATTTTCTTACTATTTTTGATTTGACATATTTATTTGTTCATATATTAGTGACTCAAATCTAACTATTTTCCCCAAAAAGAGGAAACTAAAAAAGACTTCTTCAAATTTCAACATTTAATATATGTATGGTGGTTGTCTTCAATCTAGGTAATGAATCAAACTACATAGCGAGTCTCTGATCTGAAGGGCTGAGTTTTCGTTCCAAAAAGGTGTTTGTGGCGTTCTTGCTCTGGTGTTTGAGAAGTTGGTTGTGAGAGCACAATCCATAAGGTGAAGTATGAATTTCAAGCAACTCTCATAAACAATTCTGATAGCTAAAAAAAGTGAACAATTGTTCTACTCTGAAAAATTCTCTTACAATGCAAAGATTGTACATATTTATCACTACGAGTCATCTAGATTTTGAACCATTTAACGACTGATAAACTTGAATAATATATGAATGAATTAGAGTAATGGTATGATTGCCATGGGATGTCAAAGAGCAAAATAAAAGATTTCTCGTCCGTTAGTACATTAGTCATTACAATGTTGTCTTTAATTTCGTACACACCTTCCATTTGATAAAAGCATTAGCTTCATTTGATTTTATTGGACACACTGAGACCAACTGGAAAGAACTATTCATTCAGCATTCTATCTAAAAGTCCAATCACTCACCTGGGCCGCCACGAAGGTGGTTGAGGAGATGACAATGTGGGATGAGCCTCAAGCTTGAAGCTGTAAGCACAGCTCCTCCGTCTTTACTCATCATGGAGCACATGGAACTTGAAGCCGCTACAAGACACAACACAACAGTGCTCCCTTTTAAAGGGTGCCCCGTCGCTCTTCTACCGGCAATAAAAGGAGTTTCCAGGACTGTCAAGTGTCAGTAAGGCCTGTGCGACTGAACTACCACCTGTGCTGTGGAAATCAAATCCAATTTGGGAATAAAATATTAAGAACTCAGTTTAACCCCCTGTTAGAAATGGGGGTCTCTAGTTGGCAGAGGTAGGGTCCTTTGACCAAATAGGGACCCTTGCTTCTAGTCAGGGTAAGGGGGAAACACACTGTTGATAACCCCTGCTCACCCCCTTGGTAGCTTGGCACGAGCAGACAGGCTTATCCCCAAGGCAATGTGTAAAGTATTTGCACCCACACCCACAATAACACTGTGAAACACCACAAACGTACACCACTCAGGTTGTTATAAAAAATACATATCTTTAATCTGTTTAGGCAAGGTCAAAACGTCAGAAAATCCACATACAGAAATAATCTCTCTTTTAGGAATGTTCTTTGGAATGTTCTTGGTGAAAGTTCGTGAGAAGAATAAATGCGGTGGTTTCTATATTCAACGTGAGAGCGTAACCAAATATCACCACTCAGTTCTTCTGCGCATATAAATGTTGCCCTCAATGTTTAACTGCAGCGTTTAGCAATGCCGCCTTAAGCCGGCCCGGTACCGCACTGTAATAACTGTGCGAGCACGAGCCAGCCGACACAGTTCTTTAAACAAACAAACCACGGCCCGCCTGCAGCGCTCCCACCAGCGGCAGTCTCGGGCGCAGGCTTTGATCGCCGATCGGAGCCGTTACCTGTGGTTACGATGCGGTGGTTGAAGTCCGCGCTGGGCGACGCTCAGGGAAGTTCTATTCTTCCTGATACCTCACAGATTCGGGCGCAGCTCCGCTCTCGACGCAGGAAGTCCCACGGGGCGATTCCTCCTCGCTGGTGACGCGCAACCTGGACAAGCCCTTCCGTTGCTGGGAAACCCTCGATGCTGGGGCCAATCCCAGCGCGGCTTGGCGATATCATCAGCGGACTCTGGGCCGGCGGCGAGGAATATCGGCAGGAGGTTTCCGCGGCTCTTCTCCTTGGCGGACCCGGCCTCGGGCACACAGCTCGAGGGGCGGCGGTGATCGTAACGCACACAAACAGCAGCTCTGGCAATCGGGGCCGGTGGAGATAAAGTACCGGCCCTCAGTACTTCACGCCTGGAAAGTTGATAAACGTGCAAGTCAGGCAGGCTGCACGACGAGCACCAGCGGCGTCCTGGGGACACACAGGCAACCCCAGAAACAGCAGGGACAGTGGAGCACGATGTAGGGTGAGTTTGTAGAAGTCCTTTGGCAAAACGTTTGTGTTCCTGAGTTTTAACAGGAGGCCAGCTCTTCTCAGGCCCTTGGAGACTTGTTCTTCTTTTCAGGACACAGCACACAGCAAAGTCCTTGTTGCAAGAAGGGGGGGACACAGCACACAGCAAAGTCCCTTGTCCTCACCCTCAATAGAATCAGCAAGCTGCAGGCCAGCCCCAGAACACACAGCAAGGGCAGTACTTCTCCTCAGTTTCTTCAGTTGATCTTCTTGGGCAGAGGTTCCTCTTGATTGTAGAAGTAGTCTAATTTACAGGGTTTCAGGTCCTACCTTTATACCCCAAAAGTCTTTGTTCTTCATGTGTGAGGGGTCCTGGACCCAGTCAAAACCAGTTCTGGGTGCACTCTGCCAGTGCATGTCTTCTTTCTTTGTGAGGGGAGGCCAGGGTCATCAGACACACCGCAGGAGGTGGAGCCAGCATTGTGGAAGGCAGGCACAGCCCTATTCAGACCCAGGTGCTACTCCTCCCACCACTCTATGTGCAGTTAGGTCTATTCAGCCTAGTGCTGACTCACCCCCTCTCCTGGAGCCACCCCCAGCCCCTGTCACTCACAAACCAGACAGTCAATCCACAACCAGGCAGAGGCACACAGAAAGGTGGAACAAGAAAATAGCCACTTTCAAAAAGTGCTATTTTCAAACACAGAATTTAAAAACCATCCTTCCTAAAAGATGTGTTATTAAATTCTGAGTTCAGGGATACCAGATTCCAACTTTCTATCTTGCTGCTATGGGAAGATATGCAGGTAAACATGTTACACAGCATTCCCCATTCTATCCTATGGGCAAGATAGCCTTTCAATAGTGAAAACGAAATTGGCAGTATTTCACTATCAGGACATGTTACCCACACTAGTACATGTCCTACCTTTCACATACACTGCACCCTGCCCAGGGGGGTACCTTGGGCCTACCATAGGGGTGTCCTAGGTGTAAGAAAAAGGGAAGGTTCAGGCCTGGCCAGTGGGTACACTGGCCAGGTCAACATGGCAGTTAACAAACTGCGCGCAGGCACTACGGTGGCAGGCCTGAGACATCTTTTCCGCGCTACTCCTGTGGGTGGCACAATCAGTGCTGCAAGCCCACTAGTAGCATTTGAGTTACCAGCCCTGGCACGCTCAGTGCACTTTACTAGGGACCTTACAGGTAAAACAAATATGCCAATCATGGATAACCAATCACCATAACAATTTAACCAGGGAGCACTTGCACTTTGGCACTGAACAGCAGTGGCAAAGTGCCCAAAGCATCTAAACCAGCAAAAACGAAATCCAGCACAGTGTCAAAAATACCGGAGGTAGAGGCAAAAAGTCAGGGGAAAACCACGCCAAGGGTGCCAGGTCTAACACGTGTCCCCTCCAGCTGAAAAGTGGGGAGAACTACCCACCCTCTTGGGAGTTCTCATCACTAAGGCGGAAGAACCTGGACAGACCATCAGCATTGGCGTGTTCTGTACCAGGGCGGCGTTCCACCGTAAAGTCCATTCCCTGTAGGGAGATGGACCACCTCAACAGTTTTGGGTTCTCACCCCTCATCTGCATCAACCATCTGAGGAGCCTGTGGTCTGTCTGAACCCAGAAGTGAGTCCCAAACAAGTAGGGCCTTAGCTTCTTCAGCGCCCAGACCACAGCAAAAGCTTCCCTTTCGATTGCACTCCACCTCTGTTCCCTGGGAAGTAGCCTCCTACTAATGAAAGCTACGGGTTGGTCCAAGCCCTCGTCGTTCAGTTGTGAGAGTACTGCTCCCACTCCATGCTCTGAAGCATCTGTCTGCACCACAAACTCTCTGGAGAAATCAGGCGCCTTGAGCACGGGTGCCGTGCACATGGCAGCTATCAGGGCATCAAACGCGGTCTGGCAGGCATCGGTCCAGATCACCTTCCTGGGCTGCTTCCTTGAAGTCAGCTCTGTCAAGGGGGCAACAATGGTGCCATATCCCTTGACAAATAGGCGATAATACCCGGTGAGTCCTAAGAAGGCTCTCACCTCTGTCTGCGTCTTGAGGGGTTCCGAAGCCTGAATGGTATCAATCTTCGCTTGGAAGGGCGCCACCTGGCCGCTCCCTACCTGGTGTCCCAAGTACACCACAGATCCCTGCCCTATCTGACACTTACTGGCCTTGATAGTGAGGCCTGCCCTTTGCAGAGCCTTCAACACTTTGCAGAGGTGTTGCAAATGTTCCTCCCAACTGGAGCTGAACACAGCAATGTCATCCAGGTACGCCGCGCTGAATTCCCCCAGCCCGGACCGTACCTGGTTGACCAGTCTCTGGAAGGTGGCAGGGGCGTTCTTCAACCCAAAGGGCATGACACGGAACTGGAAGTGCCCCTCTGGTGTTGAAAACGCTGACCTCTCCTTGGCCCCCTCAGTTAAGGCAATCTGCCAGTACCCAGATGTTAAGTCAAACGTACTGAGGTACTGGGCAGCGCCCAACCGGTCCATGAGCTCATCAGCTCTGGGGATGGGGTGTGCGTCAGTTTTGGTGACCGCATTGAGCCCACGGTAGCCCACACAAAACCTGAGTTCTGGGGTGGCACCGGGTGCAGCAGCTTTTGGTACTAAGACCACTGGGCTAGCCCACGGGCTGCTTGAGGGCTCAATTACCCCTAGCGCCAACATCTTGGAAACTTCTTCCTTGATGCTGGCCCTGACCTTGTCAGCTACCCTGTAAAATTTCTGTTTCACAGGTAGACTGTCCCCAGTGTCCACATCATGGATGCACCAATTGGTGACTCCTGGCGTCAGGGAGAACAGGGAAGCGAACTGACCCAACACATGGCGACAGTCCCTCTGCTGCTCTGGGGTCAGTGTGGGAGAGAGGCGTACCCCATCCACTGACCCATCCTGTCTGCTGACAGGAGGTCAGGAAGAGGGTCACTTTCCTCTTCCATCCCATCATCTGTAGCAAGGAGCATTGTCACATCAGACCTCTCAAAGTGGGGTTTGAGGCAGTTCACATTTAGGACCCTCAAAGGGTTCCTGGGAGACTGCAAGTCAACCAGATAGGTTACATCGCTCTTGCGCTCCACCACCTCATATGGCCCAGTCCACTTGTCTTGGAGCGCGCAAGGCTCCACTGGCGCCATCACCCACACCTTCTGCCCAGGTTGAAATTCGGCCAGAGTGGCATTCTGGTCGTACCATCTTTTCATTTTTTCCTGGCTAGCTTCCAGGTTCGCCTGAGCGAGTTTCCTGAAGCGCTGAGTCTGGTTGCGGAAGGCCAGCACATAGCTGAACACATCCTGGGGGGGTCTTACCAGGGGATTTCTCCCAACCCTCCTTCACCAGACTGAGAGGTCCTCTAACAGGGTGACCGTACAGAAGTTCAAAGGGACTGAACCCTAAGGACTTCTGAGGTACCTCCCTGTAGGCAAACAACAGGCATGGTAAAAATACGTCCCACTTCCGTCTCATGGGCTCCGCAAGGCCCATTATCATGCCTTTCAGGGTTTGGTTGAATCTCTCAACCAACCCATTCCCTTGAGGGTGGTAAGGAGTGGTAAACTTTTAAGTTACCCCACACTCCTCCCACAAAGACTTCATGTACTTCGAGATGAAGTTGGTACCCCGGTCGGAGAACACCTCTCTGGGGAACCCCACACGGGAAAAGATCCCCATCAATGCACGGCCCACCACGGGGGCAGTGATTGTCCGGAGAGGGACAGCTTCCGGGTACCTGGTGGCATGGTCCACCAAGATAAACTTGTTGCCTAAGGCTGTCTTGGGTTCCAGAGGCCCCACAATGTCGATGCACACCCGCTCGAAAGGGGTGCTCACCACGGGAAAGGGTTGGAGGGGAACCTTAAACTTCCCTCCACTCTTGCCACTTGCCTGGCAAGTCTGGCAAGTCCTACAATGCGTACTAACGTGCGTCCTCATTTGGGGCCAGTAAAAGTGGGTGACAAGCCTCTGGTAGGTCTTGTCATGCCCCAAATGTCCTGCGAGAGGCACGTCATGAGCCAGACCCAGTAGGAAGGCCCTGAAGCGCTCGGGTACCACTAGCACACGGGCTGCACCGGGCTCAGCGGCCTAAGGCTCACTATAGAGTAATCCGTCTTCCCAGTAAAGAAGATGAGTCTTGGACTCGCCACCTGCTGCCTGGTCTGCGGCCTGTTTCCGCATACCAATGAGAGAAGGGCATTCACTCTGCGCCTTGCAGAACTCCTCCCTGGAGGGACCTCCTTCTTGCTGCCAATGGGTCAGCTCAGGCAGGTCTCCCAGTTCGGCTACCTGTTCCCCTGTAGGTTCCAGGGCATCCCCCTCAGGTTCTGCCTCCTCCTGGACCATGGGAATTGTGGGGGCTGGTTTCCCACGCCCCCTGCCCTTCCTCTTCCTGGCAGGTCCCTGGGCCACTGTTTCAGTCTCCAGGTCCGCTTGATTACCCTTACCGGCTGCCTTGGACCGAGTGGTCACACAAACCAACTCAGGCAGACCCAACATCTCCAAATGAGCCTGGCGTTCCACCTCCCTCCATGGGGAACTCTCCAGGTCATTTCCCAGCAGACAGTCAACAGGCATGGATGGACTAACAACGACCTTCAAGGAACCTGAGACCCTCCCCCACTCAAAGGGAACATGCGCCACTTTGCAGAGGCGCACGGAGTTGTCTGTTGCAACTATAGGGTGAAGTGCACTAGGAATGACCTGCTCCTCAGACACCCACTGACACCTCATAGATGGCACGCTGGCTCCTGTGTCTCTCAGAGCCTCCACCCTCCTCCCATTGATGGTCACCCACTGCCTGTATTTTTTAGTGTTCTCAGGCAAGTAGGACTCCTGGACCATCTCTCTGTCTCCTAAAGAGACAAGGGTCATGACTGCTTGCTCCTCCCTTCACTGGAAACTAATTCCTCCCCCAAAGCTACGCTCACTAAACCGGGTGACTGAGCACCAGTGGGTGCTTGGGAGTTCTTGGGGCACTTAGGGGCAATGTGGCTCTTCTCATTACAGTTGTAACACCTGAGGGGACCCGGAAAGTTATGGCGCCCGCCCTTAGGGGGCTGCGATGTCTTAGGCTGGGGTGGCTGGGACTCCTTTCCCTCCGACTTGTTTTGGGGTCCTTTAGAGAGCTCCTTTTGATTACCTTTGTCCCCCCACTCTTCTGCTGGGGACCCTGCCCACCTTTGGCTGTGGTACCCACAATCCCCTTGTGGACCCTGGTGCTGGTCCAGCGGTCTGCCTCCTTAGCAAGCTCACTGGGATTAGTCAACTTACTATCCAAAAGATGCTGGCGCAGCTCTGGAACACATAGACTGCTCGAGTGCTCCCAACTAATTAGATGGCACAACCCCTCATAATCAGTAACTTTGCTGCCCTTCATCTAACCTTCCAGTGCGCGGGTGTACACTCTTACACATTCAACCGAAGTGTCTGAATCATTCTTTTTTGAGTTCCTGAACATCACTCACTCTATACTGCTCAGGGGTGAGCCCATACTTGAGGCATAAAGCCTCCTTCATTTTGGCATAAGTCAGGGCACCCTCCTTCTCTAACGGTGTTAAAACCGCTGTCCCTGACGCCTTAAAATGTTTCCACAGGCCCGCCCCCCAGCTCTTTTCAGGCACCTCATGCATTCTCAAAGCAAGCTCATATGATTCTAACCATGCATGAATATCCTCTCCCTTCTTGAAATTCTGCACTATATCTTTGGGTATGTATACCTTACCTCCTTGCACTGGCGGTGCGCTGCCACCATTTGGGCTGGACTCCAACTGTTTGGCCTTCAGGTCCAGCTCTCTCATGCTCAACTCATGAGCCAAAAGCAATCTCCTTTCCTCAAGAGCACGCTTGCTCTCCTCAGCTCTCTTTTCGCTTTCCAAGCGCTTCTCCTCCATCTGGCTCTTGAGTTTCAAAACTTCTAGCTCATGTTCTCTGATCTTTTGGTTCTCCTGTAACTCCTCTGGGGAGAGTCCCCTACTGGAATGGAGGCTGCCAGCACCTGAGGCCGGTCTGCCCACTGGCAGATCGTGTGATCTAAACCCATCCCTTCTTGGATTCTCCCCTCCATCCTCAGCATCTGCCTCCTCTGCCTCTTTGGCCTCCCACCAGGCCTTCAAGGCTTCTTGCAGCTCATCCTTCCTGGAGCTGCTTTTTATGGCACATCCAAAATCTTTGCAGAATTGTTTGAGCTCATCCTTTTTGTAAGAATACAGATCCTCAATACGAAATTCCAATTCTGCCTTCTCAGTTGCCGCCTTCTCCTTTTGAGACATGATGCTTTCTGGGAGTTACTCAAAAATAGAACCAAAAAACCAAAAATTCAGTATGTGGTTGCGTAGTGGTCTGCGCTAAACTAGTGATGTCCACTAGTCACTGTGGGTCAAGTGCAAACACAAGTTCAAATCCTCACCGCTGACCACCAATGTTAGAAATGGGGGTCTCTAGTTGGCAGAGGTAGGGTCCTTTGACCAAATAGGGACCCTTGCTTCTAGTCAGGGTAAGGGGGAAACACACTGTTGATAACCCCTGCTCACCCCCTTGGTAGCTTGGCACGAGCAGACAGGCTTATCCCCAAGGCAATGTGTAAAGTATTTGCACCCACACCCACAATAACACTGTGAAACACCACAAACGTACACCACTCAGGTTGTTATAAAAAATAGATATCTTTTATCTGTTTAGGCAAGGTCAAAACGTCAGAAAATCCACATACATAAATAATCTCTCTTTTGGGAATGTTCTTTGGAATGTTCTTGGTGAAAGTTCGTGATAAAAATAAATGCAGTGGTTTCTATATTCAACGTGAGAGCGTAACCAAATATCGCCACTCAGTTCTTCTGCGCATATAAATGTTGCCCCCAATGTTAAACTGCAGCGTTTAGCAATGCCGCCTTAAGCCGGCCCCTGTACCGCACTGTAATAACTGTGCGAGCACGAGCCAGCCGACACAGTTCTTTAAACAAACAAACCAAGGCCCGCCTGCAGCGCTCCCACCAGCGGCAGTCTCGGGCGCAGGCTCTGATCGCCGATCGGAGCCGTTACCTGTGGTTACGATGCGGTGGTTGAAGTCCGCGCTGGGCGACGCTCAGGGAAGTTCTCTTCTTCCTGATACCTCACGGATTCGGGCACAGCTCCGCTCTCGACGCCGGACGTCCCACGGGGCGATTACTCCTCGCAGGTGATGCGTAACATGGACGAGCCCCTCCGTTGCAGGGAAACCCTCGACGCTGGGGCCATTCCCAGTGCGGCTTGGCAATGACGTCAGCGGACTCTGGGCCGGCGGCAAGGAATCTCGGCAGGAGATTTCCGCGGCTCTTCTCCTCGGTGGACCCGGCCTCGGGCACACAGCTCGAGGAGCGGCGGTGATCGTAACGCACACAAACAGCAGCTCTGGCAATCGGGGGCCGGTGGAGATAAAGTACCGGCCCTCAGTAGTTCACGCCTGGAAAGTTGATAAACGTGCAAGTCAGGCAGGCTGCACGACGAGCACCAGCGGCATCCTGGGGACACACAGGCAACCCCAGAGACAGCAGGGACAGTGGAGCACGATGTAGGGCGAGTTTGTAGAAGTCCTTTGGCAAAACCTTTGTGTTCCTGAGTTTTAACAGGAGGCCAGCTCTTCTCAGGCCCTTGGAGACTTGTTCTTCTTTTCAGGACACAGCACACAGCAAAGTCCTTGTTGCAAGAAGGGGGGGACACAGCACACAGCAAAGTCCCTTGTCCTCACCCTCAATAGAATCAGCAAGCTGCAGGCCAGCCCCAGAACACACAGCAAGGGCAGTACTTCTCCTCAGTTTCTTCAGTTGATCTTCTTGGGCAGAGGTTCCTCTTGATTGTAGAAGTAGTCTAATTTACAGGGGTTTCAGGTCCTACCTTTATACCCCAAAAGTCTTTGTTCTTCATGTGTGAGGGGTCCTGGACCCAGTCAAAACCAGTTCTGGGTGCACTCTGCCAGTGCATGTCTTCTTTCTTTGTGAGGGGAGGCCAGGGTCATCAGACACACCGCAGGAGGTGGAGCCAGCATTGTGGAAGGCAGGCACAGCCCTATTCAGACCCAGGTGCTACTCCTCCCACCACTCTATGTGCAGTTAGGTCTATTCAGCCTAGTGCTGACTCACCCCCTCTCCTGGAGCCACCCCCAGCCCCTGTCACTCACAAACCAGACAGTCAATCCACAACCAGGCAGAGGCACACAGAAAGGTGGAACAAGAAAATAGCCACTTTCTAAAAGTGCTATTTTCAAACACGGAATTTAAAAACCATCCTTCCTAAAAGATGTGTTATTAAATTCTGAGTTCAGGGATACCAGATTCCAACTTTCTATCTTGCTGCTATGGGAAGATATGCAGGTAAACATGTTACACAGCAATCCCCATTCTATCCTATGGGCAAGATAGCCTTTCAATAGTGAAAACGAAATTGGCAGTATTTCACTATCAGGACATGTTACCCACACTAGTACATGTCCTACCTTTCACATACACTGCACCCTGCCCAGGGGGGTACCTTGGGCCCACCATAGGGGTGTCCTAGGTGTAAGAAAAAGGGAAGGGTCAGGCCTGGCCAGTGGGTACACTGGCCAGGTCAACATGGCAGTTAACAAACTGCGCGCAGGCACTGCGGTGGCAGGCCTGAGACATCTTTTCCGCGCTACTCCTGTGGGTGGCACAATCAGTGCTGCAAGCCCACTAGTAGCATTTGAGTTACCAGCCCTGGCATGCTCAGTGCACTTTACTAGGGACCTTACAGGTAAAACAAATATGCCAATCATGAATAACCAATCACCATAACAATTTAACCAGGGAGCACTTGCACTTTGGCACTGAACAGCAGTGGCAAAGTGCCCAAAGCATCTAAACCAGCAAAAACGAAATCCAGCACAGTGTAAAAAATACCGGAGGTAGAGTCAAAAAGTCAGGGGAAAACCACGCCAAGGGTGCCAGGTCTAACACCCCCTCTTTACCCTCCAAATCCCCAGACCTGGCAGTGAAGCTCACGGAGAGCTGCCTCTGTCCAATCTAACCAACATCTCGTGCTCTCTAGAGCAGGATGATGGTGGCATTAACCATTACTTCTGCAGAACAATACTGTGGCAGATCTTCACTCCTTCCATTGGCCTCTGACTTTCTGTTTCTTCATTGTGGGAATTTTAAAAAGTACGGCAACACTATTTGATCTGATCCCTCTTGCGTGTATTATCTCAGCTGTGACAGCCAATTTCATCCTCACACCTAAAAGACTGACACTGTACTCTAGGGAATACATCACAGTGTGGAAGCTGCAGGGTGACTTCCAAGAATCAAAGCCCTTGAAGTAGGCACTCACAGAATCAAGGCCCTATGCTCCCAAGAGGTGGCGACACAAAGGACAGTGCTTGCTGTCTTTGGATGAATCCTAAACATGAATCTGTAGGCGCATCAGAGCTCTCCAAGCATCCCAATAGAGCAAGGCCTGGTGTATGCATGAGGCAACCACAACACAACCATCACTTCCTTTTGAAGTTTGTGCTATTCTCTCATCGGTGAGAGGAGCTGCCTCAGCTGCAAGCGAGGTGTGGGCAGTGTCACTAAGGATTGTGAACATGGCTTATTAGCTGCATCAGTCAAGTCAAGTTTTTTTCATATTCAATAAATAAATTACCAAATGCATACGCAGGATAAAACAGCAATAGAATAAATCAAAATACAATATTGGGTTAAGATCAGTAAAATGTATGCAAGAAACAGCTAATAAATATAAATCACATCGGTTAAACCTGAAAGCCAGGTCATGGTTCAACATTGGCAGCCTGTCTCTTGTTGATGGGTCGGTCACCTTATGGAGCATTTTCCAAAAGTTGCTCCAAACTTCTAGAACGTCTTCCTGAAGTTCCTCTAGAGGGTTCGCCGTATCCAAAACATAGATCCAAGGGCCAAGAAGCTCTGAGATGGTCCTTGGGAGTTTAGGACTACAATTCCCACAATGCACCTGGAGAAATCCTTAAAAGTCCACTGGACGCACTCAGGCTGGGGACGTCTTGGGGGAAATGGTGCAGGTTAGCTCTGTTCACCTATTGCTTTCAGGGAGTCCACTCCGTAATCCTTTTTGAAGCAAGGCAAAGTGCGCAGGGCTGTAGTTCCCAGTGTGAAGCAGGGAAAGTCCTTCCCATTGCAATCCTTTGGGGTGCAGACCAGGGTTCCAGCAGGGCAGTCCTTCTGCCCCTTGTAGTCTATGGCATCTGATCTGACTTGCTATGCAGCTCTCACATATTTATCCAATATCTGGGTCAACAAGCAGGGGGGCACCCCTGACCAATGGGGTACAGGGTGCCACCCAAAAACATGCCAGCTTCCTCCAAAGTGTGGCATATTCTTGTCCCACAAAGCATTGTACTTTAAAATTCAAGATGGAGAATTTCTCTCCTTAGGAGTAAGAGCTGACTTAGCCAACCTACTGCTGTGGCTCATTTATCTTAACACTGCCTTTCCAGACCTCCTACAAATTCCACCCTGGGACTGTCATCTGACTGGGGAAACAGGAAGAGGGGGTAGGCCTAGCTGGCATTCCTTACTGTCCTGCTCTCTTTGAAGCCCAGTTTGATTTACCCATCCTCTTTCTTAGCCTGTTCTCTGCAGCTGCAGAGTCCCCCCACCAGATAATCTCTGTCTCTGTGCGGGCCACTTATCACCTCATCAAAGCAGTTTGGCTAAGCCTGTTAAGGGCTGGCCAACCAGTAGAGGCTGATAGAAGACTGGATTGTGTCTCACAGAAAAGAAAGTTGTATAACTTCTTTTCTGTATTAGTTATGATAAAATCCCCCTGCTTATTTTAACATGGCACCCTACCCCGAGGGTCCGTAGGGTAGACCTTGGGGTTGTCTTATATGTAGTTTAATACTTTGGAAGTACCTTTAAATCCAAAGTCGAATTTGCATGTAATTTCAATTTAAAAGCAGCTTGCAAAGCAGGGCTGACTTTTAAATTGACTGCAGGCAAAAAAGCAGTGCACATTTAAGTGCCTCAAAGCTGCTGGGCCTGTAAACCTACAGGCCCTACCATATACTAGGGACTTACAGGTAGGTTGTCAGGTTACAATTGTAATTATACCAAATTACAATATACATTTTAATCAGAGCACTGGCCCTGGGCCTGGCTAGCAGAGCCCAGGGTGCAGTCAGAGTCAGTTACCACCAGTATCAGTCAAACAAATGGGGGTGATCAGGGCAAAAAGGATGACTTCCTCACATCATCCATCTAAACAAAAACATTGGCCAAAGGCAAAAAACAAAAAATTGGGGTCAGGAAATCATAAATGCATTAGTCTATTACACATGCCCCTGAATAAAGAGACTCCACAGAGGCTGCCAACCTCATCTATTCATAAACATATTGTAATCACTAGTTTAAAAAAGAATACCAAAAGATATGCTCTGAACCCGTAGGCAGCGCATTTAAATGTCAGTGTGCAAATTATGAAGGCTGGTAGTCTTCAATCCACCTCATGCCTCTTTAATCCATCACCAGACAGTCCCTGCCAAGTTATCTCACTTTTGCT
This sequence comes from Calotriton arnoldi, assembly GCA_963921515.1. NCBI lineage: Eukaryota > Metazoa > Chordata > Amphibia > Caudata > Salamandridae > Calotriton > Calotriton arnoldi. The sequence continues at coordinate 246,495 of CAWUFW010005124.1, read as the reverse complement.
GGTTCCTGCTTTCTCCCTTTATGACAGTTTTACATCCTCTCTCATTCTCCTTTACCGTTTGTGTGTTTTTCTCTCTCTTCCTCTCTTTAAATATCTGATGAGTAAAAATAAGTGCCGGCCCCAAAAATGCAAAAAGAACAGATGATGGATGGAATGCTGAATTAATCAAACATTCACCCCCAGTCACAGACCGGGGTTAAATCCATTGCTTTTTGCACAGCACGCCATTCCAGTTTAGGCCCAGCCATATGCAAATCAGTCTTGACCCTGTTCCCCATGGGAACAGTCCAGCCCGAACTGCCAGGCCAGGTACTCCCTGGACCTGAAACAAGCATCCTGGGACCGGTTTTGGGGTAACACCCCTCATCAGCCAGGCTAGCTTGAATCTGGTGGCGTAGCGAGCGCAGGACCCATGTCTGGGCATACCTTTCATACTTAGCGCGGCAAATGCAATAAGAACAGATGATGGACGGAATGCTGAATTAATCAAATATTTACCCCCAGTCACAGATCTGGGTTAAATCCATTGTTTTTTTGCACACCACGCCATTCCAGTTTAGACCCAGCCCTATGCAAATCAGTCTTGACCCTGTTCCCCATGAGAACAGTCCAGCCCGAACTGCCAGGCCAAGCATCCCGGGACAGGTTTCGGGGTAGCACCCCTCATCAGCCAGGCTAGCTTGAATCGGGTGGCGTAGCGAGCACGAGATGGACTGGACTGTTCCCATGAGGCACAGGGTCAAGACTGATTTGCATATGCCTGGGTCTGAACTGGGGTGGCGAAGTGAGCTAAAGAATGATGATGGATTCAACCCAGGTCTGTGAGTGTTTGAAAAGTTTCAGCGCTCTGTCCATCATCTTCCTGTGTTTGCTTTGTTTGCCTTAAGTTGGCAGGCAATGCCCAGACGTGGGTCCTGTGCTCACTTTGCCACTGGATTCAGGCTAGCATGGCTGATGAGGGGTGTTACCCGGAAACTGGTCCAGGATGCTCGTTTCCAGTCCAGTGAAGACCTGGCTTGGCAGTTCGGGCTGGACTGTTCCCATGAGGCACAGGGTCAAGACTGATTTGCATATGGCTGGTTCTGAACTGGGATGGCGAAGTGAGCTAAAGAACGTTGATGGACTCAACAAAGATCTGTGACTGGAGGTGAGTGTCTGAAAAGTTTCAGCGTTCCGTCCATCATCTCCTTGTGTTTGCTTTGAGGTCCCCAAAAATGAGCGCTGGTGGGCCCCACTGGCAACCACCAGTTCAAATGAAGCCCTAGTAGTCAACGAAGATACATGCTTATGGTTACTTGGTTGCTTTATTCATGGAACAATTAGTTTGGCAGAAGTGAAACATACATTTCCACATGTAAACTGTGGCCTATTGTTATCAGCACTAAGGTTTACTGTTCACTGTTTCACTTGCACTCTTCTTTTCTAATTTTATAAGAGGAATTGAATGTAAAGCGCCCACATACGCACAAGTGATGCGATGTAACACTGTCAATACATGTCAGAGGAAGGACTTCCTTTAACTATCAGTAAAATAACATCTCAGCACGTACCAGAGGCAAGTAACAGCAGCAGGTGGCAGATAAAAATTAAGAGCCAGATGTACAGAGCTTTTTTCAGCTCTGAAATTACCTGATTTATAGAATCGGGCCATTTGTGACCTGAATAAAGCATTTTTGAATGTACATAGCCCTATTTGTGATTAGGTAAGCTATTACCGAATCGCAAATTGGGTTTATGAGTCGCTATTAGGAAGGGGCGTGCCAAAGGCCTTCCTTCCTAACAGCAAGTCTCACTAGTGTGTAGGAATGATTTGCGACCGGGAATGCGGTGGCAAAACATTTGCACTTCCCACCAACTTTAAGTTGGTGGTAACCCATTTGCAAATGTGAAGGAGTCCCCAAGGGATCCCTTCCCCTTTGTGAATGTGGGTGCTAACATTTTTTAAGAGGAGGCAGTGGTCCCACGGAAAAATGAAAAGGTAGCTTTTTATTTTTATTTTTGAGATGCACAGTGGCGTGCCGCCCCAGTGCTCTCCGAGCAGTTGAAAGAGGAAAAATGAAATATAATAACGCAGCATTATTATTATCATTTTATTTTCCTACTGCAGTGGCTCAGTTGGTTATGTGCTGGCAGGGCTGGGGGATAAGTGATGGCCACCCTGTAAGTGCAGTTGAGGCTTTGCCGGCCATCTCAGGCTAGCCAAAGCGGCATGCGCACCTTGTATGTTCTCCACCCAGGCTGCGTTGCAGGCTCCCACTGCCTGTCTGAGCGCCAAACCACGATGCTCAGACCAAACACAATACTGCATTGCAGCGTTGTGATTGGCTGTGGGGAGCCTGGGAGCCCGAGTGCGTCCTGCTGCCGGACTCAAGGAAGATGAAGAGGACCAGCTAGAGTCGGCGGCTGGCATGATTCCAGGTAAGTGTATTGTTTTTTTTTTTTTTTTAAATCAAAATGTATCCCGTTTTCCTTTAAGGAAAACGGGCTGCATTTCAAAATAAAAAACTGCTTTATTTAAAAAGCAGTCACAGACACTGTGGTCTGCTGACTCCAGCAGGGCACTATCCCTTTGAGTGCCAGCCATTACCGATGGGTCATAAATGGCGACCTGCCTCGTGAATATTAATGAGACAGGTCTCTTGCGACCCATAGGGAATCGCAAACAGTGTTGTACATAGCTGTTAGCGATTTCAGAATACCGAATCACAAAAATTCGCTATTACGAATTCGCAAACAGAAGTCTTTGTGCATCTGGCCCCAGGCTCCTTAAGTACATCGCTATTCATGCTCCTACCTCTGTCTTGGTTCGGATAGTGGTCTGCAGTAAAGCTTGAGCCAGCCATGATGGATTTGTGTGCATATTGCCATTTCGTGTTTTGTGTACACATGTGACTGTACGAATTTGTTTACAAATTCGCACTTTAAACAAGTCCTTCTTACTATACACAAGAATGTGACATTTCCTTAATTGATACGTTTTAGCCTGCTTTTACAAATTCCGAAATTATGTTTTGCACATCGTCAACTGCCCAGAAGCATAAATAGACTTGTGAACGCCAACCACAGGAATTCCAGTCGAATGCGCCATGATGAGTCTCTGCAGGCATGGGCTATGAATGAGCAGCCCTTGAGCATGGAGTCAGGGCATTGCACTTAGCTAATATGGACTCTGCTGCAGGGCCAGGAATTAGCCTTTGCCATTGGTATATTTCGTGATATTTTTTAGATGCTCATCTTTGGACTTTGATGATTTGGACGCTATGCACGGTTATATACATACCTCTCAGAATTCACCAGAGAACCACATCACTTGCAGTTCATAATCATTTGTTGCTTGTAACAAGAAATATTTGCAATAGCAAAAAACGTATATTTTAATGTGTTCTTGGATACAAAACCAGATTATATAAAGAACATTTACATTAGATGTTTGTTAACGTTCACTGGGAGCAGACTTAATCCATGCTATTGTTACGTGGCACATAAATACAGTGCTCTTGCTGTTGCCTCTGAGACCCGCAGAATTTCACAAAATGTGGAACTGTTATGATGGCAGTAGGTAGCCAACACTTGGAACCGTGTGCCTTTAAATTCGATTCACAGGTCAATTGCCAGCCAGTTGTTGAGTTTTGCCTTTAGCTGTCATAATATCAATGGCTGATTTATTTTCTCTGTCATGAAATAAAGGAGTAACTTTCTCTAGAGGTAAAATACTTATTGCTTCCCTAATAAAATGTTTGGAGTGGGGTGGTGAAATATTGCATCCAGGGACAATAAAAAATGTTCCCTTGCTAAATTTATAGTGCCTATATTTTCATTTCCTACTTTCGTGTGCTCTGCAACCAGACGTTTAAGATTCTACTTGCTTCCAAATATTTGAGGCTTAAATATATTATATGAGGGATTTTCCTCTATTATCAATGAACCAACAAGTAAGAATTACCATGTTAATTTTTACTGCATGTGTGAGCAGTAGGTAATGCAAAATAAATCATACATGTGTGTCACATTGCATTCTATCATTTATAAAATCCTGCTCTGTCATCTGTTGATCACATCACCCCCATCCTAGTGGAACTTCATAGGCTCCCCTTGCCAGCCCGCACTAACTTCAAAACCAGCTGCATCATTTAAAAACGATCATATCCATCACCCCACATATCTGCAGAGAAGCTCACCATCTCTGGTGCACTTGGCACATCATCAGCCAAGGCACCATCAAACTGTGGACTAAAAAGTGCAAAAAGAAAACAACAAGACAGCAGGCCTTTTTCATCTATGCAACCTGGATCTGGTACAATATTCCTGTATGTATCGGCTGCCCCAATGCTGCTCCAATTTAGGAAAGAGCAGTGGCGGCCAGCACAGATAAGAGCAGTGAGGCGGGCAGGGTGGGAGGGGATTTGAGAGGTGACGGGATCGGTAAAATTATGCAGCGAGCACAAGGTAAGTGGTTTTATTCATTTTTTTTTTCATTTTACTGATCCTGTGGGCTGTCAACTTACCCCCCCACCCATCCAGCGCCCACCACTCTTACCTGTGCCGGCTGCCACTGGGAAAGAGTTGAAGACTCACCTCTTTAAAGAACATTAAAACACAATGCAATAACTGCTCATAACCCAGCTAACTCTCCTATCATTTATACACTTTATGCGTGTTTGGCTCTCCTCTTCCTTTTAGCTAGACGTATCATATACATACATACATACATAGGTACATACTTCCCTCTCTGAAATGAAAACTGTATTTTTACTAAATTAATTGTGGGCCAGTGGACCTCCTTTAAGTTCCAAACATCATGACACCTCAGCTCGTTTTCATTGCAAACATACTCAATTGTTTTTGTTTTCAATATTAGGTCTAACTACAGATAGTTTCAGCTGTCTTCCAGATCTCATATAAACAACACAACTCTGTACACATAAGCCCTCATTACAAGTAGACTCTATTCTGATAAAAGCAGTTATTGCACCATTAACATTTTGAGATCATGGGGACAATGTGAATCTGTTTATTTTCTCTCTGAGATTTAAGGTGCTGAATCAGCCAAAATATATCTATGAAAATCGGGGTGAAATGGGGAATTATAATGGGAATTGGACCTAAAATTACCAATTTCCCTGGTGATTGACACTGCTGGCCTTAAAGTCTTTGTCAAATTCACACTTATTCCACAACATATTGCCTACATAAAGTGACTTAGCATAGAGTTCTCATGAATGTCACATTCTCTAAATGTCTATGACACTGCTAGAAATTGGGTTACTGGTTGACTGGATTGTGAGCCCTGGTCAAACAAAAACCGCAATCCTAGTCAGGGTAATGTGCAAGCAAACCCCAAAATACTCTGTGCTCAACACCCTGTTAGATTGGCGCAGAGCTCAACTTAGAGGCAATGTGTAAAGTATTTGTATCACTTCAAACACTAAAACAGTGACAAAAATAAATAAAACAAGACTAAAATGACAGTCAGTAGAACTGGAGTTATGCATTTTTAAAGGAATAAACTGCAATATAGCGCCAAAAAGCATAAATTGCCAACCGCTGCTATCTGGTCGCGCTGGACCGAGTGAAAGTCAAAAGTTCAGTCCGACTGCGATGGACTGCAGGTAAGATACAGTGCTAGATTAGTCCAGCTAAAATTTTACCTTCTCAAGTTCTGTGCAAAGATTCCGGTTCATGTTGCAGAGGGTCGCCGGGAGCAAGGAGAGCATCGCAGGCGGTGGCCAGGTTGGCGAGAAGAGCAGTCCTGGTGTCATTGACAGGCGGGTTAAAGCTTCATGTTGGCAGTCCCCCATGGGCTGTCGATACTGCTGTATGAAGAGACGGGCCGACTGCACTGAATTTGGAGTGAGCGGCACAGTTCTGGTGCGAACGGGCCAGTTAGCAGTCGCAAAGAGCCCAAAAGCTTGATTTTAGGAGCTGGAGAGCCACACCAAGGGTCCAGTACCACATGGGGGCTAGAAACTCACTATAGACAGGTCCAAGAGCTGTTGGGGAGGCTTTTATGTCTCTGAGGCTCAGATCAGGAGGCCAGCAGACCGTCTGGGGTCCTGGGTTCAAGATGAAGTTAGGGGTCCTGGTCCTCTTCCCCAGGCAAGAGGGCAGCAGGCAGCTGGTCAGCACAGCAGGCAGTAGTTCCTTTAGAGCAGCAGTCCAGCAAAGTGGCAGGCTTTGTAGCAGCATAGCAGTCCTTCTTCCTGGCAAAGTATCCACAGGTCCAGAAGCGTACTGAAGAGTTGGTGTCTGAGGTCCTTCTTTTATACACAGTTGTGTCTTTGAAGTGGGGAAAAGCTCCTAGAGGCATGCTTTGAAGTGCATAGATGCTCTGCCTTCCCTGCCCTGGCTCCATATGCAGGCCCTTGTGTGGAGAGAGGACACAGCCTATTCCAGTGTAAGTGGGCTGTGCCCAGCTCCTCCCTCCCATTCTGCCAGTGATGGCCCATCAAATCGCACCTAAGATCCCTTTGTGTGCGGCTGTCTAAGAGGAATACATAAAGCCCAACTGCCAACTACACCCAGTCATGTGACCAGAGACAGGCTGCAGGCAAGAAACGGCTAAGGCAAGAAAATGCCTACTTTCTAAAAGTGGGATTTTCAGAATTGTAATTAAAAATTTGACTTCTACATAAGTTAGGATTTTAAATTAGTATTCAAGAAAGACCACACATGAACTGACTATCTCTTCCCATTTGAAATTACATTACATTAATTAAATAAAGTGTTTTTCACTACCAGGACATGTAAAACTTAAAAGTACATGTCCTACTTTTTCAATACATTGCACACTGCCCTCCGGCTGTCCAGGACCTACCCTAGGGCTGACGTATTTGTATTAAAAAGGAAGATTTGGGGCTACCAAAAGGTGTATTTTGCCAGGTGAAATCGACACTTAAAACTGCACGCACAGGCTCTGCAATGGCAGGCCTGAGACATATTTAAAGAGTTTCCTAAGTGGGTGGAACGATCAATCCTGCAGGCCCACTTGTAGCATTTAAATTACCCTGGGCACCTGTAGTGCACTTTACTAGGAACTTATAAGTAAATTAAATATGTCAGTTATGTATAGCCAATGTTGCCATGTTTTGAGGAGAGAGCACAAGCACTATAGCAGTGGTAAAGTGCACAGCGTCCTAAGGCCAATAAAAATGAATTCTGCAAAAAATAGGCGGAGGAAGGACAGAAGTCTGGCGATGACCCTGCAGAAAGGGCAAGGTCCAATAGACATGCTACTAAAATATTTAAATGCACTAACATGATAGTCAGTATTCCAATACCAGGCCATTATCATTGGCCTAGTGGCTTCCAGGTGTCTATGCATTATTTTAATGCACTGGTACTAGATTGTTCTAGGTGTGATAATAGCATTCACATCTGAACCAATCTGAGATCAGGACACCACTAATTGAAAATATATAATTTGATCAAATCCACCTGGAGAAGCAACCATTACAACAGTTAACCTACCATTCCAAAGCATGACACAATCACAGGAACCAAATATATATCTGACTAATAAATTAAGAGCCAGTACTGGAAAAAAATCACACTACGTAAGATACATCTCCCTTTCTATGGAGATGTGTGCTATTCTTCATTAACCTTCCTGATCTATCAGATGATCATGATACTAAGAAGGACAATTTACTACAGGAGTAACTGGATATGTGGGCAGCATTTGCTGATACAACTCTTTCAGTGCTGCCATAATTCGCTGTCAAGCCACGGGCAGTAAGTCAAATGTCAGTGTTATATCTGAGACAGGTTTCCAATGGTGACACACTTTCCTCTCTAACTGCAGCCGGCAAATCAATATTGACTTCTTTACATCATCTATGGAACTCATCTCAACCACTGACACTTAGGAATCTCCATTAACCCCTCCCCTTATTCAACATTGAGAGGAGACCACCGGCCCATCAACTGCAGCTCCCAATACACAAAAATGGTAGTACATTCTTTATCAGCCTGGGTAACCAAATAAAACTATATGATAACATCACTGCCTGTATGAATAAAATATTCTGATGGATGAACAGCAGTTATCCATGTCTAACATGAAAGCAATACTTAAAATCTGAGATATCTGGAGGTCTCTTATGTAATTGTCTTCCATTTAGGTGAACGAAGGAACATGGCATCACTCCGATATCATCACCTAAGAGTAAAGTTTGACGTAAAGCTTTCCTTTGATCAACAAATGAAAGCAGCGGTTAATAACACAAAACTATATCTCATGATGCTGAGAGAGATTCTTCAATTGATCCAGCGTCCAGTCACATTGAACTGACCACATCTTTGCTTTGTTGAGACTTGACCACTGTAGCATTGTCTGCACTGGCATCCCTAAAGGGAAAGCTTGAAACTTCAGAGACCACAAAACCAAGGAACCTTTCTATACATGAAAATAGAGCAATCAGGCCATATTACTCTGTCCCCTACAGACCTACGCTGGCAACTGCTGGCACCAAAAATACATTTTTACCTCTGCGTACCACATGCATGATAAAGTTTAAAATGCTTCCCCTGTTCCTCAGCCATTACAGACCCAGCAGAAACTGAGCTAAAGTAATGCAAACTTGCTCATACCGGCCAGATTCAGCTGCAAATCCTACAAAGGCAAGACAACTTGGTGACTGGGATTTCAGCTCTGAAATATCCTGTTCCAAATCTAGCATCTTTTAGAATCTTTTCGATCCCCATTGAAGGTAAAAATGAAAACTATGCATGAAGTGCCCAATCTTCTACTCTGATGTCGGGATTTGCACTACCAAGTGTCTGCTTGTCACAAGCGAGCATATTACAAAAGAAATGCTTAGTTTCAGGTGCATTTCTGGTGAGTGTAATTTAGATCCGGAAGTAGAACTCTTCTGCATCAAATGCAAATGTTGTTTTCTTTCTTTCACTTGTGATTCTCACACTGCATCTATTTGAGTGTTTCATTGCTTGCACCATTCATATTCTCCCATGGCACAATAGCAACAGCTTGCTCAATTCGATTTTTAAGATGCTACAATTTTTTAATTATCAGTATTAACAAGCCTAGATCTATCATTGTTAGAATCTGACATTCCTTTAACATCTATAAAACCCTCCAAGCATTCAAAACATTTTTCTGCAACACGCATTACATCGTCCTCTAAAGAAGTTCAGAAAAGCTTAATAAAATTAGCCTTTATCCGGTTTCAAAACGAGTCGGAAACGGTCTAAGTGCCTAAAATCAATATTACAAGCTCTTATTTGAGGGAATTAAAAAAAAAAACAAGGCTAGAATGCTATATTTACTTTTTGGTCCATCAAAGGGAGGGCTACTCTATTATCCAATAGCTGGCCTATGCACTGTAGAGTAATTCTATGCCGTATACAACATCAAGAATAATGAAATATCTCAGGCAAGTGGCTGTTACCCCACAGTGACAAGTATCCATTCATTTTATAAATCGATAAACCCCAAACCATGCTTTGCATATATATAGAAATCGGCTCTGTGGCTTGAAGTAGAAGGCCTCTAGAATGTGTGACAGAGAAATATTTTATGGTAAATCGCTATATAATAATAAAATAGAACCAGCTTATATTGGCCGTCCTATTAGTTCACCGGTGCCCAGCTCCCATGTTCATGAATGGCAATTTAAGAAAAAATATAGCTCACCTTGGTTTTCTATGTGCCCACCTAAAACTAGAAAATATAAATTCCGTTTTATTAAAACGAAAACAAAAGGAATAAAAAATAATGGGATAGCATGAAAGCAGTAGACCTTGAGGAGATCCTCATGTTTATGATATTACATTGACCCACCTAGGCTGATCTGGAGTCTGTGCCTCCTTCGCAAGGTCTTTGTCTTTCTCTAACGAGATGTCCATAGTTGTCCATAATTCAGATCTATAATTTCTTTAACTTCAGATGAGATTACTACAGCCAGATATGTTGCTGAACTTACAACCCTAGGAACTGATAACTCTTGTTGGGGCCTATTTGAGGCAATCTGTGTCTCACTAATCTTCAATACATTGCTTGAAATTAGCCCAAATATGAGTCCTTCTTTCACTATGTTCGGCAATCACAGTTGCTATAGAGAAAGTAAACACAGCAATGCCATCCATGCAAATGGTGGGCTTCCTTTTCTGGACATTTAATATGATGGCTGTGATACCCTTTGTCCTTTCAAATTGTATGAAGAAGGGTTATACATAGAGAGCAAAAAGCAGAGGTAAAAGGTAACAAAGTGTACTGCTGTCTTTTTCTTCTGGTGATCGTGATGCTTGGAGAGGTAGAACTACTGTAAATGAATCACATAGCCAATTCTTCAAACAATACATGGATGTTCTCCACACACCTAGGACGAAATCCATACTTTTTTAGACCTTTTCAAAGGAAGAGGCAGAAGATTGTGTCAAATGCTTTTTCGGCATCTAACAGTATCAAGCAGGCCTGGCACCGTCCTACATCTGTAATATCAAAGAGAGTTGTAGCAGCATTTATATGAGATATTGTGTCACTACCCAATATGAAGCTGTTACCATCCTGAGACAAGAGAAGATATCGTAATGGTATTCACATAGCAAAACAAATCGAAATAAAATTTCCCATCTGCATTTAAAAGTGATATTGGGCTATGAAGCCCACATTGTTTGGGGTCCTCAACTTTCTTGAAACAATTAGAATTAGTACTTCCTCCAGTGAATTAGTTGGAAAGCCACATTCTCATATTTTATCAAAGAGAGTTCCGCAGAAAAATATCTCTTAAATTCAAGAGGCAAAGAGTTTGAACCTGCAGCTTTACAATGGAGCAAAGTCTGTAGCACAGTTTGAATTTCTGCTAATGAGAAAAGGGCCTCTAGAATAGAAGATTCTTCTACTGACAGATTTAAGCCTACAGATTAATCTAAATAGTTCCATATTTGTTCTATATTATATTGCACTAGTAATCTGCCTATATCTGAAATCTATGGTTGCATTTTATGTGGCCTGAAATTGTATAAAAAAGACACCAAAGCATGTCAGGCTTATTTGCAATGCTTTATGAACCCTTTATACTGACAGTGATTGTGCATCAATGTTGAAGTGGTAATAGCTATTAAGGCTTGCATTTATACATGATTATAGTAACATTTACTTGATTGGCCATACGAATCACTGGGAGCGTAGTTTACTTTTCCGTTCCAGGGAAGGTACTATAAAATATTAATTGAACTTCCCATTAGGCTTTCAAGCTAACTTAGACACCCGTCCCTGTCCCTGTGATGGGAAATCAGGTCAATCTGTGCAGCACTTTTTATTTTTCTGTAGTTCTTACTCTATATACACCAAAACCATATTGCTTCCTGTGATCAAGAAGCTACACATTAGTAATTTCAGAGAAGCCAATAATGTATTACTTGGAATGGATGATGAGGACATTATTAATTGTGTCACCTTGTTTCTGAAAGTCACAGTGCTATCACGTAAATCAATGTCTGCACTAGAATTTTAGCTTGTTTTTGAGTTTACATCTGTATTTTAAATTTGTTGTCCTATGCTCGATATGAACTTTTAATATACTATCCTCCTTATGGCGACGGTGGCCCTGATTTTAAAATGTATAATGTATATTGTGTTGTTTTTATCTTGTATTTTTTACCATGTACTTTTATGGTTTAAAATGCTTAAACCGAATAAAGAACCTATTGATTAATTGATTGAATAAAATTATGGTGGGTTTACCATGTGGATTACTTGTCTCTTGAAGCAGATCAACCGCTGATCAAGCCAATAGGCTTACCATATATGTTATTGTGAAGAACCTTGACAAAGCCAATAGGTCTGTTTTGTTTAAAGTGAAGCCCCCAATATTGTGATATGCTATATGACAAATGTGGAAGGGTACTCTTTTGGGGGTCATGACCCGTTGAAGGTCAAATATGATTACAGAATGCCATCTAAGGTATTTTTAATCTGCCTTATGTATATATTTTTTAATGAATGCGTCGTTTTTAGTCTTGTGTGTAATAAATGTGCTTTTCCTTTTCTAAAGAAAAAGCACTGACTGGACAGTCATTTATTGAGTACTAAAATTATGTGCCAGCGAATGTTGACTTCTAGCCTGCACCACCTCGCCTGAGTAGGTCTTGCACTCCTCTGCACCACTACCTGGAGAGAGTCAAGTGCTACAATAAAATGCTTGGTTCCTATTAAGGGGAAATTGTGGATCTATTGCTTGCACAGGTCTCAAATCCTGCTCAACTAATAACCCAATGTCCTACAACATTGTTGTCAGGTTCCTCTTCTGTATTCTATGCACTTGCACAACCAATCATACTTTTTATCTTGACATGTTTAGTTCCATAGATATATATGCAATTTGCTCTTTCGTAATCTGGTTCAACCAAGTTATGCCTCTCTACACCAGGTTATCTGTTTAATTCCCATATGGAAAATCACATGTTATGCATAACATTAGTATTAAAGTGCTAGATGTTATTGACTTCAGGAATATCATGCTATGTTATGCGGCGTTTGGTGAGCACATGTTCCCCATGAAAATGGATTAATCGAATGTGGACACTTATGACGTTTTGTTGACCTAAGTTCAATAATTTCCAAAGATACATCCATCCATATTTGATTATTTTGGCAGCAATAACATGGGAAACAAAATGATTTTTAGAGAAAATGCAACCTGTTCGTTTACATGGCTCTTCAAATTAAAATGTGTTAATTCCATACGTAATTGTATAACTCACAAACAAGTAGCATTGACTTTAACTTTCTGCTACATTAGGATCCTCAACCATGAGGAACAGTATAAAATGCATCTAAGTTGTGGTTGCTTCTCAAGTTCTGAATTACTTTTAACAGTGTGCTGAGCCTGCATGCCCCGAAAAAGTAGTTTGATGCTGTCAAGGTAGCTCAGTGAGTTAAACACTCACTTCTAACTTCTGCATTAATCTGTAGGTCACAAGGTGTAATCCTAGCAAGGCTGACTCTATCATTTTGAGAGCAATTAATTAAACAACAGTAACTGCAATTACAGAGTTTATGAAGAGTAGATGTGAGGAACGAGGTACTATATAAAAACATTTGCTATTACTTTAACTCATTGCAAAGGAATTGATTATGCTATATGAGGGATCAACCTTGTCTTTATCATTTACCTGATCTGATGTACTGTTGAATTTTGCAAAAGAACAGGGCACTTTATCTAAAAGTGATGCTAAACGTTCTGATAAAAAATCAAAAAAACTCTTGAAAATATGAGCAGTATTCTATCTTACATTTGGGAGACACAAATACCAAATTTGAAACGTCCTACGAGAAACACAATGTTTCCATGCCTCTGCACATGCACTATACAATCTAGACATTTTTGGATATATTAGAGAAACATCATGAAGAAGGCTATTGCTGGGGAAGACTGCCGCCTCTGGCAGGATAAGTGATCCCGTGGGGGAGGTGGTCAGAATCGCAATCCCAAATGGAGGCGGTGCCGAGGCAGACACCGCCTTCATGATTACGATATCCCTTTCCAACAGCCTTTTCATGTTGGAAAGACCACCATGAAAAGGCTGTCGGAAAGGGAATTTCGGGGCCCCAAACAGGGCCCCCTTTCATCGTGGGCCACTGTAAAGTGGACCAGAGGGCACATGTAGTGACCCCACGCACCTCCATGCACTGTGTGCCATGCACCGCATGGTGCATGGCACACGGTGCATAGATATGCAGGAAGTGCTCCTATACACGGGGGCTTGTGCTGCGGCCCTTTTCCTGGGCCACAGCACAAGCTGCAATGTAAAGGAGCACTTTGCGACCACTAGCCCATTTCTATCCACAAGGTATGGGGTAGATATGCATTTCAGCACTCTTATCTTCATGGCATACATAAGTAGTAAGGTGAATGGCAATACTGGCACGTGAAAATGTCAGTCTCTGTCAGCAGTTGCTTATAGCTTTGCACTTAACCATGTCAGGATTTTTGAATGGCACTAAAATATGTGACAGGTGCAGATCTTGTCACAATTCTCTCTAAATGAGAGTGATGGTGTGATCAATGCATGACCTCTGCCCCTACACCAATTGAACTTTTTGCACTGGAACAAAGGTATATGTGCAAATTAATTTCTGCAAATGTACTCAATTTTATTGATGTGCAAATTCAGTTTATAAATTAGCACTTGTGTGAAATTCATTGGGCCTGATTCACAAAAAGAAGTCATACAACAACAAACATACATATACTCTTACTCTTGGGTGTAAATCTGCAACTTTTGTAAATTCACAATAACATCCACTAGTGTATCAGTAAAGCTGCACCAGCTGCACCCTTTGTATTGGCTAAAGGCATCCTGTTGTGCAAATGCACATTTTTGCCATTTTGTTTTATTTGTTCTCCATTTGAGAAAGCTCTTCCTTTACACCTGCATGTAGTTTGGAGGTGCTCTGCTTCCTTTCCTACCCTGAAGGAAAACTAACTATATCCCTTTGCTAGCCAGTTTCATGATGATTAACAGTCAGAGAGGTGTTTGGGAATGACAAAAAACTCACTAGTTTGTGGGCATTCACAAACTTTGAAGACAAACTACGCCTTGTTCGGCCTGCTCCCCAAACTTTGTTAGCAAAAACACAATAATAAAATGTGTACACTTGCCAAGTAATGTGAGAAAGTGGATTATTAGTTGGGGGGATGGAAGTCCACCACAAATAATAATGACGCTGTTCGTGTTAGGTCCAGTAAAGGTTTCAGCAATTTAAACCTTAGTTCAACCCCTGCTAGCTACTGCACAGAGCAAACAGGCTTAACTTAAGAAAATATGTACAGCAAGACAGTCAAAATGTCAAAAACACAACACAATAAAAATCCTAGCCTGGTTTCTAAAAATAGAGATTAAGAACAATATGACTTTACAATGACAAAAATCAAATAAGGGCAACTGAAGATATGAATTTTCAAAGTTTCAAATAAAAATAGTGATGAAAATCATGAAGTGCAAACCACAGAAAACTGGTTGATCTAGATTGGGACAAGGATAAGGTTTGAGGCCCACCAAAATTGGGTACAAGTCGGATATGAGGATCAGCTTGGTTGACAAGGAGTTAACTTCAGACTTAAGCTCCAGGTCCAGATGAAACTGGTCAGCTGGTATTCTTGAAGTTTTTGTGTTCCTGTTTGTTAGACCTGGCATCTTTTGATGTTTTTCCCCAGTCTTTTTGCTTTCTGACCTCCTGGTTTTGACTCTGAATTGCTGGTTTAGTGTCTCAGCGCACTTTCTCACTGTTGTTAAAGTGCAAGTGCTCCTACTGTAAGTTATGTTATGGATTGGTGTTTCCATGATTGGCATGTTTGATTGTCTGGTAAGTCCCTAGTAAAGTGCACTGAGAGTGCCAGGGCCTGTAAATCAAATGCTACTAGTGGGCCTGCAGCACTGATTGTGCCACCCACAGAAGTAGCCCTGTAAAGGCATCTCAGCCTTGCCACTGCAGTGTCTGTGTCCAGTTTTTACTGTCATGTCTACATGTATACTTGGCTAGTGCACCAACTTGCCAAAGCCCTAACCTTCCCTTTTACTACATGCAAGTCACCCCTAAAGTAGGCCCAAGTTATCCCTATGGGCAGGGTGCAGTGTATGTGAAATGTAGGACATGTACTGGTGTGCGCTACATGTGCTGATAGTGAAATACAGTGTAACTCATTTTTCACTATTGAAAGGCTATCTGTCCCATAAGATAGAATGATAGATAATTTGTAAAATCTTACCAGTATACCTTTCCATTGGGACAAGATGGAGAAATAGAGTTTAGTATGCCTGAACTCAGAATGTAAAAATGTATCTTTTAGTAAAGATGATTTTCATGTTGTGTGTTTGAAAATACCACTTTTAGAAAGTGGGTATTTTCTTGCTTAGCCATCTTATGTGCCTCTGCTGGGTTGTGGATTGACAGTCTGGCTTTGGAGTGACAGGGGCTGGGGATGTGCATTCTCTTCAGACAGCCACTGGGGGGGGTTGAGGTGTGTCCTGCCTCTCCTGGATGAGTCAGGGCTGGGCTGAATAGACCTGGGCTGTGTTTAGAGTCATGGGAGGAGATTTCCTTGCACCTGAATGGGCCTGGTCTGCCTTGGACAATGCTGTCTCCACCTCCTGCCATGAAGCTGGGCCAGAGAGGACAGAACTGGTTTGGATTGAGCACAGACACTCTCTGCCACAAGAGAACAAATGGAAATGTGGTATAAATATTGGGGCCCAGACCCCAGGATTTTAGAACTCTTTTGGACTCAGAAACCTGCCTAGAAGAAGAGCTGACGAAGCTGTGAGGAGGAATTACCACTTTGCTGTGTGCCTTGCCGTGTTGGCCTGAACTGGGTGCTTTCATCTTGGGCAGAGAAAGCACAGGACTGAACTATCTGCAACTTCTTTGTTTGAGTTTCTCCAAGGCCTTGAGGTAGAGCTTGACCCCGGTTTAAGAAGTCTCAAGAACAGCAAAGACTTCACCTTCCACTGGGTACCGCCTCTGGGACCACGTGTCTCAGTTGCCACAAAGGGAAACCGCAAGCCGAGTTCGTCACCAAGACCGCTGGCCGTTCCGTGGCCTGAAGGCGCCACAGAGGGCACCGCCGCACTTTGCACCACAATCCTGGTCTCACCGACGACGACTGCTGCTGCCACAAAGCCGCTGCTTGCACCGTGACCTGTGGGCACCGTACTCCGCACCGCCTCACTTTACTCCGCCACCCTGGTCTTACCGACAACACGGTTGCCAGCTGACATCACCCCCATTGTCTGCACCCTGGTCTGGGGCACTGCTCATAAGCTATACAAAGCACTGCCCCATCCCACACTGCAGCCACGGCCCACCAGCGCCGGCCTCATCGACCGCCGATCTTCAACGGATGCTGCCGCTTGCACCGTGACCTCATCACACGTAAAGAAGTAAGGACATCAGAGTCGCATCTTTTAAGTAAAGGTAAAGTGCAAAGAGTAGCAAAGTGCAATGCTTTGTAAAACTGCCCTCACCCACAACAAGTTGTGTCATGCTACATCATAGGGCTGCTGCGACTCCTCTGCGCAGACCAACGCTAGAGGTGGA
Source organism: Calotriton arnoldi (assembly GCA_963921515.1). Lineage (NCBI taxonomy): Eukaryota > Metazoa > Chordata > Amphibia > Caudata > Salamandridae > Calotriton > Calotriton arnoldi. The sequence continues at coordinate 229,436 of CAWUFW010005124.1, read as the reverse complement.
GCAATAGGGTGGGGAAGACAATACAAACACAAAGAAAATGAAAAGGATCCAGAAAATGATAAGTGCAGACAATAAGTTTAAAACTAACTAAGGAATATCCTAATAACAATTTTATTCCTGGATTCCCTTGTTAGGGTTAAAAGGTATCTCCTTACCAAAGGATGGTGGTGAGGTAAGTGTATTAAGCACCCATCACCCCTCCGTTCTGCAAAAAGGTCGACATGTTTCTGCCGGATTACGTGTCTCTACCGGCTTTCATCAGGACTGTCGGATCCCTGTGCTTACTCCCTTTCTTGTCTCTTACAATTAGTATATCTGATTACTGCACCTGTTACTTGTTCATTTTGGTAGGTCCTGTAATCATTCTCCTATTAGGATCTGTAAGTGAAGATAATAGAAAATACAAGTGAAAAGAATACTTGTATTAGTTATAGAAGTGAATATCAGGTGTATTAAATGTGATTAAATGTGATTAAAGAATATATATTGCTACCTTTGTCCTTTTTACAATCCTTGTGGCGCGAAGCGGCCTGTATATCTGTTATTTTATCACCGCTAGTGGGGGGCAATGCCCTATGTTGCTCATGAAATCCACGTTTGCATATTATTTAAAAACATCTGTTCCTTTAAAAGTAGTATGAACACACCTATCAATGCTATATGAGAAAATCATGCTTGTGATGGTTTCATGCATATACCCTCGCTAGAAATGCTCAGGTACTGATGCTACAAACTCGGTACATCTTACCGAGTTTCACTTAGGATACAGGCAGGGAGGAGGAGTATGGATACCATGAGCTCAAGTAGTGATGGGAGCGACTATGAGACAAGACCAAGGAGAAGGGGTAGAGGCAGAGGCCAGTACCAGGGCCCACGCCCAAATTTCAACCCCATGTACCCTACTACCCAGGTCAAGTATTCGGATACTGCCGGTCCGCACCAATGCGGTCGACTCAAACTGTTGGATTTGGTTGTCTTCAGCACCGCGGTAGCTACCGACTTCAAGGAACTACCTTTTTAAGGTTATTTTTGCAAAGTCCATATTTTGATTATTGTATGTTGGATTTTTATTGTTTTGGTCATTATTTACACAGATAAGTTTTGGTTATTTGTCTAAAACTGGTGTGGTGTCCTTTTGTAGTGTTTTCACTGTATTACTGTTGTTTATGTGCAAATGCTTCACACACTGCCTATGAGATAAGCCTGGCTGCTTATGTCAAGCTACCAAGGGGATGAGCAGGGGTTATTTCAGTAGTTTATCCCCCTCATCCTGACTAGTAAAAAGGGTCCCTACTTGGACAGGGTAACATCCTGCCAACTAGACACCCCCATTTCGAACAATGTGCCTTAACAGGAGGTCAGCCAACTAATTGCTAGAGTCCACTTCTTCATCATGGGTACAATTGGGAGGAGTCCCAGCCCTTTGGGTTATCCTCAAAGGTCTCAACAGCAGGTGCAGTTCTTTTTCTGTCTTCCATAGGTTAAGGAGTGATCTGAAGAGTGTGCCTTATGGTGCCACATTTATGTCTGACATTAGCCTGTGGATGGCAGCGACTCCTGGCCCCTCCCTAACCAATAGGGAAAAAGTTCCTAGGGGCAACCATACCTACGTTTGCAACAATTCCTATGTGACCTACTGCAAACAATCTCACAGTGCCCCTCTCTATCTAAAACCAAATGGAAGAATATTTTTTTCCTTGTGTAGAGTTCCTGTGCTCACTATAAGGGGGTGGCCAGAGAAATGAGCAACATCACCTCTGTGGAACATTAAAACTGGTTCTGGGGGTAGCTCCTCTCCCACTGGGATTGGTGCCTGGTTAGCTAACAGGACAAAGGAGTAGGTAGGCCCAGGTGCTCACTATATCTCTCTGTGCTAGGGTATACCTCTTTCAAAATAATTAAGTTCCTAGATACTGCTCAGATGGTCATTCTGTCAGAGGAAAAGAACACCCACCCACAGCCAAGGCTTTTGCCTCAGCTCTTGGAGCAGGTTCATACCTCATCAAGAAGCCATTCAGCTTCAGGATGACAGTTTTAAGCTCATAGAAAATGGGCATCTAAAGTGTTTAGGCAGGTATAGGTTGACTTTTGAAAAAAAAATGTACAAATCCGACTTTACCAACAAATTGGATTTGTAATAAATATTTTAAATTGTCCACAAATTAATTTTTTAGCCAGTTCCTAGGCAGAGATAGCATTATTTATTTATTTTTTATTATCAACTCCCAGTGGAACAGCTAGCCAGTGAAAATAGCTTTTGTGGCAGTGCCATTGTAAGGGCATATTTTACATTAAGCTTTTACATGTCTCATGTTTAAATATCATGCATCCTGCCTTATAGGACATTAAGGGTTATTTAGGGGTTACTTAATAATATTTAAAAGGGGAATTTAGATCAATTAAAACAGGATTATTTTGATGGGTTTAATTTGTAGTTTAAACCTGCACAGCCAGGTTAATGGTGGCAGGCTGCAGTCATGTTTTGCATTGGCACAATATATGCTGCAGTCCAATAGTGATGTATAAACATACAGGCCCTGGATACACTTTTTTACAATATAGTAGGGACTTCTCAGTAATGCAAAATGAGCCAATTAGGAGGATAGCTAATTTCAACATGTTTAGGGGTCAGATCACATGCACTGTGGCCACTAAGTCCTAGTGCACAGAGTCAAAAAATCAGCAGCATAAGTCCAAAAAATGGGGGTGATCATGCAAATAGAGGCATTTTCTTACAGGTATCCATTCGGGGGTGCCTAAAAGACATTTGTGTCTTTAAACATCAGTTTATGCCCATAAAATAGTTTATGAAATTGACCCATTGCATTGCTGATGTAAGCCAGAACAGATTAAAAAATCATCTTTTTGAATCTGTCCTATTGTACTAATTTTCGTGTGGCTAATTTTTCTTAAAATGCATATTTTTCAAAATGAGGGCTATATTTTGCAGTATCTATGAACCAGTTCTAGATCTTCTAGAAAAGTGGGCTTTTATATCAATCCTTACAACATGCAGCCAAATAGAGGAGATGTGATTTGAGAACGGTGACCTTTAAAGAAGATATTAAACATTGTTTGAGTGTTGAGGTGTCAGCTTACATAGATCTCTCTGATGGGCTGCAATGTAGATCATGAACAAGGAAAGATTAACTTGCTGCTGAATGCGAACATGTCAACGGCACATGGTGCTTTTGAGTTTCCAGTTCAGTCAGTAGAAGGTGGCTTCACATGGATGCTGTAAAGGTAAAACTAGACTTTTAGGGAAAGTTTCAGCAAAGAGTTAACCTGCTGAGACTGACGCAAACCTTTGACATGATGAAATTTGCCACAAAGCTAGATAAAGTTATATATAGATTTGTCTGGCTACCGTGCAACACAACATGTCATTCCAATGTTCACACTCCACATCACTGAAGGCAATTTATATACAGGCAGAATCAGGCCGCAATGTAGTGTCTGAGATGAACTTTCAACCTTTAATCTTGAAGCCACAGAAAATTTTCTTTCTACACTCTGCTAAACGAAATTACACAAGATAAATGCATATTGTTTTTTTCTCTTTTCAGTTTAAAATACGTTTATGTGCATGTTAAACCACTTAAAATATTTATTACAAACTAAATCATGCGAAGCACGGATAAATGTGGGGCTATTTCAGATGGAGAACAGATGGAGAAGTTAGCACATCAGCAGAAAGCCTTACAGATGTTAATAGAAATATTTCAACGCCACAATCCTCCAATATTTGTAAAACAATTACACCATAAAAGATAGACAATATAGCTTTATTAGGTCGCATTCCATTATTGTGATCTCGGGGTTGCCAACTGCAATTCATTTCAACCTGACACTGTTAGTTCAGAAATTAAACTATTGCTCACACCACAGGATCAGGCAAGAAATGACTGGGCAAAAGTGTTTTTGAAAAGATAATCAGATTTTGCCAACCCCAGGGCAATATCAGTGTAAGCTATAATCAATAACAAACAGGGTTTGCATATATTGTTCGAAACTACAAATATCATAAATCATTAATATGCACCTGACTATCAACATTTGCATTGCTAATATCTGTAAACTATGAGTAACTGGTAAAATGGGTATGGTCCTTCCTGCTTGTAGAAGAAAGAGATTGTTGATGTATTTTTATGCAAGTTTCAGGTAGCAATGGGCATTGCTTGAATCTATGTTGAGGTTTGTTTCACCTTGCACAAATAGAATATAGCCTTATAGCCCGCCATAGCAGGCTATACCGGCTATTAAAGGCCCGCTCCAGCGTTAAAGGCCCAGGGGAAAAGAGCAGCAAGAGGCAAAATAAAAGTGAGAAACGATAAGAAGGAGGCAGAATAAATCTCAGCAACGAGTAGAAAGAGAAAGAATAAATGTCTAAAACGAGCAGCAAGAGGGAAGATAAAGGTAAGAAACAAGCAGGTAGAGGCAGAATAAAGGTCAGAAAGAGGCAGAATAAAAGTCAGATATGAGCAGAAAATGGCAGAATAAAAGTCAGCAACAAGCAGAAAGAGACAAGATAAAAGTAAGAAACGAGCAGAAGGATGCAAAATAAAGGTGAGAAATGAGCAGAAAGAGGCAACATAAAGATCAGAAAGGAGCAGAAAGAGGCAAATTAATGGTCAGAAACATGTAGAAAGAGGTCAAATAGAGATCACAAACTATCAGAAAGAGACAAAATAAAGGTAAAAAATGAGCAGAAAGAGGCAAACTGAAGGTCAGCAACGAGCCGAAAGAGGCAAAATAGAGATCAGAAATGAGCAGAAAGAGGGAAAATTAAGGTCAGAAATAAGCAGAAAGGTAAAATAGAGATCAGAAACGAGCAGCAAGAGGCAAAATAAAGGTCAGGAACTAACAGAAAGAGGCAAAATAAAGGTCAGCAATGAGCAGAAAGAAGCAGAATAGGGTGAGAAACGAGCAGAAAGAGGCAGAAAAAAGGTCAGCAACAAGCAGAAAGAGGCAAACTAAAGGTCAGCAACAAGCAGAAAGAGGCAATATAGAAATCAGAAACGAGCAGAAAGAGGCAAAATAAAGGTCAGAAATGTGCAGAAAGAAGCAAAATAAAGATCAGAAACAAGCAGAAAGAGGCAGTAAAGGCATGCCGGGTAAAGGTATATGCTTGGTAATGGACGCTTTGTAAAGGCATGCATGGTAATGGCATGCGTGGTTCAGTCGTACATCCGGTCCAAGCAGTGGACAGAAAAAAACATCAATGACTTTCCTACCTTGTGCCTCCTCACTGAGCCATACTTTTTCAACCTATACGTCACCCCACTGGCAAGGCTTATTAAAATCTTTCTGCTTCTCTGTTGTATCATACACTGACGATGCCCAATTAGTTGTATCAGTATCCAGCAATCCAGAAGATACAGCATCAAGATTTAGCATCCGTATGGGACAGATGGACAACTGGATAAAAGTCAATTACTTAAAGCTTAACTCCAGGAAAATGGAGGGCCTTCTTCTGGGAAATTACATCTCATTCTGGTCACCAAGCTGGTGGCCTCAGGCAATGGGTTCTCTGCCCCTGCCTGTGAGAAAATTTGGGAATCATCTTTGACAATAAATTAAACTATGAAGATCAGATCCTTGCCCTTGTTTCATCCATATTCTTTATTCTGAGAATCATTAGGAATATTTCCCTTTTCATTTCATCAGATCTTCAAAAAACTGTTGTGACTGCACTGGTCTTATCAAAATTGGATTGTGCTATGCCTTATTTCTGAATATCCAAAACATATTCCCCCCACAAACTCCAGATGTTACAAAATGCATAAGCACAGCTCCTTTTGGAAAATCCCAAATATCAATCTGTGTGTCGGGCCCTGGTTAAGCTGCACTGGCTTCTGGTAGAAACAAGAATTTAATTTAAAGGAATATGCACAGCCCTTAAAGCATTACATAATGTTGGCCCAGTCTATTTACGGGACAGATTTACCTGTACACGCCATCAAGGAAACTTAGATCCTCCACTGCCAAGTTTCTGGTGTTGCCCAAGATTAAACGAGCCTCATGGTGAGATAGAAATTTTATTCTGGTAATGGCAACGTGTTGTACCTCTCGCCATGACTCTGAAGAACAGCCCGGACCTTTTGTCCTTCAGGATATCTCTTAAAACCTGGTTCTTTAGTCACTAGGGTAGCAGCCCCTCCTCCTAAAGTCAGATTGAGACCCAGGATGCCTCAGGGCATTTGTGCGCTTTCCAAAACCAAAAATCAAATCAAATCAAACCAAAAGTTACATTTTGGTACAGTTTACCCAAATGGTAAAGCCATTTTAACACTGCAGACTTTTCACTTCAGACAAGAAGAAAGGGACATATCTTCTTTGATTCCCAATTGAATTATAAGTTCTGAGCAGGTCATGACCAATCTAATCTGGGTCCCTTGTGCCACAGTGCAACATGTGGACAGATACCAAACTGGGTCAGACGAGCTGTTTTTCTCCCAACCTATACATGTTTGCACATGTCGTACAAGATCTATTGAGAACTCTTTATTATCCAATCTGTGCACCACAGCTGAGCTTATTTTAAAAGGTAGTTACTGGCAGTTTTGGCTCACAAACATTTTTAACTGAAGCGAAGAGTGGGTGATCAACTCCTGATTGCTCCACAAACATGCCACCGAGATCTGGGACACCATCCCCTTCCTCACCTGACGTCATCTTCCTCACTGAGACCTGGCTCAACCCTGCATCAGCACCTGACATCGCCACGCCACACCGAACGGACACAAGATCATACACCAGGACCCCATCAACAAGTTGGATTAACCATCATCCACAAAGAGTCCCTCCACTGCACAGCCACCACTGATGACAACACCCCCATCATGGAACACCTCAACTTCTAACTCAACACAGATGGTAAGACCACCATCAGAGATAGCCTCAGATACAGACCACCAGGGCCATGCCCTCCCTTCTGCGAGGCCATCTCCAACTTCATCACGCCTCTGGCCATCAACTCCAAGAACTTCATCTTCCTTGGAGACCTCAATTTCCACATCGACGGCCCCAAAGACTGTAACACAGCCAACATACTTGAGAGCATAAACAACCTCGGTCTCACTGAACTTGTCACCAATCCCAATCACATCACCGGACACACTCTGGACCCTTCATAGCCAGCAACAAAATCAGGTACAGCCGTGCCTCCGAAATCAGTTGTTCTGACCACTCAATTGTCCACTTCTCCATCACAACCACCCGACACCCCCACCAATCAGAACAGCACCTCCTACAGGAGTTGGACCATGGTAACGAAAAACTTATGGACCAACACCCTCAGAGCCTCCCCCTGGTCACCACTTCCAACCTTGAGGTGGCCATCAAAAACTTCAACTCATGGATCACCGTATGCGGTGACTTAGTAGCCCCCCTCAAACCCGCCAAGCCAAGCAGACGCACCAAAAAGAACACCAGCTGGTTCACCCTAGAACTTAAATCTGTCAAACCCAACTGCAAATGGCTGGGCAGGATCTGGCATGCCAGGAAAGAGCCAAACTATTGAAACTCCTTCAAACTGGCTCTCAACAACTACCATAAACGCCTGAAAGATGCTAGAAAGGACACCCTGATTGCCTGCCTCGAAGCCAGCTCCAACCACAGAAACAAACTCTTCAGCATTGTCAAAGAGTTCTCCAACCCCTCAGCAACCAAGAACACCATCACCACCAGTCCCCTCTCAAGATCTCTGCAACACCCTAGCAGACTTATTTCTCAGCAAAATCTCCACCATCTACGAACACTTCGACCCCCAACTGCCCATTGCCAGCATCCACAGTCTCCCCAACCTCACCGACTCCCACTCAAACCCAAGGATTACAACTTGGGAACCAACTCACCATGCAGATCACCTCTCCCATCATGAGGTCCATCCACTCAGGAGCACCCAGGGACCCCTGGCCCCAGCACATGTTTAACCTGGGGAACAACACCATCAGCAAAGAACTCACCATCATCCTCAACACCTCCATCACCTTCCCAGAGGAATGGAAACATGCAGAAGTCAAACCACTCCTCAAAAAACCATCCACAGACCCAGAAGAGCTCAAGAACTACTGGCCCATCTCCCTGCTCCCTTTCCCTGCTAAAGTTCTGGAAAAAAGCAATCAACCACTAACTCACCCACCACCTAGAGAACAACGACCTCCTGGACCCATCCTAATCCGGGTTCCACTCAAATCACAATACAGAAACTGTTCTAATCTCAGCCACTGATGACATCAGGTCTCTCCCAGACCAGAGAGAAACCGCAGCCCTGATTCTCCTTGACCTCTCAGCAGCCTTTGACACCCTGTCCCACTACACCCTCCTAAAAAGACTCCACAAGATGGGTATCCAAGGGGACACCCCCAAACGGATCACATCGTTCCTCACTGGAAGAACCCAGAGACCTGCCAGGCCATCTAAAAAACAAATAAAAAAACATAGAGTGAAAGAAATGTAAGGAGAGTTATAGCGGGAAAACATGGAAAATGAAAGGGCTGGCCCACTTGCCCTGATACAGATTTGCATTCCGTCTCAGGATCTTGTGCAGATATGCTCAGGCGAAATGATATTACTCACAGTGCATTCGAACCAATGCCTGAAGTGGGCAGGACCATTGCCCCATACACAATCATCTACCCGCAGGTTTTGTTAGGGGAGTAAGCAACACATAATCCCTTATCTACTATGGTAATGTGTTAGAATCTATATAACTAAATACCTATCTCCAGGCTTTAACATAGTGTAATGACAATCCTGTTTAAAGGGTTATTAACTTTAAGGCATACTTTTTACAATATATAAATCAAACGTATGTCTTGGGAACTTTAGGACACACTTCAAGTCCAGGCTAATGTACAAAGGCAACTTACACATTTGATTAATTTACACTTTTTAGTAAGTTCAAAACTTTTTGGCTATTCACAAAATCAGATTGTAAAATTGCTCAAAAAGTGTAACTTACAAGCCTCTACCCCAGATTTATGAGTGTAAGTTACTATAGAAGAAGTAAGTCCAGCATCACACATGCCAACCACCTGTACTGTAACACCATACTATAGAAAATAATAGCAGTTGGGACTTTAAATAAAATGCCATAGGAAATAATGTTAACCTAAATCAAATTATTTGAAATAGTTAAAATAGAAATAAATGTAATATAATGTTAAAAAGATATAAAAATCGTGCATATGTATTATTTAATTTTAGAATATTTTAACAACTATTTTAATGTAAAAATGAATGCAACGTTTTTTAATATATTTTATTTTTTTATAATTCATTCTAAACATCACTTTTAAAAGTTATCAAAGCATATTATTTTTTCATCTTTATGGGGAATTGACTATTTAATTTGAACTTGCGAAAAATAATTTCAATATAACTTAATATATCTAAATTAATTAAAGAATGAATTCAAAATAAAGGTAATAGTCCTATAGCATTTGTTCTTTTGTTCTACATTTAAAATAAATAAATACAATAAATTTACGTGAATAGTTAATAAAAAATATCTTAATTTTTTTTTCAAGTTAAATAATCTTTAGTATTTTTCCCAATACTTTACCATAAGGAGATCTCTTCCCTTACTGCAGAGTCTCCTCATCCTAAAGGCCCAAAATTCCCTTCCTGCCTGGCTGGGATGTCTAAGGGCCTGACTGAGAGTTTGGCGAATGGGTACTCTGTCACAAATATGGCAGATGTCAAATTCACCTTATTACAAGTGCAATATATAATAATGCTCTTGTAATTAGACAGAATATCTATCCTGCTTGTAAGGGATATCTGGTCCACTGTTTTGCAAGTGCATTATACCCTAATGCACTTGTAATAAGGCAGACAGGATATCCATCATGTTTGTGATGGAGTACCCTTCCACCAAACTCTAAAGCAGTCCATGCGGCAAGCAGTCTTCCATCAGAGAAATGGAGGCAGCGCCGCCTTTAGTGCTGGTGGCGCCCAGTGCGACAATCATTTTTGGTGCCCCCACTCCCCATGACCGCCTCCCCAGATTCTCTCACTACCACAGGGCAAAAGTGCCCCTCATCTCTCCAATAATAAGTTATTGCTAAACACAGGGGCCCCCCCTGAGGACAGCGACCCCTCCACAGGTCAGCGCACCAGTCGCACTGCCCTAAAGCCAGCCCTGAGTGGAGGCCTCAAACTCATTGGTCCTTTCAGCCTGGAGGGCTGTCCACCAAATTTTAAATCAGCATCATTAATCTCCTGGAGCCTGACACAGTAAATATTGTAAACAACTTCATAACACGTTGAACTTTCGAATAAAATAATGTGTATGGGTGCCGGCTAGTACAGCGTCTGTGTTCAGCTCTGCCCATTTAATATTAGTCTTGTATCCGATCTCAATTGTACACAACGCTCTCTACTGTTTTATGTATGGCACCATATGTTGGATATGCTCCTACTACAATAACAATTTTGTTTATCAAGTGAGCAATTGCTTCCTGGGAGCAACGTCGCTAACTAAAATAATGAAAATGAACACGTGGAAATCCTGAAGAGGGAATGTTGATTCTGGCTGTCTGAAGGCAGATCAAGTAACCCATATACCACAGTTGTCTTCAATTAAAATTAAAGGGTATGGTCAACGTTTGTCATGCTAGTACTATATATAATGTTTGTCTATATGACAAGCCTTCCAGTTTAAAATCAGTGATGCGACCATATTCATGTAATTAATTCATTGTGGACACTATTATTAAATATTGAGTTGGGCTCGTCGAGTAACCGAAAAAAAAAAATGGAATTGTTTTTCAAGATATTCACGATGAATACGTGGTAGGAAAATTAACCTACAACGATCATCCATAGATCAGATTTCAGTTTGGGGTTCTAAAAACTAAATAAACCACAATTTTCCTGATATTCTATCATCAGAGCTGAATCACTTGAAACGGTAATCCTTTGCGTATTCTTAGAGAGAAACAATGTTGTGCTCCAAAGCAAAGTCTACGTTCCTTCTTCCCACAACACAAACATTAAGAGTTCCAGCATCTCAGCCCTGAATGTCCTTTGTTTGATAATGTGTGAAACGTCCTGTAAACACTTTCTGCTTGCCTGCTGGAGTGATTTACTTAATAGATGAATTCAACAATTTTTGTAGAAGCTGCCGCTTTTCAACTGGGCTGATGTGTTGATGCTTTCAACATTGTAATTTACTAACTAATTCTATCCACCTCGAAAATGTGCACCAAGGCTCAAACTAAATGGATGCCTTCAAAATCTATCCAACAAGTACAAAGAGGTTTCATGGGCAACAATGCACTCTTTCTTACTGGAGCGGCAAGGGCTTTATTGGCTACTAAACACAGTTGTTAATTCCCAAGTTAAGCACAGACTATCAAATACCGTCAACACTCTTGCTACTTTTAAACTTCAGCAGCTGACGTGCATTTTTTAGTTTTCATCGTACTGACAATATTTTTGCAAAAAATTAAAGTAAATTGCTAATAATTCAGATTTTCCAGCACCTCGTGTTGCTGTATTCTTTGACTCAAAATATTTGGCATACTGGTTTGACAAGAGCTCTGTTCGTTCGAAAATCTTTGACGGTTGTCCTGTTCACAGTTTATTAGTTCCTATACAATCTCAACCTCTGCAGAAGAATATTTCATAAGATATCTATCAAGTAACAGTCCGCTTTCCCTTTATACCACAGCAGTGTTGGGGCCGACTTTACCAGGCAATGGAAACAAATGAAGTGAGAATGACCAGCTTCCTGGACGTCCCCAATCCTTTATTAAATCCTTCGGCCAAGAACAAGCAATGTAAACATACACCAATGCTGTCTCTGAGGTCATGAGGGTCATATTCCAGGTTAAACCAGTCCATTATTGGAAAGAAGCATGCCCGCCAGCCATCTTTGATTGGCCTACAAAGTTGCCTAATATCTTTCATCCTCCTCTCATAAGAAGAAAGTACTGTTGATGGCTTGAAAAGGGCACGTGAGGAAATTGTGGTGAACGTGATTGGCTCCTGCAGACACCTCCCTCCATTCACAGCACACTCTGCCAGGAAGAGCAAGAAGTCGATAGGCACTTCTGTGGCCACTGAGGATTTTGTCTAGCCTCACAACTTGAACCCAGGCACCATCACAAAGAGATACAACTGCCATCGTTGGTTGGTTCTGCAGGGTGTACTGGACTCTCCTGCCCATCTAGTTGTCCTCGTGAAAGAAAGCAGCACTTGAAGATCACGCATGGTGCAGCATGTACAAAGTGAGACATCAAGGGTAGTTCAGCTAGAGTGGGCTCAGGCCCAGGGCTGCAACCAGGTCCTATCAATCCATTAAATGAAATGTGAGTATTTAAACCTTCATTCTGATATGGAGTGTCCTACACCTCCCATGTGAACTGCATTTTGAACCCTCTAACTATTTTGTGAACATGTGAGTGGTGCACAGCAACCCATCTTAACTGTATTTTGAACATTCGTACTGTACCCTGAACACTTAAGAGAGCGCTAACGTGCATCTGTTTGTGAATTGTTTTGTGCACTCTTACTGTACCCTGAACAATTGAGTGAGGGGCCCATTGCATACTCGTGTCAATTGCATTTGTGCCTCCGCACACTGTAACCAGAACATCTGTGTGAATAGTGCCTGACACCATCTTGAAATGTGTCTAGCAAGTTCTTATCATTACCTTATTGTCTGAGTAAGTAGTTTTTGACTTCTTACTGTATACTGAACACCTGAGCGAGTTGTAACCTGCTCTGCCCCAGAGGACTGCATTTTGTGCCATCTTACCAAATCCTGAACCTATCAGTTAGTGATGTCCTGCGAAAAAATGAAAGCACCATTGTAATATTCCACTGTGGTCTGTGTAAGGCTACCATGCCCAGACTTAAGTTCTGTTCAGCATCATATTGGGTCACTGCCCCACTCACAGTAGAATGCCCATCCATGACCATTACTACTTGCTCCCTCTTCTCCTCCTCCATTAAGATCAATATCATCACAATATTTATCCCAATTCTCTTTTTAGTTTTTCATAGAGTAACTTGTCATCCTGACCACTAAAATATGCATCGATCTCTTATTACACCTAACACCCCCTTAAGATTCTGCTTTTCCACCCTTCCTATCCAGTCCCATCAATGTCAAAGCAAATTATTTCACTTTCATCTCATGAATTCCTCTTGACTTAATGTGAAAAAACTTAATTACAAGTACACCTCTAAGAATTTGCCCATCTCAGTTACCAAATATCTTGAAGCCTACAGAAAACTTCCCAATGCCTCCACCACAGCCTTGACGTATACAAAATATTTTACTTCCAAGACTTCATTTCTCTGCAAATACTCTGTGTGAGATGGTTCATCTTTATGCACGTCTTTCTCCTCACCTCAAATCATTGCATTGCCTAGGATGTTCTCTCCACCTTCAGTTCCCCATTCCTTGTATTGTTTTTAAATGTGTTCAGAGTTGACCCCCCTCCTATCTCTCATCTTTTTTTCCAGCTTTCAATCCCCACTCGCCCCTATACTCAGACTTTCAATTTAGACTGATTTGTCCCTCTTCACTATGTTTGTTGTCTATTTCAAATATTTTGCCCTTCTCACACCTGGGTTCTAAAACTCTCTTTTTTTGACTGAAAGCTCTTCTCCTTCTATATGTATCCTCTGTGTCTCTCTGATAACCCATTTGCTATACAGTCCTCAACTGTACACCTTTTAGTTTACAAAGCACGACAGAGTCATCTTTTTGCCATTGATAGTTTTGTACCATGTTTTATAATTATTTGTGCTGTATAGCAGTTAGGCGTAGTATCTATGCAAGCACAATAAAAATGAAAATTAAATAACATGCGCACACCAACAACACACTACTTTCCCCCTACACCAGTCACCTTAAACCCTCCTATCCATAGACTTTGCCTCCTATTTCTTATCAAACATAATATTCATTAGAAACATTCATGTTGTGCTTATCATGGCTCCACTTACAGACCCCTACCACTCCCAACTCATTCTGCTCAACTCTTTCTTATGTTCTGCTAAATGAATCCCTATTATTAAACGAATTGGAACATCTCATATTCAATCACCTCACCTTCTTTCTTGACACAAAGAATGTGCTCAACACTATTAGATTTGGCTTCTGTGCACTTCTCTTCATGGAACTTACACTTTCTCATATTGCTAACTTCCTTACTCATTCCCAGTGAAAGGCATCTATGCTCTATTTTCTTTTCACTTGACCTCTCTTTTGCATTCAATACTGTTGATCACTCCACATTGCCATCTACCCTTGTCATCCTTAGTTCAGATCTAGGCTGGTTCTGCTAGTATTGTTCTGACCACTTGCTCTCCATCCTATGAGTATCCTCATTCTCTCAACTAACTCCCTACGCTCACACATCAGTGCGCTCCAATTATTCCTCTATTCTCCATTTAAGAAGTCACTATCTCATTGTTCATGTCGTTTTATCATCTCTACATGGTTGATCTTTCTCTTGTTCCCAACCTACATTCTCGACCTGTAGGCAAAGATCTCTGAATGTCTCAGGGCAATCCATAATTGAGTTACTGCTTCATCTCTAATACTGAACCTGCCAACAATAGAAATTAAATATTTTCCTATCACCTCCATATCTTCATACCTTCTCAAACAGAGTATATTTGTCCAGCAAAAGGCCTATTCCCCTGAACCACCTGCCAGAAACCTTGGTATGCTTATTAGTTTCACTATGGGGATAGAATCATTCACAACCTTTATGGCCTTAGCAGCCAGGTATGAAGTTTTAAACATTTACAAGACTCTCTCATATCCATGCAACTAAGGCATTGATCATTACATCTGGAAGGCAAAGCAAATAGACAATTGCAAATCTTTACTGGTCAATCTGCTGCACTTAAGCCCCCATTGGAAAACCTTCCAACATTTAACACAAAAAACCAATGTGACTTTCCCCAGATATAAATTGACCTCACCCTTTTGTTGTCTGGCAAGGTTGCTAACCGTCAACAATTGTACTGTGGAATTTTGAGCATAGGAATATCATGGTATCATAATATTAGAGACAAAATATGAAGCAGCAAAATATTGAAAGGTAAATGCATAAAAGAGAAAGTATAGATTTACTATTCTCAACTACACATCTATGTACTTGCAATATAACTTTTTGATTATGTTTATTAGTGGCCAAAATACCATCACAGATTGTCTTTACTCATCAGATCCCTGAAAGAGAAGTTTCTATAGAAAGAAACACGCTTCTTACTCTAAAGTTTTTATCACAAGCTTACTATCAACTATTCATGACCAAGGAAGGAAAAAGACTAAGAGACCACAAGACTACAAGTGGGTCAACAACCAAGATGTAAAGCACGAATGGATTAATATTCAACAATAGGAGGTTTTTTATACCATCTCAACTCCACCATATAATTATGTCATTATTTACCAATTGCAAATCATGGAAGAAGAAAAATTATTATACAGCATATTTCTAGAAAATCTGGTGGCCAGCCTTACATTGAGGTGTTTGGAAAAATCCTGATTCCTGTAACATCTGTACACAGAGTAAAAGCAGGATGTTATGCAAGCCTGGATTAATTGTGTATCTAGAAATACTTGCTAAACCATTGGACATCATATTCATAGATTGTATTGTACATCCTTCTCCTTCTAATGGTCGCAAAGCGATCATTGCAATGATCGACTTTCTCTAAAATGGTTCCCTTTTCCGCCTTGCCAAAAATTCCTTTGGCATCTGTTAGAAAGTCGTAATTTTGCCCTGTTCACCTTCATTTTTTGCTGACTGGTTCTGGTGAAAACTGACTCTGACTGGGCCCTGGGCTCTGCTAACCAGGGCCAGTGATCTGACTAAAAAGATACATGTAATTGGGTACACTTACAACTAGCCATGAAAAACTCTATAGGGCCCTAGTAGAAAATGGGGTCAGAGGATTCAATCTACCTATAAGTCCCTAGTATATATTAAGCCATGGAGGTTTAGAGGCCCACCAGAATTCCTGCACTGGCATGTGTGCTCTTCTGTGTGTCTGCTGTCCTTTTAAAGGCAGTCCTGCCTTGCAGCTTGTCTTTAAAAGTAAATTCTCACAATTAATATTGACAGACTCTATAAGTCCCTAGTATATAATATGACTACGGGGTGCAAACTACATATAAGTCCCTAGTATATAATAGGGCATGGAAGTTTAAAGGCCCAGCAGATTTCCTTCACTTGCGTGTGTGCACTGCTGAGTGCCTGATGTCATTTTAAATGGAGCCTTGCTTTGCAGACTATCTTTAAAAGTAAATTGTATGCAAATTCGACTTTGGTAGTATGGGCACTTTAAAAGTTATGATCTACCTTATCTTTACATATTAGGCACCCCCAAGGTCTCCCTTAAGTGTCCCAGGGGTGGGGGCCATGCACCTATAGGCAGGGACCTTGTAAAAGATGTTTTATATGCCCTGGTGTGTGAAAAACTGTCCATATCATTTTTCTCCATTGTAGATACTTAGCTCCATAGGCTAACATTGCAATATTTTATTTAGGTATAACTATTGCTCGGAAAGGAGGGTAAAAATCATTCAAAGACTTAAAAGACGGGCAATGATAAATCCATGCCTTTACCACTGTTGATGTTTTCACAACTAGCACAGAAGAGAAGTTATAGAACTTTCTCTTCTGTAAGCCAAAATCCAGCCTTCTAGTGGTCTCTGCTGATTGGTTAGCCTTAACAAGCTTAGCCAGGCTGCTTTGGTAAGGTGATGAGTCACCTGGCCGGAGCTGTTATCTGGTGGTGGGAGTTCTGTAGCTGCAAAGACCAGGCAAGGCAGGGGGATGGGTAATAAAACATGAGCTTCAAAGAGAGCAGAACAGTAAGGAATGCCATTCAGGCCCACCCCTCTACCTGCCAGATGGCAGGGCCAAGAAAGGAATTTGCAGGGGTCTGGAGGTAAATGAGCTACACCTGTAGGTTGGTTTATCTATCCTAGATTTTGGAAGTGTTTTGTGGGACAAGAAGATGCCACATTTTGGAAGAAGTTGTCATGCATTTGGGTGGCACCCAGCATCTCACTGGACAGAGGTGCACCCCTGCTTGTCAGCCCTGAACACTGCATAATTATGTGAGAGCCGCACAGTCTCTCAGATCTGCTGCCTGAAACTAAAAGAAGAAGGACTGCCCTGCTAGAATCTGGATCTGTACCCAAAGGCCTACACTCTAACTGACTGCACTTGCTGCACAATCTGGTAGTACAGCCCTGGGGTATGTGCCTTGCTTCAAGAAGGATTAAGGAGTGGACTCCCTGCAAGCTACACTTTAACAGAGCCCGCCTGCATCATCTCCACCAAGAGTCTCCATCCAGGAATGCGCCTAGTGGACTTTTAAGGATTTGGCCAGGTGCATTATGGGAATTGTAGTCCAGACATCCCAGAGACCATCTAGGAGATTCCAGACTTTTTGATTGGTGTTTTGGACACTTTGAACCTACAAAGAGACCTTCAGGAAGCTCCTCCTGAAGATTGGAGAACTTTGGTGAACTTTTGTGAAAAAGCTCCATGAGGTGACCGACCTGACATCGAGAGCCAAGCTGACTATCTTCAACCACGTCACAGCTAGGATTTCGGATTCGTCCCGCTGAAAGCTCCGGACCTCAAGACTTCCAGGATTTGAAAGGGGCCTCGCAGAAAGTCAAGCCGGCAAACCCTCTGCAAATCCGGCCTGCTATGGAGAGTCGATTGACGTCAGATGAAAATCTGCCAGAAAAGTTTGTAAGTGCGAAGGTAAAATTTTGATCGAGGCCTCCCACTTAGTGTATCTGATCAGGGATCCATCACGGTCAGCCTGAAACTTTGACTCTGTCATGGCCAATCGCAACCAGATGTCCCAAAGTGGCGCTATGTTTTTTTAAGCACTATAAAGTGGTTAACATTTACAAATTCTTATCTCTGATTCCCTACATTGGATTTTTGTTGTTTTTGGTATCTATTTGTTCATAAAAATATGACCTATTTTTATAAATTGGTGTCGAACTGTTATTGTATTTTGTGTCTTACTTATTTAATGTATTGGCATTGTTAAATGCTTTACACTCCTATCTCCTAAGTTAGGCCTGACTGCTCGTTGTCAGCTACCAATGGTTGAGCAAGGGACTAATTTACTGAGACCTTTACTGGACCCTATACCATGTTGATGGCCTTATTACTAGTGGTAGGTTCATACTTACGCCTATCAATAATTCACTTTCCAACAGCATCAGAAAGGCCAAGATATTTTTTGATAAAATGTTTTGATTGCATGGGTTTATATATACAATATAATTCTGGAGTTACCTGTGCAAAAGACTTGGAATTTAACAAGCTTTGATCTCTTGGTTTCAACCTCAGATTAATGGTTAAACAGAAAGATTAACTAGTTCTTTAGAGGAATACCTAAGGTGTTTTGCTACTGCTCGTGAATTGGAATGCTATTCTATCTTCAGGTGAGCATGCATGTAACAATTGCAAATACCCATCTACTGGATTTACTCCCGTATTTATTTATTTTTATTTATTTATTTTTTATTATTTGTTTATTGCATTTCACATAGTATATTCCTTAATTTCACAATAGTGAGACATAGTAGCTATTGTACAGAGTGAAATTGGAAAACAAACATTAAACATGTAAATTAAACATAACCAACAGGGTGAGACAGTCCGTGTGCCGTGTTAGGTGTGATACCACATTCTCGACAATACCAACTGTTAAGGTGTCAAACAGGGATCAGATCATATAAATCATGTGTGTACAAACCTCCAGGGAGGACAAACGGGGCATTCAGAGTATGCAATTTTTAAAAATACATTAGTTGGAATACATCCCATTATGTATAGTTACTAATCACATCAGAGTAATAGACACTTAGGGCTTCCTCAGCACCCTCCAGCTCTCCCATTTCCCTACCAATCAGATATCTCTGGAATAGCCCCCAGTAACCTTTAGGTTGACTCTGCGGTGGGAGGAGTTTGTTATATACGTCTGATTGTGTGTTGCAATAAAGCATATCAGCATTCCATCACGCAGAGCAACTCTACATTTGGCAAGCAGTAGACCCATTGCAACTAGTTCCCTACTACTGGCTGCTATCTCCCTGTCATAGCCCAGCAGTGCCAGCAAGGGGGTAGGTTCAAGCTGTTCCTCCACAATATCGCTCAGTGTCGAGAAAACCTTCCCCCAGAAAGCTGAGATACTGGGGCACAGTCATGACGTGTGTAAGAACCCAGCCTCCTACTCTCCACACCTGTCACATTTCGAGGAGTCTCTCAGGCCATAGCGAAACAGCCTGACAGGAGTGTAGTAGACCCTGTTGATGTATTTAAAGTGTATCAGCCGGTGCCTACCGTCCAGTGACCCCCGTCTCGTGACTTCGCAGCAATAAGCCCAACATTTATCATCAATTGTCATGTCTAATTCTTTCTGCCATTCTGGTCTGGCTTTGTGTACTTGCACTTTCCTGGGTTCCTGTGCCAGGGCGTACAGCATTGTGATCAATTTCGCTGGGGAATCAGCTTTGATGGTATGGGAAAGCACCAGGAAGTTGCTAGGCTCCTGCATCTCCTCACCTAGTATTTCCTGCCACGCATTCCTGACCCTGTAGTGTTGGAACTTGTCCAGTTGCGTGAGCCCCTGTGTGTCCCCAACACAGTCTTCCCAGTATCGCACCACCCTGAAAGAAGTCTCCCAATGTGTGTATTCCTACGCGCTTCATTGTGCAAGCCACCTCCCGTTCTCTGCGTATTGAAAAACAGGTGCACCAATCTAGCGGTATTATTGGAGAGTACATAAGTGCGCCCATCTGAGCATCCAGCAGCCTGTGCCATGCATGGGCAGTGGAGTTGAGGGAGTCCAGGACTCCATGACGCCGGCTTTTAAGTAGGATCTGCGGTAGCAAGAGGGGATCTGCAGCCTGTCGCTCAATAAACAAGTGGGGCAAGTGAGCTGGGCCATGTAACCAGGTGTAAGCATGTGAGGCCTGAGCCACCCTGTAATATAACTCCAGATCAGGCGCACCCAGCCCCCCAGCCACATATGGTAGAGTCAATGTGTCCCACCTAACTCTGGGTTGCTTACCGGCCCACGCGAGTTTAACCATGAGTTTGCAAAGGTTGGAAAACAATGTGCGTGGAGTAGGATGGGGATATTAACAAACAGAAATAGGAAACGGGGTAGAATCACCATCTTCATCGAAGAGATATGCCCTATCAACGAAAGCGGCAGCCTGATCCATCTATTGATGTTGTCTTCTAATCTTGAGACGGCCCTCCCATATTTCTCTGCAACAACCACAGCCGGGTCAGTATAACTCTGTATCCCCAAATATCGTGTCGGATCTGAGGTCCACTGCATTGGGAAATCTAACTGAGTGGGAGTTGTCGCCGGGGTCAGCGGGAATATTAGTGACTTCACCCAGTTAATCCTAAAACCGGATAGCTTTCCAAACTGAACTACTTCTGACAGGACTGGGTTAAGTTTAGCCTCCGGGTCGCGAACATACAGCAGGTATTTATTTTTTTACTAATTTTGAATATCATCCATGTTGTTATTTGACCGTTCTTGTTGAAGAATTGTACTTGGAAGACACCAGGAAAGTTCTAATTTTAAATATGCAACTTATGCAGATGAGACAGAATAAACAGGACAACAGATCCAGATGTCATGCTTCGAAATACAAGATACGAGATAAAGTTTGCCCTTCAGCCTCTAATCTTCCTATTTCTATCCATTCATCTACATGTATCCCAAAATACATTGGACCATTTCCCATAACAAGAATCATTATTTCAGTAATTGTAGGACTGGCACTTCCACCTTCAAGGAAGATGTGTCCTTCCTTTCATCTAACCCTATTAAAACCAGCGATTCGAAAAAATTTCAGAGATGGGAACGCAGGTCATCTAATCCAATTTTTGTGCATCTCACACTTAAATATGAAATTCGGGAGATTTTTGACTTCTGTTTTGATAGCTGTAAATTACAGGGGCATATTAGCAAGACCCACGTTAAAATTATCGCCGTTTTAGCGGCACGAAACTGCCGCTAAAACGGCGATAATGGGCTTGCTAATATGCGTTATGGTATTCCAATAGAAGCCCAGGTTAGATGTCCTGCACATCTAACCTGGGCTTCTATTGGAATTCTATAACGCATATTAGCAAGCCCATTATCGCCGTTTTAGCGGCAGTTTCCTGCCGCTAAAACGGCGATAATTTTAACGTGGGTCTTGCTAATATGCCCCACAGTTTTCTATTGCCTACAAGGGTTATGCTCCCTGTGATAGAATTTAGGAACCTCCTTATTCAGCTCATGCTCCTCTTTCAATTAAGTAATTCTTTCAATTACATCCAAGTAATCCAGGAGCATTGGAGAGTGTCAGGAGTAAGCAGACTTTGTCCAAGCAAACCACATTGCAAGTTTGTAAACACCTTGAGTAATGCTTCCTAGCTGTTTGTTCAAGATTCAGTAGCGTTTCCTTCCTCCTTTCTGAATCTGTAGAGAAAATCCATGATCCCCCAGGACAGATCTATTACTTTCACCAAGCAATTCAGGCCATACATTTACTACTGGATTCACAGCTGTTTAGTAAGTTTTTAGTTGTTTTATTCTGAATGCTAGCTATCACTTACAATTACTTCTATTTTTTCTTGACTACTCTCGCAGGTCTCTCGAGATAGAAAGAGTTGAGAGGGTCTTGAGGTGTGTCACAACTTTGCTTGTTTGCTGTTGCACGCTTCAGAGGATTTGCATGTCTCCAAGCTGTCTCTGAAAATGTATTTTAAAACCATTCGGGAATTTCCTAATGCAACCTTTGAATCTGACTGACCTGTTCATTCAAGAATGTTTTTTTCTGAGTTCAGTTTATCTCCTTTTTTGAATCTGACTGTTGGCTTCTTTGATTATTTCTCATTCTGTGCAATCCTGAAGAGGAAAGGATGTTAGAGGACGACAGGCCTTATCTTCTCACAAAGAAGAAGTGATCTATTTCAGTGCCACAGAAAAGACCAGTCCTTGACAAATACCTGTCATCATTTGCGCAACGCCAAACACCATTTCTTCATTCTCAGAGAAAAACACATTTGTTAAAACATTTAAGTCATAGGAAATGTTTACAGAATTTGATGTCTTATTATTTTCGATGTGATATCTAGCAGTATAAAGACGCCATTAATACTGACAGAGTGTTAATTTTCCTTGTTAGCATCAATTGTATATATTTTGTGAAAAGAAACATTTTCATAATTCAGAATTTTGAATGTGGAAAGAGGAGTAAGGGGACATAACTGTGGAAAACACAGCAAATTGTATTTTCTGGAGTTAGTGAAAGATCGGGTAAGATTAATTCTCTTTTGTAGTGGCAACTGTGCAGGCAGGGCCTTGCCCAAGCATCTTCAGATCCAATTATGCTTTGAACCAAACTACATAATCATATTCGTTATCACAATGCCTACAGTTACTTTTCATTCTCATGAGAAAAACATACTCCTGACTACCCTAATACTGAAGGAATCTTAATATTTCTTCTTAGTATCGATTTCATACAACATGTGAACCAAGAAAAGAAGGAATGCTTACATTTCAGAATGATCATTTCAGAGGCAAAGATGCATAAATGACGGTTAACTTCTTGAGTTATCTGGAAAATAGCAGCCTTCTTAGAACAGGTTTTCATTATCCTCAACCGAAAATCCCATTCTAAAATAGTGGCCAATTATTCTTGAAACAGAAATTATTTGGAGAAACCAGTGAAGTTGAAAAAAAGACTACAGTGGCAAGTGACAAAGACCACTAAAGGGCACAAAACCATCTTCATACATGACATGCAAAACAGGCAACAAAAGGAAACCGAACCAAATTAAACACGAAAGGTAAGCAAATGGTAGATAATGTTTGTCAGGTTTTACTTTTAAAGGAAAACATTATTTTGATTTTTAAATGTAGATTGTTTTCTACACCACGACATCATTTTCTTTAGAAATAACACACAACCCTTAAAATAGTTTTTGTTTAGTTCATATTCAAGTAAGCCTTTGCATTACTGCAGATTGTGTGGCTTTTAGAGCACAAAACATTTGGTCAATATGGTTTCTGCATTCTGCAAATAATCCTTCCACATGGTGAAAACAATTCAGTTCATACATTGCAATGTTAACCCTTCATAGGAAGTGGAATGATACACCAAATTGCCAATAACATGAGGTGAAAGATATTTATCCAACTGTGTTGATGGAAGATGTGATTGGCATAGTCTTCAAGCAACAGAGAATGTGGCTGCCCCAAACAAGTCAATTCCTAAAGGGAGCTGATCCAAATCCTACAATCATTGTATTCGGAACAGAACATCGTGCATAAGGCTGTGCTGTCAAGAAAGACGTAAAAATAAATAAGGCTTTACACAACCAGCTGCAGGGACACCACTTTTGAATTACAAAAGGTGAAATAAAATCTCCCTAATAATAGTGCATATTTTAACATGGGCTCTCTTACTTGCCCACAACTGTGGCCCCATGTAAACAAAAGGATCCCTTTTCCTATGTGGATTCTACATAGCATTGAAGAACGTGCATGTGCAAAGAAACTACAGAAGTATGCACTGAATTTCAGTATGCATGAGGTAGTGCTCATTTTTGACACAATTTCACAGTGAGTAAAATGAACCCATGGGCACTTTGTCTTGGTGTGATACAGTGACAGATTGGTCCACCAACAGCGGATCCAAGAGCCGTATTCAGATATAGATTCTTCTGCCCATATGTAGGCATTGCCAGTGGGACAGTTGCTATGCTGTGTCTAAGGGGAGGCACCCAAGAACACGAGCGGGCTGTGAAGGCTTCACAATGGTGTGAGTGCCTACACACACACACACAGACACACACACACACACATACTCACACACATATAGGATTGTAAGTGGAAAGCAGTACTTTTTTGTCCAGTGTAGTGTTCTGTGCTTGTACTGACTTAGGATGCTTTTTTTGTAAATGTATAATACTTTGATAATCAGGGCGTGCATGTCTTCAACAGGCCCTCTGGTATGAAGGGACCTTTTTGAAAGAAAATACATGCCCTAAAGTATGGTACAGATTAGAAGGATGCATAGGGAATGGAGGAACAGGTGAGTGGTGCCAGATAAGTAATTTCAAGGATATATCGATTATACACTTTCTGGTTAGGTGCGTTCACCACTTTGACTGTGGACTGCACTTCCGATGCCCCTCTGATTTCAACCACGAGGTCAGAAAGCTCTCAGCTGAAGTCAGCATATGTGCAAACATTGATTTCACTTCTGACTAGAATCACTGGTTGATAGCGAAAGGGAGGGAGAAAAAAATCACCTTTACTCTCTCTCTCTCCTTTACCTCCTACTTTCTATCTTCAGGCAGAAAACATTGAAAAAAGGGCATGCATTCTGCTAGTCAGAGACTTGATCAATTCTCCAAAGTTGCTTCATATCTTTCCCTTTCTCGCTGCTGGGGAGAGGGGTTGTAAGAATATCAAATGACTGAACCTCTCACATCTCATGGATATCTTCCTCAGTACAACAGAATGGATACTGGCTGGGGGTGGATAAAAGAGGTGAAAGGAGTGGTGACACTTTGGAGCTGTATCTTTCTGTCCCCAATCAAAATAGCTACACATATTCAATTATTCTAGACCTAAGTCACTCCTGAAAATAATGCCATACTTTAGTATTTCTGAATTTATGTTTGTCGGGAAAAGTTGTGAGATTCCACAGGAGAAAATGAAAAATATCACATTTTGTAATTCCTTTCCTGTATAAACACATTTTCAGTGTTATAAGAAATTGGGTTATTGGTTGAGAGGGTGGAAGCTCCACTTGAGCAACAACCACAATCATTGTCAGGGTGAACCACAGAAAGTCATTAAATTAACCTATGTTTAACCCTCTTGTAGCTTGACAAAAAAGCAGTCCGGCTTAACTTAGAGGAGAAGTAAAATATGTAATGCAGCACACAAACGGTAATAAAGTGAAAACACAACACAAGAAAAATCCCAAACCAATTTAGAAAAAAATAGTTCATTTTAACAAATAAAATGTTACCAGAATGAGAAAGATCTAGGCTTTTAGTGAAAATAGTGCCTAAAAGCGCAAAGTGCCACTCACAGTCATCTACGTTGCTAGAGCACGCTTTTAGGCCGAGAATGATGGAGCACGGGCCAGAAACAGGGATCAGGATAGTCCCTCTGGAAAGTCACCTTCTCAAGTCTGGCACGAAGAGTTTTGTGCACTTTGGAGGAGGCCCTGAGGAGTAGGCTTTCGGAGCGAAGAGGAGGTTCAGTGTCATTGCTATAGCATGAACATCCTGTCGTTGCTGGAGCTTGGCATTGGTTGATCATCATGTATGGTAGCTGTCAACACGAAGAGCAGGTTTCACTAGAGCTTTCATCGGCGGTAGCTGCAGGTGGCAGAGTTCCAGCAATAATGGCCCTGTTTACGATTGCAATTACCCCAAACTTCAGGTATTTCATTGTTTCTTTTTCTGGGAGCTTCCACTGATGCCAGCCAAGGGTCCAGGACCTTGGGGGCACCTCTTGAAAGTCAGGTCCCACTCTAGTAGAGGCCAGCAGCAGGGCTAAACCACGTCCAGGCAGGTCCAGTTGCAGCTAGTCACCTGGGTAGTTGCATGGAGGCCTCTGAAGCTTGTTGTGTTACTGTAGCTCACGCAAGAGGTCAGCCAACTGACCCCTGGACTCACTCTGGGTAGCCTGGGATCAAGGCAAGTAGGTCTAGTCTTCCTTAGTTAGACAGCAAGGCAGTGCTTCAAGCAGCAGGGCAGACATCTGGCAGGAGGGCAGTTCTTCTTCTGAATCTTCTACAGGAGTGTTCTAATAAGTGGCTCTAGAGATCCAATATTAATACCTGTTGCCAGCCTTTGTGTGGAAAGACTCCCTGTCCCACCCCGAATACTGGTTCTGGGAAGTTCTTCCCCTGGTCCAGGTTCCAAACTGTTAGGGTTGACAAACAGAAGGCCAGACCTTGTATTACGTTCTTTTGTGTGTGCTGCAGGCAAATCCCTTTGAACTGAAAGTGAGGCAGGGTACAACTCCTCCCCAACAGTCTTGTCAGGATGGCCATCCTGTCCACACCTAAGCCTCCTTTGTCTCACTGTCTGGAAACAATACACAACCCTAACAGCCAAGTCATTGACAGTCATATGACCCAGGACACTGAAAGAAAAGGCACAATTGTTTTGGCCAAGAAAATGCTAACTTTCTAAAAGTGTACGAAAACAGAGCTCTACATTTGCGCTCCTTTACTGTCGCACTGCTGAGAGCGGGAACAACTCCCTCAATTGTGAATAAAATTCATCCTGGTATTCCCAATAATCCTAGTAATCAACGTGGTTTGTAAACTCCTTATTTCCTGCTTTTTTTCGTATTCTTCACCACAACGGAGACAGCCGAATCCAATTTGCAATCTTTATTAGACATTCTTTAACACAAGCTGTATGCCAATCTAGGCTTCGTACAACCGTATGTGCAGATTGAACTCCATATGAAATTAGCTCAACATGTCCCAATGCATTTCGAGCCCCGAGGGCTCTTCATCAGGGGAATCTAAAACATATAAAAATGAACAGTATAACTCATCTGATCCAATGTAAAGCATTGGATTCGGCTGTCTCCGTTGTGGTGAAGAATACGAAAAAAAGCAGGAAATAAGGAGTTTACAAACCACGTTGATTACTAGGATTATTGGGAATACCAGGATGAATTTTATTCACAATTGAGGGAGTTGTTCCCGCTCTCAGCAGTGCGACAGTAAAGGAGCGCAAATGTAGAGCTCTGTTTTCGTACACTTATCAGTACCTGCGGTCAGGGGCGATCCGCAATACTGTCTGCACGCACATTAAGTCTGCAAGTTTGGTTTCGCATTAAGGGAAGGAGTGCATGCTCTTTACGCCCTAACTTTCTAAAAGTGGCATTTTCAGAATTATAACTTAAAATCTGACATCTCATTTAAAGTTGATTTTAATTACAATTAATTTAAGTGTAAGCGTCATATCTCTATTTGCTCCCTATGTGAAGTTAGCACTTATAAAATGTAATAAGGTAACCCAGTGTTAGCCAATGGGAGAGAAAGGCCTTGCAACAGAGAAAAACAACATTTAGAGTTTTTCATTGCTGGACATGTAAAAATGAAGTACACAAGTCCTACGTAATAAATACAATGCACCCTGTCCTATGAGCCTTTAGACCCCACCTTAGGGGTGACTTATAAGTATTAAAAAGGTAGGTCTAAGCCTAGAAAAAAAGGTCTATTTTGCCAGGTGGAAATCTCATTTTAAAACTGCACTACAGACTGCAGTGACAGACCTGAGACGTGTTAAAAGGCTACTTAAGTGGACAGCACAATGAGTGGTGGAGCCCACCAGTAGCATTCATTAAATTTAAATTTTTGGGCCCTGGGTACATGTAGTACTATTTACTAGGGACTTACACGTAAATTTAATGTACCAATTAGTTATATAGCAATTGCACCATGTTTTAGGGAGAGCACTTAACCACTGGTTAGCAGGGAATAAGTGCAGAGTCCTGC
Organism: Calotriton arnoldi; assembly: GCA_963921515.1. Lineage (NCBI taxonomy): Eukaryota > Metazoa > Chordata > Amphibia > Caudata > Salamandridae > Calotriton > Calotriton arnoldi. The sequence continues at coordinate 201,859 of CAWUFW010005124.1, read as the reverse complement.
ATGTGCCCAGACATAGAATGCATAATTAAACCTTAAACATTTAAAAATCAATCTCTCTCGTTTCAATTTTTGCATTCGAGAAGGGAAGAAAGGTGTGCTGTGAGTAGTGCCCCTGTGGATTTGTTCATTATTTTAAGAGTTGAAGAAATTGTACACATAAATGCAACCCTTTGGAATTAAAATGCTGAATCAGAATCCGAGTGATGGTAATTGGAGGGGAAGGTTATACATAATTCATGAACTTCATTTTACATGGAGAGGATGCTCTCCGCATCTCTACTTCCAGCCCCTAGAGGGCATTTTATCCTAATCTACCAAGAAAGCACAGGCAAAATGTTATTTCAAATGAAAGAACATTTCATTGTGTAATGCAAATTATAAAACACATTGTTATGTCTACCGAGATTGATCTCATGTGTAAGCAGTGGAATGTACTGTTTCATAAGCACTACATAATCACAGGAAAGAAATTTACAAGAGAACTCTCTGATATTACAGGGCTCTGGGATGAAGCTGATTTGAATAGAGACGTCTATAATAGGCAATACTCCTCGTTGACTACCAAAAGATGACAGTAACAGAGCTTATTATAAAGAACATTGACCCCTTTGGCCATCATTATTAGGTGTGCAGGCAAACTACATTGTCAATACCAGTCTAGCAATTACCACTACATCAAGTGCGTTACTTACCGAGAGCAGAATTACCTCACCATTACTGGTTTGGCCTCCAAGAGAATGGAAAATTACACCGGGAATCTGTGTTTGTGCACTAATTATTCCATGTTTTCCCACATTATGATGCTTTTATCCCAGCTTTTCTATGTAAAATGATTCCTCAGACAAACTGTTAAGTGCAAGTTTTCCTCCCACAATTTGTAATCCTGTGTGGGCCGGATCAGAAATTATCTTTCCTACTCATCATTTAACATGGTCAAAAATCCCACTATTAGGAGGGGCGTGGCTTGATGCCGTAGAAGATGGCGGCTGGCCAGTGGCTTCTCCTCGAGGAAGTGCTGCAGGGCGGTGGGGCGGGGCGGGGCGGGGGATGGGCTGGGTGGGGGTAGTAAACTACAGCATACGGCCGAACGGAGTTAAGTAAATAAATAAATAAAACGAATTACATTGCGCGCGCTGCATCGCCGATTTGGCATTGCAGCGCGCAATGTAATTCGTTTTATTTATTTACTTAACTCCGTTCGGCCGTATGCCGGAGTTTACTACCCCCACCCTGCCCCTCCCCCGCCCCACCGCCCCGCAGCACTCCCTCGAGGAGCCGCCACTGCGGCTGGCCAATAGAGCTCCGCAACGGAACCTGAGAGGAATCACTTTCTCGGCTGGCGGCATCGTCTCAGCACTCTCCTCTACCTAAGGGTTCTTCTCGTGAACTCTCTCGCCCTCTCAGGATGGTGTCTGTCACCCGTGGTAAGGACCGGATACCGTGCATTTTTCATTGAATTCGGCAGCGTGTCTCCATGACTGGATTCGCGGACACCATTTTACTATTTCTCTTCCAAGTCTCCTCACGGTGCCAGCTGAATATCCATAATTTACACCTTTCTTGAGGAGAAATTATAGAAAATATGCTCCTGGACTGTTTCTTGCCACCTGTTTTTATATCCCACACCAAATGCTGATTTCTTCTGTGCCCGGTATATGACTGCCTCATTATTGCATGGGATAAATACTACTAGCATATTTTAATAACGTTTGAACACATATATATTAATCGAATTTGCCATAATTACAGCTGGATATACTACTTCAATTCTACTCTCTAGTTGAACCGTTTGGCGCAAATTTCTTTAAGTTTTTTTTCTCACAGACTGCGCTTCTATTGCTGTGTTTCTTCATGTTCATGGGGAGAACCATGCCTGTTAAAGGTGCTACTTCAGCTCCTGCTTCTACTATGCGCCCTAAATCCACCGCACTGTCAACGTCAAATCCTTTTTCTGTTTTACAAAGTGACATGGAGGACTCGGAGCAGTTTGTAACACCCTCACTTATGGAACCATTGAATACCACACCTATGTTTACTCCTACTCCTACTGCTCATTCTTCTTTATCAAATGGGAAGAACAATTCTAAGCTAACGTCCTCTTCAGTACTGTCATCAACTAAGCGAGTTAAAAAAGATCCTCCCTCGCAAGCTGGTTCTCCACCGCCAGCTTCCCTGGAGTTACTCCTGGACGAGATACGGGCTCTCAAGCCCTATATGGAAGAAACAAACAAACGTTTACAAGGCTTGGAAGATAAATGGTCTACTTTGGACAACAAAATCAATTTAATGGAACGTCAAGTAGAATCTCTACAAGTGTCCTTTCAACAGATTCATCCTATGAAAGTGGAAATCTCATAACTTCAAAAACAGGGGGAAAACCTCGAAAATCGCAGCAGACACAACAATTTGCGAATTTATGGCTTAGCTGAAAAAATGAAAGGCTCCAATCCCATCTCTTTCTTTCAAACCTTTCTTCCGCAGGTCCTTTAGATTCCTGAATCCCCACATTCAAATATACAAAGAGCACACAGGCTTGATCATATTCCTCATGCTTTATCGTCCCAGTGCAAACCAAGAGGCGTGATATTGTACTTTCTAGAGTATACTGATTTACTGAAAGTCTTACAGGCAGACAAACTCAAACGTCGCATATCCTGGCAAAGCTCCCAGTTATTCTTCTCACAAGACTATGCAAAAGTCACGGCAGGCAGACGGAAATGCTTCCTAGCCATGCGACCAGCATTGCGAGACTTGAATGCCAGATTTGGTTAATCCATCCTTGCCTCTTTAAAGTAACTTACAAGAATAAAAAAACTACTTACGAAGACCCAGTTCTACTTCAACGTTTCCTTGACAGCTGTAAAGAAGAATCCATGGAGTTTGCAAGATCCTCTTCTACTTGATAACAACTTTTATATTCATTCTTTTGTCTTTTTGTTGTCTATAATATGTTTATAATATGTCTAAAATAATTGTCCTTTTCCCCTTATGTTTCTCCTTATCAGGTGCTGTTTCTCTGTTTTTCGCCCAGTGTTGTATAACTCGTCTGGAATATTTCCCACCTCGTGGTTTCCTCCGGAGTCTTTTGACTGGCCGTCCCGTCTTCTTTTTGTGTCCTCAACACCCTCCATTCATGTTTGAGTCTTTGGTATGTTTCATTGTTCTTTTTAATCATTGTTTCTATTTCCTCCCTTCCTTTTTCTTATATCACACTTTTTTCTCCTTTTCTGTCTTCTCTTCCCTCTCTGTTTCACATCTTCTTTAATTTCTTATCGTATCTTATTTCTATTTGAGCTTTTTACTTTTTGTCATTCTGTTTATTACAAGTTTTTCCATTACTTATGCTGTGGTTTTGTCTACTCTCCCTATATCTTCTGATAAATGACATTGCGGGTTGTTTCCTGGAATATTAAAGGTTTGGGTACGCCTATTAAAAGGCAAAGTGTTCTTACCCATTTATCTAACCTTAAGTCAGATATTGCATTTCTACAAGAATCTCATATAGTTGCTTCAGAAGTTTTAAAGCTTAAACACCAATGGGTAGGGAATGTTTTCTCTTCTCCAGGTACGAGTAAAAGGAATGGGGTATTGATCCTATGTCATAAAAAGCTTAAGGTTTCCCTTCTATCTCAGAATTCAGACGATGAGGGACGTTGGTTAATAGTTCATCTTAAGGTTAACGATATACCTATCTCCTTGTTTAACATATATGCTCCCACTAAACCTGACTGTAATTTTTGGCCACACATATCTACCTTATTAATGTCTATTTCTACTCCATATGTTATTTTTGGTGGCGATTGTAACTTAGTTGTTGACCCTTATATTGATCGTACTTCCAAGGCTCCATTTGATCCCTCCCCTATGCACCAACACTTTACCACATTAATTACTCATAGGTCTCTTGTTCATTCGTGGAGACTATGTAACCCACAATTACGTGAATATACTTTTTTCTCACCTACTCACCTCTCTCAATCACGTATAGATTATTTATTTATATCGAAATCATTAACACAACACATATTACAGGCTATTCGCTCTATATTGATTTCTGACCATGCCCCAGTAATTTTAGATTTAGAGTTACTCCCTATTTCTATGACCAATAAAAGGTGGCGTTTCAATATTTCTTTATTAATTGACCAGACTTTTACCTCTTCTTTCGAAACTTTCATATCTGAATTCTTTAATTGAAACATATCTTCCGTTCTCTCTTTTCCTGTCGTGTGGGATTCTTTTAAAGCTTCAGCTAGAGACCTTATCATAACCTATGTTGTTAAAAAGAAAAGATGTAACTCCCAAAAAGCACTTGATATTCTTAAAAACATCAAATTATTACAATCACTCTATACAACTACTAATTCTAAAACTGATCTTAATAATCTGATTGTAGAAAAATTCAAATACAATAAGTTATCTACAGAAAACGCTAACTCCTACCTTCTTAGAGGTAGTGCTCGCTATTATGGAGGCCAAAACAAAGCAGGCAAACTCCTTGCTTCATATCTAGATATCAAAAAAGATCGCATGAATATTGACCATATTTTGAACTCCGACTCATCCCCAGTAGTTAAAAATTTAGATATTCTAGAGGAATTCAAGAAATACTATACTTCTCTTTATACTCCCGAAATAATCCCGAACTCTACTGACTTTCAAAGTTACCTTGCTTCGTTACAAAAACAATTTCCTGTTGATACTGATTCCTCATCATTGGATGGAGATATCTCGGTAAAAGATATCTCTCATGCATTAAAGCTCATCAAAATGAAAAAGGCACCTGGACCGGATGCTAAATCTCTCCTTCCGCATCTCCACTCTTTATTTATGTATTTTATTTCATCTAAAGCTTCCAGTGGTACCTTTCAGGAGGCTCTTATTTGTCTAATCCCTAAAGAAGGCAAAGAGCCCCATTTTTGTAAAAACTACAGACTGATCTCTTTAGTCAATTCCGATTATAAATTATTTGCCAAAATAATTGCACTTTGATTACAACCGTTTTTACCTTCCATTATCTCCAAAGAACAATCTGGCTTCATCAAGGGTAGGTCTATATCCGATAATACTAGAATTTTCTTTAACATATTACATAAATCTAACAAATACAATCATTAGCGGCTATTTCTCTTGATGCAGAAAAAGCTTTTGACCGCATGTATTGGTCTTTTATTTTTCACACGCTTTCCTGGTTTGGCTTCGACCCTAAATTTATTTCTTATATTTCTTTATTATATACATCGCCAAAAGCTTTCATTTTTGCTAATGGTTCTATCTCCGATTCCCTCTCCTTACATAGAGGTGTTCGTCAGGGTTGCCCTCTATCTCTGCTCCTGTTCATCCTAGCTTTAGAACCTTTTCTTGCAAAAATTAAACAAAATCCAAATATTTTCGGTTTTCAACATGGTAAAACTCATATTAAAATGAGTGTTTATGCGGATGATATTTTATTATATTTATCTAAGCCGGAATATTCTATCCCAGCTTTCATTACAGAAGTCAATACTTTTTCTTTACTTTGTGGTTATAAATTAAACCATGATAAATGCGAAATCCTTCCTCTAAATGTTTTATGTTTTAAACAAGATTTCGTTTCTACTAATTTCACATGGAACTCCCCAAAAATTAAATATCTAGGGCTATGGTTTGCTTCCTCTATAAAACAGACATTATCATTAAATATAACTCAAGTACTTTCTACGCTATCCAATTCCATTTCTAAATGGCATCCTTTATTTCTATCTTGGTGGGGCAGACTTGACACTATCAAACTGATGCTTGCTCCTGTTGTCTTCTATACTATTTCTGCTATTCCTTTCAATATCCCCTCATCTTTTTTTAGAAAAAATGAACTCTATATTATCTACCTATTTATTGAATAAAAAGAAGCCACGTATGTCCCTAGTCATGCTTAAACGCAATAAATCGTTTGGTGGTGTAAACTTCCCTGATTTCCAATCTTATCATAATGCCAACTCTCTAAATGCTTGAATCAGTCAATCTTGGATTCATCTCCATTGTGGAAAGACTTTGAACTCTCTTTCCTTTCACCTTTTTCACTCCAACAATCTCTTACTTTTACACATAAGACGCATTTTTCATCTTCACCTGTTCATAAAACTACCATAAACTTTTTCAATCTATGCTCATTTCACACCTCTCAGATAATGATTGATTTCTTAACTCTTCAATCTGGCATAATCGCCTTATAAAAATTAATAATAGAGCTATTTTCTGGAAGACCTGGCGGGATAGGGGCTTGCTTTGGGTTCACCAACTCTATTCGAATGGAACTTTTCTTACCTTTCTTGATGCACAATCACCCTATAATCTACAGAAATCCTACTCTAACAAATTTAAGACTTTGATTCAAATTGTATCTTCCTCTTTGGCCTTACTATCTTCGATCCCACCCGTTTACTATCTAACTGTAACATTCTTCCTATTTTAAGTGCCCAACCAAGTGCCTCATATATTTACAAATACCTTAATAAACCTCCAAAATATAGAAATAAGACCAATATTGAATTACAATGGGAACAAGATTTTAATACTTCATGGTCCACTACGTTTTGGGACAAATGATGGCTAAAAATTCGTAAGACCTCAAAATTGGCTAGTACAACTCAAACACTTTTCTTTTTATACAATCGACTTATGTATACTCCAACTTCTTTACATAAATTTAACTCTACAATCGCCCCAAATTGTTGGTCATGTAATAGTTTAAACGCTGATTTATTTCACATGCTTTTTTCTTGCCCCTGCACTCATCAGTTTTGGTTGAAAGTATGGTCTCAAATTAATACAATTTTTCACACCCATTTTCTTTTTTTTACCTCTAAGCATTTTTCTAGGCATACCTTCTGAACATTGGCAAGCAATCTTATGTAACACAGCCATTGTTGATTTACTAATAGCAATTGCTTTCCAACAAATAACGAAAAACTGGAAACAGTCCACACAACTTTCTTTTCATGCATGGTGGTATAGTGTTTGCTATAACCATCAACTTGATCGTGCATATGTCTCCCCTTTATCTTTACTCATTAAAAGAGAACATATATGGTTCCCTATAACCATTTTTCCAGATGCTTCTGCTAGAAAGTCCACCCCTCGCCGCCAGTTCTTGGAAGAAGTCCCCAAACCCCCGTGAACTGTTGTTTTTTCATAACTTTTATTTCCATTCTTCTTTTCTAAAGTTTACTTCACAGCCATTACTATTTAATATGTTGACTCTTTTTTAAAAACAAATGTATTAAGCTCTCCTATTTCTCTCTTATTATGTATAGATATATTGTTATTACATCACTTCCCTTTGCTCTTTAGTTGTTATAACCTTTTTCACATATGCAGCTAATTGATGTTTTTTTACTTTTTATTATTAATGGTTAATCTATTGTCAATTGGTTTATTGCAATTTTTGATGATTGTATATATCTTGTTGCATTTCTAAATAATAAAATTTCTCTTTTAAACTTAAAAAAAATCCCAATATTAGGAGACAGCTGAGGCCCATGCAGGTAAGGGTGGTGGGGCGGTGGGCCCGGGTGGGGGGATTTCGACAGACGACGAGGAGGGAAAATTCATTATTTATTCAATTTTCCCTCGTGGTCATCTATCGAATCCCCCCCAACCCGGCACCAACTCCCCAATCCCCTTACCTGCACAGGCCGTGGTAGTTAGAAGATGAAAGATTGATAAGGTGTACAAAAATGAGCAGAGACAATTCTGAGCAGAAATCTGCACCACTGCATTGTGCAAATGGCAAACATAGAGACACCCATTCTTTGCTAAGCAACACACATCCCATAATGTCATCGGCTGTGCTTGTGCAAAAATGCTGTCTTAGCAGAACACTAAATATGATTTAGAATTGCGCTACAGTGCATGAGAGGCATGTCCTCAAAGACAGACTACTATAATTAGGCAATCGCCCAGTGGTGTAATTTTTGGGAAGTTTACGTATTGTACATGGAAAATCCTTTTTTCCCCCATTGTTGACACCACTGTGGTGCAGATTCAAGTCACATTCTTAGCATGACTATTTTCAAGACTTCCATGATTTGACTTTCAGTGGAATCCTTTGAAATTCTGTGCCTTTCCAATATCCCATAATGCCCACTTTGCTCGAATTATTGAAGATGTGACGTTACGCAAAGGTGATCAGAGCTCGTGTCCCATCAAATCTCATTATAAAAATCCTTTTTCTCCCAAATGTTGATCGAAGTTGCTGTTTGCACTGCTTTGCATTATGTAACGATTCACTGCATCCTGCAAGCACCTGCACTAACCTACACCCAATGGTGGGCCCATTGTGTTGCCCAACACGTGCGAAATTTCTCCATTCTCCTCCAAAAATCAATCCTATGTCGTCACCTTGCTGAACTGATATCATTACTATTGATCCTATTGTACTATCTGAGTTTTTTCTCGCTTTCTGGAGAGTTGCAGACAGCCTTCGATTGAGGACCATGCTTTCGGCGTGTGCACTATTTCTTCCATGCATTGCACCAGAGGACTTGCCCCAAGATAATTCGGCCAAGTGGGGCAAGTCCTGGTAAACTCAGTAAAGAGAATGCAAACAAGGGTCATATTGCATAAGCTCCCTGGGGTGAAAGGGATGTTGGTGTCCACTTTTTTTGGGAGGGGGGTACTTTAGAAATACCTAACGCCAAAGAGATGTTTGTGTAGCTGCTTCTCCAAATATGGATTGCCTGGGTGCATGCTTTGTACATATGGGAACCGAAGAGGGTATCACTTTGTTTACTTGAGTGAGTGCCCCCTGCAAGTGAGGGAACTCTTTTGTCCCTGCACCCCACTCCATATTAAAGATGCAGGCAGGGGGACAACAGATGGACAGGAAGCACACTGACTGTGCCACATACAAAGTGATGCAAAGTTGGGGCGCCACGAGTGAAACACTTTGGGAAAGGTATATAGGGCCTTTGAGTGCAGAGACATGGGATCACAGTATGCTGGGCATCTCTGCTTCTGTCCACTGGCAGTGAAAGACTGCCCCGTGGTTTTATGCCATCTTTCCCTGAAGTGCACACCACAGCACAGGCGCGTACTGCTAATGTTCACGCCAGATCCTGTGCAGTCTCGGAGACAGTGCCTGTTTCACCACATTAAGTGTGCCCTTCATTGCAGACCCTGACAGTTCCCTTATGCTAATGTGTTTTCTGGGTTGCCACAGCTTCCCTGGGTTGATATCATCCAACCAACCCAGTCTACAGATTACCCTGTTTCATTAGGTAATCCACTTAGTTCTTACACAAACAGTTTTTATTGTTGTCTTACGACCACAGAGTGAATTATATTGTGAGCAACGAGCCTGCAACATTTTTAGATTAAAAGAAAATTTAGAAGCTGTGGACTTTTTTAGACCTTAAACTACCATATTGGGATTGTGAATCACACAGAAAACACTAAAAAGTCTTCTGAGGGGACATAACTGATGGACAGACAATGTATGACTCCCACAAAAAGTGTTGCAAACAAGAAAATTAAATCTGCTAAGCCTTTTTTTTCTTGCCTTTGATCTCTGGTGAAAAGCTGGCTGTTAGTTTGAGGCTAACAGCAGCCTTCATCTATTCCATGGAAGAAAAGGATAATGTTCTCAAAACATGATGGCTTAGATGGCATCTCTGCCCTTTTGACCCCGAGAATGCAGGGCTAACAATGCGGATGGCTCTGGCCTTGCAAATACACCAGGGACTGTACTGACCGACAGGTGGAATGACACTTTAGTTCAGCTCTCTCTTCAGATATGAATCTGTGAACGCGACACCTCTTGCAGCAGGAATAAGCATGTTTGCTTCTCAGTTCAGCTGGAGGCTGCACCTTCCATCCCATAAATTTAGTACAGACACGCACCATACACTATCTCTCATTGTTAAACATATAAATCCAATGTGCTGGAATATTTTCTAACATCAGGTGAAACCGGAATTGTAGTTTATTTCATTTTTCTGGGGTGCAAACTAACTGCTGAATGACAATTTGGCGTGTTATCCACGACTTAATTTTCAGCATCCATTGTTATTTTTCATTGCATCGCATCAAGTAAACAGTGGAGGTAATCCAATCAATTGCACCTCGATTATGTTCTAGATCGTGATGTTTTGTCTCAATATTACAATATTCTGTTTCAATGTATAGATTTTATTTCCAGTTTCTTACATACCTCAACCATTTTGCGCTGATGCCACTTATATTAAGCTTTTCTGTTGTTCTAGGAGATTTAAATATTCATTTTGATGATCTGGCTGCCACTAACCAAGAACTGTGTAGTGATACTATCGCTCTGCTTAATTTTAATGTGACTAATATTTCTCCCACACATAAAACGAGGTCATCTCCATGGCATATTTTGGGTTGATAATGAGTATTGTACCATCAATTCTACAGCCTGATCCACTGGTCTGAACATTCGTTTCTTATTTTTAGCTGCAATTTGATCAGGTATTTTTGAGCACATTTAAAAAAGTTAGAAAATGGTTCAAATTAATTTCCTCTACAATAGTAGAAGCATGAGATGTATTTAATGAATCAGTGCTGAATCCTGAAAGCCTCCTTACAGTTTATAGTTGTTGGTCTTGGCCCTTTTTGCAGGGTTATCCCCAAACTTTTGCTCCTTCCTCCTATTTTTTCCTGGCCTGTGTTTGTTGGCTATAGGACTCTGGGCACTTTACCACTGCTGATCAGTGTCAAAGTGCAAGTGCTCCCTAGGTAAATTGTGGTTGCAATTGGTTATCCCTGATTGGCATATTTGATTTACTGGTAAGTCCCTAGTAAAGTGCACTAATTGTGCCAGGGCCTGTAAATCAAATGCTACTAGAGGGCCTGCAGCACTGATTGTGCCACCCACATGAGTAGCCCTGAAAAGGTATCTCAGACCTGCCACTGCAGTGTATGTGCGCAGTTGTTAACTGCCATGTTGACTTGGCAAGTACACCCACTTGCCAGGCCCTAAACCTCCCTTTTCTTACATGTAAGGCACCCCTATGGTAGGCCCAAGGCCCCCCCCGGGCAGGGTGCAGTGTATGTGAAAGGTAGGACATGTACGGGTGTGTGTGACATGTCCTGATAGTGAAATACTGCCAATTTCGTTTTTCACTATTGAAAGGCTATCTTGCTCCATGGGATAGAATGGGAAATGCTTTGTAACATCTTACAAGTATAACTTCCCATTGGGACAAGATCGAGAAATAAAGTTTAGGCTCTCCAAACTCAGAATTTAATAACACATCTTTTAGTAAATATGGTTTTTAAATTGTGTGTTTGAAAATGCCACTTTTAGAAAGTAGTATAAAACAACAGCGGTGATGCACTCAAATTCTAATAGTAAACTTGATATACCAAAGAATCAAAAATTTATTTTAAGATTAGCGTGCGCTTCTGAGGTGGTTCCACCCCACCACCTGTTCAATATTGAAAAAACAATTCTAGGACGCAAGTCTCAGACAGAGTGCGCACTGCTTGATGAACTCAGAGTGAGTGTATTAACTCAATGTTAATCAAATGTTTTAACGTCAGTAAACACAGAATCGACAAAATTATCCTATGCAAACATAATTTTTACAAAGCTCTTCAAAAACAAATAATAAAAATTGTAATGATTCAACTGTGTATCTTCAACTTGTTTTATTCACAACTGAAGACTTCAACAGCGTTCTTGTTAATCCTTGAAAACAGTAATACATTCAAGCGTGGATATTCATCACTCCCAATGCATTTCGGGTGAGTTATCACCCTTCGTCAGGGGAAATCTACAAATAAATATATTTTCCATGAAACAGCATCATTGACTGTAAACCGAAATATGTAACATAAATTTGCCTAAACATCCGGGAAGGTTATAGTGATTACGACTCCTAATTCCAGTGACTGTTGATGTAAAAACAATGAGTTCGAAACAATCACATCAAGGATTAACAAGAACGCTGTTGAAGTCTTCAGTTGTGAATAAAACAAGTTGAAGATACGCAGTTGAATCATTACAATTTTTATTATTTGTTTTTGAAGAGCTTTGTAAAAATTATGTTTGCATAGGATAATTTTGTCGATTCTGTGTTTACTGACGTTAAAACATTTGATTAACATTGAGGTAATACACTCACTTTTAGAAAGTAGGCATTTTCTTGTTTAACCATTCTGTGTGCCTCTGCCTGTTTGTGTATTGACTGTCTGATTTTGGAGTGGCAGGGGCTGGGGGTGTGCATTCACTGTAGACAGCCACTGGGGGGGGGGGGTTTAGGTGTGCCTGGCCCTTCCTGGATGACTCAGAGCTGAGCTCAGCTGAATAGACCTTGGCTGAAATTAGAGTAGTGGGAGGAGATTTCCTTGCACCTGAATAGGGCCTGTCTCCCTTGCACAATGCTGTCTCCACCCCCTGTGGTCATACTGCACCAGTGAGGACAGAACTGGTTTGAACTGGGCTCAGAGACCCTTGCACAAAGAGAACAAAGACATTTTGGGGTATAAGTATTAGATCTAAAACCCCAGAGATTTAGACTACTTCTGGAATCAAGAGGAACTTTGCCAAGGAGAAGAGCTGGAGAAACTGGAGGAGGAGTACTGCCCCTTTGCTGTGTGCTGCCTGGGGTTGGCCTGCAGTAGCTGTTTCTGCCAAGGAAAGGACAAGGACTTTGCTGTGTGCTGTGTCCCCCTGCTTGAGGAAGATCTCCAAGGGCTTGAGTAGAGCTTGCCTCCTGTTCTGAAGTCTCAGGGACACAAAGACCTCACCCCCAGCTCCCCTGAACTTGCTTGCTGTCAGTTCTGACCTGCCAAGAACTGCCTGTGACTGTGTTGGGCCTCTGGAGGTTGTTCCTGCTGTTGGGAGCTGGGAAAGCAACGCACCTACAAGAAAATCGATGCGTCACTCTTCTTGTGGCTGTTTTTTTCCTCAACGCAGTACACTGCTCTGTGAGAAGAATCTCCAGCATCGCCGTGCCGCTGCCAAAACCGACGCAGCACCTGTCACCGCTGTAAGAACCGACGCATCGAGGGATCGCGGCTGAAGAAACCGACGCGCCGCATCGGTCGCAGACGCATCCCGGATTTTCACGCATCGTACCTGTGCAGCAAGTTTTCCCGACACATTACACGCGGACCAGAACCATCTCGGAATCGACGTATCACTTTCCCCTACAGACCGGATTCGACGTATCACTTCTCCTGTGTGCAGCAGAACTGTTGCATCGCCTCCCCAGAGTCTCAGGAACTGACGCATCTCTTTGTTTTTCAGCGCTTCCCATCTCTGCGGCTGTTTAGCCTTGTGAATTTTGTCGCAACTACAGGTACTTTGAGAAAAATTATGCATCGATAGTTTTCTAAGGGCCAAGTTGTTTGAAACCTTTTTAAAGTCATATTCCAATTACATGTATGTTGGATTTTTGTCGTTTTGGTCTTGTTGAGTTTAGATAAAAATACTTTATTTTTCTAAACTGGTGTGGTGTCCATTTGTGGTGTTATCACTGTATTACTGTGTGTTTTGAGTACAAACACTTTACACATTGCCTTTGGGATAAGTCTGCCTGCTCGTGCCAACCTACCCTGGGGGTGAGCAGGGTTTATCTAAAGTGTGTATCCCCCTTACCCTGACTAGAAGCAAGGGTCCCTATTTGGACAAAGGTACCTACCTCTGCGAACTAGAGACCCCCATTCCTAACCATGGTGATAAACTGAGTAAAGTTATAGAAACCACAGTTCCAAGAAGATGAGTTGGCGGTAAGATGGGTAATGAAAAATAATTGCACTGTTTAGAGGGACAATGGAGATTAGAGGTATTTCCTGCTCTAAAACAAATGACTGGCAAATTTAGATTTATCGATTTACAAACGCCATAAAGACTACTAAAATAAGGTGCTGTTCTGAGGGTACTTCTGGCACCTAACATCTCGAAAGCTTTATTCTAACTGATAGGAGAACTCAAAGTCCAAACTGGAGGAATGGTAATGGAGAATCCAGCCTTGAATAGTAATACATTTGCCCAATGTTTTGTAGAGAAACTTGAACAAATAAATGCAAGTATTGATGCTACTTGTACCTCTTTATGTAGTTCACAAACTGAGATATTCTCTCCTCAGGAATCCAATCATTTTACTCAGTTGACTGTATTATCTGAGGCTAATTGCCTAGTGTTAATTAAGTGTAGCAGCCCCTCAGGCTCTGGAGTTGATATCTTACTCCCCAAACTGCATAAGGCTTTAATCTTGGAATCACAGGGTGGGTTTGTGATATTAATAATTCATCATTGAGAACTGGCCTTGTTAATTTGAGCTTAAAAGCTGCTCGAGTCATCCCATGATTAAAGAAAGCTTAATTCAATACTGATTGCTTTGAAAATTATAGACCTGCTCCTCAGTTCCTTTTGTTTGCAAAACGTCTGCAACAAGCTGTTTATAACCAGGTCTCATATTACATTGAATTCCAGGCAGCTTAGCACACATGGCAAACAAGCTTCAGAGTAGGATGCAGTAATGAATCTGTAATTATGGCAGTTGTGGATGATCTCAGAATGAGAGAAGACTGGGGCACTCCTGTGGCTCTCTGATCTTGCTGGATCTATTGGGTGCTTTCAACACTGTGGACCATTGGATCGTGTTAGATTGATTAGTGAACCTTGGTGTTCATGGTAGTGTACTGAAGTGGTTTGATAGGTTTCTGTCTGGTAGATCAATCCAATTTGAACTAGAGGGTCATTTTTCAGAAATGAGACAAAAAGGACGGTGTACCTCAAGGAGCTGTCCACTCCCCACTAGAGTTCAATCCCTGCCTCCACTGAAGCTACAGTGGAGGACGCTCCTTCTCCTACCTTGCCACCAAGTCCTAGAATGACCTCCTCCACATTCAAACATTATCTTATCTCTCGGAATTCAGAAAGGGACTCAAGGCCTGGCTGTTCAACTGGTTCCAACAAGAACCTAGCGCCTGGATACCATCACAGTTCATAAGCCATGCTTGACAAATCCAAATTGATTGATTGATTTATTGATTGAATGAATCCACTGGCGAAGCAAACATGAATCAATTATTGCGCTGGTCTGCAGTCATGTATGCAGGTGATATGCAAATTGTCTACAGAATTGCGGACAAAGATGCAAATAAGCTTAGGATATGTTTAAGGAAGGTGCAGAAGTGGCTGACCTTGAATACACTAAAATTAAACAGAGATAAAATAGGAAATGGTGAAAGGGATCAAATTAAATGCATATAATTTAGGGATTACAATATTTGGCCTGTCTCAAATGGAACAAAACCTTTGCTTGCTCAAAAAGTAAAAAATCTGGGGGTGAGAATTAATTCCAAATTGATGTTTGAAGCACAAGTAAAGTGTGTTGTAAAGAACTGTTTTTCATCAATGTGCATGAACGAGAATGTTCCATTAATTCAACTATTCTCAAAGAGTTCAGATTCTGAATGTCCTTATTTCATCAAGATTGGGCTATTGTATTAAGATCTATCTCAGCTCATTTTGCCAAAACTTTAAAGAAATTATAAGTAGTCCAAAATGCGGCGATCAGGTTAGTTATCAATTTTAAAAAGTCAAAATCAGCAAATTCTGGCTTGGTGATACTACACGGGCTACCTGTAGAAGAATTTATAAAATTCAAAGCTCTATGTTTAGTACACAAATCGCTATATGGTAGAAAGATCAGGTCTTAATATGAAAGATTTTTTCAGTGGTGATCTACAAATACTTGCAGGCTCAATGTTCTTAGTTTCAGATGCTCTACAATGGGGCAGGGTGGGGCAATGCTTTATATGTGGCAGTAGCTAGGTTGTGGAATGAGCTTCCTTTGGTGCTTGGAAGTGAATCTAATTTGATGAAATTTAGGAAGCTGTTAAAAACATGGTTGTTTGCTGTCTGTGATTGTTGGAAACGGGGTTACCGAGTCCGTTACGGTAGCATGGCGCAAAGCGGGGAAGGCACGCGAAGGCAATGTGTAAGGCAGTTGTGCAGCACACTCTTACTTTGACTCAGAAATGCGGAGCAATAACCGGACACCACACCAGGCTTGTGTAATTAAAAATCAAGTTCTTTTATGTCAATCAAGGTTGTATTAAATTAGGCAGATTATACATTACATTTCTTTAACTGGTGCACATTCTTCTAAAAGACCCTCAACAGTTCTGGCCACTAAAAGGCCGCAGGAATCAGCTCCTAAAAACACAGCACCAATAACGATTACCGGGTGCACTAATAACACAGGGCCTAGAACATGCACAACACTTCCGGCATATTAAAATCCCTTGCAAAGGCACATACTTCAGGCCTAGATAATTATTGCAGCATGCGGGACACTATGCGGGATGAAATCCTAGAGGGAACCCCTCAACATGTCCAGCATACTGGGGCTTCCCTATGATGGGGGATTCCTATTTCTCTCAGGGGAGGTGAGGGTTAAATTAGGCTTGGCCCCCCTTCTCACCAGGTGCCTTGCCTGGTACAAAATGTCAGTGTGGGCTCGTTAATCCCCCTGTAGATTGTGGCCCCCGGCCCCCAGGGGCTTGATTTAGAGCCCTAGGGGCCTCCCGGGCTCACCTGTGGTGATGTGGCTGGTTGTTCTGCTGTTCGACGGACTCCCTCCCGGGCCAGCCCTCTGATGGACGGGGCGGGGCCCGGAGCGAGTCCCACGGCCCTCCGGCCGGCGTTGCCAAGCTTCACCTAGGCTGTGGAGCCTCTCTCTTCTTGATCGGGGCATTGGGGGCCGGTATTGCACTCCTCCGGCCCCCGTGGAGTCAGCGGTGCTTGAGGGTAAAGGGAGCGGGAGCCGGGAGTCCTTCCAGACGGCTCCCCGCTTCCCGCGTGTGCACACGGAGTTCTTCCTCCTCCGTACGTGCTAGGGGGGGGGCGGGCTCTCGACGCCGCCCAATCCCAGCGCGGCCTTCTGGGGGCTCCCGTTGGCAGTGGAGCCCCTCCGACGTCTTCCTGCTTGGCTCCGGCGGGGCCAATCACGTCGCGGCCTTCTTTGGTTGCCGGGCAACGCCTCCCGCCTCCTTCTCCTCGGCTGCTGGCTCCGGCGGGGCCAATCACGTCGCGGCCTTCTTTGGTTGCCGGGCAACGCCTCCCGCCTCCTTCTCCTCGGCTGCTGGCTCCGGCGGGGCCAATCACGTCGCGGCCTTTTCGGGGGCGCGACCTGTGACGCGGTCGGCGTCCCCGGCCCCACGGCAACGGCGTCCGCGGGCCTGGAGGCCGCGGTGGGCCTCAGCTCTCTTCACGCGGCCCTCCTGGGCTGCGGCGGTGTTTTTCTTGGCCGCGATTGCAGCGGTAGGGGTCTCGGGCCCGGCGGTGATTTCTGGGGACTTCGGTGAGGGCGCGGACGGCGCACCTCACCACACTCATGAAAGGGGGAGAGGTCTCCCTCACCTCAGCACCTCTCTTCACGCAGCGGCGGCCGCGGTGGCGATCCAGTCACCAGGTCAGTGACTGGAGGTCAAGTTCTCCCACGTGGAGTTGCAGCGCGGGGCGCGCTGACAGCCTGATTCACAGGGCTGTGTGGGAAGGGTTCTTGGGGGACAGTCCAGCTGTCGGTCTAGGTAGAGAGGGGGTGAAGGTCTAGCGCTTAGGACACAGCGCTTCGCCTCGTGATCCCCATTCGACGACTCAGCTTGGGTTCCTGTTACTCTTTGGTTTCAGGCTCCTGCGAGGAGCTTCTTGTCAGAAAAGTTCTTCTTCTTATGAAAGGGGGGGTTGTGAGTTGGTGGTTCTGGGAGTGCTTGATGTTCCTCCCAGCACGCTGAAGGTGGTTCCCTGGGTCCCCTCACACTGGGCAAGGTCAGTGGGTGGTGGGCGTTCCTCAGCTATCTTACTTCAGCAGGGCCTTAGCCTTGTCAGCAGCAGTAGTGTAGGTCTCCCCCCTAGGCCCTAAAGCCTATACTCCGGCGCAGGTTCTCCCAGGTTCAGCGGTGCCTCAACCTAACTGACTAAAAGGTTTTCCCTCCAAGCCTCTTATACCCCTAGGTCAGATGACCCTCATAAAGGCGGCAAAACTTAACTCCTCCCACAGCCCGGAAGGTTCTGGAACCTTCCACCTATCTAGCTATGTGGCCCAGAGGCGGGGACGGGATGGATACTGTATCCCTATGTCCCAGCCTGACCCTGGCTACTAGCGTGTATGTGTGGAAGGCCCTTCTGCAGTAGCAGGGGCCTGTGGCAGCCATCTTTAGTGAGAGAGCACCTGCACCTCAGCACTGACCAGCAGTGGCAAGGCACCCGGAGACCTAGGTCCAGTAAAAATACGGTGGCAAAAATGAGGCGCAAAAGAAATAAACAGGGCAAGACCACCCTAGGGCTGACAGGTCTAACACGCGTCCCCCCCAGCCGAAAGAGGGGAGAGCTTCCCAACCTCTAGGGAGTTCTCTTCGCTAAGGCGGAAAAACCGGGAGAGACCGTCAGCGTTGGCGTGGTCTACACCGGGTCGATGTTCCACCCGAAAGTCCATCCCCTGGAGGGAAATGGACCACCTCAACAATTTGGGGTTTTCGCCTCTCATCTGCATGAGCCAGCGAAGGGGTCTGTGGTCGGTCTGGATCAAGAAGTGACAACCAAAAAGGTATGGCCTCAACTTCTTCACAGCCCAAACCACAGCAAAGGCTTCCCGCTCGATGGTACTCCACCGCTGTTCCCGGGGGAGTAGTCTTCGGGAGATAAAGGCCACTGGCTGGTCTTGGCCCTCGTCATTCAGCTGCGAGAGCACAGCTCCTATGCCATGCTCAGAAGCGTCTGTCTGTACGATAAACTCCCGTCCAAAGTCTGGAGTCCTGAGCACCGGTGCGGTGCACATGGCACGTTTAAGGGTCTCAAAGGCTTCCTGGCAGGCAGCCGTCCAGATGACTCTGCGTGGCTGCTTCTTCGAAGTCAATTCCATCAATGGGCCCACGATGGTTCCATATCCCTTGACGAACCGGCGGTAGTATCCCGTGAGGCCGAGAAAAGCTCGGACCTCTGTTTGGGTCTTGGGGGCTCCCAGGCCATGATGGTCTCAATCTTGGCTTGGAGGGGTTGCACCTTACCTCCGCCCACCAGATGTCCCAGGTACACGACAGATCCCTGTCCAATCTGGCACTTGCTGGCCTTGATGGTTAGACCAGCCCGTTGCAAAGCCTGTAGCACCTCCTGGAGATGCTGCAGATGGTCCTCCCAGCTGCTACTGAAGACAGCTATGTCATCCAGGTAGGCAGCAGAGAAGGCCTCTAGGCCAGACAGCACCTGGTTCACCAACCGCTGGAAAGTGGCTGGAGCATTTTTCAACCCGAAGGGCATCACCTGGAATTGAAAGTGGCCCTCGGGGGTGGAGAACGCAGCCTTCTCCTTTGCTCCTTCCGCCATGGCGATCTGCCAATAGCCTGATGTTAAATCAATGGTACTCAGATACCGGGCTGCTCCCAGCCGGTCAATGAGCTCATCCGCCCGAGGGATCGGGTGAGCGTCGGTCTTGGTGACTGAGTTGAGTCCACGATAATCCACACAGAACCGAAGTTCTGGTGTGGTGCCCGGGGGGGCCGCTTTCGGCACCAACACTACCGGACTAGCCCAAGGGCTACTGGAAGGCTCAATCACCCCCAGTTCTAGCATCTTGACCACCTCACCCTGGATACTAGCCTTGACCTTATCGGACAGCCGGTAAGACTTGTTCTTCACTGGCGGACTGTCCCCTGTGTCCACATCATGGGTACACAGGTGCGTGATTCCAGGCGTGAGGGAAAACAACGAGGCGTACTGCCCCAAGACCTGGCGGCAGTCCCTCTGTTGCTCTGAGGTCAAGGATGGGGCGAGGACTACTCCCTCTACTGAACCATCCTTCTCATGGGCCGCCAGAAGGTCTGGCAGAGGCTCACTCTCCTCCTCCTCACTTCCATCCGTTATCATCAAGAGAGTGAGCTCGGAACGCTCCTGGTGTGGCTTCAGGCGGTTGACGTGGAGCACCCTGTGGGGTTGACGGGGGGTCTTCATGTCAACAACATACGTGGTCTGGCCTTTCCTTTCCAAGATCTCAAACGGCCCAGTCCACCGGTCCTGGAGGGCGCCAAGCTCTCCTGGCTCCATGACCCACACCTTCTGTCCAGCGTCTAACTCTACCGTCCGCGCGTTCCGGTCATACCATTGCTTCATGACGGCCTGACTCGCCTCTAAGTTGTCCGAGGCCTCCTTCCACAGCTTGGCCACTTGGCTGCGGAACGCCAGCATATAGCTGACCACATCACGGGGAAGCTTCGAGGAAGACTTCTCCCACCCCTCTTTGACAAGACTGAGGGGCCCCCGAACGGGGTGGCCATAGAGCAGCTCAAAGGGGCTGAAACCGACCCCCTTCTGCGGCACCTCTCGGTAGGAGAAGAGCAGACAGGGTAAGAGGACGTCCCACTTTCTTCTCAAGTCCTCGGGTAGGCTCCTGATCATCCCCTTCAAGGTTTCGTTGAAACGCTCCACGAGCCCGTTCGTCTGGGGGTGGTAAGGAGTGGAGAACCGGTAGGTCACTCCACACTCCTTCCACATGGCCTGCATGTAGGCCGACATGAAATTCGTGCCCCTATCTGACACCACGACCTTGGGGAATCCCACTCGGGTAAAAATCCCCATGAGGGCCCGCGCCACCACCGGTGCTGTGATGGTCCTCAGAGGGATTGCCTCTGGGTACCGGGTGGCGTGGTCTACTAGCACCAAAATGAACCTATGCCCAGCAGAAGTCGGCGGATCCAACGGCCCGACAATGTCAATCCCTACTCGCTCAAAAGGGGTATTGACCACTGGGAGAGGTTCTAGAGGGACCTTCACCTTAGTCCCTGTCTTGCCGCTCGCTTGGCAAGTGGTGCAGGTCTTGCAAAACGTGTCAGAAGTGACGCGCATCCTGGGCCAGTAAAAATGTGGGACCAAGCGTGCAAACGTCTTGTCCTGGCCCAGGTGTCCTGCTAGTGGTATCTCATGTGCCAACTCTAGCAGAAAGGCTCGGTAGCATTGGGGGACCACCACGGCCCTTGAGGACCCATGCACCGGAGCCTTAGGCTCACTGTAGAGGAGACCATCCTCCCAGTAGACATGGTAATTACCAGTCTCTGTTCCAGCTGCTTGGGCTTCGGCCTGTTGCCGTATGCCTTCAAGCGTAGGGCACTCCCTCTGTGCCCGGCAAAATTCTTCCCGGGTAGGCCCTCCTTCCACCTGCCACTCTGCAGGGGTCGGCAGGTCCCCCACGGGAAAACCAACCACCTCAGCGGACTCCGGGGTCACCTCCGCGGGCTCCCCATCCATCTCACCGGGTGTCTCCTCCCGGACATCTCCTCGTCCAGCAGTGGGCTGGGCCCTTATTTCAGGCTCCAACCCGGGCTGAGTTCCTTGTCGGGCAGCCAGGGACCGCGTGACAATGCAAGTCCATCCTGGTAACCCCAACATCTCAGCATGGGCATTGAACTCTACCTCTCTCCAGGCAGTATGTTCCAAGTCGTTGCCCAGCAGACAGTCAACTGGCATGGCAGGGCTCACCGCAACCTTCATCAGACCTGACACTCCTCCCCACTCAAAGGGAACTTGGGCCACGGGGTAATGACCCAGGCTATTATCAGCCATCACAACCGGGTGGAACTCCTCAGGAATCACCTGCTCTGGGGACACCAGCTGACGTCTCACCATCGTCATGCTGGCACCTGTGTCCCTCAGAGCCTCCACCTCCTCCCCGTTCACCAGGACCCTCTGCCGATACTTGGCAGTGTTCTCGGGTACCTGAACCCTTGGGATGATCTCTCTATCCCCCAGGGAAACTAAGGTCAAGCCTGTCCACTCACCTCCCCTACCTAGGGACAACTCCTCCCCAAGCGCTACACTGGCCACCCCGGGGCTCTTACCTCCTGTGGGGGCTGGGGTTCTCTTGCGACACTGGGGATCCCCCTTGTAGTGTCCAACCTCCCCGCACTCGTAGCACCGGACAGTTCTGGGCTGCTGACTCCTGTCAGGGTAAGTGGGTCTCTGGTATCCAGATTGGGATGGGGAACCTACCCCTCTCCCAGGCGGTCTATTTTGGGGACCTTTAAAGAACTCCCTCTTTTTATCTCCCCCTCTTTCTTCTGGGGGAACGCCTGTCCACCTTTCGGGGATCCGCCCCGGCTCCCTTGTGGGACACCCGAGTGCTGACCCACGTGTCTGCCTCCTCTGCAAGCTCCCTAGGATTGGTCAGCTTGCGGTCCACCAAGTACTGGCGCAGCTCCGGAAAACATTTCTCGAGGAGGTGCTCTCTCAAAAACAGGTCGTACAGCCCAGTGTAATTGTCAATGTTGCTGCCACGTACCCACCCCTCCAATGCCTTCCGGGCATAATCATAAAAATCCACCCAGTTTTGTGTGGTGAGCTTGTGGCTGTTGCGGAACTTTTGGCGGTACTTCTCTGGGGTGAGGCCAAACTTCCTGAGCAGGGCCTCCTTCATGATAGGGTAGTTGGTCTGCTCCCCTTATCTAAAGTTAAAAGTGTGTCCCTTACTGGTGGAGGTATGTACCTGTAGAGACCTCCTCCCCAGTAGCTCTCAGGAACTCTATGGGCCACCAAAGCTACCTCGTACGCCGCCAACCACTTGTTGATGTCATCACCCACACTAAAGCTGGCTATCACCTCCCTGGGTAGATAAAATTTGGGCTCCTGTGGAACCCCAGCAGGTACGCTGCCACCATTTCCTTTGCCTTCTATCTCCATCTGCAAGGTTCGGAGCTCTAGTTCTTTCAGGCTAAGCTCATGTGCAAGCCTCCTTTCCTCCATGGCTAACCTTGCCTGCTCTCCCTCCCTTTCCATCCTAGCCAACTCTAATGTCAATTGCCTCTGCTCCCTCCTGTCCTTGAATTCCTCTGCTGACAAACTCCCCCCTGACGCACTACTGCCTGCCCTGGAATGTCTTCCTGGCAACACATTCTCGCTGACGTCAATGTTCAGTAGGCTCAGTTCTCCTGGGTCGTCTGCCTCCCTCTGCTCCTCATCCCCTCTTCCCTCCGGGTGGGCCATTACCCATGCCCTCAAAGCTTTCTGAAGCACCTCCTTCTTGGCACCTCGCTTGACGGCCACCCCCTCTCTAGGCAGAACTCCTTGAGCTGTGTCACCGTGTACCTCTCTAGGTCGGCTAACTCAAACTCCATCCTCCTAGGTGGGGTCCCAGACAATTTAAGGAAGGGGTTCTAAATGGTAGGTAGCAGGTCTTACGCAGGACTAACACAATCGGCAATCACAAAAGAGTTCCTAGAACTTGCATTTCACTAGGTGTCTAATTGCGGCGCACACTGAGTCACTGTAGGGTGCTGCACAAACACCAGTCCTTATCCCACCGCTGAACACCAATGTTGGAAACGGGGTTACCGAGTCCGTTACGGTAGCATGGCGCAAAGCGGGGAAGGCACGCGAAGGCAATGTGTAAGGCAGTTGTGCAGCACACTCTTACTTTGACTCAGAAATGCGGAGCAATAACCGGACACCACACCAGGCTTGTGTAATTAAAAATCAAGTTCTTTTATGTCAATCAAGGTTGTATTAAATTAGGCAGATTATACATTACATTTCTTTAACTGGTGCACATTCTTCTAAAAGACCCTCAACAGTTCTGGCCACTAAAAGGCCGCAGGAATCAGCTCCTAAAAACACAGCACCAATAACGATTACCGGGTGCACTAATAACACAGGGCCTAGAACATGCACAACACTTCCGGCATATTAAAATCCCTTGCAAAGGCACATACTTCAGGCCTAGATAATTATTGCAGCATGCGGGACACTATGCGGGATGAAATCCTAGAGGGAACCCCTCAACATGTCCAGCATACTGGGGCTTCCCTATGATGGGGGATTCCTATTTCTCTCAGGGGAGGTGAGGGTTAAATTAGGCTTGGTCCCCCTTCTCACCAGGTGCCTTGCCTGGTACAAAATGTCAGTGTGGGCTCGTTAATCCCCCTGTAAATTGTGGCCCCCGGCCCCCAGGGGCTTGATTTAGAGCCCTAGGGGCCTCCCGGGCTCACCTGTGGTGATGTGGCTGGTTGTTCTGCTGTTCGACGGACTCCCTCCCGGGCCAGCCCTCTGATGGACGGGGCGGGGCCCGGAGCGAGTCCCACGGCCCTCCGGCCGGCGTTGCCAAGCTTCACCTAGGCTGTGGAGCCTCTCTCTTCTTGATCGGGGCATTGGGGGGCCGGTATTGCACTCCTCCGGCCCCCGTGGAGTCAGCGGTGCTTGAGGGTAAAGGGAGCGGGAGCCGGGAGTCCTTCCAGACGGCTCCCCGCTTCCCGCGTGTGCACACGGAGTTCTTCCTCCTCCGTACGTGCTGGGGGGGGCGGGCTCTCGACGCCGCCCAATCCCAGCGCGGCCTTGAGTTCTTCTGGGGGCTCCCGTTGGCAGTGGAGCCCCTCCGACGTCTTCCTGCTTGGCTCCGGCGGGGCCAATCACGTCGCGGCCTTCTTTGGTTGCCGGGCAACGCCTCCCGCCTCCTTCTCCTCGGCTGCTGGCTCCGGCGGGGCCAATCACGTCGCGGCCTTCTTTGGTTGCCGGGCAACGCCTCCCGCCTCCTTCTCCTCGGCTGCTGGCTCCGGCGGGGCCAATCACGTCGCGGCCTTTTCGGGGGCGCGACCTGTGACGCGGTCGGCGTCCCCGGCCCCACGGCAACGGCGTCCGCGGGCCTGGAGGCCGCGGTGGGCCTCAGCTCTCTTCACGCGGCCCTCCTGGGCTGCAGCGGTGTTTTTCTTGGCCGCGATTGCAGCGGTAGGGGTCTCGGGCCCGGCGGTGATTTCTGGGGACTTCGGTGAGGGCGTGGACGGCGCACCTCACCACACTCATGAAAGGGGGAGAGGTCTCCCTCACCTCAGCACCTCTCTTCGCGCGGCGGCGGCCGCGGTGGTGATCCAGTCACCAGGTCAGTGACTGGAGGTCAAGTTCTCCCACGTGGAGTTGCAGCGCGGGGCGCGCTGACAGCCTGATTCACAGGGCTGTGTGGGAAGGGTTCTTGGGGGACAGTCCAGCTGTCGGTCTAGGTAGAGAGGGGGGTGAAGGTCTAGCGCTTAGGACACAGCGCTTCGCCTCGTGATCCCCATTCGACGACTCAGCTTGGGTTCCTGTTACTCTTTGGTTTCAGGCTCCTGCGAGGAGCTTCTTGTCAGAAAAGTTCTTCTTCTTATGAAAGGGGGGGTTGTGAGTTGGTGGTTCTGGGAGTGCTTGATGTTCCTCCCAGCACGCTGAAGGTGGTTCCCTGGGTCCCCTCACACTGGGCAAGGTCAGTGGGTGGTGGGCGTTCCTCAGCTATCTTACTTCAGCAGGGCCTTAGCCCTGTCAGCAGCAGTAGTGTAGGTCTCCCCCCTAGGCCCTAAAGCCTATACTCCGGCGCAGGTTCTCCCAGGTTCAGCGGTGCCTCAACCTAACTGACTAAACGGTTTTCCCTCCAAGCCTCTTATACCCCTAGGTCAGGTGACCCTCATAAAGGCGGCAAAACTTAACTCCTCCCACAGCCCGGAAGGTTCTGGAACCTTCCACCTATCTAGCTATGTGGCCCAGAGGCGGGGACGGGATGGATACTGTATCCCTATGTCCCAGCCTGACCCTGGCTACTAGCGTGTATGTGTGGAAGGCCCTTCTGCAGTAGCAGGGGCCTGTGGCAGCCATCTTTAGTGAGAGAGCACCTGCACCTCAGCACTGACCAGCAGTGGCAAGGCGCCCGGAGACCTAGGTCCACTAAAAATACGGTGGCAAAAATGAGGCGCAAAAGAAATAAACAGGGCAAGACCACCCTAGGGCTGACAGGTCTAACAGTGATTAAAGCACAATCCAACTGCTGGAATATAGAACCTAGGATAGGGTTATTTCCTATTATAATATATGAAATTATGCAGTCACCGGAAGCACCTTGATCTTTTGATCCATAGTGCCTAGATATCTTTCTGTGATTGTGCGCCTTAAAAAAATCTTAAGAAAATAAAGAAAATGATTATGGTATGGGAAGCTCCTAGATATGAGAGCAACATTTGGAATACGTTATTGTCCACCAATCATAATCACGTAGGCCCAGACTAATTCATTTGGACTATTGCCTGTGGTTGATTAATAGATGTCACTGTCATGCAAGAGTTTTTTGCCAGCATGGGAATCCACATTTACATCAAATATCCTGTAGCCCTATTATTTCAGTTGGACCTACCAACAGCATCAATTTTCACAGACACAAGCAATGGCTGTGTTCCCACCCATGTGAACTGTTCAGAACATTTTAAAATACCCTTTAAGATCAATAACTGTTCTGGAAAATCTGTAGACCACAGCAATCAGCCTAAACTGCAGCAAGGAAGTAATCCATAGTTGAAGATGAATGAATGGTCTTTAGTCAATATAAAATGTGTCACAATCTAGACATTACTGACTCTAACATTGATTGTAGTGTTATTACCGCATGGTTAAGTGAAGCTGCCATTAGAACTATCTTTCATAAACTAAAAGTGTTCCAGGTCAGTCACCAGACGGGGAACACCACACCAACATGTGGTTTCCTGATCTGATTCCTTTCATTCCTATCAGGCTCAGGAAACGAGACCACTACATTTATAATACACCTAGGGACAGCAAATCACATTATTACTGACAGCTGGTATTTCGAAATTGCCCAGAACTATAAATTATAAGCCTGGGCACAGCCAAGGTGCATGTGGCAAGAATCTATCTCTTCACACTAGTTCAACCTCTTCTTTTATAGTCGTGAAAGCATGGCAATGATGTGGAAAAAGTGCAGTGGAAGATCACTAATTCAGGTATTTTTGTTTGCATTACATTTAATGCGTGAGTTTTAGCCCATCATTTACCTAGGACAAGCCAATTAAGCAACCTTGTTGATTAGTCAGATTGGTTTGAATAATTTAAATTACACGTTAGGGTAATCTCAGAGGGCCCAGGTAGCAACATTTTTTAGCATCTACACCCAACTTAAATATGCATAAAATGCCACCTGTGGATGTAAATCATATGGATGAACTTTCTTACCACAGAAAATGTGCCACTCAGGAACAGTGCTTAGGTACAAAGACCGGGGTTTGGTCGAAAAAAATGGGTGTTGCCATAGGTGGGTTGTGGAGGTAGTGGGAAGGTCGTGCTCTCATAAATCTGTAACCTTGTGTATAGTGATACATCATCAAATAGTTTTGCACCCATTTTGCACATCTAAAATTACCGTTAAATAATGTTGGAGTAAATGTTAAAAGCGGTGGCTATGCCAAAGCCCCTAAAACAACCACTTTTCATGAGAGTGGCAATTTCACCAGTGAGGAAAATAACATGGCAGATATAAAGAGAAAAAATGCTGACGCACTATCTATGTATTGTATCTATGAGTAGTGTAACCAGTGCAGTTGCATTACTGTGCAGTGATGGGAGGGGCCCATCTTTCTCATCTTGCCCTGCATTGGCTGCAGATGTTTTAAAGGTCACCCGCTCACATATTTTAAACATAGAGCCCGCGTGGGGTCAGTCTGAGTACTCACTGTTCGAGAAGGGTCGCTCCTGTGTTTGGGCAGAAAAGGGTAAGAGAGTAATGAGAACGATAGATGAAAGGGATGAAAGGAAAAGATCAAGTGAAAGAATGAAAGGAGAGAAAGCAAGGAAGTACAGAAGGGGAAAAAGAGATAATGATGAAACAAGAAGATAATTTCGAGCAAAAGGGGCAAGGGAAGAGGGCCCAGAAATAAAGGTGTCAGGAGAGAAGGGAAGACAAAGATAAGGAAGAGTGAGAGACGGAAGGGAGAGGTGAAAGGTAAAGGAAGGGGGTATGATGGTGACAGTGAAAGGTAGGAAGGAGATTAAAGGACAGAGGCTCGGAGGATGGGAGAGAGGAAAGAAGGTAAGGCAGGTAGAACAAAAACTTGGAAACGCCAAAGCAGAGATACAGCTATCACTGGTGCAGCAGATGTAGAGACACCATGCACAAAGGGTGTGAGGGGCCCACTACATCCCAAAGGTGTTTGCATTGTAATATCGATGCAGGGGAGTGGTCCCATTTTCAACGCTTGCATTAAGGCCCATGGCACCCAGGCTATGCTAAACATGATTTATGATACACGGAAATGATGCAGCCTTAATGAAACAAAATTCAATAATAACTTTCTGCAATAATAGTGTGTTCTTCTATTCTCTCAAAACAATCAGGATTATTAGACTGATTAAATTAACATGTGGAATGCAATAGGATGAAGATCCGAACTCTGATACTGCAAAACGTATCACTGCCATTGTTTTTTCCAATCATCAGTGATTGGTTCACGTTAAATCTCAAAACTGACCTTTCCTGTAGACTTCGTTCCTTTCCAGATGCAAAAGTAGCAGACCGTCCATGCCCCAAGAAGACACAGCGCCAACTCCCAACGCAAATTTCCTATGTGCTCAATTCCACTGGATATGCCTAGAACCCTTCGCCTGTAAAGAAAAATAAGCAATAGGTACATATGCAACTGACCAGCATGATTCCATTTTCTAATAGTACACTATCTCCGTTCAATAAATTTAAATATAGGAACATATAGAAATGTAATAGAAATCCCCACATATGCCACTATTAAGAAAGGATTAATTGAAATTTACCCCATAGCCAGAATGGCATGGTCACTCACCTGCGGGTGGAAGCCACCATACCCATGACACGTCCTGTAGTGGATTGCCACCACACCAGTATTTACAAAACAAGTCTACAAAAAGGGGCCCTAAATCATTTCATTAAAAGAAGAAGTCAGACTTAAATAAATTGCCACAGAATTGTCAACAACAGCGTAGCCATGTATGGCAATACAGTTGTCATGGTAATAGTACTACCATACATAGTAATGCTGTTTGGGTTTTGGTCATTCCCAATTTTAACATTTACTAAAAAAGTGCCATGCAAATAGCAGTGACAAATACTGAACATTAAAGTCAGTTGGCATCCGGGGTTTTAGAGAATGGGCCATCAGCTGGAAGCTGAATATATGAGCAAGAAATAGATAAGTAAGAAGTTTGATCCCAGTAGTACGGAAAGCTTCACTGATGGGGTTTTTATTATATAGAGTTAAAATACATTGAGAAAATAGATGAAAATATATAAATGGAGTAGATCAAACTTTATCAGTACCATTTACAAACCGAGGAGGGAAAGAAGTAACAACTAGTTCCGAAGTCAAACATAACAACTCACAGTAAAAGCTTTCTGAAGCAGGCCTGTATAGGACTAGCACTTAGAAGCGCTGACAATTGGTATAGGTTTGTTAGTTTTCTTGAGTTAACTTGATGGATCATAAGTTTAGGACACACGTAGTTAATTGGTATTAAAAAGGTGTGTAGTGCAGTAAGTTGTGTCAGGTGTTAAGATCTTTTTATGAAGGCAGTATGAGACTGAGAAAGTGCCATGGAATTTTTTGAACACAACTGCATCACTTTTATGCCTGCTGAAGCCATTACTGAGCATGGACTAGTGATAGGTTAACAATGAATAAAGCATACAAACTGAGTTTTGAGCAGTCTGGACCAAGCCGGTATTTGAGAAACAGAGGGCCCGATTCACAGAACTAACTTAAGACAAAATCCTAAACTTACTACCATTTTGGTATTCACAGAAGGCACTTAATCATTTTGGTATTCACATAAGGCACTTACTCATTTAGGTATTCACAGAAGGCACTTACTCATCAATGAGTAAGTGCCTTCTGTGAATACCAAAATGAGTAAGTGCCTCAGAAGGCACTTACTCATTGATGAGTAAGTGCCTTCTGTGAATACCAAAATGCGTAAGTGCCTTCTGTGAATACCAAAATGGTAGTAAGTTTAGGATTTTGTCTTAAGTTAGTTCTGTGAATCGGGCCCAGAGAGTGCATGTGTTTTTTAAATTATTGAAAACATCTGCAACATTGTTTCGGGGAAAACAGACAGGCTGTAGAATACATTTATGGGTAACTGCCAACATTTCGGATATTTAAGGCAATCATTTCACACCTCGTCAGGAAAGAATGAAAATGAGCACTCACACAAGATGTGTATGCTGCCCAACCTTCCAATCTCGAAGGTTGCATTTACTGTTCTATTTGTCATGGCTTTACGGCTTTACCAGACAAGGATAAGGGCATTTGAGGCTACCTTCTCTTATTTTGATTACCTTTCTGATTGCTTAACCTCTGGGTCTGGATATGATTATTCCATCATATTTATGCTTGATTGTTAAAGAAATCTGTAAAATGTGTTTAGTGTTGCATTCTTTGAGAGGGTGCCCATAATGTTACTTTATAATGTAATCAAATACCTGATTGCAGCCAATTAACAGATGGCAAGGTCCATAGTTAGTGTGAGAAATTGGGTTGTTGGTTGATGTGGGTGTGAGCCCTTCTCAAGCAACAGTCACAATCATTGTCAGGGTGAACCACAAAAAGTCACTAAATTAACCTGTGCTTAACCTTCAGGTAGCTTGGCACAAAAAAAGTTAGGCTTAACTCAGAGGCAATGCAGCACTTAAACAACAATAAAGTGAAAACACAACACAAGAAAAATCCCACACCAATTTAGAAAAAGAGAGTAGATTTTAATATATTATTTGGCAACAAAGCAACCAAACATCTAATCAGTAGAACTGGAATTATGACTCTTTAAAGTTTAAAGCGTAAAATAGTGCTTAAAAGATCAAAGCATCAACCACAGACATCTAGTTGTGCAAGACTGGAGCAAAGTCAAAAGTTATGCCCAACAGCGCTGGAGCATGGGTCATATATGCATAGTGGATTGTTCGTGGTCTCTGCTTACCTTTGGACCTAGAAGAAGTTTTAAAGAAATATGTCTGAGAACATAAGAGTTCAGTGGGGCATGGTAGCTGTCGGTGTTTGACAAGTAGGCGTATTCGTCCGAGAGCAGCTTGACAAAGTCTCAGTGAAGATTTCTATGTTCAAACTTAGTCACTTTTTGGGGAAGTCGAAAATCTCTAGCCGATGAAGATGCAGGCTGTGGCCAACGAGGGCTCCACAAGGCCAGATACCCCTTCTGCGAGGAGCCACTGAACATGATTTGCTGCTTTGGTGAAGAATGTAGTAGGAGCTACTGGAAACTCAGGCAGATTAGCAATGCACCTCAGGCAGATCGACGAGAAGGTAGGTCCAAGTGTCCTCTTGGTTCTCAAGAGCACTTTTTGGTTGAACATTCCCATGCTTTGGATTTGGGCTATGTGGGCACCTTTAGCATCACTTCCAAGGGCCCAGGACAGGAGGGGCACCACTTGGAGGGTCAGGACTCACTCAGGCTGGGTCCAGGTGCTGGTTCAAGGTGATTGAGGCCTTTGCTGTCAGAAGACTCTGAGCAGGAGGCCTGCCAACTAGTCCATCGGTCACACTGGTAGTCCTGGGTTCAAGCAGAAAAGCAGGTCTCAAGCAGCAGGGCTGTCCTCTGAGGGCATGGGGTAGGCTTCGGGAAGTCAAGCTGTCCTTCTTGGTGCAGCAAGGCAGTCCTCTAAAGTTCACAACTGGCCACTTTAGCAGGCAGTCCTCTGAGAGTCTTTCTGCAGGTCCATGAGTAAACTAAAGAGTGGGTTTGAGGGTTCCTTTTTTCATACATGGTGCCCCATTAAGTGGGAGAAATGTGCAGAGGCTTCCCCCCCACATACCTGTATGGAATTTTCTGCCTTCCCACTCTGGTCTCAGTCTGTCTGCAGGCACAATAGGTCAGTGTGAACTTCTTTGTGTTCCTCGACCCAACCACCAACTATGGAAAGTCGCACATTATGGCATGTGGCCCAGGTAAGAAAGAGTCTTCGACACTGCACGTTAATAGGCAAATCTTGACCAGCAACAATAGTTTTTATCTTGGTGCTGTTTTTGACTCATTGGGCTCCTGGCATTCTCAGGTTACCAATGCAAAAACAACCTCAGCATGACTAAAATTAAGAAGGTCGGCTGGGGCCCTTTTTAATCTCCCAAAAGCGACTTGGAAGTGCTCAATGGCACAATTTTTAACAATTTACAATGCATAATGCGTCACCGCAGCTCTGTATGTTGGAGGAGTTTGGGGCTATTCAAATCCTTCTGCCTTGCAATTAGAGGAGAACCGCAACTGCAGGCGCTTGCTTCACCTTTCCCCTACTAGCTCCTATTTTATCATTCATTCAGACGTTAATCTTGATTTTATCACAGATAAAATGAATATGCCCCATTAATGTTTTGAGTCAACCTATGGACCAACGTGGAGACCAGTTTATGTAGGGAAATCATACTGGATTGTCTCAACCTTAACAGGGGCCATCCTATTCCTCGTTTGAGTTATCTTTCCAGATTATTCAATGAGCTAGGAGTGTCTTCCATGTTCCACACACCTAGCACTTTATTAAAATCCGATAAGATGAAGGTTAAGATGAGATTTAATGAGTTCAACCTTCCTGGAAGATTGCGCACTGAATCTACTAAAAGTTCAGTTCGGTAGGTTTTTTAGTCCTTAGCATACCTGAGGTACAGGTAATGTATTGTTCCTTACCTCTTTCTAGGTGGATGAGGTCGCTCCTGTTTCGCTGCAGGGCAGGTTCGGTATGACCCCTTCTTTGTTTCTGGGAAAGTGCCTGTGGGTTGGGAATATACGCTCAGGCCTGCCCTTGCAACAGGTCATCAACCAAAACTTTGAGGCACTTTATGTTTTTCTGTAAGTTTTACGGAGCTCCTTTTGTTAACTGTCTGAAGCAGGTTTTAAAGTTCCTGGATTTGTTGTACTGCATTTTTTTATCTACATCTTTCAGGGAGCCCAGATGTGTGTTTTAGAGTTTCCTCCTTCCCTAAAGTGGCTGTCAGGTGCCGGAAATCTATGGAAGGCTGAGCTAGGATTTTATTATCAGTTTGTTTAGCCTGGATGTATAAAGTAGGTTTAATCAAGTCTTACCCATTTATCTGTGTTTGTGCCCATATTTGTATATTTTTTATGGTCATCCTGAAGTGCTTCAAATGATTTGTAAAATGTGTTGCTGTGATTTTGATCTTATTGTTCTATCTTTTATTGTTTTATGCAAAGCTGAATACAGACTACTTTGACCTGTATAAGTCAAATTTTAAATAAGAACTTATAGATGCAAGAAAAACTGTCCAAAAATATCAATTTCTGGTGGGAGATTGCCTCTCTAGAAAATTATATTTAAGTCTGTACTTAATGGTTTTCAAATCTTTATTGTACCAACTTCCAAAAATAACGAACTCCAGACTAATGGCTATAACTTATAAAGGCACAATGAAACTAGTACTTAAATATACAAAAAAAGAATTTGGTGCAGTCAATGAAAAATTGGCAAAACTGAAAGAAGAAATTCTGTGGTACGAAGACAATGAAGTTGTAAAATCTTTTGTCTATACCATGGAAATTAGAATGTTGAAATAAGAGGGGTAAATTAAATTAAATAAAAAGACAAATGTTTAAGAGATAAGAAGGATCATGCAGTAGGTAGAATGCTGACCTTCAGAAGAAAATTCAACAATATCAGCCATGAACTCAGAAAAGTAACCAACCAAAAAAACAGGAATAGTTGACTTGTGAATCAAGTTTTGATACAAATTCAGATGTTGACAATCAAGCAGGAGGCTCAACAACTAGCACTGGACAATGTGGCACTTTTTAGACACATTTAACTTTCTCCAGAAAACCAAGAATCTAGGTCAAAACACAAGAAGTCAACCTAAACAATAATGACAACACAAATGGAGAAGAGGAGGACACCAGAAAAAGAGATTTGACACCTCATGGGAAACATACCAGTCATGCAACACAAAACAAAAACTTGAGGGTATTGTTTTGTCAGCTAGATCCTTTTTGTTTTTCTGATGTGGGTCTTTTTAGTGTTTTTTAACATACCAGAGTAACTTGCTGAATAAATTATATTTTGAGTATACCTCTAGGTATATTTTATATCCACTTTTGTCCCCCCGAAAATAGGACCTAGTGTACTGTCCTGAGCTGAGATTTATAGATTTATAAAAACTCCCAGGGATAGACTAGCTTTGCCTGGTCGAGTACTCTTGGGCGGCATTGCTCCTACCCCGGTGTGAGAGGTCACCAAATGATGAAGCATGCCTCAATAAGTTGAGGGAGAGACAACCTCTCAAAAATCTTTTGATGACCCACATCTAGGAGTAATACCCTCAAGTTTTTTTCTTGTGTTGCATCCTTTTGGAGGACATACATGAGGTAGGACCTCTATTACTCTCTCTTTAACACCTTGGCTGCGGCGCGAATTCCGCCGCGGTGCTGGACATTCCATTCTTGGGCGTGGTTCGGACGGCCCCGGGCCGTCGTGCGCACACGCCCACCGTGACTCATGATGGCCCCGGGCCGTCATGAGCACCGAAGGGGTTAAGAATTTATTATAAACATACCAGTCAGACAGCAATTGGAAATTTAACATTGGTGAGAAAATCTAACAGTGATTTATTTATCTTCACATATATTGACTGAACATGAGCTTGAACTAGGCCTCCATTTCTTTCCGGATTCTAACTTTGATTACATGAAACCAGAATTGATCTTTTCTTGTACATCAGAAAATTAACACTGATCTGTGAGCTGAACAACAAGAAATTGTTGTCCGCAGATTACTAGTGATTTAAGCAAAGGAAAGGCCTTTACATTGGTGCTGTTGATAACCTAATGACTTTATATCACTTATATAAACAGAATTTAACATAAAAATAAGGTTTCAATATAAGAACCTTGTTAAAATATATTAAAAAAACAACCACAAGAAAAAAACTGGCTATGACTACCTGTGGTGGGATGAACAGAGATGAACTAGATGAAGGCCAGGCCCAGTACCAATCCCCGGCTGAAGACTCTGAGCAGGAGTTTGGCTGCAAGCCATAGTGTGTGGGCATAAGACCTGGCCAAAAGCAGGGCTCTGCAGACAACCCTCCAAACATGGCCTAAGACCATTCAAGGGTTGCCCCCTTGACCTGCATTGGGCGCAGGAACTAGACACAGGCCCATCCCTCTGAGCAACCCCAGATTCACACAGTGAATGCTACACAGTGAATGCTATGTGGTGTGGGGCTTGGCCGCCCTCAGTGACTTTGGCACCACAGAAACTAGCCATACGTAAGGTCCTCCATGCAACACCTTCAGCATTGCAACAGTAGGGGTTGGCTGCAGGGCCTGTACGGCATCCAGGCCCTTGGCACAACCTACTGTGGATGATCAATTCATTTTGCACACTGCCTTTGGGATGTGCGGCTGGGGTTTCCTGCCTCTCACATCCTCTGTCATTTCTCACTGTATTTTCGTTTATCTATATCTCTCATATTCATAACCCCCATGTCATTTCTTTTTAACCATTTGCAAAAGTTCTAAATCCTATCAGATTTGTGATTTGCTCACAAAACTGTGAACAAATCCACTACTAAAGAGATTGATAGCGTGATAGCTTTATTACTCATGGATCATGCACTATTTTCTATACCTTTTCCTGGTGCCGTATGTAGGTTTTTCGTGAATCTGGGTCCCCCCAGCAATCTCTTATGGTCATACACTTCTAATTCTCGTTGTGCCAGCCCCTTACTAAATTGGAACCGGTTTTCAAGATGCGTAAAAAAAAATTTACAAAGCCCTCCTCCTGTAAATTACACATGTCAAAAAATTTGACAGGGACCGCAAGTCAATGAATTGAATATCTGAAGAGCAGAGATATACAAAAAGTGTTCACACTTTAAGCCCACTGGGAAAAGGTTAAAAGCTAATGTCCCAGTAACTATTGAATGGATTTCCATCAAAACCAAAAAAAGCATGCTTTTGTTAGTAAAGTTGTATCTTATTGCCAAATTTGGTGTAAATACTTTCATCTATTTTGGCAAGCAACATTTACAACAGGAGTTAAAATGGGAAAATACATCTTTTTCTCCCCCTTAACTTTGTTCCTCAGGACAAAATTGCTCGAACATTGGTGTACGAGACCTTTTATGACTACGCCAACTGAGTGACAAAGTTGGAGCAGTCCCACCCACAGGGGTAAACAAAAGTTCTTGGCGAACCACAAAATGCCTTTTTAATGGACAGTACATCTGAACTGCAACTACACAGTATCGACTGCCACTGTGCTATGTTGTGAGGTCATGCTCATTGAATTTGGTGTAAGAGTTATGACTTGCATTACTTTTGTATGAGTTATGGATGGAGGTCCTAAAGATAACCGAATGTTTCACTTTTTTTCCTCTTTTAGTTTAAAACCCGAAAAGTACTTTAATTGTGGTTTGTTAAATGAATTTCTGAGGTTATTTTAAACTCATGTTAAGCTGTTATAACCAATGCTAAGCATAACTTCAATTTACCCAGTTTTGGCAGTGAATTTCTATGGTATATTTGATCTTATAATACATGCAGCTTCTATGAAAGTATACTGCATCACACTGTGGCCTTTGGTTGTGCACAGTGGATTTGGCCTACTGTCAGCCCTGCACTCCAACCGTCACTGGCATCTAACCGCACTGCACACAGCTTTTAGGCTGCCAACCAGAGGTAGATCTAGTGTTTTCTTCTTTTTTAGATTTTGCTATCTAGGGTTTGGGGGCCCAAGTCGACGGCCCAACAAAGGCTCAGGAGCTCTTGCTGGGGCTCACAGAGATCCCAAAACAGGGTTCCCGGACCTTGGAGTCATGCTGGGGTCCGCAAAGCATGCCTGCAGGTCTGCAAACCCCATGAAAAACTTTTTTTGTAATTAACGGGGGTAATCTGGGCCTTGCCCTAGAGTCAAGGCGTTAGGGGATGCTCCCTCGCCCCCCTTATGGTCCCTTTCATTTTTCAGGATGCAGGGACAGCACCCAGCATTCTGACAATTGTTTTCCTGTTAACACCAACCATTCAGAGAGCATAGGGCCCACAGCACGGACCTGAAATCAATTAAGGGGGAAAATGCTTTTTCATCCAATATGATTGCATTATTTTTTACATTTAATTCATGTATGGTCTGCAAACTCCTATTTGTGGACCATCAGTGACCTAACGTTCCATATAATTCTAACTTTTAAACACATTTAAGCCAACACCAAAACATATTTAAAATGTTAGAGGGCTTACTTATAAGCCCCTTGCGCCACCAGTGTGCCACTTTTTGCGACACTCCGGGGGCGCAGGGGTCTGCTCCATATTTACTAGGCAGCACTAAGCCACTTTTATTGGTGTAATGCTGCCTTGTAAATATTGTTCCCTTCAACACAGTTTTCTGTGATAAAGGGGCATGCAATGAGTGTTGTTGGGGGGCGTTCCCAGCAACATCCATGGCTTTTTGGCACTGTCTCAGATTTATGAGAAATCGTAACTCTGAGGCAGTGCCCAAAACTTATGCCTCCCCAGGGGAGGCGTAAGGGAGGCACAACGAGGAGAAATATTTTCCTTTTTCTATGTGTGCTGCATTCTTGTGATTGTTCTTGTGCAGGAAGTTTTCCCTTCCTGCACAAAAACAATCATCCCCCCCACGCAATCACCCTTGCACCATGGTGCAAACGTGCCTGAGTTGGCGCTCGGCAGCCCATTGTGCGCCGGCACAGGGGAAAGGGCAGGAATGCAGCGTATCTGATAGATATGGCGCATTCCTGCCCTTTTCTTTTGCCATAGGGCAGCGCTGCAGGAAGGCCTGCGGCGCTGCCCTGTGGCAAAAACTCATACATGATGCCCTAAATTATTAAAACTACTGTTCAAATTTATGTCAAACCAAGCAAAAGTACTTCATTGAGCAAGTTCCTAGTTTCATGCCAAGGGTGCCAAAAAGAATGTTTTTTTCTGCTATGGAGAGCAAAGATTCCAATTAAGTTAAAATAAAATGGTCACTATAAGTACATATTGTATAAATTATGTACGAGCATATTGCGTGCTTCATTTCTCCAGACAATGGAGTGTGACATGGAAATTGGCATGAATGATTTGAATGTGAATAACCTGAGTTTGTGCTACCTTTTGAAATGATGTGATTGCGTATGAACGTTTAGTATGTGAGTGATGGAATGTCTGTGTATTAACGGTTATATGGCATGTACATGTGTGTGTGCATGACCCTTTTCTCTCTTTTTGACATGTCACATGAACCTCCTGGGCTTAATTTGTTGAATAATAATAAGTTCTGAAGCCCAAGGATTTCTCGAAAGTCTGTTGCGGGCAATGTAAAATGTCAGGGCTGCTTATTATCCTTGCTGCTTAGTCTTGAATACACCTCATGCCTCTTTCATCCACCATACATTCCTTACCCTATTATCTCACTCTTCCAGGTTCCTCTGCTTTCTGCCTTAGTCGCTGTTTTTCTATCTTTCTATCTTCCTTCTTTCCCCTTTTGTGTTTTTCTCTACCTTTCTCTGGGTCAAAGTATTTTGAAGAAAAATGAGTACTGGCCCCCAAAAATGAGTGCTGGCAGGTCCCACCTGTAACCACCAGCACAAATTAAGCACTGCTTCTCCCAATAGTACCTGATAAAAGCTTCCAAACCACAGCAATGGGAATCATCTACAGGCAGTTTGATATATGTAGCAGAAATGTTGACCTCTAAGGGCCTCATTTATGAGGCCCTTTGCTTCGCTCTTGCACCACGCAATGTGGTACAAGAGCAACACAAACTGTAAGACAGATTTTAAAGCCACACAGAGCCACTTTGCGTGGCTATGAGTGTCACAAAAAATAACGCAACGCTGTGCAAATCGCTGCGTTGCATTACTCTGCCCTGGGAAGGCATTACATGGGCGTTGCGTGGGTGTTCCCATGCAGCTCCTATGGAGTTTGATGCATCCCCCAATTTACAAGAACTTGTAAACCTGGGAATGTGTCGACATCTTACACCTTCCCAATGGAGGTGTAACAAGGAGAAATATCTCTATTTCTTCTCGTTCTTCCTCTTTGTATGTGTGGTGCATTCTGCAGCACACATAGAAAGAGGAATATTCCTCCCAGGATTGTTTTTATGCAGGAAGGCGCCCCTTCCTGCGCAAAAACAAACCTGCATGCAACGCAGGCATGGTGCCTGCATTGGCTCTAGGCAGCCCATTGTTGCGACAGCGGGTGGGAAAGTACAGGAATATACCAATACAGTGCATTCCTGCCTTTTCATTGTCACTCAGTGCAGCACATCACAGTGACTTGCTGCGCTGCACTGTGTCATAAATCCCTTATATGAGCTCCTAAACTCCATTATGATTAGTCTTCTACCAGATTTTACCCAGATTCTTCCATACCAGTGACTAGAATTCAGCATTTATTTCCTGTAACCGAAACCGCACCGAAACCGCCCTCATCGCCGCCACCGACGACATAAGGGCCCTGCTGGACAACGGCGAAACCGTGGCCCTCATCCTCCTGGACCTCTCGCCCGCCTTCGATACCGTCTGCCACCACACCCTGCGCACACGCCTCCACGATGCAGGGATCCGCGACAAAACCCTGAACTGGATCACCTCCTTCCTCACCGGCAGAACCCAGAAAGTCCGCCTCCCCCATTCCGATCCGAAGCCACCACGATCACCTGCGGTGTACCCCAAGGATCATCCCTCAGCCCGACCCTTTTCAACATCTACAAGGCACCTCTCGCCAACATCGTCCGAGCGCACCATCTCAACATCATCTCGTACGCCGACGACACCCAGCTCATCCTCTCCCTCACCAAGGACCCGGCCACCGCCAAATCCAACCTCCACGAGGGAATGAAGGCCGTCGCAGAGTGGATGAAGACCAGCCACCTGAAACTGAACTCTGACAAGACGGAGGTCCTCATCCTCGGCTCCACCCCCTCTGCATGGGACGACTCCTGGTGGCCGGCCACGCTGGGAACTGCCCCGACACCCACCAACCACGCTCGCAACCTGGGGTTCATCCTGGACTCAACGCTCTCTATGACCCAGCAAGTCAACGCTGTCTCCTCCTCCTGCTTCAACACCCTCCGCATGCTCCGCAAGATCTACAGATGGATCCCCACCGAAACCAGAAGGGCAGTCACCCAAGCCCTCGTCAGCAGCAGGCTGGACTACGGCAACGCCCTCTACGCGGGAACCACGGTCAAACTCCAGAAAAGACTTCAACGCATACAAAACGCCTCCGCACGCCTCATCCTCGGAATCCCTCGCCACAGCCACATCACCGTCCACCTGAGAGACCTGCACTGACTCCCGGTCAACAAGAGGATCACCTTCAAGCTCCTCACCCACGCTCACAAAGCACTCCACAACGCCGGACCAGCATAGCTCAACGAACGACTCACCTTCTACACCCCGAACCGCCAGCTTTGCTCCGCTGACCTCGCCCTCGCCACCCTCCCACGCATCCGCCGAACGACCACCGGCGGCAGATCATTCTCCCACCTCGCCGCCAAGACATGGAACACCCTCCCCACCCACCTGCGACAGACCCGGGACCTGCTGACCTACAGGAGAGTTCTCAAGACCTGGCTGTTCGACCAGTAGCTGCTTTCTCCCCCCCCCCTCTAGCGCCTTGAGACCCTCACGGGTGAGTAGCGCGCTCTACAAATGTTTGATTGATTGATTGATTAACAGTTTCCCTATGCTGCAATAGGCCTCTGCAATGTGATCCTCCTTTCTGTAGTCTTGGGTATTTAAAATCTTCTTGAACTCATATTACAGTTTCTGGAATGTTTCGGGAATTCCTGGTGCTGTTTTTGATAATGAATATGCCTGTAATGTATTGACACAGTCCTTTTTTCCAATTTCCTTGCATGTGCATAGTTTTAAACAGAGAGCTGAATGTGCACTGAAGGCTAGGTTGATAAGAGGAGCTAAACAGCTGGAAAGTCTGAGACACAAGCTAATTTGAGCTATACGAATTGTCGCATAGAAGAACAAGAAACAAATATCTCAGGCAAGAAGCTGTGTTAAACTATCCTGTACAGTTACAAAAGTAACTTCCTGCGCAGTAAGCTATAAAATAGGTGGACTTTTGTGGTGGAGTGGTCATAATTTGGGTGTAATGCTGCATTATTCAATGGTTGGTGAAAGAGCAACAAAATGGCCCTTTTTTAAGCATGCACTTAAGCAAAGTGACAATATCAGAACTAGAAGTCCCACAATCCTTGCCCCATTTCATGTTTTAAAAATGTGGCCCATTGAGGATTGCACTATCTTTAATGGAACACACGAAAAGGGTTTTTTCCATTGTGTAGAGGTTCCAGGGGGGTTAAACGGAATGGGAGTGTTATCTTCCAGATAAATAATACATTACTCTGCTTCTACTTATCATGAAAAAGTCGAGCATTTTTATCGTTCCAGTATAGTATTAGGCGGTTTCCATATCCTTTCTATACACAACTCACACTGTTGCTAATCATGACCTTCCTCTGGTGAACTAAATCATCCTTACATCATAAAGGACACAAAGACAGAAGTTCTCTGAAAAATAGCAAATTGGCTGTTCAAAGCTCTTTAATTCAACCCACCTAACCCGCGCTCACCCCCGTTTCTTCAGCCACCCCGTTTTATTTATAATTCAGAACTGATCTTGATGAATGCCACCTGGACCCCAGCGTGTGTTGCACCATCAAAGCACCCAACTTCTCCTCATTTAACTTAATTATATTATTTACTGTGGGAAAGAGCGAGATTCAAAGCACGGTTCTTCCGTGGCAATTGTCCCCTTAATTTAAACTCACACAATGTGATCATGCAATACACAAGTACAAAAGAAGACCTTCTTAAAGGTCTGACAATGAACCCTCTTCACCAGAACATTAAGAGCGACAGTAATTGAGGGCTGGAAGAAGGTGACTCAGACCCTTTAAACGAATGAGATACTTCTGGCAGAGAGATTTGCAAACTATTCAGTGAGCCCTCTAAAAAACTCGCAATTATTCTTTTTGGAAGTTAGAAACTCTGCAAAAAACATGTGTTCCTGTTCCCACAGGTAATTTAAAACAAGCACTGGCCATTGCCAGTAAGTTTTGCTTATGAATGAAAACGCATTTCATGTCACTGATGAGTTTCTGCACTGAATAAATAATTCATCATATATTTCACTAGTTTTTGCATTCACGCCTCCATTCATCCATTCACTGACTCATTCATCCAGTCAGCTACTGACACAACCACAATAAAACACACTCAAACTCAACAACATATCTCAGGAAAATTAAAAGAATACAAGAAGAAAAAAGAAAACATGCTCCAGTCTAAATACAGCAGGAATATGTTTGCAACAGCAAAACTAAACATATCAACTGGTGTCCATCTTGCAGTGGTATTGCAGATAGTCTATCGTTATTTTAAAGTTCCAGCATCGACTCCACATTTACAACCAACATGATGACCATCATGGAATGCTAAACAATGATACACTATAGGCAACAGTGCTTCATAACTGTTTCCGGTTTAAATGAAATGCCATGTGAACTGCGGTGCATTGAAGATGAAATGGTTGGCAAGTGACTCGTTAGCACTACTATGGGGCTATAGTGTGGTGTTAAGGAAAGTTAAAATGATAAAAACAAGCAAAGAAATGATAGGGGATATATAAAAAGAGGTAACTGAAAACTAAAGACTGTCCAACCAGCCCTGACACTCAAGTGCATTTATTTTCAGGTGGATGTGGACATGTGATCAGAAAACGCTGTAATTCACAGGGCAGTTATGCCAATGGCTGATGTGGACTGCATCATTATCCCATGTCTTACTCTGTAATGGATGGAAGCAGAGTGTAAATGACACTCAGGCAGGTGAATGGTAAAAGAGTGCTGACCTATAGGGTTCCTCGGTATCTACAGGGATATATATATTTAAATATATGGATGTCTAAATTATTTAATCTTTTTATTACAAGAATCAGGCAGGTAGCTAAGGCTGCCAGGCCTTCTGAAGAGATTCTAGCAAGAATTATTAAGGTTCAAATCTTTTTTTTTTTTTTTTTAGCTAAAAATTAACATGGGCATGGTTTTATTGGATGCAGAAAAAGCATTTGTCCTGGTGGCTTGGGAATATCTGTGGGCAACACTTACTGCATTTGGGGTCAAGGAAAAATTTCGGAAATGGGTTCAAGCTATGTATTAATGCCCTATGGCTAGATTACTCTACTCTAATATTCAAACAGTTTCTCCATCCGCTGCGGCACAAGGCAGGGTTGTCCCCTTTCTCCCCTTCTTTTTGCTCTTTATATAGAGCCATTTATTCGGGCACTTTTGGCCAATATCATGATACGTCCGTTGAACATTGGGCAGCGCTTGTTGAAACTCACTGCGTACGCAGACGATATTGCTATCTTTTCAGAGGAGCCACAATTGGCAATAGAGAGTATTAACACGGAGGCTAAGAGGTTTGGTCTCTTTTCAGGCTACAAATTAAACAGCAATAAAACGCAGGTTCTTCTTAACTTCTGCCCGGAACTCCCAGTAGAAGGGACATGCCTGACTGCTGTGTATCTAGGGGTACGCATCTCGCCTAAAGTTGAACTTATTCATTCATTAAACTACGATTCTCTATTAGTTGTTATAACAAAGCAATTGAAATTGTGGCATAAGCTTCCAATTAGTATCTTGGGTAGATGTAACATCATTAAGATGAAAATACTACCTACATTTTTGCATTTATTTAGGTCGATTCCGCTTCGAATTCCTAATTTGTTTTTTAGTAAATTGGATGGGGTTTTGAGTAGTTTTATTTGGGGTTATAAAAAATCAAGACGTGCTATTGGTCTAATGAAGCTTCCCTACAATCAGGGAGGTTTAGAACTCCCTGATTTTAAACTGTATTTTTGGG
Source organism: Calotriton arnoldi (assembly GCA_963921515.1). Lineage (NCBI taxonomy): Eukaryota > Metazoa > Chordata > Amphibia > Caudata > Salamandridae > Calotriton > Calotriton arnoldi. Next base: position 158,185 of record CAWUFW010005124.1, on the reverse strand, counting down.
CTGCATTTGCTGGTCGGTTGCGCAGTCTCTTGAACTCAGATCAAGCGGATTTTTGACATTGGATTGTTCTGGGCTCAGAGAGCCGGATGTTTTTATACCGAATCAACGACCCTAATTATTTTAAACGCGTACGGTTCAAGACCATTAGAGACTGCGTTTATATATGGCAGGGCATCAAAGCTAGATCTTCTCTATCTCTTATACATAACAAGCTTCCTTTATGGGGTAACCCAATGCTGCCTGGGATATTTCAAGATCCTATGGCCCGTCAATGGGCAAAGTGTGGTGTGTATCATCTTGGGCAACTGTATGATTGCAATGGTTTCAAATTATTTGAGAACCTTCAGCTAATGTTTGATATTCCTCAACGGTTGTTCTTTAAATACATTCAGGTTAGAGATTATTTTGTTAGAGACTTAGCTATCCAGAGTGTTTCTGGCTCAGAGGTCTGGGAGTGCTTGTATGCCCAGAACCTGCAGGCTGCTATCAGTAGGATGTATCGATCCCTATCTCAGTTTAGAGTAGATGGGTGTGGAAAATTAGTGTCTAGATGGAGCGAGGCCCTTGGGATGACCCTTGGGATGAATATCACTATAGGTGAGGTCAAGATTGCTTTTGATACTATCACGTGCTCTGTACATTCGGTTAATTTACGATTGCAACAATTTCGGACAATTTGTGCACTCTATCATACCCCGGAGAGGATTCCTAGATGGTCTCAAGGTGGGGTTAGACAGGGAGGGGTCTACGGAGGGTCGCGCAGCAGCTGCCCTAAATGTGGGCTATTTGCAGCTGATATGACTCATATGTTTGTTACGTACCCAGCATTAAGTTTTTTTGGGGAGAAGATACAATTTGTAACTAAACTTCGACTCGGGGTCGATTATACATTTACGATAGCTGAAAAGATGCTTGGTTATAAGGAGGATAGTGGTCGGCACAGATCTATAACGGCAATTATGTTAGTTGCGGCTCGGCTGGCGATTGCTAGAGCATGGATTTCTCCCAAACCCCCCACCGTGACGGAATGGTGGTTAATTGTTAAGGAAACTGGGGAAAGAGAGAAGGCTTTAGCTAGGGGTATCCATGCTCTGCAAAATACGGGTCTATATGGGGTTGCATTGAAGATTCATAGGCCAATTTCCTGATGGGATTTGCAGTTGTTCCTTTCTTGTCTTTCAGTTAATTGCTTGTTTACAACCATATCTTAATGTATTTCTACATTTTACCGATATCATATTTTGTTGTTACTACCTCTGTATAATCTCCACCTTTTCCTTCATAATGTATTTTGTGGATTTTGAATCTTTTTTTTTTGACTGCATTTCTTTTTGACAATAAAAATACTTAAAAAAAATAAAAATAAAGTTCAAATCTTCTACTCCCAGATTTATCAAAGCTGTAGCTTCAAGGTTGTAAGTTGTAACTAACACCAGAAATCATTTCCTAAAACTGAAATCTGTAAGATTTCATATAACAAAATATCTGATTGCAGGCTTTAACATAGTGAAAAAACAATCCACCATTAAAGACCTATTGGCTTTACGATATGTGTTACAAAATAAAAAAAATTCAACCTTACTGCCTTTCATACCTATGGCATCTAAAATTATTTTTCATAGTGAACCGATCAGGCCCATGGCTTTTGTCATTGACTTGCCATTATATCTAGCTGAGGCCCAATTCAGCTTTCCCAAAAGGCAACCTTAAGACATACAGACATAAAATTGAGAAACAATGCCATTGGAAAAGCACAATGCTATCTCTCCTAAGTGTGTCTAATGAGGATTCTCACAGTGCAAATCGTCGATACTCACAGATTGGCTTAGGGGTAACCAACACCTTAACCCTTGCCTACTATAGTCATCTGTGAGATTCATTGTAAGAAAATACCGCTCTGTAGGATTAATAGAGAGTAATAACAATGCACCCTTAAAAGCCCATCAAATGTAAGATGTGCTTTTCACCATTAATAAATCAGGTCAGATGCCCTTAACATAATTTTTCATAATAAACAATCAGGCCTATAACTGTTATCAATGGTTTGTCGCCATAACCAACTCAAACCTACTGTGGTGGGCATAAGCTTTCCCACAAGACAACCATCAGGAATACCATAATTAGATTTCAAATATATATAAAACGATAGTCATCAAAACAAAATAAAATCTCTTTTAAGAGAGCCTAGTAAAAGTATTCAATGCAAATGTTCTATCCCCAATGGTTTGTTTGGGTGGGCCACTGACACCATCACCTCTGCCTACTGCGATAATCTGTGAGATTCCATGTAACAAAATACCTATACATAGACTTTAGCAGAGTGTAATAACTATCCATCCCTAAAAGCCTATTGCCTTTAAAACATGTTTTTCATTTTATGTAAGTCAGCCTACTAACGTTTCATAAAAAACACATCAAGCTTATAGAATGTAGAATACCTTTTCTCAAAGAATGGATAAGGTCCATAGCCTTTACCATTGGATTGACACCATAACCAATACAGGCCTTTTCAAGTGCACATAAACTGGTAACCATGAGGATGCTGGGACTGGAAAACAGCAATACAACACTGTAAATTATCCACTTGTCTAGGACACTTTAACAGCATTGAAGTGCCATGTGTGTGCCCCTGAAAGAAGGCAAACCATTTTAAGCATGGTACTTTATGATGTTAGTCTGCCTTCTCTGGGCATCCATACTGCTGCTAGCTCAGGCAGCTGGATAAACAAAATAATTACAACTGTGTTGAGGGGAAGCACTATTTCTTTGGAAGCACACAATTCCTGTCCAATCAAAACATGTACTCCTGTCCACCTGCATGTGTGCAGGGCCAAATCTCCTTTCTGCAGTATTCTTGAAAAATCTTATTGTGGTTCATCAAGAGCTGGTGACAGCTGCACTGACAAACTAGACTTGATGATGTCCTATTTACTCATTAAGGAGCACTTGCCATAACACTTTCTCAAAATGCTGGTTTAGACACAAAGGGGCTGATTACGATGGCGGGCGATAGCACATCCGCGGTGCTGGCGGTGGCGAAAAATGCCCTTTTCCGCACTCCATCGGCGGTCCTTGCGTCTGCCGTATTACGATGGGCAAAGATAGCCCATTTCCCGTCCGCTGTGGCGTTTCGGGAACCGCCAGGAATCCCCTTCTGCAGCGGTAGCGGACGGAGCCAAAAGGGAGGGACCGCCGTGCGGAATGCGGTTATGACCGCCGGTTGTATTACGATGCCACAAACAGCCCACCACACCGCTGCGGAGAATCCGGCCAATCGAGGATGGCGGTGGCAATACTGCGGATAGCTCCATGTGTTCCTGTCCGCTGGGGAAATGGCGGTCTTTGGCCTTTCCGCAGCAAATCCGACCGCCACGGACGGATTTTCAGCTTTTCCGCCGCTGAATCCTGGAATCCGACCGCCGCGGTAGGGAGTTTCTGGCGGTGCATCCTAATCTGGCCGGCGGTTTTGCCGCGGTACCTGCGGGTGGAATGCTTTTCCGTCCGCCATCGTAATCAGCCCCAAAGTTATTTAATCTTTTCAGAGTTCAGAGGGATTTTCTTTTTAAATGTGCAACGTAATGAATTAATTTGCAGATATCTTCTGTATTTGCCTCATCTTTGTCACCAGTCAGACTGTGTTAATTAAAAAATTCACACAAATGTAGAGGTGGGATATTACTTCTCAGAGAAATTAAGCTACAAAGTTTTTTCTCTCAGTCAGGATTTTCATATGTGTGCATTGTTATCACATTTATATAGTCAGATATAGAATGTGAACAGAACAATTACATTTCATAGTTGAAACTTTTCTCATGTGTGATGGATTGGAAATATAGTTACTCTATTAATTGGCCAGCTAAAACAATAATATAAAAAATCTAACTAAAGAGATATGAAAGTAATGCATCCGACATAAACCTTAAACATGGTGCATTTTCTGGGAACATGTCCTCCTTCTAAATTGTTTTTGGTAATTCACTGGGTTCTTGTCAATATATGGAATATCATTGTGAAGAAACTATTTTGGGCCAGTCATTTTGATTGCCACTTATTTTCTACATTTTATATCTAATAGACAATATTGGAAATATGACAAAATTGTAAAGTCACAAACAGGAGCACACACAGAAAAAGGCTTCATATCAACTGATTTTAGTTAGTAGCACATAGGATATATAATACATCTGTTAATCTGCTATGCCCCTCCAATCTGTCTTCTGTGCCCTACACTGAAGCAGCCATCATACACATTACTAACTTTATTACATCCAGCCATCAAAATCACCTCATTTCCATCCTGTTACTCCTTGATCTATTGATAGTGTTTGACTAAATTGACCATCATACTTTACTAAAAACCCTTGGCATTGCAGGCTACACTCTGAACTGATTTTTTTTCTTACCTCTCTGATTGGACCTTCCCTGTTGATTGGAAATCTTTCAGATTATCTGACACTTCACTCCCCTTGTCTCCTAATTCCCCATCCGGGACCCTCTCCTCTTCTCATTCTTCACCACTGCCCAGGGTAGGGCCTCTCATCTTTTGGGATCTCTAACCATCTTTCAGCAGAAAACACCCAAGTATTCTTTTCCTTTACTAGTTTCCCATCCTTTAAATAGCAACATATATCTGACTGTCTTATTGCCACTTGCCACTCACTATTGGATGGCAATACACTTCCTCGTGAGGAACTCATGTAAGAAGGAAGCCCTATACTTTCCCTCCTCCACTATGACTTTCTTTACCCTTGGATCTATCAAGTTTCCTCTGGACACTTCACTGACCTTCACCTCATGCAATAAATCTGGGTATTCTTTTAAACTCCTTTATGTTAGTGGAGTCTTTTCACAGTCACTGCAGGAAGATTTAAAGTTTGAACTACATGTAAAATGTACCATCCTATCCATTTTTCTATGCCAAAGCACTGATCAATAGAAAGGAAAACATAATCTCTCATGCAAGGATTTAGCTGGTACTGATGCATTTGGAATGGTATGTAGTACAGAGTATTCCCTTTAGCATATCATTTACTGTAGAGGGAAATGTCTTTGTCTACTTGTCATTAATTGTATACATAGTACATTATGAAAACATGGGGAGATGTAACCTTTTTAGTGGGAAAATCTATGCTAAGACATACTTTAAAAACATTTCAAGGATTATATGTGTGCGGTACGGTGCAGCACACGTGCAGTTTAAAATGTTTAGGGCCAGATGCATCAAAAAAATATTTTTCGATTCCCTAATTGCGAATCTTTGCGATTCGCAATTAGGGAATCGCAAAACGGAATGCATGAAAGTGTGTTTAACACTTTCTGCGATTCATAAGGGGTCGCAAATGACCTACCTCATGAATATTAATGAGGTAGGTCGCAATTTGAGACACCCTAGGAATCGCAAAAATCACGGGGATGGTGGCCTGCTGGGGTCAGCAGACCACCATGTCCGTTATTGCTTTTTAATAAAGCAATCTTTTTTTTTATAAAGCAGCCTGTTTTCCTTAAAGGAAAACGGGATGCTTTACAAAAGAGAAAATGAAAACTTTTCCTTTCATTTTCTAAGAGCAGGCAGTGGTCCCAGGGACCACTGCCTGCTCTGAGAAAATGCATTTGCTGACATTCACAAAGGGGAAGGGGTCCCTTGGGGACCCCTTCCCATTTGCGAATTGGTTACCACCTACTTGAAGTAGGTGGTAAAATGCGAATGTTTTGCGACCGCATTTCGGTCGCAAAACATTCATGCATACCGATGCGATTCGGTATTAGGAAGGGACGCTCTAAACACGCCCCTTCCTAATAGCAAATCGCAAACCCATTTTGCGATTCGGTAACAGGTTACCGAATCGCAAAATTGGGTTTGATGCTTGCAAAAGCATTTTTTGCGATCAAAAACGGGCCGATTCTGCGAATCGGCCCGTTTGCAAGCAGAAAAATGCTTGATGCATCTGGCCCTTAGAGCAGTGTTTCTCAAACTGTGGGTCTCGACCCATCAATGTTTGGTGAGTCGAGAAAGTCCGAGGAATGAATAAAGATGCCTTGAAATTCTGTGTTTATCTTTAGGAGCAGCCCGTGCAGGTAAGAGTGTTGGCGCAGGGTGGGGAGCAAGACTCGACCGAAGACAAAGGGAAAATTAAGTATTTATTTAATTTTCCCTTGTCGTCATCTGTCGAGTCCCAACTGCTCTTACCTGCATGGACCGCTCCTATTTATCTTGTCATATTAGCTGTGCTTCAAAGACAGAAAACAACTGTCAAGCTATGCCTTCTGACAAATTGCTGCTTATATTTTTTTACATGGGGATTGGTGTCTACAAACTCCTCTGAGTTTGCAGTCAGAGAAATAAATGTAAAGTGACAAAGGAAAGATTGAAAGGAAAGCCCATTGAATGTCATTTAATGTAACACAACAAAATGTAAATACCTTGTAAATTAACTGTAGAAATTTTGCAGCTAGGAAAGCCAAAATAAAGCACTTTCCTTGTGATTTTGAGGTGTAATGGAAGCAAAGATTTTAATAGGTTCAAGACAAATCAACACTCTTTACTTGGTGATGTACTAAAGACAAATATTCACTGAAAGCCGATTTTGACACATTATCATTTGTGTGCAATACTGTTTTATCAATAAAACTGTATGTGTGTGCAAATTTAGTGCCCATTTCATTAGTAAATGTGCACTACCACAAGATACTTTAGTAACATTAAAAAAATGCCCTCCTCATGTCCAAAATTTGAGTCGCTGTTCTAAAAAGTTTGGGAAGCACTGGTTTAGGTAAATAAAACCTTTCTTCATGTTAATGCCTGGTTCAAGGAGGTGTTACTTTTTGGCACAAATCTCTGTCTACAAATGTTTTTGTTGCGATAAAAACAATTGATGGTAGAGGAGTACCCATGTATGCCCGCCCATGTATGCCAATCTACCTACCATGTGAAGCAAAGTAAGGTGGAGTAGAGCAAAGCATTAGTTTGCGTTACTTTTAGGGAACTTTTTAGCATAAAAAATCTTTTGCTCTGGAAAGTAAATAACAAATCTACACTTTGCACCAGTTTGTGATACTTTTGGTGACTTTTCACCGGCACACGGACCTGATAAACCTACCTGGTGTACATAGTACAATGGTAACAGAAATTAGAGAAACAAACATTGCAAAATATGCATTCTTGTTTGTCTCTGTATGAATTCTCAAATGAAGAAGCCAGTAAATACTAAGGGCTTTATTACAAGTACGGCGGTCCTGAGACCACTGTACTCGCAGTAGTGGTCCAACCGCCGTATTATGATAGTGGCGGTGGGACCACCACATGACTCCCACCTCCACCAGGATCCAGGATACCCCTGAGGCGGCTGACTGAAAAGGGGCTGAATATGCTGGCAGTGTGCGAGCATATTATGACCTGCATTTCCACGGCCCGTTTCATGGTGGGGATCCCACCCTGTAAAGGGTGGCAGAAATGCAGGTCCCCTGGGTTAATCTGGCCATGGGGGTGTGTGCGGGGGGCACAGGTTGAGCCCCCCTACAATTGCACCTTCGTATGTACACTGTGTGGAATGCACAACATGGTGCATGCCACACTGTGCACATACATGCTGCAGACTCTCTCACAGCGCTGGAATGTTGTTTAGGCTCTCCTATGAGCCTAACATACCCACAGCCATCGCACCGCCCACCTGCCCTGGATTTTACTACGGCAGGTGGGTTCACAGCACGGGCTTGGCAGTCTTCCTGGGACCACCGCGGTGGTGGTCCCAGAGTAAGACAGCCAAACCCGTATCAAGGCCCTAAGACTCTGCAGTAGGACAGTTGAGTATTTTCAGATACAACTAATTTTGCATGAAGTCATGATAACATAATTGTAAATTGTCTCAAACGTGGCCAGGCTGAATCTATTTTGAAAATACTGAGCAGCAATATATTGTTTGTCAGATGCTCATCCATATGGTGTTTTCAAAGATTCAGTCAGAGGAAATTAAATTTGTCGACGTTTAGACCCTTGTGGTAAACAGTCCACAAATCTCATCAGGAAAAACAAATGGTGACTCTTCAGGCTATACCCAGCAGGAAAATAAATAATATCAGTATTCTTACTGTTGTTCTCTAGATGTTGTCATTATTAAAGTCGTCTGGTGATAATGCACGCAACTAAATAATTTCATCCTGTGTGATAATGTAATCCTGGACAGTCATAGCTTGTAAACATATCAAACAGTGCGATTGCGGTTGACAATGAGACCTTAACAGATGTTTCTTTCGGAGAAGGAATTAATAAAACATGAGCTCACCTAGAGTTCTTCAGTAGCTGGCTGTGGCAATACTCATGAAATGTTAATCAAAAGTAATAAATATCAAGGGACCAGTCCAAAATTACCACAAGCCACACTCACGAATTAAGATAATGTGCTATCCTTCTATTTAGCAATAAGCGCGTCCGAAAAAAGCTAAAGAGCCACATCTTTTTTGTGAAAAAAAATGAATTGAGGTTAGAAAAAGTCAATAAATCCCTTTCATAAAGGTTAGCTTTGTCTAAGGCTAAGTGACTTATCTTATCCAAACTTAGCACCATAAATATGGCAGGGCCTGAAACTCCATGCATGTCACTATCCATATGTCAAGTGAAGAGTCACTCAAGCGAGAAAATAAAAGGCATGTGTTTCAAAAATAGTCACTGCATTATAGGATGTCTTTCCAGACACTAAACCAGGCATTGCGAATGCATGCTATACATGCGCAGTCAAGTTTGTACCTGTCTCAGGGAATATGTGAAGTGAGAAGAACTGATTAGCGCATTGGTCATAAGTAGGCTGTGTTATTGCACCAATCATTTGGTGGGCATTTCTAATCACATCTACCTTCCATCCCCTTGACAAGTCCTTCAACTTTTCCAATAGAGAACTGTACAGCTTCATCAGAAACAGTCCTACTTCACACCATTACCATCAAGCCAGCTGTCTTGTTTGAAGATTAGGGCCCTTTTCAAACTTCTAATTCTGATCTTCAAAGTCACTCATGAGACATCTCTAGGGGTACTTCTATGCTACGTTATCTGAGGTTGCCTAAGCTCATAAAACCACACCAAAACTAGCCTATCCAATGACCAGATATAAAACGGCACCCACATCTTGAAACTTGAATGCCATGGATGTTAACTATTACCACAGAATGTACAACCATTGTAAATAGGTCTATTTTTTATGTATACGTCAATATAGGAGACATCTGCCCACTATACTGCTCAAGAGTCTATGCTTTGCATTGTACTGTATTCAGATGTTTCTCTGTAATTGATGTTGTTCCAGTCATACAAAAGCTTACCTAAAACATTCCAGTTCATTTATGACAACATTGGTTTGTTGAAAATGTTATGTTATGTTAAACTGGTGTATAAAGTGCGCAAATACTCGACAGAGTGTCCCGGCGCTCAGGCAGTGGGCAACCGAACCAGGGCACCTAGATCGACTGTTTAAAGAGCCAGGTCTTTAGTTTCCTCTTGAAGATGTCCAGGTTGTATACAAACGAAGGTCGGATGAAAGTTTGTTCCAGTTGAGTGGACCCAAATAGGAAAAGGATTTCCCGCCTATTCTAAGGTGGTTGATGCGGGGCACTCTTGCAAGGAGCACAGAGGAAGAGCTCAAGGTGCGTGCTGGAATGTATTTGCTGATCCTCTCTCTGAGATAGACTGCACCCGTATCATTGCCTTATGCATTCGGACCATAGCCTTAAAGACAACCCTCTTTTTTATAGGGAGCCAGTGGAGGGCCCTCAAATGAGGGGACAGGTGACACCTAGGTGGGAGTCTGAGTAGCAGTCTCACCGCCGGGTTCTGCACCAACTGCAGCCTATTGAAAAGATAGACAGGGAGGCCGAGGTAAGAGCATTCCCGTAGTTGAGTCTCATCATAATGAGGGCCTGCACCACCTTTCTACCAGCAGACTCAGATAAAAGAGGTAGAATATTTTTTAGCATGCGGAGCATGCTGAAGCAGGAGCCAGCAAGGACTTGAATCTGCGGTTGGAAGGAGAGGGAACTGTCAGTTTTAATCCCTAAGTTCTTCACACAGTTTTGGGGGTAGCCGGAATGCGGCATATCACTCGGCCAGCAGGTTTCCACTAAATTGTGAGGGACATCTCCGAAAGTTACGATCTCAGTTTTTAGCGGATTGCACCTTAGATGGTGCAAATCCAGCCAATGAAACACCCTGGCGAGACACCGAGAGAGAATTTTCCCGTGTAAGTCACTTCCCTTCTCACAAGCAAAAAGAAGCTGCGTGTCATCCACATAAGAGATTACTTTTGCACCCAGGGACTCAGCAAGAGTAGCTCAGGGCGTCAGATATATATTAAACAGGGTGGCACTGAGAGCCGAGCCCTGCGGTACACCCACAGTCAGGGTTCTGGATTGTGAGGTGTGAGGAGGCAGCCATACCTCCTGAGTACGTTTATCCAGAAATGATGATAGCCAAATTAAGGCTGAGTGTCTGATCCCTATCTCTTGAAGGCGCTTAAGAAGCTTATAGTTGGGCTAGGTATCGAAAGCCGCTGTAAGGTCCAGGAGTATCAGAATGGCTTTGTCCCCCGTGTCTAGAGTGTTCCTTACGTGTTCGACCACTTCAAGAAGCGCAGTCTCTGTGCTGCAATGGGATCGAAAGCCGGATTGGCTAGGGTGTAGTATTTTATTGTCTTCCAAGTTGTGGGAAAGTTGGTAATTGACTTCCTTTTCCAAAATATTCGAGAAGGCAGGGAGAAGGGAGATGGGCCTATAATTTACCAGTTGCTTGGGATCAGCTGCCATTTATTTCAGCAGCAGGAGCGCTTTCGCCTTTTTCCAGGCCAGTGGGACCACACCCGTTGCCAGTGAGGTGTTCAATATGTTGTTCACTGTACAATTGATAGATTGGGCCACCATCGTTAGCACAGTAGTTGGGCAGAGGTCGAGGGGGAGCCAGATTTCATGCCCTTTAATGCTGAGAATGACTGATCTAGAGAAAGGGGAGTGAATTTGTCTAGGGAGGAGAACGTGAGAGGGGAAGCAGATTCCTTTTGTGTCGGGCCTGTATTTGGAAAATATGAGCACTATTCTGGAAGCTTTTCTGAATGGTCTTGATTTTTTCGTAGAAAAAAGTGTCTAGTTCATCACACCACTAAGCCGTTGGTGTGCATACTCTAGATGTGAAGATCGCGGCGTAGAAAATAGTTAACAATTTTAAAGATTTCCTTTGCTTTATTATCAGCTTCCTCGATCCTGATTCATAGAAGGTCTTTTTAGCTAGGGACAACTTCCTGTGACAATTCTTCAGTGCAATCTTATATTTAGTTTTATCTTCTGGATGGAACTTGCGTCTCCATACTCTTTTGAGCTGTTTACAGCATTTCTTGCATGCTCTAAGCTCATCAGTGAACCATGGAGCAGACGGGTATAATCTAGATTGAGATTTCTTTTTAATGGGGGCTAGTGCGTTAACAGTCCCCCGAATCCAACTGTCCAGGCATGCGGTGTCCTCTTCAACACAGCCGGTCAGGGCTGGAGTATTCATTGTAAGAGCACGATTAATATCGTCAGGCTGTAATTTATGATAGGCACGATAGGAAGATAGAGAATTGTCCTTCAAAAGTGGCCTGTTGCTAGTCTGAGGCCAAGCAAAAGAAATGAGGTAATGGTCAGACCATGGAAGGAGAGTGGGTTGAGACACCACCAGGTCCAAGTTGGAGAAGACCTGGTCAAGAGAATGGCTGGCTTGGTGCGTAGGGCTGAAGACCTGGTGTTTCATTGATAGGGGGCTCATGATTTCTAAAAGAGCATTAGCTTCATGTCCAGATGCATTGTCCAAGTGGACATCAAAGTCACCTAGCACTAGGAAGTGAGCATACCTCATTGCACACGGGACTAACGCACTCTCCAATGAGCACAGGCAACTACTGGCTGGGCCTGGGGGACGATAGAGAAGAACTCCCACCAGAGACTGGTTGGTGGTAAGGGGCAGGCAAAAACAGAGTGCCTCTGCCACCTCAAGGTCCTCAAGAGCGAAGGATGAGCATTCAAATTCCTTTTTGTACACTAAAGCCATCCTGCCCCCTCTACCTATTTCGTGGTCTTTTTTCAAAATTCTATAATTAGGGGGAAAGGCCAAAGCCACTGTGGGGTTGGCCGATGCCGAGAGTTAGGTTTCAGTAAGGAAAAGCACATCTAGTTCTTCATCGTTTAATAAGTCAAAAACTTGAATCTCATGTTTCTGGATTGATCTAGTGTTGAGCAAGGCTGCCCGGAACAGTTTCTGCATTTTTCTGCTTTGTCTGGGCTGTGTGGGGTCCAGAAGGCAGTGGTCCTAGTAGGGGTCCAAGTGCAGCTAGAACATGTAAATTCTTCGCATGGAACACCCGGGGACCAAAGGATAGAGAATTTCATAGAGGGGGCCATGCGGAGTAAGGAGGGCCTGTCAAAAGTGATTAGGTGATTGTCAGATGATAAGGAACCGACATAATGACTGGCGCTGGACGCTTCCCAGATGCTGACGGACGCTGACAGGCTTGCCTTTGGGGTGCTTCAGTGCGCCTGAGGCACACCCGCTGCACGCGTCCACTGTGCGCCCAAGCCGCGGTTCCCTTAGTAGGCATATGGGCAGGGCAACTAGAGAGCGCACTAACCAAGATGGCACCTCTAGGACATCCCATCACAGAAGAGGAGAAGGTTAGAGCCCCCACTTCCCTGGTGAGGAACCGCCCCAACGCCTAATGCGACCAAGGAAGGTTCAAGCCTTATTTAAAAAGGACCACTCTGGCCCATGATAAAAGTGCGGCATGCAGCGGATTAAAAAAGGTCACAGCCATATACAGCTCAAATTCATATTCAGACTGAAATTCAGATATATTTAAAATAAGTGAATAAATGAGTAGCGCAAAGCGGAGAGATAGTCAAGTGCCCCAAAGCCTTACCGCGTCCGCGCCACTTCCCTTTGTAGGCATATGGGCAGGACGACTAGAGACCGCGCTAACCAAGATGGTGCCTCTAGAAATTCCCAGCTCGGAAGAGGAGAAAGTTAGAGCCCCCACTTCCCTGGCGAGAAACCGCCCCCGACACCTAATGCAACCAAAATCGAGTCAATACATCCACCTTTCAATGTACTCAAATAAAATCTCTGCTCAAAATGTTTCATGTTGCTATTTGCTAAATAACACAAAATTAAATGAAGCTAATTATACTCTAAAAACAAAACGCATCCGTAATCAGCTCCCATCTTTTGAACACCATAAAAAAGATTTTGGGGTGCATGCAAACAAGGAAACCGCCACACATGGTAATGAACTTTGATTAGGCAAGCCTATGACAAAGTAGGAGGCGTGTTATTATTAATGGAATGAACATCAAGCTAATCACTTCAAAAACATTGCTGTGTGGCAATCTACAACTCAAAATTCTGAACTGAAATATCGACAACTAAGGGCAGTTAATGAGTACTAGATATAGGAAATGAATAACATATGTTAGTATGTCATATGGTGCCCAGTTTGTGTGAATTTCTACATTTCAATGTACATAAACAAAAAGCATTTACAAACAGTTAAAGTACTTGATTATTATAATAAAGTAATAAAGGAACATCAGTGGTCCTATCTACAGTTACTCCCAATGACTTTCGGAACCGAGTCGGACAGTTCGAACGCTTCCCAGCCATCGTAATAGCTCATTGGGAAACGTGTCCGGGTGGTCTGAAAGGCGGGTTCGGAATCAAATTTGGACCAATTGGATGCTGTTCGGAGCCTTTCCAGGCAAGATCGTAATCTGCCCCTAGGTATTTGAAAACATCAAAGAATACAGTAAACGTTTGTGTGTTGGCTCAATTTGTCCTCTAAACTAAATCTGACCAAGAGCAATAGGCTACAGGGTGGGAGCGAGAAACAACAGATTCAACATATTCCCAAAATAAATGCATCTTTGGAATACCAAAACCGTTCATGTATCAAGTATTTAAATTCAAAATCAATGTTCTCTAGATTTGAATAGGATGGGGACTCGAATAGACCCAACTGCAGCATATAGCTCCATTGGGAAGAAGACTAAAGGCGGCATTTATGGTCTGATTGCAGCTCAGATCACTGACACAATATCAAACCAATAAATGTAGTAATATCAAAATATTGTGTCAAAAATATCAATAACAAGAATATTGTTTTCCTATACATATAATCAGTAGCGGCCCGTGGTGGGAGTGCTGCCGGGCGCTGACGTGGGGCGTGGGAGGGGCAGGGCGTGGGGGTAGTAAACTACGGATTACGGCCTATTAGAGGTAAGTAAACATATAAATAAATAAAACGAATTTCGTTGCGCGCGCTGCATCGCATTTGGCGATGCAGCGCGCGCAACGAAATTTGTTTTATTTATTTATATGTTTACTTACCTCTAATAGGCCGTAATCCGTAGTTTACTACCCTCCGCCCCACGTCAGCGCCCGGCAGCACTCCCACCATGGGCCGCTACTGCATATAATGGTTAGTACAAAAATTTGCACAAAAAAATTGTTTCACGCTAATATCGAAAAATCTATACAAAATTATCGTTTTTAACTATATATGTAGTTTAAATAAGTGAAAATGTAATATTTTAAGATATAACATTAATATAATGTAAATTACATTTGTTTCAATCATATTTATAAACATATATAAATATTTACTAATTAAACAAACACACACAGATATAAAAAAATGTGTATGTTTAGTACACATAGATAATATAAAACTATTAAAACATTATTAGTTTTAACTTATAATATATTTTCATAATGGTTTTTAATTTTACCAATCTAACTATATATATATATATCGTCTTTTTCAACAGAGTGAGCAAGAGGCGATTCATTATTATATTTTACCGAGTTGGCTTCCTCGGTACCAGCGTAACCCCTCCTTCGATCTACGGGCCGTGCGGCAGGAAGCAATTATTCCGGAAGTTGTCGGAGTATCCAGTTTCTCCAGTAAGGAGTAGCCGTGGTTGCCCCCGGACGGCTGAACAGCCCCTACAGCGAAGCAGAAAGGCAGAGCCGGTGTCGGAGGACCCGATCCGCGCCTTACGTCTTGCGGAGGTAGGAGCTCGCTTATTGTCCGGTGAAGGAGTGTGCTTGAACAAGACGTCGGTATCCAACCGGGCGTCTGTGTTCTGTATTTTTATTCAGCCCGCAATTCACAGCACCATGTCCGCTGACACGTTAAGGAGCCGCGAGGCGGCGGCAAGCGGCATTTTTGACAATTCCCCAAGTGGGGAGGGTATAACGAGTTTACCTACTAGCAGTCCACCTAATTCCAATTCCAACGTTAGAGAATTGTTTAAAAACCTGGAGAAGCTCATGAAAACGGAGCAATCTAAGTGGTGGGAGCACAGGTCCCTCACTCGATATCTGGAAGTGGGAAGGATACCCAGGGGACTACGAATAATGCTTGCCCCGAGCTATGAGAACCCTGACCCTCGAATGTTAGCAGAATGGGCGGATTGCAACTTGGAGTCTTTGCGAAGACTAGTTGAAATTCTGGTGAAATACGCTGAGAGTGATCGCGAAGCTCTACAATTAAAAATCGACGCCTTAAATGCTGACATAGAGAAGTTAGAAGTCACGGCTGTGATTACTAAATACCGAGAGGAAATGTTGGCACGCTTGCACCGTGAAGAGGAGATTATCAAAAAAAGAAAGGCTTTTATGTTCCAACGGGACAAGTTGGACTACGAACATGGCCAAGTGTTCACCTTTTCGAAAAAATATGACAATGTTAAGGCATCAAGAAAGGTGATTCCTCCTCTCGCTGTTCCAAACGATGCAAGCAATAGCACACCAGCAGCCACGTCAGCCTCGGATCTCAGTTCGGCAATCGACAGTGAGTCCGATAACGAACAATTAAGGGTCCAATGCTTGGGGTTTCACAAATTCTCCCTGGCCCAGGAGGTCGATTGCCTGCGCCAGGACAGAAGGCAGACACTTCGTCCTCGTGCTCCAGGTGCAAAAACCAGCAACACCGCAACAGGAAACGATGGGAGAGACGACAATGCGGTAACAAACGCAAGCACAAATCAAACCAACAGAAAACCAAAGAAACAATGGAGGCGCAAATAGGATCGACAATTCACAACTGTGATTCGCAAACAATCATCAACCTGACGAACGTAACCTTAACTGAGAGTGAATCAAACATATTGTCACTTGGATTATCCTTTAGTCCCAAAAGCGATTTTAATTATGCACAAACCCGCGTCGACATGTACAAATTTGTGCGCAAACTCAAGCTGCGCAAATTCCATCTGCTACAAGGGCCACCAAGGAGTAAACAAATTGCAGCACCTATTCATGAAAATACGAGTCCTTCAATTTTAACAGCTGGCGATGTGGGACTGTTGCAAGATCTCCAACAATTGCAGCACGAAAATGAGAATGTTGAATCGTCTTACAGCCAAGATGCGGCATTACAGGGTGGTGCCACATCAACTAACTTCAAGCCCAAATCAACATTCTGTCCGGTCATGCTACGGGACAATATTGATGTTTTTCATGATAAGATATCTCAGGAATTGAAATGCCAATACAAAAAACAAGGAGGTATAAAAAAATGTTATACCAGGCAAGACAACACGTATTACCAGCTGATGAAAAAGTTGCAGGCCAACGACAACGTAATTATCCGCCAGTCGGATAAAGGCGGCAACGTCGTGTTGTGGCCAAGAGATATGTACATGGACGAAGCAATGAGTCAACTTAATGACAGGGACTGCTACAGACGCAGCACAATGCTAGCTGTCAAAGCTGCGTGGAATACCTTCTATTCGAGTCTGCTGGCATGGAAAAGTGCAGGGTTGTTGACAGCAGATGAATTCAAATTTCTTAAAAATGACCACCCTGTGATGCCAGTAGTGTATTTCATACCTAAGATACACAAAGACACATTGAAACCACCAGGAAGGCCAATAATTTCAGCCTGTAGCAGCCTTATGGAAAATGCAAGTAAATATGTGGACTTTTACCTACAGGAGTACGTGAGGGGACTACCATCCTTTATTTTAGATACAGGAGACTTATTGCGAAAGCTAGATGATGTAGTTTGGAATCCTGACTACTTGCTTATCTCATTGGATGTCTCGTCCCTGTATACGAGTATTCATCATAGGGATGGCTTAAAAGCAATTGAGTACTTTTTAAACACCAGACCAATTTGTTTTTTTAAGCATAACAAAATGTTACTGGCCATGATCACAATGTGTCTTGAGAATAATTTCTTCCTTTTTCAAAACCAGGTGTTCCAGCAGGTTAGGGGCGTGGCAATGGGGGCCTGTTTTTCCCCCAGCTATGCCTGCCTGCACATGGGACTGTGGGAAGAACAGGTCCTCAAGCCCACCTATGGTGAAATAATGTCTACCCATGTAATAAGGTGGTATAGATACATTGATGATCTGCTGATAATTTGGAAGGGCTCGGAGGATGGAGCTCTACAGTTTATCGAGCAAATCAATAATAACAACTTAAATTTAAAATTTACAGGCCAGATTAGCAATGAGTCCATTTGCTTCCTTGATGTTGAAATTGTAGCCCAGAACAATCAGTTACACACAAGATTGCATAGAAAACCAACAGCTGGGAATGCTTTATTGCATGCGGCAAGTCACCATCCTGCACATCTGATCCGCAGCATTCCCTTTGGGGAAATGCTGCGGATAAGAAGAATTTGCAGTACTGATCTGGATTGCCAAAAAGCACAAAATGAATGCCGAGATAGGTTTCTCAGAAGAGGCTATTCCCTGGAAGTAATCAACAAAGCCATGATTAAAGCAAATGAACAGGGTAGATCTCAGGCATTGGCTTGTAAACCTAACATCGATCAAAAGCCGACTTCTGAGATAGTATAACCATCTAGATTGATTCTCACTTATAGTAATCAACATCAAACAATACGGAGGATTGTTAATAAGAATTGGGCATTGGTCAGAAATGATCCAGTCTTAGGTGCCAATTTGACTCGATCACCTAACATTACTTTCAGAAAAGCACGCTCGATGAGCAATTCTTTAACTAAAAGCAGTCCCGAGGTGAGAACCAATACATCATGGCTTAATGTAAGTAAAGGGTTCATCAAATGTGCGATATGCAAAGCGTGTAAACATGGAGTCAGTAAAACAGAATATGTTACACCCTTTAGCAATAAACCAATCCGTATCAACAAAAAACTGACCTGTAAGACAGAATATGCAGTCTATGTGCTGGAGTGTCCTTGTGGCCTGCGCTATGTGGGAAGTACTAAGCTGCAGGTCCACAAGAGGATACTTCAGCATATAAGAGCAATTAACAACGGAGATATGTCATATCCCGTTGCTCGGCATTTTGAGGAGCTCCATGCTAAAAAGTCACAAGAGCTTAGGTATTTTGTTGTGAACTCGGTCCCCCCTCTGAGAAGAGGCGGTGACCGTGAAGGACTTTTAAGGAAACTGGAGACCAAATACATATTAGAGATGGACTGTAAAACACCTCATGGTCTGAATTCCAGTGAGGATTTTTATACGTACCTTTAACATTCAGGTTTTTAAATTCATATTTAAAATGTTTAAAGCTTTCTGCTGCCTCATTAATGTTTTTACAATTTTATGTATAGTATGTTTTTGCACTTTTTGCACATTTTGAATTTAGGAATTTACTGGTGACACTTTACATTGCACTGGCACTTTATCTTATGGCATGGAATGTCAGTTTAAAGCCCACTGGGGCTATATTCCTCCACTCTCAGTCCTTGAGAGAAATTGGTAACGAACTGTGATTGATTGAACCCAGTCAGGATTGGATTTTTGCTGCTATATATATAGAAAAAGTTTACATTTTTTTTACTTTTTAATATGCATTTTATCCAATGTAATGGGTTCTTATGCCTTTTTAACCTGGCAATTTTTATGAGCGTTATATGTATTTTTTAAATATGTATTTATTGAATTACATATTTAATGATATTTATATCGTTATTGCTCATTTTGCACAGTACCAGTTATGACATACTTGCTTTGCAATGTCGAAAGGAACTTTTGGAGAGTGTTGATAAGTACTGCAATTTTTTCCATGTCTATGATGATTACGAGTCACGTTATTCAGCACTGTCACTTTAAAAGGTTGAGACCGCTCCTTTAACATGTCATGTGATCAAGGCCCCTGGAGGGCTGAAACGCGTTATGGCGGCGGTGCAGGGCACAAAATAAAATAGAATCGCACCAAATCCTGGGTTCGCATCGTCTTTTTCAACGGAGTGAGCAAGAGGCGATTCATTATTATATATATATATATATATATATATATATATAATATATGTATATATATATATATGTATATATATATATATATATCTACACATACAAAATAAAAAGTACAATAATTAAACTGCATTTTTTTAATATTCCCAATTTAATTGTACATAAATAATAAAGAATACATAAAAAATGTTTTTACTAAAAATATCTTAAAAATTACATACATTCATAAATATAAACATATAAAATTAAATATGCAAACACATAATAAAAATATATATTTAGCCAATAATAATTATCTCTATAAATAATAAATAAACTATTACCACTCCAACAGTAGAGAAAGTGTTAAATTCAGGAGGGGTAAAATGTATTATTCCCACTCCAGTCTATTTAACATTAGGGAAAGTGTTGGACTGAGTAGGGATAAAATGTACTATTCCCACTCCACTCGATGCAACAGTAGGGAAAACGTTGTACACAGGAAACGTAAAATGTACTACTCTCCTTCCAGTCGGTGCAACAGTAGGGAAAGCGTTGGATTGTAGTGGGTAAAATTTACTATTCTCACTCCAGTATGAGCAACAGTAGGGAAAGCGTTGGACTGAGGAGGGGTAAAATTTACTATTCCCACTCCAGTCTGTGCAACAGTAGGGAAAGCGCTGGACTCAGGAGGAGTAAAAATTACTATTCCCACTCCAGTGGGTGCAACAGTAGAGAGAGAATAGTTTACTTCAAACACATAACCTATTTTAACAACTTTATTAAATAACCAAAAATATAAATATTTAAATTTAAAAATTGTATGTCTAAAGTTCGACAAAAATTAAACACATTACATGTTTATTACAATGTTTAATAAATATTATAAGTAAAAACATATAATACAAATGTAATTAAAATGCCACACTATATTCAACCAACAAATACAATGTAAATGAAATTAAATAGCATAACACAATTAACATATAATGTAATAAATTACACAATTTTCAATAAAAGAATAAATATTTTTAAATGTCTGATTACTTAAATAACTTCCCACCCTATACCTCTACAAACTAAACAAGACACATATAAAATATACCTTAACAAATATGATAATTTCACAATTTACATAATTATCAATTAAATAATTAATAACAAATCAATATTCATTATCAATAAATGATTTCTTAATTAGTTTCCCACCCTGTACCCCTAAAATCCCAACAAACCACACCTAAAATATATCTTATAAATTATAACAATTACACAATCTGCATAATTAATTATCAATCAAACACTTAATTGTAATTACCCAAAAAATAAATTAATTATATTTAATTAACTTTCCACCCTTTACCCATATACCTAACAACCCGCACTTGATATATAACTTTAAAAATATCTTAAGTACACAATTTACAGAAATAATTATCAACTAAACAATTATTAATAATTAACAAATAATGAATTAAATATATTTAATTAACTTCCCACCCTTTACCCCTACAAACCTGACAAACTGTACCTGATATATAACTTAAATAAAATCTTAATTTCACAATGTATTTAATTAATTTCCTTTTAAATAATTTTTACTAATCAACATTAATTATTAATTATTATAATTAATTACCTTCTCACCCTTTAACCCTACAAACTCCACAATCCGCACCAAAAATGTAAATTAAAATTATAATTATTTACTCAATTTACATAAATAATTATCAATTAGATAATAAACAAATAACAAGTAATTATTAATTATTATAAGTAAATTACTTCCCACCCTGTACCGCTACAAACCCCACAACCTGCTTCTAAAACTTACCTTAAAAAATAAATTAGTTAGACATTTTACATAATTATTTATCAATTAAATATTTAATAATAATAAATGTATTATTAATTAATTATCATTAATTTACTTCCCACCATGTACCCCTACAAACCGCACAATCTGCTATGACACTAAAAATCACAATAAACAATTAAATCAAATATAAAAACAATGAAGAATGTACAAACTATGTTAAAAAACATTAACAATAATTATACAATTTATAACATCTACACTTAAAATATATACTCAAACACATATAAATATTAACAACGATATTTTGCATACAATATTAACAACATAGATATTTTCAACATGAATATGAATAAAATACATATTTTGTAAAGAATATTAACAACATAGATATTTTTTACATTGATATAATTTACCTTGGAAAATAGTTATTCTTGTCAATGATATTCCTGCATCATGATATTTGTGGATCACTATATTAAAAACTCAATATTGCTGCATCTCAATATTTTGTACTCAATATCTTATCCAAATACCGTGCAGCTCTTCAGGTCAGCAGTGGCTCTGACCTCTACTCTCTTGGCAGAGGACACCATAAGAAGTGATCCACATCTGCAAGGCAGGAATACTATGCCTTCAGTGCGTCAGGTCAGCTGGTAAGTTCACTGAAAGCTTTTTTATCAATGCCAGCCTTCCAGGATGGTGAGGGGGAGCGAATTCCATTGTGCTGACAGTGTTTTAACTTTTAATAACAGTGGGAAAAAATGTAGCTCATATAAATCTTCAACCTTGCTTGTAAATCTAATCCCCAAGTAGTGCTTCCGGTGGTTATGAATACAGCCACGAAACACTGGAAGCATACTATCTACCCCACTATTGCTTAAAATAACTTCAGTTATCATTTTATTAATTGTATAGCCTTCTAACACTTGGAACATAATAAAAATCCAAAAAATTATTTCTCGAATAGTCTTCCCGATATCTAAAATTAGCATTTTCTCATCCACATATAGCTTTATCTTATCCATCTGCGGTATAAGAGATCTAATCTAGCCGTCTTAGATTGTGATTGCCAAAGGTTTGATAAAAAAAGCAAAGAGGACAGGAGACAGAGGAAAGCCATGTATAGTTCCTCATTGGGCCTTAACCCTTCAAACTCTGATAATAATTTCGGCCTCTGTGCTTTCGTACACTTTCTGTATAAATCGCATGATCTGGGAGGGTATCTTAAATCTCTCCAGTGTACTAAGCAGAGTCTCACAGGCCAGGAAGTCAAAGGCCTTCTCAGCGTCCAATGGAAAATCACAGCAGGAACTTGATTTACTGATAAATAATAAAGAGCTTCTGCTAAATAATGTGTATTTGTGCCCAGCTGATGCCCAGCAATAGACACAATCCTTGTTAGGGTAAGGCACAAGCAAATCCAATATTAACCTGTGCTCAGCCCCCTGGTAGCACCGAGCAGTCAGGCTTAACTTAGCGGCAATGTGTAAAGTATTTGTGCAATATTTCAAACAGTAACACAATGAAAGCATACCACAAAAGGAGCCCACAACAGGGTTAGAATAATGGACCGTGGGCAGATTACAGGGACCAGGTTAGGCCCTTTAAACATAATACCTTAAATCCTGTTTTGCGGAGCATTGCATGGATCCGGGTCGAAGATGCATCGCACAGCAAAAGCTGTGTGAGATCCTGTTTGCTTTGACATCAAGGATCCCATTGATGAGGGCTTGCGATACGAAGTCCGGAGTCAGGATATGTTGGTTCCGAGAAGCTGCTAGGCTGTGATGCAGAGTCCATCGTAGTGGTTGAGGATGCCGTCAACGAGATATGTGAGGGCCTGCGCTGAGGATACATCACGCAGCAGCAGTTCCAATGGCATTGCGGGCTGTGCCGGTAATGCAAGTCTTTTAGAAGGTCCAACTCATGCAGCAGAAGGTGCCTGCCACATGGTGCAGGGATTTACAGGGTGGCACTATAGGTGCCCCCTTGGTGCACAACCAGAGGCCTGCTAGGGGCCCCCAAAGCCCGACATGGAAAGCCTGTCCAAAACCGACATCATAATCCCAAAAGCAGAAACACCGTCCGTAGGGATTATGTTGCCGTTTTTGGCTGGCTGATGGGCTCCTTGAGCCGGTCAGAAGCCAGCCGGAATGACCGGCCGGTTTGACTTCCAACTGCCTACATTGTAATTAGGCAGTCAGAAGTCAAATCGGGGATGTTGGTCATAAAGCCTCCTACCACAGGTCGGACGCTTTCCGTCCGACATTCTAATGAGGCCCTTAGTGATTACGGCAAGAAACCTGGCTCATGGAAGGTTTCCACGTAGTTGGTTTTATATCTATTCTTAACCCCTGCTACCCCTTCAGGCTCTGGTAGAGCAGATGGAGGCTTAGAGAGGGGATCAAGGAGTTAATAAGTGCTTATAAAATAGCTCTAATTGTAAGGAAGAAAGAACTTCAAGAACAGGCATGGGAAGACCTGGAACGTTCAGCCGAAACAGGTGACTCCGTTATTTTTTGGACAACTGTTAATGCCCCCTTCTTAATAGATAATGCCCAGCCAACTATAGAGGCCTGGCTTGCTTCAGAAGCCAGGCCCTGATGGGGTCCCAGTGGATGCCTTTAAGTCTCATATACCGTTATGGGAGCTATTTTAACCTAAGTTTTTAATGTAGCAGCAAAGTGATATTTATCCTCGACATGGAGCAAGAACATAATTGTACCCATCTTAAAGAAAGGGGATGGGGGGACGCAAGGTGATGCCGCCCAATTTTACTTACTAGACTCATCAGTTAAAACAAAGTGAAGGGTGAAATTAGGTAGGTTGGAAGACTGGGCCCCGGATGCCATATTTAACAGATTCACAATATGACTTCAGAAAAGATATTAGCATTGTGGAGCAGTGCATTAAACTGAATCTAATTGCCAGTAAGTATACTAGGACACGACAGGGGAACATTAATCTCTGCTTCGCAGATTTGAGTGGTGCCTTTGATCTAGTAAACCACGGCAAATTGTGGCAGACCCTAAAGGTCTTGGGGACACCAAAAGATATTATTAGCCACCTCTCTCAGCTGTATAACTCCCTTTCAGCGAGAGTACACTTAGGAAAGAATGGGGAATGCACAGAAAAATTCAGTGTGACAAAAGGATTCAGGAAGGACTGTGTTCTTGCCCCATTCTTGTTCTCTTTGTACATAAATGGGGTGGATGCCTTTCTTCAGAGGGTAAATGCTGACGCTCCTAGGGTTGGAACTCAAGTCACACCCATTTTATTATATACAGATGATGCTTTGTTGCTGTCAAGAACAGCAAACGGACTCCAACTTCTGATAGATAATTAGTGACCTACATGGAGGGCAGAAGCTGAACCTAAACAAAACATATACTATGGTTTTCAGAGGGGAAAAAGAAGAGTAGAAGTCATTTTGTGGTGGGCCAGAAGCTTGAACAAGTTATCTGGGAATATTATTTTCACAGGAGGGCTCCTGGGGTTAGCATGTCAAATCAACAAATCTTAAGTTTAGAAGAGCCTTCTGATATAGGGGCCGATTATGATGGCGGGCGGACTCGAGTCCGCCCGCCATCGTAGTGGGGATCGGGACCGCCTGACATGCTTACGGCGGTCCCGAACTCCAAATTAGGATGCGACCGCCACCATGGCGGTCGCATCTTGCAATTTAAAATTGCGGCGGGCGCTGCTGACTGCAGAACCCGCCGCGATGTAAAAAATGCATGTGGTGCATTTCACTGCACTACGTGGCAGGCACCACACAGTGCATGCCACTTAGTGCAGTGAAATGTAGGGGGAGTGCACCAACACCTCCCCCCAACACAAGGGGGGCCCGCAATGGGCCCCTGAAACCAATCCCCACCAGCCTTTCCATGGCAGTTTCGCCACCATGGAAAGGCTGGCTGAAGCCAGCATCCTAATTTGGCGGACGGTGCCTGCTAGGCACTGCCACCATTTTAGGGATGCAGACCCCTCCACCAGGCAATTGGAACGATTGCCTGTGGCGGTTCCATGGCGGGCGGTCTTTGCGCCCGCCACGGTCGCGGTCTGGATCCGCCCGCCATCCTAGTCTGGCGGGCGGAGAATCCATGTTCGATGGCGGAGGGCTCGCCACCGCACGGCTGGCGGTGGCGGGCCTTCCGCCATTGTAATCAGCCCCATAGTCTTTAGATTTGCTTATAAACTTGGCACAAAACCCATTAGAGAAATGGTAAAAAAATGTATAAAAGTAAATGCCTCACAGCTGCATTTTCTGGAGCCACGGTATGGTGTATGGCTAGTAGTAAATTGGTTCACTCACAGGAGGCTCTTGGCAGTCCCGTGCTCGACTCCAACATACGTTACCCACAAAGAATAAGACGTTGTGCAAATTGAAGACTCAATCAACCTGAGAAGAATAATTGAATGGTATAGTATTTGGGTCAAGAAGGGTGCAAAGTTTGTAGCCTATTGCAGGACCTTGACAATCAACTAAGCATTCACTCCCCTGCAAATATATTACAATACAGCAAAAATTAAATGAGGGCAGCTTTTATAATGAAGAAGTAGGCTGTGAGAGAGCTACTTGATAGATCTAAGATAACAGTGGATATATACTGCCGGGGACCATAGAAAGAAGGGATGCAAGTCTATCTGATTAATGTAACTAAGATGTAGGATAAATTCTATTTGATTAGGCTATGCTTTCAGGTACTACATTAATTTTTTTTGTTTGATCTTTTTATTATTGTTTTAACAGTAAGACATAAATGGACAACAATTTACTCCAGGTGCTTAGCGCGCATGTTCAGGACATCTTTACACAAGGATATCAGGAGGTCACATTAGATCAGATATTCTCATTCAATGATCTTATGATAATTTGTACAATTATAAATTCCGCAGTACATGCTATGACAGCCAGAGCGATTGCATATACATTTTCGACCTCCGGCAGAAATTAAAAGATCAATGAATTTACAAAATTAACAAACTAAAGAACTTCAGGCAGAACAGTGCTCAAGGCATCCTCTCAGTGACAGATATTGCATATAGTTACAGTGTCACATGTCCGGCCTTTCCCGGGTAGTTCAGTCTCCCATATGTGTGTCACTACACAAGTCACATCATCCCTCCCAGCTCAAGGTGAGCTAGCTCCAGCCCCCGGTTTAGCTAATTGCCAGTTCCATATGCTGTGAAGTATGTATCCCTGATTCGGGGTGCAGATTTGTTTGAAGTGCTGCGAGAATTGAATTCCAGTTATCTGAGAGTGGAAACCTGCGTAACCCCAGTGTGTCTTCCCTATGAAAGAACACACCGTCAGCCTTTGCCCAGTTGAGAACAGAGCGAGACCAGGCCAGTAGTGGCAGTGGATCCTGAGATTTCCAGCATTTTGTAATAAGTCTTTTAGCCACCACAAGGCCCAGATCTAGGAACTGACTTGTAGCTCTGTGTGCTTTATCTCTAGGGAATAACCCCGGTATGCATGCTTCCCAGGTGTTTGGGAGTTGTCTGCCTATGCATTCAGACAGGTGCAGTATTACCCCTTCCCAGTATTGTTGAAGTTTATAGCACGACCATAACATGTGCGTAATGTCGGCATCCAAATGGGCGCATCGGGGACAGTGCAAATCGTTTCTATGAAAATAATTGACTTTTTCCGGGGTAAGGTACGCGCGGTGCACTATATAAAATTGTATTCATTTGAACAAAGCACTGCGGGGAACATGTGTAGGGCTTGCTAGTATCGTGCTCCATTCTGTGTCTGTGCACGAGCGGCCTTGATTGGATTCCCATTTCGTGCGCAATGGGGTCAGATCTGTTGCTGTGTGGAGGCGGAGCACGTCCGCAAACTGGAAAGTAAGGTGGCTACCATTTCCCATAACATGAATATACTGGAGTACCAGGGTTGTCTGTAATTCTTGCATAATATCCCCCCATCTGTTTGGGAACAGACTGATCCAGGAGGCATATATACGAAAATGTCCAGGGGCATTCCGTCCTCTCGCACAAGGTTGCTGAATGGCAGGAGCCCTCTGTTTAAATACAAGTCTCCGAGTGTAAGTATACCCACATTGTGCCAGTCCACCAAATCGGGCGGGGCAGTAGTTCGGAATCCTCTTGGGTGTTCCAAGCAGATGAATCGCTGGAGCATATGGTTTTACTTGTCTGGTGAAGAATAGTGCTCAGCAAAAACAACGGTACGTTACTTGCAGCATTAGAGGGTGCAGACCACTTTTCCAGCGGCAGGGGTGGAAAATAGAAAGGATATCGTGTACCGTGAGTGGAGCCTTCCTTCCCGCCGTATCTGATAGGTGCCTGCCCTCCACCCAGTGGGCCACCCATTGCAGCTGAGACGCTATGTAATAGTGCTCTAGTTTGGGTACAGCCAGCCCTCCTTGACCCATCTGTAGGTACAGCTTCGTGAGTGCTACTCTGCAGCATGAGGTGTTCCATATGAGGTTACGAACCATGCATTCAATTGGTTGAAAAAAGAATGGCGGCAGGTATAACGGCAGATTTGTAAAGTAATAAAGGAGATGGGGGAGCACCACCATCTTGATGAGTAAGACCCTTTCTGACACTGAGCCAGTATTTTCCAAAAGGTCATATGCAATGACAGGGAGTTGAAGCCCTAGTAAGGTTGCCATCCAGGAGATCCTGGCCACTATGGTATATCCTGATGCCTAGGTAGTGAAACATGATTGGTTGCCAATTAACTGGGGTGTCATTGATGTAGAGCGTTGGGTCAGGTGTGGTAGGGTTGAATGGAAATAGACAGGGTTTATTCCAATTAACCTGCAGTCCCGAAATATGAGCAAAACGACTGAGTGTAATGGGTATAATATCTGGGACCCTCCCAGCATCTCTATATATAAGAGAATGTCATCTGCATATAGGGATATTGCATGTGTGTCTCCTCCCATATGAATGCCCCATTGTGATGCGGATGCCCGCATGGCCAGGGCCAGTGGCTCAATAGCTAGTGAAAAGAGGAGGGGGGAGAAGGGGCAGCCCTGCCGAGTACCTCTGCATACCGGTATAGGGTGTGACAGCATGTGGCCGGTCCTGACTCTCACCACCGCATTATTATATAGCAATTTTATCAGCGAGATAAAATATGGTCCCAGACCGAACCGGGGTAGAACATTGAAGACGTAAGGCCACTCCAACGTATCGAAAGCCTTCTCCAAATCCAGCACCATACAGCCAGATCTGGGCCAGGTCAGTGGGGCGTATCGCATGACTCTGAACAATCGGCGCAGGTTGAGAGAGGTAGACCGGTCTGGGATGAACCCGTTCTGGTCTTCATGCACCAAGTGAGGTTTTAGCAGTGCCAGTCTCCCAGCCAGAATGCTGGCCAGTACCTTGTAGTCTACATTCAGTAGTGCCAATAGTCAATAGGAGCTGAGTCTGGTGGGGTCTCTATCCAGCTTTAAGAGAGTGACCAGAGTAGTCTTGCATATAGAGCTCGGCAATTAATAATAATAATAATAATAACAAACTTATAAAGCGCTTGGTTACACTAACCAGTGTGTCCCCGCGCTGCGGCACAGTTCAGATCGCGGGCAGAGGAAACAAGCGGTTAAACCAGAGAACTCAGAGAAGGAAAAAGCCAGGTTTTGAGTTTTTACGAAAGAGTGTCTCCACAGACTCCAGCCGGAGCCCCGGGGGGAGTTTATTCCAATGTTTGGCAGCCAGAAAACAAAAAGAGCGGCCACCCATCCTCGCTCTCCTGATGTTCGGAATGCTGACCTGCCCTGTCCCGCTAGATCTCAAGTAGCGGGTCGGAGAGTATGGGGTGAGGAAGTCGTGCAGGTAAGTGGGGCCTTTTCTCTGTAAAATGCGATGGCTCACACACATTGCCTTGAACAGGATTCGTTCCCTTACCGGGAGCCAGTGAAGGGAAGCCAGGGCCTTGTTGGAAGAGGCTCTCCTGGGTAACATTAAAACGAGACGAGCCGCAGCATTCTGAATGCGCTGGAGTCTCTGCACACACTTGGAGCTAGCTCCCAAATACAGGACGTTCCCATAATCCAAGCGTGACGTCACCAGAGCATGGACCATAGTTTTCCTTGCTGAAATTGGCAGTACATCCAAGGTCTTCCAAAGACCTCTCATAACCCCAAAACATTTCCCAGCCACGCGCCTTATGTGATTATCAAAGGAAAGCTTGGAGTCCAGCCACACCCCAAGATTCTTTACCTGATCACAGGGGGGCGGGGTAGGTCCCAGTGTCTGCGGCCACCACGCTGACGACCAGATAGTGGGAGCTTTACCTATCACAAGAACTTCAGTTTTGTTACCAGTAAGCTTAAGGCAGTTGTCAGCCATCCAAGACGCCAGTTCTTGAAGACATGTCGAGAAATTGATGGCTGCCTTCTCATGTTCTTGTGTTAGGGACACCACCAATTGTGTATCGTCAGCGTAGGACACAACACTAACCCCAAAGTTTTCAATAATCTCTGCCAGAGGGGCAATGTAGAGATTAAAGAGGGTGGGGCTAAGGGTGGAGCCCTGTGGGACCCCTTGGTTCTGCTTGATACTTTTAGAGTAGTAAGGTTCCTGCGACACCTGGAAACTACGCTCGTGTTGGAAGGTCTCAAGCCATTCCATGGCTCGGTCCACCAAACCTCCTTTCCTCAGGCGTTGAAGTAAGGTTGGATGAGCCACCGTGTCAAATGCGGCGCTAAGGTCGAGTAGGACTAAAGCCACCGTTTGTCCCGCATCTACATATTTGCGGATAATTTCGGTGGAGAGAAGCAGCGCCGATTCGGTGGAATAAGATGTTCGGAACCCCGATTGAGAGGGGTGAAGCAAGCTGTGTTTGCTAATGTGAGCTGTCAGTTGGGTATTAACCACCTTCTCTGCAATTTTAGCGAAATAAGGTAGCAGAGAAATCGGACGTAGGTTCTCCAGTTGGCTCATACTAACATCTAGCTTCTTTTTTAATGGGAGGACGATCGCCTCTTTCCATCTTGTTGGGACCGTTCCTGTGGTAAAGGAGAGCTCAAGGAGGTGCCTGATATAAGGCTCAAGTGTCTCAAGACTCCCTTTTAGCACCTTAGGGGTCGCGGGGTCTCTGGGTGAGCCAGACTTGATGCTAAGGGCTACGCCAGTGAGAGACAGTTGTATTGCCTCTTCGTATACCTTCATTGGAGTTGGGGCTAAAAGGTCCACGTAAGCTTTGTAGACCTCTGAGGGAAAGCCATCCGGGCCCGGTACCTTCCCTGAGGCTAAGGATTTAACTGTGCCCTGAATTTCTGCTACTGTTATGGGTGCATCGAGTTATGTGCGCTGATCAGGAGTGAGCTGCGGAAAGGAGACACTATCCAAGAAATCAGTTAGGTCAGATTCAGATGCCTCCGTAGTTGATTGGAATATCGAGGTAAAGAGTAGAACCAATTAATTGTGTATTTCGTGTTGGGTATAGTGTACCACCCCTTCTGGTGCAGTAATGGGTCCTTGTGGTTGTTCTTGCTTTATCAACTATGCAAGCAGGGATCCCGATCTGTCAGCCAGGGCCTGTGTTCTGGAAGAGTGTGCCTCGTAGTTAAGGCACCTCAGCCTCTCTAGTAATGTGGTATGTTGATCATTTACTGCTCCAAGGAGCAGGAAGGCTCAGAGGCCGAACGAGTTTCTAGTGACAATAATGCTCGCTCCAGTTCTTGGAGCTCTTGTTCCACTTGTCTCTGCATACCACCGCCAAGCCCCATGCAATTACCCCTTAGTGTCACCTTGAAGGCATCCCACTCCAACAGGACCGGCGTCGCAGTGCCTGTGTTTTGTGTAAAATAATCCTCAGCTGTGGTGCGGAGGGAGGCACGGAAGGGTGGGTCCTCCAACATGGTAGGTTGTAGGCGCCAAGCTGGGGACGTATGGCGTTGCAAGTCCCATGTTAAAGTTGCATAGTGAGGGTTATGATCCAAATGTGTTCTTCCCAGGTATTCCACCTGTCATGCATATGGTAGTATATTGGGAGTGCATAGAAACCTATTGAAGCGAACATGTAAAGTGTGGGGGCAGAGTAAAAGGAATGCACTTGTGTGGTGGGATTACGGTGTCTCCAAGTGTCTACCAATCCCCAGCTGTCAACCCAGTTCCTCAACAATGAGGCCCCGCTAGCGGCTGATGTGCCCCTTAGGGTTGGAAACGATCGGTCAAGGGTTGTGTCCAATACATTGTTGAAGTCCTCTCCTATCACCCATGGTACATGCCACCACTAGGAGAGTACCGTGGTCAGGTTATTCCAGAAGGGCCCCTGCTCCGTATTTGGTGCATATTTGTTTCCTATTAGGAGACACCTACCATCTAGTTTACCTTTGAGGAAAATATATCTCCCTTTTACATCTGTCTCCTCTTCCTCTATTAAAAGGGTGGTACCTGGGCGCACCCAGACCAACACCCCTTGTGTAAATGCTGAGTAATCGGTAGCAATAATGTGGCCTCTCCACCTGCGCTGCAGTCTGGCTGACTCTAAATGTGTCAAGTGGGACTCCTGCAGCAGAGCTATCTGTACATTGTGGCATTTTAGGTTCATACCTACATAGTACATAGTACGCCGCATATCTGCGGGAGGGGGTGCGTAAGCCCCTTACATTCCATGTAATGATTCATTGTGACAACATAGTTTAGGTATGTACGTATATATTAATCGAAGGGGATAAAACCTATGCTTATCGGCTTCTGTGAGGATGCTGTATGGGAGTAGCCATTTCCTAGCATAACAACACCTGGTCAAACGTTTTGCAAAACATAACATCAACCGTGCAATCATGCAATACCAAAAGAGCAGATCCTGCAACTGTGTAGGTCTGCCCAAACCCATAACTATATCTAACTCAGTAAACAACCCCTGGGATCATGAGGGTGCGAGGGTGCACTACTTTCAGGAGCCCACCAGTGTAATATGCCCACCCAGTGAGTTAGTAAATGCAATTCCACTTGATAACTCACATTCTACTAGTTCCCCCCCTGCTCTCCTGTAGCTGCACCATCACAAGCAACAACCATATGCCCGCCCCTCAACAGTTCCCACATAAGGGCAACAGGTCCCTGCTGACAGTACATGTAAAAGGATATATAATGTCTTCAAATGACTCACTCTGACGTCTGTGGAGTAACTTCTGGCATAATCCGAGAGTTCGTGTCAGAGGGACAAACCACCGAGGAGCCACCGTCCTCAGACGTTCGGGCCGATATAAGTTCTCTGTCTGAGTCTTTAGCCGATTCCGATATCTTTTCCGCCTCTTGGACTGCTTGTCGCCGTTCCTCAATTATTTGTTCCAATGTTTGGAACCGCTGTCAGCTGAGACGCCTCTTGGCTGTAGTCGCAGTGCCTCCACGCGTACCTTCCCGTTCCAGTGGGCCTGGGGGCTGTGAATATCCCAGAGGACTCCTCTGTCCCATGCATCTTGTGGTGCATCAAAAAATCGAGTTTTACCATCTGCCACTACTCGCAGTCTCGCAGGGAAGTACAGCGAGTATTGGATGTCGAGCTGCCGAAGTTGCTGCTTTACCGGCAGGAAGGAACTGCGTTGAGGTTGGACTCCCACAGTGTAGTCCGGGAAAAACATTACCTTGGCATTGTCCACTCATATGTCTTGTATCTTCCGGGTTTCCATTAAGATTGAGTCCCTATCCCATAGTGGAGCACTTGTAATAGAAATGGATGGGGGTTCGACCCTGGAGCAGGTCTCTGAAATGGGACGCAGTGCACTCTTTCCACTGAGAAATAGGGGGATAGCAAATCTTCCAGCATTAAATCCTTCAGCCATTTTTCGGTGAGCTCCACTGGTGTCTGACCCTCTGCCCCCTCTGGCATTCCTATCAAGCGGAAGTTGTTGCGTCTTGAGCTGCCTTCTGCATCCTCTACCTTTGTTCCAGCTGTCGGAGTCGCATTTCATGTTCGCCCATTTGTTTCTCCAGAAGGTCCGTAGCCAGCTGCACCTCCGCTACTGCATTGTTAGACTTGGCATCTTTGGCGTGGTTTCCCATGACTTTTTGCCTCTATCTCCTGTATTTTTGATGCTGTGCTGGATTTCGTTTTTGCTGGCTTAGATGCTTTGGGCACTTTGCCACTGCTGATCAGTGTCAAAGGGCAAGTGCTCCCTGTGTTTATTGGTATTATGATTGGTTCTCCCTCATTGGCATATTTGATTTACTGGTCAGTCCCTAGTAAAGTGCACTGATTGTGCCGGGGCTGGTAAATCAAATACTACTAGTGGGCCTGCAGCACTGATTGTGCCACCCACATGAGTAGTACTGAAACAGTAACTCAGACCTGCCACTGCAGTGTCTGTGCGCAGTTGTTAACTGCCATGTCGACTTGGCAAGTGCACCCACTTGCCAGGCCCTAACCCTCCCTTTTTTCACATGTCAGTCACCCCTAAGGTAGGCCCAAGGTACCCCTGTGGGCAGGGTGCAGTGTATGTGAAAGGTAGGACATGTCCTCATGTGTGTGGCATGTCCTGATACTGAATTGCTCCCAATTTTGTTTTTCACTATTGCAAGGCTACCTGTTCCCATAGGGCAGAATAAGGAGGTTGTTTATAAGATCTTATAAACATAACTGCCCCTGGGAACAAGGTAGGAAAATAAAGTTTAGTATGCCTGAACTAAGAATGTTAGAATGCATCTTTTAGTGAGGGTGATTTTTACATTCTGTGTTTGAAAATAGCACTTTTAGAAAGTGGGTATTTTCTTGTTTGCCATCCAGTGTGCCTCTGCTAGGATGTGGATTGACTGTCTGGGTTTGGAGTGTCAGGGGCTGGGGAGGAGCAGTGGCTCCAGAGAGCCTGATGAGTCAGGGCTGGGCTGAATAGACCTGGGCTACATTTAGAGTAAGGGGAGGAGATTTCCTTTCACCTGAATGTGCCTGGTCGGCTTTCCACAATGCTGTCTCCACCCCATGCCAGGAAGCTGCATCAAAGAGGACAGAACTGGTTTTGACTGAGCACAGGGGCTTCTCTGCACAAAGAGAACAAAAACATTTTGGGGTATGAGTATTAGACCTAAAACCCCTGAACTTTAGACTACTTCTGGAATCAAGAGGAACCTTTGCCAAGGAGAAGAGCTGGAGAAACTGAGGAGAAGTACTGCCCTTGCTGTGTGTCTGGGATTGGCCTGCAGTTGCTGTTTCTGCCAAGGAAAGGAGAAGGACTTTGCTGTGTGCTGTGTCCCCTGTTTGAGGAAACTCTTCAAGGGCTTGAGTAGAGCTTGCCTTCTGTTTTGAAGTCTCAGGAACACTAAGACTTCACCCCCAGCTCCCCTGAACTTCCTTGCTGGGAGTTCTGACCTGCCAAGGAGTGTCTGTGACTGTGTGGGGCCTCTGGAGGTGGTTTCTGCTGCTGGGAGCTGGAAAGCAATGCAACAACAAGAAAATCGACGCATCGCTCTTCTTGCGACCGTTTTTCCGATGCAACGCCTGGTGCGAGAAGAATGTCCCCGCACCGCCGCTGCTGAAACCGAAGCAGCGCCTGTCGCCGCTGCAAGAATCGATGCATCGAGGGATCGTGGCTGAAGAAACCGAAGCAGCGCCGCTCGACGACGCAGCATCGTTCGCAGGCGCATCCCAGATTTCCACGCATCGTCCCTGTGCGGCAAGTTTTCCCCCGACGCATCACCCGCAGATTGGAGTCGTCTCAGAATCAACGCATCGCTTCCCCCTAGAGACCAGACCCGATGCACCGCTCCCCAGTGCACAGCGGAACTGTCGCATCGCATCCACGAAGGTCTCAGGAATCGGCGCATCTCTTTCTTTTTCGACACTTCCCATGGCTGCGGCTGTTTGGCTTGGTGAATTTTGTTGCAATGACAGGTACTTTGCAAGAAATCACACATCCATAGTTTTCTATGGACTCAGTTGCTAAAACCTTTTGAAAGTAATTTTTCTTGATACTTGTATGTTGGATTTTTGTTGTTTTGGTCTTGCTGAGTTTAGATAAAGATACTTTATTTTCTGAACTGGTGTGGTATCCATTCGTGGTGTTATCACTGTGTTACTCTGAGTGTTGGTACAAATACTTTACACATTGCCTTTGGGATAAGCCTGTCTGCTCGTGTCAAGCTACCAAGGGGGTGAGGAGGGGTTATCTAGAGTGTGTATCCCCCTTTCCCTGACTAGAAGCAAGGATCCCTATTTGGACAAAGGTACCTACCTCTGCCAACTAGAGACCCCCATTACTAACAGGCATGTTCCACATTTGTGACAGGGTCAGTTAGTTTTCTATGGCCTGCATGTAGGAGCGTGAGTTCTGCAGCCATGTTATGTTATGTTACTGTCAATTTCTAAAGCGCACGTTCACTGGAAGGTCTCTTGGCGCTAGGTAGCTGATGCGGCATTAATCCACCATTACTGGTAAGCCTGTTTAAAGAGCCATGTCTTCAAAAGTTGTCTGAATCTGGTGTAGTTCGAGGTAGTCCTAAGCTCCAAGAGTAATGCATACTGTCTTATTTTGGACTTCAGAGAGAGTCTTGAGCGCTCGATGGCTTGGAGAATGGCATCCGACCTGTCTTCTAGTGACGGATTCCACATATGCTGGGAGCCCTGTTGCTCCCTCTTCACTGCTGAAGAGGCTCGCAAAGAAGTTCTGTGGTCTATTCCCCTGGAGCACCCCATTATGGCGTGTTGCACTGTGGCACAACTACGCTCCACTATGATGAGTTATTTGTGCGTTCACTCCTCCGTAAGTTGTCAGTAGAGTATGTAGCCCATCTTCTGGACCAGCTGTAGATCTGCTCCCACTCCTGCGTTCAGGTATTTCACAGCAGGGCCGCAATTTGGCACTGGGAGGGCATCTGGCTTTAGGAATACTGCTGGGACCCTGTGTGCACCTCAGTGGGCCTTTTTGATCATTGGGGGGGTATAGGACCACCTGCTTCTTGTCTCGATATCTGGCTCATCGGTCTCGTGTAACTGCTGTGCAATCAAGCAGAGAGGCGGAGGGGGAGGGAGCCATCCCACCCCAAGGGGCCTGTAGTTATAGTTCTCATCTGGGTGCGGCCATCCCATGTGGCCAGGCCTTATCACTGCTGATGCCGCTGTGCGTAAGCCTCACTGCAGTGACGAGCTCCTCCTCATCTATCTCTGCTTTCACCCTTGTTTCATGCCAGTGAGACGATAGGAGGCTCCGGGGCCGCACCGAGCTCCGGTATGTAGCAGCTACAATGAGCAGCCTTTTCCGTCACCTGTCCGGCCCTCGCATTCACTGCTACCCTTCCCCGGGGTTGGGGCTGCTGCCGGTACAGGACTGCAGCCGTCCCTCCAGTTTGCTCAACATTCGGGTCCTAGAGCCCCACCACGATGATCGGCCGCTTCGCCCAGCCACTCACCACTCTCACCTCAGCTCCTGTGGGCACCGAGCCGGCTACAGCAGTAGCACTCCTCCCCTCCGATGCCCAAATGGGGACGCCTCGCTCGACCACGAGCCCAGCCAGCACCCAGCCAGTTCCTCCGGCGTGTTCATTTCAGCTTGCGCTGCCCGCGTCCTGGCCTCAATCGATGAAGAGCGCAAGCCCTTCAGCCAGATTCCTCAGGCTCGATTTTCAGGAGCTCCAGCGCGATCGGCAAGCTCCGGGCTACATCAGGGGTGTCCCCGGCAGTCAGATGGCAACTGGTGTGTGAGATAAATTACGGATAATTTGGGTGTGTAGCGGAGCGAGATTAGATTGCATCCACCATCTTGCTTGTGCAAGCCACGCCCCTTCAGGTACTACACTATATGGTTGCATTTCCTAAATCAGAGGCTTGGTCAGGACACTTACCTAAGTGCCCATGTGATGGAAAGGCCAACCAATCAACCATTCACCTCATGTTGTTTTGCACACTATATAAAAACATTAGACTATGTGAACTGCGGCCACTATTTCTATCACAGAGCTTGGTACATTATCAGGAGTAGTAGTGGGTGGTAAACTCCACTCCGTGGGCAGAGTTCACTGAATTTTTGTAACTCTGCGCTCCGATTGGAGCGCGGAGTTCTGCAAAAACTCTGCCAACCTCGGGCAGCGGAGTTTACCGCCACTCACCCCTTGGCTTTGTCACAACATGTTCTGGCTGCATGGGAAGTTCAGCAGCCTGTGTGATGGACTGGGAAAAGCAATGAACTGCAGCGCTTAGGAAAATTACTGGCTTTGTTCATGTCAAGATTTGTGTCTGGAGTGGAAGCAGGAGTCCAACCTGCATCGCTCTCATTCCAATTTCCTCGCAGCCTTGGCAGGAGACCGAGGGGAAGACACAGCTTCAAGCTCTGTCACAGGATCTAGCATATGGAAGGAGGCGTCAGCAGGGTGAGAATGGAAACGGAGTGAGCAGCATCCCAGGCAGGGGCCATGGGGACTCAGGACAGAGGTGACAGACACGGAGCGGTGGCTCAGGGATAGGGAGAGTGCTACCGCCGTCAAGTAGTCTCGCATAGGGTTTCTCACCTACGAGGCGAAAAGGAGGCTGTCAAAACTCAGGAGAGGTAAGCCGGGGGCTGTCCGTTGGGAAGCGCTGTGGTGAGCTAAGGGATTTGTCGCTCAGAAAGCTGTGATGTACCTCTATTGTGGTGGGCAGTAGAACCTTTGGTGTACTGTTGTGGTGCCCTTTGGGATGTGGTGCTATCAATTAATGTTATAGAGCCCAAAGGCACTTGCTGATCTCGGGTGCTGCAGCGGCTGGCCATACCTTATCCCTGTGTCCACTGTTGCTGTCAGGCAGACGGCAGGAAACAAATGTCCAACGCGAGCGATCCCAGCTCCCTCCACCTCCCATGCAGGAGAGGGGGGAGGATAGACTTCAGTGCACACTTCCTTCCCGGCAGGCAAACCCATAAAGACGCTCCATTTACCGTTTTAAAAGAGCAAGACCATACGGCATGAAATTGACGGCGTGTTCCAATTTTTATGAGCAAGTGATCCCCCTTGTCAGCTTAGTTTCCTCCTCTGCCAGACTTTCATTTTTCATTTAATTACATGTTGAGAGCACATCAATCAATGGCACATTGAAAAGTATAACCAGTTCCGTTTTCAATTAACTTAAGGTCTGTGCACGGTAGCCTGGCGGAACTCCGCCGCTCACGGAACTCTGCAGAATCTTTAGCTCCCTCTGCAGAATTCAGCTGAGTATAACTCCGCAAACTCCGCCCAGCCTTTAACTTTTTATGTAAATTTGAAGACGCCCTTTCCAGTTGTGTAATTCTCACTTCCATTAAGTCTGTACTTAAAAGGCGGAAGGCACTTAGGGCCATATGTAACAAAAACGCGTTTTGCGATTCTCAAATTGCGATTTTTAGGGAATCGCAATTAGAGAATCGCAAAATGCAATGTATGTAGGATTTGCTTAATATTTTGCGAATCCTGCATATTCCTTATTTGCGAATCGCAAATTGAGATTCGCAAATAAGGAATACCTTCCCATTCATTCCTATGGGCTAGAAGGCCCATAGGAATGAATGGGAAGACATTCTCAATTTGCGATTCCCAATTAGAGAATCGCAAATTGAGAATGCAATTTCAAGGTTGCAAGGGTGTCAATAGGACAACCTGTTGCACCCCTGAAATAGGCATGTGTGCACATGTGGTGCACATACCTATTTCAGTATGTGGTGCACATACATGCCCTAAGGGCATGTATGTGCGCCACATGGCACTTTGAAAAATGCAAAAAAGTGCATTTTTCAAAGAAATGGCAAATTACCACCAACCTGAATTAAGCCAAAATCGCACAACTTGGGTGCTTCCTACATTGCATTTAAGGAATCGCAATTTGGGATTCCTTAAATGCATTCGCAAAATAGGGAATCGCAAATTTTGCGATTCTTTATTTTGCGAGTGGGTTTTTGTGTGCTACATTGCACACTGCCTAAATTGCGATCGCAAACGCTGAAATTCTGCGATTTTCAGCGTTTGCGATCGCAATTTTGCTTCATACATATGGCCCTTAGTCATTTTGTATGTAGAACTTTTAATTGTTTTCAGATTAATTTTTATGACTGATTTTAGTTGCGTTTATTGGTATATCCTAATGGTGTTTGGATTTATATGAAATATCTAAACCTCAAGTTTTTTCTTTGCACATTTGTTTTTATATTAAGGCGTTGCATCATTAACATGTATTGTTAATTGCACTGAATGTTCACATTTGCACGCCATTGCTTTTATTTGATTAATAATGTTGTCTGTCTGTATGCTTTCTGGATTTTTGAGTAATCCGAAAAAAGATGAATTGATTGATTGATTGATTAC
Source organism: Calotriton arnoldi (assembly GCA_963921515.1). NCBI lineage: Eukaryota > Metazoa > Chordata > Amphibia > Caudata > Salamandridae > Calotriton > Calotriton arnoldi. The sequence continues at coordinate 118,911 of CAWUFW010005124.1, read as the reverse complement.
TAATACATAGGTCCTTCACCCTAAAAAAATCAATGATGAAGCATGCCACTAGGACCCTAGAGAAAGAGAGTCCTTCAGTGGCAGAGCTAGACCTTTGGCCGCCCATAGCGGCCTTGTGTTTGCTGCCCCGCGACAGCCGCAGGTAAGAGCGGGGGGTGCTGGCAATCCCTTGTAATGGCTGCAGGTAGGAGCATGGGGGGTGCTGGCGATCCCTGCGTCTGCCGCGATGGCCACAGGTAAGAGCGGGGAGGGGAGGCCGCCGCCCCCAACACTCATGCCACTCGGGGTGGACCGACCCCGCCCCCTCTTGCTATGCCACTTGAGTCCTTTTTACAAAAGGGAATACCACCACGGTGCATCAGGGTTGAGAGACAGTTTGAGGACATCATTGGCTATATCTGCAGTCATCATGCAAAATTCTTCCTGATAGGTCATTTACAGATTTAGATTTGCTACAAATAGTAATTAACCAATTGATTAGAAAGGTTTAATTGGTGCATTATTCCTGCAATATTATGTCTGAGTGGCACACATTTTATTTCTTGGACAGGTGTAGTGACATTTTTTGCTGGTTCAACAAAGTACTTAATTTAAGCCGGTGGTTAATGGTGTAGCCCCTGATACTCAATTTTCAGCACTGCAACTTGTTTTTTAATCAGACTTTGACCCAAAACAAAAGATAGTAAGGCAGAAAGAAGAAACAAGAGAAATAAAGGAAAACAGTGACAAAGGGAGAAAGAAGGAATGAAAAAAGATCTTGCAAAAGGAGACAAAGGGGAAGGGATTGCAGGGAGATGGATTAGAGAGGTGTGAGGTAGATTCAAGATTAGACAATCTTGATACTGTGCAACCCTGACATTTGACAGCAATGGTGATGGGCTTCTGAGATAAACATTGCGCCCTGGCACATATTCTTTTTTCAAATTAAGCATTGGTTTAATATGACATTTGAACCTGTGGCAAATATTATTTTTTCGGTAAGATATGCCTGAATATCTACTTTTTAATGAGGTATAGTCTTCATGTTATCTTTTGGAGGATTTAAGTAAGGTCACACTTGTTCTTCAACTCAGAGGTGATATTAGAACTTGCTCGCAGGAATGTATAAATTTGTAGTTAAGAAATTATTTTCTTCTAGAAAGTACCCATGTAGATGTTTGTGCCCTAGTCAGTTAAGAATCATGTTTTTATTTAGCACACAACATTTTATAAAGATAAGCAAGATAAAAAAATTCAAAGTTAAACATTATTTTCACAACTTCATAAAAACAGAAACGATTTTTTTACAGGGTAAAGATGGAATCCCAATATGTTATGGTGTGTTGGGGTGGTACATTTTAGAGGCACAGGCATGATGTAGCCATCATCTAAATGAAGAAAGAATGATTGAAAATGTTGGGCTTTACTGTGGATGTCAAAGTTCCAGGGTTGGCCAATTTATTAAAAGTATGAGGTAAGGAACTGTTTTATTGTGTTTTAATGTTATCCACTTAAACTAGATCACAATAAGCAAACTCCTAGACTTGAAAGCTTCCTTTCATTTACTTGGTATATTGTGGCAAAACCATTATTTTTGCACCATATGATTATTGAGTGTTCCCATAAGCAACAGAGAGCTTCTTATTCCTTTTTAAATAACACAGTTAAATGCCCCCGGCCATGACCTTTTCTTCTTGCTGAGATATAAAAAAACGCAGTAAGGCATACAACAATTCAAGCCCTGTGCAGTTTGTGATTGTGATAATTTTGTGCAACCTATTCTCTATTTGATCTTAAATTGTTTTACACCTCCCTGCATTTCTACAATAACATTCACAACCTGCAGATGTTTTCACTTAAATTGGGTACCGGGCACACAGCATTCAATGTTCTGCCTCTCAATCAATGAATGGGTATTTGTCCTCATTTCTTCCTTGTCTGCAGGTGCATTGTATTAGGGGTTTGGATGATTGTTCTTGTTCTCAGTCATGGAATTTGAGACTAGGCACTAGAAGAGGCTTGGGAGAATAGCTTCTAGGAATCTTTTTGTTTAGTTGTTGCTGAGAACTGCTAAAAAATCTCACACTGCGCAGTTCTGTCTCTGAAAGGGGCCATCCAGCGAATGATGTCCAAATTCTGAATGCTCTAATCATAGTCAGATAGGACTATTAGCCTCCTATCTATTTGGATTCCTCTGACAAGGCACTAAAAACTGCAATTGGTTTAAAACATGGCAGCTATGATGGTTTTGAATTTGAAGAGAAATGATTATATCTCGGCCACTTTGACTTCAGTGCACTGGCTTTCGGTCAAACACATAGTGCGCGCACAACGTGACACTCTCTCCTTCCCACCACTTCCAACATCCATCTCCACCCACTCTCTGCCATGCCCATGAATTCTCATGATCAGGTTATATTGTCCAAGGCGTAGATTTTATTCACATCAAATCGGGTAATTCACCATAAACCACTACGAGAGTACAAGTATCCTACTTGGATATACATATCATTATACATGGCATCACACTCTAGCGACATTCACATGTCAAAGGCACTAAGAAATTAAAATTGTCATTACATTTAAGCATAGCATTAAGTTGTCCATACTCTTGAACACTCTGCTACGCACATTGTGCCGGCAGGCCACAACGCGCTACAGCAAACAGTTGCATTACTTGAAATCCAGGGCACCGCATAGCGCACCGGCCCTCCGAAGTACCTGAACCATGGCATCACACTCGAGCGACATTCACATGTCAAAGGCACTAAGAAATTAAAATTGTCATTACAGTTAAGCATAGCATTAAGTTGTCCATACTCTTGAACACTCTGCTGAGCACATTGTGCCGGCAGGCCACAACGCACTACAGCAAACAGTTGCATTACTTGAAATCCAGGGCACCGCATAGCGCACCGGCCCTCCGAGGTACCTGAACACAGGCAGCCTCCCCCAAAATTCATCTCAGTCCATAAGTGGCGGGTTAGGGCAGTAGAGTCAAGGACCACCAGCAGGCCGGTCCCCCTCCCCGCCAACCCACTGCACACTTCAATCCTACCCCCTCCTGGGGTCCATCCAGTCGCTGAACCTCCATTGTTGTGCATGCCCCTTTGTTGTTAACTGTCAGCGCTCCGCCACAGGGTGAGAAGCTCCCTGGCGCACTCGCCCCCCCCCGGCGCTGACTGTGCTCCAGAATAGTCCCTAGTATAGTGTGGATAAATATCTCTGTCCCTTTTTCCGACAGATGCACCCCATTGTGATGGAACAACTCTGCTTTCCCCGGATGGAGCAATTTGTGCCGAATTGTGCCCATTGTAGAACCACCCAAGATTTTATGTATTGAAGAGTTCAGTTTCTGTACAGATTTATTAACGGCCTTCGCCGGAGCCCCGCTAACCCATACTGCCCTCGGTATCACCTCCGACCACAATATTAAGGTGGTCGGTAAGTAATGTCGAATCCTAGCCAGGACTGAAAACAAGGCCTCTCTTACTCCTTGCCTGCCTAGTGGCAGCATGTCATTTCCGCCAATGTGCAAAACTAAAATGACCGGGCGAGGCACCGCTTTGGTTTCTATTGCTTGTTGCAGCCGGACAAACAGATCCTGTAACCGTAGACCCCGCACCCCAATCCAATGGTGCGCAAACCCAGCGGCCCATTGTGCTGCCTCCAAACTGGACCCATGAAATTGCTGCTCCGCTCTGCGAATCAAGGAATGCCCACACCAACATATATGCACTGGTTTGCGGGAAACAACTGAAATAGAGAAATAAGTGCTGTTAAGACCATGACTGATGGGCTCCCTGGGCATCATTCCTCCCTTTACACGAGACTTGGCCGGACGTACCGTTGAAAACATGCCGACTGCCAACGACCCACCCTTTTGATTGCTTCTGCTGGCAGTCCCATTGCTGCTGCTGTGGTGGCCGCCCCTATGCGAAAGGAATGGGAGCTAAACTGCATTGAATCCTCGCCCAGGTATGTTAACGCCTTCCTACACACCTGAGTGAACTGGTATCGCGTCATTGGCATACCATCCTTGAGCACTAGAAGCCTCGTTGAGGCCACAAAGGGGCATCCCTTAAGGTACTCCCTCGCCAATTCTACTGGACAGTATGCTACCTGGTGCGCCGCGTGCAATTTCACCCATGTGCCCCTCCCGCGCGAGTCTGTTTTTGACCGCCAGATCCTAAGATGGATCGCTCCCACCTCCAGAAGGACATCCGCCAGTCCTAACCCCCCTTCACCTTTTTTGGATGCTGCTACCAACTCGGAGATACGCAGAGCCCCAAAAAAGGCAAGCACATATGCAAGGCTGAATAGCTTTACCTCATATTGGGACCGGCACACCTGCTGTAGGGCCCCCAAAAGCCTACCCATCCTCTCTACGTTTATAGGTCGCCTAGTGTCCTGCACTCCAGGTACCAAATGTTCCCAACCCCTGATGGCCTTTCACACCCTAAAATCCTTGGTGGGATCTCTGACTCCATGCAACCCAGCAAAGAAGGCAATGGCAGACAATTGCCTGCGCACTAACGACAGCGACTTTCCCTGGTCTTTCTGCCCTACAAGAAAACCCAGTACACCATCCGGTGTGAATCTGTCTTGCTCCGCGCCTGCTCTGAACGTTGCGCTGTACACCCCCCAAGCCCTCTCGTACATACGTTTTGTCTGGGGTGCCAGCGCTGCTGCAATTAGGTCTGCGGCAATGGGGCACCAAGCCTCCACAGCTCCTCTGGGAACTCCACCATCAGTTCGTCCGCTTGCGGCCACCGTGCCCTGAACTCTGCCAACTTAGATCGAGATAAAGCGTCAGCCACTGTATTATCCACACCAGGTACATGTTTGGCAGAAAAATGCACGTTATGCAAGAGGCATAGGTGAATAAGAGTCTTCAGCAGCCGCAGCACCAAAAGACATTTTGTGCTCTGATTATTAATGGCCATGACCGCAGACATACTGTCGGACCAAAAAATTAATCTTGTGTTCACTAATGAAGCCCCTCCAAATGTGCAAGGCGACAATGATAGGAAACCATTCTAGAAAGGTAACGTTGCGTGTGAGCCCAGACGCAACCCATTCCCCTGGCCAATGCTTCATGCACCACCTAGAGCCCAACACTGCTCCAAAACCAATGCTGCCCGCCGCATCCGTATAGAGGGCTAACTCTCTGTTGCTGCGCGCTGGTTGCTGCCCTAATAGTGTTCCATTGAAATTATCTAAGAACCCCCTCCATGTCTCCAAGTCCTCTCGGACGTCTGCAGACAACCTTATGTGATGGTGCTTAGCCCGAAGGAAGGACATCGCTCTTGCTATGTTCTTTGAAAAGACTCTCCCCATGGGAATCACTCTCAAGGCGAAGTATAATTGGCCCACCAAGACCTGCAGCTGATGTAAGGTAACCTTCCTGGCCATTATGCAGGCGTTAACCGCATCCCTGAATGCCCTCACCTTCTCCTGTGGCAACCTACACTCCCCTGCCACCGAGTCTATTTCAATCCGTGGGGCCTTCTGTCTTGTCTTTAGCTAACGGAACCCCTAATGCCCGGGCAAGCTGCCGGAAACTTTGCAGTGCCCTTCCGCACGCCCGGTCACCCGGGGGACCCATGAACAAGAAGTCGTCTAGGTAATGCACCACATCGTCTGATGACACCAAGTCCTTCACTGCCCATTCCAGGAATCTGCTGAATGTCTCAAATACTGAGCACGCTATGGAACACCCCATGGGCATACACAAGTCCAGGAAGTACTGTCCCTCAAAAGTGAAACCCAGCAAGCGAGTATCCTCTGGGTGAATGGGAAGAAGGCGGAAAGCGGACTCTATGTCTGACTTGGCCATTAGAGCCCCTTTGCCTAATCTCTGCAATTTTGCAATGGCTTTGTCAAAGGTGGTGTACCGCACTGTACATAGTGCCTGGTCCAGCCCATCATTTACTGATAACCCAGTGGGGTGAGATAGGTTGTGAATAAAATGAAATTTGCCTGGCTCTTTCTTTGGAACCAACCCCAGGGGCGAACACACCAAAGATTCACATGGTGGAGAACTAAAAGGACCCGCCACCCTCCCCGCAAGCACCTCCCCCATAATCTTGTCCCGGACCAGCTCCCGCTGTTGCAGAACTGACTGTTGATTCTTCGGTGGGACTGATGAAGGGGGTGCGCGGGAAGGAATGTGGAACCTGTCCTTGAAACCGTAATACAGCATGTAAGCATCCTTGCAATTATTGTATCTACTGAGCAGGTGTGTGAGAACGTGCATGCGTATTGGTGAAGGGCGCTCGCCATTATTGCTTGGGCAGTAGGCTCTTAAAGGGTGTGTGCTCCTTTTGCTTGCCTTGCTTTTTAAAACACTTGAACTCCGGATGTCCTTGTCCCCCGCAGAAAGAGCAAATGTGTTTAAACTTACAGGCTGACCCCTTGCTACATTCCTTTTTGTTGTACTGCCAGCAGGCCAGTTTTTTGTCTCCCAAACTTCTGTTGAATCGAAAGGACTGAGTCGCCCTCCCAGGTGCATGAGACATATTGAACTCAGCATGCCAAATATTGATCTCCCTCTGGTCCCATGCTATCTCAGGCCTAACCGCTTTCATCTGCCTAAATTTAGTGTTGTACTGCATCCACGCAGACCCTTGGAACTCGGATGCCGCACTGTGTATAAGGGACATGTACCCAAACAACTGCGGGGCTAACAATGGTGTTTTCTCAGTTAAGATCGCCGCATAAATGGAAAACCCTGTAACCCAGTTCCTCAAGGACCACTTAACCCACACCGTTTTTGACTTGAACTCACTCTCCTTAGCTGCTTTGGGCCTACTTGGGACCACCCCCGCATTGATCAAATCAAAAACGTTCACAAATTCCCCCCTGTGAATTTTGTCCCTCGTCTCCGACGGAACGTGCCATGCAATAGCTGAAGGGGCGGCTAGCACCAAAGATGTAGACGCAAATATCAATGGGGTCACCACTGGAGGCGATTGGACTACGCTCGCCCCCACTGCCGTCAGTGTGGTAGAAGGCTGCGCTACTCCCAGGTTCGCCGTCGCCGGAGTCCCAGCAGTCTGTGCCCACATTTGTGCCGCCACCCCCCCTTGTGCTCCTGTTACTGATACTGGTCCGAGTGGTGGGACTGGTGCCCCTCCCAATACTACCGGGGCCTGATGGGCAACAGAGGTCCCTGCCGCTTGCAACCCCCCTTGAGCTCCGGACGGCACACCTGGCCCATGTGTTGGCGGTACCATTACCCCTGCCATAGTCCCCGGGGGCTGCAAGGCCGCAGCGCTACCTGCCTCTTGTGTCACTACTGGCGCTCCCCCCACTTGTGGTGCCCCCACAGATGCTGTTGTTGTGGAGATCGCCATAATGCTCTGCCCCACCGCGCCCACCGTCATATTAAGTACGGGCCCCTGCGCCGCCTGGTCCGAGCTGCGCGCAGCCATGCCCTGAGCAATCGACTCACCCCCCACAGTGGCTACTGATTCAGGCTGTGTGCGCGGCTTGTCCTGTTGCCCCTCCCTATATCGAACCGGGACCTTCCTCTGCCGCTTTAGTGCCCTGCCATCTGCCTGTTGCTCTGGCTCGCCAGCCAACTTCTGCAGTGCTGCCTCCATGCCATGCCGCTTAGCCGCCTTCCAAAGCTCATTCAGGGCGTGAAAATCCTCCTGGGTCACGGACTTCCCGGAAGTGGGGCGTGCGCGCTTAGGCGCCATGTTACAAACCTGCTAGCCAGAAACAAAAGACAACATGTTAAACACCCAATCTCCCCATACTGTGCCAACTCCGCCTCCCACACCACCTGCCCACAGGATGGTTATCATCAAAGGCGTCCACTCTTCCTCAACTTGAAATGGACCTATGCCCAAGGATGTTAGACGCATTAATCGCTAACCAGGACAGCAGTGGTGTATTGCCAGAGTACTAGGTGCATTAAACATATTATATACAAGCACGGGGATTTTAAGCGATGTGCCCAGGATCACAGGGTACTAGCATAACACAGCATTGGCCCTGACTGCGGAAAAAATGCTTCATGAAAATAGACTGCCAGAACATTTTTGACATGTGTAATTGTAAAGCGCACGTTCACCCGGAGGCATCTTGGCGCTGAATAACAGATGTTTATTGTTACCCAACTCAATGGTACTCATTTTATTGACCTCAGATGGATGAAGGGCTGCGAGGACCTGCCGGGATATGAACCTGTGACCAGGAGGTCAAACACAGGCCCCTGCAGTGGACGCATTAGTCCACTGAGCCACCAAACCCGGATAGGCATATCCCTTTATATCATAAGCCCTTTGTAATGCAGAGCTCCTTATTATTGCTAATTAAACAAGGTTTAAAACATTAAGTGCAATCACTTGTGCCTTCTCAGCTGCTGCGCGCACGCTTCCCAGCCAATTTTCTTCATACACGTGGCGGGCGATTGGGATAGATACATAATCTACTGTGAAGCCCAAAGTTTCGTTTCGTTTCAGAAGAGCTATCATTTTTTTTTTTAAAACATCAAGTGCAATCACTTGTGCCCTTCTCATCTGCCGAGAGCACGCTTCCCAGCAAATCTTCTTCATACACGTGGCAGGCGATCGGGACAGATACATAATCTACTGTGAAGCCCAAAGTTTCGTTTCGTTTTGGGTTTCTTGAAAATGGTTTTATTGATTTTGGAAGCTGCAGAGAAGTGCACGTGATATCGAGGTAATTTCCTGGAAGCACTGGATCGGTTGAAAGCAGGAAATGCCAAGGCACACTGTAATTAGCGGGCCAACGCTAAGCGCACTATCAAAAGAACATTATTCAACCAAGTCCCTTAGTGAAATTATACAGTAAAACGCCCGAACAGGTAAAGCTTGTGCTTTTCAGAATCAAAGTTTGGCGCGGCATGCATGATGTTGTCCATGTCGGTTAAACACATTTCTCCGGTGTCTTACAATAACACCATGTGCTGAGGAGAAAGCAAGATTCCCACAATCAACAAACATAATTAAAGTGCACCGCGCTATATTTACATAAAGCATTAGCAGGGCCTCGTTTCAACTGTCCGTTCCCCTGCACGAATCAGACCAGCTGCTGAGAATACATGACTGCTGAACGTGTCTTTTTGAAAATCTTTTTCTCCAAATCAGGCAAAGGGTCAGAAAAGGTCCGTGTTGGACAGGATGTAACCTCAAGACCAAAGCTATTTTTAGAATGAAAGTAAGACCGTAACCACAATAACCAGCCATTCGCCTTCGCCTACCGCAAAAGAAGTAACTTTCTGTGCACTAAAAATAATCATAACTTTATTCATTTTGTCAAAGGTGATAATTAAATATTATCGGAGCGACTAATTAGTACCCAAAGCAAAATTCACATACACATCTTCCTACCAGACACTATGCTGGCCCCCCTAAACCCACTGTGCTGCCCTCCTCGAGCCTTGACCGGAACTCCTTTTCCAACGCTCCAGCAGCTATCTCAGGGTCCAGGGAGACAAAGAGGACGAGACCCTTAAGGCACTGCCTTAAATAACCAACTATTGGGATTCGGTTTCGTTTTCTTCCTTAGCACATCCCAAAAACCGTAATGTCACTAGCCAGTCCCCCTCCTCAAACCATCCCCCTATGGGATGCTCGGTCCCGTGGCGCTACTAAGGGCGCCCCTCCTCTAGGCGCTGGGGGCGCCGGCTCAGGACCATTTTTAAATCTTGTTTGGTCCAAAAGCCTTGTACAATGCACACCAACACCCCTCCGTGCCCAGGTGCAAACTCATCAGAGGAGGCATCTCTGATACATGTACCATATTTTCTATGTACTACTCTTAGGAGATGAACGTTCTCTGTTACAGCAGCCAGACACTGGAATACACGGGAAAAGGTTTAAAGTGTGCCTGTCTGGCTGGCCATCCCGAGACGGCCGGCCAAAGAGACACGTGCACTTTAAACAGTGCAAAGGCAGCCCTCTCCCTACCACTCCTCCCTGCTGTCACTCAGCAGGCTCCGCCCCATCCTGTCACTCGGTTCAGCATGGGAAGATGAAAAATAAAATGGTAATGAATTACCATTTTCTTTTTCACCTCGGAGGGGGGCTTTTGATTTAAGTGGGGCGACACTCCTGCACTCCAACGGAAGAGCCACCCCTCAAAGTAAAGAAAATTGAGTTAAAAAAAGGTATTGCACCACTAATAGCAATTCGGTTGGTTTATAGTACTAATGGGTTTGGTTTTAAAACCATTAATTTTTCATTTTATGACCATTCTTAGAGTGCACATCACACATATGCTGACTACTGGAAGTTAGTGTTTGGTGTCATTGTTAACCAGATCAAAGTTCTCATTTCATCGAACTCAGTAGGATAACAGAAGCAGGCTGACCTAGACTTTTTAAATGTTAACTGCCTTTAGTTCATAGAGTTTTGTAGCTGATGCTAGTTTTTATTCGCTACCATACTGAATTCATTTTTGTGCTTAAAACAAAGTAGCTGTTTTCCTTAGCCCCTCCATTCCAATAATAATGGCACAGTCCATACCCACATTCTCAGTGAATAAACATGCACGAACCAAATCTCAGTGCATCATGAGGAAGGAGCAACCAGTCCCCGTAAAAGGGAGAAAAGTCTTAGACTTTTCCCGTCCTGCTGTACCCTGATCACAAATGACTTCTGACTGGCTATTACATATCCTTGGTGCAAACAATTTGTACCACCAGACTGTGAAAGCAGACTTGTGGAGGTGGTGATGCCTGACAATATTTGTGCATGTTTGTGGTGTTGCATTCTGTTCTGGTGGTGATGTAGTGTGTTATTTTCTGTTGTTTTTGCTTTTGTTATTTTTGCTGAATTACTGCACTGTGGAGTTGTTGTGTTGAACTGTGGTAGTTCTATTGCGATCTGTTTTAAATGTTTTGATATGTTGTGTTCTGTCAACTTTTTTGTTGTGTTATTATCTTATTTTGTGTTACGTTATTATTCTGTGTTCAGTAATTACTTTAAAGATGCTCACAAATACTGCTACATTTCTAGCCAAAAACAGTACTTTACTTCAAAATTCCCATGACAAGCAATCCTTTTCAGCTGTCTAAGGTGATAAAATACCGCTGCAGCTCAACTATTTAAGACACCTGTCAGTCCAAAACTTTGGCCGAGAACTCCTACATTAGAAGTTGAGTGCCCACTTTATGTGAGATGGCACCTGAGGTTCTGACTGAGGCCCCATTTTAAAGGCCGAGGAGCAGGATCTGCATGTGAAAGGCGTTTAGCACAGCTGCAGGTTATCTTTGTGATCGCACATATTCCATAATAGGATTTTGTACAAAAGCGGTTGTATCATACACATGTGAGAATACTCCCTTAACATTGTACAAGGGCTAAGTTAGAATGATGGCAATGAACACTGCAGAGGCACCGACTTGTAAACATGCTGTCCACTATGCATAGCTAAATTGTGCGGTGAGAGCAAAATTTGGTACTATATTCTGTTGTGCATTCTGTGCAATTTATGTCCCATGGCAACTAATCAGTAGCAACCACTTCAATTTGCGATATTTTTCACATTGATATGAAAAATACACAAATATAGCTTCATAAATGCATTGTGTGGACATCTCTAATTTACACCCAGGGCATCCAGAAGAAGTTAAATTGCTGTTTCACCGAGGCAAAGACATACTGTAAATAGAGAATTGGAATGAATCTCCATGACATATAGCGAGATATAAGGAGTGAGCAATTTGCTGGGTAATAGCTTGTGGAACAGCACTCTTCCTGGCACTTATTGTATTGTTTCCACAGGGTGTGAAGAGCCACTTCATCCGTAATTTCAGTTTGCAGACAGGTACTGCATTTAGAAATTGCCCAGGTTACAAAAGCTGCCTGCACATTATTCAGCATGGAGTGCAGCAGCAAAGAAATAATCACAAGGTCCGTATAATGCAGGCAATCTAGTGCAACATTCCATTAGCGGCCCTAACTGCATGCAAATAATACTTTCCCAAGTGGTTCTCGAATTATGTATCGTTGCCTTTTTTGCCTATTGTAGAAACACGCACAGGAGTCTGGTTTTGCCAAGACCAATGGAACAAGCATTGTCGAAGCCAAGTAGCCTGTTCTTAGAAAAAAACTGGTGTGATGGATGAATGTTATTCTTCTTATTTTGTTTCAAGCACATCAAACAAAAATTAAAAAAACACCACCTAAATCGGCAGCCATATGCTTGCAATAAAAATTTAAATAAAAAAAATTAACCGTTTCGTTTAATTCTCATTCAACAGTTCGGATGCTTCCTAGCTTATAGGTGTGCTGGGAACAGGTATAGAAAGCATTTTTAGTTTTACTGCATTTCACAGGAAAATATGATATTATTGACGCAAAGAAAAAGTTATATTGGCTTTGAGTTACTGCAAACTGAAAGCCTAGTTTAAACAAACAAGGATGACTAAAACAAATATAGAAAATATAATAAGATGAAGATCTGAAAGAAAAAGACGCTCACAAAATAATATATTATCCTTCCACCCCTCCCTGGTACCGAAGGGCACTTTTTTTAGGCAAAACATTCACAGTGCAAGAGAACCAATGGCTGACGTGGCCTAAGCACTTGCCTCATGAGGTGTAATATGGCGGGCGGAAACCAAATGAGAAAGACAGTTTAACAGACGAGGGTGAACATGACTGACCCAACGTCCCTCTATATACACAGACATTTTTTTTATAATTTTTTTGTTGCATGAGGCTGGTGAGACAGCTAAGGCTGTCTGTATGGCAGACCTAAAATTGCACTTTTCAAAATGCTCCGCACATTCATTTTGTGCCAAGTGTATGGCTTATGAAACTAAGCCAAGCAAATTAACCTCCTATTACTAATCTGCTAAAACAATTTTATCAGTTTTGGCAAGGATAAAAATCTTATTGAAAATATAACGTGTAATGAAACCAGTCTAATGTCGTTTTCCATTAACAAAGCTGTAGTAGCATGCCTACAATATCAACAGAATCCTGAAAACTGTTATTGACCTCCAATGTTGTTGTCTGTACCATGCTCGAGCACTGTTCTTCATCCACTGCACTACATATGAGAAAAGCTTGAAGAACTTTGTGACCAGGATAGACTGTAAAGCAGTGCCTCAAGCCTTTAAAATCCCATCCCTAAGATTACGGATTTGTTTATTACTTGTTCCTTAAGAAGTGCAGCGATTTTCCAATGTGTTTACATAGAACATGGTTGGTAGGGTAGTAGAAAGTAAAGAGGTAGTATTTGTAGAAAAATTGGAAGCTTCTGCAAAGATTTGTAGTTAACAATGGTTGCCAAGACAGGATCCCACTAACTAAAAAGTATTTTTTTTTCAGTCAGTTTGACACAGTCCATCACTAGTCCCTCCCAAAACAGCGCGAGAACAAATGAGAGTGAAACGTGTCAGTATTCATATGGGTTGCCGCCTACCTAGGAAACTGCTGTCAACAACATTGACATTGACATTATCTAATTTCCTGTCACACCTTTTCCATATTTCACAAGGGGTTCCACAAGGATTCATTCTATCTGTCAATCTCTCTTACCTATACATTAACCTACCAGCAGCACTTTTGAAACTTTATATCTTCTATCACATACTGTCGTGTGGTTCCTATATATCCTATACAGGATCTACGCGTTCGGATAACATAATCTGTGGGATTGGTGGCGGATGGATTCCGAGCACCCCCACCAGATAAGTTAGCCTGTCTGTATTAGCCAGCTCACAGTGCCACTAGAGTCTCCTATTATCGGGGAGAGACTAGTTCTTGGCAACCTCAGAACATGACAACCCTGATCCCTTAGGATCGTGGAAACAATATACTACCTTTCGCTCAGTCACTCGTGCTCAATTAGTTTGTCTCAGAGAGTTACACAGAATAGACAGGCTTGGCGTTTCAATAAGTATTTATTGAACAGTTGTTATTCCAGTGTATAATAGATGAGCTGCAACAACCATTAGACAGTAGCAGAGATATATGATTAGCAATACTATGAAAGTAAAGGGATGGTATAATACTACCATCTTGCAGAAATCATGAATATATACAAGTACATAAAACACATGATAAAAGGTGTGTACTCCTACGATGCCTCCCTAACTAGATGTACCTAAATGTACCTAGCATCTATGTAGGTGTTATGCCAAGAATCCCTCTAGGATCTAGTCCACCCTATTACCTGAGAGTTAGAGAATGTGCGTTCCCGTCCTGGTCTCGAGTTGGACACCCCGCGAGGGATGTTAGATCACTGCTAGCTGGAGCGTCTGCATGCAGGAACCTCAGCGTCTCTGGTCAGTGTGTCAGCCGGGAAGTCACGGTCTCCTCTGTCTGTCTAAGCAAGACATGATGTATATATACCCATAAGCCTCCCCAGGGGTCCTACCTTGCTGCGTTACTGTGTCGGCCTAAAGGATGACGTCAGGCCTGAACTTTAACATAGATATTATACAGGAGATGTTCGTCCTGCTGTGAGTCCTGGTGTGCTTCCAAGAAGCCTCATGCATAATGTATGAGTATTGAACCAGGGAAAAACCCGCGTTCTGAATGCAGTGTCATATCTAGGTAAAAGGTGAGTCCCTTTGAACCGTTATGTATGAAATGTAGGGAAGGATATAGGTGAAAGGTTGCAGTGTTACCTGCGCCTATATAGGGTACCTATATGGAATATAACACCCACTCCTCTTCCAACTGGACGACATATGTAGCTTATAAGTGTATTACCATTCTAACTAGACATTGGTACGCACTTAAGTAAAAAAAATTCTTTTGCTAAAATGTTTAAAAACGTCTAAAAACAAAGTCTAAAAAAACATTAAAATGTGCAACTAAAAAAAATACTTGCAAACTATAGCTCTAAAAGTGTCCGTAGTTATAGTCCGAAACAGTATAAGCATTAGAAAGCCATTCATGCCCAAATAAATGAAAAGGAATGTCAATTTTGTATCTGAGTTCCAAATTGAGCTTGTTATTAAAAAGGACGAATTTTTATCCAGCACACGACGAGCCAAAATGAGTCAATTGTTTATGTGTCCTGGCTGGTAGACGCAACATATCCGTTGCCTGCTTCTGCAGTAGATGGCCCCTGTAACACCTCGCAGAGTACGTGAATTGAGCACAGATGATCTTCCGCGCTGTCCGCAGCCGGCGCTGGGGGAGCCTGTGTGCAGTCCAAAGCCTGGGTGTCAGTGGAGGAGCCGGTGTTCATACCAACAGGTGTAGTTACAACCTGTGGTGGCTCAAGGAATGCCGCCAACAACATTGGAATGTGCTGAGGACACTGCAGAACATGCGCCGTTATCGGGTCCAGTACAGCAATCACGTCCGGTTGCGCACATGATGGGAGTATCAAACAAAGGTCTAACACGCATTCTTCTCCGCAAAACAGGCATCGGAGGACAGGTAAGATGCAGTCCATCCAGACTGGTCGAAATGACAGGAACCAAGACGTACTTAGTTCTCTCAGACGAGGCGTGCCTAGGTGTTGTACCATTCGGTCACGGTATTTCCGCTCCAGGAGCGCTCTTTCCATCTCCTTGGTGACTGGGACGTCCATTGCGTAGCAGATAGAAGATAATCAGGATACCTGCTATTAGAAACAGGATCAGCGGAAGTCCTCCAAAGATGCTTCCGAATACGGAGTGTATGAAGTTTGGTATAACTCCAAGTACCGTCTGAAAGGTGCTTAGAAGTCCAGAACCTATGGTCTTAAATAGGTGGACAATACCAGTCGTATCAGACATGTTAAAGATACGATTCACCATTTCTACGAAATGGAAAGGGCAGTTTGTATTAATAAACGCCTGTATCTCAGCTGAAGACCTTGCGATCTGGAGATCAAAAGTCTCTCGAGCGGAGGTTAAGGGCACAGACTTCTGTAAAAGCATGGCTTTCATTCTGCTTAGAGTATCAAACCGCATTAAGGAAACATCCAGTGAAGGCCATAACGGCGCCTCCCTGACTATATGTGTAGGTGGGAACAATACTTGCATACAACAAGTAACCCTGGAGCTCACGGTTACCAGATATGCGATGCCCGGGAGCATGCCACAGCAGCCTTGACCGTTCAGCATCAAGTAACTCTCACTTGAAAGTAGCCTGAATGCTGGAGTAATCACTGCAGCTGGGGCACCCTTCAAATGACAGGACAGGTTTGCTACAGAACCATTACAAGCTCCGTGCAACATTATATCCTGGCATATGAGTGATCCACTTAAAGCGCTCTCACAGTTTGTACCACTGAGAAAAACGTCTCGATCCCCACTCCAGCATCGAAATCTGTATGGTAATTCCCAAGATCCCTTAATGTACTACTTACCCATTTATTCATATTTGCCTGCCTGCTTTTGTTTAAGGCAATATTGAAATTGAAAAGTAGTGACCGGTAGAGTTATGTGGCCATGGATTAGCCATTCTGTAGACGGCGATTCCGCCACTGTGAATGGTAATCTATCCAGTTTTTGATACGCAGCATTGTATATTTTGCTCCCCTTTGTGCCATTTCTATCTGTTTATCTGTTAGATTGTATTCAGAAAACAGAGACGTACTGTTGATAAAACGCCAAGGCACATAGCCTGCACGCAAAGATTGCAGCGTCCAGCTCAATAACATTATAGAATGTAACTGAGATTGCCCGTGTTGTAATATGGCCAAATCTTGTTCTAGAATGTCTATCGCAGAAGATACAATGTTGCCTAAGGAATATATCCTGGAGGTCAATGTTGTTAACCCATTGTCCACCACTGCTAGAGATTTCTCTAAGTTAATACGGTCTATTTCCCGTATTCTTTCTGCGGCCTCCGGTTGAGATATTTTCCAATTTTCATTGTAGGCAGCATAAATGCCAGCATATATGAAACGTTTTTGGCGTGGTTTCCTGGGACCTAGTAAAAAATCCCTAAGATCCATGTCTTGTGAGAGTAAGGATAAGTGTTGTTTCACCTCCGTAAGTGTTGAGGTTTCTAGCCAATTAAGGCACAACTTCCCAACACTGTATGACGTCACTACCCCTGGATGTTGTCTCTGTACATAGCGCGGATCTAGCCTATGGATCGTGAACCCTTCGGTTTTGTCCATGAATCTTTCCTGACAACCATTTATGTCTGCGGTCCAAATCAACCATTTCCTCCAATCGGGGTCTGATCTATTGTATTGTATGATGTCATCTAATGTAATCCCTGTTTGTGATGTTTCGTTTCACCAGGTGTTCGATGGAGGCGGCACTCGAGGTGTGTTCAAGTCTTTGGTCTTGGCTAGTCCAAGGCAAGACGTCTGTTGCACTGTCTCGTTCAAAAACATGATCTGCTGAGGTCTGAGACATGCTCTAAACAAAGCTTCAGTCCCCTGTACCTGCCATTCCCTAGTACCCCAGACTAATTTTAGGTATATGGTGTCTTTCCACAAGTCGAAACCCTGTTCGGACAACTGGGCAATAAAGGAAGCAGAGTAAATCTGTTTGGTGTTTGTCAACATATTTTTCTGTGCTGATGTTGGTGCAACCTTATAATAATATGAGGCTGGGTCAGACATATTAAACCCTGAAAAATATGGAAACTTCTGTGTAAATGTTTTTGAACTGCCTTTTGGCGGTGTTGGACAATGTTCCCACTGGTGGCATGCGAAAACATTTCTAGGATTTGCAGATTTATGCAGAAAATGATGACCATAATGCTGATAACAATACATTGATTCATAATCCGATGTGTCTTCCAAGGTTTCACTATTGGAAAACGCAGCAGATTTTTCCAAATCAGACAACATGTTATTAACAGTTTCAAAATCCCAATCATCGGAAAATGTACTTGAGGCAATTATATCACTTAATTATATTTTAAATAAATGAGGAATTTTTAAAATTTCAGTCGGACCAAATATATCGAAATCAACCTTGTCCCACACTATACCATCAGGTATAGGAGCTGCTGTAATGTTCACTGATGACAAGTCTCTTTGTTCTCGATGAGATGATTGGTGTGGTTTTAAAAGTAAGTTCACTTCTTGGGCAGCAGAGCTTTGTCGAATGTATTTCCCATTAATAAGCATACTAAAAACTATTACCAAGCCTACCCAGAAAAGAAAGAAAAGTATCCCGGTGCTTATCCATAGTTCTACCCAGGGTGACACCAGGTAAGTCTTTTTAAGAAAGTTCATAAAGTCTTTTATTTGCTGTTTGCATGATTTTTTGGTTGGCATCATTTCCGGTTCGCTTGGAGCCAAAGAAAATGTATCAAAGTTCATGAAGTAGCCAGAAGCAGTTCGATCAATTGTTGGAATTGCATCAGCATTCGTAGAAATCATGGTCTGCTCTTGTCGAGGCATGTTGACGTAGACATCTGTATTTGGTCGAATAGCAACTTGTGCGTTGTTTTGAGTTTGATTTTGAATTTGAACTTCAGGTTCAAGAGGAACGAGTTCCATAGCATTGTTGCATAGTCCTTCATTTCGTGTTGGAGGCTCTTCGAACGTGATGAGTCTTTTCGTTTGAACTTCTTGTATTGTAGCGAGAGGAGGGCATCTGCAACTTTGGAGTCCACGTGGCCTACTGCTTAGTATCGGCCACATAGTGTGGTTTGATTAGGTCAATTGAGACAAATCTTTTCTCCTTTTTCCGGCAAGAGGCGGTAGAAGTACTGTTTTAGTTCCTTCAATTGCTAGGACCGGTACAGGCTTTCTGTAGGATGGCCCAAATTCTTTCTTGTCCGCTATTTTCTCTCTGACCAGATCCCCGACTTTTGGGATCCTGACAGGTCTGATTTGACTTCCCCAGTGGCGGTCTGTTTCAGGTGGACATTACTTTGTTGTGTCCTGGATTCATTTAGATCCTGTAAAACAGCCAAACGATCATGGATGTCAAAAGGTTTTTCATCCGCCACTGCGCCTTCACAATCAAGATCGGGTACCCACATTCTTGTCCCAAATAGGACCTCATATGGAGTGACACCCCCTAGAGAACTTCTTGGCATGTTGTTAAGTGCACGCTGAACTCCATACAGATGTTTTACCCAAATCTCACCCGTGCCTAATACTCTAGCTGTTAAAGATTGCTTTAAGTCTCGTTTTTTTCTCTCCACTACCGAATTTCCCTCTGGATGGTACGGAGATGAGTACCGCAATGCTACACCCAATCCTTGCATGGCCTCCTTGTAAGCCCTAGAGCTAAACGCAGGGCCCTGGTCAGAATGTAATGTGCCAATTGCGTATGTTCCTATGAAGACTCGCAAATCTATTATAACAGTTCGAGCGTCAGCCGAGCGCTGGGGCCACACCCATATGAATCTCGAGCAGGAATCCACTGCAACCATGATATATCTTTTAGGCCTCTTCACATTGTAAGGGGCCCCAGTGGTCCAGGTAAGTGCACGCGAATGGTCAGTCTGATGCGGTCTAATAATGGGACCTGTGCTGGGCGAGCTACGGCGGCTCCATTTATCTGTTGACAGATGTTGCAGTTTAAGACGAAGTCTTTGGTCTGCTTTGTTAATCCTGGCCACCAATAGCTTTTTTTCAGAAAACAAACTGTTGCCGCAGCTCCTGCATGTACAGAACCCATCCCTTCGTGTGCTGCTTGTATTAAACCTAACCTACGATCCATGTTTGGAATTACTCTATCCCCCACTCCAGGAATCTGAGCAAATGGAATGTTATTGGCATCTAACTTGTAGGAGTACTTGAGTGGAAACCTTTTGGTACTGCTCCGCTGTTTTTGCGGGTTGCATTAATAGCTACCATAATCTCACCGTCTATTCTCGTTTTAGAATGAGAGATTGCAGCTATGGAAGCCGTGCGTACAGCCCCCTTCACGGCTTCATCAGCCAATGAATTCCCTTCAACGTGAACACCATCACGCTGATGACTCAGTGTATGTATCACGTGAGCCCTCGATAGTTCGGTTTTCAACTCCACTACCTGTTCCCATAGCATTTTATGCTTAATTGTGCCACCTTTTGCATCTTTGAACCTGTTTTGAACACAGTACTGCAAATATTCATTGTATGACTGCACACAGTAAAAGGAATCGCACACAATTAGTGTGGGGAATTCTCGATCCGTATTTACAAGTGCCAGTATCAGTGCTTTAATTCTGCCAACTGTGCCGTGCAGTCTCCTAGAGATTGCGTTTTAGTGCAACTTGGGTGGAACTTTCCATCCCGCATGCGACCTTTAACGATTGCACATTCTGCGCTATATTGTTGCTTACTTCCTATGGCCGGTTGAGCAGATCCGTCAGTATAAATAATATATTCATACTGATCCAGAGGCATTATTTTGTTTATTAGAGGATATTCTTGTTCGTATTGCAGGAATGCTTGTGTCTTTAAATTTGGGTCGTACCTGTATTCTACATCTGTTGCAGTGAGAGAATTAGCCCATTGTATCCATCTTGGATGTAAGGCTTTAGCGTTGGTAACGCTTGCCTTTGTCGCAGCCTCTAAGGCTGGAACTGGAATAACTACTATTATTCGTTTCCCCTGAGCCAGTGCTCTTTCTCTCACTACAGCGGTCTGTACTGCTGTCAGAATCTTTTCAGTGGATGCGAAGCGCATCTCAGCATTTGTGTACAAATGTGACTTGTATGCAATTGGTACTGTCGCACCTTCATTATATGTTAGATAGGTGTACCCTGATTGACCCGCGATTATACGGATCACCAGGTTGCTTACTTTTACGCGTGTCTATAAGTGTTTGGAAGCTATCATGTCAGCTTGTAAGGAACAGCTTGTGTGTTCCTGTGTCCAATTTCTGGCTAAGAAATCAGGTTTAATTAAGTCGTAGAAAGGTTTTACTCTTTCTGCGTAATCCAAAATGTATGTTCGACCAAAATTTAGGAATCCCAGGATTGATTGTAAATGTTTTAATGATTTTGGAGATTGGAGCAGCGCGCATTGTTCTAAAAAATTGGCTGCCAGGCTCTTTCCTTTACTTGAAAGTTCGTATCCTAAAAACAGGACACTGAGGTGGGCAATTTTTGATTTTATAAAGTTAAATTTGTAGCCCTCAGATGCAAATCCCAAAATAATGGTATTCACTCTGTTCAAGTGTTCCTCCAGGTCATTGTCCGTCAGATAAATATCATCCACATAGGACAATGCCTCTTCAACCAATTTTTGAAGTAACTCGATTACTCTGGCAGAAAACGACCCCGGGCTGTTCTTATACCCTTGGGGGAGTCGCCAAAATTGATGCTGGGACCCTAGCGCTGAGAAGGCTGTTAGATACCTGCTTTCAGGCGCTATATTTTTGCAGAAGAATCCATTTGAGATATCAAGTGTCGTTTTATATTTTTTCCGCACAATGTTATTCATTAATGCGGCACTGTGTGCATTTTGGACTGCAAATGTCGGAGTGCAAGTGTTTAAGTGTCTGTAATCTAAAACTAGATGATATGTATTGTCAGGTTTCATGACAGGAAACAAAGGATTGTTCATTGGTAAAGTGCAAGTTTCGATCACCCCTTGGTATTCAAGTTGATCTAAGATCTCCCTGACCTGTTTTTTTAGCTGCTTGCTTTATTGGATACTGCCTCTGTGCAGTTGGAGTATTTTTTATAGGAATTATGTGGTGGGTTGAATCCTCATCCCATCCAACATGGTTTTTGTATAATGCCGGAGCCTGGGCTACTGCCCACTCCTGCGCATATGTGTGTTGCAAATGCCTGGGAATATCATCTGAGAATGCCGGCATAATTACCTATTCTCCTTTAGGACAGTCCATGACGAATGCTGACGGCCAATCTTGTTCAGCTAACAAAATGTCATAGCCAAACGTTAGGTTCTCCCAAAAGAGACCTCTCACTTTCCTACTCTTGTCCCCCTCCATCTGGAGCATTATTTCATATACTTTATGTGGGACACTTACCCTAGTATCGGGTGTTTCTACAGTGATATAATCATTCATGTCCGCTGTCACCAGAAATTCCTTCAGGTTCTGGTGAGCTATTGTTACTTCTGCCGCACTGTCTAGCATCGTCAGAGCCCACTCCCTGTTCAGTATTCGAGTCCTCAGAATTCTGGGCATGTCTGATCTTTAGACCTGCAACTTTCTTCTTTTTGAACTGTGGCTTTTGCTTTGGCTTTTCTTCTTTCTTAGAAGTGTAATCTTGAGCATGCTGCTTGTCTCTGGACTTTGTACGCTCTTCTTGTCTTTCTGACCATCCTTCCCTCTCAGAGTTTTTCGATGAACCCTGAAAGGAACGAGAGGAATGTGTACCAGTATCCTGATACCTGTCAGGCTTCCTAATATTATCCCTATTCCTAAGGTTATACCTCTTTTCGAAGGGCTCCTGTGGAGGAGATCTACCTCGGGATTGAGATCTGTTTCCTTTAAAGTTTTGTTGCTTTTTATTGTCCCACTTCTTTTTAGAAGAAGCAGGTGTCTGCTTGGAAGTGTCCTTTTCAGAACTGCCCATCAGTTGTGGTTTTAAAAGCTTTCCCACCCAAACTGTCTCTGCCTAATTCTGCATACGCAGTTTCAATTTATTTTGGGTAGTTCGTGTACCTGTTCTAAAGGATCGAACTCCCTCAGGCATTAGCGGATGGCCACTGAAGCTGCTTCCCCCTTAATGTTAGCTAGTATTATGGCTGATGCCTGGACATAGTTACCTAGTAACTTCATCCCTAAGTTTATGGCAGGTTCTGCTCCGTACTCATTTTGTATCTGTCTCAATACATCTGGTACCACGGCTAACGAAGGAATACCATGAGTCCTGGTATAAATGGCAGCAAAGACTGTACCCCAAGTGGTACAATCCTCTAATTGTGGAGTTATCCCCATGGGCAAGCAGATTGTTAGCATTCTGTGTTTTTCATACGGGGTAGTATTCAGGAATACTCCCTCGAGCTGTGTGATTTTCTGAGCTACCCAGAATGGCATTTGTTCACGTTTAGAGGGCATTTTACCCATCACTGCGTGTAATGTTTGGGGTGTGATTTTAGTTGCTGTACCCTGTACTTGAGTTCCATTAGTTGCAACTATTGCTGGTTGGACAGTGAATGTCCTCATGACGAATTGCATCATGTTCCTATAGATTTTAATTAAATCTTTATGTTGTATGAGTAAGTCTCCTGGTGGCATTGTGTCAATGTCAGGATGTGGTGTGTAGGCCGCTAATATCGGCCATGTTGCCTCTTCTCCTCCAAGCGGGCCTAATCTTACTCTTCTTCTTATGTGGAGTAGGGTGCCTTTAAACCAGTTTAAGTGTTCCTGGTACGTGAGTGGAATCTCTATGTCCTCGAACGGACAATATTCCACTGATGCATCTCCTTCTGTGTAAGAGTGAAATGTCTGTGTTCTTGCATTTGCTGCTGGGAATGTAACCCATGAATAAAATACCTCTGTTTTATTTGATTTGTGTGCCTCAATCACGAAAACTACTAAGCCACCCCTAGCTGATAAACCATTTTCTAACAGTTTTAGGGTGATTGTATGTCTGAATTTTTCTGCAATCAGAATTGCGTCTGCATCTTCTTCTCCTGAGAGGTGTAGATCTAATACTACGTTATCTTTTGTCTCAGTCATTTTTCTAAGGAAGAAGTTTGTTCAAGAGAACTAAGATAAGGTTTTTATGCACATTTTAGGAACACCGTGTCCTTCAAGCTTGATTAACCAACAGCCAATAAATAGGATTTCTCGCCTACTCATCTGTGGTGGAGTTTGTGCCCTCCCACTCCAGACGTCTCTGGTGTTTTGTGAGTAGGGGTCTCTGAGAATAGCACGACTGAACTACTCAGATTCTGCTGTAAAATAAGTACCCAACCAACGTTGGTGGCGCCATGTCGTGTAGTTCCTATATATCCTATAGAGGATCTGCGCGTTCGGATAACATAAACTGTGGGATTGGTGGCAGACGGATTCCGAGCACCCCCACCGGATACGTTAGCCTGTCTGTATTAGCTAGCTCACAGTGCCACTAGAGTCTCCTCTTATCGGGAAGAGAATAGTTCTTGGCAACCTCAGAACATGACAACCCTGATCCCTCAGGATCGTGGAAACAAAATACTACCTTTCGTTCAGTCACTTGTGCTCACTTAGTTTGTCTCAGAGAGTTCACAGAATAGACAGGCTGGGCGTTTCAATAAGTATTTATTGAACAGTTGTTATTCCAGTGTATAATAGATGAGCTGCAATAACCATTAGACAGTAGCAGAGATATATGATTAGCAATACTATGAAAGTAAATTGATGGTATAGTTCTACCATCTTGCAGAAATCATGAATATATACAAGTACATAAAACACATGATAAAAGGTGCGGACGCCTACGATGCCTCCCTAACTAGATGCACCTAAATGTACCTAGCATCTATGTAGGTGTTATGCCAAGAATCCCTCTAGGATCTAGTCCACCCCATTACCTGAGAGTTAGAGAATGTGCGATCCCGTCCTGGTCTTGAGTTGGACACCCCGCGAGGGATGTTAGACCACTGCTAGCTGGAGCGTCTGCATGCAGGAACCTCAGCATCTTTGGTCAGTGTGTCTACCGGGAAGTCACGGTCTCCTCTGTCTGTCTAAGCAAAACATGATGTATATATACCCATAGGTCTCCCCTGGGGTCCTACCTTGCTGCGTTACTGTGTCGGCCTAAAGGATGACGTCAGGCCTGAACTTCAACATAGATATTATACAGGAGATGTTCATCCTGCTGTGAGTCCTGCTGTGCTTCCAAGAAGCCTCATGCATAATGTATGAGTATTGAACCAGGGAAAAACCTGCGTTCTGAATGCAGTGTTGTATCTAGGTAAAAGGTCAGTCCCTATGAACCGTTATGTATGAAATGTAGGGAAGGATATAGGTGAAAGGTTGCAGTGTTACCTGCGCCTATATAGGGTACCTATATGGAATATAACAATACAGCCTGAGGACACTCATCTTTATATGAAACTTTCCTCCCCAAAAAACATCTCCAATCTGCTAATGTTCTCTCAAAAATACAATTCTGGATGGCTGTCAAACATCTAAAACCTAACCAGAGTTCCTTCTAATATCCTGGGCTAGTTGTTCAATACTTAGACGATCTTCGCTTGAAAACCTCAACCTACTGAATTGCAAAGTTTCGATCATCAATTGTGTCAAATCACTGGGATTCACTCTGGACAAAAACCTTAACCTCAATGCCCACATAAACTCACTAGCTAAAGGGGCTAATATCAGATCGAACTGCATAGGTAGATAAAACTCTCATCCAAGATTTCAAACCAATGAACAATCCCTAATGCTCTCCAGCATTTACTATGACAATGCAGTACTGACAAGGATTGCCAAATTGCATGTGGCCCCCAGATGGCCATTGCCGGGGTGAGGGTAATATCAGGATCCAGAAGGTGTGACCATATGACCCTGATTCTGATCACACTCAAGTGGCTCCCCATCACAACTAAAAGCACATTTTAAAAGGCACACAATAGGCAATACACTAAACCCTGAGCTCTGGATAGTGCTAACATCGGACACACTAATTGGGCCAATTTGAAGGAACATATCCCTCTGGCCACAAACTAGGTAAATCTGGACTTGCGAGATGTATTTTTTTAGTTCATTTGAATCATGATATGTTAAGCCCTGCATCCTCACTACTTCCGGCAAGAGTCAAGCATTGATCTCAGTCAAGATACTTTATGGGAAACCAGACGTATCTTAGGCAGGCTTGTTTCATACTGGTCCATGAATCATTGATCCTGGATGCTCTGCAGGATTGGGTATAGACATCCCAGGTGTTACTCTGGCTCCCACCACCAGCAGATAAGCCATTATGTGTTAGATGAATACATGAAGGAACAATATCTTTATTCTTATTTGACTGTCTAGACCACAATCATTTCCAAAGATGAAAGACATATGATTACATTTGCTGATATTATTGATACAAACTACCCTTCTCTCACGCCCTATTTATTGCCAGGCTGGTAAAGACTCATTAGATGAGTGACTCTGAGACAGGGAGAAATGTAACCCAGAATTGGTGCTTTTTTCAGACACATGCCGATAAACCAACACTTTTCTGAATAGGCTGTGTGATGGTATAAAAGGTAACAGGTGGTCACTCAATGACTAGAATTGCCAAAGTCTACCAAGAGCTGAGGAATTAGGAGTAGTGTGCATTGTCCAGGATTGTGTTTTTAATAGGAGCAGGGCCTTCTGACTTTCCCCCTTATGGCCACTGCTTAATTATTTTTTAAAAATGCAGAGGTTTAAAGTTTTATCTTAGGAGCCTGTCGCAGGGCTGCCTGATTGTACGGATTTCTAAATGTGAAGGCTGCTGAGTCTCAGCTCCATCTCATGCCACTTTATTCACCACCATACACTTCTTGTCTCTTTATCTCACTGTTGCAGTTTCTTTTTCATCCCTGCTTTTCCCTTTGTGACTGTTTGCCCAGTTTTCTCTTTCCCATCTTTCTCCTTTGTCTGACTTTCTCTCTCTTGCTCCTGATCAAAATCTGATGATGAAACATAAGTCATGTCCCATAAAAATGAGTGCAAGTGCCCAGGCCCCTAAAGAGGAGTGCCAGTGCCCACCACCAGCAAACACCAGAACAAACATAATCTGGTTGTGGTAAGAGTGGCTACAGCAGCCTCTTATTAGCATGTAGGGTAGACCTCTTACTACCACTCTCAGAAGCTTGCAGTCGATCTTTGAAATGGCCAGTGGGCAGGCCACTGGGGATGGGGGTGGGATTGAGTGGCATAGTTATTTACAATGGTAGGTGCTCTGTACCACTCTATCTGCTTCTGAAGGAGGTGGGCAGGTGTGATTTGGGAATTGAAGCATCAAGTATTGTTGTGGCTGCTAAGGAACCTGTCTTTCATTGTAAGTTTTGGCTTTTAGCAAAGTGCTTGTAATCTTCACTTTGCAACATAAACAAATCTGCCAAGAAAGAAGGGCCATTGTACATACATTCAAAATATATTTGGGTTATTACAATGTATTTTTCTAGAAAATGTACACATTGTCACTGCCTTGTTTTGTTGTCAACAGTGTTAGAAGAGTGATTTATAACCAAATGTTTGTAACCATAACACATGTTCCTCTGTGAAAAGTGCAGATCACACGTCTTGATACGGGTCAGATTGGGACAGAAAAGAGGCCCAAGCACAAAATTAAAAGTGACCCCCCATTAGTGAATCAGATAGATAAAATAGTGGCTAATATTTACAAATCAGGGCCGTTTTCAACTTGGAAGGGCAAGCTATATTTGTGTTTTGCATGGTATGGGAAATCAAATGTATTTGTGTTTTCAGGCAATATCTGTGATAATATCAAAGAGATCAAAAGTAAAACCGGTCCACTGGGCCATAAAACCAGCCCACAAATAGCCAAAAAAAAAGCCAACCCATACACTGATCTGTTAGACCAGCCCTTCGTGCATTGCCTTATTGCCCCGTAGGACAGTCCGATCCTTGTCACAATAAGTACAATTCTTGTGTACAATAACTTTTCTGAATCAATATGTAAATTCATTACAGAAACATATTTTTGCACATTTACAAAGTGCACACACTTGGTAGCAGGAGTGTAACTTAGTGAGATTCAGGTGGGGGTGAATCTCACATTTCCCATGATGTGGGAGTGTCGTTAGTTTTCAATTTGAATGCTACCTGAGTGATTGCCAGTGGTTAGACTATTTACAAGCAGCTGTTCCATCATCTTTTGGGTGCTTGATTGCCAATGGTAAGCCTGGAAACCTGAGAATGGTGCAGCTTTGCAAGCCTACTACTGCCACTGCTTGTGAATTCCAAAAAGTAGTAAATTTGCATTCATTCAAGAAAATACTTAAACGGTTGCAGATTTACTATTTTTTGGTAAAAAAAGTCCCTATACATATTTATGTTCCTCATTGTAAAAAAATTAACAAGTTAAAACCTCTTAGTGAAATCAGAACAATGATAAAAATCAACACAGACATAGCAGACCTGACTCAGGGCCCCTAGACGCAGATGACCAGCCAAGAATGCATTTATTTGGGGGCTGTCACAGCCGAAACACCCTGCCTGAAGATACGCCCCTGCTTGATGGAAACATAGGTTAAGCCATTTGCTGCCTACCAGACAGTGGGTATGCGCAGCGGGCAAAACTCGAACCATTCATTAGTAGAACATTTGATTCCAATTACTGGCATATTCAGGTTATTTTCTTAAAACCAGCTCATTAGGCTCATATTTTGTCTCGATTTTAATAACATGACAATACCATACATATTCAATCATTTTAATACAATTAGGAATGCTCATTTCTTGCTCGATACTCCCTTGCAGCATGGAATTCAAACAGTAATTTTGTCCACACAAAGCAATGCCAATAAATGAATTGGTAAGCGTCAGCAGATTAGTTATTTCGAATTCAACATCTGTATTCAGTATCTAGTAATGGTGTGTGATTTGCTTTTTCTCTCAACAAGTTTCGCGAGGTTACCAATTTTCCCCTTTCATGTAGTTTGCGAAATGTTACACTTTTCCATTCCTTATGCAATTGCAAAGTATTTTTCTCTGCTTACTGGGATAAGTTACAATGTGATAGAACACAGCTAAGAGAAAAATGGCTCAGAGATTCTGTAAGCCTTGGTATAGTTATTGGTGACTTAGTTCCATATATTTATGCAGAATTATTCACTACAAGCTTTCATTATGCACATTGACCCTGGGCACACATTCTAGTGGGTGGTTATGGTAATAGTGATTTGGAATATTTGCAGAGAGTTTTTGCTACACTTCATTCATTGATATTACAAAAGAGGTATCGCCGATTTGTAAATGTTGAATTTACTTACAACATTAATCAACCAGGACACCCAACCGCTGTACTGAGATTCTACTCTTGAATGGTGAACTGTGTGTTTTTTAAAAGTACCCAGGATAAAAAACCTAATAAGTTTAATTGTGCGAGGGTGAGGTTTCTAAATTAGATGGATATGCTAAAGACGACATAGGGACAAAAAAACTAAATCAACTAGTGCAAGTTACAGGCATATAAAAGTGCAATTTCAGCAGTCAAATATAGCCACATTGCCAACACAGCACCCATACAGAAGGGAAAATGTATGTCCTGATTTAGAGTTTGGCAGACACAGTATAGTCCGTCAGAGTGGTGGGGGACATTACGTATGTAACCCTGATAGACTTCCATCCACCAACTTTAGAGATCACTATAGGCTCAGCAATTAGCTCTGTACCTTGATAGGAACAAATATCATGGCGAATCCTTACAAGGTAGAAATAGCTTGATCAAAAAGTCTGCCATCATTTTTGATGTGCAATCATCAAACTGTACCAGAGTAATTGTGTTTCAGGAACCAACTTAAAAACTGGGAGTTTGCTATCAAAAATCAAATAATTAATTACCCCAGCGCCAAGGAACTTTTGTGGTGTAATGCCTTTCCACTGATGACTCCCTATCAGTTGGACTGTCAGAAAATGCTTTCCTTCGAAGGAGGCAATGGGGGCTCCGTCAACAGAAAGCTGGCTATAACCCAACCCGGACAGGATACTTTGTCACATTTGTGATGTAGAATCCTATCTGCCAAACTCTAAATCTGCCCCATGCCTTTATCTGCCTGTAAGTGCCCAACAAAGCATGGGTATATAGACAAATTCCAGTTAACTAAAATCAATTAAATCCACAGACACGAGCCACTTTTAATAAAAGGAACACACATGGTCAAACACACAAAAGCAATAAACAGTGTACATGCTAGAACAAAAGATGCACACAACTTAAGTCAAGTGTCACAAACATTACAAATCACAAAGCCAAAGGAGAAGTGACTAACCCAGTGTTAGAAACTGGCTTATTATTTTGTAGGAGGGGTGACTACCCATCTCAAGGGATAATCACAGCCCTTGTCAGAGTGAATCCTCAAAGTCATGCAATTAGTCTGAGCTCAACCCCCTGGTAGCTATGGCACAGAGTAGGCAAGCTTAACTTAGAGCAATGCATAAGGTATGTATGCAGTACCAATAACGGTAATGAAGTAAAAAATGCAAAATAGTAAAATCCCCAACCCTGGGCGTAGTTCGCGTAGTAGCGCTCCGCGTAGCTACGCGAAGTGCACTTCGCACTACGCGAGCTACGCGTAGCACTACGCAAACTGCGTAGTGCGGTAGGAAATGCTGTTCGCAATGATTGCACAGTGCCGGATGCTTGTCCGCACTGTGCAATCATTGCAAACGGCATCTTGCACAGTGCAAGTGGTCGTTTTCTGCCGCTCGAGTAGATTTGTACTCGAGCGGCAGTTTTCTCAACGCGGACTGGTAGTTTCTCATCACGAGCGGTCGCGAGCATACGCGACCACTCGCAATGAGAAACCTGACCTCCCCGCGTTGAGAATCTTGCCGGGAGGTTTATTTTCCACGCTCGCGATCGGCAACTTGATGTTGCTGATCGCGAACGAGGAAAAAGTCTCGCCTGGATGTCATTTTGCTCGCTCGCGGTCGCCAACTTGACGTTGTGGACCGCGAGCAAGCAAAAAATGCCCGCTACGCGTTTTTGCACTGTGCTACGTGCAATTCGCGTAGTTGCGCAAACTACGCAAACTACGCGAGCGTAGCGTAGTTTTCCGCCCAGGCCTAAAAATCCCAAACCAAATTACAAAAATAGAGTAAATTTTAACAAACAAAATGACACCAGCGAGACAAAAATCCACTGAGGAAACCCAAAGTATGCATTTTTAAAGTTTTAATTAGAAAAAGCATCAAAAAGCACATTACACCAATGACAGTCAGTGGCAGTGGTAGACAGGGACCTAAGTGCAATTCAGGGTAGCTATGATGTAGCACAGATCGGATAAACCAACCAGGTTTGTCCTGGTCAAAGATTTAATCTTCTGACCTAGTCCTTTATGGTCCTATCCACCACAGGACTACACTTATAAAGCCTCCAGGACCTCAGTGGAGGCACTTAAAGATGCACAGGGTGTTAGGCAGAGGCGAACAACAGGGTCCAGTCTAGGTCCAATTGCCACTGGTCAGACTGGTAATTCTTGGAAAAGGTCTCTTCCAGTTTGATGTATCCCTATAGCTTGGACAGGAGGCCAGGCTTTTGATCCTTGGAGTCAATTTATTTTTCCTAGGTACAGGAGGGAGCAGTTCCAGTCCTTCAGGGCTCCTCTCAAGTCACAGAGAACATGTTGAGTCCTCGTCTGATCTTCTGCAGGTCCAGAAAGTGTTCTGAAGGTGCCACATGTATGCCTAGCACTAGTTTGTTGACGGAAAAAACTTCCTGGACATGCCCTAACCAATAGAGTAAAACTTCCTGGGGCCAACACTACCCACTTTGGGAATTTTCAAGATGGCAAAGCCTTCAGCCACACTAATCTTGGGCTCTGAGGGCTGGGCAATGTATTAGGGTAATCCTTTGAAGCAGTGACAGTACCTAGTGCAGAGTCAGACGTCTTGCAGGACAAAGGCAGGGTCCTCCAGCAACCAGACAATGGATACGTAACAATTGCCTTGGCACTCTGTTCCCCTCATTTCAAGTGCACCCCAAGTGTTATATGTAAAACCTAGCGACAGATGTATCTGGGTAGGGCAAAGCAGGGTCCTCTAGCAACCAGACAGTGGATACACAAGAATTGCCTTTGCATTCCATGCACCATGTGGTGTCCTACTGTTGTTCCTTACATGTCATCCTGTTTCAGCCTTGTCTCCAAGGCTTCCTGTTCCATTGCAGAATGTTCTTGTTAGGAATGTTATCACTTGAATAGTGAGTCAGTTGCTGCTGTTGTCTGGAGGATGAGGTCTCTATGGAAGAAGCTGCATTAAAACTACTTACCTTCAAAGCCTACGCCTGCTGTGTTTCTTCCGAGGAGGTGCCCAACACCTCATTTTGGCGATGAGTGGAAACTCACCCTAGAGACCTCAACTCGACATCGTTAATTTTACTCATTTACTCCTTACCGTCTGCCTGCAGCCTCTTCTCTCCAACAGTCTCTCTCAAGGAGCCATTTCTTCTGCCAACCTGCGAGGTGTCCGGAGTTTGCTTGCTGGCGTGAAGCTTGTTTGCTGTGGAGCCCTTTCAACAAGCCCTTTTTGCTGCGGAGCCTGATCAACTGCCATTCCCTCCGAGTGGCTGCTGTGCCTGCTGTGGTCTTGTTGGCTACTCCCTTACTTGCTCGCTCTTCCGTTGCTTTGCTTGCAGGCAAAACAAGTGACTACCTCCGCATTTTGGGACTTCAGCACTGGAGTTAATCGTCTGCCTGACTCTGCCTGGCCTCAGCGCAATTCTTCTATGTCACGTTACGCTTGCGGCCATTTTGTACTTATTGATTTGACGTACTTTTCCCAGCAATGTCTAGATGTAATCCGGCATCTGCGGCCATTTTGCCTGTCTTTGGCCTGATTCCTCTTGACGTCTCCATCCCTTGCGCAACGTCTGAATGTCATTCTGCGTCGGCGGCCATCTTACCTGTGCCTGACTGTGCTACTGCGACTCCTGCCCGACTTAACTTCTACGTCGCTCTGACTTCAAAGCTCTTTTGTTACCGTTTGAGAGGCACTTTGGTACCGGTATGTTGTGAGCCTCTTTGTACTCTTTAAATCCACACGGGTAAGTGGGCTTTGTTTACTTTCACGCTGATCTATCGCCAACGCTGACCTGCACGCTGATCTGCACAGCTGTTTTTCTACACGCTGGTCTGGACAGCTTGTGTTCAAGCACTTTTTCTCTTCAACGCCAATCCACCCTGTATGACTTCACATCTATACTGCAGATCGTTTTCTTTAACGTTGATCTGCACAGCTGTGCTCTGATTTTGCTTTGCTTTACACACATACGCTGATCTGCACAGCTTGAATTCTCCAGCTTTCTCAGCTGCATTTGTTTAACTCATTAACTTTTTCTTGTTACTGTCCTGTGCAAGTTGTTGCGTACTCTTTCTGTCTGGCTCTGTGACAGTTCTTTACTTTCAGTTTGTGTTTACTATTGCCATCATGCAAAACGTCACCCCTCCGCCATTCTTTCTGTCAGCTCCTGGTGATCCTCCTTTATCTTGGCTAAAATGGAAGAAGGTGTTTACTAATTATGCCAGAGTGTGTGGTACTTCATTGAGTGCCGAAAGGAAATCTTCTCTGTTTCTACATTGTCTAGGATCTGAGGGGGAAGAGGTATTTGAACACCTCCCAGATCTTCCCGACAGTGAAGCTTCTACACTGAATGAATATGAGATCTGCATAAAGAAGATGGACTTGCATTATCTTCCCAAAGTGAGTATGATTTTGGAGAGGTATCACTTTGGGAAGAGAATGCAAAGGCAAGAAGAGTCTGTGGAGCAATATATAACCGCTTTGCGCAAACTAGCATCTACTTGCTCCTTTGCTGGCAGTCTCGATGAAAGACTACGAGATCAGCTGATGTTGGGTTGTTCAATAGATAAAGCTAAGGAAAGTCTTTGGCAGAAGGACAACACTCCTCTTCATGAGGTGTTAACTACATTGAAAATACATGAGCATTCCAAAGCCTGTGTTGAGGCTATCCGCAAGGATACTGTTGGCACTAAGAACGACAGCGGAGAAGTTAAGGAGGTGAAGATTCAATCCTCCGACAGATCTCACAAGCCTATTCCGGATGGCATTTCTAATGCGACCAAATCTTCTCGCCCTTATGTTAACACTAAAACATTTCAGGGTAGGTGTTTCAGGTGCGGGAATCCAGGCCACATGGCCAACTTCAAGGATTGTCCAGGG
Organism: Calotriton arnoldi; assembly: GCA_963921515.1. Lineage (NCBI taxonomy): Eukaryota > Metazoa > Chordata > Amphibia > Caudata > Salamandridae > Calotriton > Calotriton arnoldi. The sequence goes on along the minus strand of CAWUFW010005124.1, from coordinate 85,284 downwards.
TGGAAGGTTGTTTGTTCCATATGCAAAAGAAAGGGACACCTTTCTAAATGTTGCAGATCCATTAAAGACCAGAAAAAAGTCAGAGAAGTTGACATTTATGATCATGATGATCAAGATGTAATAGTGTGTCAAGTCCGGGAACAATCAGTTGATGGGCCATTTGAACAGGTTTTGGTCAATGATAATGCTGTTAAAATTTTGTTCGACTCCGTTGCTAGGATTACTCTCATACCAAAAGCCTTCTACGAGAAACAACTTTCTGGGAAGATAGACCTTCTCAAACCCGACATCATACCTAGAGGTTATGGGGGTCAGATCATCGACTTGTTGGGTTATTTTTGGGGCCCCATTGATTTTAAAGGAAGGGTGGTTGCAGGAAAAATATATGTTTCTATGAAAGGTGATTCCCTCATCAGCTGGAGTCACCAACGTGACTTACATGTATATTTAGATCCTAATCAGTCTCCCTCAGTCTGTTTGAGTGAATTACCTGCAGTTGCGACAGTGACTGGTGGTGAGGCTTGGATTACAAAATTTCCAGATGTTTTTAACAATAGGTTGGGTTGTCTAAAAAATTATGTACACCTTACAAAGCTAAAATCTGATGCCATGCCTAGAGTAGCGAAGGTCAGAAGTGTGCCGTTGTTAGTCAAAGGAAAAATGAGAACAGAATTGGACAAGTTGTTAAAGAATGGAGTTATTCAAGAGGTTGAAGACACTGAGTGGGTTTCTCCGGTGGTGATGGCTCGCAAGGCCAATGGGGAGGCCCGATTGTGCATTGACTTGAGGGAACTGAACAAAGCCGTTGTAGTTGACCATTATCCCATTCCCAATATATCAGAAATGTTGTCCTCTTTGGGTGGGGCCACGCATTTTTCAATGTTGGATCTCTCCTCGGCTTACCATCAAGTCATACAATGAGAAGCTCCCTCAAGACCTATATTTCTTTTTTATCACAACAGACCTAAGTTTAACATGGGCTTGACAAAAGTGTAATCATATTAACAAAGCTAACAAAATAGACTTTATCATTATTATTTATTTGTCTTTTTATACATTTGTCGTATATGTATCAAATATGAATTCATTTCTCTTCTTTTTCTCGTATTTATAAAACTTTTTTATATATACATAAAAGATCAACAGTGCTTCCACAGTAGATTCATGAGTACATACAATATACTGTTGAACAAGTAACCCCCAAGAAAACAAACATTTACATATAACCAAACCACAAAATACAAAACTCATACATACTCATACAGACTCTTACAACATTCACATAAAAATGCATCTGGAAGAAGGGAGACTAAAGACTGCAAAATCTCCACGACCAAGTGTGTTCTATATGTTCACCAGGATCTGAACATTCGGTCGACGCGTGTTTCGGTGGCATAGGAGGATTAGAATGGCCACCTTCTTCAGGACCTATCCAGATACCCACAAAAATCACAAAAACAACCGGGGGACCTAAAAGAATAATGACATATATTACAAGCCCATATATAAGAATATTTTTAAATTGATTGGACCTCGATTCTTGGTATGTGTGGATTTCTTTACAAAAATCATAAACCAGGAAGATACATCTATAGTGAATCACACCATCGGGAAGTGTGTAACTCCCCATACTTACCAAGAGGAGTGATGTCAAGGCATGAGAAATGGAGGTTTATGAAAAATAAGTAAAGCATGAAAAAGGTTCACAAAAAAAGGATAGTTTACCAGTCACCCAAGAATACCGTAACCCAAAAGTGCAGAGAGACGCAGTGGTGGCAGTTTGCTATTTCACCTTATCATGTCCTATCTCTATAATGGAAAATAAATTGAGAATGACTTACAAGTTTTGAGAGTGACCAGTGGACTGCTGGCAGTATGTCAACTAACGTCTTATTGAAGTGATGTGCAGTCTGTGAACAGGAAAAGTGGCAAGATCATAGGTAAAGGGAATTAATATTTTAAAAAACGCCATGTCGCAAGAAATTATATATGTGGTAGAGTCTTACCTAGACCACTATCATGTAGTATTCAATTGATGAAGACATCGTATGTGCGCAGGGACAGTGTCCTAACAAGGCTCGAATTACTAAATAAAACATATATGTGATAATATTAATCTCTTATAGTAAAAACACAGAAATGGTGGGTTAATGGTAATATGCTTGATTATAGGTGTCAGCGATATACACACCTAGTTGGTACACGATCACTTATGTAGAAATATATTGTTTCCAAATACATATGGCTGTAAATTGCACCGAATCCAACAGCTCTCATCTAGGTAGAATTTTCAGTGATACACTCCTGTCAGCGCATTGCCGGGGTCAATCTAAAAGGAAAAAATGAATCTGTAAACGGAGGATGACGCACAATGTTTGGCTGCCTAACAAATAATCTCGTGGCAGATCTGTCTCTAAGGCGGCTATTTAAAAAAAAAAAAAAAAAAATGCAGACCTGCCAAGTAAGCTCGGCTGCTGAATTTATGCAAAGTCAACAAGGTCATGCCCTCAATACATCTCTTTAGCAGTAAGGGCTGAGTAATCCAAAGGGGTGCCTCATACGTAAGCTCAGAATACTGCCAAAGGCCCCCTAGTAACGGGCAGGGCTCTGCCTGAAGTAAAACTAAACATCACAATAATGCGTCATTAAATGCATTGAGCTACTGCCGGCTGACAAAACGTGAAGGGATTTAACCCCGAAAAACAGTAGCGCGTGTGGATTAACTTACCAAAGGAATCTGATATCTGTTAATTCGTGGTCCACCGATCCTACGTTCGGGTCAAAAACAGTGTGTGTCAGCGGTGCCCTATAAATACGGTCCACCAGATAAAACGGCCAGTCAATATTGTATTCACGTGTGATGTATAGGTATAGAAATAGGACCAACAAGCATAACTTTGGGCGCCATCTTGGAGTGTTGTGATATACAACAATATAATGTAAACAAAATGATAACACTTGAAACGACAAATAGATTGTCATTCTATATGAGAATCAAAATATAAACAAGTCTGTCAACCAGGTTAAATCTGAAACTAAAAAATATGAAAAAAAAAGAAAAAAAAATCGAACGGCATGTGGTGAGTCAGATAAATCTTAGTCAACCTGGGAAAACTACCCGGCATGGAAACATGTTTGAAAAATAGCTCTCCCAAGATGCCGCTAAGTGAGCACGTCAAGATATGTCAATGTCTTAAACATAAAGACATATGGTATGGGTCAAAATTTCTTTGCAGTATAAGCCCAAAAAATAGCATGGACTATGCTACTCTCATTGTCAGAAGAGTCCATTGAAACACATCTGGCAGTAAAGAGTGTTCTATGGTGCCAGAAAGAAGACGTCTGCATCAAGGCTGGTGTGGGAACATGGTACCACCTAAAAATTACAGAGGCCATATATGTTCCACCAGGTGTAGTACTAAAAAAGGGGGGGGGACCACAGATATTGAGACACAGTGTGTAAGATGATGAGTACAAATAATCAGATGCGGGTGATGTTCCACACTATCTCCTCATTCAATCCTTCCTTGACACTGTTCAGATTGAAAATCCAGAAAGTTTCCCTTCTTTTGCGTGTGGTTTCTACAGGCAAGCCTGCCTGGCATTTGACTTTTTCTATAATGCACCACCTCAAATCTTTTTCAGAATGTTGTGTCTCTAGGAAATGCTGGACTAGCGGAGCCATTGTCTTTCGTGTCCGAATTGCCGATTTATGCTCGCTAAATCGGGTGCGGAATTTGCGCCCCATTTCCCCAATATAGGCTAAACCACAGGGGCAGAATAGTATATATATGATGTTATAGCTCCTGCAGTTAGTGAGGTCTCTCAGTTTAATGTTCTTATCTTTATATTTAAGAGAATCCGTGACTAGGGCTGCATCGCAGGCGTGGCAAGAACCACATTTGTGATTACCTAATACTGGAGGCAATCCTGTGATGGTGGTTTGATACTGATTCCTAGGTGGTTGGGATCTAGTATGCACCAAAAGATCTTTCAAGTTACGGTTTCTCCTATACGCCACCAATGGTAATTGTAACTGTAGTTCATGTTCATTCGTGTTAAGGATCTTCCAATTTTTATTAATCACATTTTTGATTTTGTAGTTTAGTGGAGAATGGTTGATAACACATGTAACCTGATCTCGCGGTGTGCGATTAGTGCCTTCTAATAGGGCATCACGATTATAATATTTGGCCCTCTTGAATGCATGTCTTACTAGCCGATGTGGGTAACCGCGATCTAGCAAGCGTTTCTTTAAAGCATCTCCATGCTTATGGAAATCATCCATATTGGTGCAGTTACGACGCACACGCAAAAATTCCCCAAAGGGGATCGAATCTTTCTGACAGGTTGGATGGAAGCTTTGATACTGGAGTATGGTATTCTTAGACGTAGGCTTTCTGAATAGGCTAACTTGTAGAGTGTCATTTGTTCCAAATATCAGGATGTCCAGAAATTCAACCTGATCTGGGCTGAATTTGGCAGTGAACTTTAGATTACTGTCACTGGCATTGAGCCAGAGAATATACTCTGTTAAGGTTGCAACATCTCCCTTCCATATAAAAAAAATATCGTCAATGAAACGCCTCCAAGTACAAACATTTTCATGAAAGGGAGCTGCCTCATTGAAAACATTTTTTAACTCCCACTCACCCATGTAGATGTTCGCTATGCTCGGCGCACAGGAAGCCCCCATACTGGTGCCCTTGATTTGTTGGTAAATGAGTCCGTTAAATTCGAAGAAGTTATTCATGAGAACTATTTCTAAACATTGCAAGATGAAACCATCCGGTCTATCTCCAGGGGATCGTTCAAGGAGGGATGCCACTGCCTGTAACGCCTGAAACTGAGGAATGTTGGTGTACAACGCCTCAATGTCAAGCGCTACCAGGATATCAGTGTAGGGATTATGCAGCATACCTTCTATCTTGTTTATGATGTCCCCCGTGTCGCGAATGAAAGAAGCATAGTTCTGGCTTAAAGGGCATAGGTAGGAGTCCACATATTTGGAAAGGGGCTCTGTGCTGGAGCCGATGGTAGAAATAATGGGGCGGAGTGGAGGGTCAACCACACTTTTGTGTGTTTTTGGTACCCCATATAGCGCTGGAACTATGGGACATGATTTATTAAGGAAGGTGTGTTCTTCTTGACAGATAAGCCCACATTTGAGGGCTCTGTTGGTTATTTCTTGAATGTGAGTATTCAGTTTTGCAAGCTCTCTCGGATGTGATTTTTTATAATGTTCCGGGACTGCCAACATTTCCAAAATCTTGTTGTTGTAATCGATTTTGTTCATTACAACTATACCTCCACCCTTGTCACAGGGTTTGACAATCAGGTCATTGTTAGATTTAATTTTGGTGAGGACCTGATTGTCTTTCTGCGACAAATTGTGTCGTGAGTTGCATGGGTGTTTGACAATACGCGAGATCTCCTTGATGACATTTTGTTCAAAAATGCTGACTTCAGGACCTACCATGTCCAGAGTCGGTGTAACCACAGATGGGGGCTTGCATTTGGATTGATTAAATTCTTGTGGGTCCATTGATCTATCCAAAAATAACTTTTTTAACCTAACCTTCCTGAAAAAGGAATACAAATCCTCATGCAGTTTGAAGATTTCAAGGAAGTACTGGGGACAAATGAAAGACCTTGGCTGAGAACTGAAACTTCTTCACCAGTAAGGTCTATAGAGGAGAGATTAAAAATTGGCAGAGTGTCTTTTTTGATGGTATCGGAACAGCTGGCCATACTTTCTATCGCCAATATTGTTGGTTTCGGGTCTTCAAATATGGTTGAGGATGTTGTGGGGCCATCTGTTGTTGTTCCCCCCTGTCTGGTACCCATCGTTTGTTCCTCCCTCTGTATTGGCCTCTCGGTAAAAAAGGAGACTGACCAGGGAAAGGGGATTGATCCATTCGTCTCCCCCTGTAGGGTCTGGAATTATAATGAACTCCACTCATATCTTGGGGGTTGTCATTATCTGAATCAGATGAGTATGTGTCAGAGAAGTTAATAATTCTTCTCCTATAGTTGTTAGTGTGCCCTGAGTAGTTCGTCCCTTGGTTCCAGTCTTGGTAATAGGACGTGTTCAGGTAAGGGTATACCATCAAGTCAGACTTCATCCCTCATGTCAAGAACTCACGGCGTTCATTACTCCTTTTGGAACTTTTAAATTCCTTAGAATGCCGTTTGGGCTCATCTCTGCTGCCTCGGTATTTCAAAGAGTGATGGAGAATCTGCTGGGTGGCATTGATGGAGTAAATGCTTACCAAGACGATGTTCTTATCCATGGTGTGAACTTGCAAGAGCATAATAAGAGGTTGATGGAGGTCTTATCTAAACTACAGGACTCTGGTCTCACTCTAAGACTGGATAAGTGTACATTTGATGTGAGTGAGATAGACTACTTGGGTCATTTGGTGTCAGGTGCTGGCATTAGGCCCAGACCCTCTTTAGTTGATGCCATATCTCGCCTTAATTTTCCACAAAACAAAGATGAACTTGTAAAGTTCTTGGGAATGGCAGAGTTTTACAACAAATTCGTGCCAGGCTTTGCGCAGAAAACTGAATGCATGAGAGAGCTTTTAAAAAAGAACGTGAGTTTGTTTGGAGTTAAGCTTGTTGTGAGGAATTTGATTGTATAAAGAAATGTTTGAGCGAAGCTCCGAATTTGGCCAGTTTTGACCCTTCCAAAGAGTTATATATCATGACTGACGCCAGTGGTAAAGGTCTGGGTGCTGTTTTACTACATCCTGGTAAAGAGTTTGACAACACCATCTTATTCATATCTAGGCCTCTTAGGGGAGCTGAGCTTAACTACTCAGTCGTAGAGAAAGAGGCATTGGGGGTCTACTGGACTATTCGCAAACTAAAAAAGTTTCTGTGGGGCAAACGTTTTTGTGTGGTGTCTGATCACAAACCATTGAAAGAAGTATTTGGTAAGAAAGGTATCAATTGTGTCTCCCACAGAATAAGGAAATGGGTAGTTGCCCTGCAGGACTTTGAGTTTGAGGTTTCCTATTTACCAGGTTCAAGCAACATCCTAGCGGATTGTTTGTCTAGGCTTGGTGGATCTGACGCTCTGGATTCCTTTGATAATGATGATTATTTTGCTAGAGAGGATGTTGATGAAGATTTGAAGGTGTGTGTGGTGAGTGAAGGAGTTTTAACGGAAGTGGAGTGGTCTGATGGTCTAAATGCAGATCCCACTCTGCAACAAGTCATTACCTACGTACAAGGTGGTTGGTGTGAGAAACGTGATTGTAGTGAACAGCTCAAGGGGTATTGGTGTGTGAAAGAAGAGTTGTCTGTCTCGAACGGTTTACTCTTTAGAGGAACCAGATTGGTAGTGCCAGAGAATCTACGTGACAAATTGGTGGGCAATGCCCATTCTAGTCACATGGGCATTGCAAAAACTAAAGAAAGGGTTAGGGAGGCCTATTGGTGGCCTGCTATGGATGTGCACACAGAAAGACTTGTGCGAAGTTGTTCTCAATGTGCTAATAGCGATAAGATACTCAAGTGCAGGACCGAACCGATGGTTATCAGGAAACAAGCTGATGGTCCCTGGGTTGATGTTGCAGTAGACATTTTGGGTCCCGTGAAGATAAGGATGCAGGATCGCTATGTCTTAGTTTGTGTCAACATGTTTTCCAGGTGGCCAGAAGTTAAAATTGTTAATTCGGTTGATTCCAGGGCGGTTGTCAATTTTCTAGATGAACTTTTTGCTAGTGAAGGGTTACCAGCGTCTGTTTTGTCAGACAATGGTGTCCAATTCACCTCCGCCGTGGTGGAAACTTTTTTGAGAGAGAGAGGTGTTGTTCATAAGCGCTCTTCCCTATATCATCCAGAGTGCAATGGTGTTGTTGAGAGATTCGTGAAGGTACTCAAGGAAGCTTTGCAGTTAGCTGTTGTCTCTGGTGGTGACTGGGAAGAGGCAGTAAAGAAGAAGGTGTGTGAGTACAGGTTCACTTCACATTCTTCCACTGGAGTTTGCCCTTTAGATTGTTTAAAGGGAGAGTTGCCAAAACCCAAGTCACGCCCCTTTGGGTGATGCCTAGGATAATAGAAGCTGGTAGAGTGGTGGACTGCACTGAGGGATGGAAAGGCAGAGAGTTGCAGAAAATGGTGAAGAGGAAAATTGGGTTTGATGTGAGAAAAGCTGTGAAGAAAACTGTTGTTCAGGTTGGCGATTGGGTTCGTGTAAAACTTCATGAAAGAAGATTTGGTAAGTCGAAGTTTGGTCAACCCATAAAGGTTGTTAAGCTCTTTGGTAACGCCATCAAAACTCAAGACCACAGGATTTGGAATCTCAGCAGAATTGTGAAGTGTCCTCCCAAATGTGTTGCTGATAATTTTCGTACTGAAGCTACCCCTCCTTCACAAACTGTGGGAAGGAGGTCTAATAGGCAAAGGAGCATTCCTCCTCGTTTACAAGATTGTGTGTCATAATGGTCATCGCTGGTTTTTTATATATATATATTTCCACTTGATTTGCTTCTGTTTTGTTCTCTCTCCTTGTTTTTCTCCCATTTTGATAAAGGGGGAGGTGATGTGGTGTCCTACTGTTGTTCCTTACATGTCATCCTGTTTCAGCCTTGTCTCCAAGGCTTCCTGTTCCATTGCAGAATGTTCTTGTTAGGAATGTTATCACTTGAATAGTGAGTCAGTTGCTGTTGTTGTCTGGAGGATGAGGTCTCTATGGAAGAAGCTGCATTAAAACTACTTACCTCCAAAGCCTACGCCTGCTGTGTTTCTTCCGATGAGGTGCCCAACACCTCACACCATCTTTCAAGTGTGCCCCAAACGTTATATTTAAAACCAAAAGACAGAGGTCTGGTAGGACAAAGCATGGTCCTTCAGCAGCAGCAGTCAGACAGTGGATATACAACTGTCATTCTGTTCGCTCCCTTTCAAGTGTTATACATTGCTCAGCAGACCTGTAAAGCAGGAGTCATCTCTGTCCCTTTAGGTCAGCCTATTGTTTGCTCCTGGTGGCATTTCACCTTTTTTCACACCTGTTGAAAGGCTAATCACTGGAAACAAACTGGTTGAGGATTATGCTAATTAGCCTTTTAAACAGTTCAGGCAGGTAAACAGTAACATTCTTAAAGTTAAATTTACTTAATGTTAATAAAAAATTTGACTTCACAATTGAATTGGATTTTTAATAACTAATAAAAATATGTGTTTAATTATTATTTTAGCTAGTTCCATTCCTGAGATACAGTACTAGGACTTTAATTGGTACCTTGGTTTTTGACGTAGGACAGCTAGGCCTGTCACAGTGACAAATAGCTTTTAGGTGCTTGTCACTTTAAGGACATTAACATTACAGTTGTACATGTCCTACTTTAAATACCATGTACCCTGCCCTGTGGGCTACAAAGTCTACATAGACGTGATTTGTTAATTATTAAAAGGAAGGTTTTGACCTTTCAAAAGAGTTTATTTTGACAAGTCAACTTGCAGTTTTTACACTACTACAGTCAGGCTACAATGGTAGGTTTGAAGCCGTGTTTGCACTGCTATTGTAGTGGATGGGATTATAGGTGCTGCAGTTCTCAAGTAACAATTAACTTCCAGGACCTGGGTAGATTTTCTACCATATATTAGGGACTTTTTGGCCAATTATGAGTATGCTAGTTTGACCAGGTTAAAAGGGAGAGCACAGGCACTTTAATACTGGTTAGCACGGGTAAAGTGCACAGTGCTCTAAAGGCAGCAAAATCATAGGGTTCAGCAAAAGGTGAAAAATCCAGGGTGACCACGCAGAAATGGTGGATTTCCTATACCCCGTGAGAGTGCAAACAATTTTCAATGTGCAGTAGAAAAAAGGCTTAGTTAAGCATCTGCCACTAAGAAACCAATGCAACAAAAATATATACATTCAGTGCACAGTATATTCAGCAACTGTTTTTAAACAGCTTTAAATAATTTTGACATTAAAATCAAGATCTGGGTACATAAGTAGCAAAGGTGTACTAGGAAGATTAACCTTGCAGACTGCACAGACTTGCCATGCCCCAGAAAACATGGATATTAAATGGCATTCATTATAGTTCTTCTAATTAACAGAGGATGACATCCAGCAATAAATGGGAACACAAGAGAGCATGAGTGCAGAGATCACATTTGTGTACCTGCTGAGGTGAAAAACATTAAGGCTCTTTCAATACAATAAGGAAATTCACAAAAACTAAACAAGTGATACACCAGAGACCACGTATGTCCCGGAGAAGATTAGAAAGTGGTGTCACCGGCTGCACATGCACTTATTAAGTTGACAGAATTCTTTGCAAAGATATCAGTTTTGAGTGCTACAGTAGAATTACCCTAATGCAGGACCTAAAAACATAGCTGTGCACCATTACAAAGTTGTAACATATTATTTGTGCTCCAAAATATAAATTAATACAATAAGAGAAAAACAATAGAAGACAAGGGAAACTCAATTTGGTAAGGAGAATTTACACCTGTAACAGTATTTGTACTCCAACACATTTAACTTCTATTAGTTGAAAAGGTTGTTGATACATGCCTGTGCATTAATCCTTTGTATGCAGTGATTTTGTGAAACATATCTCAATGCAGGTGTAATAAAGTCTTCAAGCATATATACATTTTAAAAAATCTTGGAGATTTTGCTCTTTGGAACTTTAGGACTATGCCAAAGCATGTAATTTTTAATAACTTTTTGTCTGTTATAGAAAAAAAATATTTTTCTGTATTGTTTTAATCTTTCATTCTCAAGTCCAATGATTCAGTTGATTTCAGAACCATTTGCTTGATATATTAATTCAATTAATTTGTGCCTTATTGTTTGGATTATTTTAAAACCTATTACATTCCATGATCCCAATTCCATAAATATAGCTATTAGTTATGAGGCGGTCCTTCTTATACAAAAAAAACATTGTTAATCGCTGTTGTCTTATATAGTCAAGCATAAAGTTAAAATCCTTACCATGTCAATAATAATGAAAACAACAGATAATTATACGAATATTGAATTAGTAGTTCATATAAGATACTAACAATCATTCATCTACAACACAGTTGATCAACAGCACCTACAAGTTTAAAATTCAAGAAAAAACATAATCAAATTCACAAATCAATTTTGAAAAAGGAAGAACAACTTAATAAGGTAAAACACAACAAAATGATTGATATTGGAGAAGGGGGATAATAGATATGAGTTTATTTTAAATTTTAAGGCAAAGCGCATTTAAAAAACTAAAGTGGCATTGAAAATTATCAGTCCCTGGTTGACTGGGACCAAAGCGTGATTTCAGACTTACTGCGATGAAGCAGAGGTCACATACAACATGCGGCTTGTTGGGTCAAAGTTTTCACTTATGAACTTAGCCTTTCCATCTGGACATCAGAGTTTTCCAGGTTCCTAGGGTGAAGCTGAGGAGGATCCCACAAAGTCAGAGGTGTTGTTGTTAAGCTTATGCTAAAGAGAATGGTTTTAACGCCAAAAATTCAAGGTAACTTCACATTGGGATAGAATTGCCATGATGCCCCATTTCAGAGTTGACCTCTGCACATAGGTACAATTTTAGTTCTCAAAATACTCCAGTATGGCAAGGCTGTAACCGGAAGCTAGACATGGCTCCATGAGGATGGTTACTTTTATTGGAAGGTCCAGATGAACCTGTTTTCAGCATGGCATAAAGCTCTGACCAGGACAACCCTGGTTTTCTTGCTTGCCATGTTCAACCTCCCTTGTCAAGTATCAGCACCTTCTCCTGACCCTCTGAAGGCAGAAATAGTGACTAAGTAACACTTTTGTCAAACTGCTGAAAATGTATTCCTGGTCACTCAGGCCGCCCCCATATCCTTAGGGCAGGCTTTTAGGCACCAGCTCAATTTCCAGTTAGTTTTCCTTAAGTGGTGAGGTGCTAGTTTTATTCTGTAACACTTTTCTCACTTAATCTGGTCTACATTTTTGCTTATGCCCATCTCCATATGTAGCACTCCCTTTTCACTTTACTGTAAAATATCCCAAAAGCTCTAAACTCAAAATAGTTGCCCCGTCTTCTATCAGTAGGGGTTCTGGTTCTCCCTAAAGCACACCCCTATTTAGACAAGATTGTTACTTGGCAGTCCACCTGTTCGCTGATTGTCCACACATGTACAAAGAATGGAAAGATATAAAATGAACTCAGAACAGCTGCAGCTGGTGACCGTGCAGCTAGTGCGCTGAAATCCTCCAGAATGTTCACCAGCAGTAAACCCATCTGCACCTGTCCATGCTCATGCAAGCGTAGAGCCCAGGCCAGCTGGATTCATTTCAGTAGCCATGCTCCATTATGATTAGACTACACTCTTGATTTCTAGAATCATGTACATGAGAAAAGATTTTATTTTATTGTGTGGCAGTGCTTCCCTTTATCTGAATAACTCAATAATACTCTATTGTGTGGCAATGCTTCCACTTATCCAAAGAACTCACTAATATTCACCAATCCCTCCACATTCTGTCGGCCTCTCCCTCTACCAGGGAATTTAATCATTCACTCAAAGTCTTGATATTTGAATGCTTCACTAATTAATGCGTTCTCACTACCTAAACAATGTTAAACTCTATGATTTACAAAGTGTCCTTAGCTTGGATCCGTTGTTTATAACGGAAACAAGGCTGAAACCTTGGTCAGACCCTGTGATAACTGAAGCATGTCCAGCTGACTACAAATATGTCCAGGCACATATAACCAGCACAATGCACAATGTGGCCATTTTTTAGTTTGCTAGAACTTCATATTGCGCAGTCCCTATTAGTATAGGGTAAGGGAGACATTTGTTTATTAATTTTATGTGGGTTCTCAGAGTACGGGCCCAATTATGAGTTTGGCGGTGTGGGAGCAGGCCGCCACGCCACTGCCTGCTCCCACACAACCAAACAGGGCTGCCACCCGCCCACCAGATTACAAGTATTATCGTGGTCTGGCAGGCGGGCAGCGCGGCAGTCCAGTGGTGGTGGAGTTTAAAGGTTCATATGTGAGCCTTAAACTGCACCACCGTGGGACCGCCACGTTCCTGCATGGCATGAACTGTGCAGTCCATGCTGTTCATTAATCGGATGAATTCACACAAGGGGGCACAACATGCGCCTCCCCTGCATGCACCCCGGTGAACAGGGCCAAGAGGGGGCCTTGTAGGGTCCCCTTTCTTTTCTTTATACTAGCAGTTTCATGGAGTAAGAACCTCCATAAGACCACTGGTGGTGAGGAAATTCGCAATATGCTTGGCGGTGCTGCAGGGCACCAACAAGCATATTGCGGCCCTCAAACTGCCACGCCACCACCAGGGATCTCTGATAATGCCATGGCGATCTGACCGCCCAAGCTGTAATCCGCCGGTAGGACCACCGGTGCAGCAGTGGCCGAACGTCTACTGCTGCACCACCATGACTTTGTCATACATAATGAAATTTCTGTAATATTGATTGGTTTCTGCCAATCTAACTTTATTAGTACAGCCCATCGTACCACTTCATACCATACAAAAGGCATGATTCTTTTCTCCAGTGAACCTATGAAATGTGCTGTTTTGGGATCTTTGCCTCACCTTTCCTTGCTTTCCCATGAGGTAGACATTGTGTCAGTCCTATACTAAGAGTTTCCTTTGGACTTATGAAATATATTGAGGTTGATTTGAATTGACTAAGTAATTGCCCTTTCAGCTTTTTGTAATAAGTCATAATTTAAAAAAAAAAACCCTCATGGTTTGGATGTTAGATCTTGTATTCTGTAGCTTTTTGTTTATTTACCTTGGACCTTCATTCTTTGGGACTCACAGGGCCTCCATCCATTTAATCGGCCATTTGTTGATAGTGCAAAGCACTGACACAAGCTTCAAAACAGCTAATCATTTCATGGTCAAGAAAGCCCTTAAAACATGTCTTTTCTAATTTTTACTCTGGCCTCTATTTTCATTTCTAATGTTCAATAGCACGAAAGACCCCGAGTTATTAGTGCAATCTATAAATTCAACTTCCAATTCATTTTTAGTGCTACACTTTCTTATTTTAATTACAGAACCCTGTGGGCTTACAAGGCCTACTTTGGAGGTGGCCAATTAATATGTATAAATAGGTTTTCTTATGTGGCAAGGAACTTTTTCCTTTCCATGTGTTACTGTGGTGCTTTTAAACTGCAGTCCAGCCAGAGCACAGTGGTGCTTCTGGCATCTATGTGTGTTTGTCATATACGTGGGTGTTTTAAATACACTGCCACTCACATATGACATTTAACTTGCATCATTTTGGTGCAGTATATGTGCCAATTTCCACCACCTTACAGCAATGTTAAATAAACCAAGGAGGCTCATTCTATCTCATCAAAACAATCATATAATTACAGAGTTTTTCCAAATACTCTGCCTGCACGTTTGTATTGTTAATAAATTTAAAATAGCTAATAATGTATGCTCCCAAAGCATTTAACATTGAATATTGTGGGGAAGCGTCAACAGGCGATAGTCTAATATCATTTGCAGCCGCAGGTTTGGCTGTTTGAGCTACATGCCTGTTTGATGAATGGCTAAGGAACATAAAGTGTCTTCTATGAATGGCATCAAAGTACTGGCTTAACTTGATGTTACTTTTGGTGCCTCTTCAGTGCTGTATAAAGAGTCAGTCACTTCCTTTGAATTTTCACCCAATTCATCACCTACACCACACTCAGTTCAAGCATTAGAGATGTGGTTGGCTTCACTCAGGTATTTCAGCTGTTTCCAGACACTGCTAATTGTAGCTGCTTTCTTGTGATCATGTCTAAACTATTTGATTATAAACTCAAATAAATACGTTAAAAATTATTTTCACAATTAAAAGAATATTCCATATGTTCATGTTTAATAGCAAAATTACTCCCAATAAAATGTTTAGTGCAGAATTTGCTATATTTCAGGCCAGATGGCATGATGGCAGGGCAGATGTGCAGGGCACCTTACGCACTGATATTGTCTGTGTTGCTTCACTCTTCTTTATGGAAATCATAAGCCAGTCTGCTTTTGAAAATTCAAGATTAGCAGGTCCATGGCTCCTCTAAGAACTCCCTTTTCCCTTCAATCTGAAAGGGGGTTGGCAAGTTTTGTGGTGCAGGGAATTTCGGATTCCGGATACAGGAAGGGGCTGAGAGTCATGACAGCAGGCGCATTCAATGGCGCTGCAAAAGGGCGATCACAAAAGTAATTTTGATAAGGTCCTTAGCCTCGTCATATTTTATAAGATAGAGGCCAAGCTATACAAACACTTTGCGTTAAGTTTCTATTACTTTTTTAATGTAAACACAATGCAAAGTGTATTGGTAGGATTTACAATACAACGCAAATCGCAATTTGGGCATTCCACAGGATCCAAAGGAACGTTTCATGTGTTCTAAGAGGGCATTCCACAGGTGACACATTGGTACACTCATGAGTTTTGACATAAATCCCTATCTATGAAGAATTGAAGACAGGGATTTGTGCCAAAATCCTCCACATCCTTGAGCAGGTGAAATGAGGAGAAAGAAGTGTTTTAATTTTTCATTTTTTCCCACTCTTCATGTGTGCTGCATTGTACAGCACACATACAAAGTGGGAAATGCCTTTAAGAATAGTTTTTGTACCAGAAGGGACCTCTTCCAGCTCAAAACATATGCTTCTCACAACACAGACACCCTTGCAATATGGAGCAAGGGTGTCTGTGTTGGCGCAAAGCAGTCAAAAGTGAGCCAGCGCAGGGAGACAGAGAGTGGAACAATGCCACAGCTTACTAGATATAACACTATTCTACTCTCTCGCATTCATGCAATACCGGCCAGCAACTTTACTTGCAACAGTGTGTTGCATGGCTTCTATGTAAAACTAGGCCAAAATATTCAGTCAGCATTGTTAAATCTATTAACTGAAATGTTAACAATCATTTGTTTTGCTCTGGATTCACCTCTGTAGCAATCATAAAGGTGTCAACATTTAGGACATCTCAAGAAGATGTACTGGCTTTTAAGGCAGTTATGGCTTAGTTACTTCAAAAATGCTTTAGTATGGCAGGACTGTGCCAGTCCTTGGAATAATCCTAGTAGTGCCTCTGAAAACAGGTGTACTACTCTAAAGATATTCTGTTGACTTAAAGTCGAGAAACATGTGGAATGGTTATATTAAATTCAATTAGGGACTCTTTCATTTTATTAGTTGCTTTTATGAGCAAATTGTCTGGCACATCTTTATTTTGCTAAATATTGTTTCATCAGAAACAATTTTATGTTTGATTTTTGCATCCCTATGACAGTGCCATAAGAAGGCAAATACTTTTTCCACTATTAATGACCCATTTAAATCTACTAATGTGTGTAGGTTGACGATTTGTATGTGAGGCAGCGTAAAAGCTGATCATTCTTTACAAGACATAAAAACTGATTTTGACAAAGAAACTCTAATGTGCACTTTGCACATGTTTAGAAAAATAACATTGAAAATGAGAAAAGCTGAAGTACCAGCACTATAAAAGTGTGCTTGGATTTATAGAAAAAAAGAACTTTAAGAATAATGGGCCAGATTCACAAAGGCAATCTGAGACAAAAGTCTAACTTTATGACTTTGGTATTCACAGAGGTCATTTACGAGTTGCATCTTTACGTCCGCAGTTGGGCCGGAATCTGCAGCTCAAGCCCCACTCTCTGGCCTGGGCCGGGATCTCTGGTTCAGGCTGGATAAAATGTAAACAATGGGCTGGAACACTATTTTTAAAAAAAAAAGAACATTAGGAACGTGAGATAAATGGTAGAGGAGATCATGAAAATCAGTTTGGGCAGGGAAAAAGGTGTGGCCAGGCACTGCATCACATCCCAGAAAAGTGTGCTCCCTTGCATCATGGTACATGCAGTCCACAATTTGCGCTCCCCTCAGTGTTGACTTTAGTGTTAAACCACACTCAATGTTGACTGTAGTGTTACACCAAACTTTGCAGAAGTCATGCTTGAAACCCCGTTGGAGAGGGTCCTACCAGGTGATCGTGGTCACCAACACTGATGTGAAGTGTGGAGGTCTTCCGAATTGGGTCCATGCTGCCTATACTCACAGAGTTCCATGTCCCCTTGATGATACAACAGCACCTGTTCCCGATGTGCCGGTGGTTACAGTGAGACAGATTGAGCAGGTTAGTCAAGCTGTTGGGGGTCAGTATGCAGCTGGACAGCACTTGATTGGCCTTGCGGGTGTCTGGGAGAGTCAACTATTGTCTGTACCAAAGGGTTCCATTCGAAAATTAAGAGGAACCCTTTTAACATCCAAAGGAATAGGGTTATATACCAAAGTGTCACAAAAATGTTATCCTTTGGAGAAAATGTCACCTAAGAAATCAATCTATTCAACTCATTCTAAATCACTCAAGCCACCTACATTCATTGGAAAGAAGACCATATATTCCAAAAGGATAATCGTGACAACACCAAATTAATAAAATACAAAATCAATTTATTAATTAAGAAACAATCAAAATACACATATAATCATAAAGACAATAATACATAATATCATCAGAAGTTGAAGGTAAACTCTACAGGAAAGGATAATTAATGGTATCCTTTATCCCTTTGAACCGAATAAACCTGGTTCTGGTCCCCTTTGATAATTAGGGTTTACCGAGCGGGTAAGACTATCGGTACTCGATTTTACGCAGGAGCGTACATCTATACAAACCCTAATTATCAAAGGGGGACCAGAACCAGGTTTATTCGGTTCAAAGGGATAAAGGATACCATTAATTATCCTTTCCTGTAGAGTGAAGATTCGTATGTGGTTTATCTCAGAATCAGTGACTGGTCCAGCAATCTAGATTGACAACGATTGGCAGTTAGAGTGATGCCTACACTCTAACCAGCTTTGTACTAGAAGAGTTTACCTTCAACTTCTTTCCATTAGGTTGAAGATTATATAAATTCAGCCCGGATTTTAAAAACATCTAGCAGGACCTTTTTTTACATCCAGTTAACCTTTCTCCGGTCATTGCTATAATTACTCAGAGTATAGAACTGAATTTCCAGTTAAAGAATAGGAGGTTTTTGATCCCCTCAACTCGAGAAGCATATGCTCAGGGTTTAATAAGCATTCATCGTTGCCTTGTAAAAGGTTTTTTAATTGGTTATTTGTGCATCATTTTTATATATATTCTGTTGAGAGTCTACAAAAGTTTTTTTGTCTTGAAAAAGATGGGGATATAAGAGTCCATCGAAACGCGTCGACGCTTTACTGAAAAGTACACAATCTGTCAAGCGGCTAGACCAATGAGTACCTTATGAACTGGATAGTACCGGGTATTAGCCCTACAAGTTCTTTTAAACGGATGTGTACGCTACTTATGACATAGGGTTGTGTGTCTTGTGATATGTACTCTCTTTCTATTATTTTTATTATATTGTTTTATAAAGAAAAAGGTGCTATTTGGCTTGTTTTTAAGTTTTGTTATAATTGTATGTTGAATAATGATGATATTATGTATTATTGTCTTTATGATTATATGTGTATTTTGATTGTTTCTTAATTAATAAATTGATTTTGTATTTTATTAATTTGGTGTTGTCAGGATTATCCTTTAGGAATATATGGTCTTCTTTCCAATGAATGTAGGTGGCTTGAGTGATTTAGAATGAGTTGAATAGATTGATTTCTTAGGTGACATTTTCTGCAAAGGATAACATTTTTGTGATACCAAAGGGTTCCAGCCAGTTGGGTTGATTTTGCGTGATACAGATCCTAATCAAGGGCTTAGTGCAGCAAGAAAGCGAGTTGCCCCTGGAGACCCTTGGCCCACAAGAGTTGAGATACTGAGAAACTGCCTGACGGAAGGACGAGCACCACAAACCATTCCTGAAAACACTGAGCAGTCTGATCAGAGTTACAGTGATGATGAGTGAACAGCTGTAAGGAGATCAAAAAGACCGAGAGTACCCAGCCAAAAGTACTCATCTGCTGAATGGACTTATCCGGCAGCAAATGAATGGGAACGAGAATTCTCGTCCTTTTGCTTTAACAATAAGAGTCCACCTGAACCTCCTTGAAATGAACTTTGTTGTGGATTTGAATTTCAATCTTTATGTGCCACTTGAAGGACTGACACAATTTATCCTAAATATGCTCATCAACTAAACTGATCTCCGTATATTTTCATACTGAACAAAATCATTGAACAATGCTTTGGTATTTTTGTGCCGAACTTTGTTGAACTGCTCAAAGCACTTGTTGTGATTTTTAATTTTTAATTTTTAAACGTTCTGAATCAGGAAAAGCTATGAAGCCTAACACTGAAATCTCTGTTAGATGCAAATGTGTATATGCAGGAATCTTTTCTGTCATTGCCTATTAGTTGCATTGCATATTATTCTAAACTTGCCACATTATGCACCCATAGAAGATTCTAAGCTTACAACTTCTTTCAGAACTGCCAAAACTAATAGCACTGATTCTATTTGTTTGAATAATAACACTTTAGATCTTGATTTTCTGAAAACTGATCATTCACTTAGGGGCCGATTCCGATCTCGGTCGGAGGCGCACCCAACACCATTCGGTCGGGAAAAAAGCCATGCGAAAGCCTGTTTCCCGACCGATCCGTACAGCACACCGAACGAGTAAGTACGATGCGCACAACAACAAAGAATCCGGCCGAGCCGTACTCACCCAAACCAGATCCTGTTCCCCGACCGAGGCGAATCCGGAAACGCTGAATCGAGTCGCACGGAAGCCAAAATGCAGCTCCGTCCGGCCGAACAAGTACGATGCGCTTTCCGTACGCGCCGAACCCGTCGCTACGCACGGCACGTCAAAGCATCCGGGAGAGGCACACATAAGCTCCGATTCGCGCCACAACACGATCCATGGCTCCGAGATGAACACGCCAGCGACGAGGACGACGCGAAGCGACGAGGACGAGGCGAAGCGACGAGGACGACGCAAAGCAACGAGAAGGACGAACGACACGAACCAACCATGAATCCCTTCGTCCCGATCATACCAATATTCTACATTTACTACCGGAACAGGCACGGACGGGTACGGCGCAGAAGGTAAGTCAGACACCAACCACAAAACACATACAACACGTACACGACACATCACACACACACAGAGGGATGCAGAATATACTTACACGAGCAACAGCAGCACCATAGGGGCGGGATGCCCATCACCAATGCCACATATGCACACAGGGGCCTGAATGCGCACCACCACTACCACCCCTACCCAGGGGGGGCTGGATGCCTACCACTACTACCACCCTCACCCAGGGGGGCTGGATGCCTACCACCACCCTTAGCCAGGGTGGGCAGGATGCCTACCACTACTACCACCCTTACCCCGGGTGGGCAGGATGCCTACCACTACTACCACCCTTACCCAGGGGGGGCAGGATGCCTACCACCACCCTTAGCCAGGGGGGGCAGGATGCCTACCACTACTACCACCCTTACCCAGGTTGGGCAGGATGCCTACCACTACTACCACCCTTAGCCAGGGGGGGCAGGATGCCTACCACTACTACCACCCTTACCCAGGGTGGGCAGGATGCCTACCACTACTACCACCCTTAGCCAGGGGGGGCTGGATGCCTACCACTACTACCACCCTCACCCAGGGGGGGCTGGATGCCTACCACCACCCTTAGCCAGGGTGGGAAGGATGCCTACCACTACTACCACCCTTACCCAGGGGGGGCAGGATGCCTACCACTACTACCACCCTTACCCAGGGGGGGCTGGATGTCTACCACTACTACCACCCTTACCCAGGGGGGGCAGGATGCCTACCACCACCCTTAGCCAGGGTGGGCAGGATGCCTACCACTACTACCACCCTTACCCAGGGGGGGCAGGATGCCTACCACCACCCTTAGCCAGGGGGGGCAGGATGCCTACCACTACTACCACCCTTACCCAGGGTGGGCAGGATGCCTACCACTACTACCACCCTTACCCAGGGGGGCAGGATGCCTACCACCACCCTTACCCAGGGGGCAGGATGCCTACCACTACTACCACCCTTACCCAGGGGGCTGGATGCCTACCACTACTACCACCCTTACCCAGGGGGGCAGGATGCCTACCACCACCCTTAGCCAGGGGGGCAGGATGCCTACCACTACTACCACCCTTACCCAGGGGGGCTGGATGCCTACCACTACTACCACCCTTACCCAGGGGGGCAGGATGCCTACCACTACTACCACCCTTACCCAGGGGGGCTGGATGCCTACCACTACTACCACCCTTACCCAGGGGGGCAGGATGCCTACCACCACCCTTAGCCAGGGGGGCAGGATGCCTACCACTACTACCACCCTTACCCAGGGTGGGCAGGATGCCTACCACTACTACCACCCTTACCCAGGGGGGCAGGATGCCTACCACTACTACCACCCTTACCCAGGGGGCAGGATGCCTACCACTACTACCACCCTTACCCAGGGGGGCTGGATGCCTACCACTACTACCACCCTTACCCAGGGGGCTGGATGCCTACCACTACTACCACCCTTACCCAGGGGGGCAGGATGCCTACCACCACCCTTAGCCAGGGGGCAGGATGCCTACCACTACTACCACCCTTACCCAGGGTGGGCAGGATGCCTACCACTACTACCACCCTTACCCAGGGGGGGCAGGATGCCTACCACCACCCTTACCCAGGGGGGGCAGGATGCCTACCACTACTACCACCCTTAGCCAGGGGGGGCTGGATGCCTATTACTACTACCACCCTTACCCAGGGGGGGCAGGATGCCTACCACCACCCTTACCCAGGGGGGGCAGGATGCTTACCACTACTACCACCCTTACCCAGGGGGGGCTGGATGCCTACCACTACTACCACCCTTACCCAGGGGGGGCAGGATGCCTACCACTACTACCACCCTTACCCAGGGGGGGCTGGTTGCCTACCACTACTACCACCCTTACCCAGGGGGGCTGGATGCCTACCACTACTACCACCCTTACCCAGGGTGGGCAGGATGCATACCACTACTACCACCCTTACCCAGGGGGGGCAGGATGCCTACCACCACCCTTACCCAGGGGGGGCAGGATGCCTACCACTACTACCACCCTTACCCAGGGGGGGCTGGATGCCTACCACTACTACCACCCTTACCCAGGGGGGGCAGGATGCCTACCACCACCCTTACCCGGGGGGGCTGGATGCCTACCACTACTACCACCCTTAGCCGGGGGGGCTGGATGCCTACCACTACTACCACCCCCACTCATAGGATGGACAATGCATGACACAACCAGCACACCACAACCTAGGGAATGCAAGAAGAAGACATCACCCCAACACCATGACAAGCGTGTGTAGACTGTGTCAAATGCCTACAACACCGAACATGACTTTGAACATACAATGTGACCCCCTAGCACATGTGCCACACATATATGTGTGTGGCACCCACAATGCAAGCAGGCCATGACCATTGTGGCAATGGGTTCCAAACCCCCATCATCACAGTGACCAAAATGTAAGTGTGGGGTCCATAGCTGAAGCACACTTTGAACATTGTGGCAATGGGGTCCAAACCCCCATCATCACAGTGACCAAAAGGTAAGTGTGGGGTCCATAGCTGAAGCACACTTTGAGCATTGTGGCAATGGGGTCCAAACCCCCATCATCACAGTGACCAAAAGGTAAGTGTGGGGTCCATAGCTGAAGCACACTTTGAGCATTGTGGCAATGGGTTCCAAACCCCCATCATCACAGTGACCAAAATGTAAGTGTGGGGTCCATAGCTGAAGCACATTTCGAACATTGTGGCAATGGGGTCCAAACCCCCATCATCACAGTGACCAAAATGTAAGTGTGGGGTCCATAGCTGAAGCACACTTTGAACATTGTGGCAATGGGGTCCAAACCCCATCATCACAGTGACCAAAAGGTAAGTGTGGGGTCCATAGCTGAAGCACACTTTGAACATTGTGGCAATGGGGTCCAAACCCCCATCATCACAGTGACCAAAAGGTAAGTGTGGGGTCCATAGCTGAAGCACACTTTGAGCATTGTGGCAATGGGGTCCAAACCCCCATCATCACAGTGACCAAAAGGTAAGTGTGGGGTCCATAGCTGAAGCACACTTTGAACAATGTGGCAATGGGGTCCAAAACCCCATCATCACAGTGACCAAAAGGTAAGTGTGGGGTCCATAGCTGAAGCACATTTTGAACATTGTGGCAATGGGTTCCAAATCCCCATCATCACAGTGACCAAAATGTAAGTGTGGGGTCCATAGCTGAAGCACACTTTGAACAATGTGGCAATGGGGTCCAAAACCCCATCATCACAGTGACCAAAAGGTAAGTGTGGGGTCCATAGCTGAAGCACATTCTGAACATTGTGGCAATGGGGTCCAAACCCCCATCAACACAGTGACCAAAAGGTAAGTGTGGGGTCCATAGCTGAAGCACACTTTGAACAATGTGGCAATGGGGTCCAAAACCCCATCATCACAGTGACCAAAAGGTAAGTGTGGGGTCCATAGCTGAAGCACATTTTGAACATTGTGGCAATGGGTTCCAAACCCCCATCATCACAGTGACCAAAATGTAAGTGTGGGGTCCATAGCTGAAGCACACTTTGAACAATGTGGCAATGGGGTCCAAAACCCCATCATCACAGTGACCAAAAGGTAAGTGTGGGGTCCATAGCTGAAGCACATTCTGAACATTGTGGCAATGGGGTCCAAACCCCCATCATCACAGTGACCAAAAGGTAAGTGTTGACAAAGAAAGAGGTGCAACTGCCAAACTGCATGGATGATTCCTGGTCACAGAACAACAAACACATCAGTGGCAAAGTAGTGTATGTGTCCCATTGCAACATAAATTGGGGGAGCCAAATCCTGCAGTGCAAATAAGACATACCTTTGGCCATGTGCAGACAAACAACACCCATGGGGGCTCACACCGTCAACAATCATCAATGACACAATGACAGAAGTGACCATCAGAATGCAGACCCACATATTTGCACCAATGGGCACACACATGCAGATACCCTGTGGAGACTGCAGATGTGAGGTGAACAGATACCATACCATGGCAGCAATGGGACACACAAACCATGATCATTGTGCTGACCGATGACCTAGGAGTCCCAGGGACAGGAGGGGAAACCCACCAAACTACATACAGCCAATGGCACACCCAAGATATGCCAATGCAGTGGTGCAGATGCACAAACACAAACAGGCAGACCCACACTGCACATCATACACAACAGGTGAGGGGGGTGCCAGTGTCCCCAGGCAACCACACAACACATGAGGAGACCTGAATACCAATCATACAGATGTGCATACAGTGCCACACAAAGGTAACTCATGGATCCAAATCCCCTATGTGGGCAAGCAGGCATTGTCAGATGAGAGGGAGCACAAATCACACATGTCACACAGGCACGTAGGGACAGCAACTGACACAGCAAGACACAGACACACCACAGCACCACCCCCAGGGCCCCCACAATGTGGTGACCCTGGGCTGCATTACAATCCCACTGTGATGACAAAGCTAAATGTGGTTCACACTGTGAATCACAGTCATGTGTCCTGAGCAACTAACTACCATCACACCTACACAAGCACAAATCAAACAGCATGGCCAGTAAGCCAAGGCCAACATGGAGGCAGGGGCCTAGCCGGGCAACAACTCTCATCTGCACACACTCAACACCACACCCTCGACCTCCAACAATGTGCAGCAGTGAAGCACACATGCACTGGTGACATTGTACATGCACCCATGACTATTCCAGGGTGGTGGGTGGGAACCAAGGTGCAGAAACACATCACACATGGACACTCAACAAGACTCCTGAATGTCTGACACACTGCACACTACGCTGTACATGGACATGACGGCAATACCACACCAACCAATGGGATCCCAGCCACAGTCACACACCAATGAAGAAGCCAAGGTCACCCACAAAGAACACACATAGACAACAACCAACATTGCAGACCGGACCCTGAGGAGTGCCAGCAGTCACACACACAACGTGTCACAATCACTGAAAGATAACACAAACTGGAAATCACATGACAGGGGCAAAAAACAAGTGCCAAGGGAAACCTGACTGTGACCCATCTGCGTCTGCACACAAACTCAGCCCTGACAGCAAACACACCTATGGGTGACACCCTGATGACCAGTAATGTGCCATGCACCCACATCACAGAGAACCCAGGGAGAAGACTTTGGGGGAACATAGCTCAACTCAGCTAGCATCACAAACAGGTACAACACTAGGGATCACAGCATGCACAGCTAAACGGAAGTGAACACACAGACATGCACATACAACACACAACTTGGGCGCAGGCAATGTCACAGGAGTACACACTGCCATGAGGGGACTCCACTCCTGTGTGAGGAAAGCTGTGCCATATGTTGCCTCAGTAGGGCCCCATCATGTCAGCTGAGCACTTGGTCACACAATCAGCAATTAGCACCAAATGAGGGCTCCCGTCACATCAGCCTGGTCATGGAAGTGCCAACGGAATCATCAGCACAGATCCAACACACTTGTATAGCAATGTTGCACTGACAACACAGATGAGTCCTTCCCCATTGATGCCCAAACCTGCATGTCCACTGGAGATGGCCACACGGTCAGGGAAGTAGACGAATTGAACAATGGCAGGCACAACAGATGTGCAGGGATGGAAGCCACAGATGTGAAATTGCCAATCTAAGTAGGAAATCCCATTGCCAAATACTGAACACATGACACCCTCAGATGCTGCTATGGATGACATGGATACACCACAGGATAGGACACATTCCCCCTGGACCACATGGGTTCCTGCACAGTAACACTTCATTATCATGAGACCAAATATCACCATCACTGCAGCAAGGGCATGGTTAGCATCATCAACATCATGTACATCAGAAGCAAAAGCACTAGAGAACAGAAAGTTGCTTTATTCAGCATATGTGGCATTAAAAGTAGAAGTCCGGTAGAACATAAACAAAGGCCAATGGCCAGTCCATCAACAAAGTCACAAGTGGGTGACAGTGGCAGATGCCACCCTACACATGCCTGCACAAAACCAGGGACAATCCACTAGGAGGGGCAACCGGGGAGGTAGGCCAGGCACCGCAGGGACAGGATCAGGGCTCACCAGGAGGAAGCAGGGAAGGGGTGGTGGGTGCTGGAGAGCCACTGACAACTGCAGTGGAGGTGTCTGACATGGTGTGTGCCGGCACAACTGGGGGGCATGGCTCAGATGTTGTGGGTGCCGGCACGACTGCAGTGGACCCTGCAGATGGAGTGGACAGGTCCGCCACTGCAGTGCCCAAGTCAGACAGGGTGGTAGTGGACTCCACTGCAGTGCCTACCACCAGGGGAGGAGAATGGGGAACAGGCAAGGTGGGCTGGACAGAGGGGGAGGACACCCTCACCACATCAGTGGCACAGACAAGCGCAGCGGGGGTGTGGTGCCGGGAGAGCAAGTGGCAGGGGGAGAAGGCCGGAGCCTCTTGGGGATGGTATATCTGTGGGTGGGGGAACCTGGGGCAGGGTGTGGTGGGGCACCTGTGGAGTGGGGGCCTGAGGGATGGAGGAAGGAGACCTGGTGCTTGAGCTGCAGGGCGGCGGCGGGGTCTTGCTCTTACCACTCCGGGGGCACTTGCGGGTGGGGGCCTCAGTCTGTCTGCGCCTGGGGGAGGGTGTCCGGGGGCGAGGGGCACTCTGCTCCTTGTGGGGGGCTTCCTCTTCCCCCTGGATGCTGGAGCAGCTGGATCGGAGGGGAAGAGGCCGAGGTCACTGAAGAAGAGGCGCTGGGTCTTTGGGGTTGCAGGTGAGGCAAGGGAGGGTGCTTTGGAGGGAGAGGCAACTGAGGACTGCGCAGTGCCCGTGGATGCGTCTGTGTGTACCAGGGCCCCATCCCCTGTGAGTCTGGTTTCAGTCCCCTGACTGTGCGTGCATGTGCGTTTTGTTTGTGGCGTGTGTGTCTGTGTGCTGGACGTGTGTGTGCTGGTGTGTGCCTGTGCCGGTGTGTGTGTGCTTGGGACGGGTAAGGTGCTGGGAAGTGTGGATGGAGCAGAGGCAGGAGGGGTGAGGGACTGTCTGAGGAGGGACACTGCTGCCGTCAGGGAGGAGTCCATGGACCTATTGCCCCTCTGTAGGTGAGACATGCCCGATGAGATGCCCTCCATGCACGACACCAGCTGAGTCAACAGTGCGGTGTGCGCATGGAGGACACTCAGCATGGCTGTCTGCCCTACATGGAGCTGGCGAAGGAGGTACACAGACTCCTCACTCAGGGCAGCAGGGGACACAGGGGCAGGGGGTGCGGTGCCTGGCCCAAAGGAGACACGCTCCCGAACATGGGAGCCTCCACGGACCTGGGGAATGGGAGCCGATGGGAGGGCGGTGGTGGTGCTGGTGGTGGCGGGGACAGCAACACTAGCTGGGGTGTGGTGGCTGCTGACACCCGCCTCCACAAGGGAGTCATCCTCCAAGTTGCTCTGGTCCTCAGCTGAGGTGGATGGTGCTGATGACTCCTCGGTGTGGCTCCCCTCGCCCTCCGTGCCACTGGGTCCCTCCGACCACTCCTCGGCTGCTGACCCAGTCTGGCTCTCTGGCTCCTCCTGGTCCGTGGAGCTGTCCCCTTCCGTGGCCGTGGATGTATCTGCAAACAATCGGGAAACAGACAGACATCAGTCACCTGCACCAAACGCACACACCACTGTGAGCACAGCACATTACAGAGCAAGCCCTGGCATCATTAGTTGTACATTGCTAAAAGTGCCCTAACTGAACAGGAGAAGCCAATTGTCAGTCTGATGCCAAGCATGGCACTCACATCCCACATGGCCTTGCACCCATCTGTCTGGTGTCTGTTGGATTGCAACACCCCAGTGTGGACACATGCACCAAGTACACAGTAGTCGGACAGTGCAGAGGACACGGTGTGGCATGTGGACATGCACACATCACAGCTCTTGCCACTGAGTCAGTACAGGTTTCCGGATGAAAGGGATGCCCAGAGTCAAATAGGAAATGCATGTGATGCATACCAGCGACAGACACCATGATGCACCCATGTCCTGATAGCCATCGCCACAATGGTGTGCATGTAGCACATGTCACTCCCCTGCAGGACCACCAATAAGTTGACACATGCCATGGCAGAGGCATGACTGCTAAGTCATACATCACTGTCTCAGTGATGTATGACTTGGCAGCCAGACAACAACACTATGCACTGTGTCACAATAGTAGGTCATGGGGAATGCAAGTCCTGGAGCTGCACAAGTGCACATGTACATCCCCCACACAACACATCATCTTAACCCTCATCTGTCCAGGTCATACCGATTGGACATATGGGAGACCTGTGACACTACCCTCTGAACCTGAGCCCCTCACAATTTGCTGTGAATGGGGAACAGCTGCCTGAACTTCACATTCGCATACCCCAGTCTGCACGGGCAGCTGATCAAACACCTATGTGACACACAAGTATCGTCTCCTATGGTCACATCTCCAGGGGCATGCTGAGCCCCTACCAAGAAACACCCCAGCAGTCCTGGCAACTAATCCACAGCAAACTGACACAGAGGCAGACACCTGAGGGCTCAAATCACTGTGCACAATGTGTCAGCTGATACACGGGAGTGGGAGTACAGAGTGCATTGCATGGCCTGGAGTAGGCATGACTGTCCTGCTCCACATGAATGAGGGATGTGCCCTGGACAGTGGATAGCTGGCTATGTATGTGTGACACACGTAATCTGCACACTCCTGGGGCCCAAACATTGTTCCCACCCGCTGCATGGGCGTGTGCCACATACCCCAGGCACATGTGGTGGCTCAGCTCAGCAAGTGGACCGCATATCAAAGCAACACGCAGATCACATGTCCGAACACAGGCGTTGTGTGAACAATGGACCCACCCATGATGCCCACAACAGAGTTAGGGAAACAGATGCTGTCCCCCACCTTTAGTGAAGTAAACTGCAAGGACACAGTCCCAAGTGACACAATTCCCTGAATGTAAGGGCCACACCTGGGTATCAGATGAGCAGTGGGCAGTGCACAATAGAGGGACATGGCTCCTGGACAACATGACTGCTGCACTGTGGCAGTTGAACCAGGCCAGAGGAGGGCACAAAGCATGTAATACAGAGTTCACAGTGCAGTGTTTGACTCACCCCCTCCTTGCTGCTGTCTGGCCTTCAGCTGCCCATCCAGGTCTGGAAACACCACCGCCAGGATCTGGAGCATGTGGGGGGTCAGGGTCCATGTTCCGCCCCTCCTGCGAGGAGGCGACAGCTTCAGCTGGACCCGTGCAATCCTCCGGGTCCAGCCCCGAAGGTCCTGCCACCTCTTCTGGCAGATGCGGATCCGGCGCTTGTAGACCCCCACAGACCGGACGGCCCGGACGATGTCCTTCCAGATCTCCTGCTTCCGATGGGCATTAACCTGTCAGGATGACAAAGTGAAAAGGCCATTACTACACATGCAACATATCCGTGCATGACACAGTTGTATATACATGTCTCAATCACAGGGGCACATGATGTACACAGGCAGTGCAAAGCTGCCCATGGACAGTTTGCCAGACGTCACTACATGGTATCATTGCATGGGAAGTAGAACCTTGTTCAAATGCACTGTCACTGCACCATACCTGTCCAGTGCATGTCACTACACACTATGGGGGGTGACAACTACTCAGTGAGCCTGCTAGCCAGTGGCGTGCAGACTTCCAGCCTTGCTAGTCAGACAACATGCACATTCAGAAAGGCAGTGCACAGAACACTCACCTGCTCCCCTGGTGTCCCATACAGCTTGCTGTACTGTGGAAGTAGGCTGTCCAGCAGGGCCTGGTTCTCTTCAAGGCTGAAGGCTGGGGCTCTCTCCACAGTACGTGCCATTGCAGGGTCGAGAGGGGCAGAGACAGCAGCAGTGCAGTGGCAAATGTCGTCCTGGAGCATGTAGTGCAGGCAAGTGACCTCTCAGGGGAACAGCCAGCAATATATATGTGCTGGAGAGGCAGATACTGTCCCTTGTGTCCAAAGTGATAGGTCCAAGTCGTTTGCATCTTCTGAATCTGGCCAATCCATGGAATAGCAGCACCAAAACACGCCCACAGCATCCTTCAAATCTTCAACTTCATGACATACATGATTTTGCAACATTGTTGTGGGTGACCAACTGATTTTCCAGCAACCGACTCGTTCGAAATTCGAAAACGCGTCCGTTGCCAGGCAAGCCCATTGTCAATGGGTGCGCACCGATCGGTCCATTGCGGTACAACGCGTACAGGGGTACAACGCGTACCCGCACACATTGAATGCAATGGGCCGGCCGGAGGCACCGATCGGTCCATTGCAGTACAACGCGTACAGGGGTACAACGCGTACCCGCACACATTGAATGCAATGGGCCGGCCGGAGGCACCGATCGGTCCATTGCAGTACAACGCGTACAGGGGTACAACGCGTACCCGCACACATTGAATGCAATGGGCCGGCCGGAGGCACCGATCGGTCCATTGCAGTACAACGCGTACAGGGGTACAACGCGTACCCGCACACATTGAATGCAATGGGCCGGCCGGAGGCACCGATCGGTCCATTGCAGTACAACGCGTACAGGGGTACAACGCGTGCACCGCACATTGAATGCAATGGGCCGGCCGGAGGCACCGATCGGTCCATTGCAGTTCAACGCGTACAGGGGTACAACGCGTACAGGGGTACAACGCGTACCCGCACACATTGAATGCAATGGGCCGGCCGGAGGCACCGATCGGTCCATTGCAGTACAACGCGTACAGGGGTACAACGCGTACCCGCACACATTGAATGCAATGGGCCGGCCGGAGGCACCGATCGGTCCATTGCAGTACAATGCGTACAGGGGTACAACGCGTACCCGCACACATTGAATGCAATGGGCTGGCCGGAGGCACCGATCGGTCCATTGCAGTACAACGCGTACAGGGGTACAACGCGTACCCACACACATTGAATGCAATGGGCCGGCCGGGGGCACCGATCGGTCCATTGCAGTACAACGCATCACTGTACATGTGACTGGCATATGTCAGCATGCCTGTCTCAGATGGACATATGCCAGCCACAGATAGCTCCCAGGGAGTGAGGGGCACACCTACATCACGACAGCCTGTCCAAACTTTATGATAAGGCATGTAAGGCTGCATTTCCTATTGTGTGTATGTTGGTGTACATGTTGTCCTGTGGGTGTCACCTGTGGGCAGCCACCCCCAGGCTGTGCACATGTTCATGGGGACAGGATCCTGGGTGTTACGTGTACATGACCACTGTGATGTGCAACTGTTCATATCAGTGCATGTGCCATGGTCACATTTCACGATGGTGTATGTGTATGTCATGTCACATACCCCGTGAGTCCCATGTGGGACGGTATGTTTGAGCCCGGGTGTCCCAGTGGCACAATAGTGATGGTCCTCCACAGTCTTTGTGCATGTAGTGTTTACAATGTCTCTTATTTCATGTGCACAATGGGAGACAGTCTCCACATCCAGGTTGTGTGTGCATGGACTTTGATGTTGTGCGTGTGTGTGTCACATACGTCCATGTCTGTCCTGCCGTGCAAGTGGGGCCACTACCTGTGGGGGTCATGGTTGTTTTGCTGTGGTGTATACATGATACTCCATGTAATGCCAGTGTCCATGTGGCAATACAGGGTCCCTGGGAATGTACCTGTCGTTGAGCTGTGGTGCCTGGGGCACATCTGTCCTCACATGTCACTGTGGGGGGTGATTGTGACACGGCAGCAGGAGATGGGAACTGTGACACGGCCTCATGATATCCAATGGGCCAACCTGGGACTAATTGATGCCACCTGTTGGACCGTGTTGACAGATGTTGGCCATGTATGTACCATACATGTCCTTCCGGAACTGCACACTTCATGTAATTGTGCCTCATAATGATGTATGTTGGGATCTTGAGTGTGTTCAATGCTGCATATGTGGGGTGACTGACAATCTTGCTTACTTCTCCTCTGCACTGCAGGGCTCCTGCTGTCCATCGACCATTCCCAGACCTGGCAACGATGGTGGAACGGGACAGCATCCGACGGTACCGCTTCACCAGGCAGCTGATTGAGGATTTGGCAGTGCAGTTGTCCCCACATTTGCAGCCTGGCCGGCCGTATCCTACAGCGCTGACCCCCAAGGTGAAGGTGATGGCAGCCCTACACTTCTTTGCCACCGGTACCTTCCAACATACTGTGGCGACTGCTGGTGGGATGTCACAGACCATGTTGAGCCGTGTGCTCCGCGATGTTTTGGCGGCAATGTTGCTATTCCTGAACCGGTACATCTATTTCCCTAGACTGCGACGACTCACTGACGTGAAGAGTGACTTTTATGCCCTGGGGAGGATGCCGCATGTCATTGGCTCCATTGATGGGACACATGTGGCTTTGGTACCACCACAGGCCCAGGAGCAGGCATACAGGAACCGCAAGCACTACCACTCTGTCAATGCACTGGTGGTGTGTCTTGCAGACATGACCATCACACACGTGTGTGCCCGTTTCCCTGGTTCAGCACACGATGCCTTTGTGATGAGGAGTAGTCGCATCCCCAGGATGATGGCACAGATGCAGAACCAGCGTGCCTGGCTTGTCGGTGTGTACTGACTTTGTGCCATTGTGTGTGATCTGATCTGTAGTATTCCGCCCACTTTTCCAAGTCAGCTAATGTGCACTTGTCTGTCCGTAGGTGACTCGGGATACCCCAACATGCTGTGGTTGCTGACACCCCTCAGGAACCCTGTGACACCAGCCCAGATGCGCTACAATGAGGCACATGGTCGGACCAGGAGAGTGATTGAGCAAACCTTTGGTCTCCTGAAGAGCCGCTTCCGCTGACTGGACAAGACCGGAGGGTCCCTCCCTTATGCCCCTGCGAAAGTGTGCAAGATTATCATCGTCTGCTGCATGCTCCACAACCTGGCAGTGCGGAAGGAGTTGCCTCTCATCCAGGATGACAATGACCAACATCCGCCACCTGTGGAGGATCCTGGCCTGGACCACGATGCCAGTGACGATGATGATGATGATGATGATGATGATGGTGATGTCCGCACACAGCTCATCACCAACTTCTTTAGCTGAATGTGAGTATCCTGAGGTGTCATGTCAATGATGTGAGTTGGCATGATGTGTGGGTGGTGCTCTGGTGCTGTTGGAGTGTGTCCATGGGCTACTTGACTGGATGTGTGTTGCGATGTGTGCTAACAGGTGGGCTGTACTCCCCAACAGAGTTGACATGCTAACTTGGTTCTGGGTGGGTATCTTGTAACATGTATTGTGCATGAGTTTTGCTGTTCTGTCCTGTACTCCATTGCTTTTGACTGTGTGTCATTTGTGTCCTTCACAGGGTACTTTCAGATTCGTTTGGTCAACTGTGTCCACCGACGACGTGATTGCACTTCAAGGGTGGTAGCTGTTGTGTCCCTACAGGTGATGTGCGCCACACCCATGGACTTCCTTCCGTCTACAGTTGTTGACTGTGTGCCCGCTGCCAGGTGGGATTACCTTGCATCTGTAGTGGTTACGACATGTTGCAACTGTGTAATAAACCTGTGCTTCACTTTGTGATGTGCGTTGTCTGTGGTCACACATTTGACTGCCATTTGCTTACTGCACCTGTGGGCTACTTGACTACAACTGGGAATGGGTGTGGTGTCTGTGCATTGCACCGTCTTCCCTGGCAACATCAGTGTAGGCAATGAGTCAGATGGCCTAGGTGTGTATGTGTTGTGTAGCCCTGGTGGTGTGTCTCCCTCATATGTGTCACGTTGCCTTTACTCACATGCCTGTGTTGTCCTTGCTGTTGCAGTTCGCATACACAGTGTAATTTTGCAGTTCATTATCCCCATAACAGCACCCACGTTGGAATCACGACAGAGGCAAGTATGGTGTATTAGTGTGTTTATTGTGATACATTTGTGTTAATAGTGCATAGGATGGGTAGTGCTGTACATAAATCTTCCAATCCGAAGTTCCTAGGTGAATTGAAAGTCCTGATAGACAGGATCCCCAGTATCGGGGCCACAGTTGTCTGACACATTGGTCCAACTTGTACTCCCCATGCAATGTGTGGGAGTAGTGTTGCCGTCAACAGGGTGAACAGTCTGTGCACAAAGGCGAACATCCAGAACAGGTTCAGGCTTCCTGGGAGTTGCGCTTGGCCATCGGCCTCTCACTTTTCCCTCCTCGGACGACCCCTCTTCTTGGGGGGGCCCTCAAGTACAGGCTGCTGCGGTGCAGGGGACTCTCCGCCAGAGTCATCCTCCCTCCCTGTGGCAGTTGCAGTTTGTTCGGCACCAGATGTTGTTGGCACACAGGGAGGTGTGGACTGGTTGCTGTTCATCTGGCGGAGGCATTGTAAAATGTCCCTGTGCACCGCCGTCATCTCATGCAGTGCATCCCACTTGGACTCCACGCGGGACATGTGTGAGTCCACGCGGGACATGTGTGACTCCACGTGGGACATGTGGAAGTCCAAGCGGGCATGATGGGCAGCCTGCTGCTGTTTCATGTCTGTGAGGAGCCCCACTACCTGGCTGAGGTCTCCGGTGCTGGACTGGTACGCATCAGCTATGCGTACCAGTTGTGGGTCATCATGCACACCAGCAACGTCTGCAAGCAGCGACCTCTGTCTCCCACCCCTCCCACCACCCCTGCTGACATGTGCAGTGTGTGCAGTGGCACGCACAGATAACCCTGGTCCACCTTGGGGTTGGTGGTGGTGGTGGTGTCCATGGCCCCAGGTTGGTCCAGGGTCCCTGTGCTGGTGTTGCTCCTTGTTCTGTCCATGTCGGCAGGGATGGTATTTGTGGTGACAGTCGTTGGAGGGGTGGGTGCAGGGGGTGCAGCTGGTGGTCCTGCTGGTGCTGCAGCTGGTGGTCCTGCTGGTGCTGCATGTTGACTTGCACCGGATGTGCCAGGTTGGTCTTCATCGTCCGAGGAGGACAGAGGCTGTACGACGCCAGTGAGCTCCGCATCCTCTTGAGCTGGGACTGGGACTCCTCAGCGTCTGCTGCTGTGTCCCCATCATCACCTGTTTTTGGGAGACACAAACAATGTATGTTATGTTTCTGCAGGCATCAATGGTTGACACACATGACAGTTGTGACTGTGCCTCTGGGTGCGGGCCTGTACATTGCATTGTCCTAAGTCGTCACAGTCAGGGGTTGATATTGGTGTGGCACATTGTCCTGCATTATTTGGGCATTTCTATGTATTTTTTGGGGTGTGAACATGGTCTGCATTGGTTGTGTTTGGTTGACAGCCAACCCTCCTTCCCACCCACCCAGCCAGTCAGTTATCCCACCATGGAACGTGCTTGCGTTGCAGGGAGTGGAAGTTGTCTCTCAGGATGTCACTCAGTGGTGTCCTGCTGTTTGTTGGTGCACAGTTGGCAGCAGGGCCATGTGCTCCCCACAGCAGTAGCCAGTGTCAGCCATCTTGTGAGTCCTTCTCCACTCCCTGTGATGTGAGCATGGTTCAGGGTGGTGTTGATGGGACAGTTGTGGGGGTGACCAATGTCAGTGGCTACGACTCCCATCATGCTATTGCCTCCACCCCCCTTCCCAGCATGCCCATGCTTCCTTCCTTTTGACTCTGCTTCCCTGTGGGGTGGGCTGGCTGTGCTGACAGGATGGCTGGGAGTGTTGTCCTGGCAGTTGTTTGGCTAAAAGTCCCAAGAGTGGCCCTGTGCTTCACACAACATAACCCAGGGTGGTGGTTCTTTGTGGGATCTTGTGTTAGGATGGGGGCATTGCATTCTACCAGGTGGGTTCTGTGGAGTTTGTGTTGGGGTGTGTGTGAGGGGAGGTGCTTGTGACTATGGTCAGTGCTGCAAGTCCTCCTTCCCACCCAGCTAGCCAGATATCCCACCATGGAACGTGCTTGCATTGCAGGGAGTGGAAGTTGTCTCTCAGGATGTCAGTCAGTGGTGTCCTGCTGTTTGTTGGTGCACAGTTGGCAGCAGGGCCTTGTGCTCCCCACAGCAGTAGCCAGTGTCAGCCATCTTGTGAGTCCTTCTCCACTCCCTGTGATGTGAGCATGGTTCAGGGTGGTGTTGATGGGACAGTTGTGGGGGTGACCAATATCAGTGGCTACGACTCCCATCATGCTATTGCCTCCACCCCCCTTCCCAGCATGCCCATGCTTCCTTCCTTTTGACTCTGCTTCCCTGTGGGGTGGGCTGGCTGTGCTGACAGGATGGCTGGGAGTGTTGTCCTGGCAGTTGTTTGGCTAAAAGTCCCAAGAGTGGCCCTGTGCTTCACACAACATAACCCAGGGTGGTGGTTCTTTGTGGGATCTTGTGTTAGGATGGGGGCATTGCATTCTACCAGGTGGGTTCTGTGGAGTTTGTGTTGGGGTGTGTGTGAGGGGAGGTGCTTGTGACTATGGTCAGTGCTGCAAGTCCTCCTTCCCACCCAGCTAGCCAGATATCCCACCATGGAACGTGCTTGCATTGCAGGGAGTGGAAGTTGTCTCTCACGATGTCAGTCAGTGGTGTCCTGCTGTTTGTTGGTGCACAGTTGGCAGCAGGGCCTTGTGCTCCCCACAGCAGTAGCCAGTGCCAGCCATCTTGTGAGTCCTTCTCCACTTCCTGTGATGTGAGCATGGTTCAGGGTGGTGTTGATGGGACAGTTGTGGGGGTGAGCTATGTCTGTGACTACGTCTCCCATCATGCTATTGCCTCCACCCCACTTCCCAGCATTCCCATACTTACTTGCTTTTGTGGGGAGTTCAGTGTGTGTGGGTGTGAGAGAAATGGCAAGATGGCTGACAGTGGTGTCCTGCTGTTGGTTGGTGTGCAGTACCCAGCATGCCCTTGTGCTCCCCACGACACAGCAACAGTGTCAGACATCTTTGATGGGCCTTTCCACTCTCTGTGGGATGTGCATGCGTGAGTGTGAGCTTGCTGGGCCATGTGGTGGGGGATGTAGAGCTGTGACTACGACTCCCATCATGCTATTGCCTCCTCCCCCCTTCCCAGCATGCCCATGCTTCCTTCCTTTTGACTCTGCTTCCCTGTGGGGTGGGCTGGCTGTGCTGACAGGATCGCTGGAAGTGTTGTCCTGGCAGTTGTTTGGCTGGAAGTCCCAAGAGTGGCCCTGTGCTTCACACAACATAACCCAGGGTGGTGGTTCTTTGTGGGATCTTGTGTTAGGATGGGGGGCATTGCATTCTACCAGGTGGGTTCTGTGGAGTTTGTGTTGGGGTGTGTGTGAGGGGAGGTGCTTGTGACTATGGTCAGTGCTGCAAGTCCTCCTTCCCACCCAGCTAGCCAGATATCCCACCATGGAACGTGCTTGCATTGCAGGGAGTGGAAGTTGTCTCTCAGGATGTCAGTCAGTGGTGTCCTGCTGTTTGTTGGTGCACAGTTGCCAGCAGGGCCTTGTGCTCCCCACAGCAGTAGCCAGTGTCAGCCATCTTGTGAGTCCTTCTCCACTCCCTGTGATGTGAGCATGGTTCAGGGTGGTGTTGATGGGACAGTTGTGGGGGTGAGCTATGTCTGTGACTACGACTCCCATCATGCTATTGCCTCCACCCCACTTCCCAGCATTCCCATACTTACTTGCTTTTGTGGGGAGTTCAGTGTGTGTGGGTGTGAGAGCAATGGCAAGATGGCTGACAGTGGTGTCCTGCTGTTGGTTGGTGTGCAGTACCCAGCATGCCCTTGTGCTCCCCACGACACAGCAACAGTGTCAGACATCTTTGATGGGCCTTTCCACTCTCTGTGGGATGTGCATGCGTGAGTGTGAGCTTGCTGGGCCATGTGGTGGGGGATGTAGAGCTGTGACTACGACTCCCATCATGCTATTGCCTCCTCCCCCTTCCCAGCATGCCCATGCTTCCTTCCTTTTGACTCTGCTACCCTGTGGGGTGGGCTGGCTGTGCTGACAGGATGGCTGGGAGTGTTGTCCTGGCAGTTGTTTGGCTGGAAGTCCCAAGAGTGGCCCTGTGCTTCACACAA
The DNA here is from genome assembly GCA_963921515.1 of Calotriton arnoldi. Taxonomy (NCBI): domain Eukaryota; kingdom Metazoa; phylum Chordata; class Amphibia; order Caudata; family Salamandridae; genus Calotriton; species Calotriton arnoldi. Next base: position 47,228 of record CAWUFW010005124.1, on the reverse strand, counting down.
CATAACCCAGGGTGGTGGTTCTTTGTGGGATCTTGTGTTAGGATGGGGGCATTGCATTCTACCAGGTGGGTTCTGTGGAGTTTGTGTTGGGGTGTGTGTGAGGGGAGGTGCTTGTGACTATGGTCAGTGCTGAAAGTCCTCCTTCCCACCCAGCTAGCCAGATATCCCACCATGGAACGTGCTTGCATTGCAGGGAGTGGAAGTTGTCTCTCAGGATGTCAGTCAGTGGTGTCCTGCTGTTTGTTGGTGCACAGTTGCCAGCAGGGCCTTGTGCTCCCCACAGCAGTAGCCAGTGTCAGCCATCTTGTGAGTCCTTCTCCACTCCCTGTGATGTGAGCATGGTTCAGGGTGGTGTTGATGGGACAGTTGTGGGGGGCAATATGTGTGACTGCGACTCCCATGATGCTATTGGCTACACTGACTTGGCCAGCATACACAGAATTCCTTCCTTTGAGTGGTCTTCACTGTGTGTTGGTGTTGTTGTGGTGGCTACATGTCTGGATGTGTTTGTTAGTTCTATTTATGCCACTGCCTAGCTGTAGTTGTAGTTGTGTTTGTACATGTGTTGGCACAGTTGGATGTGACTTTTTTGATGGCATGTGTTGTGTTTATCTGACTGACATACACATTTTGGGATGATTCTGTTCTGGTTGCTGTGTAATTGCTTTGAGTGCATGGTTTGACTCTCCCCTTGACAGTGATGTGTGTGTTTTGTGGCAGTATATTGTGTACATTTGTTGTGTACTCACCAGGCTCTGGGATGTCCTCTAGTCCATATACGCTCACTGGCGGAAGGATGGCCCGCACCTTCTCCTCCCAGGGCCTGAGGTATATTGGCTTGGCAGGAGGGCCACTGCCGGTGTATTGGCTGTTGATGTAGTCTTTCTTCAGCAGGTCCCGTACCCTCCTGCGCACGTCATACCACCTGTTCTGGATGTCGCTCTTTGTGCGCCGACATGGTGATTGTGCGTTCACCCTGTTGATGATCCTCTCCCACATCTTGGTTTTCTGGGAGATGGGGGTCTGTTGGACCAGTGTGCCAAACAGCTGTGGCTCTACCCTGAGGATCTCGTCTACCATGACTTCCAATTCACAATCTAGGAACTTGGGATTCTTCTTGGGGGGCATGGTGATGGGTGGTGATGGTGAGTGATGTGTGTGTTGGTGTGCAGGTGAGGGTGTGTGAGTGTGTGTTTTGCTGGGTGTATGTGAGGTAGGTATTTGTTGGTGTGCTGCTGGTGTGTGGCTTGTGTGAGGGATGAGCTGTGGGTGTGTGGTTGCTTTCTCTTGGGTGCTGGCAGTGGAATGGCATTTGCAAAGGCTCATGGTTGTGATTTGTGTCCTTTATATAGGTGGAGTTGTGGGTGTGTCTTTGTTCTCTGTCCCCACCCCCCAGTATTTATTGGCTTGGTAATTGCTTGTTTGGCCTTTTTTTGGGTGATTTTTCCTTTGTACTGTCTGTGTATGTTGGAAACGTTCTTGTGACCGAGTCGGACCCTGCATTTGTCTCGTACGGTCTTCTCCGTTTCGTTCACGCTGTGTTTGTGCAGTTTTCTGTGCTGCATACGCGTCGGTCGCGGTGTTTTGTGTTGCTTCGGCTCGGTTTTGTATGCGTGTCGGTCGTGCGGCTTGGCCTCCGTCCGACTCGCTCGTGGTTTTCGCGCCTTGCATCGTACTTTGCGGTTTGGAGTTCGCGTGTACGTTTCGGTCGGATTTGTTCCGGGTGCGTGTCGGTCGGTGGATTCGCGTGTTTTTCCGGCCGGATTGCTGTTTTCCGTGCGGCTCGGTCGGTCGACTTGGTTTCGGTACGTGTCGGTCGGATTTTTCACGCCTTGCATCGTACTTGGCGTGTCGGGCGCCACATGTACGTGTCGGTCGGTATTATTTCCGGATCCGAGTCGGTCGGTGCTTTTTCCGGCCCGAATCGGAATCGACCCCTTAATGTCTACGCTAGTTTACTGAATGAGTACATTGACACAATTTATGCTAGTGATTGCTACGTATGTATGTGAATGCCTGCATCAGTTGCTAAAGGTGTTACCTACCATAGTTTAACACTAACATATCGATTTTCTTGCAGTGTTTTAACTAGTTTGTTTTACGGAACTGATCATTTGCATTATTATTATTCAAATGAAGGTCTGATCTTTTCTGAACTTCCTATACTAAAAATCTTCCTGAAGCTTCACTAGCTGAGACTATGGCTATCTGTTTATACCAACTCAATCCTTGTACTTGGCTTATGCACGTAGAAATAACCTAACATGTAAACTAGGGAGAGATGAAAAGAAATTCATAGATTTAGTAGAAAGTTGACAAGGTAATGCAACAATTAAAATTACTGCACCTCCTAAACTAACTCTTTGTAATTTGCCCGAAGGATAACATAAAATAGTACAAGGAATGTCTACATTAGCTTTAGACTGGCAATCTAAAGGAAAGCTTTGTATATATAGAAAAAGGTCAAATATTAACAAAATATTTGTAGGTTTTAGTGAATGTGTTTATGACAACTGGGGTGGATTTTAGAAGCAGTCGATCCTATCTTTCCTGGATTGTATTATATTTGTGGAAAGAATGCTTTTTATAAATTTCCGAAAGGATGGTATGGAAGTTGTGACGTGGGATTTGTTTTTTCAAAAATATATGATGTGAAACAAATTGAAGGAGAATTAAAAGAGCAGAACAGGATAATGAAGAGAGGTGTCAGTGCAAATGAGATAGTGGGTGATATTTTTGGAGCTCTAAAACGTACTATAGTTGACTAATTAGCCACCAGTGTTGTAATGATTTCAATAAGATCGATAGTGATGCAAAATAAATTTGCCCTAGAAATCCTTCTAGGCGAAGGAGGGTGGAGACTGTTGGTTGTTAAAGGTTCAACAATGTAGCACCTTCATACTGAATAAGAACAGGAATTTAGAAAACTACATTAAATACATTACTGACAAACAAAGATTAGAAAGGGTTAAAATCTGATAGTGCCAGGGAAATTATAGGAAAAGGATTGCCAACTGTTGGTAACTGATCTGGTAACTTAGGTAATGGACTAGTGATTTTTATCTTGAAACCATTCGTGGAGATCTCTTTGTGCATAATGCTGATGATATCTATCAAATTCTGCAGGTATTAAAAAGAATACACATTGAGTGAAAAGAACAAGATCTGATCTTGAACTAGAAGATGAGCTATGTAAATATTTTGATGAAATGAGTATTCTGGAAGAGTCAAGAACAATGAGACTAAAAGCAACAAAACCGTAATTTGTGATGATCTGATGTAGGATAAAGTTAGATGGCTTGATTTGCCATCAGAGGGGAGCTTGTTGCAGCGTAAAAGCTGATCATTCTTTACACAACATAAAAACTGATTTTGACAATGAAACTCTAATGTGCACTTTGCACACGTTTAGGAAAATAACATTGAAACTGAGAAAAGCTGAGGTACCAACACCGTAAAAGTGGGCTTGGATTTATCGAAAAGAAGAATTTTGAGAGTAATACATTTAACATGGTTATTAGCTGAATACCTTATTCATTTAACAAAGTCATTATGAAAGATTATTGACGGTAAAGCTTTCTATGATTCAGATATAGCATAAATTAATAATATGAAGCAGTATATCTATGTAACAAATTAGTTTTACACACAATTGCAAAAATATTAATGATGAAACTTAGCATCTCTATTGCCTTCATTGTAATGCACCATAGCAAACGAAAAACTGGTGCAAATCAAAATTGTTACATTGTATATGATTGAAACTTTCAGCATTAATGCTTGATATTATTAGAGTCTTAGATTTCCTGAAACAATGTTATTATAATTATTTTTAAGAATAGTTTGCATTTATGTACTTTGAAATTGTGGTAGTAGGCCTTATTTAGAGTTGGACACTTTTATGCAATAATCACTGACAACATTACAATTATTGCTTTATAAGATATGCTTGATTTATTTCATTACTCTTGAACTTAATTATGAGTTTATTTTACTAAATAAGAAATGCTGACTTTAAACTGCATTATACAGCCTCTTTCCTTAGACTGAATTATTTCATTGCCTGGTAATGCACTTTTGTTACGTTTCCTCAAATTCTGCTTTATCTGGCCTTTTTTATGGAACATTCTTAAATCAATAGACACTTTTTCAGTACTCCGTTGTGAGTGAATTGATGGGAACTTGATGCTTCGACTTAATACATAAAGAGCAACAATGTAAATGGGCGCTTTATCAACTAACCTATGAGGACAAAATGGACAGTCGTTGCTCATGAGCAACATGGGAAAATATGTTGGAGTATCAATTTTGTACCTGGTGAGCGGCACAATGGTCACATGATGATCCGACCATTGTATGGTGACGATTGATATCACAAATGAACTATTTGGGGTATAGAAAATGACTTTCCAAGGAGGAGGATTGGAATCTCTCCTATGAATTCCCACCTACCACGATATCATCAGACTTTCCATGCCCTTGACCTTGTTTCTTTGCTGATGGACTTGCCTGCTGGATGATTTGCAGATGTCTGGTGAGAGACCAGACTTTAACTTTCCTGATTATAGCTCCATTCCCCTTCCCCTTGCTAATGGGCTTTTCCTTAGTGGACTCCAATCTGATCCCTTTTCCCATGCTAAGAGAACTCTTTTGAATCGTCCTCTCTCCTTTGCTGGTGATAGTAAACTCTTATCTGAACCATCCTATTTATTGATTTTTTAGGTCGAGCGTAAGCGTACGATCTCTTGTATACTTTAGCATTCATATATCTCTATGGGCCAAATGTCATTCCTTGCTTCTCATTTATTTGTTTCAATGTCCTTTAAAAATCCTTGCTTACTAGTGGCCAGTCCTGGCTCTTTGTCCCTCCTTTTTCCTCCAAGGAGCGGGGACTTAATACAATATTGTTATGCTTTGTTCTGTTGATCTGCTTGTGGGCGGACTATTTTATTATGTTTTCAACCTTGTGTTACACTGTGGGTGCTCAGACGTAGCTGCTTACATTCTATTGCAGCAATCACCCTCCCAGTTCCTTCCATGTGGCTGGGTTTCTTTTGCATTCTTCACAAAGGCAGCTCCCACGCTGGCTTGGAATGCAAGCAATTAATGATGGTGGTTTTAAATTTGCCTCCTTTAATTTCCTCCAGAAACAGGTGCAAAAACACAGCGACAGCAGCTCTGGGCCCCACAAGGCTATAACTGGCATTGATTGTCTCTTTAATGGGTCCCTTGAAACCGCCCTGGCTCTCGTCTTGTCCTTCCTATCCGAAGCCAGCAGCAGCCAGCCATGCCTTCTAGCTACTGCAGGTGCTAAATCATGTAAAAAGTTAAACCACTACTTAAACACAGCACATTGTTTCAGTTCCATTAAATCAACGCTTCAAATGATACTTTAATATGCAAGCTGATTGTGTTCTTTCCTCCCCTCCAGGACCTGTGGTTGGCTGCTGCCTGAGGAGTTCGAAGTCTCTCTTGGTTGGTTTAGTGCTGAGGCCAAAAAGTTTCCTTCTGGAAAAATGTCCCCTGTAAAATGTGCATTTGAATGTACTACATTAAATAAATGCAGAACAAGAACGCAGGGCTAGCACAAGGGCAGTGCGATCGCATTGGATACTGACTTCAGAGAGGCAATGTTTCAGTGCGATCACACTGGATACTGACTTCAGAGAGGCAATGTTTCAGTGCGATCACACTGGATACTGACTTCAGAGGGGCAATGTTTCAGTGCGATCGCACTGGATACTGACCTCAGAGGGGCAATGTTTCCAAGTTTATTTTGCTTTTTAATGCACTGGCTGACACGTTTCTGGCCTCCAGCAATTTCCAGACAATAAAAATGTCAAGATAACTCCGGTGATTAATGTTCTTGCTGGAGAGATCGGAGTTGTCTAGTGGAAGAAGTTTTAACTCATTGCAAGGTAGCACAGAGGGTTAATATGCCAGCTGCAAAGAAAGTGTACCATGCAGATCACAAAGTGCATAAAATGTAAATAGGTCAGTGGGTTACTGCTTTTCAGTTACCTGCAGCTTATAAGTTAAAATCCTAACATAGAACAGTGAATTTATAACTGGCACCAAAGAACTGCATGCACTGCAAAGTATAGATTAGAGCAAATATTAATGTTGCAAAAAAGGTTAATCTGGGTAGAAATTGATTCTTAATATTTAAGAGAACCCCCAACTATGGTGTTCCGAGTTCAATTCTGAGTTGGTGCCTCTGGGGCCCAAGCACTCTTTAGCAATGCTGCCTACCAAAATGCATGACTTGTGACTCCTACACGCTGTAGTCCTCTGTCTTATGTAACATTTTGTTTACGCTAATTTATGCAAATATGATTAATTGCCTCTGTGTAAATTGTGTGTGATGCAAAGTGCTCTGACACCCTACACTGGTATGAGTGGCGCTTTATGACTAATTAAATGCGTCTGAACGTTAGTGGTTATGGAGCCTAAAGGGACGCTGTTAAAAGGTGGTGGTGGTGAGGGAATCCACATCACTCAGTCTTACCTCAACATCACCTCAGCACCACCTCACCATCAGCACAGCACCACCTCCTCATCATCAGTCCACCAATATCAGTGCTGCACCAACTCAGCATCAGCGCAGCACCACATCAGCACCAGTGCAGCACCACCTTAACATCAGCACTGCACAGCACTATCTCAGCATCAGTGCACCACCACCAACGCAGTCCCACCTCAGCAGCAACTCAGCACCAATGCAGCACCACTTCAGCATCAGCGCACCACCACCTCAGCACAGCACCAACTAAACATCACTCAGCACCACCTGAGCACTAGCTCAGCACCACCTCAGGACCAGTGCAGCACCACCACCTCAGCATCACTCAGCACCACCTCAGCATCATTCAGCACCACCTCAGCATCACCTTCTCATCAGTTCACCACCAACTCAGCATCAGCGCAGCACAACCTCAGCACCAGCACAGCACAACATAACCATCAGCACAGCACCATTTCTGCATCAGTGCACCACCATCAACACAGCCCCACCTCAGCAGCAACACAGCACCACCTGAGCACCAGCTCAGCACCACCTCAGACCCAGTGCAGCACCACCACCTCGGCATCACTCAGCACCACCTCAGCATTATTCAGCACCGCCTCAGCATCACCTTCTCATCAGTTCACCACCAACTCAGCATCAGCGCAGCACCACCTCAGCACCAGCGCAGCACAACATAAACATCAACACAGCACCATTTCCACATCAGTGCACCACCACCAACACAGCACCACCTCAGCATCAGCAGAGCATCACCTCAACACAGCACCAGAGCAGCACCACCACCTCAGCATGACTCAGCGCCACAGCATCACTCAGCACCACCTCAGCATCACTCAGCACCACCAGCACACCACTACCTCAGCACTCAGCACCACCCGAGTATCATTCAGCATCACCTGAGCATCACATCTGCACCAGCACACCACCACCTCAGCACCACTTCAGAATTACTTAGCACCACTCCAGTGTGCCCTCGGAATCTGGCATTGTTGATTCTCTCCTAGTGTTTGTCCGCTGCTTGGGTTGTAATTCAGGTACTATTTCTCAATCTCCACCCTCCTATTGTTTATGTCCCTCCATTCATAACAAAAAAAGCTATAACAAACAAGCATTACAACAGGCAGGAAGAGGTTGCCAGCATTGCAAGGACAGAAAAAACTAGAAGACATTTTTTGTTAATTCTTTTATTTAAAAGAGTCATTCAGTTGTACATAATGTCTTCTTTAAACTGCACTACATAACACTCCATAACACAAAATACCATTCCACATACTTGCACTCAATTACACACAGTCCCACTCCACATAATTCCAATACACTCAAAAACACATAATTACTATCCACATAAGACAACTGCACACCATACCACATAATTCCACTACACAAATCCACACCACACAGTTTCACACCACACAATACAACAACTAACAAGTCCAATCCAACCCACACAATTGGTACACACCACATACATCCACTCCAATCCATAACACATAGGTAAGAGACATTTACAATGCCAATAGCTCCAACTGTTTCCTTTTTTTGAACACACAGATATGATGTTAGCTCCTACCCATTTGTTCTTTTCCGTCACCAAAAAATGTAAAGCTATACACACAGTTCCATGCCACACAATTCAGCTCCACATATTTCCAATCCACACAACATAATTTAACACCAAACCACATAATACAACTCAACACAATTACGCAACACACCACATACATCCAATACACACCACACAATTTCACATTGTGCCGCACAATTCAGCAGCACAACAAATAATTAAACTGTACTACTTACCACTCCACAACACACAATCCCAATCCACATAATGCCACTATGCTGAATGCCACAGAATTGCTAACCATATATTTCCACAGCACACCATGCCACATAATGACACTACACAAATCCACTCCACATCACACAATCACACAACTAACTAATCCAATCCAAGCCACATAGTTCCACTACGCACCACATACATACACTCGATGATACATAAGTAAAATACATTGCCATTTACAATGCCAATAGCTCCAACTCAAACAAATGCAAGACCAATTGCATTTCCAATGCTTGTTTATTTGGCAATATATTTACTTTGACTAAATGTGTGGTTTTATACTACATGCTGTAGGACTCATGACTGAACTGCTCAAAATGTTACTTATATGCATCTATTTTGGATCTTCAATATAATAACAAAATTAACTAAAATTTGACTGTCTTTTATTATATGTGTCTTAATGTTTTCTCCATAGAAACTGTGCTTACAATTATCTGATTCCTAATGCATGATAGAGGGAGCCATAGATCATTTTCATAACATCAAGTTCCTTTGCTCTTGTTCTGTGTAGCCACAGCAGAGCTTCTGGTATGCATGATTCTTGTTAAATCAGAGGAGGTTTGGTCTTCTAATTACAATATTCTATGTCTATAGCATAATTCTCAGAGTAGTGTATTTAAATTTGATCATCAGTTTGTGAGTTGGCTACTGATTATTGGTCCTCATTAGGTGGCCATCAGTTTAACACCCTGGTTTCTCACCCTCACTGTGATGAATCAAGGTCCATCAGAAGACCAATGCTTCTGTGGGTGAAGTATAAAATCTGAGAGAAGTGACTAAGTTGTAAAGTCATTGTTGGGCCCAGAAATGAAAGAGAGAGAGAAAAAAAAGAAAAAGCTTCTGCTGCAACCTATGTCAGCCAACTCTCTTTTTACTGAATGTGTTGCAGGAAACTTCAATTTGAAGTAAAAAACTATCTCCTGCACATCAGTATGTAATTAATGGTCTACTAAACTGTGATTCATCTTTTGTCCCAATCTAATTTCTTCTTTTCTATCATGCCAAAGAAGCCTCACATTTTTCAACAGCTGAGAGAAATGCGCTGATCTTCAGTAAAGGTACAAATCCTTACGCTTTGGGGTCGATTCCGATGTCGCCAAAAGTGCCTTCCCAATGCTATTCGTAGGCTTACCTTACGTCCGACTCGTATCCGGAGCTTTTTCCTACAAACTAGCAAGTACGATGCGTATAACAGGCACATTTCCGACTCAATCGTCCGCTCCGATTCGTGCCCTATTTCACGACCGAACAGGCTCAGGAAAAACGGAAATCGAGTCGGACGGAGGCGTTTCCCAACCAGTTTCCGGACACGCAAGTACGATGCGTTTTATCAACGCGTCGGACAGGCCGCCGCTTCCAGTACATCACAGCATTCGGACGAGGTGTATTGAAGCTCCGATTTGCGCCAGAACACGATCAATGGGGACGAGACGGAGCAGGCATGTATCCAATTGCACATGTCTTCCCTATACTGTATGCCTACCGTCACCGACGCGCACGACGCAGAAGGTAAGTCAGACACCTACCACACACCAAAATGACATGACAGGAAACACCACCATAGGGGGTCTGGATGCCTATCACTCCCAGCATTGTCCACCACATAGGGGGGTGGATGCCTATCACTACCAGCATTGTCCACCCCATAGGGGGGTGGATGCCTATCCCAGCATTGTCCACCCCATAGGGGGGTGGATGCCTATCCCAGCAGAGTCCACCCCATAGGGGGGTGGATGCCTATCACTCCCAGCATTGTCCACCCCATAGGGGGGTGGATGCCCATCCCAGCATTGTCCACCCCATATGAGGGTGGATGCCTATCACTACCAGCATTGTCCACCCCATAGGGGGTGGATGCCTATCCCAGCATTGTCCACCCCATAGGGGGTGGATGCCTATCACTCCCAGCATTGTCCACCCCATAGGGGGTGGATGCCCATCCCAGCATTGTCCACCCCATAGGGGGTGGATGCCTATCACTACCAGCATTGTCCACCCCATAGGGGGTGGATGCCTATCCCAGCATTGTCCACCCCATAGGGGGTGGATGCCTATCACTCCCAGCATTGTCCACCCCATAGGGGGTGGATGCCCATCCCAGCATTGTCCACCCCATAGGGGGTGGATGCCTATCACTACCAGCATTGTCCACCCCATAGGGGGTGGATGCCTATCCCAGCATTGTCCACCCCATAGGGGGGTGGATGCCTATCCCAGCATTGTCCACCCCATAGGGGGGTGGATGCCTATCACTCCCAGCATTGTCCACCCCAAAGGGGGGTGGATGCCTATCACTCCCAGCAGAGTCCACCCCATAGGGGGGTGGATGCCTATCCCAGCATTGTCCACCCCATAGGGGGGTGGATGCCTATCACTACCAGCATTGTTCACCCCATAGGGGTGTGGATGCCTATCCGAGCATTGTCCACCCCATAGGGGGGTGGATGCCTATCCCAGCAGAGTCCACCCCATAGGGGGGTGGATGCCCATCACACCCAGCATTGTCCACCCCATAGGGGGGTGGATGCCTATCACTACCAGCATTGTCCACCCCATAGGGGTGTGGATGCCTATCCCAGCATTGTCCACCCCATAGGGGGTGGATGTCTATCACTACCAGCAGAGTCCACCCCATAGGAGTCTGGATGCCCATCACTATTACCATCCCCACTCATAGGGGGTAGAATGTCCATCACCACCAGTACCCCCTACTCATAGGGGGCTGCATGCCCATCACCACCAGTACCCCCACCCATAGGAGGCTGGATGCCCATCACTATTACCATCCCCACTCATAGGGGGCTGGATGCCTAGCACCACAATGATTCACACACATAGGATGAGTAAGCAAACCCCCCTACCATCTTTGCAAGATTCAATGTATGTGTGTGTAAAATGCTCACAACACAGATCCTGACAGTGAACATACAATGTGACTCCCAACACATGTGTGCCCAAAAGGTGATAGTGTGGATCAAAAATCCTGCATCTCTGGAGAAATGTGTTTATGTGGTCCAAACCCCCCATCACCACAGTGACCAAAAGGTGTTAGTGGGGTTCAAAAATCCAACATCTCAGGACCAATGTGGTAATGGGGTCTAAACCCCCCATCACTACAGTGACCTAAAGGTGATAGTGGGGTTCAAAAATCCAGCATCTCCGGACCAATGTGGTAATGGGGTCTAAACCCCCCATCACTACAGTGACCAAAAGGTGATAGTGGGGTTCAAAAATCCAGCATCTTAGGACCAATGTGGTAATGTGTCCTAAACCCCCCATTACAACAGTGACCATAAGGTGAGTGTGGACATGAAAATAGCAGCATCTCCAAACCAAAATGCATGATTCCTGGTCCCCACACCACAAGCAATGTTGTGGCAATGTAGTGGTTGTGTCACATACAAACATAGATTTAGTGAGGCAAAGATTGCTGTGTATCACAAGAACACCCTCTGCCATGTGCAGACAAGCTATGGCCATGATCCCTGACAATTACTCCAGTGTACAATTAGACAATGCGACAAGTGAGCACCATGATGCATACACACAAATCTATACAAACCGACACACAAACTAAGGAATCCTGTGGAGACTGTAGATGTCAGGTGACCAAGTCCCATACCATGGCAGCAATGGAACACACCAAACATGATGAATGTGCAGACTGATGAGCCAGGAGACGCAGGGACACTAGGGAAAATCCTCCAAACAACATAAGCCAATGGACCGCAAAAGCCATACCAATGCAGTGGAGCAGATGCACAAACACAGACAGGCAGCCCCACACTGCATATCATGCACAACATGTGTGTGTGCCTCAGTGTCCCCAGGCAAGTACACAACACATGACAGTGGGCAGAACTCCAATGACACAGATGTGTACACAGTGCCATACAAAAGTAACACATGAACTGTGCATCCCTTGGTGGGCAAGCAGGCACTGTCAGGTGAGTGGGATCCCAAATCATTCATGTGACACAAGATGGGCGGCACAGCAAACAACACAGCAAGAGACAGCCCAACACAGCACTACCCTCAGGGACCCTACATTGGGGTGACAGTAGCCTGTACAATCCCACTGTGATGACAAAGGTAGATGTTGCCCATACTGTGGAGTACAGTCACCTGCGTGCACTGGGGCATGCGTCCTGACCAACAAACTTCCATCACACCTACACTAACAAATCACTGGCCAGGGCCTGTCATCAATGAACACAAAGTAGGTAGGGGCCTAGCCATGAGACAACTCACATTTGGCCACCCTCAACACAACACACCTTGATCTGCAACAATGTGCATCAGCTAAGCACACATGGACTGGTGAAATTGCACATGCACCCATGACAATCCCAGGGGTGGTGGGGAGATCTAAGGTTCCCAAAAATACACACACATGGCCAGTCAACAACCCTTGTGAATGTCCGCCACACTGCACAGTATGCGGTACCTGGGCATGACGTGAAATCTACCAGAATCATTGGGATCACTGCCACACTCCCACAACAATGATGAACCAAAGCAGAGCCACAAAGAACACATGTCGACACCTTCCAACATTGCAACTATGACCCTGATGAGTGGGAGTAGTCACACACACATACAAGTGACCCACTCACTGACAGATACCACATTGTTTTCTCGATACGTTCCTTCACGAGCTCTAAGATCAGCATCCCTTGATCTCTTACAACTGCCTAAGATAAAGAGAGTAAGGTGTGGAGGTAAACGCTTCTCTTTCCTGGCATCCAAACTTTGGAATTCTCTGCCCACACACCTCAGGTTTTTGCCTAACAGATCGGTCTTTAGGAGGGAAATTAAAACATGGCTCTTCTCCCAACCCTGATCGTGTTGGCCTTGGGCATCGCATATCATTCAGCGCCAAGACGCCTCGGCAGTAGTGCGCTTTACAAATATTGTCAGTCACTCAGTCAGTCAGAAGTGCCAAGGGGAATCCTGAATGTGTCCCACGTGCGTCTGGCAACATCCCCGGGCTTTTCAAATAAAACACCTAGGGATGACACCCTAATGACCAGTAGTGTGCCATGCACCTACATCCCAGGAAACCCAGGACAAAGATGTTGGATGAACACAGGACAACTCAGCAAGCGCCACGAACAGGAACATCTGTAGGGAACACAGGCTGTGTAGAAAAAGTGAATGGAACACACACAGACATGCTCACACTACACACACCATGGGCTCAGGCAATGTCACAGTATGACACACTGCCATGAGGGGACTCCACTCCTGGGGAAGGTTAGCTGTGCCAAACGTTGTCTGTGCAGGGCTCTGTCATGTCAGCATAACACTTGCTCAGTGAGCCAACAATTACAACACAATGAAAGCTCTGGTCACATCAGCCTGTGTACGGGAGTGTCCCTTCAGTCATCTGCACATACGCAATACACATGTAGAGCTAGTTGCACTGATGACACAGATGACTTGTGTACCATTGATGCACAAACCTGCCTGTCCAGTGGAGAGATGGGCCCAGTCAGGGAATCTTACAATGTGCCGAAATGTAAGCCCAACATATGTGCAACAGTGCATGGCAAAGATGTGAAGTAGCAAACAGAAGGAGTAATACCTGGTCCACAAATTCTGCATACATAACACCCTGAAATAGCAGCAAATTATGTCATGAATACATACCAGGAAAGTACATATATCCCATGGACCACATGGAGTCCATCACATCAACAAATCAGTCTCTTATACCTTTAAAACACCATTACAACTGCAAGTTCATGATACACATCATCAACATCATGTACATTAGATGCAACACCACTGGATAACAACAAATTGCTTTATTCAGCAATGATATCCATGTAACTGTGAACTCAACAATGTCAAAAGGCCAATGGCCAGTCCTTCCAGGAGTCCCAACAGGGTGACATGTGGAAACTTGACACCCATTGCTTGCCTGCACTGCTACGGCCAAGGGACATCTCCCCTTGGAGGGGCATACATAGGGGCAGGCCAGGCACCGCAGGGACAGGATCAGGGGACAGCAGAATGGGGCAGGGTGTGGTGGTGGGTGCAGGAGTGTTGCTGGCAACTGCAGTGGAGGTGTCTGACACAGTGGGTGGCGTCACCACTGCTGGGCCCAAGTCAGATGTGGTGGGTGCTGTCACTATTGCAGGGCTCAAGTCTGATGGGGTGGTTGCCGGCATCTGAAGACTGCGGAGTGCTCGTGGATGGCTGTTTGTGTGTCTGTAACCCATCCCCTGTGTGTGTGCCATCAGTCCCCGGAGTGTGCGTGCTTGTGCGTCTGGATTTTGTCTTGCGTGGCTGTGTGCTGCTTGTGTCTGTTGTGGTGCGTGCCTGTGCCGGTGTGGGTGTGCCTTGGACAGGTAAGGTAGTGGGGATTGTGGATTGGGCAGAGGTAGGAGGGGTGAGGGACTGTTGGAGGAGGGACACTGTTGCCGTCTGTGAGGAGGCCATGGACTGAATGGTCCGCTGTAGGGCAGACATGTTTGATGAAATGCCCTCCATGAAGGACACCAGTTGTGTCAACAGACTGGTGTGAGAATGGAGTACACTCAGCATCGCTGTCTGCCCTACATGGATCTGCTTAAGTAAGTCCACAGCCTCCACACTCCACACTCAGGGCAGCAGGGGAGACAGACGCAGGGGGTGCGGTGCCTGGCATGAAGGAGACATGCTCCCTTACACGGGAGCCTCCACGGACATCTGGGATGGGAGCAGATGGGAGGGTGGAGATGGTGGCGGCGGGGACAGACTCAATAGGTGTTGTCTGGGGTCTGCTGACACCCGCCTCCACAAGGGAGTCATCACTCGAGCTGCTGTGTTCCTCAGCCGAGGTGGTTGTAGCTGAGGTCTCCTCAGTGTGGCTCCCCTCACCCTCCGTGCCACTGGGTCCCTCCGACTCCCCTGCAGCGGACCCAGTCTGGCTCTGCGGCTCCTCTTGGTCCGTGGAGCTGTCTCCTCCAGTAGCCGTAGATGTATCTGCAAACAAACAGGATAAACAGATCCACATCAGCCACCTGTATTGACCTGACACATCACAGTCAGTACAGCACATTACAGAGCACGCCTTGGAATCATTTGCAAAATATTGGAAAAAGAGCTGACACAGATTTGAACAAGACACTTGTCAGTCTGCCAGTCAACCATGCCCCTCATATCCTTCCCGTCCAAGGACCCATCTGTCTGGTGCATGTAGTATGCCACTACTCATATGTGCACACATGCACCACATAGACAGTTGTCTGAACTGCAGGATTTGTGAGTGAAATGTGTCAGTACACACATATCCCATCTCCTGCCACTGACTCAGTACATGTGTCAGGCTAAGGGATGGCCAAAGTCATTGTCAGCAATATGGATATGCTTCCTTCACCAGACACCATGATGTGCTCATGTATTGATGGTCAATGCCACAATTGAGTGCATGCAGGACAACTTACATTAATGCAGGATACACATTTGCAAGTGGTATACCATGCTACAGGCCAGTCTGGCTAATCAGTCATTACTGGCTTCAGTCACAGGGGCAGTGCATCCAAAAACAAACAGTCTGCACTGTGTCACAATCATGTTTTTGTGGGGAATGTAAGCTCTGCAGCTGTCAAGTGCACATGTCCACCCACTGCTACCCACATCTTAAGGCATTTGATGATCCCACGTGATACAAATGCTACAGTTGAGTGACTGCAAGCACAAATCTGTAAACATGATCACATCACAGTCTGATGAGAACGAATTAAAGCTGCCTGCACTTTAATGTAGAATACACCATTAGGCACAGTCAAGTGATTACACACCTATGTTTCACCCCATTGTGGTGATCCAACAGCCACATCTCAGCTGGCTGCCCACCCCAAACTGTTTAACACCCCAGGAGGCTAAAAAGCTAGGCCACTCCACAATGACACAGAGGCAGACACCTGATTGCACATTTCACAATGCACAAAATGTAGGCTGGCACACAGGAGTAGGAGAACAGAGTGTACTTTCATGTCCGGAGTAGGCATACCTGTCCTGGTCCATGTGCAACATGGGATAACCCTGAACACTAGGCATGTGTCTATGCATGTGTGACACACATGATGCACATTCTTCTGAGGCCCCAACATTGTCTCACCTGCTGCATGGGTGTGTGGTAAATACCCCAGACACATATGGTGAGCCAGAGCAGCAATTAGTACACATATTAATGTCCCACACAGAGTACATGTCAGCTTTCTGGCAATGTGCAGACACATGTCAATCAATTGCCTCACTCATGAAGCCCAAAACAATGCACCGGTAGCAGATGCTGTTTCAAACCTTATCCTTGGACAACAGCAGGGACACACAACCCAAGTGATACAAGTCACAGACAGAAAGGGCCACACCTGTGTATCAGATGAGGATGGGCCATCACCTAATTTAGGCACATGACTCTTGTTCAAGCAGACAGACGAACTGTAGGAGTGTAACCAGGCTGAGGGAGTGCAAATAGCATGTGAGACATAGTTCACAGAAAAGGCATGCACTTACCCCCTCCTTGCTGCTGTCTGGCCTTTAACTGCCCATCCAGGTGAGGGAAGACCACCGTCAGAATCCGGAGCATGTGGGGGGTCAGGGTCCGTCATCCGCCCCTTCTGCGAGGAGGCGACAGCTTCAGCTGGACTCTTGCGATGCGACGGGTCCAGCCACGTAGGTCCTGCCACCTCTTCTGGCAGTTGCGGATGCGGCGCTTGTAGACCCCCACAGATCGAACTGCCCGGACGATGGTCTTCCAGATCTCCTGTTTCTGATGGGCATCAACCTGTGAGGATGACAAAGTTAAAAGACCATTACTACACATGCAACATGTTTGTGCATCACACATTTGGATATACATGTCGTTATCACAAGGGCATATGATGTACACAGGTAGTGCAACTATGGTAATGGACAGTTGTCCGGAATTAACAACATGGAAACATTGGCTGGGTCTTATGACTGTGTAAAGATTCACGTTTTCAGCACAGTACCTGTTCCCTACAGGTACCTACACACTTTGGGGGTTACAAATACTCAGTGAGCATGCTAGCCACTGGTGTACACAATGCCATTAGTGCTAGACAGACAACATGCACAATGAGAAAGGACGTGGACTGCACACTCACCTGCTCCCCTGGTTTCCCATACAGCTTGCTGTACTCTGGAAGGAGGCTGTCCAGCAGGGCCTGGTTCTCCTCCTCTGTGAAGGCTGGGGCCCTCTCCACAGTACGTGCCATTCTTGAAGCCAGAGGATGCAGAGGCAGCAGCAGTGGTAGCAGAGATGTCAATCTGGAGCATGTAGTGCAGGCAAGTGAGCTCTCAGGGGAACAGACAGCCTTATATCTGTGCTGCAGAGGCAGATTATGAACCATGCGTCCAAAGCGATAGGTCCGACACGTTTGCATCCTATGAATCTGGCCAATCCATCGCATTGCATGCCTCGTACACGTCTTCCGCATTGTTTAAAAAGTTCAACTTCATGACACCAATGAGTTTGATACATTGTTGTAGGGAGCCAATGGATTTTTCAGCACACGAATCGTACAAGTATCAAATCCGCGTCAGTCTCCATGGCAGTCAATAGCCAATGCGTGTGCACGCCTTGGTCCCTAGGTGTCCGACGCGTCTTTTGAATACCCACCCGCGTATGTCACCATTACATTCAGGGTCCAAGGCGTGCGCACGCCTTGGTCCCTAGGTGTTCGACGCGTCTTTTGTAAACCCACCCGCGTATGTCACCATTACATTCAGGGTCCAAGGCGTGCGCACGCCTTGGTCCCTAGGTGTCCGACGTGTCTTTTGTAAACCCACCCGCGTATGTCACCATTACATTCAGGGTCCAAGGCGTGCGCACGCCTTGGTCCCTAGGTGTCCGACGCGTCTTTTGAATACCCACCCGCGTATGTCACCATTACATTCATGGTCCAAGGTGTGCGCACGCCTTGGACCCTAGGTGTCCGACGCGTCTTTTGTAAACCCACCAGCGTATGTCACCATTACATTCAGGGTCCAAGGCGTGCGCACGCCTTGGTCCCTAGGTGTCCGACGCGTCTTTTGAGAACTCACCCGCGTCGAACAGCATTGTCTTAAGCATGCAATCTGTCAGTTCAGCTCGGCCAGGAGTTGGCTCATGCGTCCATGCAATGCTCACTCATCATGTCAGACAGTATATGTAAGATTTATGTCATGCTGTATGCCCTGTGTGGATGGAGTGAAGCACATGTCAAATGAGACACAGACATATACAAGACTACTCCCATGATGTTCCTAGCTTACAGTGCAAAAATTGCATTGTTTGTGAGGAACAGGACAAGTGTGAGTGACCACTTCACAGATCATCCTCCTGTGCTACACATCAACCATTTTTTGTGTATGTGATGGGACATGTAGGTCTGACATCACATCATGACAATGTCCACACCATGACAGTGGTGTGCATGGTGACAAGCTGTCTGTATCTAGTGTTGTTGCTAGGTTGCAATACATGATCCATGTATGTGTACCTTTAGAACATGTGCTAGTTGACCTTGACATCTATCTTTGATACTTAATTAGGTGTGTGTCGTGTATGTTACGATTGATCACATGGAGAGTGACAGACAACAGTGAATAGTCACAGTACAACACTGTGTCACTTGAATATCCATGACAAAATTGAGTGTATGTTCAGGATCACATAGCTGTCAGTTGTGTATTAGCTCAACCTCACACCTCTGACTTCACTGTGTCTTAATTGAAAGTGTAATGCAATATGTTGAATCCAGATTACGTGATTTTTATGAGTACTAGTAATATGTGTGCATACTTTGTCATATGTTACGCAGGGGACCAAATATCCACAGACCCTTCCCTGACCTTGCGACCATGGTGGAACGTGAGTGTATGAGAAAATACAGGTTCACGAGGCAATTAATTTCTGAATTGACAGACCAGTTGTCACCACACTTGCAACCTGGACGCACATATCCCTTTGCCCTGACCCCCAAGGTGAAGGTGATGGCGGCACTACATTATTTTGCGACAGGATCGTTCCAGTTTACTGTGGCTGATGCTGGTGGGATGTCGCAGACGATGTTCAGTCGAGTGCTCCGGGATGTGTGTGAGGCCATGTTGAGGTTCCTCAACCTGTACATACAGTTTCCTACACCGCCACAGTTCCGTGCCATTAAAGATGACTTTTATGCCCTGGGACACATGCCACATGTGATTGGATCGATTGATGGGACACATGTGGGTTTGGTCGCACCACGAGCCCATGAACAGGTTTACAGAAATCATAAACACTTCCATTCGATCAATGCCCTTATGGTATGTCTGGCGGACCAGATCATCTCCCATGTATGTGTGCGTTTCCCGGGATCTGCCCATGACGCATACATAATGAGGATGAGTCGGATACCCCAGCTGATGTCCCAGCTCAGGAATGAACGTGCCTGGCTTGTTGGTGAGTCCTGGTGTCAGTATCAGTTGTGTGTTCATTGTCTGTCATGTTGTACCCTGTTGTTGTTCAACTGATCCTTCATATTTGATAATTTTAGGAGACTCTGGATACTCAAACATGCCCTGGTTGCTGACACCACTCAGGAACCTGGTCACACCTGCTGATGTCCATTACAACGGGGCACATGGGCGGACCAGGCGTGTGATTGAGCATACATTTGGGCTGCTGAAGACCAGATTCCACTGCCTTGACCGGACAGGAGGTGCCCTTCAATATTCCCAGAGAAGGTGTGCAAAATCATTATGGTGTGCTGCATGCTTCACAACAAGGCTGTGAGGAATAAGCTACCGCTCATTCAGGATGACAGGGACCAACGTCCTCCCTCATGGGAGGATCCAGGCCTGGGGAACGTTGCCAGTGAGGAGGAGGAGGAAGAGGAGGTGGATGTCAGGACACAGTTCATTGACAACTTCTTTACTTGAGTGTAAGTATGCATATATGTCTGATGATGCCTTTCCTAAGCGTGATGTGTGTATGTAGGACAATATGTTGTGGCATGTGTGTGGGTCTGCTAATTTACAGGGTCATTGCCGTTGTACAGTGTATGTTGAGTTATGATGGTCTCCACTACATTGTTGAAATCACTCCTAGCAATTGGTCAGAATTTACAATGGACAATAGTGAGTCAATAATTGGATATGTCATCATGGCAAGTTGTATTTAAGACTGTACTATGTCTCTCCTTCACAGGCTCCTTTGGCTGTTGTGTGGGTACACACAACGCTGTTCCATAATGGATTTTCAATTTGGACCAGTACTCTCTGACAGCCAATCTATTTGGTCAGATTTGTCATTTCTTTGGTTTATTTGGATACTTGGAACTGTAATCAGTTTGCTTTTGTGTTGAGCAGAGCTTCTGCCTGTGTAATAAACCTGTTACACACATTGATGTTTGCCTTCTCCGTAGCAAAAATATGCTACAACCGTTCATATCATGTTTTTCTGACATGGTGTTCATTTCATTAGACAATGGTCTTTGTTTGTGCGGTTCAATGGTTTTAATTTGACAACAGTGTGTGCAATGTTTAATGTTGCATGTGCTATGTGTGTTGTGCTGACCTTGCGTGGCTATCTCTGGTATGTGTCATGTGACATTTCTTCATGAGGCGGTAGATGAATTGTGAGTTGGTCCCTAGGATCATGCTGTATTATGCAAAAGTTACCGGAGCCAAGCTGACATAATAGCTTTGTGTGTGACATTTTAGCACACATTCTTTCTGTGATTGTTGTGCAAGATGCCTTTGAGTCCACATGACATCATTTTGGTACTGTTGAAGCACTGCGCCACAAGGTTGAAAAACAGGACTCTTTGTAATGGTAGATCTAGTCAGCACGGATAGTTTCACCATGAAATGCTACACTTTGTTACACATAAGTGGAATACTTGCATTACATTGACGCACATGCCAATAATCTAGTTCATAGAGGAGTTGGAAGTGTTGTCAGATGAAAATCCTTCTGAGCGAAATCCACAGTCCATTTGGCATTTAGTCCAATTTACATGCTCCATCCCATGTGGGAGAGTCCAGGGACTGTCAACAAAGTGAATGATTTGCACACAATGGAGGATATCCAGAGCATTTCTTTGGTTCCTGGGGGGATGCATGTCCATCAGTCTCTCACTTGCCATCCTTCCTTGGACGGCCCCTCCTCTTCTTTGTTGGGGGTGGACCCTCAGTATCAGGCTGCTGCGGCGGAGGGGACTCTACGCCAGACTCCTCATCCCTCCCTGTGGCAGTTGCCGATGTTGAGGCAACAGGTGTGGAGTGCACACGGGGAGGTGGGGTAATGTTGGTGGTTATCTGGCGTAGGCATGTAAGTATGTCCCTATGCACCGCAGTGAGATTGTCTATTTTCGACCAGTTGGACTCCATATGGTCCATGTGTTGGTCCATACGGTCCATGTGTTGGTCCACACGGTCCATATGGTTGTCCATCTGGTCGAAATGTGCTGCCTGCTGATGTTTTATGTCCCTGAGGATCCCGACAACCTGGCCAAAGTCTCCGGTGCATTCGCGATATACATCGAAAAAGCGTTGTAACTCGGGGTCAGCTTGTTCTCCGACACCAGCTGTGGGACGTGTCCTCCCACCATGCACCCTCACACCACTCCTTTCCCTACCCGCACGGACATTGCCTGGCGTAGCACGCACTGACAGCTCCTGTCCTCCTTCATTGTTGTCAGGGCTGGTATTTCCTGCCAAATCCAGATTGGGCTGTCTTGCTGTGCTCCCAGGGTTTTGTTGTCTGGGTGTGTCCGTGGGGATCCGGGGCGTCTGGATGTTAATGGATGTTGCAGGAGTGGTCGCTGGGGCTGCTGATTGTACTGGTGCCGCATGCTGACCCACATCGGAGGTGCCAGGTTGGTTCCCATCGCCCGAGGAGGTGTGAGAGTCATCCACACTGGAGGTCTCAGTGTCTGACATTGTGCTGGAGCTGCTGGTGGACTCTGAATCTTCTCCAGATGATGCCCTCTGTTCTGGAGTGCCTGTGGGTAGTAGAGAGACACAATGTTAGTTGTGTATTTACAGATGTTATGTTGTCATGCACAGCCAAATGTGAAGACGTTGTGGATAATGTTGCATTTCCTTCTTATTTCTACTCATCAATCGTCACAGACACTGAGATATTTTGTAATCGGACATTGTTATTTTGGAGACATGTGCTTTACTGAGCATGTCCAGCTCTGTGCATCAATGTGCATGTATTGTTATCCTTGACTGTTCGTATTAATTTTTTGGCAAGTGTCACACTGTGCATGAGCCAGGTGTGTTGTTATTTCACACATCAGCGTTTTCACTATGACATACATACTGTAACTAATCTTATGTTTGGCAGGAATTGTTACATTGCTGGGGTGACATGCAAACTCACTCTCCTGAATATGTGTCATCATTAGATGATTTTGCTTGGATGTATGTGTTGATGTGAACAATCAATGACATCGCATGTGTAACCTCGTATGCAATAGCAACGCGTTTCTTCTGCCAAATGCATTGTTACATGGCAGTCTTTGAAACACAGCTCATTACATTGGCATGCAGTAGGGGAGTAACTGACATGAGTAGTTGTATTATGCGATAATAGTATGATCTGACATTCCCTGATGTTGCCCACACTGGACTTGTAATGGTGAATAGTATAAGTTTGTACTCCTGCGCAGAGCCTACAGCAAGTTTGTGTGATGTTTTGCATTGTGCTGTTCTGCTATGTCCCAACATGGTTGTTGTTATGCGTGTGTAGTTTTTGCATTGTTTGTGAATGTGCAATGTGAGTAGTCATATTTATGTTGATATTTTTCATCACTTTGCACACATGTGTATATCTTGATGTAGTGCATTTTGTTGCTGCATACTTTTGCACATGATCACTTCATGTACATTTTACTTGTTCTCCATGGACAGAGATCTTTCCCAGGGATGGTCTTTTGCCTTTTCATGGTCAGAGCTGTGAGGTACAGTGTGTTTAGTGCTTGAGTTAGGCTGTGTTGACTTCTACCCCACTTTCCAATGGCAAACAGACCAGCTTACTCATCATTGTCAGAGGCGCAATGACAGTGAGGGTGGTAGTTTTCAAGGTTGCTGAGACCGCTGACTGATGTTGAATTACAATGCTACACACAACAATGCCTTGTGCACATGACACAACGCAAGAGTGTCAGCCATCTTGCATTACACCTCACATCTACTGTCCGTGGGCATTGTCCCTGATGTGTGTTTATCTGTGTGTGTTTTGTGTTATGTGGTGTGACAGCTAATT
Source organism: Calotriton arnoldi (assembly GCA_963921515.1). Taxonomy (NCBI): domain Eukaryota; kingdom Metazoa; phylum Chordata; class Amphibia; order Caudata; family Salamandridae; genus Calotriton; species Calotriton arnoldi. The sequence continues at coordinate 23,594 of CAWUFW010005124.1, read as the reverse complement.
AGAGTGTGTCCTGTCCTCCACACACATTTGTAGCATGCACATTGAGGGCACATGTGACTGATCTATACCTGTCAGTGTGTGTAATGTGCAGTTAAGGTTATGGTCTGTAGTTGTGTGAGTAGGCCAAGAACTGGCAGTAGATATTTCCACATTTCGTACAGGATGGCCCTGTGTAGCCATCTTGACAGGCCATTTGCATTCACTCTCAGGGACAGCATAGTGACAGGTGTGTTCTTGTGGGACGGGGGGGGACTAGTGTGTGCTGGTGGCAGTAGTCATTGCTTCCAATACTCCTCCCACCCAGGACAAATGGGCCAGCATGTTCCAGGGTCCCATGACAGTGTGTACAAAGTTACATTCAAGATGTCTGACAGTGGTGCCTGCAGTCATGCTGTACAGGACTGCCTACAGGGCCTTGTGTTCCCCACACCGTGGCCAGTGTCAGCCATCTTGACAGGGCATTTGCATTCACTCTCAGGGACAGCATAGTGACAGGTGTGTTCTTGTGGGACTGGGGGGGGGGACTAGTGTGTGCTGGTGGCAGTAGTCATTGCTTCCACTCCTCCTCCCACCCAGGATAAATGGGCCAGCATGTTCCAGGGTTCCATGACAGTGTGTACAAAGTTACATTCCAGATGTCTGACAGTTGTGCCTGCAGTCATGCTGTACAGGACTGCCAACAGGGCCTTGTGTTCCCCACACCGATGGCCAGTGTCAGCCATCTTGACAGGGCATTTGCATTCACTCTCAGGGACAGCATAGTGACAGGTGTGTTCTTGTGGGACAGGGGGGGGACTAGTGTGTGCTGGTGGCAGTAGTCATTGCTTCCACTCCTCCTCCCACCCAGGACAAATGGGCCAGCATGTTCCAGGGTTCCATGACAGTGTGTACGAAGTTACATTCAAGATGTGTTGCTGTGGTGTCTGTGGCTGTGTATTTGGGGTGAATTTAGACGATTTGTACATGTACTCACCAGGTTCTGGGATTTCAGCTAGTCCAGTTATGGCCTCCTGTGGGAGGAGGTCCCACACCTTCACCTCCCAGGTGGTGAAATGCACCGGTTTATGACGTCCACCGCCAGTCTTGGTGCTCAGGGCATGTTCTCTGGCAATGAGCCTCTTTACCCTCCTGCGAATGTCATAATACCGGTTCCGGATATCCTCCTTTGTGCGCAAGGTAGGTGAATGGGCATTCACCTTGTTGACAATCCTCTCCCACATCTTGGTTCTCTGGGACTGGGAGGTCTGTTGGGCCAAGCTGCCAAATAACTGTGGCTCAACTCGGATGATTTCATCTATCATCACTTCCAACTCAGCAGCTAAGAACTGTGGATTATTCTTTGGGGGCATGGTGATGGGTGTTGGTGGAGATGTGTGTGTGTGAAGGTGAGGGTGAGTGTGTGTGAGTGGAGGTGTGTTTCTTTGGTGCTAGTTGTGTGGAGGTTGTTTGGTGGATGAGATGTGTGTGTTTGTGGTAGGTAGATGAGTTGTCTGTCTAGTGGTGTGGTGTGCTTGCATGTCTGTCGAAGTAGCAAATGGTGTTGGGAAGTTTTGCCTCCCTTTATATAGGTTGTGTTGTGGGTGTGTCTTGTTAATTGGAAATGTGTTTTTTTGGAGATGACAATGCATTTTTTGGTAGTCTTCTTTCTGTTTCCATTGTTTTATTTTTTTCTCATTTTGTAAGTCGTTTTGATAGCACTTGATGCTTGTTCTTGTGTAAATTGTTTTGGACGAGTCTGTTCCATTCATACTGGGCTATGTGGCATCGTTCGCGTCCGAGTCTGTCGTGTCGTGTTGATGCTTGGCTATGTGGCATAGTTCGCGTCCAAGTCTGTCGGGTCGTGTTGATGCTTGGCTATGTGGCATCGTTCGCGTCCGAGTCTGTCATGTCGTGTTGATGCTTGGCTATGTGGCATCGTTCGCGTCCGAGTCTGTCGGGTCGTGTTGATGCTTGGCTATGTGGCATCATTCGCGTCCGAGTCTGTCGTGTTGTGTTGATGCTTGGCTATGTGGCATCGTTCGCGTCCGAGTCTGTCGTGTTGATGCTTGGCTATGTGGCATCGTTCGCGTCCGAGTCTGTCGTGTCATGTTGATGCTTGGCTATGTGGCATCGTTCGCGTCCGAGTCTGTCGGGTGGTGTTGATGCTTGGCTACATGGAGTCGTTCGCGGACGTGTCTGTAGGTTGACGCTTGGCTATCTCGAATCTTGCGCGTACGAGTCTATCGCGTCAGGCTCCTTTCCTGCTGACTCGGACGTATAATATAATTTCCGGCCGAGTCGGTCATAAATTTTGGACTCCGCATCGTACTCAGCTATTTGTAAGGCGAGTGTACGGTTCGGTCGGAAAAAATGACGGGTCCGTGTCGGGTAGTACGTTTTCCGGCCGAAATCGGAATCGACACCTATGTGTTAAGTCCCTATCTGACAATGCATTGCTATGTCAGAAGCATTTTTTCCCTTTCCACACCCCTACTAGGACATTGAGGGCAGCTGAGAAATTTCTTTTGTTTTCACGTGAAAGCATAATAAAAAAGGTAGATGTGTGTGCTATTAACCTCTCTCCCCACTGAATTACAGCTGCTAAACCAGTTCCTCCCCATCTTTCACTTTTGTAAGGCTTTAAACATGTCGCTTTTTAAATAATCCCTGTCTATGATTTTTCCAGCACATGGCTGACTATGTTGGGCTTTATCGCTTTATGAGAATGATCATACCAGAAATGCCCAACAATATAAAAAGCCCACTGTTATGCCCCAAGAAGCCATAGTAATGGCAATAGGGTCAGGGCACAATTTAACAATGATTCTCTTCAGACGCAGGTCCCCATTTTCTAATAGATTTCTGCCATTATGCTTTCAATTGCTAGCAATATATTTGAGACTCAAAAGGTCCTCTAATTTGGGGATAACAGAAAACATGGCTGTGCGCACTCCATCCACTAAGCCAGTTTCCTCTCTGACTCAACATTTCTTAAGGTAAGAAACACATAAAAATGAAAAAGAAGTTACTAAACCTTCTAAAGCAATTTTATATTTTAATATTTATTTTAGTGACATGGGTAATTTTTATGTGTTACAATGGTTTTTCTTTTCAATAGTAGTCTTTGTTTTACATAATACAGGGTTCTACTGCCCACATGAAATCAATGCGTTTTAATTTGTGGTATGTTTTATGGCACAAGAATTGACATACTTGATTGGTCATTTTGAATAACACTTGACTAATATGTAAGGACATTAAATCAGACACTGATGGTAGGGATCGCAACAAAGTGGCTGAGGTTCAGTTACGTGGTTTTGGCTACTCAATTAGACGAGAGACGCGATGAAGCTGTTACTAGAAACCAACTGTGTGATGTTTGGTCTTTGTAATGTCTGCTTGAGCATTACATTGAGGGGCCGATTCCGATCTCGGCCGGTAGTGCTCCGAATCAGATTCGGATTCACCGGATCCGATTCGGAGCCCTGTTTCCCGACCGAATCGTACGCGGGTCCGGCCGAGCGAGTACGATGCAAGCACCCGCGAAATCGCCGACCGACTCGAACGCGGCTTCAACACGCTCCGACCGACTCGCATGGACACGACTCGCACCGCGCTATGGAGACGTTTCCCGGCCGGGTAAGTACGATGCGCGCCACGAGCAGTCCGACCGACTCGCGCCGTCCGGCTCGAAAAAGCTGTCGGAGCCGGACTTTGGGGGTCCGCGTCGGAGCCCCCTGTACGCGTAGGCGCGCGAGTCGCGTCCCCCCTACCTGTGCATGTACGCCACGATGCGCATGGACGCGTACACGCTGTAGGGGGCGCCCTTGTCCGCCTCGCACCCATTGAGTCAATGGGAGCCCACGTACGCGTTGTACGACCGGCTCCCATTGACTTCAATGGGAGTCCGACCGACTCGAGTCCGATAGCATGCGAATGCATCGTACTCGTCCGGTCGGACTGCTAGGGTCCGATTCGGTCGGAATTCTCTCCGGGTCCGGCTCGGTCGGAGAGATTTCCGGCCGGAATCGGAATCGGCCCCTGAGTGTTTAATTTGTCCTGTAAAAAGTTAAATGTTAGAGTAGATTTTGGTGGACTATTTAGCAATTATGATGTTGAGTGATTTATCTTTTAAGTTGATTGGGGTAAATGGAAAGATTGAACTATTATTGTAAATTAGTCATGGTATAACAAGGTTTTTCTGGTATGACAATAGGGGAAACTAACACTATTGCCCCTAAGGTTTGGAAATAACCAAAACAAACATTTTGATATAAGTAGGTGGTTATTGGAACTTAAATTATTGGTGGCTGGGGAAGATGGTGGGCTGAGCTCGCCGCAGGGAGCCCCGCCCCATGCTTCTCCTGTGCTCGTGCTCGGTGCTGGCTGCAGCTCCTCTCGTCGTAATAAGTCTCCAGATAAGGCTCCAGACAAAGCAAACTAACTGCTATGCCTTACTGACGGTGAACATCGCAGCGTTATAGTGGGGGATGAAGCGGACTGTTCTGCGCTAGTCCTCTCCTACACTCGCACCTGACATCGGCTGCAGTTTCTTGTCCTGCACCTAGGCTCAATGATGGCGGCGGCTTCCCTCCTCTGCACTGAGGCTCTGAACATTTCTGAGGAAGTAAAACTCCCCACCCATCTGTGCTGAGAGAGCTTTTGCGGTGTTAAAGCCTGGAGTTTGTTTTTTTTGCGAGTCTTCGGATAATTGATATATATCCCAGTCTACAGCTTTTTCAGTGTGACCTTTGCCATTTACAACAAGGTTGTGGATGTTTTTTCTTCCTTCTTTTCTTCTCGCCGAATGTGGCTACATTTCAGGTGGGGACGGAGCAGACTCTCATCACTTGTCCTTTTCAGAAGTTTGACGACGGTTAACGCAAAGAGAGCCCGTTCAGTTAAACTGGGGCGGCCTTGCACAAATGTCAACTGTGGGGGATAGGGGACCCGCAACCCAGCCAAGGCTCATGCTGAGGTAAACAACAAGGGGGCAGAGGACACATCCCAGAGTGTCACTCCGGAAGTTTCTATGGAGCAATGAATACTGAAGCTACTTAAATCAGAGTCTGCTGGCTCTATATTGCAGGCATACATGGCACCCCTCGCCCACGTCGCCCGACAGCACAACCTCAACATCATCTCCTACGCCGACGACACCCAGCTGATCCTCTCCCTCACCAAAGACCCTCACACCGCCAAAGCCCACCTCCACGAAGGAATGAAGGCCGTCGCCGAATGGATGAGGACCAGCCGCCTGAAGCTGAACTCGGACAAGACGGAGGTCCTCATCCTTGGTTCCAACCCTTCAGCCTGGGACGACTCCTGGTGGCCAACATCACTGGGAACAGCCCCGCCACCCACCGACCACGTACACAACCTAGGGGTCATCCTCGACCCCACCCTCTCCATGACTAAGCAGGTCAACGCCGTTTCCTCATCCTGCTTCAACATCCTCCGAATGCTCCGCAGGATCTTCAAGTGGATCCCCACCGAAACAAGAAAAATAGTCACCCAGGCTCCTCGTCACCAGCAGGCTGGACTACGGAAACGCCCTCTACGCAGGAACGACGGCTAAGCTCCTGAGACGGCTGCAACGCATCCAGAACGCCTCTGCACGTCTTATCCTCGACATCCCCCGACGCAGCCACATCACACCCCACCTGAGAGACCTGCACTGGCTCCCTGTCAACAAGAGGATAACCTTCAAGCTCCTCACCCACGCACACAAAGCACTCCACAACTCCGGACCAGCCTACCTCAACAGACGACTCAGCTTCTACACCCCCACCCGCCAGCTCCGCTCGACCAGCCTCGCCTCGCCACAGTCCCCCGCATCCGGAAAACGACCGCCGGCGGCAGATCCTTCTCCCACCTCGCCGCCAAGACCTGGAACACCCTCCCCACCAACCTCCGACAGACCCAAGACCTACTGGCCTTCAGAAGACTCCTCAAGACCTGGCTCCTCGATCAGTAGCAGCACCACCCCCCTCTTCCCCCAGCGCCTTGAGACCCTCGCGGGTATGTAGTGCGCTTTATAAGTGACATGATTGATTGATTGATTGATTGAGGGACCACAAGGACGAGTCCTTGCTTGTTGACATGTAAATGACTGCTGCCCCAGATGGAAATATGGATACTTTGATGATTTCCTAAGAGGGCAACAGTGCAGCAGGAGAGGAAGAAGGTGCTGCACTGCTGCTATATGCCAATCATCTGCTTCTTGAGAAGGCTTCAGAAACCACAGAAAGTGTGAGTAATGTGGGGACAAATGGCTCAAGTAACTTGGAGTTTGGAGTAGGCAATGGCTCTAGTGGCATGGGGGCTGGAGAAGGACAGGAAGGTTTACAGGAAGGTTTACATACAGTGGCTACCACCACGCCCCGGAGCTTATAAGCCCAGATGGATCGGGTTAGCCAAACTCTTGTAGGTGTCTCAATGGCAGCCTCAGTAACTGCATCTGGCATAATAGCTCATAACTGCCCACAGCTCTCTAGTATATGCAGTGAAATGCTTACTGGTGCCTCTGGTATATCTTGTGGAGATAGCACAATCACAGATACGAGTATACTAGAGGAGGTAGCTGTCCAAGCTTGTAGAAGCCCTGATGAGCTGCCACTCAAAAATACTCTAGGTGGTATGAAGAAGCCACGAGAATTATCGAAATGTCAGGTTGGCAAACCTATTGAGTACGGCTAAATAATCAGACAGCGCGCAAGGTTGCCAGAGGTAGCCCGTTACGGTATTGGGTCATGTCAAAAGGCGAACTCAAAGAATTAATATCACGCTTATCTACTGCCTCAGCAGACTCTCAAATTCACACTAAGGGGCCGATTCCGATCTCGGTCGGAGGCACACCCAATACCATTCGGTCGGGAAAAAAGCCATGCGAAAGCCTGTTTCCCGACCGATCCGTACAGTACACCGAACGAGCAAGTACGATGCGCACAACAGCAAAAAATCCGGCCGAGCCGTACTCACCCAAACCAGGTCCTGTACTCCGACCGAGGCGAATCCGGAAACGCCGAATCGAGTCGCACGGAAGGGAAAATGCAGCCCCGTCCGGCCGGACAAGTACGATGCGCTTTCCGTACGCTCCGAACCCGTCGCTACGCACGGCACGTCAAAGCATCCGGGAGAGGCACACATAAGCTCCGATTCGCGCCACAACACGATCCATGGCTCCGAGACGAACACGGCACCGACGAGGACGACGCGAAGTGACGAGGACGAGGCGAAGCGACGAGGACGACGCCAAGCAACGAGAAGGACGAACGACACGAACCAACCATGAATCCCTTCGTCCCGATCATACCAATATTCTACATTTACTACCGGAACAGGCACGGACGCGTACGGCGCAGAAGGTAAGCCAGACACCAACCACAAAACACATACAACACGTACACGACACATCACACACACACACGGGGATGCTGAATATACTTACACCAGCAACAGCAGCACCATAGGGGCGGGATGCCCATCACCAATGCCACATATGCACACAGGGGCCTGGATGCGCACCACCACCCCTACCCAGGGGGGCTGGATGCCTACCACTACTACCACCCTTAGCCAGGGGGGGCAGGATGCCTACCACTACTACCACCCTTAGCCAGGGGGGGCTGGATGCCTACCACTACTACCACCCTTAGCCAGGGGGGCAGGATGCCTACCACTACTACCACCCTTAGCCAGGGGGCTGGATGCCTACCACTACTACCACCCTTAGCCAGGGGGCTGGATGCCTACCACTACTACCACCCTTAGCCAGGGGGGCTGGATGCCTACCACTACTACCACCCTTACCCAGGGGTCACAGATGCCTACCACTACTACCACCCTTAGCCAGGGGGGCTGGATGCCTACCACTACTACCACCCTTAGCCAGGGGGCTGGATGCCTACCACTACTACCACCCTTAGCCAGGGGGGCTGGATGCCTACCACTACTACCACCCTTAGCCAGGGGGGCTGGATGCCTACCACTACTACCACCCTCAGCCAGGGGGGCTGGATGCCTACCACTACTACCACCCTCACCCAGGGGGGCTGGATGCCTACCACCACTACCACCCTTAGCCAGGGGGGGCTGGATGCCTACCACTACTACCACCCTTAGCCAGGGGGGGCTGGATGCCTACCACTACTACCACCCTCACCCAGGGGGGGCTGGATGCCTACCACCACTACCACCCTCAACCAGGGGGGGCAGGATGCCTACCACTACTACCACGCCCACTCATAGGATGGACAATGCATGACACAACCAGCACACCACAACCTAGGGAATGCAAGATAAAGACATCCCCCCACCACCATGACAAGCGTGTGTAGGCTGTGTCAAATGCCTACAACACCGAACATGACTTTGAACATACAATGTGACCCCCTAGCACATGTGCCACACATATATGTGTGTGGCACCCACAATGCAAGCAGCCCATGACCTTTGTGGCAATGGGGCCTAAACCCCCATCATCACAGTGACCAAAAGGTAAGTGTGGGGTCCATAGCTGCAGCACATTTTGACCATTGTGGCAATGGGGTCTAAACCCCCATCATCACAGTGACCAAAAGGGAAGTGTGGGGTCCATAGCTGAAGCCCATTTTGACCATTGTGGCAATGGGGTCTAAACCCCCATCATCACAGTGACCAAAAGGGAAGTGTGGGGTCCATAGCTGAAGCACATTTTGACCATTGTGGCAATGGGGTCTAAACCCCCATCATCACAGTGACCAAAAGGGAAGTGTGGGGTCCATAGCTGAAGCACATTTTGACCATTGTGGCAATGGGGTCTAAACCCCCATCATCACAGTGACCAAAAGGGAAGTGTGGGGTCCATAGCTGAAGCACATTTTGACCATTGTGGCAATGGGGTCTACACCCCCATCATCACAGTGACCAAAAGGTAAGTGTTGACAAAGAAAGAGCTGCAACTGCCAAACTGCATGGATCATTCCTGGTCACAGAACCAAAAACTCATCTGTGGCAAAGTAGTGTATGTGTCCCATTGCAAATAAATTGGGTGAGCCAAATACTGCAGTGCAAATGAGACATTCCTTTGGCCATGTGCAGACAAACAACACCCATGGTGGCTGACACCGTCAACATTCATCAATGACACAATGACAGAAGTGACCATCAGAATGCAGAACCACATATTTGCACCAATGGGCACACAAATGCAGATATCCTGTGGAGACAGCAGATGTGAGGTGAACAGATACCATACCATGGCAGCAATGGGACACACAAACCATGATCACTGTGCTGACCGATGACCTAGGAGTCCCAGGGACAGCAGAGGAAACACACCAAACAACATACAGCCAATGGCACACCCAAGATATGCCAATGCAGTGGTGCAGATGCACAAACACAAACAGGCAGACCAACACTGACATCATACACAGCAGGTGAGGGGGGGATGCCAGTGTCCCCAGGTAACCACACAACACATGAGGAGAGCTGAATACCAATCATACAGATGTGCATACACTGCCACACTAAGGTAACTCATGGATCCAAATCCCCTATGTGGGCAAGCAGGCATTGTCAGATGAGAGGGAGCACAAAACACACATGTCACACAGGAACGTAGGAACAACAACTGACACAGCAAGACACAGACACACCACAGCACCACCCCCAGGGCCCCCACAATGTGGTGACCCTTGGCTGCATAAAATTCCCACTCTGATGACAAAGCTGAATGTGGTTCACACTGTGAACCACAGTCATGTGTCCTGAGCAACAAACTACCATCACACCGACACAAGCACAAATCAATCAGCATGGCCAGTAAGCCAAGGCCAACATGGAGGCAGGGGTCCAGCTGGGCAACAACTCCCATCTGCACACACTCAAGACCACACCCCTCGACCTTCAACAATGTGCAGCAGTGAAGTACACATGCACTGGTGACATTGCACATACACCCATGACTATTCCAGGGTGGTGGGTGGGAACCAAGGTGCAGAAACACATCACACATGGCCACTCAACAAGACTCCTGAATGTCTGACACACTGCACACTACGCTGTACATGGACATGACGGCGATACCACACCAACCAATGGGATCCCAGCCACAGTCACACACCAATGAAGAAGCCAAGGTCACCCACAAAGAACACACATAGACAACAACCAACATCGCAGCCCGGACCCTGAGGAGTGCCAGCAGTCACACACACAACGTGTCACAATAACTTAAAGATAACACGAACTGAAAATCGCATGACAGGGGCAAACAACAAGTGCCAAGGGGAAACCTGACTGTGACCCATCTGCGTCTGCACACAAACTCAGCCCTGACAGCAAACACACCTATGGGTGACACCCTGATGACCAGTAATGTGCCATGCACCCACATCACAGAGAACACAGGAGAAGACTTTGGGGGAACATAGCTCAAGTCAGCAAGCATCACAAACAGGTACAACACTAGGGATCACAGCATGCGCAGATAAATGGAAGTGAACACACAGACATGCACATACAACACACACCTTGGGCGCAGGCAATGTCACACGTGTACACACTGCCATGAGGGGACTCCACTCCTGTGTGAGGAAAGCTGTGCCATATGTTGCCTCAGTAGGGCCCCATCATGTCAGCTGAGCACTTGGTCACACAATCAACAATTAGCACCAAATGAGGGCTCCCGTCACATCAGCCTGGTCATGGATGTGCCAACGGAATCATCAGCACAGATCCAACACACTTGTATAGCAATGTTGCACTGACTACACGGATGAGTCCTTCCCCATTGATGCCCAAACCTGCATGTCCAGTGGAGATGGCAACACGGTCAGGGAAGTAGACAAATCCAACAATGGAAGGCACAACAGATGTGCAGGGGTGGAAGCCACAGATATGAAATTGCTAATGTAAGTAGGAAATCCCATTGCCAAATACTGAACACATGACACCCTCAGATGCTGCTATGGATGACATGGATACACCACATGATAGGACACATTCCCCTGGACCACATGGGTTCCTGCAAAGTAACACTTCATAATCATGAGACCAGATATCACCATCACTGCAGCAAGGGCATGGTTAGCAGCACCAACAACATGTACATCTGAAGCATGAGCACTAGAGAAAAGAAAGTTGCTTTATTCAGCATATGTGTTGAATGAAAACGACGTCCAGGAAAAAGAGCAAAGGCCAATGGCCAGTCCATTGTCAAAGTTCAAACAGGGTGACACTGGCAGATGTCACCCTATGCATGCCTGCACAAAACCAGGGACAATCCACTAGGAGGGGCAACCGGGGGGCAGGCCAGGCACCGCAGGGACAGGATCAGGGCTCACCAGGGGGAGTCAGGGAAGGGGTGGTGGGTGCTGGAGAGCCACTGACAACTGCAGTGGAGGTGTCTGACATGGTGTGTGCCGGCACAACTGGGGGGCATGACTCAGATGTTGTGGGTGCCGGCACAACTGCAGTGGACCCTGCAGATGGAGTGGACAGGTCCGCCACTGCAGTGCCCAAGTCAGACAGGGCGGTAGTGGACTCCACTGCAGTGCCTACCTCCAGGGGAGGAGAATGGGGAACAGGCAAGGTGGTTTGGACAGAGGGGGAGGACACCCTCACCACATCAGTGGCACAGACAAGCGCAGCGGGGGGTGTGGTGCTGGGAGAGCAAGTGGCAGGGGAGAAGGCCGGAGCCTCTTGGGGATGGTATATCTGTGGGTGGGGGAACCTGGGGCAGGGTGTGGTGGGGGCACCTGTGGAGTGGGGGCCTGAGGGATGGAGGAAGGAGACCTGGTGCTTGAGCTGCAGGGCGGTGGCGGGGTCTTGCTCTTAGGACTCCGTGGGGACTTGCGGGTGGGGGCCTCAGTCCGTCTGCGCCTGGGGGAGGGTGTCCGGGGGCGAGGGGCACTCTGCTCCATGTGGGTGGGCTTCCTCTTCCCCCGGGATGCTGGAGCAGCTTCATCGGTGGGGAAGAGGCCGAGGTCACAGAGGAAGAGCTGCTGTGACTTTGGGGTTGCAGGTGAGGCAAGGGAGGGTGCTTTGGAGGGAGAGGGAACTGAGGACTGCGCAGTGCATGTGGATGCGTGTGTGTGTTCCAGGGCCCCATCCCCTGTGAGTCTGGCTTCAGTCCCCTGAATGTGCGTGCGTGTGCGTTTTGTCATTGGCGTGTGTGTAAGTGTGCTGGATGTGTGTGTGCTGGTGTGTGCCTGTGCCGGTGTGTGTGTGCTTGGGATGGGTAAGGTGCTGGGGAGTGTGGATGGAGCAGAGGCAGGAGGGGTGAGGGACCGTTTGAGGAGGGACACTGCTGCCGTCAGGGAGGAGTCCATGGACCTATTGCCCCTCTGTAGGTCAGACATGCCCGATGAGATGCCCTCCATGAACGACACCAGCTGAGTCAACAGCGCGGTGTGCGCATGGAGGACACTCAGCATGGCTGTCTGGCCTACATGGAGCTGGCGAAGGAGGTACACAGACTCCTCACTCAGGGCAGCAGGGGACACAGGGGCAGGGGCTGCGGTGCCTGGCCCAAAGGAGACACGCTCCCGGACATGGGAGCCTCCACGGACCTGGGGAATGGGAGCCGATGGGAGGGCGGTGGTGGTGCTGGTGGTGTCCATGGCCCCAGGTTGGTCCAGGGTCACTGTGCTGGTGTTGCTCCTTATTCTGTCCATGTCGGCAGGGATGGTATTTGTGGTGACAGTCGTTGTAGGGGTGGGTGCAGGGGTGCAGCTGGTGGTCCTGCTGGTGGTGCAGCTGGTGGTCCTGCTGGTGCTGCATGTTGACTTGCACCGGATGTGCCAGGTTGTTCTTCATCGTCCGAGGAGGACAGAGGCTGTACGACGCCAGTGAGCTCGGCATCCTCTTGAGCCTGGGACTGGGACTCCTCAGCGTCTGCTGCTGTGTCCCCATCATCACCTGTTTTTGGGAGACACAAACAATGTATGTCATGTTTCTGCAGGCATCAATGGTTGACACACATGACAGTTGTGACTGTGCCTCTGGGTGCGGGCCTGTACATTGCATTGTCCTAAGTCGTCACAGTCAGGGGTTGATATTGGTGTGGCACATTGTCCTGCATTATTTGGGCATTTCTATGTATTTTCTGGGGTGTGAACATGGTCTGCATTGCTTGTGTTTGGTTGACAGCCGGACCTCCTTCCCACCCACACAGCCAGTCAGTTATCCCACCATGGAACGTGCTTGCATTGCAGGGAGTGGAAGTTGTCTCTCAGGATGTCAGTCAGTGGTGTCCTGCTGTTTGTTGGTGCACAGTTGCCAGCAGGGCCTTGTGCTTCCCACAGCAGTAGCCAGTGTCAGCCATCTTGTGAGTCCTTCTCCACTCCCTGTGATGTGAGCATGGTTCAGGGTGGTGTTGATGGGCCAGTTGTGAGGCTGAGCAATGTCTGTGACTACGACTCCCATCATGCTATTGCCTCCACCCCCTTCCCAGCATGCCCATGCTTCCTTCCTTTGACTCTGCTTCCCTGTGGGGTGGGCTGGCTGTGCTGACAGGATGGCTGGGAGTGTTGTCCTGGCAGTTGTTTGGCTAAGAGTCCCAAGAGTGTCCCTGTGCTTCACACAACATAACCCAGGGTGGTGGTGCTTTGTGGGATCTTGTGTTAGGATGGAGGGCATTGCATTCTACCAGGTGGGTACTGTGGAGTTTGTGTTGGGGGGTGTGAGGGGAGGTGCTGGTGACTATAGTCAGTGCTGCAAGTCCCCCTTCCCACCCAGCCAGCCAGATATCCCACCATGGAACGTGCTTGCATTGCAGGGAGTGGAAGTTGTCTCTCAGGATGTCAGTCAGTGGTGTCCTGCTGTTTGTTGGTGCACAGTTGCCAGCAGGGCCTTGTGCTCCCCACAGCAGTAGCCAGTGTCAGCCATCTTGTGAGTCCTTCTCCACTCCCTGTGATGTGCGCATGGTTCATGGTGGTGTTGATGGGACAGTTGTGGGGGGGCAATATGTGTGACTGCGACTCCCATGATGCTATTGGCTACACAGACTTGGCCAGCATACACAGAATTCCTTCCTTTGAGTGGTCTTCACTGTGTGTTGGTGTTGTTGTGGTGGCTACATGTCTGGATGTGTTTGTTAGTTCTATTTGTGCTACTGCCTAGCTGTAGTTGTGGTTGTGTTTGTACATGTGTTGGCACAGTTGGATGTGACTTTTTTGATGGCATGTGTTGTGTTTATCTGACTGACATACACATTTTGGGATGATTCTGTTCTGGTTGCTGTGTGATTGCTATGAGTGCATGGTTTGACTCTCCCCTTGACAGTGATGTGTGTGTGTTTTGTGGCAGTATATTGTGTACATTTGTTGTGTACTCACCAGGCTCTGGGATGTCCTCTAGTCCATATATGCTCACTGGCGGTAGGATGGCCCGCACCTTCTCCTCCCAGGGCCTGAGGTATATTGGCTTGGCAGAAGGGCCACTGCCGGTGTGTTGGCTGTTGATGTAGTCTTGCTTCAGCAGTTTCCGTACCCTCCTGCGCACGTCATACCACCTGTTCTGGATGTCGGTCTTTGTGCGCCGACATGGTGATTGGGCGTTCACCCTGTTGATGATCCTCTCCCACATCTTGGTTTTCTGCGACATGGGGGTCTGTTGGACCAATGTGCCAAACAGCTGTGGCTCTACCCTGAGGATCTCGTCTACCAGGACTTCCAATTCACAATCTAGGAACTTGTGATTCTTCTTGGGGGCATGGTGATGGGTGGTGATGGTGAGTGATGTGTGTGTTGGTGTGCAGGTGAGGGTGTGTGAGTGTGTGTTTTGCTGGGTGTATGTGAGGTAGGTATTTGTTGGTGTGCTGATGGTGTGTGGCTTGTGTGAGGGATGAGCTGTGGGTGTGTGGTTGCTTTCTCTTGGGTGCTGGCAGTGGAATGGCATTTGCAAAGGCTCATGGTAGTGATTTGTGTCCTTTATATAGGTGGAGTTGTGGGTGTGTCTTTGTTCTCTGTCCCCACCCCCCCAGTATTTATTGGCTTGGTAATTGCTTGTTTGGCCTTTTTTGGGTGATTTTTCCTTTGTGCTGTTTGTGTATGTTGGAAACGTTCTTGTGACCGAGTCGGACCCTGCATTGGTCTCGTACGGTGTTCTCCGTTTCGTTCACGCTGTGTTTGTGCAGTTTTCTATGCTGCGTACGCGTTGGTCGCGGTGTATTGTGTTGCTTCGGCTCGGTTTTGTATGCGTGTCGGTCGTCCGGCTTGTCCTCCGTCCGACTCGCTCGTGGTTTTCACGCCTTGCATCGTACTTAGCGGTTTGGAGTTAGCGTGTACGTTTCGGTCGGATTTGTTCCGGGTGCGTGTCGGTCGGTTGGATTCGCGTGTTTTTCCGGCCGGATTGCTGTTTTCCGTGCGGCTCGGTCGGTCGACTTGGTTTCGTTACGTGTCGGTCGGAGTTTTCGCGCCTTGCATCGTACTTGGCGTGTCGGGCGCCACGGGTACGTGTCGGTCGGTATTTTTTCCGGATCCGAGTCGGTCGGTGCTTTTTCCGGCCCGAATCGGAATCGACCCCTAAGAAGGACAAACAAGGCTCTGCAGATCCACCCTCTTTGTCCTTTGGCAGCCCAGAAAGTTTGGTCCCCCTCGTGTCTAGCCTTTACCCACCTGAAGAAGCTTCTACTGCCTGCTCCCCACCCAAAGCTATTTCTGACCCATTTGGTTTGGACAGTGAGCAGGAGCCAACGCTGCTTACTATATTGCAGATGTTGCAGGGTCAGTGGGCAGAAGCACAACAACATTATGCACAAGTCCGAATGGATAATATAGCTATTCAGCACTCACTGATTGAAGTTACCAGTAAAATATCTGCCCTGGCTATGGAGGTGGTAGAACTTCAACAACAGGTCTTGGATATAGAAGACGCAGGAGCAGAAGCTGAGAAATCTATAGAAGGCCACAATCATCATCTGGACTTAGTATAATCTAAAACTGAAGATTTGGAAAATCGGCAAAGACGGAATAACTTGCATATATTTGATATACCAGAAGGAAAAGAAGCGGATGATCCATGTCAGTTCATCGTGCAGCTGTTCGGTAAGGTATTCCCAGACTTGTCTGAGTGGGACATGGATTCACAAATCCAGAGAGCACACAGACTTCCTATTAATCATTCTGTTAAAACAAATATTGCTGATACTAGTAGGGCAGCTAATCCGCATCTTATCTTGATTTATACTGGCGATTTCTTGCTAAGACAAGCCATCTCTATCAAAGTTCGCCGAGCAACTCCAGTGGTAGGAGTAGATTCAATGTCGATATCAACTCGGTCAGATTTTTGTAAACCCACAATGGACAGGCACTGGAAGCTGCAGCAATTTATAGACCCACTAAAAGCTGCTGGGGCACAGGTCTTCCTGCAGGAACCTGCTAGGCTCAAGGTTTTAAAGGGTGGCCAAAAGTGGCTCTGCTTCACGGAGCAAGAGGCGGCACAGACTCTGTCTAGCGCAAGGGGGTGATCTTTAGTCTCTTCTTTTGGTCTCTCCTTTTTTTCTTTTCTTTTTTTGCTGTGTGCGACAGGGCTGTCTCTCCTTCCTTCCTTTTCTCCTTTTTTTATGGTAGGGACTGAATTAGTGTCCCTGGCTTGTTCTGTTTTTTGGGGGGGATCTCTTAAAAAGGTTTGAGTTCTTTTTCATACTTATTTCTATACCCAGGTGACTCTTTAATGTGGGAGGGGGCAGCCATCGCTGGGCAGTGGGTGGCGCTGGGGGACTACGGGGTGAGGCTCCCAGGGCTGTCAGGAGTGACAGTCTAGGTTCAGGGTTCATTCTCCTAGCCAGACTTTGGGAGGTGGGATGGGGTATCAAGGGGGAGTGGGGTGGGATCAGGGGGAGTGGGGTGGGATCAGGGGGGGCAAAAATAAGTCAAAGTGATCTATGCTATTTTGTTATGGTTGTTTTCTTTTGTAATATTTTTTGGCACAGGGCTTTCTTTGGTATTCAGGATGGACTCCTCAAATGGAGTGGAAAGTTGACTGTTTACTATGGGTATAATTAGATGTTTATGTTGGAATGCATCTAGTCTAAACTCAATCAGCAAACAGCAATTAGTTTGAAAGGAAATCAAAATGTATAAACCTCACATAGTATCCCTCACTGAGGCTCATTTAGCGTGTAAAGTTAGATTTGTACTTAGGCAGCTTGGATATAATATTATTGCCTGTACATCTCAGACTGTTTCCATTAGGGGGCTCACTACCTTGGTGGATAAATCATTAGAATACAAGTTAATAAAAGCTGCAACTGATCCCAGGGGGAGATGGGTGATTGTACAACTTACACTGAATGGATTTAAATGGTTCACTGACACAACATCGATGTAAAAAATATTGATGTAAAAATATTGAGTAAAAAATATAGACAACAAAAATATCGACTTCTATACTTAAACAGGTAAGTACAAGAATATTGAATCAAAAATATTGATGTAAAAAATATAGATGTAAAAAATATTGACTTAAATATATTTTTAATATAAAATAATATATATTAAACAAATTAAATATAAATATTAATTTTAACAAAATAAATTAAATTTAATATACATTTTTACAAAATATTATAAATAAACTTCATTAAAAAAAATAAACACACAAACCTAATTTATACATATATATTTACTTAAAATAATTAAACTATTTTCTTTAATTTATTTTAAAACTTTAAAATTATATAAAAATAAAATATATGTATATAAATAATTTAAAACATTCTAGAATAAATTAAAACATTAAACTATGAAAAAATATGTAAACTTAAATTGCCCAATACAATAAGTGCAACAGTAGGAAAAGTGTTGGATAGCAAAATAATTAAATTTACTATTCCAACTCCAGTGAGTGCAACAGTAGGGAAAATGTTGGATAGTGGAGGGGTAAAAATCACTATTCCCATTCCAAACAGTGCAACAGTAGGGAAAGTGTTGGATAGCGGAGGGGTAAAAATTACTATTCCCACTCCAGTGAGAGCAACAATAGGGAAAGTGTTGGATAGCAGAGGGGTAAAAGTTACTATTCCCACTCCACTGAGTGCAACAGTAGGAAAAGTGTTGGATAGCAAAATAATTAAGTTTACTATTCCAACTCCAGTGAGTGCAACAGTAGGGAAAGTGTTGGATAGCGGACGGGTAAAAATTACTATTCCCACTCCAGTGAATGCAACAGAAGGGAAAGTGTTGGATAGCGGAGAAAAAAAAATCCTATTCACACTCAAACACTTAGAAAATATATATATATATTAAAAATTTAAAAAAAATAATAATAGACAAAATTTAAAAAATATTAATCATATTAAAAGAACACATTATAATACTAATTACATATAACAAAAACCTACAAATATTATATAAAATAAAATAATAAATTCATTTACAAAAAATAATTCTTTTAAACTAGACAATATTTACAAACAGAAAAATGTATTTACATAATTAACATAATTCATAATGAATTACAAAAATATTATTAATAAAAAAATTTATAAACATTATTTGACTACACACACTTCAACACTATAATATCCACAACACACACCTAAATTAAATCATAAAATAATAAAACACAATTAAACTATTACTATTAACAAATAATAATTAAAAAAATTCAATACCCACCTTTTACCCCCTTAAAAGTAAAAACAACACACAAAAACAAACAATTACCGAAAATAAATATCAAATAATTAACATTAATTAACAACTATATATAATATATTAAACACGAATTACTTCTCACTCTTTACTCCTATAAATACCACAACACACACCTAAAATTAATTACACAATTACCATAATTAATTACTAATTAATTTATTAAAATTAATTAACAACCAATTATTAATTCATAAATTTAAAATAAACTACTTCCTACCCTTTACACCTATAAACTCCACAACACACACCTAAAATTAATTACAAAATTACCAAAATTAATAACCAATTAATTAATTAAAATTAATTAACAACTAATTATTAATTCATAAATTAAAAATACATTTCTTCCCACGCTTTACACCTATAAACACCACAAAACACACCTAAAATTAATTACACAATTACCACAATTAATTACCAATTAATTATTTAAAATTAATTAACAACCAATTATGAATTAATTAATAATAAATTACTTTTACACTTTTAACACTATAACATCTCAATTAAACAAATATTAATAAATAAATATTAATTAATACATTTAATATAATTAAATTACTTCCTACCTTATTCCCCTATAAACCCACAACCCGCTACAAAACTAAAAACGCAAAATTCTAATTAAAAAAAATTAATAGCTACTATGAATTTAACACATATCTTAAAAATACAAACAATTCTTATACAAAAAAACATACATCACATACATATAAAATATATACTAAAATACATAACAATAATAAAAACCGATATTTTTAACAACTATAATTTTGCAAAAGATATTAAACACTTCGATATTTTTAAAATCGATATTACTTACCTTAAGCCGATATTCTTGACCATGATATTCTTGCTGTCAACATTTCTGACCCACGATATTAACAACTCGATATTTTGTACTCGATATTCTGTCACTGCACCAATTTAAATACGTGTTTGCACAATATATGGGCCCAATATTGATGAACCGGATATGATAGCTGGACTAAATCTAGAATTATTGGAATGGAGTGGGAAGCTTTTAGTTATGGGAGACTTCAACTGCACAATGGATTATTTCTTAGTTTCCACCAATCAGTGAGCTCCAAGAATGGTTAAAGTTAGGGCTTCTGTTCTTGAATTAGCTCGCTTGCATTGCTTAAGGAATGCATAGAGGGCATTACACCCAACACAGTCAGGATATCAGCACCACACAAACACTATTCCAGGATTGATTTGGCTCTTATCAATGATAATTTGTTACAGGCTGCTAGCATGGAAGTGTGTCCCAGAGTTACATCTGACCATAATCCTATATTGCTACATCTTCACTTACGCGCAGTAAGAAACCAGAGGCACCTATTCTCTTACCCTTGTCAATTACTCATGGAAGATGACTATGTAACATTAGTTAATAAGAATCTGTTGGAGTTCATACAATTTAATGCGGGTACAGCCTCTCCATTGATGGTATGGGATACAATGAAGGCCCTTATCAGGGGTATCACGCAGCAGTTTATTTTTCAACAAAATAGAAATAAAGAAACTAATATGACAGCACTTTGTTGGGGAGTTACTCAATTAGAACTCTTACATGCCAGTGAAATTAGGAAAGGGGGCCAGGAGCAACAGAAATATATTCACATTAATCTTTAGGTCGTGTGAGCAATGGATTTGAAATTCGATATATAACTCTAACAGTACTTTAGAGCATTGATATTAAACAAATGATGTATTTCCTGGGAGTGCGATGATGACATAAAAGGTAAACTTGAATAGAATATTAGCTTTGAACTTAAGGAACCTTGAAACCAGAAATGAAGTGGAGAAGTATACAGCGAGCGTTTATTATTTCACTTCTTGTAGGGCACAGACGGGAACGTTTTGATGTTGCATTGTCATCAATGTTATGTCTTTCTGTAATGATGCATGGATTTTATGAGGAGATCTTGAACAATAGGTCTTATCTGGGACCAACTTCTTCACAGATACAGTTGGACTTTTTATTGGGTAAGGGGATTCTTCTTATTATATTGTCCTTTTTGTTATGTGTAGTCTCGCTAGTTGTTATGAGACCAATAAGTGATATTGAGAGAGCAAATGAACTATTGTCTTTTATAGACATTGGGGTCGATTCCGATTCGGGCCG
Organism: Calotriton arnoldi; assembly: GCA_963921515.1. Taxonomy (NCBI): domain Eukaryota; kingdom Metazoa; phylum Chordata; class Amphibia; order Caudata; family Salamandridae; genus Calotriton; species Calotriton arnoldi. Next base: position 2,837 of record CAWUFW010005124.1, on the reverse strand, counting down.
GAAAAAGCACCGACCGACTCGGATCCGGAAAAAATACCGACCGACACGTACCAGTGGCGCCCGACACGCCAAGTACGATGCAAGCCGCGATAAATCCGACCGACACGTCAGGAAACCAAGCCGACCGACCGAGCCGCTCGGAAAATAGCAATCCGGCCGGAAAACACGCGAATCCAACCGACCGACATGCACCCGGAACAAATCCGACCGAATCGTACCCGCCAACTCCAACCCGCAAAGTACGATGCAAGGCGCGAAAACACGACCGAGTCGGACGGAGGACAAGCCGTACGACCGACACGCATACAAAACCGAGCCGAAGCAACACAATACACCGTGACCGACGCGTACGCAGCATACAAAACTGCACAAACACAGCGTGAACGAAACGGAAAACACCGTACGAGACCAATTCAGGGTCCGACTCGGTCACAAGAACGTTTCCAACATACACAAACAGCACAAAGGACAAATCAACCAAAAAAGGCCAAACAAGCAATTACCAAGCCAATAAATACTGGGGGGGGTGGGGACAGAGAACAAAGACACACCCACAACTCCACCTATATAAAGGACACAAATCACTACCATGAGCCTTTGCAAATGCCATTTCACTGCCAGCACCCAAGAGAAAGCAACCACACACCCACAGCTCATCCCTCACACAAGCCACACACCATCAGCACACCAACAAATACCTACCTCACATACACCCAGCAAAACACACACTCACACACCCTCACCTGCACACCAACACACACATCACTCACCATCACCACCCATCACCATGCCCCCCAAGAAGAATCCCAAGTTCCTAGATTGTGAATTGGAAGTCCTGGTAGACGAGATCCTCAGGGTGGAGCCACAGCTGTTTGGCACTCTGGTCCAACAGACCCCCATGTCGCAGAAAACCAAGATGTGGGAGAGGATCATCAACAGGGTGAACGCCCAATCATCATGTCGGCGCACAAAGACGGACATCCAGAACAGGTGGTATGACGTGCGCAGGAGGGTACGGGACCTGCTGAAGATAGACTACATCAACAGCCAACATACCGGCAGTGGCCCTCCTGCCAAGCCAATATACCTCAGGCCCTGGGAGGAGAAGGTGCGGGCCATCCTTCCGCCAGTGAGCGTATATGGACTAGAGAACATCCCAGAGCCTGGTGAGTACACAACAAATGTACACAATAAACTGCCACAAAACACACACATCACTGTCAAGGGGAGAGTCAAACCATGCACACATAGCAATTACACAGCAACTAGAACAGAATCATCCCAAAATGTGTATGTCAGTCAGATAAACACAACACATGCCATCAAAAAAGTCACATCCAACTGTGCCAACACATGTACAAACACAACCACAACTACAGCTAGGCAGTGGCACAAATAGAACTAACACACACATCCACACATGTAGCCACCACAACAACACCAACACACAGTGAAGACCACTCAAAGGAAGGAATTCTGTGTATGCTGGCCAAGTCAGTGTAGCCAATAGCATCATGGGAGTCGCAGTCACACATATTGCCCCCCCACAACTGTCCCATCAACACCACCCTGAACCATGCTCACATCACAGGGAGTGGAGAAGGACTCACAAGATGGCTGACACTGGCTACTGCTGTGGGGAGCACAAGGCCCTGCTGGCAACTGTGCACCAACAAACAGCAGGACACCACTGACTGACATCCTGAGAGACAACTTACACTCCCTGCAATGCAAGCACGTTCCATGGTGGGCTATCTGGCTGGCTGGGTGGGAAGGGGGACTTGCAGCACTGACTATAGTCACCAGCACCTCCCCCTCACACCCCCCCAACACAAACTCCACAGTACCCACCTGGTAGAATGCAATGCCCTCCATCCTAACACAAGATCCCACAAAGCACCACCACCCTGGGTTATGTTGTGTGAAGCACAGGGACACTCTTGGGACTCTTAGCCAAACAACTGCCAGGACAACACTCCCAGCCATCCTGTCAGCACAGCCAGCCCACCCCACAGGGAAGCAGAGTCAAAAGGAAGGAAGCATGGGCATGCTGGGAAGGGGGTGGAGGCAATAGCATGATGGGAGTCGTAGTCACAGACATAGCTCACCCCCACAACTGTCCCATCAACACCACCCTGAACCATGCTCACATCACAGGGAGTGGAGAAGGACTCACAAGATGGCTGACACTGGCTACTGCTGTGGGAGCACAAGGCCCTGCTGCCAACTGTGCACCAACAAACAGCAGGACACCACTGACTGACATCCTGAGAGACAACTTACACTCCCTGCAATGCAAGCACGTTCCATGGTGGGATATCTGGCTGGCTGGGTGGGAAGGGGGACTTGCAGCACTGACTATAGTCACCAGCACCTCCCCTCACACCCCCCCCAACACAAACTCCACAGTACCCACCTGGTAGAATGCAATGCCCTCCATCCTAACACAAGATCCCACAAAGCACCACCACCCTGGGTTATGTTGTGTGAAGCACAGGGACACTCTTGGGACTCTTAGCCAAACAACTGCCAGGACAACACTCCCAGCCATCCTGTCAGCACAGCCAGCCCACCCCACAGGGAAGCAGAGTCAAAAGGAAGGAAGCATGGGCATGCTGGGAAGGGGGGTGGAGGCAATAGCATGATGGGAGTCGTAGTCACAGACATAGCTCACCCCCACAACTGTCCCATCAACACCACCCTGAACCATGCTCACATCACAGGGAGTGGAGAAGGACTCACAAGATGGCTGACACTGGCTACTGCTGTGGGGAGCACAAGGCCCTGCTGCCAACTGTGCACCAACAAACAGCAGGACACCACTGACTGACATCCTG